>OV656776.1:4800000-6102817 GCA_927399505.1 Luperina testacea | reverse complement strand
TGTCACTGATATTCACATAGCAAGTAGTGTTATATAAATTTGTTTGGGGTAGGTAGGTAGGAAAAATAACTTTAATTTCGAAAGTCGGTGTCAAAAAACGAAAATACAGAACCAACGACACCGACTTCCGAAATTGCTGAGTCCTCTTTGTGAGAGAGAGTGCGCTTGCCGTAACCCTGGGCCAGTAGGGGTCAGGTCGCTGGCCGTCAAAGGGTTTCCTTCACCGATTTATATTATATAAAACTAGCTGGTCCGACAGACGTCAGTCCAAATTTCAATAATTCATACAAAATTCTCATACAAAATACACTTTCAGTTTTTCTGAATTTTCCAATTTTGCAGGCAACTTTTCAAACATTTTCTTTCATAGAAACCTTGTCCTGACAATTACAAACACAACAAAAAAAGAATTAGCCATATAGGTGCAACCGTTCAGAAGTGATACGCATACATACATACCACAATTGATTTTTATTTATATAGATAGATCACAAATCAAAGGTCGCTTCTACCTAGGTTGGAACGTACCATATCAAATTTTGCAAAACATGAAACATTTATTTTCTCTTTACTGTACTCACCCGTCAAAAAGAGTAACCTAGATAAAGTGGATAAGACAGAGATTAAAACAGAAGACGAACTAGCAGGGGATTGAGGAGGGAGGGTGGAACGGGCGTTCAGGAGATCAGACCGGAATAAATCCATAAAGTGACGACTTGGCAAACTTCTAATGTGTCTTATTTCCTTAAATAGAACCACTTCTAACTGATAATAAAATACTAATTATATAGTTCATTCACAGTAATTTGCCAAATCTAATAAATAAAGTTTGACAAAAACGTATAAGCTACAGTCATGAATACCGATTTATGAAATATTTGCACGGACAGTAATTTAAAATAATATGCGCTTTCTCAATTTTGACGCGTTACGCTGCCATGTTAATAATACATAGCTGCCTGAATTACACAAACGTGACTAATTGTATTTTATTTATTTAAACGAAGAGCTCTCTAAAATCTCCACACAATGGGTGCATGAAAATGGACGGTGTCGCCGCGCGCCGCCGTGGCCGGCCCAGAAAGAGATTTCGAGATGACTTGCCGGTCGATTCTGTAAAAATCTCACCGTGAAAACATAGGTGATGTGAGTTTGTTTTTGCTAGAAATTAACAAAGTCAAAGTCAAATTCAAATCATTTATTTCAAATAGGCACATTAAAGGCGCTTTTGAACGTCAAAACTTACAGTAAAATTGAATTGATTCTAGTCGCCCCTTCCAAAAGGTAGTTTTCGTATGGAGAAGAATGGGCAAGAAACTCCACCGTTACTCTTTTAAAATGTTTTACAAGGTTTTGTATACATAATATAATTATATGTGAAGACGATGCACCTAGAATAAAAGTCTACCCCAAAAAAAAAAGGATTAAAAATTAAGCAATTACAGGTAAATCAATTATGTGAGTAAAGTATCTACTTTACCTTTCTAGAACCCTAACAAGTGTGTGAGTTACTGTAGTCACAGATTGTAAAAATCAATGTCATAAAATTAAAAAAAATATAAATTAAAAACACTATTAACAGCTCACTCCACGCTCACTTCACCTAAGTTTTCACGGTGAGATTTTTACAGAATCGACCGGCTGGACGCGTACCGCTATGGCTGGTTCGACGTGGTGCGGGAAAAGAGTTCCTGGAAGGATTCGGGGAAAGTCTTTTCCCAATAGTGGGTCAATATAGGCTAATAAAAAAAAAACGAAGACTTCCAAAAAAAAACAATTTACTTTACATTTGTTTAGGAAGTGAAAACGGCAGCCCTAAAACTAATACCTATCTATGAAAATTGGACCGTAACCGTTATGGGCCTGTGCACACCACGTTTTTTAAACGCGCCTCTGACGCGCGTTTTAGAAACGTGCGTCGACGGCGCGCTTTTATCCTACAGAAGGTCTACAGGCTGCGTCTGATTCGCGTGCGTATCGCGTCTGTATCGCTACAAACGCGCGTCGACGGCGCGTTTAAAAAACGTGGTGTGCACAGGCCCTATGATGTATCCGATGTATCGTGTGGTGTGTTATCGTGTAGCCATTTGAAATTGTAACAACTCGAAGTGATCTTCGAGTTCTTACGAGTAATCGAAGTGAACTGCCTTGTTAATCTAGTGGTCGCAAGCTATGCTGAGCATGAGGTCCTGGGTCCGATTCAAAAGACAGGCAAAGTGTTATTCGGTTTTTCCATGAGGGATTTTTCAGTAGTAGCCTGGAACCTGGATTTGTGTCCAGTACATGCTAATAGGCTCGCCACCTATTACTTAAAAATTACTGGTGAAATGTAGATTTACCTACTAAGCATTTACATTACCTCTTCAGAGATCATAAGCGTGAAATTATGTCGAAGTGATCTTATTTGACACTAATCTTGACAAATTAACAAAGTAGGCTATGGTGCCGATCCTCTTGTTCACGAACTAAACAAAATTTTACTTCAGTGCATCTTTTTCTTTCTATTTCATTAAGAAAAGGACAGAAGATAAATTTTAGTTTAGTTCTGTCCAAATAATCAGCGCCTGACACTAATCCATACAAGTTTAAACGTGATTAAAAACTTGCCTGCTAAAATTACGTCTATTTACGTCAGGCTCTGATTAATTTGACAGGACTAACTAGATTGATTAGTTAACTTCTGTCCTTTTCTAAATGAAATAGAAAGGAAAAGATGCACTGAACTCAAATTTAGTTTAGTTTGTGAACAACAGATTGACCTCACCATCGTTTTTAGCACCCTAGAAAACCACGAAATCGACACCCATGACGATCATCATGCGCGTTCGTACACAGCTCGGAGCACCAGAGAGTACTTGGAGAAAACATTTGTATTGCTGTGGCCTCAAATCCCATCGAGCACGCATGAGACATTAAAAAAAATCTTTATTTAATTTTGTAAATCATGAAACTTTTTTCTTGACTGTACTTACCTTTCAAAAAGAGTAAACCTAGATAATGTGGATAAGACAGAGATCGAGGAGGGGGGGGAGTTGGAGGGGGGGTTCAGGGGATCAGACCGGAATAAATCAGAATCGGCACCAATATCAAAATAACAAACCAAAAACGCGTTCAATAACGATATGGCACTGTCATCGATATATTTTGGTTCAATCCGTTATCACCGTCGCTGGAAGAGTACGCCCGTGGTTGGTGGCCCGTCTAGACCACTAAATTATAAACTCATTTTTACTTTCAAAAACCTCGTAAACAAAAGGAAAATATAGACAGGAAAGTAACAATCATTATTACTTTCAAACAAACATTTTTATAAAAACGCGTTGATGTCTTTTGTATGCTTGTGCTGAGTTTTGACAATTCTTTTATAACTACTCAACAACACATAGTTAAATTACATTCTTTCGGCGATGATCAGCATCCCAATAAAATTGCGTAACACACTTTCTTAGACAATCCGAAGAATTTTGCAAGAAATTCCCAATCAAACTGGATCACACGTCAACATCCCACTGTGCATAATGCTATAAACGCAGTGTCAAACTGTCATGTGATCCCAAAATTATAGGAACAGTAAAATTTAATATCGTACAGATCATCACTGTGTGAACGGGGCTTTATATTTACTGAAAAGCAAGAACTGCTAAATGTGTCACAAAAGGCTTTATTTTCTAGTACATAATTAGTTATTTATTAATATCATATTACAATTCTTAATTATTTCACATTTGCACATGAATTAGTGAACTGTCGACTGAAATATTTTACGTAACAAAAACGATTACTGGAAAATGAATATTAATGAGTTTGGGTGTTTAATGTTTATGAATCTGACACACTTATTACTCGCCCAACTAACTACTGATTACTAAATTGGTGGTTTACAATCATGATTCAAGAAACGAAATAGTAATTTCAGACTTTTAATGATTAATTTATAACCGACATGTTACCTACCTAAATTACGTATATCTTGGAATTTTCGGCGTAAATTATGGCTACACGAAATACGACCACAATAATATACCATGTTTTAATGAAGAATTGATAGTTGTAGGAGGTATGTATGTATGAATGTATATATGTATGTATGTATTAGCAAACAGAACTACAGCATATTTTCTTACACACATCTTTAGTGTGGGACCCGTGGCTAAATAAAAACAGACGCACAGATCGATCGATCAGGTCGCGGTTGGTCTGTGAATGGGTGACCATCTTTACATACCGAGACTCTCCGTGCCTCGGAAAGCACGTTTAGCCGTTGGTCCCGCGGGTGTCATCCATGGATCTTTGACAGTCGTTACGGGTAGTCAGAAGCCCGAAAATCTGACAACCATTCTTCAAGGGTATCGTATTACCCAATAACTAGGTTGTGGAGGTCAGATAGGTAGTCACTTCATGTATAATACTGGTATTCAGCTGCATCCGGTTAGACTGAAAGCCGACCCCAACATAGTTGAGAAATGGCTTTGCAGATGATGATGAGGTGGTATGTTTTAGCTAACAGAGCTACAGTTTAGTGTGGGACGCCAGCACATCAAGCTACCCGAAACTGACAAATTTTCCCAATCAACTTTGAACCTTATGCTTTAGCAATAAAGTTGAAAATCTATTAAAGAAATTTGACAGATTGTAGTAGCTTGATGTGCTGGCTTCTGTACATAAACGGCCGATTGATCAACGGCCAAGTGGAAAGCTATAGGGAAGACCTATGCCCACAAGTGGGACCGTAGCATTATCAGCTTATAATGTCCCTACTGCTGAGACAAAAGCCTCCTCTCTTCGAGAGGGAAAGCCTCCTCTCTTGTAGATCTCACATGTTTTAGATTTTTTGGTTTTAGGACATGCCGGTTTCCTCACGATGTTTTCCTTCACCGTTTTGAGAGTAGTAGTGATGAAATTATTTACACAAAGTAAAGCGCCTACCTGGGTACGAACCCCTAACGTGTATACACCCTAACGTTACTACAAAAGAATTAATAAAACTGCAACTTATTGTAAGCTGACTGTAACATAAAAGTCACGCGACTACTTTACTTTTCTTTTGAGTATCTCCGACGCTATGAGTCATAGTTTCTCGGTTACCCTGGTTGAGCTGTGGTCAGACCTAGCGCGTTTTTATAACTGTTGAAATTGTCGGTAAACAATTGTCATTTTTTGTTGAAAATAACAAATTGCATGGTTTGATGTTTTGCGTAGGTATTACAATTAATTGCAGTCATCAAGGAAAAACTTCGTGTCTGTAAAAAATAAACATAATTATAAAATTTTATTCCTCTTAAAACCGCTTTCCATATGGTTGAATTAATACCCTTGCACTTGTGGCTTTACTGCAACATGGCATGCATTAAATTATTAATCACTTAGATAACCTGTTAACCACCAGTGCAATGTAACATGTCATTTAATATTTAAGAAAACCACAGATAACGATAGACCTAGATAAGGCAACTATCACGATCTGTATGAAAACCAAGCGTGTCATTTTATAACTACATAATATGACGTCACATCCTTCCAGGCACGTTGCTTTGTGTATTTAATTTCAAATCAAATATTTATTTGCTAGAAATTTATTCTACACCACGCCATCACCACAACCACCACTACTCACCACCACACCACACCACCACTTGCACACACATACCGCACCGGCAGCGGCAGCGGTGTGGCACAATTTCATCACCACTTCTCTCAAAACGGTGAAGGAAGGCATCATAAGGAAACCGGCGTATCGTAGAACCAAAAATTCGAAGACATGTGACATCTGCCAACCCGCATTGGGCCCGCGTGGTGGATTATGTCACACTCTTTCTCACAAAGAGGAGGCCTGTGTCCCAGCAGTGGGAACGTTACAGGCTGATTATGATATAATAATAATATAAAAACAAATAAATAAATATACAGTACCCGGCGATAAATATTGCACATCGACCTTTGGAAAGAGACAATTGGCTAATTTCGGCTTCGTAGAGCGTTATCTCTGTCGCACGAAATACAAACAGTCCGGTATCTATTAGGAGCTGTTAAAACAATAATGATTTGCTTCTTTTGATAATTATATTTATTCTTTGTATAAAATACAAAAAAAGGTAAAGGTCGATGTGCAATATTTATCGCCGGGTACTGTACCTATATTCGCCGCTACCACTCGCACCAATTCTTCACCATCGAAACAGCGAAGCCATCCCTCCTAACAACATCTTGCTCACGCCCCGTAACGAAATAATAAAACCTGCGCCCGCGCAAGTCCCGCTCCATTCGGGTTAGCGCGAGTGCCGCGCTTGCAAGTACAAACTTTTTGGTACCAAAAGTGACACGAAAGCCTTAAACACGTTACGACAAAGTGCCAGTGTTTTTATAGTAGAGAGTTTGGCTTGTGACCTAATTTTCCAGTTCCAAGGTGACTCTTTCTTTATTTTTTTTTAATATAAAAAATAGGTTTCATTATGGAGTGTGTGTCGTTTTTTTGTGTCTGGATGTGGTTGTGGTAAGGTGGTCTGTGGTTTTGGAAAGTAGGGTTGGCTATCGAACTTCGTAATAATAACAGTATCAATTAGACATTCATATATTTTTATTAAAATTGGAGCAATCCCAAAGTATCAAAAAGCTTTGCAATAGGTAGATACCAACAAAGAACTTCCAATTCTTTTGGAGGTTAAATAATACTGTCCCGATAACATTATTTTCAAATGATGGGTTTTAATTGAAAATAGATCATCCTTATTAATACTAATATTATAAATGCGAAAGGGTATCTGTCTGTCTGTCTATTACCTCTTCACGCTTAAACCGCTAAACCGATTTAGATGAAATTTGGTATAGAAATATTTTGAGTCTCGGGAAAGGACAAAGGGTAGTATTTATCCGGATATCCCCACGGAATCGACACTTATGCGAGTGAAACTGCTGGGCGCTGCTAGTAAAATATAATTACAAAATAATAATTAAATATATAATCCATACTAATATTATAAATTCGAAAGTAACTCTGTCTGTCTGTCTGTATGTTACCTTTTCACGCCTAAACCACTGAACGAATTTCGATAAAATTTGGCAGAGAGATAGATTGCATCCCGGGGAAGGATATAGAATAGTTTTTATCCCGATATTCTCACGGGATCGATACTTATGCGAGTGAAACTGCTGGGCGCTCCTAGTAAAATATAATTACAAAATGATAATTAAATATATATACTAATAAATAAAGCTGAGGGGGTTGTTTGTTTGAGCACGCTAATTTCTAAAACTACCAGTTTGATTTGAAAAAAAAATTTAATTTGATAGTCCAATTCTTGAGGAAGGATAAATAAGCTATTTAACATCACGCTAAGACTCTTAGGAACCGAGCAAAAAGAAAAAAGTAAGAAAGAACGCTTAGCGAAAACGAAGTAGTGCGGGCAGGCGATGCGATGCGACGGGGTGGGTCGGGGAACAAGAAATTTAACTCGGACGAAGTCGCGGGCAGAAGCTAATATAAAAACCCATCACTGAAAACCGCATCAAAATCGGACCAGTAGTTTTGGAGAAAAATGGCAACATTGGTTTGCACACACATCCTCTCACCCCAAACGCAAAAACCGTCTCCGTACCGTCGTGTGTAATTATAAAATAGCATGGACGATATCTCAAAAATACTCGAGTCACACACACAAGTAATCTCAGTCGCGATGAAATCCTACAACAAACAAACTTCCACATTCGGAAGAAATTCTTATGGTTTTTATTTGCGGTTAAACCTAAGTATATAAGACAAACAGTTATACAGTTTAATAGTATAATACGGAGACGAAAATCTCGCAGTTCTTGCCTGTTACCGTGCGGTCAATGCCTTCGCGGAGAAATTGCATTAAAGCCGTGCTCACAACGGATGATCGGACTTACTGTAGTTTATTTATTGCAAACTTTATATTTTTATTACAGCCGGTCGATTCTGTAAAAATCTCACCGTGAAAACTTAGGTGATGTGAGTTTGTTTTTGCTAAGAATTGACTTTATTGACAGCTCACTCCACGCTCACTTCACCTTAGTTTTCACGGTGAGATTTTTACAGAATAGCACCGCAGTATCGTTCATTTTGTGAACGATTGATTCAATGTTTTTAGTACTTAAGTTTTTTAATTTTTAGTTCCTGAAAGGATTTGGGGGAGGCCTGGGCCCAGCAGTGGGAGAGTATAAGCTAACAAAAAAAAATGGGTAGTTAAAGGCGCAAAAAAAATATAAAGATACAATATACTATACTATATACAAAGATAACAATAATAGCCGCACGGGTCAATCGATCAGGTTAAGCTACGCTTGCCGCGGTTAATCCGTGGATAGGTTACACACACCGCCCAGTATTGATGTTTATGAGCTAGGTGTCTATGGTTCATTTTATCTTTTTAATCTTTGTTATTTATAATTTTTTTTTCTCGCCTTTTTTAATGTTTTTAATACCTGTATTGCGTCTTTTGTTGCACTAAATAAACGTTTTATCTATCTATCTATCTAGGTGACCATCTTTACATACCAAGACCCCTCCGTGCCTCGGAAAGCACGTTAAGCTGTTGGTCCCGGCTATAATTCGTGTATCTTTGACAGTTGTTACGGGCCGTCAGAAGCCCGAAAGTCTGACAACCAGTCTTACCAAGGGGTATCGTATTACCCAGTAACTGAATTGTGGAGGTCAGATAGGCAGTCGCTCCATGTAAAATACTGGTATTCAGCTGCATCCAACTGGAAGCCAACCTCAACATAGTTGGGAAAAGGCTAGGCAGAAATGATGATCAGCAAAAGTGTTATTGGATTAATAAAAAAATAAATAATTGTTCTACTATAACATAAATCCTGTAATCCTCGAACGGTTAGACAAAGGTACAGACGCCAGCACATCAAGCTACTACAATCTGTCAAATTTCTTTAATAGATTTTCATCTTTATCGCTAAAGCATAAGGTTCAAAGTTGATTGAGAAAATTTGACAGTTTCGGGTAGCTTGATGTGCTGGCGTCTGTACATATTATAGTACCTACCCTCACATTTGCCAGTTATGTTTAAGTCCCTTGTAATAGGAGGCGAGCTAATTGTACTGTTCATTGAAAAGCCATATAAATACAAAAAAAATAATTCACAAATTTCAACTTACGTAAAGTGCAACAAATTACTTAGTTTTCAACGTTGATACAGAAGGCCAATTTCTGTAATTAAAAACGTTAAAAATCTAGCCTCAGACTCATCTCAGTGACAATAAACTTCAAAAACTTGTCAAAAATGTAGGGATTTTGGAGGTATTTTTGACAGATTCAGACTGAGGTCAGACTGTAAACGTTCTTAAGATTACGAGAATTGGCCTTCAGGCTTGCTCCAATTAATTAACAATTGGAGCAAACTGTATGCACCAAGCTTAAGAATTGCAAAGAGAAATGAAATGCACAAGATATTATTGGCTTTCTCAAATGTACACACTCACACAACCATACATACATTACATACCAATCAGACATGTAGTAATGTAAGACATTCGTCATTGTTTCACTATCACGCTTGGTCGCTGCAGAGTGAGCAGGGTTTAGCAATTCATAGGTACGTTGAAGACGTCATCATCTGCCTCTTCTTTTACAACATTTCTTAACTTCTACTTCTTCGTGCCACTGTCACGACTGTATTTTAGATCTTGACCGTGGAAGTAGCAAAGTTTAGGCCAACAAGATCTAAGATTTCCTAACTATATTGGGGTCAGCTCCAGTCTAACCAGACGCAGCTGGATACCAGTATTTTTCATGAAACGACTGCCTATCTGACCTCCACAACCTAGTTACTGGGTAATACGATACCCCTTGAAGACTGGTTGTCAGATTTTCGGGCTTGTGACTACCCGTAACGACTGTCAAAGATCCATGGATGACAGCCGGGACCAACGGCTAAACGTGCTTTCCGAGGCACGGAGAGGTCTCGGTATGTATAAATGGTCACCCATTCACAGACCAACCGCGGTAAGCGTAGCTTAATCAAATCGATCGATCTGTGCGGCTGTTTTTATTTAGCCATGGGTCCCACCCTAAAGATGTGTGTAAGAAAATATGCTGTAGCTCTGTTTGCTAATACATACATACACATCATATACATACATACATACCTCCTACGACTATCAATTCTTCATTAAAACATGGTATATTATTGTGGTCGTATTTCGTGTAGTCACAATTTACGCCGGAAATTCCAAGATATACGTAATTTAGGTAAGTAACTTGTCGGTCATAATCTAATCTGAAGCGACTGCCTATCGGACCTCAACAACCCACTTACTGGGTAACGCTATACCCCTAGCCACGTTTGAAGTATAAATTCGTACTTTGCTGATTAGGTACTGTTTCATTGTTCACGCCTGTTATTTCAACGCGTCACGATTCTCATTCCTCCTCATCGCTCTATCATTGAAACGGAAAACCGAAACGGCCGCGACTTACGAGTTACAGGTTCAAACCCCGACAGGTGCTTTAATTTGTGTAAATTATTTCACCATCACTGCTCTCAAAACGGTGAAGGAAAACATCGTGAGGAAACCGGCATGTCCTAGAACCAAAAATTCGAAGACGTGACATCTACCAACCCGCACTGGGCCCGCGTGGTGGATTACGGCCCAGTTCCTCTCACAGAGTGGAGGCCTGTGTCCCAGCAGTGGGAACATTATAAACTGATTATACTTTATCTTTGATATTTTGTTAAACACGTAAACAAACAAGAGCCTCTCTATCTTCATTCATTTGTTTTCAAATGGTGAGTCATCGGGATTTCTTGTATGGAGGTGACTAATCGGAATAGTAACGAGTCGGGCTTACTCTCAAATAGTCTGGGACTTATCCTATCTATCCAATCCAAACAAAAAAAGCGGCCAAGTGCGAGTCGGACTCGCCCATGAAGGGTTCCGTAGCAGCAAGTAACATAATAGATTTTTTTTATGTTTAAATTGATTGAATGAAAGGTAAATTGCGGTTTACGATTTATGACGTATTAAAAAAAACTACTTACTAGATCTCGTTCAAACCAATTTTCAGTGGAAGTTTGCATGGTAATGTACATCATATATATTTTTTAGTTTTATCATTCTCTTATTGTAGAAGTTACAGGGGGACACAAACATTTTACCAATTTGGAAGTATCTCTCGCGCAAACTATTCAGTTTAGAAAAAAAATATATTAAAAACCTCAATATCATTTTTCAAGACCTATGAGTTTCAGTTCTAAGTATGGGGAACCCCCAAAATTTATTACCGTTACCAGAATAGTCATAGATCTTAGCAATGTAACTGCGTATATAATTTTTTTGTTGCCTGTACTTAAGTTTGACCATTTGGCTCATAATTAGGTAAAAAGAAAAGTAAGATTACATTACTAAAGGAAGTGTTAATGTAATTGAGAACAAAATAAGGCCACGAGATTACTATCGTGTTATAGTTATCAACATAACTTCACGCTCATATTATATTATTTCGGAAGATTATTTTGTAGTGTAAGTGGATAATTAAGCAATGAGATCAGATTTCAGGGGTTAAAAAAGGACAATATGAATTCTTACTTAAATTAGTTTTAGGCCCACGTACTTCACTCAAAACTCAAGCATTACTTAAAACTAGCTTAGTTTCGAGATTTGAAAATTAGAATTCATTTAAGCTAAACAAATAAACGCGTGTGTTTAAGCTTTCACTCAGTTTCGGGTCTCTCTGTTGATCTTTATTACACCACTTAAGTGGTCATTTTCTTTTTTGGATAATAAATAATCTTTAGCCCAAACTCTTCATTCAACATGGTTTCTATTTTTTTTAATCAATTTTACGAATTAGTATTATATATTTTTTATTTCACTATTGGACAATATAAATCTCGCCGAAATTTTACCTTTCGCATGCAGTCCAGGCCTTTGCCCAGTAGTGGGACAGAATAGGCTAAAAAAAATGCAGTCACAAATACTTTGGTACAAACAATTTGTCAAAAACAGAACAAAAAAAAATTCAGTAAAAATCATAACCAACAAAAAGTCAAGATACCGTTAGCAGAAAAATCTTTCACCGTTTCAATTTTAAACAAAAAAAAAATAAACCTCAAGCACCTCTCTATTACCATTGTAGAATCGTATAACAGTTGGGTGCTGAATCCATCATCCGATCATCACGGTTCGAATAAAAACTAAACGAATGAAGCGAAGCGCACGTGACTTCCGCGCATTCCGCCATTGAAATAGCTGCCATTGTTGGCATCTTGGTAGGGTTGACCCTCTTTTTGCTTGAAAATGTAGGTGAGTCTATGTGAAGAAAAGTATTAATAACTAATTTCTGCCCGCGATTTCACCCGCCAACTATCCATAGTAATATTATGAATTCGAAAATAACTCTGTCTGTACCTATATTACCTTTACACGCATAAAACACACATACACATACAAACACTGAAGGATTTAAATAAAATTTGGCAAGGAGATAGATGGCATCCTGGAAAAGGACATATATGCTGCTTTTTTTCTTGGATGCGTTCCCGTAGGATAATTTCCGACGACCATGCGGGCGAAGCCGAGGGCTAGTTTTCGATAAAAATGGGTATGTTTTATATTGTTAGGCCATAGGCCTGGGCCATTTATAGGCCATAGGGTTATGGCATTCGGCAATAGTGTAGTTTTTGTGCCAGTGAAATTATTTTCGAAATCGGATAAGTACTTTCGGAGCTTACCTCCTGCATCCAAACTTAGAAACTTACAAACTCTTAAAAATATTAGTGTACACATTTTACCTCTTCATAATACATGTTAGTGTCTAAGATTTTTTGCTTAAAACAAAAGATCATTATGTGACTCGAAAGCATTAAACTAGATAATTTCTTTTATTTTGACTCTCTATCAAAATCGACTGTTGTATTTCGCATCTCCATTCTCTTTTTCAATTTGACTAATCACAGTTTACTGCTAAAGATCATGGCTAGGTAGGCACTTCAAAGAAGGGTGCAATTTCAAACAAAACAAAAATATCATAGAAATCATTCATTCTACTTTTAGCCTAAACCATGTCGGAAACGATGTGCAAATAAAATATGAATACCACAAAACTTTGTAGAAAAATAAATTCACGTAGCAACCCTAACCACAGGCACTTGTCGGCAATTGTGATGCCAACGGTACTTACACCGTTACTGAATTTACTGATGGATGCAATTATTTTGAAAGTCGAGGAGATTGAAAGAAATCATCTGAAAGGCTTAGCTAGCGGTAATACGATGCATACTGACCGCTCTTTGCCTATTCTTGTACATTTCGGTATTTCCAAAGAAACTATACTTGTATAATGTGATAGTCTATTGTTTTATCTCAGGCCCACTCAGACTATTTTCGTAAAAAGTTGATTTAAAGACTACTTATATTGAAGTTAAGTAAGCTTTGTTGTTCCTTTGTACAGACGCCAGCACATCAAGCTACCCGAAACTGTCAAATTTTCCCAATCAACTTTGAACCTCATGCTTTAGCGATAAAGCTGAAAATCTTTTAAGGAAATTTGACAGATTGTAGTACTTAGCTTGATGTGCTGGCGTCTGTACCGTTGCTCCTTATTATTATTTTTTTTATTTTGCCCATAAACTTTACTATCACTAATGGATATACAAATTAATGAGTTAAAGTTAGATGCAGCCGTTTTTTATCTCCACTCAGCATCTAAGTAGGTAGTAGGTAAATTCAAGCTATGACTATAAAACTACAGAGTTGTCATTAAAATTGGTGGTCTTAACTTTCTTTAAGTATATTTTTTTATCACAATTAGGTAATTTAACTGTTTTATAAAGGCTTCGAGGATTTAGCCAATTAAGATGCCGACCCTGAATCTAAAAGTTCATTAAACTATGCAAAAAGTCTTTATTTCATTGCCAAGTTCAATTTACACGGTTTTGTAATCATTTAGCTATGCTTGTTATGATTTAAATCAATTCTGACGTTGCTAAGGTTTGTTTTCGAGAGACGTAGAGTAGTAGCTTTATGTTTTAAACGGTGGTTTCTGCTGATTATCTAAAAATGCTGGTTTAGGTAGGTAAGTAGGTAGTAGGTTATAGGTAGGTAGTATCTTAACTTCAGTTTTAGATATTCAAGCCAGAAGTAAGTAGTAACATATTTTGTTTATCACAATAAATATTAATCATGCAGAATTCTTAAACTTGTTACTGATCGCTCCCCATTTTTGAAGTAGGACTAGGTATCTTGTAATCGGCATTGAGTACCTTAATTTTGTTTGGTTCGACGCTTTTTTAGGAGCTGATGCAATTAAACGTCTACACGCGTGTGTAACTTTCTACCAGTGGATATGCGATGGGCGTAATATTTTGTCATAATCAAAACGTAAATGGAACGCTGTCATAATAATTGAGTTTATTAATTAGCTGATATTATACACAGCGCCATCTATTATTTATATGCAGAACTACGACTACCTTTATCTCTCGAGAGTTCCTTCTCTCTTTAACCTTAGTTTAATACATGTTTAATAGATGGCATCGTCGCCAAAATTTTAACTCACGAAGTAAAATGCGCTTTTTACTTATTAACTAGGGTTGCATGTCAGTATGTGCATTGTAATTACCAATTACGAAGAAGAAACAGAGCGGCACATCGTGACCACACGAGAAGCGAGGGCATTGCTCAACCAAACGGTGAAAGTTTGTTAAAAACTCATTAAATTGCTTTTTTCGTAACATGAAAACCGTTACGGTACATATAACGCAGTTACAGAACACTTACAGATTTTTTTACAAAGTAAAAGTCATACTTTACCTATTTTGTTTTCACGAAAATGAGTTTTGAAATTTTTATGTTGCGGTGTTGAATTTCGTTTGAGGTTTCGTAGTATGTATTAGTATTATGAGATTAATAAAGATGAGGGCGCCACTGCGCGGTCGGCGTTCGGTCGGCGCCCTCATAAATGCGCTGTCAATGTCAAATTTTACCACTCATGTGCGGTTGCGCCTACATTTCACTAATTTGTCTGGACATTCGACCTAGCTAATTACAACATACGGTCTAAACTAAGACCTTGTATCACAACAAAGTACCGACAGGGCCATGTGACCATATAAACAGACTAATTGCTCATTGTATTGGGCAATTATGTATATACAGTATGTTAAATAACAGAGGGCGTTCCCTTAAACTCGTTAATCTATATCATTAATAGATTAAAATAAAAATATCAGCATAGAAAAATAAGCATAAAATAATCCGAATTAAAAAAAATAATTAATTGTCAATAAATTCGAAACCTCCTGTTTAAAATCAAAATAGTAGCGCGGAATAGTATTCGTAGTAGTAATGCCCAAACGCAATGCGCACGATGCTGGCCGAGCGTTTCCGAGAGTTCACGAAGCTGAGTGAGACGGCCGCCCCGCCCCGCCCGCACCCGCGCCCGTCATTCATAAATAAATTCCGACATTGCTGTCCTTCAAGTACGCGTGTACAGAGTGTTTCTTTAACGTATCAATTTACGATTTTTAGTGAATATTTTAATATAAAAAAAATAAAAACATTTTATTTTCGAATGGTAATATTTTTTTTAGCATGTATGGATGCTATACTATTGCGGGTTAACGGGAACGCCCTCTGTTAGTTAACATACTGTATATAAAATTCAAAGTCCTGACTGACTGACATATCAACGCACAGCCTAAACCGCTGGTCCCAGAGACATGAAATTCGGAGGGTGTGTTCTTTTTGAAGAGTAGGTATCTACTAAGGGCTTTTTGAAAGTCCACCTCTAAGAGAGTGAATGGGGGGGAGGGTGAAATTTCACGCGGACGCAGTCGCGAGTAGAAGCTAGTGTATGTATTTCAATAAACCCTTGTGCTTAGTTGTTGCCATGACGTGACTGTGGTTGGCTTAAAAACCGTCGAAAGCTGTTTTTCCGAACTGAATTGTGGCATTAGGTGCATGTCATGAGGTCGACTCAATTGTAAAAAGAAAATATCCAAAAACTGATATCGAAGACTACAACACTACAGTCCGGCCGTCGAGAAGATGCGTTCCTGACACCTGTCAGTGGGAAAATTCTAGCATCGAATTTACAAAGCACGACAGTTGTCGGTAAAACTCAGCGGTGTTCCCTCGTCGCCTTGATGGAGGGGTCATGGGAATCCGGCTCAGCCTTTGCGTCCACAACCCCCCCCGGCGCATGCCCGCCTAACTGGCGAGCCCCGCATGTCCCCCCGGCTGGGGGGCTACGGGAATGGCCGGGAACACCTGGCCATTCCCGTCCGGCACTGGTGGAAGCCTGTGCAATACAGGCGAGGGTGCCCCCGCACCCGTCGCCTGCTGGCTTCCACCTGGGAGGAGTCGGAGGTGACTGTCATACTGACGTCGTCTTCGACCCCTCCTCCGCCTTCGGAGCGGCGCCGCGAGAGGGTCTTCCTCCCGCGCGCGCTCCGCCGCCTCCTTCTGGGACATGACGTGTTCGCAGAAGGAGGCGACTGCCGCCCAGGACCCCTCGTCCCTCAGCATGGCGTTGACCAGACCTAAATCAATGCATCCCAAGTAATCCCAACCTGTGTAAGTTGACTTCGCGGGAAGTATCCAAATTGTAAGATGAAATCACACAAGGATGAACATTGACACAGTCAAACACAGAAAGGGCGTCACACTACAAACAAAGAACAACACTTCAATCAATTTAATTGCAAAATTATCCACCAAATTGGCATCGATGACGTCATTAATTTTTGCCGCACGTAGTCATATTAATCGACTACTTAATTTGATACTAAGTGATATCACGATGGACACTTAGTAACTCATAAATTCACACAAGAAAGAAAGAATACTCTTTATTATGTACACCATATAAATTACAGACATAAATATAGAAACTGTACAAAGGGTGACACAATGGGCGATCGGATATAAGAACACCTAATATGCACGGTGACTACCCTAAGACAGTACTGTTACTGGAACTACAGACCAAAAGCTCTTGTTTTAAATTCCAGTCCTTCTAAGAATAATTACAATCCTGCTGAAGCTATCTTCGGGGTAACTGCGTAACAAACTAACGATAGCAATGGCTTTTATTTTGACAGTTCAACAGCATACATTGCGTTATTTACGTTTTTGAGCAAACAGTTTTCGAACATTATGAAGCAATGGATTAGCAATATCCTTCAAAATGATTTAGATTGTGTTGATAGTGTGTTACGCAGTTGGGGTGCTGGAACAAATATAATGATAAACAAACGAGCGTATAACTCCAGAAAATTATAGAGATATCTAGGATTATGGTTTATTGGAATAGTGCTGACTTCAGTAATTCTTATTTTACCTCGAGCCTTACTTGTTGGACATCATGACTACAACTTGAAACCTTTTTATCCTTAGGACCAGTCGAAGCAGCCAAGATGACGCTAGAACAGCCAGCAGGTGAGATGTGGCAGAAGATCCGCGAGGAGCTGAATGAGAAGGCGGACACCAAGGAGGCTGATCTGGCACACATCAAGGAGTGGCTGAAGAAGGAGCCCCATCTACCTGATGAGTTTGGTAAGCAACTCTTGCGCCCTGTTTCTGAAGTTTATTAACATGAGCTTATCTATTCGATAGGGCTATTGGTACCTTGTTTTTGATCTCTCAGTTAAGGCAGTTTTGCATCAAATGATAAAACCTTTCGAATGATTTACTATTGAACTGATAGTTTATCGAGGACTGGTGCAAAGAATATTTGGCAAAGGGCATTGAAGATTTTTTATGGAGCTTGGCCGACCTCATCTAGTTTAAAAAAATATGATTGACGTGTAAAAGTGTTTGTGCAAACCTACTTACAAAAAATAAATCATTTATCATACCTACCTGTCCACCATTTTGCTTTTTTTTTCAAAATGGCAGGTTTGGTCTTATTATGTTTTCTGTTTGCATTGATGTCAGCTATCGATTTATATAGTTTACATGCGTGGCCGCCATTTTGAAAAAAATAGCGGACAGGTTGGCCATGCCACGGACCTTCAAAGCTCTTTAAACCCCGTAAACTACCTAACTCCAATGATAACTTTGGATTAAGAAAACCAATAGAATATTATCTATTATAATACTATTCACTTGTCAAACAAGAACTAGCTTGCACTCTCTGTCAATCATTTTAAGGGTTGCCAGTCCAATCCAAATCATAATCATATTCAAATCGTTTATTTGCAACGTCCCAACATTGACATACCTAAACATTTCATTACTGAATTGACATTGAAAGTCGCCCCAGCCATATAATAAAATAGATTACTAAGGAGGTAACATCCTTGCATTTGGACATCCTCAGACATTAATTTCATTTATCAAAATCTTTTTTCTCTCCTTATAACTTAAAACTCTAATCTTCCTTCTACTCTTTCCGCCAGATGACCAGCGTATCATGACCTTCCTCCGTGGTTGCAAGTTCTCCCTGGAGAAGACCAAGCGTAAGCTGGACATGTACTTCACCATGCGTGCTGCTGTCCCAGAGTTCTTCAACGACCGTGATGTCAACCGCCCCGAGCTGCAGGAGATTTTAAATATTGTGTAAGTTATATATATTACAAATGTTAATTTACATAGTTGGGTGACACTTTTGGAAACTACCTTAAGTTCTACGGCATAGGCACATGACTATCAAAATTCTAGGCACCAATATAATTTAGAAATTAGTAGTCTTTCTAAACTATTATCTCCGAGATTGTCCATATACATCCTTAAATTTTGATCGTTTTAATCCTTAAAAGGGGTCATTATACTCATCATTATGAACAACTTTTACTATGGGACTAAACCCGAAATCGCGTAAAAAAAATCAGCTGTTCCCTACATTTATGTTCGTATAACTCGTCAAAATGTAGGGAACAGCTGATTTTTTTTTTGTGATATCAGGTTTGGTCCTATAGTAAAAGTTGTTCATAATGATGAATATAATGACCCCTTTTAAGGATTAAGCGATCAAAATATAAGGGTGTATGTAGGAACGTATTTCAGTCTTTTTTCATCTTTCTTTATCTCCCACGTCCAAGAACGGAAATCTTTGGAGATAATCATTTTTATTATGAGTCACCTAACTTATCCTGGCCTTCAGTCATATTCAAATCATTGGCATCGAATTCTTCTTTAACAGCCTTAACCTCTGGGTTATCACTATTCAAGTAGGATACCACAAATTACACATTAATTTGAATAATATGAGACTAATTACTGCACCTACGTAGGTACTTACTGAAAATTTATAATTTGTTTAATCTTTATGACGATTAACGCGAATAACTCACTAGTCAGTTTGACAGCAGCGGCTTATTCGGTAAAACTTTACGCACCTAATACAGCAGTTACTGAAATATCGATGAACCCACTTCAATAATAGGAAAATATGTAAGTCTTGAAGAACAAGAGTAATCTTACGTATTTCGAACCGTTCAGTACCTAATTATGTAGATATCTCCCACGTGTCTAACTGCTGTAGTTTAATAACCCAATGCGAATATTTATAATTAGTCACCATCTCACAGAATTGCAGTAATAAACTTAATATTATATATCCTCGAAGACATGTGTGGAAAATATGTGCAACAATGAAAAGGCGTCACTAATTATTTCTTCCATACCGTTGTAATTATATGAAATTATATGTTTTCTTACGTTTTTTTTTTTCTGAAACATGTGTCTTGCTTGTGAGAAATTGACGGATTTTTCCTTGTATAATCAATGCGGTTTTATGGAAATCAACTCGGAAGTTCAAATTGTGAGAATATTAACTTAAATGATTAATTAGATACCTGCTTGTTTGCAAATGAAGTAACTAATAAATTATGCTAAAGTAAATCTTATATCAGACAAACCCTGAACACAAGGCTATTACCTAGGTTATTGAACTCTATTATTAATGATTTTAAGTATTAAAAAAAGAAAAAAATACAAGAAACAATCTATTAAAGGAAACGTATGTCATACATCCTCTTTTTGACAACAAAAAATAAAATCTAATGACTTTTACTACAACATTTGCTTACTTCCATAGAATTACTATGCACTATGCTACTTCTTTTTCAGGAGATTCTCAAGACCAAATCAGTTCAGAGTCTTAAAATAAGTTCAACAGTGTGTAAATACAAGTACCTTATATCAAAATTACAAAACAAAAAATTTTATTAGCAAAAAGAAAAGACGTTAGAAGACAGTCATTATTATTTTACTTAAATGCAATTAAGTTTGTAGATCACAATTTGTGGTTTGACCGTTGACCCCAAACTAAGCAGGGCTTGTAATAATGTGCTATTGTTTATTCACAGTCAAATGCCGCCGCTGCCAGGCCTCACACCAGAAGGAAGACGTGTAATTGTTATGAGAGGTCAGTAGCTATCTAGTAATTAAATACCTACCTTATTGACAAAAACTTGAGCATCGTTCTGATCTGACGTAGATTCCTCAGCGTTATTTATTTCTCATCCTTGCCATTATATAAAAATTCACTAGTAAAGTTTTACATCACATATTTTACTCAATGCTGATCTGATGAATGCTGATATGCTCCATTTTTGAAGAGACGTAGTTGACAGCCATCATAAAGTTTCTTCTTTAAACCGGACACAAAGGTACTACTTTTCTAAATTTTCCCTTATCTCCAACAGGATTGGACAAAGACGTCCAGACTCCCAATGTAGCGGATGCCTTCAAGCTCGCCCTCATGCTGGGTGACGTCAGACTGGCAGAAGAGAAAGAGGGAGTGGCGGGAGACGTGTACGTTCTAGACGCTTCTGTAGCAACCCCGACGCACTTCGCCAAGTTCACACCCACACTCGTCAAGAAATTCCTAGTCTGTGTACAGGTTAGTAAGAATTTAAGGGTTTTTGTAGTTTTCACGCTACTTCAATTTACTTTGAAAGCTACAAAAATAGTACCCAACCAGGAACAATTACATAAAATGATTTTTGTCGCAAAAGATTAAATGCACACCACATTATATAAAGATGATAATTAAACTTGAAAATTATTGGCTTAAACTTGAATACGACCAACTTTGAATGCAATTTTAACAATAAATGTAACAAACGTAAACTTTATTAAGGTTTCCGGTTACTGGTCTTAAAAGGTCAAATAGAACTGGAAAATGTTAAATAGTAAAAAGTACTTTTACTTTCCTTGCATATTTAATTTACGATGAGATAGTTTTGTAAGTAGAATTTTTCAAATAAATCAGAAATACAAAAATATCATATCACTGTCAAAGGTGTCACTATAAACGATCTTTCTGTGTTTTCTGTTTCTGAAAATTATATCATTAACAACATCTTGTTTTATTTATTTTTTCAGGAGGCCTACCCCGTAAAGCTGAAGGAAGTCCATGTCATCAACGTTTCACCTCTTGTTGACAAGATCGTCAATTTCGTCAAACCTTTTATCAAGGACAAGATCAAAGAGAGGGTAAGATACAATTTTTCATACAAACTTAATTACTTAGTTTACTTGCATTTCTTCCAATATTTTTTTTTTGGAGAAGCAGAATCTATAAATTATGATTTTGACTTTCCAACATAAACTAAAAATATATAGTTTTACGAACCGGATGAACGTGGATTAGTAGATTGCAATAAAGTGACATCAGAACACAGCACAATTATATAACCGCACCCGATGAGGATGAGAACTCATTCACGAACAGCAGTCTCAATTTGGTTCAATAAAATATATTATGTATTAGTTTTAATTGTTCTTATTAGTATTATGTATTATTTTCAGATCTTCCTGCACACTGACACCAATGATCTCTACAAATACGTTCCTAAGGAAATGCTGCCTTCAGAATACGGCGGTAACGCTGGACCCATGAACGACCTTCACAGTAAGTATCATATCTTCAACAACGAGCCTAATTCTTTGCACCCCACATCGAACACGTCTATTACCTTACCTATGTCTTTAAGGACAAAAATGTAGTCATAATGACCCCATTCGAGCTTAATAACCGCAATCATGACCAAGGCCAGCAAAACTTGAAATTCCTTAGCTGACCGTATATAATCAATCATTAATGTTCTTTCAGATGCGTGGGTTAAGAAGTTAGATGAATACAAAGACTGGTTTGCGGAACAGGAGAACCTTAAAGCCAACGAGGCCCTCAGACCAGGAAAGCCTACAAACTACGATGAGCTCTTTGGCATCGACGGCTCCTTCCGTCAGCTGGTTATAGACTAAGCTACTCTCATCAATTATTACCCCATCAAGTTTAAAAGACCTTAAGTCTTTAAACAATTGCGTTTTGATGGCCTTTTCAACTTGATCGGGTATCAGCGTCTCTCTACTGTCGCTTGTTTCAGTTACCATTTTTAAATTTTAGCATATATTGACGATACGATTGTTTCTTGTGATTGCTTGCTGAACATCTAGTGCAATTTTTTAATGGGTTAAGGTATGAAATTGTTTGATTGAGTTCAGTTTGCATTGTCTTGAAGATAATGTTTTGTTTGTCAACCAAAGTTTTGCTCAATTTTTCGCATCTTTGTTATTTTGACGTGTGTATTACGTCTTAAATGTTAGGTATTTGATTATAAACATTTTCTTTAAAAATCTGGTTTAATTTTCTAACATCATTTCACCCCTTTTACGTACACATACCTATTTGGACAATAAAGTTGCCCATTGAAAGAAACTACGATTTGGTATAGCGGAAATAATACAGTAATCAACGCCGAGCTTCATTCACTTATAAAAATTTCGACAATTTACTTCATATGCCTTTATATAAGAAGAAAAGAAGAAGAAATGAAAAGTACCAAAATTAAATGAATCAACAGTGAAATCTTCCAAAATGACCAGCAGCACAGCTTAGCACAAACAGAATTATAGTTTTCATTAAAAAGTATGGCTATCTCTCTAACCTACTTACTTCTACAATAAAAACATATATCAAAAGTATTTTAACCTTTTACAATACATATTCAAAAACTTTTGTCATATATACTTTTTTTTTCTTAGCTCATACTGCCCCACAGCTGGGCAAAGACCTCACCCAAATATATCCAGGAACTCGTACTTTTAGGCATCCTCTTAGATGGTTTAAACTACATATCAAGCACTTTGTTAGACGTTCATACTTGCGTAATTCTGAAAAAAAACATTCACTTACAATAAAAAATTTAAGTTTTGTTTAGCAAAACACACAAATCACTCGCTTTTCACTTCGTCTCTACATGACATTGTACCTTTTAAATGACAGCTGACAATGGTGTTGAAAAGCTAAAATATCCTGTTAATAAACCTTGACAACGACACTGAACACAGCAGCTAATCAATGTTATTTTTTACTCATAGAAAACATTTAACTACTGAATAATCTCGGAGATGCCGCAATTAGTAATAATTATGTCATTTAGGAGATAAACTATTCCTTTTTGTAGCTAAATGGCTAAGCTAATCTTTTAATCAAATCGAACGTTTAATAGTTGGTAACTAAATTTAATTCTAAAATTTGAAGTATGTAAAGCCTCGAACTTCTAGTTAGGTATTTCTCTCGAAATTTAAGTTAGCTGATTGAACAATTTATTCAAATAGATTACTCACTACATCAAAAGCCTGAATAGCTTAAAGTCCAGTTAACATTTAACGCCCATGGATATCAAAACAATAAAACTTCTATTGCGTCTCGTTGTGTCCTTCAACCCATTAACTTCCAACAAACCGAAAAACTATTTTACGAAAGGAATAATAAGGAATAACCAGCACGCGTAGCACTTTTTTCTTTACTCTATGACTTCATAGAGCGACATTTAATTTCTTAAATTTTGATATCCCGTCGTAAAAATCTTTCTCTAATCTGTAATTTTGTCTTCCCTTACTTCTGTTTCTACGGTGGCCATGTTACACGTACTATTGTCAGTCAAGTGACATCTTTCACCATAATTTAGCCGGACGACGTTCCTTGCTGGACATAAGTCTCCCTCAATCATCATATCACCCTACTTTTGTCTCATGTTACTTGGATTCGATGCAACACGCTTTCTTCTTCCATTCCCCCTGTCAATCATTACGCTATCATTCACTCCCTTTTCTTTCAAATCATTCCTTTATCTCTCTCTCTCATATTGTCTTTGGCTTTCCTTCAAGTGACATCTTTACCAGTATAAAATAGGTCAGTAAAACGAACGGTTACGTTGACCGACACCCGTCAGTCGCGTGCTTCGTTCCGTTCTGTTTACTGTCAGCGCAATAGGATGGGCGTAATCTGGGCTACTTCAGTTGCATTGCGCTACTCAAGCAAGACCGAGATGTGGGTCGTGACTATTGTTAATCCTTAATGACTGACATTAATTGGCGAGTGAATTTGTTTATGAGAAAACTGGTTGTTAATAAAATAAATAAAATAAAAATAAATAAATAAAATAACTTTTTTTTGTCGGCTTTGATGTCTTTGTGGCTACAAAGCTACATCCGCACTACGCGTCATACTGACGTCACGCAAAATTCTGCATTGTGCAAGCAGAGTTTACCTCGCAACTAGCATAATATATACAACGGCCCGACATGAATCATCGGGCAGTTGCCCGCCAGACACAACACCCGTTTGGTCGGAGGAGGATCCTCCCTTTCTATAGGTTGAGTGAATTTTTAACACCCTGTTCCTTATACCTCTATATCTATATCTTCATAGACGTCCTCCACTCTGGAGTAAGCAGAGGGGTCTGTCAGACTCTTATTGACTAAAATCATCCCGGCGCGGGCGTTCCCTCATACACCTGTGACGGGGGCTGAGGCTACGAATACGGTGTTGGCCACATACTATGTGGCCCACGTCTCATAGGGGGAGTGAGGTGCTGAACTGCCCCCGCGACGACTTAGACAGGCGCGCGTGGCACACTACGCGCCACCATCTTGGATCCTGTAGAATGGGGGCGACGGATGATTCACCATGGATAGCAAGCAATATAAGACAATCTCTGAGAGATTTGGTATCACGCCATATTATTATGACAACAGGATGCTAACGCGAAAAGAGGAACTCTTGGACGCCTATATATCAATAAATTTAACAAAACATTCTGAGCCAACTAAGAGGTTCAACGGCACATAAATAATATGCAATGAGACATTATCTGTATCAAATCGACAACACGACGGCAGATACTGTTGAAAATGAAAACAATCCTAAAAATATAATCACAAACTAAAAGAAACAACATAACATCCATTTGTCGAGCTCGCGTAGTACCTTACACTCACAAAAAGCTAATGAAACAAATAAAAATAAAACTAACCAAACCCGTTTGGTCGGTGTACCCCAGGCTCAGCTTAGTTACTGAGGCCAACTGTGAGAAGACGTAAAAGGCTCAAATAAGTATTAAAAAAGTGTACATAGAAGCCGAAACCGATGTTATTTTGTTACTACACAATACAGTACGAAATTGAATAAGTGCGCCAAATTAAAATATTTAGTTCAACGTGTTATAAAGTAAATTTAGAGCATGTCATTAAGAGCCTGTACTACCTCAAATGGCTTAGCATGATCCTCCGTTAAGTCGAAAGTACTGCAGCATTAATTTTGAAATAAATATAATATGGCAAAGTTGAGGATAATCTTAAGTACTATGTTAGACGAAAACACGATTCCATAAATTTTTCTCGTTAAAAAAATTTTCAAAATTACGTCTCCCGCGGCGGCTGGGACGAGAGGCTCTCTCCCTCAGCCGTCCCGCCGCCTCCTTCGCTAGCATGACTGCTTCGCAGAAGGAGGCGACTGCCCCCCACTCCCTCTCGCCCCGGACCATGGCTTGAACTAGGCCCGGACGCGAGAGGTCGTCGCCGCTGCCGATCGCCTCAACGAGGACACGGCGGTGCTCCGCCCAAGCGGGGCAGACCTCCACTACTTAAGTATCTTCACCTACTACTACGGCAAATTATCTTTAGACAAATATTACGTAAAACCCAATTACTTACAGACAAACTATTGTTCTGTGTGAACCGACGACGCATTGCCTCATACCCTTCGCGGTCCGAACCTAATTCGGTTAAGTAAATGAACTTAGTATAGTTTGGCAACGTTCCCAGATTTAAAAAGAAATAAAAAACCTTTAATTGCACATACACAAAAACCCGGCCAAGTGCGAGTGGGAAGAGTTTCGTACCAGAAAGCAAAAAAGCTGAAAAAAACAGGTTTCTTGTATTGAGACATCCTTTAATTTTTTTTTTATTTTTTTTTTTATTGTTTATGATTTATTATTTTTAGCGGCAATAGAAATACACAGTCTGTGAAAATTTAAACTATCTTCCTATTACGGTTCATGGGATACAGCCCGCTGACAGACAGACGGACGGACGGACAGCGGAGGCTTTGTAATAGGGTTCTGTTGGCACCCTTTGGGTACAGAACCCTAAAAAGAACAAGTTAGGGGAAATATGCGTCACATCCGTGTAAAACGGCCGTCGCTCAGCATAATGCTGTGACCCTATGCGAGTCAGAGCCACAGCGCTGGTTCCATAATTTATCTTCCGAGTGACTAGCAATCGGCCCTTCTTCTGAGAGTAGTCAGATAGGAAACGCCGACCACATCTAGTTTAAAAAAAAGACATGATTGACGTGTAAAAGTGTTTGTGCAAACCTACTTACAGAAATAAAATAAAATTTATCATTTAAGGAGAATGGGTAGTTGAGACCGCGAAATTCAAATTTTCTTACGTTTTTTGCAATTTGCAGGTCAGTGTCAGGTTGTATCTTGATCAAAATATGATTCGCGACAATAACAGGTATCTACATACTTAGAGAAGTATAATCATTAGAATCAATAATACATCTTTCTAAGTTAGATTTCTACCACTAACACTTTTCTATAAGAGATTGGTGGTTGGCTGTATTGTAGGGCTTGTGTCATCTGTTAGAACACGCAATGAAAATTCAAATGTTCGATATTTTCACTTGTCGCTCAGCTTCGTGATACGGCCGCTATTCTCATTTTTCTGTCATATAAAGCAAAGCAAGCAAGCAAACTGTTGTAAAGTTGTTCTCGATTCTAATCGATTTTGGAAACAGAGGAATGATAATGTTTGTGTTGGGTATTTTGTGACACGTAAATATTTTTTTTACTGCAATATTTCAATTTAGTGATTTTGTTTATTATTAATTATATTTAGAGATTTTCAAGTGATCCCATGAAAGGGCATGAAAATTGGTTCACAACACTATATATTATAGTCGTATTTGCTCTGTTCATTTTAATAAAGGCAGCTTTACGGAAACAAAAATTTTCGACGGCTGACTACAAACGCATTAGGTACCTACTATTGATGTATTGAAGGCGTTAACTAATGCCAGTGGATTGGCATTAGGCTCGAATTTACTGGCATCGTTCTCTAAAACCAAAAATTCTCTAATGTTTTATAGAAATCAGTAGATGTTGTCGATGTCGAAACCCTTATTCGTATTGCTTAGGGCGGGAGAGTCGATTTAAAAATGTTCATCTAATCGAATCTGTTCCTGGTTTTTTGTTAGAATTTTGGGATTCCCATCACTAAATCGCTCATGTGACGTCACAGTAGGTAGAAAAATAATGACACGCTTGGTTTCTATATAGACGATGAGACTTGCGTTATCTAGTCAATATAAGTCTGTGGTATCAGTGTTAATAATAGATTTTCGCCGCTATCTCTGGCGTCGTATGCGCTGCCATACAGTTAATCCGATTGCGATTAAACTTTTTCAACTAATTATTGCTAGCACTTCGGCTGTCCCATTTCAAAACCTAGTAAGGGACACTATTTACAAAAATCGTTTTATTACATAATCTTGCTAACCTAGAAATCTGTACCAAATACAAAAACACCAGCGTTTTAAACTTACATAAAAGGAGATATATTTAAGCATCGATACCTAGTAAGTGCACCATTCACTCCCTAGTGACCATTTTAAAACCTAGTAAGTCACTTTAATCAATTCAAAACCTCTTTTACTACCATTAGCATTTTTTTTTACTTAAGAGCCCCTAACAATTTCGCGGACTAAAAACAGAAAAATCAGTTTTTTTCAGCGCAAATTTCTCAATATCCTTAAGTTATCTAGTTTTTAAAAAAATACACAAGTATTTATCACCTATCTATCTAGTAAGTCTACGAATTTAAATTTTGATAACTACTTAATATAAATTCCAAAAAATAAAAAACAAACACACGTTTTTACGTAATCACGAAACACCAAGTTTTTCGATTGCTTTTTTAGCTTACTGGTAGCAAATAACGATCTGAAAAAAAATCCTAAATACTAGGCATATAATATATTAGTAAGTCTACGATTTATTTTTTTTAAGTTTAATGTATTAGTACCTGTAAAAAAATGATAACTACGCTGAAAAATCCCAATAAAGTCATGTGCAAAACCGTCGTCTACGCGTAAGAATTTATTGAATACGCTGGTCACACTTTATAATTTGGTTTTACGAGTACTATAGTGAATGCCGTAATAGGTTACGATATTTTTATAGGGTACCTGAACATAACATGTCATAATCACAATAAAATCCATCCAGTATTACGCAATCTAGTAAGTAAAACTATGGAGTGCTAATAATAGCGGTTACGGACCAAGATTATTTGTTCCCGCTTCAACGCACACTACGATTATCAGTTTATAGTTCGAACGCACACAGACACACTGCGCTCCTATAATTACCTAATCTAATAGTGCGCCGAAACTGTTAGGGACTCTTAACATAAATACTTTCCATAGGCTGACCAATATTACGTTTATGCGCTCTCCTGTAAAATTTCTACTTAACTCCTTACTAGGTTTTGAAATGGGGCAGCCGACTTGCGCAAAGGTTATAAGCAAAGTAGGTAACGCTGGATACAGCCCCGATTCAAACTTTATGAGGGCTCGGAAAGTCGGAACATGAGGCGAATCGCTGCGCAGTAAGAAATTCACGTGACAGCGGGGGTGAGGGGTGAGGGGTTAGGTACTGCGCTGCGAGTCGGGCTGTACCAACTAAATAAAAACACAAGGTTCAATGCTCTGCTAAATACCTAATAATTTCATAAAAAATAACCAGTTTTTAATAAATGCATCTGGTACACTGGCAACTAATTTATTTGTTAATGATATTTAATGATCGATAATTTATGAATGCCGTTAAGCACGTTAGGCCGTTGGTCCCGGCTGTTATTCGTGGATCTTTGACAGTCGTTACGGGTCGTCAGTAGCCCGAAAGTCACGTAGCGCTATTGCATGTTCTTAGAAGACTGTGGCTACATAGCACACCGTCTATGGAACCATGCCGGGATCGAACTCACGAGCAACTGACGTGCAGTCTAGGCTTTTACAACATCTGCGCTATACCTGCTAAGATCCTCACATACTCCTTTGCTTGGTTTACGTTCATACATCTGACGCACGACAGTTGCGAGTACTACGCTCCTGCTCTTTCTGAAGAACATCTCCAATAAGGTCGCTATATGATATGTCCTTCTAATATGTTTCCACTCACATCTGCCTTGTAAGTGTCCTTTCATTAATCCTCTCAAGAAGACCAAACCATCAAAGCATATGGTCTACTCAGGTACTCTTTTAATTTTTGCCAATACATCTTCTTTTAAACTGCTAAACTACACAGGATGAAATTGAATAGGTGCGCCAAATCAAAATATCTAATTCAACGTGTTATAAAGTAAATTTAGAGCATGTCATTAAGTAAAGGAATGCACATTCGTGCGCGTAGCGCGTAGGTGACCGATTTTGCAACGACGCGCGCGCCCTTTTTTGTAGAAACGGTCACAATTCGATTTGAAAAATAGCAATTTATAATGATTGTGTTAGGTACTGTTAATGATTTGGCGCAAGTTTTCAATTTCATCCTGTAAAAAATAAAATTAATGTATTTTTAATAATAATATTTGCTTTTAATACCTCCACAAGTGTAACTAAGAGAACATTTAATATAGGTACCTAATCAATACTAATGGAAGGTTTTTTTCAGTAGATCATTTAGTTTTGCTCGTAACAAAAAAACGCAAAAATCTTTTCGATTTTGTGACTACCCTTGCTCTCTGAACTTCTCCCTCCTCATGACGCAAGTGCCCCTGAACAGGATTTCGTCTAAGAGATTTACTCTCGACAAACAAATACGGTCTCATTGTCAATCGTGACGCGAAACTGCGCGCGCGCCGGTCGTTGCGAAATAAGTTTTTATTTAGTGTCTATTTTTTATTCACGGATTTATATTTAGAAATGTGAGTATAATTATTTATAATTATAATTTTATTGGTGTGAGGTTTTTAATTTGAACTTTATTACAGTGGTTTTTGTTTTGTGGTAAAGAGGTGTTATTTTAAACCAAATATTTTATTTATCAGGTGTTTATTTCGAAAAGTGCTAAGCTTGATTTTTTAACATGACATTAAACTACGTTATTTAATATTCAACTCAAGCTATAAGTTACGTCGTAAATAAACTCGATATTTTACATAAAAATACCTTAGCAATCTATTTTTATACCAGACCAAGTATTTTTTTAACATTTTATTAATAACGTTATTCTAAAGAATATTAGTATACGACAGTAATTACCTACCTATAAGCTTAAAAATGATCTCAACTTTACTAACTTATTCATTATTTTATTTACCTTTATGTAATTACAATATAAATCAAGGAAAAAGACCTGAAAAAATATTACGTGTATTTTTATATTTTCCTAATATTACAAAATAAATAGGCAGACACAAAGTACCTATACCTACCTAGGTTACATTTTAGTACGTGGATATTTACACGAAAATTTTATAAGTAGGTACCTATGTAGTTTATGTCAATTTATTATTATACCAGGGGACCTGGCAGACGTTGTCCTGCCCGAACAGCGCCACCTACCGGGTCCAATTGTGTTTTCAAACCATCCAGGAACCCATTGAAATATACACACAAAATTTCATTCAAATCGGTCCAGGCGTTTAGGAGGAGTTAGGTGACAAACACGTACTGAAGAATTATATGTATTAAGATACACAAGTTTCAGTATTAAATACATAGTCTATGCACATAACACATGGCGTCCACTGACTAGCGGTGATAAGATAAATCAACGGAAATATATGAGGCCCGTGTTTGTTTGTGGTTTTCTATTAATATTTCATACATTCTGAAATTAGTGTTATTATCTGTTTTAAAATCATCGGGTGGGGCCTGTGGCTAAGTAATAACACGGGTCGATTGATCAAGTTAAGCTACGCTGGATGCGGTTGGTGCATGGATGGGTGATCTTTACATACCAAGACCCCTCCGTGCCTCGGAACGTTGGTCCCGGCTGTCATTCTTTCATATTTGACAGTCGTTAAGGGTCTTCAGAAACCTGAAAGTCTGACAACCAGTCAACTCAGACAACCAGTGCGGGTGTCGTACTACCCAGTTACTGGGTTCTGTAGGTCAGATAGACAGTCGCTCCATATAAAATACTGATATTCGTCTGCATTCGGTTAGACTGAAAGCCGACCCCAAAACATTTGGAAATAGTTTGGCAGATGATATCTATTAAAATTATCGTGAATTTATAACTAGTCTGTGGTCATTATCCTCTTTCTTAATTAACCATTAATCATTATTATCATAGCTGGGCATGGTGGGCACTGTTAGACAAATAGTTATCTTCGTTAAAATCGCTAATCCACTAGGTATTAAAAAACCCCCAGACCAAGGCTAAGACCGCCCATTGTATAGATACCTATTTTGTAGTGATTCGATATATTTTTTATGTTATATATTTTTGTGGTGTAGGTACAATAAAGTACTTATATATAATTACATAAAAAAACTTAACTTCGTTAACCATTAAGGGGATTTATTTATAAACGATGATAAACGTCAAAAATGTATCGATAAAGAGTCGCTAATCACTACATAGGTTTATGGAACGTTTATAAATAAAAAAAATAAAAGATTCCGACGAACTGATAACCTCCTCGTTTTTTTAAAGTCGGTTAAAAAGGGTATAGCTTTACATTTCGAATTTAATGACTTGTGATAGAAATTGCATTTTAAATATCATGTCGTTGCGTTAGTGATTTATACTTATTAAAAAAATGTTGTTGTGCTATGGAAGTTTAGGCAGAACATAAAAATATACATAACAAAAGTAGGGTGACAATAAATTAGACTTCGTAATAAATAGTTATTTATAGACTGTCAGAACGTGTTTTTTTTTGTGGCGAGGTGCGGTCCGCGCGGTGTCGTTTTGGTTATTACCTCACTATCAATCGTCTCGACCAATTGCAGTCCACTGTTGAAAATTATAACTCTCCCAAGCTTCGACGCAACACCCGGTTCATGGCTTTTCACATCCAGTCGATCCTAACCGCTTTTTTAGGCTAAGGAAAACGGAACCTTTTTAATTAAGATCACTGTCTTCGTTCCATTTAGCTTTCGTCCAGCATAATCCATAGTTAATATTATAATTCGAAAGTAACTCTGACAGTCTGTCTGTATGTTACCTTTTCACGCCTAAACCACTGAACGGATTTCGATCAAATTTGGCAGAGAGATAGATTGCATCCCGGGGAAGGACATAGGATAGTTTTTATCCTGATACCACCACGGGATCGATACTTATGCGGGTGTAGCTGCGGGGCGCTGCTAGTTTTATTATAAGTACTATCATATTATAAGTTCAAAAAACTCTGTCGAACCAGGAATCAAACCCTGGCTCAGCTTGCACGCTTGCGGGAATACACATACAATGCGTGCCACGAAAGATGAGACTTGACCCCGCCTCCCCCGCTCTTTCCGCCGCCCCTATGACGTCCGGTCCCGTCCCGCACTCAGACCTCATACCGCTAAAGATACCTAAAATCGTGTACTGCGCATGTCAAACCACGTGGTGTGTCAAGTCTCATCTTTCGTGGCTCGCATTGTACCTACCTATAACTTGCAAAAATGTATGCAAGAAGCTTGCATGCCATGTGCCATAACAACTTCTGGTTGGTCAATTCCATACTGGCATGCAAACTACTTGCATACTTTTGTGCAAGTTCCGGGGATGTGTATTCCGGGCTTAATTACTTTAAACATCCTGTTATTTTCATAATCAAACCAATTTACGAACTACTATAAAAAATACTTAAATGAAGTATTATTGACATTTAATCTAATATAATACGACGTGCTATTATTTTTCTGTACTTATCTCTATGATTCACAGCGGCAATTCAATGACATGTGCAATACCTATATAGGTATACTGAGTTAATCTATCACGAAATCTTATCGATAAGAATATATGTACGTAGGTTGCATGAGCGTTCCTGCACACGATGCCGTCACCGCGCCGTCGCCGCGCCGACGCCGCACCGTTACACTGTTTATACGAGTCGCGCGAAGCCCGCCACCGCGCCGTCGCCGCGCCGCCACCGCGCGCGTTTTTACTGTTTCATTCATTCCATTACCGGCCGCGTACGAACGTGCACGCCGCGTAATTTCCCGTGAATGAATCAAACAGATAGGGAGGGGAACGCGCGCGGTGGCGGCGCGGCGGCGGCGCGGCGGCGGCGCGGTGGCGGGCTTCGCGCGACTCGTATAAACAGTGTAACGGTGCGGCGTCGGCGCGGCGACGGCGCGGTGACGGCATCGTGTGCAGGAACGCGCTTTTTCCTCAAAAGGATTGTTTTCCTCGAAAGGATTATTTAGTCATGTAGATAAACAAAGTCAAGCATTTATTTCAAATAGGCACATAAAAGGCACTTTTGAACGTCAAAAATTACAACAAATAGGATTGATTCTAGTCGCCCATTCCAAAAGGTAGTTTTCGTATGGAGAAGAACGGGCAAGAAACTCCACCGTTACTCTTTTAAAATATTTTACAAAATTTTGCATACATTAATTATAAATATAATAATATGTAAACACGATGCACCTAAAATAAAATTACTATACTATAGGTAAAAGACTTAAAAATGAAACCATGACATATAAATTAATTATCTGATAGATACATGGTGCTCACACATTTACAAACATGGTAAAAGTAAACGACTTAAATTAAAAAAAGAAAAAATTACAAGTAATAAGTCAGGGATACCTCTTAAGTTCTGCGTAACGTACATAGATCCAATAATAGACTCAGTTCAAAGGAGTGAAGATCAATTTTCAAGAGTTTTCATTGGAAACGATGGGCTCACCGTTTTCAATGAAAACTTAGTGCATGGTTGTACTGACTTATTTAAATTCTAATTTCTCATTTCAAACTCTGACAGCAAGACCTTCAAAGGAAGACCTTTTGAAGGTTCTGTTGCGTAACGACCATTTTGTACCTACAGACTTATGTCTGTAGGTACAAAATTAAACTGCCTCATTCTAAAGAGTTCATTCACATTAATTTCCTGTGAACTAAAATCTGAATATTACAAGTAAAATGTAGGTAAGGTACATACAATTAAGTACCTAACCTACAAATTTAGTTCAAGGAATTTAACCAACGCTTGCGACATGACGACGGATATTAAAAAAAATAAACCAACCTGCTAGATATGGCGACCTGTTAAGTCGAGTATTTGGTGTCACAACTTAAATACTAATTCCGCTCACTTGAGTAAGTTCTTACGAAACTGTAAAGTATATTGATCACCTGTAAGTACTGGGAATTGGAGTGAATAGACTGTTGCACTTAGTAAAGAGTTCTTTTTTCATAATATCTAGAAGTTCCATATTCACAGATATCTAAAATAGAAAATTAAATTGAATCTGTTATTTTATGTATAACCACGGATATGAAAAAAAATTAACCTGACCCCCGCCCCTGACCTGTTACCTTTTCACGCCTAAACTACTGACCGGTTTTCGATAATACTTGGCAGAGAGATAAATTGCATCTCGGGGAAGGACATAGGATAGCTTTTATGGGCATACCTCCAGTGGCGTGCGTTTCATAAAGGCAGAAAGACAATACCTCGCGGGCAAAGCCGCGGGCGGAAGCTAGTACATAATAAACAATTGTTAAGGGCCTTACTCTCGTTTAGTACCGTAACTCGGTCACTTTATGAAGCTTATAACTCATTAACGGTTTGGTTAGAAGGTCTGTAAAAAATATATGTTTGCTATAGATTCATGTACAGCATTTTTGAAACAGGGTTTTTTCATAAGGCTAATACTTTTGCCTTAAAAAAATATTTACCAAAACGCTATTTTGGCTAATATTTCCTTATAACTTCTAAACGGCTTTGATGTTTGGAAATATTTTTACACTGAAAAATTGATGGTTAGAAGTACTACATATTTGAAATAGCGTTTTTAAATCAATCAACAGTTGCAAAGACAATGCCCCATTTTGAGATATAGGTTCAGAGGTGCTCTGCGCGGGCGCGGGCGGCAGTCGTGCGTTAGCACTGAGACGGGGTGGCTGTGTCGCTCGCTGCTCCGCCCGGCTATCGATCGACTACGCGCGTTTGGCTGTGTTAGTGCAAATATTTATGAACAAATTGTATCAGTATGCGTTTATAGATAAGCTCGCTGCAGAGGGCCCATTTCTATTGTCCGCGTGGACACTTTATTAGTGGTGCCATTTCTAAATACAGTTTTTGTTTATATTGTTTATTTTGTAAATATAAGATAATTTCAAATTTGTAAACAAATAAAAATGGCAAAGCAAAGCAAGTCAAGAAAAATACGTTTTCTCTACGACGACGCACCGTTTTATAGATATTAGCGAAAAACTCAAAAGTGGGAATTTTTATACCCCCCACTCCGGCTCACCTCCTAGACGCGGGGACTTTTAGTATGTTTACTCCCTAAGCACTCTGAGCAACTTTCTGAAGAAATCGCTCAGGGCCCAGCTCACGCACAGTCTACACCTCTTTTTGGGTTATTCGTTGAGTGGACTAATAAGTATCTATCTAAGTATCTATACAAATAAATAAAATTGGAGTGTCTGTTTGTAATATTAAAACAACCGCTTCAGGCCATTTTATTTTGACTGTTTAGAAAATAACTACTTACCCACAATTAAAAAAAAATGTTTTCAAACACCTTAATTTATAAAAAATTAGCGTTCTTAGTTGTCAATCTATGAGTATTTGCATTACTGAGTTTATTGATCACTACCTTCTCATATTCTTGTGCGGATTTATTTCTGTGACTGGGACTTTCACTAGCAGATAGGTGAATAAGGAGTAACTTAGGCTAGGTACTTTTATTTTAGAAAAAAAAAGAAACTAGGTTCCCACGAAAAAAAATTAAAACCTATGAAATGAAATATTGAATAATATCCGATTCAAATAGGGAGGTTGTATACTACGTTTATTTAGGTACTTAACCAAATGTATAAATCATAATAAAGAAACGGAGTATAGTTTTTTTTTTTTTTAAGTGGATCCTATACCGCCTATACGTGAAGATTCCTTAATCTCCAATGAAATTGATTGAATAAATAATAAAATAATATAGTGTTTTTGTTTTGGCCCAAGGAAATCGTTCACCAAATATTGTATATAAAAAGGCTAATACGAAAAACTAAAAATAAATAATAAACTAAAAATGCAAAAACGATCAAAAAGAACTAAATGGAGAAATATTAGAAGAATTTCATTAAAATTAGCATAGGTATTTCTTTACGTGGCGGTGAATAGACGACTTTTATGTATTTGAGGGGGTGAAGCAGATGAAGTGGGATACGAATAGTCCCCACCTACGGCGGGGTGCACCGCGCGAGAATCGTCGATGAGCGACTTCCATTATATTTAGAAGCGTAATTTCGCGACTCGAATAAGACGTACGATTGCCTCCGCGCTCTACTGTCCGGATTCTCACTGCGTAATCACCAGGTTCGAATCTCAGTGGACGCATATCTTTTGTTTTGTTATTTTTTAATTATTATAATGTGCTTATCTTTTGTTTTGTTATTTTTTAATTATAATGTGCTTATCTTTTGTTTTGTTATTTTTTAATTATAATGTGCATATTTTTATTTTCTTATTTTTAAAATAATTCAATAAGTAATTGTTATTTTAATAAAAACAATCATTTTTATTCCTATAGTTATTTTTCTTCAGAATCTAGAGTAATATAATAAAAACGTCCACCAAGCTTGATTCGGAAGAAAAATAATATACCTACAGTGTGTTACAAAAGAGTGTAAGCAATAATAATGTAGTCTGAAAATTTTCAAACAAGAAAATCGGCAAAAAGTAAAATAATAAAAAAACATTTATATCAAATAAGAAAATCAACAAAAAGTTTATTATGGAAAAGGTTGGATTTGAACCCGGGCGTTAGTGCAGAAAACTAAAGTGACGCACGAGACCACTAGACCAATCGAGCTGTTATAATACACGTCGAAATTACGCGTCTATAGATATCTATACAAACAAAATATGGTGTGTACAAAAAAGTAGGTAGGTACTTACTTTACAATTTGTTTCGTCGAATAAGATCTCTTTATTGCCTGCCGTTTATTTTCTTGTTGACCATTTTTTATACACTGATTGCTTATTTATACAACTTATGAGTAGAACTACACGCAACGCGTGTAAACGCGATTATGCTCCTTATTCATAGAAGGTAACGGGTCAATTTCCTATGCAAGTATTTTTACTTCCAACAGGGCTATGAATACGCGATTGTATTTCTTATTTGTATGAAGTCATGGATCAATTTTCGATGCAGATAGAAAATACTTGAAAGTATCTCGAGCTATGGTTTTTTAAGGTGGACGTACTTTGTAGCTCTGGTACTCGATTTTGCAAGTACGACCCATGCCTAAACGCGATTGTGCTCCATAAGTAAGAATTCAGAGTTCAATTTCCTATGCAAGTTTTTTTTCTTCCAACAGGGCTCTTGGTTGGAATAGTAGTAGAAACTTTAATCGTCTATACTCCATAAGTACGTATTTATTTGTAAAAGCGATTTTGCTCCTTATTTGTATACAGTTAAGGTTCAATTTCCTATGCAGGTAGAAAATACTTGAAAGTATCCCGAGATCTAGTTTTAGGACGTGATTTCTTAAAGAAGTCGTACTTGTAAGCCGTGGTACGCGATTTTGCAAGTACGATCCATGTGTAGTCACTGCTGTTTAGTTACTTATACTCTATGGGTCACTGAGTCACTGTCGCTCCGCGTAGAAATGAAAGAGAAGCTAAAAAGACGCCGCGATGGCGCGACGTTTCGTTCGACTTGTTAGAGTTATTTATCATTAAATACAATTAATCCTTACAAATATCTTATTTCAATCGATAAATAAAAACAACAGTTCCCTTTATTATTATACATTACATCACTGTTATTAATTTTATCAAGATTTGTTTATAAATAACACAGTTACAATTGCAACGATTTCAATTTTAATGATTATTTTATGATTTTTTTCTATCGAGAAAATTTACCGAAAACGTGTTTTGAACACAATGGTCCACTCATAAATATGATCAAGATTAACATATTTTTTTTGCTGTTCTAAAATTATACATTTGGCTAAAATATTGTTTTGCGAAGCCTATTTTGACTAAGTACAGCGCCTTAATAAGTTATCGTAAACTCTGCGAACTCAACAATAACTTTTTTGTTAAATTCCACACGGACGAAGTCGCGGGTACAAAATATATCAGCCTTGCATCCGCCATTCCCTTCTGGAATCGTAGGCAAAAATGGCGACCTACGTGCGGCATGTCTGCGCCTCTTCATATTCTTTGATCATAGTTTTAGTGTAGCGCGCCACCGTACACATTTTTACGTATTCGGGAGTAGGGCGTTTAGCTCCGCCCACATGCACAAGGTCAGTGAGCCATCTATACACCTTAAGGATGAATGAACGATGAATGCAACCGCCAACAGGAAACACATAACACTTTATAAACAATGCTTGACCTAAATTAATGTTTGTACCTAACTGTTTGCGTACTCAATAAAAGTCTTTTTTTTTGTAATTAAGGAACAATAATGACTTTTTTTATTTATAATTTAAGTATATTATTCCTTTCAACTCCTTTAATATTTAATTATAACCTAAAATAATAAGCAAAAGTAACAATTCAACTTTTTATATTATAAACGGGAAAGTTTGTGTGGGTGGATGGATGTTTGTTACTCTTTCACGCAAAAACTACTGAACAGAGTTGGATGAAATTTTGCACACAGTTAGTTTATAACCAGGATTAATCACACAAGACGTTTTACCCTGATATTCCCACGGGATCGAAACTTATGCAGGTGAAACCGCGGGGCGCCGCTTGTTTAATTATATTGAGTTCTAGTTAATGTAGTCGTTACTCAAGAACCTTAATATTTGTATTATTTTGGGCACATATTCTTTATTTGAAGTACGTAAAGTTGTCAGCGGGATTGTCCGAAAGGGTTACTGCTGCTCCGGAACATAAAGGGCTAAGGAAGGAACACGGGTGGGTTTTAGTCAGTAAGAGTCTGACACTCCCTTCCGCTCCACCCAGAGCGGGAAAAAAAAAAGTACGTAAAGTTTGGTTCAAGTTTTTGTCGCCTTGTATGTTAACAACCCTCTTATCAATGGTAGGTAGAACTAACGTCATCGTTGGGTGCTATATTTTTAGAAAACCGGTTTATATTTAATTCAACATTGTCCTTATTTCGTTTGAATGTCATTGCACCCTGACACGATCCAAATTAAAACAAAAAACTCAAGAGCTTGTATTTCTGTTTCAAGTTATACCGAACACATAATATAATAATATGGAAAATTATTTAGGTACTTTGCTACTATTAACTGAAATTATAACACGGTTAGAGAAATATTAGGTAACTATCTAGGAATAAAATAGGGAGAAGGTATCCAAATAGGTACTTTAATATTGGAATATAATGTAACACATAATTATTGTGTTACATTTCATGTTGCATTGCATAAGTTTCGACGGCTCATTTTTGTACATTTTATGTTACGTTTCACCAATCAGGGGGCTAAGACTTGAATGAACCCCCTCCTCCGGTTACAATCCTACGTAAGATGTACCAAAATTGCAAAGAAAAGTTTGCACTTTTTTTAAACTTACCTATAATTTTTGCTAACTTTTATGATCTTACTTAAAAATAATCTAGACCCCTCCAACCCCCATATAAGAAAAATAAGTCTTGTTTGGACGCCCTCTCCCCTCAAATCGTCTTACGAAATAAATGAATAGCCCCTAAGGAGTCCCCTCCCTTAGCACGATGTCCGTAGTTTCCACCAGAGTTAAGGCTCCTACAAACAGGCGCGACACGACACGCGACACAAAGGCACCGCAAGTCGCGCAACGAGCGGTGCCTTTGTGTCGCGCGCGATTATATCGCTTGTCACGCCTGTTTGTAGGAGCCTTTAATTGGCAATTCGGACATTGTCAGCACAGACTATCGCTTTCACCTCAATAGAATATTGAGTATCTACATGACTGGAAATGTACAGCTTTATGTTTAGCCAGTAGCTAGTAGTACATGGCGTAATACAACTAAAAATGTTGACGTACGTTCGTTCAATGTTTAACAACTCAAGGTCAATGTCATATTAATAGGTTTCAGCTTACTTTGCCTAATACTAATTACCTAATAGGTGAAGTTATTACGTCATTCTATGCTTTTTGCGTATTTTTCTTGTCAAACAGTCAATCTAAAGTCTAAACATTTTTGTGGGCAAAATAATAGGTTTCAGCTTACTTTGCCTAACATTAATGCAGACATTGCTAATTACCTAATAGGTGAAGTTATTACGTCATTCTATGCTTTTTGCGTATTTTTCTTGTCAAACAGCCAATCTAAAGTCTAAACAATTTTGTGGGCAAAAAGGGAACAAAAGAAAAAGCAAAAAATACTGTTGTTGTTTGTCGTAGTTTTATGTTGGGATTCGATGAGATCCCAAATAAAGGTTTTTCTTTAAGGGGGAAGCCCTAAGGTAGCCCGCGAAATTCAAATTTTCGTAAGTTTTTTGCAATTTGCTGGTCAGTATTAAGGCTCGTACACACAGGCGCGACGCGACACGCGACACAAAGGCACCGCTCGTCGCGCGACTTGCGGTGCCTTTGTGTCGCGTGTCGCGTCGCGCCTGTGTGTACGAGCCTTTAAGTTATACTTTGATTAATATATGAATCGCGGCCGTAAGAAATATGTGTTTACTGAATTATAATCATTAAAGTCATCAACACAACTCTCTAAGACCACATAAGTCCAAAGAATGATGATTTCATGAAACAGTTATACAGCGGACATACCACATGTGCAGAAAGAATTATGTATTTCCAAGCTACCTTTTCTTGAACGTAGTCTTAAATCCATCTTTAATCTTATACTTTGCTTTTTTGTTAAAGACACGTTTGATGAGGGTTTTGAACTTTACATCGCTAAGTTCTGTAACCGGCTTTGGCAACTTGTTATAAAAGTGAATACTGATTGCGGATATTGATTAAGTAGGTATCTAGTTATACCGCTTTTTATCATTTACTTAAACCTTGTAATAATAATTGTAAGCTAAATACCAACTAGCTAGGAAAAAACTACGACATATTTTATTTCAAATAATTCAACGAACAGGTTTTGGTAAGGGTTTGGTAATTTCAAAAAACAGGTCATTTTAAAACTGTTTTTTCCATTACTTACGAATAGGTGGCGAATTGATAAATGACTTTATTTCTGTATGTAGGTTTATACGAACACTTTTACACTTCAATCATATTTTAAAAAAAACTTGATGAGTTTGCCGTTTCCACTCTGACTGCCTGAGAAGAAAGGCCGAAACCAGCTCAGGTGTCAGTCTCTTTTAAAGACCAGGGGGATTATAAAGGCTACTTTAGCAGAATCATAAAAGGATAACATTATAAATCATAACGGATAGTAAACTGTTAAGTTAATCGTATCAAATCCCATTGGTGAAGGATATTTCAGTAATTTTTTTTGTCTGTGCTAAAATACCAATCAATCCAATCCAAATCCAATCCCAATCTCTTTGATTATACCTACGTAGTGCAGCGAAAAAAAGAAAAACACGGACTGTCTCAAGCTCAGCACATCAAGCTACCCGAAACTGTCAGATTTTCCCAATCAACTTTGAACCTTATGCTTTAGCGATAAAGTTGAAAATCTATTAAATAAATTTGGCAGATTATAGTAGGTTGATGTGCTGGCGTCTGTACGTTGGACCACTCCCTCTCGAAGAGAGGAGGCTTGTGTCCCAGCAGTGGGAACATTATAGGCTGATTATGTGTTAGTGATTGTGTACAGTCACGAGCACTAATATGTCAACACTTGGCAAATTTCAATTGCGATTTTTTCGTGAAATAACGAATACAACGTTGAAATACGACACTTTACACAAACCTATGGGTTCGAAAATACTTTGTTCGTTATAACATAAAATTTCATTCAAAACTACAGGAGAAAATCGTCTTTAAATAAAGCCAAGTGTATACATAGTTATGCTCGTGACTGTACTTGAAGCGTAGTAAATAATACGTATCGGATCAAAGATCGTAATACGTTCTGGCAGCTTAATTGTTGTATTGTTCTTATGTTATGGGCATCATTTGACTGCGTCATAATATGAAATCCTTGAGTCGTTATAGTTTTATCATAATTAAAGTCTCCAAATTAAAATATTGTAGAGCAATTAAGAGAGTCTCTTTTCCACTTTACCAAAGGACTGGTCAAACTGAGGCGAACCCAGTGCCAGACGCGGGATGCGATTGTTTTTATGGTTCCGTTTTCCGTTTTTTTACCTTGTGGTACGGAACCCTTCGTGTGCGATTCCGACTCGCACTTGGCCGGTCTTTATGATTAGCATTCGCGCCAGTTTGAACACCTCCAGACATATTAGTTGACACAATCGGCGCGAGTAACTTTCGTTCCGCATCCCACATGGTATTTTCCTTAGTTTGAGAAGCTTTATCCATTTTATGTTTTCTTTATGACAGACTAAGTTGTTGCCCGTGATTTCTTCTGCGTGTACTTCGTATTACTGATATAATTTTTATAATTATACAAATATCCAGATCGAAAATTAAAACGCGGAACCCTAATTTTCTTTCTATAATAAAAGTAGCCTAAGTTACTTCTTATAACATTAGTTATTTACCAGTGAAAGTCCCGTCAAAATCAGCCCAGCCGTTTCGGAGATTAGCCGGAATAAAAAGGCGGACAGACATAACAAATAATTTATAAGTACCGCATGAGGCTGATAAAATTTTCATTTTTCCTAATTTTGTTAATATTAGTGTTTGTATAGTGTGTGATGTGATGTAGGTGCCTACACAAGGATGGATGAAACCATTTCGAAACAAAACACCGTGAACTGAAATGTCCAAAACTAGTTTTAATTTAAAGCACTCTCGTTTCTTCTTATTATAACAAAAGGCATTTGGCCTGCAATGGGATAATTATTATTATCCCTGGTATTATTATAATTACAATGTAATTAATTTCTATTCATTAGTTACTCGGGCGCCTTGAAAGTATCACTCGAGTCGGCACATAGATATTACCGGATACAGGATTTCGAGGAAAAGTCTTATCGCTTTAAATACCTATATCTACATAGTACGGACACAGGTACGGACTAGCTGTGCCGGCTTGCTCTGCTCACTGTATATTTCTCATGTAAAATAAGTGCTCATAATTATAAAGGCGCAGACTCACCGCGGCGCATGCTATGCACGGGCACGCGGCACATTTTAGCTGCGTGGATTCATTTGTTTGACAACGTGGGTCTACGTTTCCACCACAGTACACACAGTACACACTACACATCCACAACTATGTACATCTGTAGCGTGGCCCACCGCGGCGCACTGTGCTGCGATACAGTTTTTTTTTGTTTGTTTTTTGAAAAAACGTTGAAAATTATGTTACGTTGAACTTTGGGAATTACTCCTGTATCGTGGGTGCGTTTACAAACATTTAAATTCACAAACACAAACAGCCAGACTCGGAACAACTACCTGTAGGCTTGATTTATAGAGAAAAACCGTAGGTTACGTATAACACAGTGACACCGCACCTCCGTGCGGTCTACAGTTGAAAACCGCAACACTCTGTAAAGTCTGTTGGTGCATTTTAAAGGTTTCATATTTTCCTATCAACTTCACCACTACGTATACTTGACACGTAGGTAGGTACTACCCAGCAGCTGTACCATGTAAAACATAACAAAACCTACATAATATTATAGTTATCACCGCCAATCATTCCGGAAGTGACACAAAATTCCCCATTATCTTTTATCGGCTAGATAATACAACAATACTAAATTCAAAAGCCGGTAAAGTACCTATTGATAAATTATTATAACGTGTCGTATCGACAGATATGATAGATACGGTCGGTCGGAGTTATTAAGAGGAGAGATTGCACTGAGGTCTGTCACGGAAAAAGGAATGTAAGTTTATTAACAAACTTAAATATAATAAAGACGTCTACATGTTTTGTCTAGTCGCAAAAATAGGGGCGGGTTGCTAGTAAACAAACCTATTTTACTTTAATTTATGCCTATGCATACCTATGCATAGGCATAAATTAAAGTAAAATAGGTTATTAAAGGTAAATTAAAGTACAATAGCACCTGCTATAGTTAATGATATATGGGAATACAGTACCTATATCTGCAGCACCCTGATTAGTCGGCACTATGACCAAACTTGCTGATTTACTAATATTTTTACCATGGTCATAGGTGCTATATGTATAGTTAATGATATACGGGAGTACAGTAACTATATCTGCAGCGCCCTGATTAGTCAGCACTATGACGACACTTGCTGATTTATTAATATTTTTACCATGGTATGAGCATTTTTTCTATTGCCCAAGTCAGCAAGTGAGAAGAAATTTTAAGACAAATAAGTTTAATATCACTTTATAATCTAATATTTTTTGTGTGTCGTGTAACATTAAGGTGAAGGTCAATAAATAAAATTGTTGTTCCGGAAAACCAGTATTTCTTTTTTGTAAGTCCAAAAACGAAATACTGGTTTTCCGGGTACTTACATTTTAATTAAGCCTCTGTTTTTTTTCTGTGGGGAATCCTCATAGACATCTATTCTCCGTCTGGGGAAAACGTAGGTAACCCTACGTTTTCCCCAGACGGATCAGACTCCTTTTTACTACCTACTACCACGGGTCGGAAGTCCGAGAGATACACGAAAATTCGTTACACAACCTCAAAAACAACTGACGAACCATATTCCATTTCCAGAATACAAAATGGCATCAGCTTCCGTAATGCTAGTGCAGCCCAAAGGCGAGATGTGGGAGAGGATCAGGGTGGAGCTGAACGAGAATGTGAATACACGAGACCAGGACATGGCAGCCATTAAGGACTGGCTGAGGAAGCAGCCGCATCTTCCTGATGAGTGGGGTGAGTTGATGAAAGACCTTTTTAAAGATGATGGGGATAACTAGCTCAAAGAGTTTAAAGGCTTTAACCAAACAAAAGGGTAGTCATTTAAAGAGACCATTGCAATCGGGACTGATATAGAATTAAAAAGATACTGCATAATGTGGGACCCAAATGCTAAATTGTAACCTTCGAGATATTTTAGGCGAGGGTGTGTTCAAAAGTTATGTATTAACAATAATAACACCTAATCACTGTACACCATTGATACATAGACATATATACATAAACTCATGCCTTCTTCCCATGAAGTAGATAGAAACTGCAGAACGCCAGCTGCTTCTATACTTACATATTTCTTTTGCCTCGTTTACGATCATACATCTTGTTATACACGCACCCCGATTGCGAATACACCTCCACCATCACTAATTAGTACTAGCATATCTATGCTGACGAGGACATGACATTTGTTTAGAAGACATATCTACCATGCTTAAACACCCAGCTGTCCATCGCCGAAAATAGACAGCGGACGAAAACCACAAATTTTGTTTATAGCTGGCGTAATGTAAACAAACATTAAAAATAAACAATTATTGAAAAAAATCAAAGTCATTTAAAGTTACGAAACAAGCTTTGCAATGTACCCTGGTCTGTCCACTAGAAGAAGCAGCCATTAGTTTAACAGCGGTTCATAGATTTTTTTGTGTACAAGGCGTCTATAAGAAGCGAGGAAAAAAATGTTTTAGGACATTCTAGATGACGTCAACGCGGGAGCGGGACAGCTGAGTGGTTTATGAGCTCGCTTCAGAATCGGGGGTGGTCACTTGAGTAGGTACAGTTAACCAAAAAGGAACTAAAGTAAGGAAATCATTAATCATTTATTTATACCTCCCCAGAGGATCGTTGCTTGCTGACCTTCTTGCGAGGATGCAACTTTTCCCTGGAGAAGTGCAAGAGGAAGCTGGACATGTACTTCACAATGAGGGCTGCCTGCCCAGAGTTCTTCACTAACAGGGACATCACGAGGCCAGAACTGATGGACCTTATGTCTAGAGCGTAAGTGTTATTTTTGGTTAATCAAAATTACGGAAGAGGTGTTTAGATAAAGTAGATAAATCAAAGATTGAATAATACAAGAAGTAATGGATATCTGATTTACGAAATATTTTGGAGAATTCGGTATTTTATAGGATGTTGTACCCAATCTCGTAGATTTTATACTGCTACCAACACAGTTCTAAAATGGTATAACATGAAACGAAGCAATTGTAAAATGAATACTAAAATAATATTTATCTTCGTGATTTCAGGCAAGCACCTACTATGCCCGATTTGACTCCCTCGGGTAGAAGAGTCACAATTTGTAAAGGTAAGTAATTTTGCAATGTTTTAAATAATAATGCAAAAATTTACATCAATCCTATGATAGATGTAAATTTTTAAAAAAACGGGCAAGAAAATTCAAAGGTCAGCGAGGTCTTTATTTCTATACTATTATAAAAATAAAGACCTCGCTGGCCTTTGAATTTTCTTGCCCATTTTTTTTCTCCATAGGAACCTACTGCGCTTTGGAATGGGCAACTAAGGTCATCTTTCTGACTGAGTGACACCTTGACAATTCAAAAGTGTCTGTAATTGATTTACCTAAATGAAATAATACTTTGAGTTTGAGACTAAAAAATAAGTGTGGGAATTTTAATGCGGACTTTACAATGAAAACAGAATTGCAATGTTACAATGTTAATATTAAAAGTTTTGTGTTTCAAAAGACAAAAACTAAACGAGGAACGGAAAAAAATCTTAAACAATTTGACTTCCTAATAAATCATCTTTAAAATTATTTTCCTTAACAATGCAACACTTTATATCGATCGCATGACAGAAGTAATTGGCAGTCAATACCGCTTTGCTTAGTTAAACTTAGTTCATTCATTTTTTTATATTTCCCGGCGTTCTGTACGTTGCAACGATGGTGGGAAATCCTATGTGAACAAATGTGATGAACTAGTTTCTTTTACACCATGCACCCGAATTGCGTAAACCTCTGAAACTTCGCCGTTACACCATTGGATAATAATAACAATAAAATTCTATTGTGTCTGCTAATTAGACGCGCGAAGGATAACATACCTACTATCAATTTCAATCTGAAGCATTTTGAAGGATGTTGCTAATACATTGCTTCATATGTTCTAAAAATGCTCAACAACGCAATGAATATTGTTGAACTGTCAAAATGAAACCGATTGCTACTGAAAGTATGTTGATTTCCATTGTATTACCTAATATAAATTAATGAAGTATTATAGTAAATAACGTTGTAGAACCTACGACTATGGTCTCAGTAGTAATATTATTTTTTACCCCCCACGTCCCCTCACGTCTGAAGAGTTTCACTAGATAATTTAATTTAAACCTGTATGTGTATGGGATGTTCTCATAATTACTGCTTACCGTCTCATTAGAACTTTAAATGACCACTTTGCAGCTGACAGTGTTGTCTATAATTAGTAGTATTCTCACTAATAATAGTTCAATCCAGAAAAACACAAACTCTTTAACAACCTCCTCCAATCCGCAGGCCTCGACAAAAACCTCGACACGCACCAGCTAAACGACGCGTTCAAGATCGCCATGATGATCGGTGACGTCAGACTAATGGAGGAGATCGAAGGAGTTGCTGGAGACGTGTACATTTTAGACGCTTCCATCGTCGCGCCCAGCCATCTCGGGAAGATATCACCGTCCGCGCTGAAGAAGTTCTTCATTTGTATACAGGTAATGTTTATGGCAAAACCCGGGGGTCAAACTGGGTGCACAATCTGTGGGATCAAAAATGTATTAGATAACTTCGTTGTAAAAGGAATATGGCAGCATTTATAACGCCACCTGTAACACCCATCATACCATCACCCTAATTGTGTAACGCACTACCAATCTCAATATGAATCATTTTGAAGGGTATTGCTAATCCATCCATACTAATATTATAAACTAGCTTCTGCCCGCGACTTCGTCCGCGTGAAATTTCTTGTTACTCCGACCGACCCACCCCGTCGCCTCGCATCGCCTGCCTTCGTTTTTGCTTAGCGTTCTTTCTGACTTTTTTCTTTTTGCTCGGCTCCTAAAGGTCATAGCGTGATGTTAAATAGCCTTCCTCAAGAATTGGGCTATCAAATGCAAAAATAATTTTTCAAATCCGACTAGTTAGTTCCAGAGATTAGCGCGTTCAACCAAACAAACAAACAAACTCTTCAGCTTTATAATATTATAGTATAGATTCGAAAGTAACTCTATCTGTCTGTATGTTACCTTTTCACGCCTAAACCACTGAACGGATTTCGATAAAATTTGGCAGAGATATAGATTGCATCTCGGGGAAGGACATGGAATGGTTTTTATTCCGATATTCCCACGGGATCGACACTTATGCGGGTGAAACCGCGAGGCGCTGCTAGTTGCTTCATATGTTCGAAAAATGCGTCTGCTCAACAATGTAAATAACGCAGTGAATGTTGTAGAACTGTCAAAAAGAAACCCATTGCTACTGATAGCAATTACACCGCTAACGTCACGTACAATGCGCGCCACGAAAGATGAGACTTGACACACCACGTGGTTTGACTTGCGCAGTACACGATTTTAGGTATCTTTAGCGGTATGAGGTCTGAGTGCGGGACGGGACCGGACGTCATAGGGGCGGCGGAAAGAGCGGGGGAGGCGGGGTCAAGTCTCATCTTTCGTGGCACGCATTGTAAATCCTATAACGCGCAACCAGACTTATCTGAGTATACAGAAACCCGACAAATACGGTTGGGCAGTACTGTAGCCCAACTGAGGCTCAACGCCCGCCTGGTTCGAGGATTCTCTTTTTTCTATAGAGTATGAAGAATGTTTCAACCCGTTCCTCATACATCTGTAGGAATAAGGCTACTTGAAATTCGTCATATACCTACATAGTAATTTCTACTATCATAAACTCAATCGTGCTTATGTCCAAGTGGTTTTCGCAAATCTGTTCAAAACTAAGAAGCTGCTATATGGTCATTTTCAGGCACCACAGTTGATATAAAAGTTAAGTTTTACAAAACTCTTTCTTTCTAACAAATCTTTTCTCCACTCATCATCAAAATACAATTTGCCACGCATTTCCTATCTAGGACGTGTTGTAAATTCGAATAATTGATAAAATCATGAAAGCTGTGTTTTCATTTCTTGTATGGTATAATTCCTAAGTAGAAAAGTATAGTTACACACGAAAATGCTACTCCTGCTAATATATAAATCTAATGAAACGCATTATATTCTATTACAGGAGGCGTACCCAATCAAGTTGAAAGAGGTGCACGTGGTCAACGCGACACCTCTGATAGATACTCTCTTCAATATCATCAAACCTTTCCTCAAGGAAAAGATGAGGAAAAGAGTAAGTATTTACAGCATTTTGTTACATTAGTATTATGAATAATTATTTATCTAAGTTATCTGGGTTGTGCAGGGCATATAAAACTTGCAAATTGCATACTGGTGTTCAGCTGCATCAGGTTAGACTGAAGGCCGGTCGCAACATAGTTGGGATAAGACTTGTTCGATTGAGCCGGACGCCCGGTGTCACCACTTCGTCGACTGCCGGGAGGACACGGCGTGGCATACGCTGGCAGAGTGTGCCGCTTGGGAGGAGCCGCGCCGTACCCTCATCTCAGAAGTAGGCAGTGACCTCTCGCTGCCGGCCGTGGTCGAGTCTATGGTCGGCAGCGAAGAGTCCTGGGACGCGGTGGTTTCCTTCTGCGAAACGGTCGTCTTGCAGAAGGAGGCTGTGGAAAGGGAGAGAGAGATCTCGTCCACTCACCCGGCCTGCAACAGGCGCACCGGGCGTCGGCGGAGGGCGGACAACGCGCTCTTCCAGCCCCCCTAAATGGGTCCGGGGCGACGGACTCGGGGATGTCGCCCGTCGCCCCCCACACATCAGGACCCGAGGTGGCGGCGCGTAGTGTTCCACGCGCGCCCTTCTTAGACATCGCAGGGGGAGTCAAACACCTCACGGGGGAGTGAGGTGTTTGACTCCCCCTGACCAGACGAGGCCCGTAGTGGCGGGCCGGCACTAGTCGGGGGTTGCGGAAGAATCGTACGTTCCCGCGACCCCCCGGCGTAGGTGTGGGATGGAACACCGGGGTGGTTTTTAGTCAGTAAGAGTCTGACAGACCCCGCCGCCCGCCCCAGGGCGGCGGACATCCATGAGGATTGTCCACCCCGGAAACAAAAAAAAAAGACTTGATAGAATAATTGATGAGGTCTCTGATTCCGATAAAGTATAGAGAAGTTTGGGACCTAGAGTAGGATAGAGCATTTTTGCCATTTATGCATCAATTTGGATTCTTATTTCTGGTTCAGCGCGCAGTGGAGCGGGGCTATGCTCGGAGTTACTTTGAAAAATAAAATCAGAAGGGAAGTTATCCGTAAAAAAGTCGGAATTACCGACATAGCTTGCACAATAAGCAAGCTGAAGTTGCAGTTGGCTGGCCATACCGTGAATCGGCAAACCTAGTGTGAGTGGTCCCCCAGCTACATAGATCGACGACCTCAAAAATGTGACTGATACGGACTTGATGCGGAAGGTGCAGAACAGGATATTGTGGCGCAGCACAGAAGAGCAATGCTGCAACCCGCAATGGACTGCAATAGGCTTAGTTTATTGTTGACTGGCTGCAGATACAACGCACTCACAAAATCAGCAAGGTAAAGTCAAAGACGTGCTGTGACTGATTATGATATTTTCTTACAGATCCACTTCCACAGCAACTTCAACGCTCTTCACGAGCACGTGCCCAAGGAGCTGCTGCCGCCAGAATATGGTGGCACTGGACCCTCTCTCGATGAGGTTAACGGTACGTTTCCATTTTACATTAGATACAGACGCCAGCACATCAAGCTACTACAATCTGCCAAATTTCTTTAACAGATTTTCAACTTTATCGCTAAAGTATAAGGTTCAAAGTTGATTGGGAAAATTTTACAGTTTCGGATAGCTTGATGTGCTGGCGTCTTTACATGCATGATTAGTATTACGAATCACTACGAAGACCATTATTTTACGCCTTACAGCGTCTGCAATCAGCATTTGTACTACTCACTCGACTCCGTAAAATTTGCATTAGCATGCGCTTATATTAAATTTATCGACAGCCCAGTTTATGACGTTAACATTACATTCAATAATGAACTGTAATCACCCTTAACGCAGGTTTCAATTTACCAAGATTAGGAATTTTGTTGATTCAGAAAATGCGCTTGAATGTACGCAGGTGCGGTATCAATTGTGATTTCACCAATAATGCTGCTACAGCAGCAGACATTTCTGATTCCATAGCTGTACTGTAAATTCTAACATACTATATTTTCAGCCGCCTGGGTAAAGAAGTTGGAAGAATACAGAGACTGGTTCCAGAAGCAGGACTCCCTCAAGGCTGAGGAGTTGCTCCGACCTGGCAAACCCACCAATTATGATGAACTCTTCGGAATCGACGGCTCCTTCAGACAGCTAGCTATCGACTAGACTAGTTTAATTAAATTTATACTAATAATTTATGCGATTCGCTTGCTCATAAGCTTTGTGACCTATCAAAACATTTTTGCCTGATAGTTGGGAGTTTTGGTAACTATAATGCCCGTTTTTACTAACACTACGCTAATTGTGTGCCTGTCTGCCTGATACCATTTCACGCCCAACTGCTGAACGGATTTCAATATGACACACAGGTAGACAATTACCTAGGTTACAACATAGGATACTTTTTATTCCGGGTGGTACGTAAGTTTGTGGGATAATTTCCGACCTCCACGTGGTCGAACCGGGGGGGGACAAAAGCTTGTTAAGTTAATAATAATAATCAGCTTTTAAAAATATTTCAAAAAGCAAGGATAATGTCAAAACCATTAAAATCGCTTCTGATCTGCCTTAATTATGTTTACAGAGTGCTGTAAACTAGTTAATAATAAAATTCAGCTGAAACGTTTTCTATAAAAATGTAAAAAAATGACAATTTTCCCTAAACTGTTGTTATAACTTAGTTATAATTAAATATTATGTAAAAATATTATATTATAATCGGTGTTTGTCTGTGATAATTTAAATGAACTTTTGAATAGATTTGTTGTTATTTTTTGGACTACAAAATTCATTAAATTTTGCTAAGGATATAGTTTTATGTATAGCCACCAGCTATAGCTATCAACTGGGCATATATCCAGACTCCGAGTTAAAGAAAATCTTTATTTATTTTTTAAACCCCAATATCACTCCACAAACCAAGGATCGAAGCCATACCTACTTTATCAGTCGTCCCAAAAGAACAGTGACCGCCACATGCAGCCGTAATGTCCAAATAGAGAACGTTTTATGACACCTTAAGGTAAAACTGGTCACGAGCTCCAACTCACTGGTGGTTATGGCCAAAAAGCACGCTGTCTTACCTGCCGTCGTGTCTGGCAGAGATAGTATAAGTGATGAGCAGTTAGACGCTAGTCTACACGCACAACCAGCACAATGTCTAGTTCTCACTAGGGGTGAGCGTTGCGACGATGAACCGTTTTCAAAGACCGTTTTGCATTCTGCAACAATGCAACCGTTTTACGTCCTGGGTTCAAACAGTCTTCTTTGCACAAACCAGTCTTCGGATTACTTGGTGCGATTTTTTATTTTACGCCTATGAAAATACAGTCGAGAATGCAATGGTTCAACTCTATTACTCTCGTCCGTCGTGTCGTCGCGTCGTCTCTCATTCCGCGTACGTTTTCGTTTACAAAATAGTCCTTTCAATAAAATGTGAACTTTTTGTCAATGAAATACAGTCGTTAATATATTACCAGTCTCGACAAAAAACGAAAAACTCGAAAACGCAATTCTATTCCATGTTGGATGCGGTTGCGAACTGAAAGGCGCGTAAAAAAATACGAAGTGAAAAATACGAAAGTGCTTTGGGAAATCGAGTTTTATGAAAAAACCATTACAAATAAAGTTTATTGAACTCTTGATAACTGAGCCACGCGGTCCCAGAGCGGTTTGGTAGACGTCACATATCTTCAAATTTTTGGTTCTAGGACATGCCGGTTTCCTCACAATGATTCCCTTCACCGTTTTGAGAACAGTGGTGGTGAAATAATTTACACAAAGTAAATCGCCTGTCTGGGTTTGAACCTATGACCTACTCGTTATCACTGGGCAACCACTGCTCCCTCACTCCCACAGCTATATAGGTTACAATGTATTATTTGCCAGTGAACCCCAAACTAGACAGGTGATCCATATGTTGGGGCACGGGGAACGAATTCCGGGGTACGTCGTGTGAAGACTAAAGAGGTGATTTAAGATGTGACATGGTATGTGTGGTGTATGTGTGTGTGTGTACGCACACTTAGTGCGTGATTGTTCCCATTGTGCTTCGATTGATTGTATCAGGATTTGAAGTGTTCGGATTCGGTATCAGGTCAAGGTCTTTATATTAATTGTTCCAAGTCATCATAATATAATGTTTTGCAGCTTTTTTTTTTACAACTTAATGGTGTAGTATTTTTTATATCGCAGGCATTATCAACACCGCGGTAAATCGTGTACTTTGACCCGGATAGCACGAAATCCTGTTTAGCTAAGGATACACATGCCAGTAGCTGGCACAAAAGTCTGCAAGTAGCATGCATGCCGTGTGCCATAACAACTTCTGATTGGTGATTACCTAATGACATGCAAGCTACTTGCATACTTATGTGTCAGCTACTGGCATGTGTATCCTTAGCTTTCCGGCAAGAAAGGCTCATAAGAAAACTCAAGCTTTTTTTTTTAACTCAAAGCATTTATTTTAAATAAACCAATTACAGTCATTTTTGAATTGCCAAGGGGTCGCAGTCAGAAAGATGAAACTAGTTGTCCATTCCAAAACGTAATAGGTACAGACGCCAGCACATCAAGCTACTACAATCTGTCAAATTTCTGTAATAGATTTCAACTTTATCGCTTAAGCACATGGTTTAAAGTTGATTAGGAAAATTTTACAGTTTCGGGTAGCTTGATGTGCTGGCGTCTGAAACTATGGGGAAGAGATAATTTATCTAAAAATATATGGCCCACCTATAATGTGTCTGCACCGGATGCTCCATGACTGAAGTCCTATTTACGCAAGAATCAACAACGAGGGAAAACCCAAGTAAGGATTATTTATTATTCACCTACACAAGATAGGTATGCCGAGAAACGAGTATTTAACCTCTTGAAGTTTATTTAAACAGGCAGTGTTGATCAGTCTCCATATCCAACAATCATCATATAAATATACCTTGGCCCTGCATTGAGACAGACAATTATTATGGACCCTGTATCCTTACATATGATAACACAAAGCGTATTTCTGTCTGTATATCCGTCAGTGCGTTTTAACGCGGGAACCACTAAGTGCTCAATTAAGGCTAAAGTATAAAGTATCATCTGCCTAGTCTTTTCCTAATTATGTTGGGATCGGACCTAACCATGCAGCTGAATACCAGTATTTTGCATGGAGCCACTGCCTTTCTAAGCGCCCCATCCTCTGCAACCCATGCTGTTCTAGCATGGACCGGCAGTTACTGGATAATACGATACCCCTTGTTAAGACTGGTTGTCAGAATTTTGGGCTTCTGACAACCCGTAACGAGTGTCAAAGATCTACAAATGTCAGCCGGGACCAACGGCCTAACGTGCTTTCCGAGGCACGGAGGGGCCCGGAGACGTCAGACACTACGCTTTGGAATGGGCAACTAGCTTCATATTTTCTGACTGACCGACTTTTTGACAATTCAAAAGTGCCTGTAAATGGTTTAATTGAAATAAATGCTTTAAGTTTGAGTTGAGTTTGAGTCAGCAAGGGAGCTACCCTTAATCCCACCTTAGTAATAATTATTAGCTTAATTATTGGCTATCTCGTTAGTAGTCGTTAGTCTAGTGGTCGCAAGCAATACAGCATGAGGTCTTGGGTTCCAGCGGGATTGTCCGAAAGGGTTACCGCTGGCCCGGATGTTCCGGGCCAGCGGTAACCCTTTCGGACAATCTAAGGCTAAGGAAGGAACACGGGTAGGTTTTAGTCAGTAAGAGTCTGACACTCCCTTCCGCTCCACCCAGACATTACATGGGATTTAAACATAAGTGGCGAAATGAGCGTTCTGTAGGTCGGCTGTCCCATTTCAAAACCTAGTAAGGGACACTTTTTACAAAAATCGTTTTATTCTTGCTAACCTAGAAGGACCAAATACAAAAACACCAGCGTTTTAAACTTACATAAAAGGAGATATATTTAGGCATCGATACCTAGTAAGTGCACCTTTCACTCCCTAGTGACCATTTAAAACCTAGTAAGTCGCTTTAACTAATTCAAAAAATACATTCCATAGGCTGACCAATATTACGTTTATGCGCTCTCCTGTAAAATTTCATTTTTAAGTCTTTACTAGGTTTTGAAATGGGGCAGCCGAGGTGCTTCACTGCCTAGCTCTGCGTCCCATTACAGGCGTGGTATTACGTCAACATTTTGGTAATTATTTCATACATATTTAATATTTTGCTAAGTTTATGTGAGGATGAGACCTCTTTCTTCATGTAAGCTACAAAAAATAACCGATTGAACTTTGTATGTACTTCCTTGAGTGTAGACTCGTACAACAAGAAATGTATTACCATAATCAGCATATATTGTACCAAACGGTGGGATTAATGATAATATCATTGATATTTACGTCACCCTGGTAAGTCAACCCTGCTGCCATTTTACTAATAGACTTTTTTACTAAGGCATAAACTATTCTTAGAAAAATGCTCATGCAAAACCCTAAATAGGTACCTAAAGGAACATCCATATTTCTCTTAGGTACTACTTACTTAGGCGGTTTTCGTGTATGTCTGTGTGGCCACGTTGTTCTTCTAACCACTTCTAACCTAAGTTTTCACCATTATTTAGAACATTTATTCCCTAAGGTTTATGTGCATACATTTATATTATACTAACATAATTAATAAAGAAAAATCGATGCTTTGTCAAGTCGACAAAACCGTGCGGAGAAGGGGCAGTTGCTAGTAAAGTTATATTATAAATGCGAAAGTAACACTCTCTCTCTGTCTGTTAGCTTTTAAGTCTTAATGGCTGTACGGATTTCGATGTTTGGTACGCAACTACAATACGACATGGGATACTATGCCGTTAGTTCGTTCCCGTGGAACTATTTCCGACCTACAAGTGAGGAAAGCCGCTGGTAAAAACTAGTAGCTCACAATTCATAGATGTCATCTGCCCTACGTATTGAAGATGTTAAAAAAAAACAAAACAATTATTGTATGAGACATATTATGTACATTACGTATGTTATAATGTACTTGAACTGTGTTTCCTTATACGACGTCTCTTTAAAGGTGTGGCTACATTAGCAGGCATTGTTGCTTACCAGCTTTTAAGTTGGATGGTTAAGAAGCAGTAAAGCCGTAATAATCGTCATTCGCAATAATCCCGGACCGAAAGACGTAGCGTTGGAAGGCCTCCCACGAGGTGGACCGATGACCTTGTGAAGACCGCAGGGATCCGTTTGATACGAGAAGCAAGCAAGGCTCTATGAGGTGCTTAATTGTTGCAAATGGGTCTCCCTCTATCACGTTCTCAAAAGGAATACGTCAAATTACTAGTCACCCTGTATAATATTGATCAAGAATCGAGCCTTACCAACGTCAATGTAAAGGCTCCTACAAACAGGCGCGACACGCGAAGTAATCGCGCGCGACACAAAGGCACCGCTCGTTGCGCGACTTGCGGTGATTTTATCGCGTGTCGCGCCTGTTTGAAGGAGCCTTAACGACATCACCCGCCAAAAAAAGGCACGGGTTTTTAAAGAGCCTTGCCTTTCATGTGCTAACAAATATTTTTTCGGTGCTGTTTATGGTGCCCCCCGAGACGTGATGCCCTAAGCAATTGCTTAATTTGCTTAGAGGCTAATCCGGAATTGTGTCCAGCAGTGATCGGCTGAAATGATGATAACGTGCAATAATCCCGTTCACCATCAAGATTCATTGCATAGTATTGATGCTTCGTTAAATGATAAATGATAATACGTTGCAGATATACACATAGAAGATCGTTGTACGCACGAGTGATACGCGTAACAGTAGAGACAACTGCAGCCGTCAACATCCACCCTCGATGTGTCGGTGGCTGCAGTTGACGCGTTAAGGCTCTTTCAAACAGGCGCGACACGACACGCGACACAAAGGCACCGCAAGTCTCGCAACGAGCTTTGTGTCACGCACGATTATATCACGTGTCGGGGTCGCGCCTGTTTGAAGGAGCCTTTACGCTGGTGTGTAAGCATACTATCACATAAAATCGCTTTCCGCTCCCGCTCACCTCCCACCTCACTTCGCTGATCTAACACCGCTCACACACGATACTTGAATACATAATGCTATCAGTACAAAGACGCAGTAAGTACGTGACTAAGTTCAGAACTACCGACGTCTTTTGTATAATTTGCTGTGTCCGAAAATTTAGAACAATGCCGCTTGGTATCAGCGATTTTTTTTATTAAATGAAACAGATAGTAGATATAGCCGATTGATAGTAAAGTGACCCTGATAAATAAGAATTCAATGGGGGCATTATAGGCTGATTTTGCACTACACCCAACACACACACACTCACAAACTTTCGCCTTTATGATATTAGTGTGATGATGCAGGTGATTTTTTTTTTCATATTCCATTTTGGTCCTCAAGGTAAAGTTGTTCATTTTCTTGGGTACCTACTGCATACACCTAAACTAAAACCATGTATTTAATTCGACGACCATGATATTTAGGTAAAAGTATTATATCTATAATCTATAGGATATTATGTCTAATTATATCTTCTCGTCCTGCCAGTCCAGGTAAATGCCCTTTCGAGGCCTTTCATAGTTACGTTAACCCTTAGAATCCTGTTTATGTAATTGCATGCCTTCGTCAAAGGGCTTGGAAGACAGGCTTAAAAACTAGATAAGTTGATTATTCTGAACAGTGAGATTTGAATAAGCAGTGTCCATAGCTTGGCAACAAAATGGTTTTCGATTTAATTTTTTTTTTCCAAAATTGTTTAAGCATCTTTAGTAAATTGCGAAAAATATGTACCTACAACAATTTTGTTATTAAATTATTATCTTAGAAGGTAGCACAAAAAATGGTTAGAAGAAAAAGGAAAATCCTATTTGTTGTGGATTAAAAAAAATACTCTGAGCCTCTCAAATTTATAACTGATACTGATGATATACATGCTCTCAAAACGGTGAAGGAAAACATCGCCAGGAAACCGGCATGCCCTAGAACCAAAAGTTCGAAGACATGTGACATTTACCAAGCGCCGCACTGGGCCCGCGTGGTGGATTACGCCCCACTCACCGAGAGTCGCACCTCTCACCTGTGTCCCAGCAGTGGAAGTATTAGAGGCCGATAATGTTATAGTGTTAATATAAAAGGTAAAAGGAGCGTGGGCAGACCGATAGTGGGTTGTACGACCTACAGAAGATCACGGGGAAGACCTGAATGAGACTTGCAAGGACCAGGGAAGCATGGCACAAAAGGAAGGAAGGCTATACTCAACAGTGGGAACAAGGCTGCCAATAATAACAACGATACAGGGCCATGATTCTCAAGAAAACACGCGAAAATAATCTTAAGAAGACATACCAACGCTAACGTAGTTCTAACTATAAAAATAAAGCGCCAAAACATACGTAGTACAAACTTATCAAATATTGACAAACTTAATAAGCACTTTGCCAAGTCTCACCCACATTTGCTTCTAGCAATGTAAACAGTATCGACCTTGAACTTTAAATAAATAAACAAAATAACATTCATTTATTTCAGTTAAATACCCATATTCAATACAAAGAAAAGAACATAAATTATAATCAATTTGCCATCTTAATTTTTAATTATGATTACGTAAATGTCAAATTAAATACGATTAAACGTCCTTTGCTACGAGTAAAAATTACAATAACAATTTAGAAAGAATGAAAAATTGTTTATTCTGCACAATCAAAAACGCACATTGCAAATAAAAATTTAAAAAATGACATAAAATATAACAGACAATGTAGTCAAAAGCCATTAAGAAATTAAAAAAAAAAACATAAAATATACACACAGACAACTGTTCAACCCTCGGAACAATAACTAAAGTTCAACCATACAGTTTTGACGTTTTAAGGGAGAAGCGCCAGAGTAGCCCGCGAAATTCAAATTTTCATACATTTTTTGCAATTTGCTGGTCAGTATTAAGTTGTACGTTGTTTAAAATATGATTCGCGGTTCAAATTTTATTTACAGAATCATAATCATTAGAATCAGTAACACAACTTGTTAAGTTATTATAATCCCAAAATGTCAAGATTTCATTAAATAGCCATTCTGTGAGATCTTGGTCTTAGAAAGTTTGTTGATGACTTTAATGATTATAATTCTATAAATACATATTTGCTACGGCCGCAAATCATATTTTAAATCAACGTACAACTTAATACTGACCAGCAAATCGCAAACAACGTAAAAAAAAATTAATTTCGCGGGCTACCCTGGCGCTTTCGCCTTAACACATTCCCTGTCCCATGAATCACATAGGATTCATGTTGATTGTTTCACTATTGCGTCTACTTTATGGACAGTGAATCTGTTTACATCACTTAACTTTAATCATCGTTTTAAATAAACCCCTTGATGTTTAGTGTCCCATTATGTGCACTATGTGTCGACTCCTGTCCAATTGTATAAGAATCTCCACCTGAACAGGTTTTCTTCTCATCGGCAAACCTGAGTTCGTAGTCTGCTATTTCAAATAGCATAACATAATCTAACATCACGCCTGTAATTCCCGTAGGGCCGGACAGAATTGTACAGACGCCAGCACATCAAGTTACCACAATCTGTCAGATTTCTTTAATAGATTTTCAACTTTATCACTAAAGCATAAGGTTCAAAGTTGATTGCGAAAATTTAACAGTTTCGGGTAGGTTGATGTGCTGGCGTCCGTACCTAAATTTCGCCATTTTGTGTCCCGTGTAATTGGGATCAAGCCTATTGCCAATACCGGGCATAAATCTACACTCCGGACTGCTACTGAGAAATTCCTGGTGGTTATGCATATTTTTCGCCAAAAGCTATAAAACATTTATAATGCAATGGAGCAGGTGCAGTTTACCCTCATTTAACTAACTTTCGATCCGTAAGACCTAGAAATATACGGGTCTGTAATTGAACTTATGGGACTAAAAGTTTTTAAATTTCTTCGGAACGTCGACTGTATATTATAATAAATTTACAAAGTAAAAAGTTTTTATTTGTAATATATTATTTTGTAGCACTTTTAAGAAGCTTTGAACTCTTCGTTTGTTAGGGTTCCGTAGTTCTGACAAGGAACCCTTATAGTTTCGTCATGTCTGTCTGTGTGCTATCTATCCGAGGTTTTGCTAAGAGACCGTTAGTACTAGAAAGCTGTAATTTTGTAGGAGTGTGTATATCATTACGCTGACAATGTGGTTAAATAAAATTTTGGAAAATATTTTTTTTAGGGTAGCTCCCCTACGTGTGAAGTGGGGATGAATATTTTTTGTGATAATATGTCAACATCATCTATCTGCTTATCCTTTTCCCAACTATATTGGCGTCGGCTTCCAGTCTAACTGGATGCAGCTGAATACCAGTATTTTACATGGAGCGACTGCCTATCTGACCTCCACAACCCAGTTACTGGGTAATACGATACCCCTTGGTAAGACTGGTTGTCAGATTTTCGGGCTTCTGACTATCCGTAACGAATGTCAAAGATCCACGAATGACAGCAGGGACGAACGGCTTAACGTGCTTTCTGAGGCACGGAGGGGTCTCGGTATGTAAAGATGGTCACCCATCCACATACCAACCGCGGCAAGCGTAGCTTAACCTGATCGATCGACCTGTGCGGCTGTTATTATTTAGCCACGGGCCCCTCTAATAATAATCTCTATTGTGATAATATGTATGGATTCAAAAGAAATATGTACTTAGTCGGTTTTGCATAGCTGTTACCTAGGTGGTTACCACATCTTGAAAAATGCATGAAATCAATTGTATATTCCCTTTATTTACGGTAGGTAAACTATTACCTGGTATGTATTGTATTTATTAAAACACATGAATTAACGAAATTGGATCGTGTTTTTTTTCATATTGACTTCCAGTTCCCAAAACTTTTTACCTGAAGGCCAATTCTCGTAATTAAAAACGTTTAACATCTACATAGTCTAATTCTCATCTCAGCGACAATCACTGTCAAAAACTTGTCAAAAATGTAGCGAAATCAATGGTATTTTTGACAGATTGAGACTGCAAACGGTCTTAAAAATACAGGACTTGCGCCTCTGTAACAATTCTATCAAAGGAATAAATAAAATATCTATTTCTAGATAATTTTATAAAAATCAATAAATAAATAAATCATTATCACTATATTATGGGAAAAACTAATCACCCGTATGTGTTCACACACGTTGAATGCATTTCCCAACATCATTGCAGAGAGAGGTTAGTTCCTCTCAGTAGCCACCGAGCCTTGTACGTTGGCTGACGCGACATACCTTTGCCTTTAAAAAAAAGTTGCGAAATAAAGTGATCTCAGTGGCTGTGTGGGACTTGACATGTGAGTTTGAATATTGTTCTCATTTTTAAAAAGTATGATTGTTTTTGGTTTTTTCTTGGAGGAAATTTTCTTTTGTTTGTGATTACGAAGTTGACATTTTGTTTTGTAATGAAAGCTTTTTGTTTCAACATTGTTTCGATACGATGTATTAATTACTGGGTATTTTATGCGCTTAATAGAGCACTTGACTAATTAAAATAGCATAAAAAATAGGAAATAGGATTTTAGTTTCTAGAGAAAAAAAAGCATAAGTAGATATTGTCGTTTCACAAAAGAGTAATTCCTCTCTTCGGTACTTTCAACTATTCTACATGATTCCAATACTTACTGGTAAGTTAACAAGATTCCATGACAGAAGAACAAAGTAATATCTACGATAAAATTATAATACTAACAAAAAAAAATATAATTTTCATCATTAAAATGAATGAGACCTATACACAAACAACATTTGAGTCAGAAAACTTTACACATTGTTGTAACTGAAAACGCACTGGCACACTTTCTTTTTCCGGAAAATTGTTTATGATTATCTGCAGTGGTTAAAGTTAACCACAATTTATTACCAACTTATTGTCTGAAGAAGAAAAGCACCATTAACACACATAGTCAGAATTACTGTACAGTCGTTATAAAGCTACGAACGAACGAAGACGAAGAACGACGAAGTTACGGTTATTATACTAATAAAAGTTCTGAACTCTACATTGCCGAAAAATAATAATAATGACGTGTTTCAATGGCAAAAACAAAGCCTTGAAACCAGTGGTTGGCTTTTCTCAGTTTCAGTGGTTGGCTTGCTCAGTTTGTTGACATTTTCTTTTTTTTATTTTATGAGCATAGGTGTTGAAAAAACTAGCCAAGTGCGAGTCGTACACGAAGGGTTCCATACCACAAGACAAAAACGCCGAAAAAAAACACTTTTGTTGTATGGGAGCCCCTTAAATATTTATTTTATTCTGTTTTTAGTATTTGTTGTTATAGCGGCAACAGAAATACACCATCTGTGACAATTTCAACTGTCTAGCTATCACGGTTCATGAGATACAGCCTGGTGACAGACGGACAGACAGACGGTGGAGTCTTAGTAATAGGGTCCCGTTTTTACCCTTTGGGTACGGAACCCTAAAAATCAACTTAACTCTTCAAAAACCTTAGCTACTTTCAAGTATTTAGCTAAACTGAATCAGTCATCTATTCTTCCACATGAATTTAGGGCGGATCCCGTGTTAATTCATTCGGACAAATTGATGAATTCGTCCAAATGAATTAAGTGCGGTCCGGTCAAGGCCAATCCTATTCATTAATTGGTTGCATAGGTACTTAGTTTTTTAAAGATCTGCTTGCAAAACATGTCGTGGATTGAGTAATGGTCAGGGTTTGTATGACATATTGTGTAGGAGTTTATTAGAATAGAATACACATGAATACACCATAAAAACTACAGGGGGCCTAAATAGGCCACTTTGGCAGAATCATAAAAGGATAACATTATGAATTATAATGGACAGTTAACTGTTAAATTAATCGTATCAAATCCCATTGGTGAAGGATTTTTCAGTTATTTTTTTTTGTCTGTGCTAAATTACCAATCAATCCAATCCAAATCCAATCCCAATCTCTTTGATTATACCTACGTAGTGCAGCGAAAAAAAAACACTGCGTGTCTTCGCCATATTATGATTCATAATGTTATCCTTTTATGATTCTGCCAAAGTGGCTTTTTAGGCCCCCAGATATAAATGTAAAAATTTTACGTAAGGTGACACAATGGGCAGTCTTATCGGCAAAAGCGATCTTTTAAACACAACCTTTGGCTGAACCCAAAGGGATAGAACTTTATAGTTGTCTCCCTATCACTCACTCACTGTCTATTGTCTCATGAGAGGCTGGTAGACAAAGCACAGACCACCTAAACCACTGAAAGTTATTCAAAACTAGGTAGGTGTAACCACATACACAGAGACCACCATATGCAGACGTGTTAGGAATTAAATTTCCATGCCTCTGATCGGGTCAAACACTTTATCTTCAATATACACGGTACCTATTTTAACAGAAATCATACGTACGCTTTTCCGTAGTGGCAAAAACTACAAACCTGATATTGTGTTGTTTTTGTAGTCGAGACACGACACGGGTCGTGACCCGCGTTGCTTGACCCCTGATACACTACCTCCTCTTATTTCTTCCACTTCATACAATACTAACTTCCGCCCGCGGCTTCGCCCTGGAAGTATGTCGATAAAAACTATCCTATGTCCTTCCCCGGGATGCAATCTATCTCTCTGCCAAATTTTATCTTCTATCTCTACTTATTCAACAGCATCCAGTTAGATGGAGAGATGATTTTGGTGAAACTTCACAGACGTGTGAGTCGTGTGACATTTAGCAAGATCTAAAATAACTTCACTAAACCATTCAATTTCTTATCTTATCACCGATCCGTGATAATAGTCATATTTTTATCTATAAGTACGATTACCGAGTAATATTGTTTGTTAGCAGAAGTGTAGTCAGCGAATTGTGACGTACCTAGTTTCACGTACCTACATAATTATGTAAATGACACGTCTTTTCCAATAGCTTAGTTCATGCATATAAAGGTCGGATTAGTTAGAACAATAAAATCTGTAGCTATAGCTATAGGTACAAATAGGTAGGCCTTTCCACACGTGGTATTACATGACTCATAAAATGTTTTTTGGTATCATCATCTGCCTAGCCTTTTCCCAACTACATACGAGTATGTATGTTGAGGTCGGCTTACAGTCTAAGCGGAAGCAGCTGAATACCGGTAGCTAACATGGAGCGACTGCCTATCTGACCTCCACAACCCAGTAACTGGGTAATACGATACCCCTTGGTAAGACTGGTTGTCAGACTATCGGGCAGACTGACGACCCGTAACGACTGTCAAATATCCACGAATGACAGCCGGGACCGTTTAACTTAACGTGCTTTCCGAGGCACGGAGGGGTCTTGGTATGTGTAGATGGTCACCCATCCACGGACCAACCGCGGCAAGCGTAGCTTAACCTGATCGATCGACCCGTGCGGCTGTTATTACTTAGCCACAAGCTCGCGATGTAATGTTATTTGGTAAAATTATGTAAAATAATTAGGTACGTGTAACATAACATAATCATAAAATTACGCCTTGTTTCCTAGAAGGGTCAGACAGAGGTATGTAATAGGTATGTAGCGGTATCTACCACGCCACAAGCAGACAACGCGTCATACTGACGTCACGCAAAATCCTGCATCGCGCAAGCAGAGTTTACCGAGCAGCTAGGATAGATACAACGGCCCGACATGAATCATCGGGCAGTTGCCCGCCAGACACATCACTCCCGTCTGGTCGTCTGGCCTTATACCAATAGGGGAGAGCCTATTGCCTTTACCGGGCGTAAATCCAGACTACAGGCAGCTACTAAGAAATTCCTAATGGATCAATCCAAGAACACATGGCTCGACCTGGCAATCGAACCTCATACTCAGCAGTTGCACCTCCGACCACTAGACCAACGTGGTAGTTAGGTACAGACGCCACCACATCAAACTACCCGAAACTGTCAAATTTTCCCAATCAACATTGAACCTTATGATGTAGCGATAAAGTTGAAAATCTATTAAAGAAATTTGACAGATTGTAGTAGCTTGATGTGCTGGCGTCTATACATGTGTATTTAATATGAATGGGTTACCAGCAGAGTTCATAGTTTTATCACATAATACATAATCAGCCTATAACGTTCCCAATGCTGGGACACAAGCCTCCTCTCGGTAAGAGGGAGTGGGCTATAATCTACCACGCAGGGCCAGTGCGGGTTGGTAGATGTCACAATCATGTCTTCGAATTTTTGGTTCTAAGACATGCCAGTTTCCTCACGATGTTTTCCTTCACCGTTTTGATAGCAGTGGTGATAAAGTAATTTACACAAAGTAAAGCGCCTGTCGCGGCCATTACCAGTGGGCCACCACTGCTTTAATTCATAGTTTTATGAGATAGAGCAATTTTAGAAATCTGCTAACTCAGAATATAAAATGAAGCTTACTTTAAATTATAAATTACTAGCTTCTGCCCGCGGATTCGCCCGCGAGGTATGTCGATAAAAACTATCCTATGTCCTTCCCCGGGATGCAGTCTATCTCTCTTCCAAATTTTATCGAAATCCGTTTAGTGGTTTAAGCGTGAAAAGGTAACATACAGACAGACAGACAGACAGAGTTAGCACGGTAATAATATATGATCTTTATACTGTGGAGTTACTTTCGAATTTATAATATTAGTATGACTAATCTTTCATCTTAATTCAATTTGTAAAAATAGAGTGCTTAAGCATTTCAAAATTAATTTCAATGCCGAACATTTACGAGTGAAGCAAGTCCATTCAATTTTTTCATCACAGGAAACCTCAAAAAGCTGACCTCGTATCATCAGTATTGCTAACAACAATGCTTCACAAAATAATAACAATAATCAAAATGTCTTACACCGTATACACAAATAATAATCATTATAAAAGACAAGGTCGCCCATTTTATTGTCTAAAACCATTATTTCTTAATAATTTGGTAACTTTTCTATTACTCGTGAGATAAGGTTATAAACTTATTCTTAAGCGGTAGCGTTGAGCAGGATAGGTACACTAACGCTGTAGGGCTCTATGACGCGTGGCCAAAATCTGAACTAACGCCGTCATCTTGATCATTACATATTTCTGTAACTATTTCAAATAAATTACTTTTATTATAACCATAAATGACAAATCTTAAATACAATATACAATCTTACACTAAAATAATATTAAGTATGTAAAAGAAGCTAAAAAAAAATTAAGAGCTCATTTGGCATCAAAAAATTCGTCCGCATCGCTGTCATCGGGAATATTGTTGCCAATATTTGTTACAATTTTGCATTACCAATAACGCCCAATGTCATTCAGGCGCTAAAAAATCCTTTTAGTACTCTACTTCACACGCCATGCTAAGATGAATTATTAAGGGGCTTACATGACATAAAGCGCGGCCACTGTCGGACTGCATAGAAAAGAAAGAGAAGCGCGATGACACAACGCTGGTAATTTATTGCAAAATATGAAGCAATTATTTAATTACAAAAATCTATTGTTTGGACTAAAAAATTAATACACTAGTGTTTCAGTGTGTTGCTTGTAGAATAATCTGACAAAAAATCAGAATGTTTGTATGTATATTAGTATGGATTTTATTGTAAAGAGAAAGTTTTAAGAGGTATCTTCATGATTTTTTCCTACCGTATCAAATTAGTTGTATTATATTTTCAACACACTACCTACCTAGCATATATCCTGAAGAATATCATATATTTTTCTGATTTTGTTTAGGTCTGCAGTCGATCATATACTTTATTGTTTCTAAAACTTGTTTTTTTTTGCGTTTAGGTCCTGTAAGCCCTGTTTTATGTTTGTCGCTGCCACTTCACAGTGTAATCACAGTGTTATCTCTAGCCTGAGAGAATTTATGTTCTACTGTACCAAAGCCAAGTGTTGCAATACAAAAAGTTCAAATTGTGAGATTAAAGAAAAAAGAATAAGCTAGGTTAAATTTCGATGTTGCGGAAGGATAGTACGTTCCCGCGACCGCGTAGGTGAAGATAAGATAGATGGAACACCGGGGTGGTTTTTAGTCAGTAAGAGTCTGACAAACCCCTCCGCCCACCCCAGGGCGGAGGACATCCATGAGGATTTCACACAACGGGAACAAAAAAAAAGTTTATGTTTCGATTAATTTTGTTAGTTATAATCTAATCCAAAGGGTTCTTTGATCTTGTTTTATCAAGATAAGCCCATCCTTGATCCTATTTCTTTTGAACAGTAGGTTTGTTGATGATCACCTCGATTTTCAATGGCGATTAACACAATCGGCTGGATATACCAACACCTACCTACATTAGGAATAGTTTTAAAGTAAGAAAACCCTCTACACACCTAACTGAACATCTTGCTTACTTACAGTTTGTTGTTTAAGACCTCGATTTTTAACAAACACAATCAGCTGGTCATACCACCACCTATTCCATCTAAATCTTGCATAGTTTTAAACTACGAAACTCATCTATAGTTAAGATAATACTAGAGGTTGATTCACTTCCATACCTTGCTAACCACCACCATTTACTAAGTACCTACGGACGCCAGCACATCAAGCTACCCGAAACTGTCAGATATTCCCAATCAACTTTGAACCTTATGCTGTTGCGATAAAGTTGAAATTCTATTAAAGAAATTTGACAGATTGTAGTAACTTGATGTGCTATCGTCTGTACCTAAGTAACATGTTCTCGTCACTTGACAAGTGAAGAAAACCTTTAATTTATGTTCCTCTTAGAGCTAAGTTTGGCTCCTGAGATACAAGTATCATTTTACTTAGTCTAGAAGTCAGCAGTTCAGCTTACTCTTGATCACGACTGGTACAATCATGTTTAGTGCATGAATAAAAAATAAAAATAAATACTTTATATAAAATAAAATAATAATGAAATAAAGTTTATGTGTTTCTCTCTGTATAATAAACATATTTATGTATTTAGTAGCTAGGGCGATTAATAATATGGTACCTACCTAATTAGACCTGCATTTTATTGTTCCAGTGCAGCGGTCTATTCTCGAAGAAAAGAATAAAAAAAAAACAAACCAAAGTCGTCGTAAGTTAAATTAAAATAGTTATTCCTTATAATGTCAGCAATCTACGAGTGGAAGTCCCGTCAAAATCGGTCCAGAGGTTTCGGAGATTAGCCGGAACAAACGAGTAGACAGACTTATATGAACAATATAAGTCTGTTCCATTGTTGAGCAAAGGTTAAAAAAGTACCGTGTACATATACTTTCATAATTATGCATTAAGTAAAACCTGTTATTTTGATATTACAAACAAACACTTCAATTTTACTTACATCATTTTCAAAAAAATCACACACAGCACACAAAAAAAAAACATAACCCATAGATATCCCCTCCTTCCAAAAACTACAAGGGTAATCTTCAATGCCAAAGCGACACTCGCAGTCAAGGCTAAAAGGCATTGCCTCACGTGTTCACAGACATTTACATTTGGTTAATATTAACCATAGTATGGGTCAATGCGGATCTGCGGGTTTCGAAAGACTTATCGTATGATGTTGAAAAGTTTTAGCCTTTTAGACGACGATGGAAAGTTATGATTGTAGGGTTAGACAAGGTCTTTCTAGGTTTAGACTTGTGCTTGGAATTATTAGGACAGAAATGTCACTGTGGAAAGTGTGCTAGGGATGTTCAACATACAATATAATTATTTAGAATTTTAAAACATACTTTTAAAAATTATTTAAGGCGAAAGCGCCAGGGTTGCCCGCGAAATTCAATTTTTTTTAGGTTTTTTGGAATTTGCTGGTCAGTATTAAGTTGTACGTGGATTAATATATGAATCGCGGCCGTAAGAAATATGTGTTTACAGAATTATAATCATTAAAGTCATCAACACAACTCTCTAAGACCACGTAAGTCCCAAGAATAACTGTTTCATGAAATCATCATTCTTTGGACTTACGTGGTCTTAGAGAGTTGTGTTGATGACTTTAATGATTATTATTCGGTAAACACATATTTCTTACGGCCGCGATTCATATATTAATCAACGTACAACTTAATGCTGACCAGCAAATTGCAAAAAACGTAAGAAAATTTGAATTTCGCGGGCTACCTTAGCGCTTCCCCCTTAAGTGGATCGTCAACTTTAAAAACAATATGTTAGTGTATTAGAAAATGAATATCTAGCAAACAGTTAATAAAGTTGGTATTAGCTTAAAAAGAATGGTTAATACCTATTTTAATAATACCTACTAAAACTCCATATTTAATTTTACTTGAACTGAATAAAAAAAAACTACAATTTTGAATTAAGTACATAACAAAATCAAAAAAATTAAACCAATAAAAATCTCATTGCATGGATTAAAAGACCTTTATTTACATTAAAATTAGTTATAAAATGAGATTTAAATTAAAATATTTAAATAAGAAGAAGAAGATTAGGGCTGATTTTTCAATCGACAGATAATTTTAATTCGTGGAATAAAATAGACGTAGAACTGATTTTGTATGGAAGAACTGTCAAAAATTCAAAATTATTTCTCGGATAAAATTATCTGGTGTTGGAAAAATCAGCCCTAAAAATTATTATTAATTTAGAAACAATCTCATATACCTAATTATGGTTCTCATCCAAATTACTCGGTGTAAGTCAGTGGTATTTTTATATCTCTACATTACCCGAACGATTACGGAATGGCAAAATTGTGTAAAACAAGGTTGGTCACAGACATCATTCCAATCCAATTCAGGGTCAAATTTAATATGTTTACCAACAAAACTAAATTTAAAAAACCAGTATTTCAACGAAGTCCAAATATAAACCTAACTAGATATTAGAGGGGTTTTATTGATAAACGTTAACGTCAAAAATGTACGGTTATCGCTAATAAGTACTTTACTTTAAGTAACGATTATAAATAAAGGGGAATTTCTATATCGCCAACTCTTCCTATGAGCTATGGTTAAACTGTTCCGTTGCACTCTGCCAGAGCACAGTTAGGTGCATTTACCTCGCTGCATTGAATACCAGCTTAACTGGGTAACTGACTTGCGCACGCGACTTATTTTGTGTGCGAAAAACGTGTCTGAACAAGTCGGGTAATTGGGTTCATATTTCGTTTCTTAAGACTAAATATCTCAACACTGTTTTCCTTCAAAATATTAGGATAGATACATTTAGTTTTTTTTTTTTTTTTTTGTTAAAATTTTTACAGCTATACTTAAACCACAAAACAACTTTTTATGGAATATTGGTAGAAAAATAACTTCATTTCTAAGAAAGGTCAAAGCAGTAAAAGCCTGAAAACAAAAATAACTTTGAATAAAATAACACCCCTCAGACGTCATATTGGTGTTAAAGATTATAAATAGGAAAATCCGAAATCCAAGCAGATGACGTCAGAGGGCTGCTATTAACCTTATACCCTGGTGGTGCAAATCTTAGATCAACATATTAAAAAAGCATAAAAATAACAACTGTGAAGATTGCGCAGTTGGCTATTCAATGTATGTACAGACGCCAGTAGATCAAGTTACTACAATCTGTCAAATTTCTTAAATACATTTTGAACTTTATCGCTAAATTCAAAGTTGATTGGGAAAATTTTACAGTTTCGGGTAGCTTGATGCATGGCGTCTGTACCTAAATTAGATCTAGCTTCTAGCAACTCGTATTTTATGCAATCATGCACTGAGAAATAAGTGTTTTCCATGTCTTATATAAAAAATCAAGTGTCAGTCTTAGAAGAATATAAACATGTAACATACACTCATCCATACATACCTCATCTAGTTAGGGTACTGTACCCAAAGGGTAGAAACTGGACCCTATTACTAAGACTCCACTGTCCGTCTGTCCGTCTGTCACCAGGCTGTATCTCATGAACCGTGATAGCTAAACAGTTGAAATTTTCACAGATGATTTATTTCTGTTGCCGCTATAACAACAAATACCTACTAAAACAGAATAAAATTAATATTTAAGGGGGGCTCACATACAACAAACGTGTTTTTTTCGGAGTTTCTGCCTTCTGGTACCTACGGAACCCTTCATGTGCGAGTCAGGCTCGCACTTGGCCAGTTTTTTTATAACCATATTACTTAATTCAAGTTCATGCTTCATGATGCCTTTTATAGAATTGTAGTAGCTATTTAATTGGACTTAAGGCTGATTTTTCAATCGACAGATTATTTTTATTCGTTGAATAAAATTGACATCTTTGTATGGAAGAACTGTCAAAAATTCAAATTTATTCCTCGGACAAAATTATCTGGAAAAATTAGCCCTAAGTTGAAATAGTTATTTGTTTTCTTTTCATTTTAATTTCTTAATTTTTCTATTATATTTCATTTTCTTTTTATTGAATCATTTGTTTCTAATCACCGAATTTTGAATTATTATTTCTTGCTTACGTAACTATGTGTATGTGTAGGTACCTTATTAAATGTCTTTTGGAGGATAAATAATAAACATAGAACCGAATTTTTTTCAACACGCTTTTTGCTCACATATTATTCGTGTTCACATATTATTATTATATAATTAATGTATGCAAATTTTTGTAAAATATTTTAAAAGAGTAACGGTGGAGTTTCTTGCCCGTTCTTCTCCATACGAAAACTACCTTTTGGAATGGGCGACTAGAATCAATTCTATTTTATTTGTAATTTCTGACGTTCAAAAGTGTCTTTTATGTGCCTACTTGAAATAAATGCTTTGACTTTGACTTTGACTTTGACTTTGCTCTTAAAAACTTTATTATGAAGTGATACAAAAAGCGATATTTTATTTTTCGTTCCGTCATACGTGGGTATTCCCTAATCACTTATTAATACACTGCAAAAGATTCCGATCATCGCTTCCATGCAACTAACTAAATGGAAGTAATTATTGACGATAAGACAAGCGGCAAAAACAGTGAGTATAATATGCGCGTTATAATAATTATTTAATTATATAACATAACATCGCGCATGTAATCCTCGAAGGGTAGGTAGGGTAGAAATAGCATACTTACCCACATTTCGACAGATATGTTTAGGTTATGTGGAATAGAGGGCGAGCCTGTTCCTGTCAACCGGGCACAAATCCAAACTCCTGGCTGCTGCTAGGAAATTCCTGAATGAAAAATCCAACTATACTTTGCCCGACTTTTTTTTTTGTTTTCGGGGGTAACCTTTAAATGCACCCGACCTAGGGAGGTCGGGGAGTGTGGGATTTTTACCTCACTAAAACCACCCCGGTGATCGACATCAGCACATAGGGATGGTCCCGTTTCCTTTTAAATGACTAATTTTGGAAGCCCCCTGTGCAACGCCTGTAAGGCACATCCCTGGGGAAACTGTAAAGGGGCCTCCCCTGAGCCTGCTATGCACAGGAGCACGTAACCGCTGTGCCACCATCTTTCCTGGGGCCACTTGGTGGGTGGACAGAGTCCCCACTTTCCCCGATCTAGGACTCGAACCCAAGAACTCACGTTCAACGGTAGCACTTGTGACCACTAGTCCAGCAGACCAACGAGGCAGCCATGCTATTAATAAACTCCATTTTATACTATGTATACTAAAGTTCCGATGCCTTATCCTCCAACGGCGAAAACTTTCGGAAACCAGTCGTAGTGGTAGCGTAATTGCAACATAAGGTGTTAGCTAGAGTTGCAACACAGTGTATCGATAGTGTGATGGCCGACAACAAACATTGCCAGTGACCTTGGAGCCTTTCCAACATGCGAGATTGGGCAACACGGACGAATTTACACTGATATGTTGGGCACTTTGCGAACGATTGCGAATTTGTCGGTTGTTTTATTTAGTTGTGTTATGGATGCATACATTAATGATGGATTATATCCTGTCATGAATAATTTATCAATGAACCTTCCACTAACAGCGGTAACTGCATATAGACGTTTTCTCATGCAAAGAAGGAAGTTTGATCACCACGCTCACTTCCTGCGTTTTATACTGTTTCATGTCTAAGTTTTGTGATATTGAATTCTACTGGAAGAGGTTTATCCAACAAAATATAAGTTGTGCCAATGTATCTACCCTTTTCCCATCCTAGTCATATTATTTGTACAGTACCCGGCGATAAATATTGCACATCAACCTTTGGAAAGAGACAATCAGCTAATTTCGGCTTCGTAGAGCGTTATCTCTGTCGCACGAAATACAAACAGTCCGGTATCTATTCGGAGCTGTTAAAACAATTATGATTTGGTTCTTTTGATAATTATTTTTATTCTTTGTATAAAATACGAAAAAAGGTAAAGGTCTTGGTCGATGTGCAATATTTATCGCCGGGTATTGTACATACCTACGTTTTTCCGAAATAGTATAAACATAAATAATTTGCCTATATACAACAATACTCGATTAAGGGCTGATTTTTCCATAGCCAGATAACTTTTATTCGAGAAATAAAATTGACGTTTGACAGTTTTTGTATGAAATAACTGTCAAAATTTCAAAATTATTCCTCCAATAAAGATGATGAGATGACTGAAAATTCAACCAATGTATAAAACCGTTAGTTTTTTTTTTAGATATAAGTACGTCCGTCTTGGTCTCATGATGAAAAAAAAGTCGTTTATATTCATAAGTACGTCCATGTCGCTTTTTGTGTCCACTTAATATATATACTCAAAAGTCTCTATTTCTTTAGTTCCAGAATAAAAAATGAAGTTAAAACAAGAGCTGCTGGAGCAGCCTACTGGTGAGATATGGAAGAGCATCCGAGTCGAGCTGAAGGAAGACGTCACCACCCGCGACAGAGACCTGGCGGCCATCAGGGACTGGCTCAAGAAGCAGCCCCATCTGCCGGATGATTGGGGTACGAATATATTTTTAATACATCCACAAACATACCGTAGACTTCGTTGTGAAGGTGTTTCTACTGGGAACTACTACCACCATACCTATTTCTGCTACCAAGCAGTGCTATTGTGTTCCAGTTTGAGAGGTATTGGTGCCAATGTAACAGGTACATGGAACAAATCAGCTTGGCTCTGACTGCAACAGACATGCAATGGCTCTGGTATCAAAATCAAGTCATTTATTCAAATTAGGCTGTGATTCAGCACTTTCTGAACGTCAAAATTACGTAAGACAGTCCCCCAAAACCCCCGCCCTTCACCACTTCCTATAATTTAGCTATAGGAAGAAAAAGTGGCGCAACAAACTCCCCAGCAGCACAGCTGTCTGTTCAGTTAGAAGAACTTCATTCTATACAATAGTAAATATATAAACATTACGAAACACAAAACATTAAATTATTTACCTTAATGTATGTCAGTTAGCACACGCCAATGTGAGCAGTGGTGACCCAGTGGTAACGGACACGACTTGCGAGTTGTAGGTCGTAGGTTCGAAACCAGACAGGCGCTTTACTTTGTGTAAATTATTTCATCGCCACTGCTCTCAAAACTGTGAAGGAAAACATCGTGAGGAAACCGGCATGTCCTAGAACCAAAAATTCGAACATATGTGACATCTACCAATCCGCACTGGGTCCTCTGTGGTGGATTGCAGCCCACTCCCTCTTACTGAGAGGAGGCCTGTGTCCCAGCAGTGGGCATTATAGGCTGATTACGATGACACGCCAATGTAAACACGCCAGCACATCAAAATACCCGAAACTGTCAATTTTTCCCAATCAAATTTGAACCTTATGCTTTAGCGATAAAGTTGAAAATCTATTAAAGAAATTTGAGAGATTGTAGTAGCTTGATGTGCTGGCGTCAGTACCAACAATAACATATAAAACTATACTCAAGCAGAAATAAATCATAAAAACGTAAACAGAACTTAATACATAAATAAAAGTATCGTAAATGAACATACGAGCAAAGTTGAAAATCTATTAAAGAAATTTGACAGATTGTAGTAGCACCATAAAAACGTAAACAGAACTTAATACATAAATAAAAGTATTGTAAACGAACATACGAGCAAGAGGGTGGTGACCACCTCCCATCATATTACCGCATCCTTTTAACCACCCAATAAAATAAATATCTTTCGTATTTTTAGATTTGGTAAGACGTGCTACATTCCTTATTTACTCCATTCATTTGGCCCACATTCATCAATTCAAGTACTACGCACCTTTTTGAAGGACAGCATAACAACAATCTTATCTTGAACCACAAACTAACAAGAATCCTTTCTTTACAGAGATCCCTCCAATGATGACCTTCCTGCGAGGCAGCAGCTTTTCCCTGGAGAAGTGCAAGAGGAAACTGGACATGTACTTCACAATGAGGGCTGCCTGCCCCGAGTTCTTCACAAAACGAGATGCCAGCAGACCCGAGCTTGATGACATTATGAGCAACAAAATGTATGTTTCTGTCCAAACCATTGCCAACCAATTCTCTCCCTTTTCTCTTTACCCACTATGTTCAATTTTGCGGTACTGTGCCCGGGCGTTTAAATAACGAACATCGAGCTGAGAAAGAGACTGCCACAAAGGCATGAGTGACAAAGACGACGCTCTACAGTACTCGGCGATAAATATTGCACATCGACCTTTGGAAAGAGACAATCGGCTAATTTCGGCTTCGTAGAGCGTTATCTCTGTCGCACGAAATACAAAAAGTCCGGTATCTATTAGGAGCTGGTAAAACAATTATGATTTGCTTCTTTTGATAATTATTTTTATTCTTTGTATAAAATCGATAGGATCGAATAGGTCGATGTGCAATATTTATCACCTTCGGATATATATCGGATATATTATACATAGCTGACCTTTGTCTAAAATCCAATGTACCATATAACGACCACTAACATAACACAGCCAAAAACAACCATTTAGGTTTTTAGCTGAACTAAAGAGAAACCTGAAAAAGACCAGTGGTGGCCCAGTGGTAACGGCCCTGACTTTCGAGTCATGGTTACGGGTTCGAACCTAAACAGGCGCTTTACTTTGTGTAAATAATTTCATCACCACTGCTCTCAAAACAGTGAAGGAAAACATCGTGAGGAAACCGGCATGTCCTAGAACCAAAAATTCGAAGACATGTGACATCTAGCAACCCGCACTAGCCCACGTGGTAGATTACATCCCACTCCGTCTCGAAGAGAGTATTCCTGTGTTCCAACAGTCCTACATTAAAGGCTGATTATGTAAAGAGAAATCTAGACTTATCTAAGTAATTTAAAGATACATAGTCAGACATATAACTATTGAAATATTTTCATAATTTCAGTCAAGGACCACCCCTTCCGGGCATCACACCAAATGGCAGAAGAGTCACTATTTGCAGAGGTAAGAACACAATTTACTTAACTTAAACCTACGTAGCATCATACTTCACAGCCTACATTGTTAAACTGCAGGGGAAAGACTTCATTCTTTATGGGCCAGTCCTTTCGGTAAAAGTCAATAGTTTTCGCCATCTTTGTTTTAATCTTTAGTAAAGCCTCGTACACGAGGAGAATTTCTCGGCCGCCCAGAGGGAGACAAATTGTCTGTCAATCTGTAATGCGGGCTTTACACAGGTGACAATATAGCCGCACCGCGACGGCTATAACTACGGCGACTATAGCAGTCTATACTGTCAATTCGGCTAGGGCGCATGTGACTAAAATCGCAAGTTCCAAAGTAGAGTAGGTTTCGACCTTTGTCGTGTGGCGGGTGACTATAATAATCAACCGAGAAAATTGCCAGTCGCAGGCGACCGCTCGCCGCATGTAAGTCGACATTTTGATACAACATGAACTAGTCACCTGCGATTTTTATCGCCCTTTCTAAATGGGGTGGCGATTTGGTAAGCGACCAGCCGCACGGCGAAAATCGAGCTAGTGTAAATCCCCCAAAACGAGCATCTCCAGGTGATTTATCGCCCTCATTGTGTTAAAGCATAGTTGACATGATGAGTATCAATACTGGAGTTAACTATAATTTTATCCTTTTATCAGGAGTGCACCCCGATCTCAACTCCCAGCAGATAACAGACACACTGAAGCTGGCTCTCATGATAGGAGACGTGCGACTAACAGAAGAGAGGGAAGGAGTGGCAGGAGATATATATGTGCTGGACGCAGCTATCCTGGGACCCAGTTTGCTGGCTAAGCTGTCTGCTGCTACCATCAAGAAGTTCATGATTTGTGTTCAGGTTCGTAGATTCATCACTATCATCGTTTTACAGTACCCGGCGATAAATATTACACATCGACCTATTCGATCCTATCGATTTTATACAAAGAATAAAAATAATTATCAAAAGAAGCAAATCATAATTGTTTTAACAGCTCCTAATAGATACCGGACTGTTTGTATTTCGTGCGACAGAGATAACGCTCTACGAAGCCGAAATTAGCCGATTGTCTCTTTCCAAAGGTCGATGTGCAATATTTATCGCCGGGTACTGTAGGTAGTTGATAATCGTTCACTGCTAGACAGCACCCTAATTGCGTAACAGACTATTAATCTCAATATGAATAATTTTGAAGGATATTGCTAATCCATTGCTTCTTATGTTCGAAAAATGTGTCTGCTCAATAACATAAATAACGCAATGAATACTGAAAGTGTGTTACGCAATTACCCCGCCCCGCTGTTCCCCCTAAGGCGTGAATTATACAGAGATGGCGTAAGGTGAAGTCGCGGCGCAGGCATCATGATAATGTCTAAAATGTAACAATTATTTTCACAGGAAGCCTACCCCATCAAGCTGAAAGAGGTTCACATCGTGAATACGTCGCCGCTGGTCGAGCGATTTGTTAACTTCGTTAAGCCTTTCCTCAAGGAGAAAATCAGGAAAAGGGTAAGATTTTACTTAAATAGGTACATTGCTACAGGGATCTTTTGGCGCCCGAATGACTATGCCAATGAAGAATTCTCCGCAAACATTTTTGAAATATATAGATAAAAGAAGATGGCGGCGTTAGTTCCGATTTTGCCCACGGGCCAAAAAGTTCAAAGTTGATTGGGAAAATTTTACAGTTTCGGGTAGCTTGATGTGCTGGCGTCTGTACATACAACCATACTTTCCTAACTCTTAATAGCTGCATTTGGTATCGTAAACCACATAAAATCGGCCCCACAAAAGACTTCAACGCAGACATCAAAGGTCGCTAACAAAAAAAAAGTAATTTAAAAAAATTAAATCGACTTCAAAACGAAATTAGGTAACTCAAAATTATGAAATAACTTGGAAGTCGGTGTCTTTGTAAAAAGAAAATATAAAAAAAAATATATATATATTATATAATTTTTTTTTCTGTCATTAATTATTTTCTTTCTTTCTTTTCTTTATTAATCGAATTTATGGTGTTGTATTAAAAAAGGTTTTTGTAAGTAGTAAATGTATAAAAAAGCTTTATATGTTGTCATGCAAATCATCCAAGTATGCATGCCATGCTAATGGTCTTGTAATCTTGATCCTTCCCCTACAGATCTACATCCATAAGGAGGTGAAGGACCTCTACAAGTACATACCTCAGGAGATGCTACCCACAGAATATGGTGGCCAGTGCGGCAGTATGGCGACATTACAAGGTACATATTCTAAGTATTTTCTAGTTATTATGGACTGTCTCGTTAGACTCCTAAGCACTGCTGAACGTGAGGTCTTGGGTGTGTTTCCCTTCCGGGCAGTGTTTTTTTTTCATTATGAATTTCTTAGTAGCAGTTTAGTGTCTGGATTTGTGCCCGTATGCATAACATGGGACTAGTAAACATTACTGACTAAATGTACTGCCGAACAATGTATTTGGTATACAGGCTACTAACTTGCAATTATTTTTAAACAATGTCGCAAGTGTGCTGAGCACGTCACTCTAATAAATATGGCATAAGCTTAAAAGTTATAACAAACACAGTAAAAAAAATATTGGAGTGCAGTGGAAATAATAAAAATATTTTTGCCTCTATACCAAATAACTTGTTCGGCTGTACATCTCTGCTTATCCCGTCGGGGAATTCAGGCGTGATTTTAATGTGTATTTATTCTGACTTACATATTTCTCTTTTAAAGAACAATGGAAGCTGAAACTTCAGGAGTACCGTGAGTGGTTCAAACGACAAGACAGCATCATTGCCAACGAGTCCCTCCGGCCAGGCAAACCAACCAACTACGACGAACTGTTCGGAATCGATGGCTCCTTCAGACAGCTCACAATCGATTGATGTAGAATCGATTTCAACAGTTTCACAACGTAACGTCACTAATTTTGCTCAAGTGTCAAATTGACGTCATCGTGTAGTGACGTTAGGTTGTCAAACTGACGTTGCAGTGTAGTAATGTTAGTTTGTCAAACGGACGTGTTTTTGTATGACATCGGATTGTATACAGCGGTGCTATTCTGTAAAAATGTCACCGTGAAAACTTAGGTGAAGTGAACTTGGAGTGAGCTGTCAATATTGTCAATTCCTAGCAAAAACAAACTTACTTCACCTAAGTTTTCACGGTGAGATTTTTACAGAATCGACCGGCAGGTGTGAATAAAAATTTTGCTATGTTGATTTTTCTGAGGCTGTTTTTGTTTTGATACAAAAGTGATATTTAAGTAGCACGGTCAGCAACAAAATAGATTAGGCGCTAATTTTCCAATGGTCAACTTTTATCTAAAGCATCAACATGGCGGTTTGACATATTTTTTTTCTATACAAAAGCTGTCAAATCGCGAAATTCATTCCTAGATAGAAGTTGTCTTAACACAGCCTATCGCATTCCACTGCTGGTTATAGGCCTCTCCAAGGCTGTGCCACAACACTCTGTCGTCTGCCTTCCGCATCCAGTATGCCCCAGCCACACGGTGCTTGGTTCATCTAGCTGTGGTCCCACACTACGCTTGCCGATACGCAATCTCCACTCCAGGGGGTCTACTCCGAAGTGGTAAATTTATCGTATCGGCCGAATGTTCGGTCATTTCCTACTACGAAGTTCATTCTATTTGGGTCGGTCGGTTCCGATCCGACTGAACTTAATTCTGACACTTGTTGTATCGTAAACCCTACTCTGCAGTGCTATTCTGTAACCATCGCACCGTGAATACTTAGGTGAAGTGAGCGTGGAGTGAGCTGTCAATAGTGTCAATTCCTAGCAAAAACAAACACGCGTCACCTAAGTTTTCACGGTGAGATTTTTACAGAATCGACCGGCAGGACTCGTCTGCTCCACCGGCCATTCGTCCTTCGACAAACATGGCCAAACTGCCGCTTCACTTCACTTCAACTTGCTTACTCTGCAAGCTATGTCGGTAAATATTATCTGTCGATTGAAAATCGGCCCTAACATTGTTTCTTCATATTATCTAAATTGATTCAAAATAAATTTTGATTCCTTGATTATTTTAGTTCATGTAAAAGTAGATAGCTAAATTAGAAAAATTGTTAACGAAATAAGATGTCATATTCTACATTAATACACTTTCGCCTCGTATACACAATACTTTGGACCATGTTAAACTAAGAGGGTAGATATTAAGTACAGTCACGAGCACTAATATGTCAACACTGGGCAACTTTCAATTGCGATTTTTTCGTGAAATAACGAATGTAACGTTGAAATACGACATTCGCTTGCTCGCTCGCGTTGAAGTGCGCTCTTCGCTGCGCAGTACCCCACCCCTCTCCCCCGCTGACACGTGAATTTGCTATTGCGCAGCGACTCGCCTCATGTTCCGAGCCGCAAAGTTTAAACCGGACTGTATAGATCTGTAGTTTTTATGTTAGACTTTAAAATAGATATTATTTAGTCGCAATCATTTATTCTAAGCCGATCATAATAATTTTACAGTATGCTTTGCTTAATGATTTTAAATCGAATTTATATCAAAAAAGCTTATAACCTGTGAATGTATCATGGAATCTAATATGAATTGAGACAAATAGAAATAATTGATAAATGCATGATATTGTTTTAAGATGTAAAATATTGAAAGAAGCTAGCAATCAAATTGCAATTTACCTGTGGTATTTTAATTATAATTTCTCACATTTCTAAGTTTATTTTATTTAATTTAATTTACCTCTTTCTCATTAACTATATCATCACATAATTATCAAGTACAGAATTATTTTTCAAGTTCCCTAAAATATAACTGCTATAAAAAAAGTTTCAAGCCTCGTTTGGTCTAGCGTGCCAGATCATAGGTTAGATTCCCCAGTCAGGCCAAGTGTTAATGGGTTTTTCCATAAGGAACTTTTCCCAGTAGGTAACAGCCTGGAGTCTTGATTTAGGTATGCCCGATTGATGGTAGTTGGCTACCACATAAACATAACTGCAAGAGGGTGAATTATGGATCAGACAGGGTCTTTTTATGCCCGTAGCTAAATAATAACAACCGCACAAGTCGATCGATCAGGTTAAGCTACGCTTGCCGCGGTTGGTCTGTGGATGGGCGACCGTCGGATACCAAGACCCTTCGTGCCTCGGAAAGCACGATAGGCTGTTGATCCCGGCTGTCATTCGCGGATCTTTGAAAGTCATTACGGTTAGTCAGAAGCCAGAAAGTCTGACAACCAGTCTTACCAAGGGGTATCGTATTACCCAGTAACTGGGTTGTGGAGGTCAGATAGGCAGTCTCTCCATGCTGCAATACTGGTATTCAGCTGCATCCGGTTAGACTGGAAGCCGACCCCAACATAGTTGGGAAAAGGCTAGGCAGATGATGACAGGGTCTTTTTACATAATTATATTGTATAAGTACACATACATAAACTGACGCCTTCTTTTCATGTACCCATATGTGAAGAAGGGGTGACTCTATGTACAGACGCCATCACATCAAGCTACTACAATCTGTCAAATTTCTTTAATAGATTTTCAACTTTATCGCTAAAGCAGAAGGTTCAAAGTTGATTGGGAAAATTTGACAGTTTCGGGTAGCTTGATGTGCTGGCGTCTGTACATGTATACGTGGCAGAAACTACAGAACGCCACTTGCTACGATCCTTTTGCTTCGTTTTCATTCATACTGTATACGCATGCGGGTTCGAGTACTACGCACCTGAACTTACTGAAGAACATCACCAATAAAGTATGGACTGGACTGAACTGTATTAAGTAGATACAGACGCCAGCACATCAAGCTACTACAATAGTGTCAAATTTATTTAATAGATTTTCAACTTTATCGCTAAAGCAGAAGGTTCAAAGTTGATGGGGAAAATTTGACAGTTTCGGGGAGCTTGATGTGCTGGCGTCTGTACTTAAATAAAAAGAAACCTTTTTTTACCGAAAAATATTTATTTGGAAGTCACTTTGCGCGAAGATCGGTCCGCTATATCTTAAATGGAAGATATTCTTAAATACATATTATCGAATCAATCGAAGATACTGGTATTAGTGTTGAAGCTGTTAATAGTAGCTATCTCCTCTGGAGTCAAGTGGAAATCAAACACGTCGATGTTTTCCTTGATACGGTTCTGATTGGTCGACTTGGGGATCGGGATCAGGTCTCTGTCGAGCTGTAAGAGATGCATAGAATAAGTAATGAGTAAAGTTTACAAAGAGAAAAATCTGTAATAATTCTATGTGATAGAAGTTTATGTAAAGATTACAGGAAAAATAAAACGAAGTCTCTAAATAGCACACTTTTTCAGAAATCATCAACAAATGTTACAATAGTCGGTCAAGAGATGGCGCTGACATAAAACTGCAATATCTACACCGCAGCGCGCAGTGTCAAAATTCTTTGACGAATATAGGCCTGCCCGATGAAAATTTAAAAACATATGATGGTACGGAACCCTCGGTGCGCGAGTCCGACTCGCTCTTGTCCGATTTTTATTTTTGTAGGTATGTTTGAGTCCCCTGGATGGTTTAGATTCACAATTGAACCCGGTAGGTAGCACGGGCGAAGCCGTGAGCAGAAGCTAGTAATATTTAATACTGGATTTTGCCCGCGGCTGCGCCTGAGAAAAAAAACGAACGCTCGTTTGCGGTAGAAAAAATACGTATAAAAAACTAAAACATGATTCGCGACCGTAACAAACATCGCTTTACAGAATTATAGTCATTAGAATTAGCAATACAATTGCTTGAGTTAGAATTGGTCTCAAGTCATGATTTCATAAAATAATCATTGAATAGGGTAATATGAACTTGAGTAATTGTATTGAAGATTTTTATGATTATAATTCTATAATTTTTTTTTTTTGTTATAATTAGATCAACATGACCTGTCAAAATGTCCTGACCAATTGCAAAACACGTAAGAAGATTTAAATTTCGCGGAATACCTATTCTTTTTGCCCTTACTTTCGTCTTAATTCGAAAACATTTCAGTTGATTTATAGATAAAAAAGATTTTTTTTAAACTTACTAAGTACCGCAGCAAGATTTGAGTGACGGTCTTCTTGTACTTCTTGGCAATATCCGCGATCTTAGGGTCATTCTTACTGGGACCCTCGCCCCTGGAGACGAATAGTCCAAACGGACTATAAGCCGTGACTGCTATACCGCGATCGAAGCTGTCCTTTACCGCTGTCTCTTGAGTGTTTGATGGATGGATCTGAAGAGATTGGTGGGGAAAATTTAATTTAGTAAGAAATATTGTTCACACAAACGGAACAGAACAGAAGCAATTCCCTTAAGAATAGAATAGAAAAGAATATTGATTTGCAATGAATGTAGGTAGGTTAGCCCTTTATGTTCCAGGGCAGCGGTAACCCTTTCGGACAATCCCGCTGACGCGGCAGGCATCCCGCGGCGGCTGGGACGGGAGGCTCTCTCCCTGAGCCATCCCGCCACCTCCTTAGCTAGCTTAGCTATAGGTATACCTAAGGCTACGCCAACCGCCTAGTGGCGCCCTCATCGTTTGTTTGGGCATTCCTTTTATTTTAGAATGAAAATGCAGAAAATAAGCACATAAGTTGTGCTCCACAAGATTTAAAATTTTGAACGTTTTAGTGATTATAATAAAACTAAACAATATAAAACTACCGTTTATAATAATATTAACGTATAATCTTGTGGAGCACAACTTAACGTGGTTATTTTCAACATATTCATTCTAAAATAAAAGAAATAACCAAACAAACGATGGGGGCCCACTGCGCGCTCGGCGTTTGGTCGACGCCCTCTTAAGTAGAAGAGTGGAAGGTCCCAGACCAATTTAAGAATCAATCCACGACTTTCAAATGATAACAAACAATACCTACAATAATAAGGATTAAGGAAAATTCCAACAAAAACATGGCCAGTAGTAAAACCGGTTGAAAAAATTAATGCTTAGGAACAGACGCCAGCACATCAAGCAACCCGAAACTGTCAAATTTTCCCAATCAACTTTGAACCTTATGCTTCAGCGATAAAGTTGAAAATCTATTAAAGGAATTTGACAGATTGTAGTAGCTTGATGTGCTGGCGTCTGTACATACTTTTTTATTCTGGATATTTTATCGTTTAACTAATTATTATTGATAACCTTTTAATTTAAACCATGCTGGTTCAGTGAACTTTGATTTTTTATTTGGTCGCTGGTGTAATAAAAATAATGAAACCGGTATAAAATGTAAGAATCTCATTAAAACCAGACTTAGTTACGTTAGCTCACTTTTGTTGGTAAAACCCGGACTGGCAAACGAGTGGAATGTCTGTTAAAATACATGTAATCGTTGAAATAGTCATACAGACATAATTATCCAAAATAAGTTATACTATCATCTGATGATGATAATAGTATAATTCTTGAAGTGAAACCTTCTTTAGGCGCGTTGGGCTTTTTGAGATGGGGAAAACCATTGATCTCGCGCCACTGTTACAATAAGTGGCACCGCGCGTGTTTTGTTTATAAGACGACTCAAAAATACCCACTTCGGATGTGTTCGACTGTGCTCGGGATGTACTCGGTTTTAATGTATATCCGATATGTCAGTGAGTGATGGCAAAGTATTCCGTTTGTGTTTTGTTTTCACTTCTGTCGGCACTCCCGGAGTGCCACTCTTTTTTTTTTAGGATCACTATTATCTAGAGCCCGACTTCATTTTTCAAACCAGAGTCCTATGGTCAGCAGTGGCTGATCATAGGCCTCTCGTTTCATGTGCCAATCCCCATGCTCCTGTGTCAGCCTCATCCAGGTTCTATCAGCGATGGTAACAATGACGTCCGCCCAAAAAATTATCTATAAACTAATAATAAAGCTGAAGAGTTTGACTTTTCAAAATCGCGGGCAGAAGCTAGGAGGGTAATAAAAATTACATAACTTTTAAAAACTTGCCTCAATCTGGTTGACAGCGGGAATAATTTTACCGTTCGCCTTTATCCTGTCAATTTGTTCTGTGTTGAAGTTCGACACACCAATGGACTTGGCCAGGCCAAGATTCTTGGCTTCCTCCATGCCTTGCCAAGTCTCTAAGTAGTCGATGTTGGCGGGCGAACCGTCTTCCTGGAAAAAAGTCGGAGAATAAAAAATAAAATAAAATAAATTTAGGAATTTAACGAGCGAATGCTGGGGGGAGAATTCTTTCGAAAACCGAGCACAGGGGAGTTGCCACATCACACTCGCTAGTGTGTTTACACTAATCAATACATTTAACGCTAAATGTATTAAGAAAATCACTCTGTCTCTATGATCTTCAAACGATTAACAGAAACACAACGAGTTTTTATTCGTTTAATGTTGAAAACCAGCTATGGCCGTTTTGCGTAGACGTGACGCATATATTTCCCCCAAATTGTTATTTTTGTGTTTGTGTTCTGTTGTCTACGTCATGTTTACCGCAAATAAAAATATTTTCTTTTTTTTTTCCAAGTTGCAATTTGATTTAAGGTCACCCGGGGCTAAAGCAACTATGGGGCTAAAGCAACTAATTAAATTTTCTCTCAATCTAATCATTTTTGTAGATAGCTCTATCTATTGGAGTAAAGAGGAATCATAGTTTTTTCAAACAAAGTAGAGATGGTATCACTAGTTCACCTACTGTAGTACTGACAGATCATTTTCTGTCAGCCTTCATTTTGGAGCAACGTGTTGCCGCGTCGTGTTTTGTGTTTTGGTACATTAAAAATATTTCGAGTCGTTGCAAGGAGAAATAGAAGTGCGTTTTAAAAACAATATAAAACGTAAGTGTTTTTGGTATATTTGATTAAACTCTAGGTGTTATAATTAACATTTTATTGATATAGTTACATTACCCCCAACTTTTCATGCACGGGGGTTATTGCAACTATTTTTGCAGTCACATTCGCCCCATGCTTTTTGTATGAAAACTGCAAATTACTAGTGACGTTCCGTGTCGATATTTCGATAAGTGAATTTCACGTATTTGCATATATGTTTAGCTGCAATTAGTATGAAGTGTTTTAGATTTTGCGTGGTTTTAACAAAATGAAATAGGTAGCTTAAATAAAAAAATGTACCAAGTTAATACAAAATCCAAATTTTGTTATCAGATGGTCCGAAACTATAAAACAAAAAAAGGCGAAGAGTTACTGCAGTGAAACAGTTAGTTTTTTATTTGATTTTGAATGAGAATTACCCTAAGATTTTTTTTTCTTTAATACTTAAGTAATAAGTTTTTAAATAAACTTTTGATATACATACAGAAATCGCTTTTTCTTGACTTAAATCCTAAATATTAGATTAGTCATCAATGCGTACCTGCTTATCGTATTGTCAAAGCATTTTACATAAGAAGAAATCTTTTCTTGCTTTTATTTTATGTCCTAAATTCCATTAATAAAATAGTTACTCTAGCTGAGTATAACAAATATACTTTATTGATGTTATTCTTAATGAACACTTACATCGATTTTGTGTTTTTGCAATAAGAAACCTATATTTAAAACCTTTCATTATTGTTAATTATCGAATGTCTTTACAAATATTTATCGATAAGTAGTAGGTACTACATCTCAACACTAGTCAGTATGGAAGACAGTCGCATTCGCCCCATAAAAAAAATAAAGTAAATTTGCTGGAAACTGAACTCTCTCTCAGCGACTATAGATAGCTTTTATAGATAATTCTGTGTGCATCTACGTGTACTCTTGACCTCAACATTTAGAAACAGAAAACAACAGAGTTATAACGAATAGTCACATTTACCCCAAAGTGGGGTGAATGTAACTATTACTGGTCTTATTCAACAATAATGCAAATTGATGAAAAACCAAAGTCTATTTGTAACTTAATTTATGTCGAAACTGTTCATCGAAAGCTGTGCAATGAAGTACATTTATTAAAATATCCCTATTATTTAAGTAGCTCATGGTGGAGGGAAGCAAAGTTTCAAAATTATTTTTTTTAGTTGCATTCGCCCCGGGTGACCTTATATGCAACTAGCCCTTATTATATAATTATAATAGCCAATATTATGCAGAAATTTAAAATTAAAGCTTTTATAGGTACCACGTGGAGTGCAACAAAAATAAAATATCTGTCTTAAATTTATCTGTCACCTTGACTTGCCTTGCACTTTTAATATTACCCTGCAAATGATGCAAATTATGGGCCCCTGCACCCGCAGAAATTGCACCTGGTTTTATTTTACAAACTGATTTATGTAGGTCTGCACAAACCCTAAGTTTTAGATAACGGTTGCTACACATATGTTCGGGTTGGCATGATTCGGCACAGCCAGAGCGGCAAAATCCAATGTGTATTTTACCACCTGGCTGTGTCAAATCATGCCGATCCAAACGATTGAAACTTACATTGCTGGCATCAGGGGAGTGTATCAGGTACAGGTCAACGTACTCAAGTCCCAACTTGGAGAGAGACTGCCTGAGAGCTGGTACAACTTGGTCACGGGCATGTTTGTCGTTCCACAACTGGAAAAAGATACATTAATAAGCATTACCTACATCCAATTTAGAATCCTAGATCCCGTCATGACATATAATCGTCAATTTCGTCACTCTTAAGGTTACACTAATCAGTAATTCTTCCATACTAAAGTAGTATGGAGATTAATCCACTGTTTGACTGTGTACATTAATTTTTTTTTAATAATCATCTCATCTTTATCAAACCCTGTACTTACACCGAATTTAAAAAGAAATGGTTTGAAAGTTATGAGCGTCGAAATTTCCTATTTTAACATTTTTAACGCAAGTTTGGGTGTAAATAAATAACTCCCGGAGTATGAAAATAGCAAAATTGTAACCGTACAGGGATAGATAATTTATAGAAGAATTAAAATATCGTATACTATAATTAATTTTGAATAAATACATCCAGTAGTTTTTTCCTAATAGATATTATGAAGAAAAGGGCGTCGTATACGCCCTTTTTTATGATTCGTAATTATATGAATAAGGTCGTAGGAAGAACGTAAAAAACGCGTCACGTTAAGTCTTTTTTCTGGATTTCGGACTCGCAGGTTTCCGCACGATGTTCTTCACCGTTTACATCACCAGGCTATTTGTATGCTTACCTTAGTAGTAACAAAGAGATCCTCCCTCTTAACGAGTCCTTTCTTCAGAACGTCGCTGATGCCTTTCCCAATCTCTTCCTCATTTTTGTAGAGAGCTGCTGTGTCGATGTGGCGGTATCCAGCCTCGACCGCCCAGATGATAGCTTGCCGAACTTTTGGGATATCGCCCTGAAATAACACTTAATGAATAAAAGCTGGGTTGTATGAGCCATCCTGCATCCCGGATTAAACATAATCTGACTCTTTACATGAATAACGATCAATCAATCAACTCGGTATATCGCAGTCCACTGCTGGAAATAAGCCTCACGCAGTTTGCGCCACAACACCCTATCCTCCGCCTTCCGCATCCAGTCTGTCCCAGCCACCTTCTTTAGGTCGTCGATCCTTCTAGATGGGGGGCGTCCCACAATAAGCTTGCCGATACGCGGTCTCCACTTCATGACTAGTCTGCTCCACTGGCTATCGGTCCTTCGACAAACATGGCCACTGCCACTTCAATTTACTTACTCTGCAAGCTATTTCGGTAACTCCAGTTTTTTTCAGATAATTTCATCCCGGATATTTTCCTTCAAAGAGACTTCGAGCAAAGCTCGCTCCATTCATAGTGCGCTTGACTTTGCGCCTACCGCGACCTTGACTTTGTGGACCAGACTGACTGCCAGTGTCCTGTGTCCACGTTTCGGCACCGAATGACATGATAACGATACAGTTACGAAAATAATGCACTGACATTTTAAGAGAGGAATGCTTTGGTTTCATGGTAAGAAAATGGTTCTGGTATTAAATTCTGAAACAGTTATACGTCAATCGAAAAGTTCGGCGAAGCACTTGAGTGAATCGTTCTGTCGGCGAACAGTTTATCGGAGAAGCGAATGTCGTTGAATTGAATCAGAATCCTGGTATTGCAGATGTCTAGTTATTAGTGCACATGACGCAAAGGTACGGTGACTGGGCATCTAAGGGGTGCTACACAATTTTTCGGGTCTGCATGATTCGGCATAACCAAGCGGTAAATTATATTATATTCGATGTTGCCGCCCGGCTTTATGCCGTGTGAGTCGAAGAGAGGCCTTTGCAAAGACCTATGCTCAGCAGTCGGTGATGATGATGAGGACCCTGAAAGTCCCGACCCTTACAACTGTAGTAGACTTTAATACTCACAAATCCAAAGGTTCCCAAACCGAGTATTGGCATTAGGTTGCCATCGTTGAGCTGTTTAGTGGGAACAGTCACTTGTTTCCCATGTCCTGAAATGACCTGCGAAGAGATAAAATACAGTCAGGGAAAACAATTCTTAAGAAAATTGATACCTTACCATACGTCAATTTTAAAAGTTGAAATTGACGTACGGTATGAACGACAGTTGTGATTTCAATAAGAATTTTGTTTTGTAACAGCAAACCTTGGAGCTGTAGTGATAGTTGACATTGAGGATAGAATTAACTATTTTACACAATATAGAATTCATTCTCACATTCACATACAAAAGAATTATGATTAGTATTTAACTAAAAAATACTTTTAGTTAGGTACTGTAAAGGTTGTCTGCTAAAGTCGAACTTATGTAGTGCTGGCTGGCTATAAAATAACTCTGGTTGCATTCGAACAGTCAAGCGAGTTTAGAAGGAGTTTAAAATTTTTGTATTAGGTTTTTGTTTGGAAGAAAACAGATGGGGGCTTTCATTAGAGCATTATCTACACCTAATTCGGGAGAAGCCAAACTGATTTGTGAAATGGTTGCTGCATCACTTTCTCCCTCGCTTACGCAATAATATATTTGTATGAATAATATTATAATTACGTGTAATAATTAGTGAGATTAGGGTATGATGAGGCTGACGTACCTTTCTAAGGGCCTCTAAATAAATAAAGATAAAAAAACAGTGATAATAAAGGGGGGGTGATGTAAAGACGTTGGCTTGGAATAAACGTAGAAAAAATAATAACGCTGTCTGATTTCTCACAGTACTTAAGCTACCGAAAGTATACATATACCTATAATACATAATAAAAACTATTTAACAAAAAAATTAAACCGCCGAAAAAACTGAAAAGCAAAATAAGAAAGTGTTAAATAAAGTGAAAGAACTAAGTATTACGTGTAGAGTATTAACTTTTCAGTTTCGCATTGTTCGAACTTGGATCCACGCGAGACACAAACATAATGGCTTTGTAATTAGGGGCGCACTCGACTGTTCCAGCCTGTCCCTTGCTGCCCTCTCAGGGACGCCCTATGCCTACCCCGTGTCTACGTGCAATAAAGAACTTCGTTCCAATAAAAAAAATATATATATTATGAAAGCTTGTAGCGACATTTTAATTAAGTATTTATCAAAAGGAAACTACATAAAAAAGTTCGATTAATGGTCCAATCTCTCAAAAAAGATAAAAAGTACAATGTTGCAGACGGTAAGGAAGCAGGTGTTCTGTAGTTTTAGCTTACCCCCATGGTAAAAAGGCGTGAGTTTATAAAGGTGTTCATTGAATATTATGCACATTTTAAAAAGTAAACTCTACTTGACCGTCTGTCCGTCAGTATCCAAAAAACCTACGTGTTTTCTATAACTATTCCTCAAACAATAAAATAATTATTCAAACAAAAATAAAATAAAAGCCAACTTACATTAAGAAGAACGTAGAGCGCAACCGTCGAAAGAAGCAGCTTCATCTTAACTACAATACCAGACTGACGGTAAACACAACAAACGAACGCTTTCAACTTAAAAAGAATATTAAACAACATGTTTTTAGTTCACACGACACGACGGCGACACGGCTGCGACTCTTGACGTTTCTCATGACGATCACAATGACATGACAATGGCATGACGCTATAACCATAGATAAAAAAGATCTAGCTATTACTTGTGGTTGAATGTCAACACACGAAATCAAAAGTATACACAACACACAAAGACATTAAATTATTTACAAGTACCTATCTTAAATTTCTTTGACCACACATGAAATACCACCATAATTGCTATGAATCTTACACACTATTTACTAGATTTCATTTAATTTTGAATATTTACACAAAAAAACGCTGACAATCCTGCATCAACATCTTTCTTCAACTTTACCACTGTGTTGTTGAACGTTACAACTAATTTGGTTACTAGCTGACCCGACCGCGACCCGGCGAACTACGTACCGCCATCGAAATCAGTCAACCCGTACTCGAAATATTATCAAAAAAGCCGTGCCATACAAAATATATATGAGGAAATTATTAATTTTTTTGTGTATTTTTTCATGTTTTTATGGTTATTCTGCTATTCGGGGCGGAGACAAACCCAACAAATCAAAGATCATAAAAATCGGTCCGGCAGTTTTTTTTGTTATAAATGATGTTACTAACCCGACTTTATTTTATTTATATAGAAGATTTCGATTTACACATCTTGGTCACTTTCTTTCTAGAAATTAAGATAGAATAGAATACTCTTTATTATGTACACCATATAATGATCGCTTCTTTGTAACATTCATCGGAAAGGTGTTTTCAATCATGTCGGTATTTTCCGTATATTCGTGTTATTTTCTCTCTGTGTCATTTTACAAGCTTCCTTGGCTACCATAAATTTAACTATTTTCAGTCTATCAAAAAGAACTCTGTGATAACTATAATTAGGTATAGGCAAAATAGATTTTAAACAGTAAAATAAAACCTTATACCTCCTTAACCTGCATGACAAGAATAAACCATCTTTCTGTCCTTTCCCATCTTGATTGGTTTAGGCTGTACTTTCCTGGTTATGGAACTGTTAAAATAGAAGATTCAATGACCTTTGTTTTTCTTTAGTGAAATCCTCATGGATAGGTCCGTCTGGGGAGCTTGTCAGCCTTGAATTCAGTGTTCACCATTTCTCTAGTCATATAATTATCATTCTCTCAATACATCAATGAAATAAATATAATCGTTGAATATAAAACTTCTTTTGTCGTGATATGATTCTTCCATCCAGTCGAACCGGTTTATTATTGCCAATCTGAACAAACGAAGAGATGCGCAGACTACATAACTAGTTTGCTTGATTATATGAATATACTATGTATGTATTTATGTATCTATTATAGTAGGTAAGTAATTGTATCTATTTCTTATTATTTTGCACCAATAGCAGCCCCATTTTTGTGTCCGTGCAATTACTGTTCATTCCAAGATTCCATTTTGTTATTCCTAAAATTGATTATAAAAAAATATCAAAAGCAACAGATGGGTATCTGTTGCTTTTGATATTTTTTATTGCATATTGCTCTCATTGACAACCAAAAAGCATTTGATACGGTATCACACACAAGTATATGGGAAAGCTTACAAAAATATGTACGTAGTAAATGAAAATTACATAGAAGTCTTCAAAAGTATATATATCTACCATAATAATATGTGTAGAGTCAAACGCGAAACACTAGGTCTAAGTTTTCCCGTAGAAAGAGGAGTACGACAGGGCGAGCCGCTATCTCCAAAAATATTTATAGCCATCCTTGGATCCATCACTATCAAGCCCGGATTTGCTCCAATCTAAGCTTGTTTTAGTTCAAGGCGCGTACCTAAGCCATCTGAGATTTGCAGACGACCTGGTCCTCCTATCAGAAACAAGCTTCCAGCTGCAGCTCATGATCGAAGCCTTAAGTGCAGCTAGTGTAAAAGTGGGCCTGGATATGAATCTCATCAAAACTATGAAAATTATTAATAGCTTGAAAATACCAATACCTAAGACTTAATAACAAACCACTGGAATATGCAGAAAACTGCATCTATTTAGGGAAGAAAATTAGTTATGATAGAAAAACATCATCATCATCATCTGCCTAGCCTTTTCCTATTTTTGGGGTCGGCTTCCAGTCTAACCGGGTGCAGCTGACTACCGGTAATTTACGGGGAGGAACTGTCTATCTGACCTCCACAAAACAGTTACTGGGTAACACTATACCCCTTGGTAAGACTGATTGTCAGACTTTCTGGCTTCTGACGACTTTCGGGCTTTATATAGAAAAAACAACGAACTAGAAATAGAAAGAAAATACATGGAATAAATACTGAAGCCTGAAAGAAATACTCAAAAGCAATATGTCAATAGCTATAAATACAAAAATTATGAACTCCATTCTATTAGCGTGATTGATCAAGAGCGTTTATGCCGTACGGCGTTTCATTTGTATGAAACGCCGTACGGCGTAAACGCTAAAAATAAAAAAAGCAAAAAAAAAAAAGCGGCGGCGTAAAAATAAGGGTTTGAAAGTTTGTACTTTCAAACCCTTATTTTTCGAAAAAATGAAACTTCGTACGCATAAGCAGGATACAAAGGTCTAAAAAGTTAGTAGAGACCATTTTCGAAATATCTTATTTAAAAAAGATAACAGGAAAACTCTGTTTCTATGGAAAATTTTAAAACGGTCTAATTTGGCTGTAACACTATTTTTCGAAAATGTTCTCTACTAACTTTTTAGACCTTTATATCCTACTTATGCGTATGAAGTTTCATTAAAATCGGTTCATTCATTTCGAAAAATAAGGGTTTCAAAATTTATATGAAATGCCGTACGGCGTAAACGCTCTTAAATGGCATCCAGACATGGAAATTTACTGCCAAAGCTATAAATAAAATAAATACCTGCCAACGAGGTATGGAACGAAGTATGCTCAAGATAAAGAAAATAGATAAACCACGACAAACCAAAATAAGGAAAATAACCAAAGCAACAAATGCTCTGAGTTATGCACAAAAACTGAATTGGAAATGGGCAGGCTATACAGGGTTATTGATAAAACATTAACAACCTCTTAAGAGGTCATTGTACTCATCATTATGACCAACTTTTACTATGGGACCAAACCTGAAATCGCGAAAAAAAATCTACTGTTCCCTATATTTATGTTCGTATAACTCGTCAAAATGTAGGGAACAGCTGATTTTTTTTTTCGCGATTTCAGGTTTGGTCCCATAGTAAAAGTTGGTCATAATGATGACTACAATGACCTCTTAAGAGGTTGTTAATGTTTTACTAATAACCCTGTATAGCGAGACTTACAGACCAAAGATAGACTGTGAGAACGACAGAGTGGCGCGGCCCATAAACGTATGTATGGTCATCACTGCATGTTCCCACTGCTGGGACACAGGCCTCCTCCCTATGTCAGGGAGTGGGCCATAATCCACCACGCGTGCCCAATGCTGGTTGGTGGATGTCACATGTCTTAGAATTCCTGGATCTAAGACCGGTAAGGAAACCGGTCTTAGAACCAGACACGATGTTTTCATTCACCGTTTTGAGAGTAGTGGTGATGAAATTAAATACACAAAGTAAAGTGCCTGCATGGTTCCGATATCATGACCTACAACTAGTAAATTGTCAACTCCTAAAGTTTCAGCGGGATTGTCCGAAAGGGTTACCGCTGGCCCGGAACATAAAGGGCTAAGGAAGGAACACGGGTGGGTTTTAGTCATTAAAAGTCTGACACTCCTTTCTGCTCCACCCAGAGCGGGAGGGGTCATTTGATGATTACCTATACAGAAAAAAACCCTCATTTGTTTAATTTTTTTTGTTTGTTGTTTTTTTTTTAATTTTTTTTTGTTTGTTGTTTTTTTTTTTTCATTTTTTCATCAGAATATATTGATAGAAAGACTTTACATTACAATGTTAAAACTAGCACTGACTGAACGTTCGAATGGAACACGCCCTCAATTATAACCAGCCTGCACTATAAAAGATAAAAGGCCACATAGATAGCCTCTACATTACTTAAGTTCCCTTTTGATAAAAAGTTGATCGTATTATTTATTGGAAGTGGTCTGTAATAGTCTGGCTGCATTTAGCAATCAATGATTCATTAGTTGTTATGACTCCGCATCCATTATTATTATTTACAGTACTAGCGACCCGTCGCTACTTCGATTACGTCAAAACATTGAAAATTTTGTTCTTTAACTTTTTTATATATTTTACTGTCCCACTGCTGGGAAAAGATCTCCCACATACTTCGCCATTCATCTTTGCCTTCTGCCTTTTCCGGTCAATTAGGGAAGAAAGTGTCTAAGTCGTCGCGCCAGCGTTTATTAGGCCTGCCTCCGTGCGGCGCCCATCCCCTGGTACCCACTGGGTGACGACCCTGGCCCATGTGTCCTGATGCATCCTGTACCAGCCGGTCGATTCTGTTAAAATCTCACCGTGAAAACTTAGGTGATGTGTTGTGAGTTTGTTTTTGCTAGGAATTGACACTATTGACAGCTCACTCCAAGCTCACTTCACCTAAGTTTTCACGGTGAGATGGTTACAGAATCGCACTGCAGGTAGAGGAGAATAAAATAAAATTGTTGTAAACGTTTTAAAATTTTATTTACACAAACTGTTAATTTACAAAAAATAACCTTAAAAACAAATCATCGACTTGAGCTGACTCTATGACGGTTTCTGAAAGGCTATACAAATGAATCAGTTGTCAAATTTTAATGAGTGATTTGATTGGCTGTTAACCAACCAATGGTAGACTTGATCGGCCATTCAAAAACCGGCAATGTAATTGCGTAAGACGCTCGTAATCCCAATCGCTTTCATTTCAACTACTCAATTATTATGTTACCTTTGGAACCATTTATTTGCTAGACTCGATATACATTCCGTTTGCGAACCAAAATTTCACCTCTAGTGGCCAAAAGAAGCTCGAAAGAAAAAAATACTTGCACTGGTCGATTCCCTTGTGTTCTCCATAATAGCAGAGACGGACTCAAAAAACCGTTGAGAGTCTTGAGAGCAAACATTTTTGAAACAACATAATATATCAATCGAGTTATTTTTGCTGGTAAGCAGAATCTTTCATACATGAAGCAATGGATTTTATATTGTTGAAATGTAATTTTTCAAGAGATTTCTAGTGAGTTACGCAATTAGGGTCTAAGTTGGTAGATCGATGTTACATTAATTATAAGGATAGTAAAGGTAGTCCTTCCAGTGTGAGATGTCAATGACCCTCGTGTCCTTATTAAACCTACTGATGGTAGCGACTTCCTCTGGTGTCAGTTCGAAGTCGAACAAGTTGATGTTCTCGGCTAGACGCTTCTGGTTCGTCGACTTCGGGATCGGAATTAGGCCGCGGTCCAGCTGGGGAGAATAGAAAAAATATGTTTGTTTGAATTATGTGTCATAAGAAGACAATCTTCCTTCAAAACCTTGAACAGCTATATTATAGTAATAGGATGTATGTGTATATATAACCTATTTATGTATTTGTGTACCTAGTTTTAATAGATATTTTTTTATCATTGTTCCTCTCAATCAAAGCACCTGCCATCCAATCTCTTCACCACCCTTGGTTGACTGGTAGAGAATGCCTAAGGCATTAAGTCCGCCTTTGTACCTTTTTGTGCGAAAAGTTTAAATACCTAAATAAATAATAAAAAAGACCGTAGAGGCGTATAAAAAAGATTCAACAAGTTGCAAATCTATTTATTTTATCCTCTGAAGACAGAGGATAAAATAAATAGATTTTAATTGTTCGGCGCTTCCCCCTTAATTAAAGATAATTCAGGGGGAAGCGCCGAACAATTAAAATCATCTATACAACCCTCTCAGTTTCTATAACCCTATTAATTGATATTTCATGAAATAGTCATTCAATAGGATTATATGAACTGAATCTGAAACTGCGGGGTAATTGCGTAACACACTGTCAATAGCAATCGCTTTCATTTTGACAGCTCAACAACATTCATTGCGTTATTTACGTTGTTGAGCAGATAATTTTTTCGAACATTCATGAAGCAATGAATTAGCAATATTCTTGAAAATGATTCAGATTGGACTTGATAATGTGTTACGCAATCAATCAATTATTTTAATTTTGAATTGTTGTTTTCTTACTATTTGCTGTACTCTGGACGCTTGTAACGCGTAAGTACGCCTTTTTTACATCGTTCTCACATTATATAATTATAAATTCACATTAATGATGTAACTAATATTTTTGTAAAAATATAATTTAAAAGAGTGTCCATGGAGTTTCTTGCCCGTTCTTCTCCATATGTATCTACGCTTTGGAATGGGCAACTATTGTAGCTTCATATTTTTTGACTGACCGACTTTTTGACAATTCAAAAGTGCCTGTAAATGGTTTCATTGAAATAAATGCTTTGAGTTTGAGGGTGCTGATCTTCGCTGGCTACCCTGGCGATTCTCTATTAGCAGTTTGTTGCAACCTACTACTTTTTATCCACTATTTAAATAGTGGATCAAAAGATTTTGTGATATCCAAACAAAATAACCGAAAAATAATATCCAAAACTGTGTTTATTGACGACATCACAAAAAAGAAAAAACAAAATTCACGATTTTCGATCACACAAGGTCAAATACCAGTGCTTAACCTTTAAAAGTTAATTGAAAAGAGATATGTATTATATTATGTTCTTGACATGTTTATGATGTGCATGTCTTGGTTTAATTTTGTCTCCTAAATATTATTGTGTGTTCTCGAATCTTGGAAAAATAATTCTTATATTCTAAAACTTGAAATTCAAAATTTGTTGTGTGACGACATCTATTGGGAATTAAATAGCATTTACCACTCATATTTCTATCAAATTCATCAATTCTAAGACAACATCTGACTCTGAGTATCAATGCCCCTCTGAGTACTAATTTGAGACTGATTCTGTAACTTGGACATTAAAATCAGTTTTACTCATAACTTTTTATTATCTAGCTGGTTTTGAGATTTCATAAAATGACTACCTCTGAAACAAACACTAGGGTTTGGGTCCCTTTTGAAGTCCAAACATGTAATAATTAATATGATCAATCGCGAATTTGTGTAACCAATTGTTTTGCTTGACTTTTGAGAGTAGTACCAGTTGAGTAAACCTGTCACCTACCATCGAGTAGCTCAACTTTATCTTGGGGAGCTCAACAAACTTGGGAACCGAGGCTTGGGTAAAATAACCCAAACCAGTTATTTGACTTCTAAAAGTTGTTTACCTCCTTGATAATATTATTTACACTAAAAGCTTGTTTCATCACCTAAGATTGAGTTCTTATTAGCTTAGGTACTTGGCAGATAATTTCATAGAAATCTGTTCCATTTTTTTACTTATTCGCAATATAGTTTTTATCACGATATTGCCACGGGATCCACACTTGTGTGACACGCGGGTGAAACCGCGAGGCGCTGAAACCTCGGGGCGCTGAAACCGCGGGTTGCTGCTAGTATTAACTATAAGTCTAGGTTTCTTCTTCCTTCAGTAATGCCCAAGATAAACTCAGATAGTACTTACAGTGGAGTCATTTTAATAGGTAACATTTGACGTCTGTCAGTTTTATCCTCATAGTGAGGTGACCTGCTTATAAACATCGATTAAAGTGAATGAATCGATACGGACTTGAAACATATGCGAATTTAAAAATCATCAGGCGAATCCCTGTCCCATTATTATTATTTTTTTTCGTAAATTTAAGGAGCAAAATAAGACAAGTACACAATTTAACAAAAAAATTGCATTTATTCAGTTGAACTATCAGAACTGTTAAAAGTATTGTCATCTTCATCACTGCTGTCAGCACTCAGAGATATTATTAATTATTAATTTATGGTGATATTTCTTCACAAGTCATCATTGCATTCGATTCTACTTATCAGCTTTCGATTTTTAGAGTAACATCCCTAGTGTTTAAAAAGAAAAATGGTTAACTGACGTAACCTTGTAACGACGTTCAGTTCTTTAGATCAGAAATTGTTTATTATGTTTAGAATGGTTTATTAATGAAAGCAAATCGTAAAATTACTCGTATCGGTCATTATTACAATAAATATGTAATCGTAATTGAAAAAAGGTAAGCAATTGTGCAGTTCTAACAAAACGAAAAAATATGTTATTTTATGCCCGCCGTTACAAGGTTACGTTGTTGAATATTTGATGAATTGTCAAATGTTACCTATTAAAATGACTCCACTTTAAGCATTCACACACACACACAAACATAATACACACAACACATTCACTTAACACACACACACACACATTCACTCAACACTCAACATTCACTTCGAAGTCACTTACCAAATATCTGAGCACGATTTGTCCAGGAGTCTTCCCGTATTTAGCAGCCATGGCACCCAGGGTGGGGTCATCGTACCGCGGAGGGGGGGCATCAGGTCGGTCACGCGATACCAGGAAACCGAAGGGACTGTAGGACATGACTGCTATGCCTAAGGCTAGGCAGTGGTTGACCAGCGGCTCTTGAGTCAGCGTTGGGTTAACCTGGGTGAAATTAACATAAAACATTTAGAGAAGAGTAACGGTGGAGTTTCTCGCCCATTCTTCTCCATACGAAACGACCTTTCGGAAGGGCCGACTAGAATCATTTCTATTTTTTGTACATTTTGACGTACAAAATTGCCTTTTTTGTACATTTTGACGTACAAAATTGCCTTTTTTGTACATTTTGACGTACAAAATTGTCTTTTATGTCCCTACTAGCTTCTGCTCGCGATTTTGTCCGCGTGTAATTTCACCCTGCCCCCATTCACCCTCTTAGGGGTGAAATTTCGAAAAACCCTTTCTTAGTGGATACCTACTCTTCACAAAGAACACACCCTCCAAATTTCATGTCTCTAAGACCAGCGGCTTAGACCGTGCGTTGATATATCAGTCAGTCAGGACTTTGAATTTGATATACTATATAGGTTTGAATTAATTTGACATTGACATATATCAGGTATACATATACATACAAAGTTGATACGACAGAGAGGCTTTCCTTTAAACTGCCTATACTAGGTACCATTTTCAAGCTCTGTACCAAAAATCAATTAAATAGGAGCAGTAGTTTAGTCACAAATGATTTTTTAAGTTTTTGCCACGTTTGAACACGATGTATATTCTAAACAGCTGATAATCTCTAAACGCATAGGTCATGCACCTTAAAACGATAATCTGAGTATAATCTAAGATACATTGTTGCCGCTCTGACGGAAATCACAAGTACAAACAAATATTTTACGAAGCAATAAATACACACACACTTGCACTTTCATTACGAGAGTGACAGTCATAGCAAAACACCCGCGCCTTTTTCCCGCGCGTAAAAGAAATAGAAATAGGTCAGTGTGTTGCTATTGCATCCTAGATCCTTGCGAATTTTCTAAAAAAAACTTGTTATTTCAGTGCGCGCGCGCTATCCTTCCGGAACGTACGTTACGTAACACGGGACCTCGCGCCGCCGTTTTAGTTTTGTCGAACTCGCTGACAATTATTGTGATTTTGTTTGGTTATTGTGATACTAAATAAGTTTACACGGGACACGTAACTTGGGATTATTTTTATTATTTAGTGATAGTGTTTTTTTTTGTGATTGACTGTTTTTTATTGTGATAGGACGTAATTAAACGTTGGTTGTGTGTGTGTGTAATTAAAGTGTTCAACAATGCCTCGTGTAACTTACATGGCGTCAGAATACACTGACATGATTTTAATTTACGGCGAATGCCGTGGAAATGCAGCTATAGCTCTGCGAACATACCGAGAAAGGTATGGTGACCGACGCAATTACCCTAGGTAGGAAAGCCCGCACCATACAATTGGCATTTCACAAATTAAAGTGCTTAGCGACGGACAGTGATTTAATTAGAAAAATAAATAACAATATTCTCCGTCGGTATAATTTGTGCATTGATATGAATGGAGGACACATCGAGAATTTAAAATGTAGTTTTTGTATGTGCATATTTTACAACCTTACCCAACATAAAAGCCAGCGCGAGCGGCCTAAGCCACCCGCCCCCCGCGTCACCGCCGCCCGCCCGCCACGAGATAACATACGCCGCGCTCGCGCCGCCGCCGTTGCCACTTTGTTACCTAGGCATCTAAGGTCAGTCAAATTTATTTATAAAGGATGGTTGCGTTTTACTCTGACTTTTAAGCTATTTAGTTTGTTTGAAAAAAACAAAATCTCATTTTTGGCGCTTTTTATTTTTGTACCGTATCGAATTAATACTATACACGTATAGTATACGTAGTGTAATTTAATGCCCCTCTGTCATATCAACTCTGTATATCAATTACCAGTTGTTTTTTGGGCCCTGTGTTCAAACACAGGGCCCAAAAAACAACATGCATTAAAATAAAAAAAAATTAACTGAAAACTGTTGAAATTAGTTTGAGAATCGATATAGGTGTTTTTGTGTCCCAGGGATGTGCCTGACAGGCGTTGCACGGGGGGGTTCCGGAATTGGTCATTTAAGAGGAACCGGGACCACCCCTATGATCACCGGGGCGGTTTTAGTGAGGTAAAAATCCCACTCCCCGACCTCCCTCCCCGGAGGTCGGGTGCCTTTTGAAGGTTTCCCCCAGACAACAAAAAAAAAAGGTGTTTTGTGTGATGCAAAGGTCCATTCACATTTCTTTGCAAAAGCTGTGTATCAGAATATCACGCCTTTAATCTCCAAAGGGTTAGTCAGGGGTTTACCTATAGTACCTACATCCAAAATTCGTCATTTATGTCCAAGTCTCAAGTAATACGGGTGACCTATTTGCCATAAACCGGGATCAAATTTAGTCTCCGGGCTGCTACTTAGAAGTTCCTGATCGAAAAACCCAATAACACTGCTCAACCTGGCAATCGAAGCCAGGCCCTCATGCTCAGCGGTAGCGCTTGCGGCCACGAGACAGCGAAGCAGTCTAATGAGGGTTTTCGTGAAAATTTACGACACCAGTTGGCACCACTGTGACAAGAGGTCTTCCAATATAAAATATATGATGATGTTCATTTTTCGATTCATTCATTCGTTCATCATTCAGTCATGACTAAAGAAAATATAGGCTCTTTGACAGATGCCTGGACCTGACGTGTCAGTGCTGCCACCTAGCGAACGTCATTTCAGAAAACCCTCATTATGGTAGATGTAGCTACAAAATTTACCAAATTTACCTCAAACTCATTGACAGCTGGTCTGACAGGACTGTGGGCCACGATTCTGTCAATCTGACTGGCGTTAAAGTTGGACACTCCTATGGACCTGGCCAGGCCCAAGTACCTTGCCTCCTCCATGCCACTCCAGGTCTCCAGGTAGTCGATGTCATCTGGCGATCCGTCCTCCTGTAATTAATATAAAATTTTATGATACTACTATCCAAGTGCTCGGATGTGATTTCCCAGTTGGAAAAAATTGCGAATTTTATTATAAACCCTTCAAACTCAAACTCAAAGCATTTATTTCAATTAAACTATTTACAGGCACTTTTGAATTGTCAAAAAGTCGGTCAGTCAGAAAATAACCAAATAACGGTCCCACTGCTGGGACACAGGCCTCCTCTCTGTGAGGGAAAATTAAACTAATCTAAAGGCTCGTTCAAACAGGCGCGACACGCGATAAAATCGCGCGCGACACAAGGGCACCGCAAATCGCGCATCGAGCGGTGTCTTTGTGTCGTACGCGATTCGCGTCGCGCGTCGCCTGTTTCCAGGAGCCTTAAAATGAGAGAATTGTTCCAACATCTCTCACTAACAGAGGGCGCGAGGAAAAAACGGTTACAGATAAGATCAATCTGCCTAACCTTTTCCCAACTATGTTGGGGTTGGCTTCCAGTCTAACCGGATGCAGCTGAATACCAGTACTTTACACCGAGCGACTGCCTGTCTGACCTCCACGACCAGTTACTGGCTAACACGACCCGGCCTTGGGAAGACTGGTTGTCAGACTTTCGGGCTTCTAAAGACCCATAGCGACTGTCAAAGATCCGGGACCGTGCTTAACGTGCTTTCCGAGGCACGATAGGGTCTTGGTATGTAAAGCTGGTCACCCATCCATGAACCAACGGTGGCAAGCGTAGCTTAACTTGATCCATCGACCCGAGTCGCTGTTATTACTTAGCCATGAGCCTCAGATAAGTAAAGAATGTAAAATTAGTTTATGCCTTGAACTTCGCTCTGTTTTTAGTCTATGCGTTCCGATCTGTCAGTTCTATTTATGAACGGAAGTTTCAGAACAACTAAAATTGACAGCTCTAGGATATTTTCGTCCCTTTCGTGGTTTGTAAGAGAGAAAAAGAAGGAAATAGCCTAAACTAAAAACAAATGAATAGTTCATACCTTAGTAGAAATAGGGAAGTGTATGAGGTACAAGTCGACGTAATCAAGTCCTAGCCTGGTGAGGGACTCTTTCAGACCAGGCACCACCTGATCCCGGGCATGCTTGTCGTTCCACAGCTGAAAGAAAGAGACAGAACATTCGTATAAACAAGGTCAAATTAAATTAGTTGACGAAACTTCAAAGACGTGATGGGTAATCGATATTGTGTAATGACGATAAAATAAAATTTTTTTTTTTTACTCATAATTTCAAGTTTTGTAACTATAGAGTATAGAAGGGGCAGAGATATCGACTCACAACCTGTTACGAAGGATTCAGTACATAATTTTGTCATGACCCGTGTGATGAAAGTTTTCGACGGTTATCCTTACATACAATGCATGCCACGAAAGATGAGACTTGATCCCGCCTCCCCCGCTCTTTCCGCCGCCCCTATGACGTCCGGTCCAGTCCCGCACTCAGACCTCATACCGCTAAAGATACCTAAAATCGTGTACTGCGCATGTCAAACCACGTGGTGTGTCAAGTCTCATCTTTCGTGGAACGCATTGTACTTAGTATAAAAGTATAAAAAAACAAAAGTATAAAACAAAGTCGCCGAAATGTCTGTACGCGCATAACTTCCGAATGACTGCACCAAATTGGATATTTTTTTGTTGTGTTCGGTATTGCCTAGACAAGGTTTGTACGAAAGAAAAATTCGGAAATTCGAAATAAATATTGCACCCGTGCGAAGCTGGGGCGGACTGCTAGTTAAAAATAAAAACTGCTGTTTCATACAAAACCTACGCGGTCAAAATATATGGAACATCGAACTTTTTTTATCTATTTCAATTCAAAATATTCTATTTTACTTAAATCTACATGGGGCACTTATGAAACTTCAGAAGCTAGGTGCACGGTTACAATTTGTCGTTGCCTATTGAGAAGAGCCGGCAAGAAACTCCACGGTAACTCTAAAAAAAATAATTGGCTTTTAAAATGTTTTCAAATTACACTGTTTATTAACCTATCGGTATGGGAGGACAGTTTCAGGCTGTCAACATTATTTAGCTTATCCTATTTAGCTTTCTACCGATCGATTCTGTTAGATTATCACCGTGAGAAGTTAGGTGAAGTGAGCTGTCATTCTATCTGAAGCTAGGGATTGACACTAATGACAGCTCACTTCACCCAAGTTATCACGGTGAGATTTTAACCGTAATGTCAAAATAACAGCTTTTAATGCCAATCATTATGTTTTTTTTTATGCCAATCATTATGTTTAAAGTAGGTACACAACTTAGTTTTTTTTTCTGATAACTTTTATGATTTGGTTGGCCTATTTATTGCCCAATTCCGGTTTGACGTCGACTTCCGGGACAAAAATGTACAAACCTTAGTAGTAACAAACATCTCTTCCCTGGTGACGATTCCCTTGGCGATGGCATCTGCTATACCCTGGCCGACCTGCTCCTCATCATCATAGGCGGCTGCTGTGTCGATGTGCCTGTACCCTGCTTCTATGGCCCAGAAGACAGCTTTGCGAACGTCATCCAATGATTCTGACTGAAAAGGGTTATTTTAAAATTAGGACTATTAACGACTGAAGTGGATATCTAAGCACACGATATCTAACTAAGGGTATATACCTGAAAAAGGTTATTTTAAAATTAGGACTATTAACGACTGAAGTGGATATCTAAGCACACGATATCTAACTAAGGGTATATACCTGAAAAAGGTTATTTTAAAATTAGGACTATTAACGACTAAAGTGGATATCTAAGCACACGATATCTAAGGGTATATACCTGAAAAAGGTTATTTTAAAATTAGGACTATTAACGACTAAAGTGGATATCTAAGCACACGATATCTAAGGGTATATACCTGAAAAAGGTTATTTTAAAATTAGGACTATTAACGACTAAAGTGGATATCTAAGCACACGATATCTAAGGGTATATACCTGAAAAAGGTTATTTTAAAATTAGGACTATTAACGACTAAAGTGGATATCTAAGTACACGATATCTAAAGGGTATATACAGGGTGAAATTAAATTAGCTAGCGAAACTGCAGACATGATGGGTATATCGATATCTGAACACGATAAAATAAAAAAGATTTGATGTTTTTTTTTTCTTAGAGGTTTATAACGACGCCGCTGGTAATAATGTAACTTGTAGTATGAGTTGAGGAAATGTGTTTCATCGTTTTAATCACGTCTAAACACGTCTATGAAGTTTACACAAAAAGAAACTAATGTTTCATCTGATATTTCAAGTATATTATATATATTATATTATTATATTTCTTATATTTCACACATACAACGCGATGTCCCCACAAAAAAAATCATCAAACTAATTTCTTTTTTTTTTTCAATTTTTATTTTATCATTTTTAGACATCATCATATTATCTGCAGTGTCGTTAGCTAATTTAATTTGACCCTGAATACATGTAGATATGGTTGTAGAAGGGATTATAAAATGTATTTATTACAAGTCGTGTGATGGGATTTACCCGTTGGATGCGAGATGCACAGAACCGGTTGAAGTCGAGGTGCTTGGGGGAGGCCTATGTCCAGCAGTGGACGTCTTTCGGCTGAAATGATGATGATGATGATGGGTTTTACCATAGGCAAAAATGCGGAATTTATATACAAACTTTTATCACCTATTTGAACTCTTTGAAGGGAGAATTTTCAACAATCCTTCAACAAGGAAGGGTAGTGTGTCACTTCTCACCCCGTAAACAGCACACAGTAGGGATGAGAACGCGAGTATTTTAGTTTATTATCAAGACATATATTTTTTTTATTTAGTTTTTTTTTTCTTTTCGTGTAGGGTAGGGTTAGGGAAGGATTAGGGTAGAGGTAGGGTAGGTGTAGGAGTAGGGTAGGGGTAGGGTAAGAGTATGTTAGGGGTATGGTAGGGTAAGGGGTAGGACACCACGCGAACGAAGCCGCGCCGGGCAGCTAGTTTAAATATATAATTTATGATGAAATAAAGAATTAATTTAAAAAGGTGACACCGCCATAGAAAAAGAAATAGTACATTGTCTAAAAGTAAAAGTAGGCGTATCATACGCCCTTAATCTGTAGAAATAATTAGAACGAGTTCGGTAAGTTTCTCTCCTTTACCAAGTATGATATCTTTTGATATTCCTCCACCTGTACATTTAAACAGTAGCTATTCAAAAATTTACTATTGGTAACATTTGCCAAGACTAGGGTCAAATGTCACATTTAAACGAGGTTTAACCACAGTAATTTGAGCCAGTCTGTGTTATGGTGTACCACAAAGACTAGATCGCGACTGCATAAAGGCTCGTACAAACAGGCGCGTCACGCGACATACTTAATCGCGCGCGACACAAAGGCACCGCTCGTTGCGCAACTTGCGGTGCTTTTGTGTTGCATGTCGTGTCGCGCCTGTTTGAAGGAGCCTTAATGTGTATAGAACTAAATGGCACAAGGAATTAGGAATGTCTAGAGGTTACGATTTTCGATACGATTTTTGCATGAATGTTGCACACAAGGACCTATAACGTTCCTTGATACTTGACACTCAATGTTATTGACAATGAAAATGTCAAATATCTCGATGTTTCTTATTTGAGGGGACTTGAGGCTATGTATAGCGCGAGGTACATAGTGATTATTGCGAGACAGGAAAACGTAAACTAAGTCAATTAAAATAAAACACTAATAATATATGTACATTGCCATCAGCATGAGATCAAATAAAGCAAAATAATTGACTACTTCATTATCCGTTTATGTATTCAAATCACAACTGTAATTCTTTAACAGTTGTTATACATTTTCCTGACTATACAAGAGCTTACGAATTGTCTTAATAAAGTGTTAGTAACATACCTCTTTAGCTGTACCCCTGCCGGTTCCCAGGGCAAGCACTGGGATTTTGTTTCCATCATTCAGTTGTATACAGGGCGCTTGAGCAGCTAACGCTACCTGAAAATATAAGAAAAATAACACCTAAGTACTTTGTTTTTATGTCTCTCAAGGTTGGCCGTTGGAGCAGTCGAGACCTAGAGTTAAAAGCACAAATCGGCAAGTGGAACGTGGAATGCCCCTCAGGTTGCTGGACTGACGACCTTAGAAAGGTGGCTAGGACAGACTGCAAGCGGCGGGTGTTTGCTTACAACTTCGGAAAGGCCTTAATACAGCATCGACCTACGATACTGTAACGGCATCTAAATCGCCACATGCGAAATACGCATCCGACTAACGTCACGCAAAATCCTGCATCGCGCAAGCAGAGTTTACCGCGCAATTGCATATCTATATACAACGTCCCAACATCAATCGTCGAGCAGTAGCCCACCAGACACAAACCCCATCTGGTCGGAGGATCCTCCCTGTTCTATGGAGAATGAGTGAACTTTACAACCAGTTCCTCAAACCTTTATAATGCCACCCAAGTATAACCTAAGTGCTAGCTAAGTACTATTAGTTATCTGTTGTTTTAGTTACATAGATATAAACATAGGAATACCCACTTCTCGATGCTTCGAATTTTAAACATTGGCATTATTCTCTTCCATTCTGTCGCATATTCATCATTATCTGTATTTGAATAAAAAAAAACTTGAATGTGCATGTCGAAGCGAACACGCATAAAAAAAAGAAAGAGAAAAAATGAAAAAAAGAGAAAAGAAAGAAAAAGAAGACAGAAGAAATAAAGAGAAAGAAAGGAAAGGGAAGAGAAAAAGCTTAAAAATAAATAATAAACAATCTTTTGCCATAATTATTGTGTGTCTTTATCATTATTATCATCGAACCACATTAATTTATTATGCAGTTTATGATAGTACTAGCTGCGTCGCGCGGTTTCACCCGCGTAAATGTCGATCCCGTGGGAACATCGAGATAAAAACTATCCTACGTCCTTTCCCGGGACTCAAACTATCTCTATACCAAATTTCATCTAAATCAGTTCAGCGGTTTAAGCGTGAAGAGGTAACAGACAGACAGACACAGTTTCGCATTTATAATATTAGTATGGATTGATTCAACACTATGCACTGCTAACTACAGATGTGTTTTAGAAAGATCCTACACCTAGTATTATCTAATTACCTATTAAAATTTCATCTCACATATAAGTCCTTTTATCATTAATTAAGCATTTGCCAAACGTCACAAGCTGCATTGTCTAACCTTACCATTTACTAATCAAATGAGGCAATCACTGACGTCTGCGATTCTGTGCCACTTTCTATTTTTTTAGTCTTCGTGATAGTGCCTGCGGCGATAAAGGAATTTGGTAATTAAGCAAGAGGAGGCGAGTTCGAAACCAAATGTGACCAGCATAACTATTTACAAACGTTCGATACATTTCCCTGCCGAATCGAACATCAATCAATACCAATATACCTACCTACATACCAAAATTTTATCAAAATTTGTCCAGCCGTTTGAGCGTGAAGAAGTAACAAACTTATAAACACACACACACACCCCCACACTCAAAAAATTTCGCCTTTATAATATTAGTGTGATTAGTATGGATTGAAATAATACGGCAAACTGTGGTTTCATTTACTCGTCCCGGTACTGAGAGCTCGCAAAACTCACAGCATAGATAACTAACACTCTAATGTACTATCTGACGGTACGTATACGGTAATGTAAAACCTCGAAAGGTTCAATGGACTATCAGTTTTTAAGATAAAACAATCTGAATCTTTATGCTCACGTTTTGACGAAGGAGGGCAGACATTCTCCCAGAAATGTCAAACTCAAAAATCAATGTTGATAAAATGTGCTCTTGCTAAAAATGTCTTAGAGCAGCGGTGCTATTCTGTAAAAAAATCACCGTGATAACTTAGGTGAAGTGAGCTTCAAGTGAGCTGTCATTCCACCTGATGCTAGGGATTCACACTATTGACAACTCAGTTTAAGCTCACTTTCACGGTGAGATTTTTACAGAATCGACCGGCTGAATCAGCCCACAAAACCCCAACTTTACGGCTTCGAGGTCTTTAAACTAAGGACTACAAAGCAGCGCAAGCGTAACAAACCACCCAGAGCTAGATACATCTAGACTCTGCCTGTTAACGTACGATTGCACCTAAATATACCAAATCAAAACAAAAACTGGTACGGCAAAAAAACGGCGACATAATGGCAGATCAAATCGAATAACCTTAGGCAAATAGGACGATGCATACCTAATTGCAGTCACGAATCTCGAACATAAAGGGTCAAATTATTATCTAGCGAAACTCTGCGGACGTGATAGATATTGACCTTTACACGATAAAACAAAAAATTAATTCATTTGACGATTTTCTTTGTGGGGGCACCAACCGCGGTCGCTCGAAATATCAGTTTAAAAATCAGCTTTCTGCTGTGGAAACTTCACAGAGGTAATGTATTGATATGTCAACACGACAAAACTAAAGAGACCAGATTTTCTAAACTGTAACAAAACATCCAGCGGTCTTTAAACCCTAAAAAAATCGGTTGTCTGTAAAGTCAGTTTACTGACGATATAGTTGAACGTGACAACGTCATAAGAAAATACTGATGGAATAGTTGCATTGCATTTGTTAATATTCGCTTGCACTTCAAGCCGCCATGGACCGCCTCCACGCTACAGAGCGAGGCCGCGAGGTAACGCTCCATGAGTCATGTTTTTTCGTGAGTGCAGCCAGCTTAATCGATTTATTAGACGTTGTCACGTCAAAAAAGCATCAAATCTTTATGTTTTCATTTTATAGTCTTTAAATATCGATATCTATCACGTGTGTAGAGTTATTCTAGCTAATTTAATTTGACACTGTATATTTGATATTTGCGATTGTGGAGTCAAAATCTTGTTTCAAATTTAGATTCAGGAATAAATCATCATTTAACTAAACGAGCTTTAGTCTTGATACTTGTAACAGAAGGTTAACAAGAAAACCGCTGACTTAATTACTTATTGTACCTGTAGCATCACATCTATGTTTTATCAAGAAACTGAAGACGCTACAATTATAGCGAGCTGGAATATAGTTATTACGACCTTCTTGAGCAGAAGACGACGATTTTGATCAAAGATCAGGGGGAAAATTCCCGTATTTTTAGGAACGTTCGCATCCTAATCTGTCTCAATCAGTCAAAAATAACTATAATTTCCAAACATTTTCGACAAGTTTTGACATTGATTGTCAATTTGTCACTGAAATGTGATTACGACTTGATGTTGAACGTTTTTAATTACGGAAATTGGCCTTCAGCGGTGCTATTCTGTAAAAATCTCACCGTGAAAACTTAGGTGAAGTGAGCGTGGAGTGAGCTGTCTATAGTGTCAATTCCTAGCAAAAACAAACTCACTTCACCTAAGTTTTCACGGTGAGATTTTAACAGAATCGACCGGCAGGTTTTTGAATAGGCCCTAATTTGTTAAACCTATCCCAACATTCATGGAGTTAAACCCAAAAAGTGTTACCAAAGATGTAAAACTCGGCGAGCATTTCACAACATAAAAAGAGGTATATTTTTTATCAGCGATTCTTGACATAAAAATGTCACTTCAAATTAATGAGAGCGGTTTCTTACGAACTTTTAATAGGACGTAAGTTACTTAACAAAAAAAAAAGTTTCTTTATTAACTTTAGTTGTACAAAAACACTTATCTAAACACTATCCAGCGTTACAACTAAGGGATAGAGTGATTTCGATGAACTCTGGCAACCAAAGTAAGATTTAACTTGTGTTTAGGGTGCCAGCGTCCTCGCCTATAATTGAACAAGGTATATCAGTAGTTGTAGGACGAGCACAGTAGGTATATACATATTATTATTATGATAATTACTTACTAGTAAATGCATAGATGTGGCCCATTAAAGTACCATTGTATGTATTGAGAGAGAGATAAATATGGTGAAAGCTTGTGTTTATGTAATCCTTTATAAATATAATTATAGATATATGACTTTATTAACTAAACTAGGTTAAGCGATTGATACATGTAGTAAATCTTCAGTCTCATCGTAACTCGGCAACAAATCATGGACCACAATTTTATTATTTTATGTAACCACGACACAGAAAAATAAAAAAGGAACTATAACTTCACTAGGTAAGTACTCTATTTATAAATAACAATTATTTACTCACATTAAATCCAAAACAAAATAAGCAGAGCACAAGTTTCATGTTTACTGACGTAAAGCAACGAACACACTGACTTCCTCGGTAAGAGGTTTATGTTCATATACCATGTTACATAAGCATATAAATAACTCAAGTGATCAATAGAATCAAGTACTAGGAGCGCATATGTCGTTAGGTTCTCACAGCTTTCGACTTAGATCGTGAGGTGAAGAGGTCGGGTACTCGAGTTCAATCTACGAGATTGTTGCGGGGAAACTCTTCCTAGATTGGTAGGGTAACTTCGTACGTATTAAAAATATTAGTATTTATGGCGTTTATACCTTTCTGAACTCCTATACAGAGTGGCGATTAGATTATTGCACATTAAACAGTCCAACGGTTATTAAAAGTTCTTATCAGTCTTTTAAAATAATTAATTAATTAATAAACAATTTTACTTAAAATAGAAAACGGCTATTTTTCAAACAAAATAAATACCTAGCTTAAAAATTGGCACGAAATAAACCACCCTTGATAATAAGGCACTAGACACGCGCGGAGCGATAGCTTTATTTGTTACAAAATAATCACAAATTAAATTTAATGTTGTTAAATACTCAAACGAAAAAAGATCCTACAGCTAGAACGTTAATTGTTCTTAATTACATATTTTAATTCTATATGTTTAAAATACGTACGTAATGTAGAATACGTGGTAATTCAATTTATGTGAATAAACTAATCGCCACATAGGGTAGACCGAGGCGAATCGGATCAATTTTTTTTTGAGAATATGTAAATCGTGCTACAGAATATATATGAAACTTTTGTTGACAAAATAGTAATCAGTAACAATCTAGCTACAAAATAAACATTTTAAAACTGAAATTGGTCATTTATTTTTCAAAATATTAACTAAAAACTTGACAAACAGAAATATCCGAATCGCCCCAATTCTCGGGGCGAATAGGATCGTACATTTTTTTTACAAAATTTCTTAACAATTAGCTTTGGAATCATTACTAACATTTAAATCATGAATAATGAGATCAATATTAATTTGTAGCACATAAATCACATATATATACACGGGCCTTTTTTCCCTCCCATGTCAGCACATTTTTCGTGGCACCATTCTTCGCATGCTTGACTTTAATTGTAGCTTCTTTCATATTTTCTTGGGACCATCCTCCCGCATTACTCTTTCTTTTGTACGTGCGAACCATCTACAAGGAAATAATATCGCATTATTAACCTCAAATATAAAATAAATCATTTTAAAAAAGTGATCAAATTCGCCTTTGTTGACGCGATCCGAATAGCCCCATATTAAAGACTTTTGAAATAAATATTTTATATATTAACCTATAATATTATTCTTAAAATCTAAAATGTATTCTAAAATAGACCCCTTTCCAATCAATATAAGACATATAATTTAAAACTTTAACAACAATCCTTAGAAATACACAAAGAAATAGTAAATACCTACCTTAGATGCGCACCAAAATTGTAACACACAAATACCCGACGTGCTGCTGCGCAGCGCTGACGGTGATGTACAAGTCGAATAGACCCAATGCCTACGGTGGGAGGTGCGGGGAGGGGGAGGGTCATAAGGCGCCGTCGCTTGCGCTCCTTGTCAACGCGTTATTTAAAATATTGCCGAATTTATTATTTTGATCCGATTCACCCACTGATCCGATTCGCCTCGGTTTACCCTAGTATAAATTAATTAAAAAAGACAACCCTAAATTTATTTAGCCGTAGGTAGCAAGTCATCAAGAAACTTAGAACCAAAAAAATCGAAGACATCTGAAATCCACCAATCCGCACTGCACCCGTATGGTAGATACGCCCCCTCTCTCCCACAGAGGAATCTAAGCCCCAAAAATTTGAAGAAAATATCAGTATTCTCTTGTTCGGGGAAAATTTTGGCTACAACATCAGTTTTATCTCTTCAAATAAATGTATTGTCATGGGAATGGAACGAAAATACAAACTTTCACGTCGATATAAGCCAACAGGAAGTTACCCAGGCTTAGCTCACAAGATTTCATCGTAACACAATAACAAGTGATTTCGAGTAAAAAAAGCTTGTAAAAGTGGTTCATTTTTTGGCCCATTCTGCGTAATAGCCTGAATTGTAGAAGACTCCATGATATAATCAATTTGGCGGTTTAATTACTAAACCAAAACCAACTAATAAGGAAACGTAAATCTTAGTGATTTACATTTTTGCATAATAACGAAGTAGTTTTTGACTAATTTTGTATTCTGGTATTAGTAGACTGGCCTTAGCTTGATGACACCCGGTACTTACAGTAACTGGTTCTCAGGGTCCTGTAAAGTATACTCTACTGTGGTCATCTGCCTGTCTAGGTTTCAAAAAGGTCATGGAAAGGACTTTAATGCAATCGCCTTTAAAACATGTGCTGTATCAGTGCTTCGGCTGGTTTCTGTGTCATCGTTTAGTCTAAGTTCACCATCCTCCTACATATTATAACCTAATTTATTACGGGTCTGGGTTTAATCCCTTGTCACGAAATCCGTAGTTCCGGCCGAAGTTACGGACTTTTCCTACTCCGTATCTCCTACGGACATAAAATTAGTTTGAGGCCTGACCAAAGAATGAATGACACCATGATTTGACAGTTGTCTCTACTCCCGATGTGTTTTTACCCTCCGAAAAAGTTAGGTAATTAATCCGGTGCAGGGGTTTCTCCGATGTTTCGAATTACTTTCGGACAGGGCTGTTTCTTAGTTGACGAACTTGGAGAGCAGACCCACTGCGCAGTGTGTATTTCTTTGACAGATCTACAAGAATTCACCACAGTGCTGACTTCTTTCCTAGCCATATAATCTTTCACACAAACCATCAATATTCTCTTTACCTATTTCCTTCCCCCCCCCCTTTCTTTTCCTTTTTTTCTCTTTCTTTCTTTTCCTCTTTTCTTTATTTCTTTTTTTCTCTTTTCTTTCCTTTTTTCTTTTCTTTCTTTCTTTTTTTCTTTTCTGTTTTTCTTTTCTTTTTTTTCTTTTCTTTTTTTCTCTTTCATTCTTTCCTCTGGGTTAAATTAAATTAGCTAGTGAAACTCGGCAGACGTGATAGGTATCGATCTAACCACAACAAAATTTAGTTTTTTTTTCGGGGCAACGACCGATGTTAAATTTTGTTACTTGGAGTACTTATGAGTGAAGAAACTCTGTTTTCTTTAGTTTTTACACACAAAAAAAAACTGTCTTTTGTAAATTTATATTTCAAGTGATTACAGTAGGTAACTGCGGTCGATGGCTCCACAACAAAAAAATCATCAACCCATCACGTGTGCGGAGTTTAACTAGCTAATTTATTACTTGTCACGTGCTCCTCATTTTTCCGCTGCTCCACATCACAAGTCATCTTCTAAGATGCCACAAACAAAATCATCATAGAAAGAAAAATGAAAGAAATAAAAATTGTTTACCATTTTTAACTGGTTAACTGTTAGGTACAAGTTAGGTTTCGTACTAGAATGGACTATTATCCATACTAATAGTATAAATGCGAATGTGTGTCTATCTGTCTGTTACCTCTTCACGCTTAAACCGCTCGCTGCACCGATTTAGATGAAATTCGGTATATAGATAGTTTGAGTCCCGTGAAAGGACATAGGATAGTTTTTATCCCGATATTCCTACGGGATCGAAACTTATGCGGGTGAAACCGCGGGGCACAGCTAGTACAAGTATAATAGTCCATTTTAGTACGGAGCCTACTTTTCCAATACGAGTCCGATTTGCAATAACGCGTTCTCAATAGACATCCATAGGCATAGACATGGACGTTGCGGTCATTGGCTTTATATACCTACTCCGATATAATGAACTTTAATGTAAAGGGTGTCGCAGTAAAAGTGCACTTTTTCTTTTTAAAATAAAAGCATGTATTTTATGGAGAGATTTGTGATATTTTTATTGGATTGTAAAGAAGACAAATGTTCCGATTAAGTATGGAATAAAATATCCGGCAAATGGTATCCCATATGGCTCTGATGACAGGCCATTACTCTTTTCATTAAATTTTCCATGACTTTTACACAGAGATGTGGCTGTATCTCACCGATGACGCGTTGGATCTCTGATTTGAGCTCAGGAATTGTTTCTGGTTCTTTCGCATAAACCCGATATAAAATATCACAAAACCCCTAAGAAAAAAATCGGAAGGCCTTAAATCGCACGATCTGGTTGACACATTAGGTGCGCTTTCTCGACTGAAAATTTGGCGAAGTTTGCGAGCGGTTTCAGCGTAACTTCACCATTTTTGTAATGAGTTTTCACAATGGGTCATGTATGAAAATATTAAATTGTCTCGATTTTTTTTCTGCGCTTATGAATAAGCTAATACTATCTACAAAAAAAGTATCAGATTTATCTGATTAGTATTTCCAGAGAAATAAATTAAATTCTGTTAGAGGCGGCCATCGACAGTAACCCACGGATTTTTATTCAATTTCCTTAGCCTACTCAATTAAAAAGTAAAAACTTGTCAATTTGTCATAACATAACCTCACTTTTCACCTCTTGCTTTGTGTTTGTTTGCGATTTTATGGATATATCTTTACGACGACCCTCACGCTTTGAATAAAATAAAGATAAATCGTATCGTAATCGTAAAGATATATACGTTTAACAAAAACAATCGTTCCATTGTTTACCGCCAATATCAGAACTCAGAAGTGGTACGCTTTCGTTCTAAGAAAATTACAATCTTTCACACTGTTTCACATGCATTTTCAACTCTTATGCGCCAGAATACAGAGCATTATAAAACGTTTTGCGTACCTACTCTGCTGGCCTTAAAGACATAAAAATTACTATTTTCTGCCGTACGAAAAGCGGAAATTAATATTTTTTCACTGTGATCGTGAATAATGATAAGTACGAAATAATAAACCTACAGAGTGGCTTACAACAGACTGACATTTATTTAGAATGTTCCAGATACGTCACACAGTTTAGGTACACTAGTAGATACTAGATGGCGCTAGTAATATGCAGCCATGTAGACATATATAGTTTCTTTTGATACATATTTAACACGAAATTGCGTTTTTCTAGATGCGTTCCACTGATGAGTTGTTCTGACAATCTAGCAAAATCCTAGCCTATAATGTTCCCACTGCTGGGACACAGGCCTTCTCTCTATGAGAGGGAGTGGGCCGTATCCACCACGCGGGCCCAGTGCGGGTTGGTGGATGTCGCATGTCTTCGAATTTTGAAAGAAAGAAAGAATATGACGCATAAAAATAAAAAAAACAAACAAAATTAAAAAAATAACATAAATTATAATCGGTTCTAGGACATGCCGTTCTCCTCACGATGTTTTCCTTCACAGTTTTGAGAGCAGCGGTGATGAAATAAAGCTCAAAGTAAAGCGCCTGCTTGCATATGAAACCACGACGTATAACTCATAAGTCGGGGCCTATACCACTAGGCCACCCACCACTGCTCGACAATCTAGCATTTGTAGCAATCCTAATAAAACGAGTGTCACCCAAGGGTCAAGATATAGGCTTGCGTAGATTATATTACCTTGTGAATGTTTTTCGCGTGATGCAATATTTTGCAAGATTTAGGTCCCCATCTTACGATACAACTATCCAGCTTTTGACTACACACATATGTATATCGTACATATGTTATCGTACATGCGTTGAGTAGACACAAACATTACTGATTTCAAACAGCCAAATTAAGGTACAATTTTTTGGCAAGTTCCATTGTCGTTTTTAACACCAATTAAACTTCCCAAAACCAAACTTATCTACTAAGACATGCATACAAATTGCATATAAACAACACTACTCAATCAATAAGGATTATAATAAACGATTTCTAATCATGCACCCGATTCCTACCGATTAGGACTGGCGAGTCACATTTAGTGAAAGTTAAGTGGACCGCACCGCAGCCTGGTTCCGATCGACATTTTCGTACGTGGACCGGAATGAGTGATTTGAACCTTATTGTTATCATTAACTTTTTTTAAGAAGAAATAAGAAGGCCCTATTTAAATTCGGCCTGTGCTGTGTTATAAAAAACGACACACTTAACGTTCTAGCTCTAAGGTTCTAGTCGACATAGTCACAATAGATTCCATTCAAACGTTCTGGCTGCCCGGCAGTGAATGTAGATCTACAATGTGTAAACTGGGTGAAATCTACCGAAAAGATCTGACCCTGATATCTATACTAATAATAAATGAAGAGTTCGTTTGTTTGTTTGATCGTGCTAATCTCTTCTACCTATCTATATATGTATATACTAATAATTTAGCTGAAGGGTTTGTTTGTTTGAAAACGCGCTATAATCTCTAGAACTACCAGTGGGATTTGAACAAATCTTTTTGCATTTAAGAAAGGCTATTATTTTTAACATTACGCTAGGGCCCTTACCTTAAGAGCCAAGCAGAAAGAAATAAAGTCAAAAATAACTGCTGTTCACAAGTCCAAAACCCGAAAATTTTATCGGCAAATTTTTCAATCGTCCGATAATTTTTGTTCGTGGAATAAAATTGACGTCTGACAGGTTTTGTATGGAAGAAATTATGTCAAAAATTCAAAATTATTCTTCCGATAAAGTTATCTGGCGTTGGAAAAATCAGCCCTAAATCAAATAAACGACCGCTATTTCTTCCGACAGCTGTTCGCTGTCGGGGGCAAGGCAAATCAGTTTGTCGAAATGTGCCATTTATACGATAGCGCGAGCGTGTCGAATGGTTGTGAATAGCCATGCAGGCGATCACTGTGAGCCGTTCATCAAATCAGTCATAACTATACGATAAACTTAAGTACTTCATATTAAAGGAAAGCCAACACTTCATCATCATTCTTCTGCACTTATCCCAATTTATTTGGAATCAAGGTAACATGTCTTTTTCTTCAATAATTCTCTGTTATCAATTCGGTAGTCAACCCATTTTGTAGCCTTAACATCTTTCACACAGTTCATCCATTGTTTCTTTGGTCTTCTTCCTTATTTTACTATTTCTATCTCATGGTATAATTCACCGGTTGATGTCATCACGTCAATGCCGGCTGTCGCTAAAACCAGTGCCGGGACTGTCTCGCAGAGGTGCATTATGCTGAGCGATGGATTTTTTGCGTGGATGTGCCGCCAACTCGATCTTTTTTGTGTCCTTTCCCTGTGTCATGTTGCCCCAAATTCTTATTTTCTTTCAAAGCCGGACTCTGTGGCCCTGAGACTTCCGGTAACGGTAAATTCCCCATAGAGAGTTTTGTCTATTCGAGCGGCACAGGCTAGCTATCTGCGCCTGCGGTTGACCACGTCACATTATCCGAGTGACTGAGGTGACAGTTTGCATTTAAACCTTTTTGACATACTTTTTTGTTACCATACCATAAACATGACTATCCTCTGTTCTTGTGGTAGGTGATTCTGTAGGTATTATAAAAGAGTGAAAAAATACTGATGTAGGTAATCTACAAAAAATATTGAGACAACGAGTCCATATTACGTATTGAAACACAGTTTCTATCGTAGTTGCTATTCAAAGCATAATAAACTTTGAATGTTTTCTTTTTTATCTAATCTTGGTTTTTAATTTTGCATTTATTATAGTAGGTAGGATTCGTTTTATTGTATATAGTTTTTTTTATATTATTAATATTAAAATTTATAGTTTTTATGATAAATACTTAGGTATATAGTACCTAAATATTCTGAGTTATTATGAAATACTTAGACTAAGATACTTAATCGAAAACTTTTCAGTACTTATGTGGAATTTTAACCTCTTTTTAAATAGGGTAAAAGATTGTATTTCCTTCATATCTTCCGGCAATTCCTTATATATTTTGGTACCCTCATACATAATATTTCTAGTACCGTAGTTGGTCCGTGGTCTACTGTATAAGCAGATATCGTTAACACTTCTATATAAAAAAAAACGAAAAAAAAAATTCTAAGTAACAGGGTCGGAATTTCCATAAAAAAAATGTATTTGTATTTAAGCAAAACAAATTTGAAAATGACGTGTATTTTTGTCAGTATCTTCCGTATAAGTATGCAGTATGGAAATTATATATTTGAGCAAGTGTCATTAAGAGCGCTATCACAAGTTTTTCTTGTTTAGAGCGTTTGACTCGAGTTTTGATTTGTGATTATGGTTTAACTAAAGTCACAATAGTAAAAAAAATACATGCCCGAGAAAGTTTAATTCCTTCTTTTGGGAGCGCATTCAATAAATATTTCAGTTTGTTTACATAAATCAGTAAAAAACTTGTTCCTGCAAAGGCTGTTTCATAAAAATTTAATTTCGGGCATCTCGCGATGCTCTGTTACATCGAAGATATAATAGTTTAATAATTTATAAAAATGTCCACGGTACAACTGTATCTTCTACTTTGGAATGCATACATCAATTTATTATGTTTAATACAGTAATAAACCAAAAATAATTCCGTAAAACAGAGAGTTAATGATATTTTTTCAGCCGAAATGATATTTTTTATCTCTGTTTATTTAATAGAAATTCAAACAAAAAGTGTTTAATAACTAAGGTTACTTTGTCACCTTGCTTGAAAAAAAAAAATACTCTATTTTAAAGTAAAATAATATTTTTAAGGAATTGTTTTATGCAATGCTTTTTTATCAATATAAATCTCGGGATGCACGGTCTTAGCTTTAGTCCGCGCCGAGCGCTTTCAGAGGGAGGACGTAGCGCTCACTCGCTGCTGCCGTCACGTGATCTCGTTCGACAATTCGCCACGAATAAAAAGCGACCAACACTTCTTGATACAAGTGAGTTTTTTTTTTTATTAGTTATGTTCTGATTGTAATGTATATAATATAATTATTTTCCTATGATGTTCCAACGCGAATATAATTATAGAAAAAAAACATACGTAAATATAGTTGTTGTTTTTAATTTTTCTGACTTTTTTATTTATCTCCAACATTAATTTAATTAATTATTTTCAGACAATAGTTCACAATAATGGGCAAAATAGAACTTTTGGTGCTGTCAAAATAAAAAAAAAGGTTTTGGCCGATAATTTGAAACGCGCAAGAGAAGCTCAGCGGTAAGAATTTTATGAGGAGTGCGTGCTTCCTGAAATCATAGATTCGAGGAAAGCACGGTCTATGCCGCTTCGGAGAATATTATTTTAATTATTTTACAATTATTATACTGGTTTTTTATGGTTCCGTACCTTAAGGGTGCCAACGGGACCCTATTACTAAGGCTCCGATGTCCGACCGTCCGTCTGTCTGCTAGTGTCTCATGAACCGTTACAAGTTCACAGTTGTAATTTTTAATTTTAATAAAACGACTTTTGATTTGTCTTTTTTATTTTCTTTTGACTTTTTTGACGTGACAACGTCTAATAAATCGATGAAGCTGGCTGCACACACGAAAAAAACATGACTCATGTAGCGTTACCTCGCGGCCTTGCTCTGCTGTAGCGTTGTACGCCATGGCGGCTTGAAGTGCAAGCGAGAGCGCGGAACGAGCGATGAGAGACAGATGATGTCGAACGCTGCCGAATCGGCCTCCGCGTTCGGCAATTTCATTAATGTTTTGTTATGACGTTGTCACGTTAAACTATCGTCCGTAAACCGACTTTACAGACAACCGATTTTTATCCAAACTGTAGAAACAACATCACATTGCATTTATTTCTATAAATAAGTACTAAAATGTCTTCCTACCTGCTAAATAAATTACATAATATATTAAACTTCGTAAAAAAAGTAGGTACAAAAAGTATTTATAAAAGTAGCACAAAAGTATTTGTAAGTAATGTTAGAGGCTGGCAACGCGCAAGTAATGCAGCTTCTGGCAATGCAAGCGTCTTTAGGCCAGCGTTGCCAGTATGTTACTTTTGTAACATTTTACGTTACTTTTGACCCTCTCATGTTACCTCCGTGTTACACGCCTCAAAATGTTACTTTTAAGACTTAATAAAAAATATTTCACAGAAAACAAAAAAATAAACATGAAACGGAACGCATACAAGAAAGGTTTCGTTCGTCATGTTGGCGCACTTGATTGTCTTGATTTTGTGACCAAATTCTGACGCGACGACAGCGCGAAAATTTTTCACTTCGTTTGTCGTATCGCATATTCACTCACTCGCGTGAATTTCTAAATGACCCATCCCGCTTACTTAGGCGAGTGAGCGACAGCCTAGTAGTGGCATCCGTGTTGGTTCAGTTCAGTTTGTTATTACGATTCTTTCGAAGCCTACTAAGGGGACAGCTTTTTTTTTATGTAATAAAGTGCCATGTTATTATTAGTCGTTTTCCACAAAAAATAAGGTAATGTTACTTTTCTCGTGAAAATGTTACTTTTTGAGCTCTCTCATGTTACATTTGACTATCTGTCACTGGCAACACTGCTTTAGGCTGCGGTAACTACACACCATCAAGCGGGCCGTATGCTAGTTTGTCACTTTAGTGGTATAAAATAAAAATTAAAAGTGAAGTAAATTTGTATGACCCTATTGTAACTCAAACCGTTGTAGGTAACACTCATCGGTACAAATAATATTTCATGAACTATAATAACAGTAATTTAATTTATTTTGAAAACGAAGGCTCTTGTTGGTTTGATCCTGGCGTCCGACGCATAGCGGTTTGTATGTGTGCATAGCGTTCTTCCCTAGACGCACACGTGCGCATCTGCTGCCGCGCGCCGTCGAATTTACCTAAAACTGAGCACTTCGGTTTTGTAATAACGCTCTTAATTTGGTTTTGTCAAAGACTTTCGATTGGTGTTAAGTAAGTAAGTACCTACTTAAGATGAAAGAGTAACTAATTTAATTATTTTATTTTAAGTCATCTCAAAACCAAAATTTTCCAAAAAAATAAAATAAAATTTAAGTACCTAGTAGTAGTACATAAAAAAAATGTATCGTTTTGCTTCCTTTTCAAAAATTAAATTGGTACTTAGAATTAAGGCTCGTACACACAGGCGCGACGCGACACGCGACACAAAGGCACCGCTCGTTGCGCGACTTGCGGTGCCTTTGTGTCGCGTGTCGCGTCGCGCCTGTGTGTACGAGCCTTTAGCCCATAAGCTTCGCGAACATGCATAGATAAGTAGCATTAGGTATCTTTTAAATTAGCATTCATCTTAATATTAACACATAAACATTATCTTCATGGGAAAAACCTAATCCCAATATTCGGGCTTTTTTGCACTCGCCTCGAAATTGTGGTTGCGAGAACGTAAAAAAAATAAAAAAGATGATTTTCAAACAAGCTCCGAGTCTAGGCAATAATCGAACCCTTTTTTGCAATGCTTACAAAAAGTATTGCCAAATTATCATAAATTAAAAAATATATATTATTAATTAATTTTTGTAATTAAGGGGCTCACAGGACCTAAACACAAAAAACGCAAGTTTTAAAAACAACAAAAAATATATGATTGACTACAGTAAACAAAATCAGAAAAATCTATGATAATCTTCAGGATATATACTAGGTAGATAGTGTGTTGAAAACATAATACAACTAATTTGATACGATAGAAAAAAATCATGAAGATACCTCTAAAAACTTTCATTTTACAATAAAAAACCTTACTAAAATACATATGTAAAATCATTCTGTTTTGCCAGATTATTCTATAAGCAACATACTAAAATACTAGTATTTTAGTCGAAACAATAGATTTTTTGTAATTAAATAATTGCTTCATATTTACTGGTCGCAAGCGCTAATTCTGAGCAAGAAGTCCTGGGTTCGGATCCCGAGTCGGGAAAAGTGTTATTGGGTTTTCCCATCTAGAGTTTCTCAGTAATATCCCGGAGTCTGGATTCGAGCCGAGTTGATGGTAAGAGGCTCGCTCCCTGTTACATGGGACTTAAACAAAAATAGCGAAATGTGGGTGTACTATGGGTACCTATTACACACCTCTGCGTAACTTTTCGGGGAATACCTACAGGCGTCGCCATCGATATGTTATGTAGAAAATATGTTAAATTCTTTGAAAAAAAAAATTGGTTTTTCTATTTCGTATAACTTGTTATGTATGGGAATGGGGATTTAACATTTTGGTAAGTATATGTTTTTGACTCTTTGGTCTAGTATCATGTAGAAGGATTTTTTGTATCGATAAATATTCATTGAAATGTGTATCGATTCAATGAATATTTCTCGATACAAAAAAAACTGCAAAGTTATATCTATTTTTTTACTTTTTTCGACATCATGACATAACGCTTATGAGTTATTCAATGGAATTTACTTTAAAACATAGAGAATTATCATATCAAAGTTCACTTAAAATAGTTATTTTAATTCATTTATTTTGTCAAAAAAGGAGTAAATTCGTTTTGGCACATACGTCGTTTTATTCCGAGCGCACGCCCATTATAGCCATCAGTCTTCTTTTGCGTTTCAAAAGTAATTGCATCACTTTCGCTCGCTTAGTAGGTTTTCGTAGATTTTAGATTTTCGAGGTAGAGCGCCTTAACTTCTTATAAGATTGTCGATAAATATTACATTTGCATACAACAAGATAAACTGTCAGGAAAAAGCTAAGATGAACAAGATACCGTACGATAAATATTTACTTTTTGTTACCACGCGTTTTCAACGCATCTTCAACACTTTCGATTATTTAACAGGACTCTCCAAGTCACTCACTAAACGACACTGTGTCGCACAGTGTTAAAATTATCGAACATCATTGATAAAAGCGAGTAACACATTGTTTCAGTTAAAACACGCAAACTAGGAATATGTGCGTGGCGGACGAAAGTGTTTACGCTAAGAGTCGATTCACACATCTCCGATATAATTTATTGTGGCGATAAATATTGGCATCTATATTCGAGTTTGCCTGTGAGTGAATAGAATAGACAGTCATTAAGAATCTAGTTCATCATCAATCATCGTCGATTCATCATATTTCACAAGCAGTCTGAAGCTAGATGAAAGACACCAAACTTCGGATATTGTCTACAAAAAACGAATTAAGGGGAGTTCACCAGGGTAGCCCGCGACATTTTTTGCAATTTACAGGCCAGTGTCAGGTTTTATGTTGAACAAAATGTGATTCACGACCGACCATAACATGTATGGGCTTATAGAATTATAATAATTTTAAAATCATCGATACAACACTCTAAGTAAAAAACTTAAGCTTAGCACATCCCCCGGCTGATCCGTGATGGCCTAAAAACAAGATGATACGTGTTATAAGGTCTGCCTTTTTCTTATAGTCTTTTCAGTGAACACTCAACTGATTGCTGATAGAGATCTCGATGAGCTACCTCGAGCATAAATCGTAGCGATTGATCTACTAAGCGAGCGAAAGTGATGCAATTACTTTTGAATCGCAAAAGAAGAGATATGGCTATAATGTCCGTGCGCTCGGAATAAAACGACGTATGTGCCAAAACGAATTTACTCCTGTTTAAAAAAAAAATTATTTAAAACTACATACTTTGAGTAAACTTTCATATGATAATTCTCTATGTTTTAAAGTAAATTCCATTGAATAACTCGTAAGCGTTACGGCCGTGATGTCGAAAAAAGTAAAAAAAATAGATATAAGTACCTAAGTGCAATTTTTTTTTGTATCGAGAAAAATTCATTGAATCGTGTATTCCTTTTACATGATAGACCAAAGAGTCAAAAAACATATACCAAAATGGTAATCCCTATTCCACATACTTAACAAGTTACACGAAATAGAATAACCACATTTTTCAATATATCACCTTAACGACGTAGCTGGTAGGTATTTCGCCAAAGTCATATAATTGGGCCAAGAGGGCAGAACGATGATTAAGAAAGAAGAAATATGGAACAACAATATCACCTTCACAAGAGCATGGAAACGTGTGTCGTTTACTTATTTTATTACGGTCTACCACAAAACTTTCGTACCTACCTGAGTACCTACGTGAGACCTGGATTTCAATTGATATCTATGTATTTTATTTATTGAAAATATTCTACGTGACTGAACATTGCGCTTGCACTCAGAAATCGACACTCAGAAAATCTTTTACGGCCTAAATATAAAACCAAGTGAGAACCTCATGAATATCAGTTATGAAGAACGCAAAAAATTAACCAATGAAGTTCGTCTTCAAAACAACTAGCAAAAAAACAAATGAACATACAGGTATGTTCATTTGTTTTTTTTTTGCAAGTTTTTTAGACCCTCGTCTATGCTATAAAGGTATGTTCATTTGTTTTTTTTTTTGCAAGTTTTTTAGACCCTCGTCTATGCTTATAAGACGGAATAAGAAAAAAAAAACTGGCTAAGTGCGTGTCTTCCGACACAAAGTTGGTTGGTTTTTTTTTTTTCGCACGCTCAACGATGGATCCCGTAGTTAGGATGAATTTATCTCAGGAACAAACTTAAATCTGTAGTTAAAAAAATGTTCTCCCATACATCGATATACGTCACGGTCTATTCTCGAACAGCAAATGTAAGTTTTAGATATTTTCGACCTCCAAGAGACCATAATTGATACGTGCACGCGTTCCTGAGAAGAGAGGATCTTGACAGACTGACATACGAGCAGACGGACAGCCGGACGGAAGTGATGCTATAAGGATTCCGTTTTTTCCTTTTGAGCTACGGAACCCTAAAACAGTAAACTTAATCAAAATAAAATAATATACAGCCAATAACGAGAGCTTTGACAAGTTAAACAGCTGTCAATAAAATTTATCTCTACCGTTACCGTGTACCTCGCCCTTAAAAAAAAAATAACGCGCGTAAATTCAAGTAATTAAAAGCGTTAGGTACCTAATGTTTGTCCCTCTTGTCTGTAATTATCTTTAAATGACACTTATTTGCGTTTTCGTGCAATTATTAGGTAGGTATTATTTACATTTTAGACAATCGACAAACAAAATTATGCATAGACAAAAGTTTTTTTCTTTCTTCAAATGGCTTGACAGCCAAATTGATGATTATTTACTTGGTTGGTCAGTGAAACTTTCTATATGTTTATGATTGTATGGGTTATTAGAAGGTTATCCAAAATACATGCACACCTAAAACTTTAAAATAAGTATTTTTATATTTTATTCGATTTTACTGTTTCGAAAAAATGCGAAAGGAAGAGTAAGGTGAAAGGAAGAGTAACCTATAGACTGAGAGAAAATTAACAGTTTTCCAGTACTTTATTTCGATATTATTTTTTTTTTAACCCAAAACGCTCAACGTCTATCCTTGGTCTGCGGTTGGTTTCAGAGACCACGAAATACTATGTACAGACGCCAGCACATCAAGCTACCCGAATCTGTCAAATTTTCTCAATCAACTTTGAACCTTATGATTTAGCGATAACGTTGAAAATCTATTAAATAAATTTGACAGATTGTAGTAGCTTGATGTGCTGGCGTCTGTACATTAAGCTCAAGTCAACTTGAACTTGACCATGACCAGCATTCTAATTGCGTAAAACACTTTCAATCACAGTCCGAGAATTTTGAAGGGAATCTAATCCATTGCTTCATAGGTTTGAAAAATTCGTCTGCTCGACAGCCTAATTAACGCAATGAACGTGGGTGAGCTGTCAAAATGAAACTCAATCCAATCAACGTAATTTTATTAATACACTCCTCTCAAAACCTACAAAAAATATCGTGAGGTAACCATAACCGGGACATGATGACATCCACCAACCCTCACTGAGCCCGCGTGGTCGATTACGGCCCACTCTCTCTCGAAAAGAGGAGGCCTATGTCCCAGCAGGGGAACCATTAGGTATAAGCTGATTATTATGCTACGCAATTACCCCGCTGTTCTAATTTTCTCTTTCTTTACAGCAAACAACGCTTCACCATTAAGGATAAATGTCAAATTCCTTCGTGTGTAATCACGGAAAACAAAGAAAGAAGTCGGCACATTTTCGCGAAATGATTAATAACTTCACTTTAATGGTTGATAAGACACGGTAAATAGACTTAGGAAATGAATTATAGGTAAGCTTCTTATACTGCAGTCGTCGTTTTCATTCATTTCCTTTTGTAGCGACAGCAAAATAACTTTGTAATAGGTACTGAAAATGTATATTTTATTTATTTATTTCTGTAATTGCGGCCCATTATCGGCCTGGAGTACCTACCTAGTACCTACATAACTAGCAAAGACTAGATACGAGAGGCGAAGGGTTTTAGCTTGTGGCACAACTGTGGGAGAGATAGGGTGGCAGTGACAACGATGCGCAAGCGCAACCTGTTACCATGAATTTAGTACATGATTCGGAACCCCCTGAATTGAAATGTTTTGTACGATATTAAGAAAAAAATGTGGCGGGAGTGCCGACAGAAGTGAAAACAAAATACAAACGGAATACTTTGCCATCACTCACTGACATATCGGATATATACGTACTACATTTTAAAACCGAGTAGGTACATCCCGAGGACAGTCGAACACATCCGAAGCGGGTATTTTTTTAATCGTCCTAAACAAAACACGCACGGTATCGCGAGTTCAATGGATTTCTCCCATCTCAAAAAATGCCCAACGCGCCTAAAGAAGTTATCACGTCAAAACTGTTGATCCGTACATTTTGACCGCGTGGATATTGGACTTTCTATGAAACAGCAGTATTTTTTTTGATAACCGACGAAAGATTTTTACGCTAGGGGTCTGGAATCATGTGCTGAATTTATGGTTAGGTACAGTTTGCGCGACGATGTCCCTGCCACACAGTATTTTAAGCAGTTGAATACAAACCCCAGACGGGACGTTAGATAGTTTTTACCTGGGGGCCTAAAAAGGCCACTTTGGCTTTGGCGAATCATAAAAGGATAACGTTATGAATCAAAATATGGCGAAGACAGTCCGCGTTTTTCTTTTTTTCGCTGCACTACGTAGGTGTAATCAAAGAGATTGGGATTGGATTTGGATTGGACTGATTAGTATTTTAGCACAGACAAAAAAAAAATTACTGAAAAATCCTTCATCAATGGGATTTGATTCGATTAACTTAACAGTTAACTGTCCATTACGATTCATAATGTCATCCTTTTATGATTCGCCAAAGTGGCCTTTTTAGGCCCCCTGGAACTGCGAATTACACATTTCTCAAGTAAAGACACGGCAAAAAAGGTAAGCCTAATTTCTTAAGTGGACTTATTAACTGCCTTATTAAAGTTAACTCTAATAGGTATTGCAATTTAGAACGAACTCTTGTACCTACCTAACCGGCGCTTAACGGTTATGTGTCCTTTCAAATTTAAAATCAGTGAACCAGTCTTTTTTATTGCCATTGTTTTTTTTATATAAACGGGCTGTAAAGACCGTTTACACATTGCGACTTTTGATCGATCGGGCAAAAAGTTTTGACCGTTCTCAAAAACGCAGATGAACTAGGAATAAGTATATTACCTACTTATAAAACTAGCTTCTGCCCGCGACCTCTTTCGCTTGGAAGTAGTAAGATACCACAATATACAAAAAAATATATACCTAGCCCATCTTACTCGCAAGTCAGCTACGTATTTTTTGAGTTTAACCATTATATAAAAAAAATAAAAATAAAAAAATCTTTTCTCTTTATAATATTAGTTTAGTTTAAAACGGGGCGCGGCGTTTTGAGACGTAGGTACTATGCAAAAAATCGGTTGTCTGTAAAGTCGGTTTACTGACGATAGTTGAACGTGACAACGTCATAAGAAAATACCATAGAGCAACACGGGCCACCGGCGGACCGTGTTGCTCTATGGAAAATACTGATGGAATAGTTGCATTGCATTTGTTAATATTCGCTTGCACTTCAAGCCGCCATGGAACGCCTCCACGCTACAGAGCGAGGCCGCGAGGTAACGCTACATGAGTCATGTTTTTTCGTGAGTGCAGTCAGCTTCATCGATTTATTAGACGTTGTCACGTTAAAATGCATACAACCAAAAATGCAGTGGTCTTCTTGTATTTTGCGGTCATAACGTTGACAGTCTACTTTACTTTCTTTTAACACCGCTCATGTCGTTTCATGTGTCGAAAATAAGTGCGAAGCACAGTAAGTGAGATGCCAAAGTAATCAGTTTTGCCATTAAATTGGGCATTCTTGAGATGTGAAAGCTGCTGCATGAGTTTTAAATAAAAACAATCATCATTTTGTGGCCATCTGGACATTTCGCTCTAGATTTTAAAACATTGCCGCATTGCGTTTTTACTCAAATAAGCTGTCATTGTAACTGCATTTGCGTCGCACGAATTATTATGAAGATACGAATATGTAGCTAATAGCTCTATTACACATTACTCTAAATCTTATTCGCAGTGATGCAGGTACGTAGTACCTTGCGATAATCGTGCCCCAGACGTAAAGGATAAACGGGCTTCACCGGTGTCTAGAATGCGTGCAAGGCTTGCAGATATCTAGGCGGTGAGATCTTTGAGTCGTGTCATGATCTTTGCCACCAAAAGACCTACATACGCAGACTATGTAGGTACGTAGTTTGGTATGGTGTTTGCAAAGTTTGAGATGTAGATAGAACGGCTTTTTGACCTGTTTGTAACGAATTTTCGTAGAAACTTTTGGTGTCAAGTTGGGAGTGGTATTTGGTCCTTAAAAATAAATGTTTAATGTCATAGGTACTCAAAACTTTTCCCTGGATATGTTCTATAATAATATGGATGGCTCCAGGAATAGAAGAAGATTGAGGGAACGATGGGTGGTAGAAATTACTAGAAAGAAGATAAACACTGAGAACATAGAGACACGAAGGCGTAAGACATGCTGCGGCTGACCTCAACTTAATTGGGTTAACTGCAGGATGATGATAATTTGCAAAAAAGAAAATAGACACAAACGAAAGTTTCTACATATAAGGATTCGTGGAATGGACCAGACATGACAGAAAGAAAGATAGTACCTAATAAATTATACAAACTAGACATCAAAACTGGAGTCTCGCTTTCATCTTTGTGTAAGACGAGACATTACCAACGCCATATTCAAAGTACAGACGTCAGCTCATTGAGCTACCCGAAACTGTCACATTTTCCCAATCAACTTTGAACCTTATACTTTAGCGATAAAAGTGAAAATCTATTAAAGAAATTTGACAGATTGTAGTAGCTAGATGTGCTGGTTTCTGTACATGTCCCGCTTTCATTACTGACACTGTGGCAAGTAAACATGTGCTTATCACGTCATCGCGCATAAAATGCAGGAAAATTAACACGAAATCAGATTCCTTTTCACTGTGGCGGCCCAATATGCTTAACTAACTGTAAAATGTTTCTTTGCGATCGGTCGTCGCGGGTTTTAAGACAGTTATCCATATACTCATTGGCATGACACACAATAGTATCAGGCCCGCAGTACGCGGCCGCCGTCATTCGCCCGTGCGCCAACATTCCGTTAGCAGCTAGCTAGCAGCCTCTTCACTTTTCAACTCGGTCAAAAACAATTCTATAATGCAAAAAGTTTTTAATAAAAATTAACTCGGACTAATAAAAGTGAACGCATCCTAAATAATCCTAATTTGACGTTTAATTTGGCGGGAAGTTAAAACAAAATGGCACGCGTATTTTTCGTGATTTTCGCGCTTATTCTGGTACTGTCTCCGTGTGAGATGGGGAGGAGGAAGATAAAGGATTATCCTACGGAGAAGCAGCTGACTTTGCAGAGGAAAGAGACTACGCCTGTGGATTTTACAAGACTAGTGGTGATGAGAATGGTGTATGGTTTCGCAAAAGTTCTTGGCTTTGAAGAGCCAATTGGTGAAGTGATGAACGGTGCTTTCGTCCCTCCGGGGGCGGACGATGATGACTTTGATGATGATGATGGTGAAGATTTCTTTGACGATTATTAATTTTAAGTGTGTAAACGTGCATATCTTCGATACCAAATAACTTGCATTTATCCAGTTATGTCTTGTTGTAAATTATTTAATAACTTATTTAAATTACCTATTTATTACTGATTAATTTATTTTAGGCTAAGAATATTTAAGTAGGTACACAAAATGTTAGTTCTTCTAAAGTAGTCTGAATATTAGGTAGGTATTACTTTTATTCATTGGTCATCTCTATTTGCATTGGTTTTATTTATGTTAGAAAAAAGTTTCTGGTTTTTTGTGATAATGTGTGTTAGGTATAGTCACGACCACAAAAACATTGTGTGTGATGACTATTTGGCTTTAAATAATCATAATGCTTGTGACTGTACATAATTATTATCAGTTTATAACCTTAAATGATATGATGACCTTGTCTGATGTCAGCATTGCCTTGGTTTTTTAATAATTAGGTAAACTTGCGCTAACCTGTTTTTTTTTTTGTTATTTGGTATATAATTAACATATTGAAAATACTGTGAAAACGACCATTTTGCTATCTTTTATAGTTTATCATTTGTAATATTATTGTCATCATGAATTTAAGATTGGATTATCTTAACAGCCTACTTACTGATTTAATATTGCCCACAAATTAAATAAAGGAAGGGTTTATTCGTTTCATGTAGCTTTGCAATATGTCCCTGCTAAATAAAATCACCCGTAAATCTGATTTCAATTATATACTATTTTTTTGTTTACTTTTTTTTAGGAAGTTCATAAGTTTTACTTTGTTCTTTATTTTTCCTAAAAAAAAAGATCCTTTTATTTATATGTAGTTTAATCCTATTAACGATGTACCTGGTAGTAACTAGCTTATTTATTACTGCTCAATTTAATATATACGTTTATTAATTGTAAATAATTATAATATTTATACATATTCAATTTTGTTTTATTATTTCTTTATGCTATGTTTAGGTACGATCAACAACAAAAATCGATTAAGACTGCAACTTTATACATTATCTAAATTGACACAAAACAATTCGATAATCTGTTTTTAGTAGGTATTTTTAAGCTAAGAGCTATAGGTACTTTCACCCCCCTATAATTACCTATAAACGTTTCTATTTATAAACATTTGAGACGTTTAAACGTCAAAAATTTATGGTTAAACAGACGTTAATTAATCATTACATAAATAAGGGGGTTAATGACACGTCTGTTCCGATTTTGATTAGATATTTTGATCAATATGTTTCCGACTGTACCTACCTACTAAAATCTCGTTCATAGCATAACTAAGAACGAGAATTTATTATAACTTCATCTGAACAATTTTTATGGAAATAAATTAATGTTTTGTTAATTTACGAGCATGCAATTAAAATTTCATCGATCTACCACAGAATTTTCGTGAAGAACTCTCCTTTTGTCGTGACAGTCACGCAATTTGAATGCGTGCACTTGCAATTCCTTCCTTCCTGTAGTTCCTGTCACAACTAAGAAGTGCTTGGAGGCAAATTCCCGTAGGTATTTAAAACCTTTCAAAATCTAGTGGCAATCTCATCTCAGCTAAAAATAATCTCAAAAATTTAAGTAGGTAAGTAAATTAGAGACATTTTTGACAGATTGAGACTAAGATTGGAATGGGAACGTTCTTTAAAATACGTGAATTGCCTCAGCCCAGACTGGGCTTTAAAACTCTTATTATTAACATGGAAAGTATGTACAGCAACTGAGAATAAGATAATATCAATGGTAAGTAAAATACCTAACTAGGTAGGTAGTTCTAATTTCTAAAAGGTTCTTCTAATATGTACAGACTTTATTCGGTCGTCAACTTTATCGCTAAAGCATAAGGTTCAAAATTGATTGGGAAAGTTTGACAGTTTCGGGTAGCTTGATGTGCTGGCGTCTATCGATCTGTACTTTAAAAGGTACCTAGCTACAGGGTATGAGTAGGTACGCGTGAATTTAGGTGTCCTTACGAGCTAAAAAGTTTTCATTCGCACTGAAATGAAATGTATAGCTTATTTCTGTACTTAAGTAGATATTTTATGACACTTTTACACGTCAATATTTTATTGGTCAATAATTCAAAACAAGATGGCGTCGGTATTTCCTAGTGAAGAAACTTCCTGAGAAGAAACGCCGCATTCGTAAAACACATTCAATTTGAAACATTCACTCATCAGTCATCAGTCATCACTTACGTACGTACGTACGTAACTTACTTTTTTTGCTCACTGTACCTAGCGTGTGTGTTGTCTTCTGTCAGTCACGTTCAGTTAGGCTGAGTAGTCCATCTTTACACCGTCAATCACAAACCCGGCTTCCGTACTCCTTTTAAACTTGCAACATGTTTGATGTTCCGCTGACTCCTAATATAGGTACCCAAGCAAAACTAAATAGTAATAAAGCGACTAAATATCGTGATAATTATGTAAAAGTTTTATAATCTGTGTTATTGTAAGCTTTACTGTGACAACACTTACTTCCTTATCCTCTCTGGTTCCTTCCTTTTTGCTGCGTCGTCGCTCATTGATGTCATGTTTAATTAATTTTTTCTATTTTATAATAATTGTTTGAATTCTAACTTAACAGTTATTTTAATAAATAATTACGTTTAAGTTACTCAAAAACGTTTTAATCATCTGCCCTGTAGCCTGCACACACTATTGGCTTCCATATAAGCATCATCTTGAACAACTGCTTTCTAACAGGTTATGGACCCAGCAAACAAAGGGAGACACGTTGACACAGCTTTAAACGAAAAGTGAATACTGTACTAAGTTATAGTGTGGTGCCAATACAAGGCACAGGGCTGATTGTTTATTGGAATCATCCGTACCCATTATATTACTAATGCCGGATCAAGACCAACGTGGCGGCGACGGCAGGAGTCATGCTGGCAGTGCAGCTGACCATACTTTTGGAACGCCGGGGACAATGTTACCCTACGGCGGAGGTGGCAGCTTTGTGGACAAGCTGGAAGGAGTGGTGAATTATCATTCCTGGAAGTTTCAGGTACGGATGGCACTCATACTAGAAAATTTATGGGGTTGTGTTGAGGGCACGGATACTGATGCGGGACGAATTCAGAAAGCTCTCGCTAGAATATGCCTCTCGATCAAACCACATTGTTATCAATATGTACGGGATTCTACGACAGCAAAAACCGCATGGGATAACCTCAAAACTGTGTTCGAGGATAAATCTCTTTATAGAAGGGTTACTTTATTGAGACAACTCCATAAGATTCAATTTAATCAATATAGCAATATGACTGCATATATTGAGGCAGTCATGACTCTGAGACAACAGTTGGTAGATATTGGTAGAACAATTGAAGACAGTGAAGTAGCGGAATTACTTCTTGGTGGGCTTCCCGAAGAATATGATGTGCTTGTATCGAACCTGGAGACTGCCAACATCACAAACACTTTATCAAGCGAGCTGGTGCGAAGTAGGTTGCTACAAGAAGAATTTAGAAAAAATTCCAATGGAAATGTGGCTGGTACTCAACAAAGTGCATACTATGCAAGTAAGAAGAGCCCCATAGTGTGTAATTACTGTAAAAAGAAGGGCCACATCAAATCCAAGTGCTTTAAGTTGAAGAGGGACTCAAAATTAAAGAGGAATGATGAGCAAGTTCTTCTGGTTGCACAATCCATCAAGAACCAGTGGATTATTGATAGTGGATGTACTTCGCACATGACTAATTGTAAAGACTTTATGATTAATTTTAGTATTGCAAATAATAGTTCAGTGTCTATAGCAAATGCTGATAAACTCGCTTGTGAAGGTATGGGTGACATAAAAATATGTCTTAATAATAATAATTTTGTAATTAAAAATGTGATGTTTGTTCCAAATTTGTCCAACAATTTGATATCTGTCGGCAAACTCGTTGAGAAAGGCTATGTAGTTAAATTTTTTAATGAATTTTGTAATGTTCTGGATAGAAATGGTAAACTGGTGGGAATGGCTTTAAAGAAAAATGGTGTTTATGTTTTAAACAACATTAGATATAGGTGTAATTCTCAGGTACACTTTCCAATGATCCTGCAGGAGGAACAGGATGCACAAAGTGCAAATGCTGCTATCACAGTGCCATTGGAATTGTGGCACAGGCGTCTCGGCCATCTCAGTCAACGTGGTATGAATGCTTTAAAGGGTGGTTTGGTTTCTGGTGTAATGTTTCAGGACAACCAGAAGCACGACATACACAATTGTATCGCTTGCCTTGAGGGGAAGATGAAGGCCAAGTCTTACCCAAAGGGACAGGCTAAGAGAGCTAGGCAGCTTTTGGAGCTCATCCACAGTGATGTCTGCGGCCCGATGTCTGAAAGCAGCTGGGGAGGTGCTCGCTATCTAGTGACCTATACTGACGATTTTTCAAGAAAATCTTTTGGATATTTGTTAAAAGCCAAATCAGAGGTAATGTCCAGTTTTATTGATTTTAAAACTCTAGTAGAGAAGCAGGCTGATTTGCGGATCAAAATATTACGTACAGATGGAGGTGGCGAATACTGCAGTGCTAGATTCGCCGACTATTTAAAGATGGAAGGAATAATTCATCAGATAACTATACCTTATTGTCCTGCTCAAAATGGCGTAAGTGAACGCCTAAATAGGACTATTATGGAGAAGGCAAGGTGCATGCTGCAGGAAAGTGGTCTCTGCAAGCGCTATTGGGGTGAAGCAGTTATCACTGCTATTTATTTAAAAAACAGGAGCCCCACAGCTGCTTTGTCAGGATCTGTTCCTGAAGAGGTTTGGACTGGATCTAAAATTGATTTAAGTCATCTCCGTGTTTTTGGCTGCATTGCCTATTCTCTCATACCTGAGCAGCAACGCAAAAAATTTGACTCAAAGAGCAAGATGTATGTGTTTGTAGGTTATAGTGAGACTTCTAAAGGTTACAGATTAATTGATCCGTCTAATCCAAGCAAAATTATCTTGTCCAGAACAGTTTCATTTTTAGAAAATAAATTTTATAATATGACTACTGAAAAAGATAATAATTATATTGAATGCAATGATCATTACAATATTTTACCAATTAACAATGATTTTGAAAATAATTGTTATCCTGATAATTCTATAAATAGTAATGATATTTTATTAAATGATAATAATCGGGATGTTTCTCAAATTCCAGGTGATGTCCCTGGTGAACACTGCGACACACAGAGTGACAATACCAGCTTCAGATCGCCTGAGAGCGACATTAGTTTCAAGTCCCCTGCTGGAGATAATCTTTGGACTGAGTCATCATCATCTGAGGGTGAATCACCAGTTCCAGAGACAAATCCAATATTACCGGTTGCTACTAATGGCCGGCCTGTAAGAACTACTCGAGGTATTCCACCTCTGAGGTATGGTGACTATGATTTATCTCTGTTAGTACATGGTGGATATTTTGATCAACCACAAACATATGAAGAAGCTATCTCTTGTTCTGATAGTGAGCAGTGGAAAAAGGCAATGTATGATGAATACACATCATTAACTGAAAATGGTGTTTGGGTATTAGTTGATAGACCAGTTGATAGAAATGTAATAAAATCAAAATGGGTTTAAAAAATTAAAAATGATGCCTCAGGAAATTTTATTAAATATAAGGCACGCTTGGTTGCTCGTGGTTTCACTCAGAAACCTGGTGTTGATTTCACAGAAACATTTTCACCAGTTGTTCGACATTCCACCATGAGAATATTGTTTTCTCTAGCTAACTCTCTAGATATGGATATTGACCATTTGGACGTTGCTACAGCTTTTCTCAATGGAAATTTAAATGAAACCATTTACATGGAGCAGCCAGTGGGTTTTTCAGAAAATAATAGCAAAGTTTGTCTATTACTCAAAAGTATTTATGGTCTAAAGCAGGCCAGTCGCATGTGGAACTGCAGAGTCCATGAATTGCTCTCTAAAAATGGTTACATTCAAAGCAAGTGTGAACCTTGTGTTTATTTTAAGAAAACAAAAGATGATTTTATCATAATTTCACTGTATGTAGATGATTTCTATGTATTTAGTTTGGGTGCGGCTAAGATGGAATTATTTAAGTTACTAGAATCAGAATTTGATGTAAAGAATTTAGGTCCAATAAGAAATTGTCTTGGAATGAATGTAACCAGAGATAGAGTAAAAGGAATTTTAACACTTGACCAGTCAAATTATGTGAAAAGGTTACTTGCGAAGTTTGGTATGACTGATTGTAAACATGTGTCAACACCTATGTCTTTAGATTGTAAACTTGTAAAATCGGAAAATAGCTTGAGTGATGACACATATAACTATAGACAATTAATAGGTGGTCTTATGTATTTATGTATTTGTACAAGGCCAGACATCGCACATGCTTGTAGTAAATTGAGCCAATTTAATAATAATTTTGACAAATCACATTGGCTTGCTGCAAAACGCATTCTGCGTTACTTGAGTGGTACAATCGACTACTGTTTGATGTTTTCAAAAGGTAGCAATTGTAATATAACTGCTTATGCTGACGCGGATTGGGGTAATGATCTCAGCGATAGAAGGTCCTACACTGGTTTTATTGTTAAGCTAGGTAATGATAATGTAAACTGGGAGTCTAGAAAACAGCAATGTGTAGCACTTTCTAGCACAGAAGCAGAATATCTTGCGATGAGTGATGTCTGCAAGGAAGTTTGTTTTATGAGAAATTTATTGTTTGAAATTTTAAATACCAAATGTGACGCGCGCTAGGTCTTTTGGCCCAGATTTTAAACATTCGCGCGCGCCGGAGAGCGTCGCGTCGCCGAGCGCCATAGAGCGGGACGGCACTCGGCGAATAAGAAGGCTGCCCGCGAGATATATAGACTAAGTAGACGGTGGTGTGACTTTTCAAAAAAAATGGTGGAAAAATAAGTTGCGAGAAACGGCCATGATTGCATACTTACTACTTTTAAATAATGTGTACCTATTGTATCTTGTTTCAATAGACGTTTTTACAGTAAACGGTGTTTCATTGGTGTGAACATTAAACTGGCTGCCCAAGCGAGGGACTGTGATTGTGCTCGTATAACAAAACACAGTGAATCCACACCTGAGAACAATGACGCGTACACGCCGGCAATCACGTCGACAATCTGATTTGGAAGATGTCGTCGACGCCGACGAAGCGAACGCTCGGCCTCCGGTGAGGTCCAGTTTTACAACAGACGACATGGCGTCCATGTTGACGACGCTACAAGAGTCTCAAACAGCGGCATTCGAGCGATTACTCGGCCGTGTCCTCGAACATGAAACACGTCGTGACTCATTATCGACGACGCTGGCGGCGGCGACCACGCCGGCCGCGGCGCCCTCGTCCGCTCTCCTCGGGAACTTCGCCAAATGTACGGCGCGGTTCAGCGGAGCGCCAGGTGACTCACTTGACGGCTTCATCGACGCCACGGAGGCCTACAAGGAGTGCGCCCACGTGAGTGATGACAACGCACTCCGTGGGTTATCCATGCTGCTGACAGGCGATGCATCAGTTTGGTGGCAGGGAATAAAATCCACCATCAGTACCTGGAGTGACGCGGTGTCTTCTATACGAGGTGCATTCGGTGACACGCGTCCGCCACATCGTATATACTTGGAACTATTCAGTATGTCTCAAGGTCGTGAAAAGACTGAACGATTCGTCGCCAGGGCTCGAGCTCTATTTGCAAGACTTCCAGCAGGTGACGTTAGTGAAAAAGTCCAAATTGATATGCTGTACGGCCTCCTACACCAACGTGTCCGTGAACGAGTGCGGCGTGATGAAATATCGTCGTACGAAGTGCTATTGCAAAAAGCGAGGCACGTGGAGGACGCGACCGACGAAAGCGAGTACCAACGTCGACGTACCAGGACGTCACAGCAGTGGACATCAACTACCCCGGGTGAAACATCCCTCAAAAGTACGCCGCCGCCACGTTGCGCGCCGGCCACGCCACGGGAGCCCCGGGAACATCATTCTTCGAGCGCCGGCGCCGCGACGCTGCCGCCACGCAACGCGCCTGCGCCGCGGGAGCCCCGCGTGCCGCATAATACGTCGAGCAACAACCCTGTCGCGCCGTGTACGGGCGCTGCTGCACGTTCTGCGCGCGACTTCGCGCCACGACCTGCGGGCAACGATGGTGGTGCGACTGCTTCGACTAATAAAGTTCCTACATGCTACGGGTGTGGCACTAAAGGTGTTATTCGGTCACAGTGTCCAAAGTGTACAAATCACTATAACGCTGTCGACGTCGCGAGTCTCTCTCCCGCGTCTGACCACTCCGTAGAACCTTGTAAGTTAAAAACCACTCTTTCTCCTCCAAGCGGTAAATATAAATATTATTATGGTTCGGTAGATTACTCACCGACAGACTTTGTAGCAACTCTCCCTACGAGTTATTTTGATAGTAACTACTACTGTAGGTCTCAGTCTCCACAAGTGCTGCTTAATACACCCAGTGGGGTGGATGCACCAGTTGTGCAGCTTAGTGTACCTAGTAGGGTAACTGCACCAGTTAACGGTACTTTAAATAATTTTTCTGTAGATAACTTTTGTGATCACAACATTATTTCCTTATCAAGTGGGGTGACCTTGACGAACGAATGTAGGGTGTCCATGGAAAGTTTAGGACAATTTTCTACAGTTTATAGTAATGATAAAAATGATTCTCTATGTGACTCTGTGGAGCACCAGGTTAAATTAAGGCCTACTTTAAGTGTTCAAATTTTAGGTGTTCGAGGGAATGCATTGTTGGATACAGGTGCTAAGAGTAGTGTTGCTGGTGCTATGCTGTACCAATTGCTGCAGAAGCACGAGCACCCCTGTGAGGAGACAACTCGACGAGTTCGACTTGCAGATGGCTCTGCACGTACTCGCCCAGTACTACTTACCACTTTGGAAGTAAGGGTAACTCCTGAAAGGTCAGTGACACTACAATTTACAATTTTTCCGGATGCTCAAGATAATGAAACGTTGCTTGGAATGGACTTCTTGGTTGCAGCGGGCATTGTGCTTGATTTTGCTTCATCTTGTTGGCATTTTTCGGGTGAGCATATTTTATATGACATTGAGTATGAAACTCCAAAGTTGTGCACTAATATATTTGCTGCTGATCTTTTGCGTGATGATGAGGGGCTTATGCTGAATACAGATGAAAGACAGCAGTTATCTGACTTGCTACAGCAAAATAGTGATGTATTTGCAGAGAAGGGGGAGCCAACCCTTTACGCGGAACACCACATTGACACAGGTGACCATGCACCAATATCTGTCCCTCCTTATAGGCTCACACCTGCTAAGAAGGAACTAATGAGAGTTGAGTTGGAGAGGATGCTGGCAGATGGTGTCATTGAAGAATGTGAGTCTGCCTGGACTTCCCCCGCCGTGCTTGTGCCCAAGAAAGACGGCAAGGTAAGGTTTTGCGTAGACTATCGTAAAATAAACTCTGTAACTAAAACTGACGCTTACCCTATGCCGCATATTGACGACTTGGTTCAGTCGACTAAACGCAACTGCTTCATGTCCACGCTTGATTTACGGACTGGATTCTGGCAGGTAGCTATGAAGGAAAGCGACAAGGATAAAACTGCCTTCCAAACGCCTTTTGGTACTTACCGCTTCACCCGCATGCCATTCGGCTTGAAAAATGCACCGTCAACGTTTCAGCGCCTAATTGATAAGCTACGCTCTGCTCTAAACCGCGACTTCTGTCAAATTGAAGGTGATAATGTTACAATATTAGCTTATCAGGACGATCTGCTGCTCATTACAGAATCGTACTCTGGTCATCTTGCTGCTTTGCACGCCGTTTTGGAAAAGCTGCGCGCCTTCAAACTGAGGGCGAATCGAGACAAATGTGTTTTTTGTAGAAAAGAGGTAAAGTACTTGGGGCATACTATTACTAAGGATGGTGTGTCTCCTGACAATGATAAAATACAGGCTATAGTAAGTATGAAAGCACCTCAAAATCTTAAACAGTTAAGAACTTTCCTGCAGACTTGCTCTTGGTTCAGAAAGTTCGTGCCTAATTTCTCCGCTATTGCTGAGCCCCTAACACGCCTGACCAAAAAGTGTCAGCCCTGGGTCTGGGAGTCAGAGCAGATAAAGGCTTTTGAGGAGCTGAAAATGCGCCTTACGTCTGCACCTATTTTGATACAGGTTGACTACTCCCAGCCCTTAATTCTCAGAACAGACGCTAGTAGCTATGCGATAGGTGCGGTTCTTCTGCAAGGTGAGGGCATTGGAGAACAGCCCATCGAGTATGCAAGCAGATTGTTGATCCCCGCAGAAAAGAACTATAGCACCACAGAACGAGAGGCTTTGGCTGTAGTATGGGCTGTAGAGCGCTTCAGAGGTTATATAGATGGACATGAGGTCATAGTTAAGAGTGATCATCAGCCTCTCAAGTGGCTACTTACTGTCAAGTCACCCTCAGGTAGGTTGGTGCGCTGGGCACTTAAGCTCCAGTCATTTAATATTACTTACGAATATACCCCAGGCAAGGCTAACGTAGTCGCGGACACGTTGAGCCGCCCACCCTGTTATGACAAGGAAGATGCAGAAGAACAAGGTTTGTGTCCAGTTCTCATAAATTTACCTTCTGCTAGTCCAGCTGACTTGCGAGCGGCTCAACTAGTCGACCCTGATTTAATGAAAATTATACAGGATCTGGAAGATCCCGACGAACTCACCTATAGTCGATGGTTAGAGAGAGGGTATGTATTGTCGTTAGGTGTTCTCTATCGATATGACCCTGATACTGATGCTGAAGACGCTCAGTTTGTGGTGCCGAGTTCCATGCGAGAGGAGATTCTAAAGGAGCTACATGATTCACCTACTGCTGGCCATCAGGGTATAGAGCGGACTCTTCAACGACTTAGAGAAAGATACTATTTTCCTGGCATGCGCAGGTATGTGACTGATTATCTGAAAAGGTGCGTTGAATGCCTTCGTTACAAACCATCAAATCAAAAGCCCTCGGGTTTGTTACAAACTCCGGTACTTCAGCAGCGAGGCGAAGTCCTAGCTATCGACCTATTTGGACCACTACCACCTGGAGACCAGGGGGAGCGGTGGATACTGTTGATAGAGGATGTGGCTACCAGGTGGGTAGAACTTTTTCCTCTTGTTGATGCGACAGCAGAGGCCTGTTCTCGTATCCTTCTTGAGGACTACTTCCTTCGATACGGATTGCCACGACGTGTCATTTCTGACAACGGCACGCAATTTGTGTCTGCTGTTATGCAGCAATGTATGTACCTGATGAACGTTAAGCAGGAGCTAATACCATTATACCATCCAGAGGCCAATCCCGCTGAGAGAAAAAACCGGGACCTCAAGGTACAGTTATCCATCTTAGTCCAGACTACGCACACCGATTGGCCTAAGCACTTGGCGAGTGTCAGGTTTGCAATGAATAGCGCTGTGTGTTCCACAACAGGTAAGACACCCGCATATCTAATGTTTGCTCGGGAGTTGCGAACCCCGTTCGATGTCAGCCATGACTTACGCAGTATCTTGGATAAGGAAAACTTCGTTCCTCAAGTCACTCCCTACTTGCGTACCTTTATAACTTCGCTTTCTGACATTAGGGAACGAGTAGAGAAAAGTCAGGACGTACGTAAGGAAGTAGCTGATAATTCCCGTATAAAGGAAATAAAGTTTACTGTAGGAGACTTAGTTCTGCTCAAAATTCATGATTTGAGTAATGCATCGAAGGGTATTACAAAAAAAGTTTATGCCCCGACGAGATGGTCCGTATCGGGTTAGGCAGGTAGTTAGCCCTACTACTTTTGTTCTTGCAGACCATTCGAATAATGTGATAGGAAAGTACCATAGTTCGGACTTAACCCCCTTGACTACTCCGTTAGGTTCAACAGCTCCACTGCAGCCTAAAAGACGCAGAGGAAGACCGCGCGGTCGTGCATTAAGTCCTAAGTCGGACTCGGGACTAGTTACCGACTTGGAGGGGGAGAGTGTGACGCGCGCTAGGTCTTTTGGCCCAGATTTTAAACATTCGCGCGCGCCGGAGAGCGTCGCGTCGCCGAGCGCCATAGAGCGGGACGGCACTCGGCGAATAAGAAGGCTGCCCGCGAGATATATAGACTAAGTAGACGGTGGTGTGACTTTTCAAAAAAAATGGTGGAAAAATAAGTTGCGAGAAACGGCCATGATTGCATACTTACTACTTTTAAATAATGTGTACCTATTGTATCTTGTTTCAATAGACGTTTTTACAGTAAACGGTGTTTCATTGGTGTGAACATTAAACAAATTAAATATAGTATTGTATAATGATAAATAATCAAAGTGCTCAAAGACTATTGGAAGTAAAGGAATATTGTCATAAGAAGACAAAACATATTGATATTAGATATCATTTTGTAAAAGATTTGATAATTAATGGACAGATAGTTGTTTCATATTTGCAAACGGATAGCATGATTGCAGACATTATGACTAAACCTTTATGTAAAAGTAAGCATTCAGACTTCGCAGAACAAATGAATGTAACCAAAATAAAATTGTAATGTTTAAATATATGTGATACTAGAAATAATTCTTTTGTTTTATGACTGCATGTAATGCATGTTTATAAACTATAGTGATGTAGCATTATGTATGCATTAAGTATAATTATGTTTGTATTGCATGTTTCTGTTTTAAACGTAAAGCTTAAGGGGAAGTGTAAAAGTTTTATAATCTGTGTTATTGTAAGCTTTACTGTGACAACACTTACTTCCTTATCCTCTCTGGTTGCTTCCTTTTTGCTGCGTCGTCGCTCATTGATGTCATGTTTAATTAATTTTTTCTATTTTATAATAATTGTTTGAATTCTAACTTAACAGTTATTTTAATAAATAATTACGTTTAAGTTACTCAAAAACGTTTTAATCATCTGCCCTGTAGCCTGCACACACTATTGGCTTCCATATAAGCATCATCTTGAACAACTGCTTTCTAACAAATTACAGTAATTGCAGCTGTCGTGGAGGAAACCGATGAGCGGTTCAAATGAGGCGGAAAGCGACATGTCTGCACAGTCTATGTAGGTAAGTAAATAGATATTCCGTTTTCCGTATGGTCGATCATTACGGAAAATTCTCATAGTGAAGCGACTGAAACGCATTGGACGCGGATTTGGACAGGGCACCGAATTAAGTCACCATGGAGGGTAGTAGACCTGCCTTCTTTTGTTTTGACGGATATAATTATATTTCTCCCGACCAATTTCGGTCACGGTGGCCAATCTCGACGGAGATAGACCAAGTACGCAGGACATATCTGTGCTGAAAGGTTCTGGAGTGGCGACCGCGTACCGGAAGACGTAGCGTTGGAAGGCCTCCCACAAGGTGGTCCGACGACCTTGTGAAGGCCGCAGGGACCCGTTGCATGCGAGAAGCACGGAACCGGTCGAAGTGGAGGTGATTGGGGGAGGCTTATGTCCAGCAGTGGACGTCTTTCGGCTGAATTGATGATCTGTGCTGATGGTTTAGGTATAGGTGTATCTGTATGTGCTGCTGGGGAGTTTGTTGCACCATTTCTTCCCAGTTAAAACACTAGGAAGTGGATATGTAATTTTGAAGTTCGAAAAATGCTGATTCTCAGCTTATTTTGAATTAATGCTTTTTGATTTCGATATTATAGTGCACTAGTGTGTGCGCAAACACAGGTGTACTCTCTGTTCCCATGCTCTCATAGTCCGATGGGACTTCATGGGACGGTAATCTAGCACGACCGGGAGATCAGTCGCAGGACCAACGGCTTTAAGTGCTTTACGAAGCCCGTGGTATCACACTAGGTACCAATTTGTAAGCTCCGGGGTGCTACTGAGAAACTCCAAATGGTACATCCCAATACCACTTTGCCCAAACTGGAAATCGAAGCCAGGACCCCATGCGCAGTAGTCGCGCTTTGCGTCCACGAGATCAACGGCAACGACAACTCAGGTAAGAAATAAAAATACATGTTTCATCAAATAATAAATATATTAAAAATTCGTCATAAATCCTCATTACAATCAAGCATCCAAGAAGGATCCTCAGCAAATCCTCTATCTTGCGTATCTTCTTCAAATTCTTCATCACTGCATTCTTCTCCACTACTCATTCGAGAACAGCCCTTCATGTTCCTGATTAAATCTCCCCATTTTAACTTTACACTGCAGAAAGGACAGCTACCTCCTATAGGCACATACTCTCCTGGTACCAGGAATAGATCAGCTAGACATGTGATGTGGGTTATAAGTTCACAACTGGGATTCAAACAGGTAATCTTTGCTTGGCCATTGGTTATGTTGGACGAACATAGAAGACATTCTTCGATAGGTGGTAAGGTGTTAGAATTATTGGGTTTTAAATTCTTGCTTTTGACAGGTCCTTGGCTGAATGTCATGTGTTCTGGAGGTATTCTTTCAGGCTGAAATTCAATATATTATTATAAGATTTTTTTAAAGATTGAAGATCAGACATTGTTTATTTTGAAACAAAACAAAACAGCGGGCTGAGTGCAGAGGTGTAACTGACTTCCGAGCAGATAGGCGAAATCACGCGGGAAAGAGATAGAACCATAATGAAACCTGTGCGTTAGAACAAGCAGTTTCGTTTCTATTTCGCTTGTCGTACAACGGACAAATCATGGCGGAACTACTGAGGTTTCGCTGCTGTGGGTTCGCGGCGAAGATGTGATACCCAACAAAGGGTGCTCACAATCATAAAGAAGATGGTTTTCGGGCCAGACTCCCAGTACAGATGACTCCCAGTACAGATCTCTTTAAGTCTTCGGAAGGAAACAGTTACATGTTTTATCAGTTTCTTTATGTGTGAGCGCATAAGTTAATGTGGGACTATTTCACCTGCACAGATCGGTACCGACCCGCACCGACTCGGCTGCACCGGAAACCTGTTTCTTTATGGAAGCACCCTAAAGGGTGAATATGTTTTTGACTATTTATAAAATATCTCCAAAGGAAGTATTTAATATCTTAGCTAAGGCAACAAATGAAAAAAATCTTACAGGAAATTCTTCATGATATTCCATCTCCAACCACCTGATGATCAGAGGCAGGCGGCACCAAGGTCCTACACGGAGCATCTCACTCAGAACCCTCAATTTAAACTTAAATTCAGACTCCTTTCTTGGGATCTTCTTCAAGTTTAGGTGTTGCAGCCTTATTGTCTTTGCTGGGTTCTGCCAGGCCCATTCAAACTGAAATACACAATATATTACAGTCCTTTCGGTTATTTTACCTCTGATTTTGCATCACTATCCAAATCACAGTGATCTTTATTCTCATTACAATAAGGTTGCGGTTAGATTGCAGCTTTCAGAGGTAAAATTACTAGGAACAGACTGTGGACAGTCCGTTTTTCACTTGTTTATGGATTACGTAGGTACCTACTTATTATTATATCAATTTAATTTACTATTGTAGTAAAAACGTAAATATGCATTTAATAGATATATAAAGTATTTTATGCTAATATTCTAAGTAATTTATATATTATACTAGCTGTGCCCCGCGGTTTCACCCACATAAGTGTCGATCCTGTGGAATATCGGGATACAAGTAACCTATGTGTTAATCCAGGGTGTCAGCTACCTCCATACAAAATTTTATCAAAATTGGTCCAGCCGTTTGAGCATGAAGAAGTAACAAACATACAAACACACACTTACAAACTTTCGCCTTTATAATATTAGTGTGATAGTGTGATTAAATTATTAATTCTTAGATTTATAAACATTGCACCTAGCATTTCACACAGACCAACCACTGCAAGTGTAGCTTAACCAGATCGATCAACCTGTGCGGCTGTTATTATTTAGCCACAGGCCTCTACGAATAAAACAGAATATTGAACTAAATCAATACTTACTCTAAGAGCTGAAATATTATTTGGGAATCCATGCACTATCATCACCATCTTCCTAAAAATATTTATTTTAATTTTAAACAAGAAAGTGTTATTTTTTTTAATAAATTTTCTTTTATAAATTGTGCCCATCCCAGTGGTTCACTCCTGGTCTACTGTACGGTAACTAGTAGAAATTAAATAATGGTTGGAAATAAACTTGTTGTTTCTAACTATTCCTCATCTAAAAAACCAGATAGTAGTCTGTTAAATTAAAAGTGGTCGACTTGCTTTTTAGTTGTTAGCGTTTAGAGGGTGCTTTTGAGCACGAAAGACCGGTAGTTAACCTACTAAAGAAACAATAAACTGGATATTCTGGACACAACTAGGTATTAATAAACATACCAGGGTCCTTTATTATTAGTTCGGTGAGCCCCTCCAGCCCATGTTCCTCTGTTATGCTGCATTATTCTCCTGTTTGGGTCCCGAGTATAACCAATGTATGTGCGGCCTTTGTATTTAGGGTTGATACAGTATAGCAAGTAAACCCCGAAGAAATCCTCCACTATTTCTGGCTCAGACATGTTAACAGTTGTGGGTCATCTTAGGGTGTTTTAGGAGGTATAAACTTTATGAGATCGATTATCTTGGTTTTTATTGTGTTTTCATTCAGTATTGATTCGAGTTCGATTACTTCGATTCACACAAAACAGATTTGATTTTTTGAGAACTGTCAATGTCAAATAATGTTATCCGTTTTTTTTTTAAGATAGACAGTTACGACTGCGTTTTGATATTACAAGAGAATCGTTTCTAATTAATTTAATTTGTAGACTTTTCGGCATCATGTAGTGTGTGTATTTTATTACTTCAATACAGTTAATCAATCTAGAGTTAGTAAAGTAAAGTTAAAATAAAAATACGATTAAAACATGCCGTGGCGACGCGTCGCCACGGCAGAAATTTGTTTTACGTGCGGCTATAGATGTTTCACATCAATACAAAAGTATAATCACGGTATGTGTACAATATGAAGATTGGAAACTAAACGCAAACGCAACTGTCTACGCAACTCAGTCACAGGCAGCATGGTCTCAGACCTTAGCCTGTTCCGTTAGGAACTAAAAAAACAAAAAAAAAAAAAAAAAAAGCAACTCAGTCACTGTTTTGTCAATGTCAAAGTGAACTTCAACGTAAACATTCTAAGTACGTGAAATTGGCAAAATTGTGGTCTGTAATCAGTTACTATACTCTTTGATTGTGGTGTTTATTCCACAACAAAAGCCATTAGCATTAATCAAGAGTTGAAGTTGAAGTTGAAAATTTTCTGTTGGTTTTGGTGCCGGGAATCACAAGAGGTCTGAGGTTTACGTTTTTAAGATTTCTCATTACTGTTTTGACTGAGTATATTCGTATACAACAAGACGTTACAATGGCTGATAATAAATCTTCAAAAATAAACCAAAACCTTTGTGGACTGTAAGTATAAACCTAATCTTTTTGAAATGTTTTGTGTGGAGCCCCTAAAGTTTTTTTACTGAAGTACATTAGATACTCAAGGATACGTAAAATACAATTGTCATTTTCTAATCTTTCAGTTGCGATGAAAAGCAGAGCAAATACTGCTGCCCGCGCTGTGAAACATTCTACTGTTCCCTAGACTGCTACAAGTCAGAGAAGCACCAAAAATGCTCCGAAAGCTTCTACCGAGACTGCGTAAACGACGAACTGACGTCCCACCACGCTGATGCCGAATCTAGAGACAAAATGATTGACATTTTAAAACGAATGCAGAACGAAGATGGTGACAACATTGACATAGATGACTTGATAGAATATGACGATGAACCAGCTGATTCTGATGATGAACCAGAAATAGACCTTGAGGAACGGATAAAAGATTTGAACCTTGATGATGCAGATGCGGTATGGAATGCACTGACAGAAGATGAGAGGAATGAATTTGAAGCACTGTTAAATCAAGGGGATGTAGGATCTATAATGCCCCAGTGGGATCCGTGGTGGACATATCGGAGAGATAAGAAGTTGGTGGAGGATGTAGGAGCTGATGATGGGGATGCTTTGAAGAAATGTCCAGACTTGAAAGCTGTTCCTAAGTTTGAAACTTTAACTGTAAGTCTACATTCATTATTTTAAATTGTCATGTTTGCATAGAATTTGGAACATCTCTTTAAGTCCGTCAACTAAGATCTCCGAAAGTAGTTGATACATCAAAACAGGTGTCAATGAAAAATTTTCGGATAGGCAATTGCATATCAGGCATAGGGACAACTATCAAATTGTGTCGGAATTCATTCTTAGTTCAGCCTCCTAACTAATCATAAATGTCCGTAAGTGATATGGAGTAGGAAATGCCTGTAATTTCATGCTTGAAAAGTAGATCCCTGCCTTCTTTGTTCACACTTTTTTGTTCTAAGCAATAAATTCTACATAAACCTAACTTATCAAAGCTACAATCAACTTTATGTAATTTCTCCATACAAAAACACTACATGCACGAAAAAATCCCGCTGCGTTGGATTCTCAATGCTTGGCCCAACACCAAAAGTTGAAATTCCAGTGCACGATAAATTCCTGTTGCGACATCTTTACGTCCATGCGAACGTCGGCTTAGCATGTGCCTTGCATATTATCAGAGGTTTTATGAAAATCTGCATTAAAAAATTATCCATAATTATTTCAGGTGGTCAACCCATCACCAGCTATCAAGAACAACATCACAAATGTGCTAGCATCCTATGCCTTTATAATGCGGTACTTCAATGGAGAGATAGAGCCAGGAGAGGCAGTGATATATCTGCTCAACATTTGTGACAATTTGGACAGTAATGCCAACTTTGACGATCCGGCCATTGCTTTGGAGTCTGTTGCACAGAAATGCCTTCAGGTAATTTTGCATACATTATCTACCACTGTATTCTTTCTGTCATCAAATTCATAGAAGAAAACTCACAGACATGAGTAAAATCTATTGTAGGAACAAACAAACACAAGATTCCCTCGATTCATATTTAAAATCCTAACTGAGCTAAATGCTGAATAAAGCGACTTTTTGGTTGACACAAGCCGAGGTAGTCAGAAGCCCAAAAGAATGACAACCAGTCTTACAACGGGATATTGTGTTACCTAGTTATTGGGTTGTGGAGGTCAGTTGCTCCATGTAAAATACTGCTATTCAGCTGCATCCAGCCAGGCTGAAGACAGATTGACATGCAAATAAAATGCTTGACTTCAACCAAATATCCATGTCGCGCTTCATAGTAAAATCGCAGTATTAATAATTGTTTTCTTTTACGATTTCAGAGTGAACTCATACAAACTGACGAAGCTAGTTTGACAGTCATGAAAAAGGACACATTCCTCATAATCAGAGGTCCCAGTGAAGAAAACGAGAAACACTACTGCCAGGCTGCCTTATCACATTTACACAACATACTAACCAAGGCCAAATCTACAGGAAGACAAGAAAATACTGACCAAAAGACTGTCAAAGAAAAAACGGTGTTTTCCAGAAAATTCCCTGAGCATGACAAAGAGCATTTACCTAATTTAGACATAAGCAAATTGAAGAAGTCTTTGAAAAAAGTAGAATTTTACTTATCATATATAGACTGTTATGATATGGATTTTGAATAAACAATATTTAGTAAGTAATTTGATTATTTTATTAGAACGATGTTCTTCATAAAATGTGGCTTGCGGTAGGAGTAAACTGGTAGAAATCGTCACTTAACAAAAAAGCGGACTCTGATTTTGCATAGCAGTGATCTTTATCAAAAGTATTTCTTATTTGAATAAGGTTACCTACTGCCATTGACAAGTCTCTCAAAATCATTGTGATCTTTATGCTTGTTACAATAAGGTTACTGCTGTCAGAGATAAAATAAATGTGAACGCACTGTACCTACTGTGTTACCTATACAGCCGTATTGTGTAGATTGCTTGTGTGCGTGAAGGCAGCTCGACATTTGCCGAGCGCTCCCGAGCTGACGCGCTTACAAACAATCTGTACGAACGTCAGACACATAAATCCAACCCGCCTCCGTCCGTGAGATGAGATTAGCTGCAGTGCGGATATTAGTTCCTGTGACGCGAAATGCGGTACGAGGGCGCTGCAAAACTACGCCCCCGTAAACTTCCGAGCAAAATTATATGGCTAGTTTTTAAATAATTTATTTTTTCCGTGTAATTAGGTCACTGCTCTGTCGACAGAGTTTAGATTCAGATAGAGAAACCTGTAACAATACATGCAATGTCCAGCAGTATCACCATAATTCTGCAACAAACTCTTGTCCTACATGCCTAACGAGAGCTTCTTCAGGAAACTAGGCACCTATTGATCTATTTAGATCATCAGCCTATAATGTTCCCACTGCTGGGTCACTGGCCTCCTCTCCTCTATAGGAAGTGGGCTGTACGAGAATCTACCAAGCGGGCCCAGTACGAGTTGGTAGATGTCGCATGTCACCACTGCTCTCATTCAATACAATTCAAAATTCAATTGATCTATTTATCTTTTAATTATTAGACCAGCGTCTGCGATTAGGTACTAAAAGCATAACAACTCTGCTAAGTCCATATCCCACATGGCAAGTTTCATCATCGTCAGATGATGATGATGAAACTAGACACACTTCGAATGTTTCAGACTTAATTATCTTAAATTGTGATAAGAAAATAGTTAGTTCACGCGTAGGTCTATATTAATGCACCAGTGTGTAACAACACAGGTATAACAAGGACTGCAGGAAGCTGCGCCAATCAACGACGTGTTCGATCACGTGACACGACTAGATAGCCCCCTAGCTGCTGCCGGCGCACCTTCGATCCTCCAAAGAGATATGAAATTCATCCCCTGTGCGCAGACGACCTTGAGAGGTCAACTCTCGTCTGGACTGTATTTATTATTCTTTAGAAAATAAAGTACAAAAGGTGTATTAACAAAGAAAGGAAAACCGGCTAACTTAAAAGTTAAAAGAACTTTGGTCTTAAGGAATCCATCAGATCGTTAATGCAAACAAGATTCGTTCGAGCCCGCCAAAATTAAGTTTTGGCGAGCCCTTATTGGCTATCGACTCCCTTCCCTTGCAGTGCAATGTCGAATCAATAGTATCCACTCTTCCACCAGATCGCCCTTATACATTGCATCAAGCTCGTCAGTATATCAAAGTTCTTGCATATTTAGTTAAAAGATTATGCACGGACTTGAATTTGTTAAGACTAGCTTTGTCTGGCTCTTTGAAATTGATCAAAAAAGTACCTACCGGACGTCTGAATGTTCTGGAATAAGTGAAGTGAAAGATTTGTGTGCGCGAAGGCAGTCATAAGTACCTAGTGCTGCGACATTGAAGTAATTTTGTTGATTGAAATACTAGACTTTTTAATTTCTTTGATAATTCGTTTGGTGACGGACATTGAACAATATTCTGAGGACCTGCGAACTAGTGTGATAAATTTCAAATGTGTTGGCGAATTAATTTGATAAATAAAATAATTATAGTGATGGGACATTCGGACTAAGTGCTACCGAACTGTTTGGAAAAATTGTGTTTTTAGTGGGCATTGAACATAAAAGATACTGATGAACATTGGATTTCAAGTTTATTATTGTGAAAGGGTTAAAAAGGTGCTTAGGTACTGTTTGATAAATTTAGTGCCAGCGTTGTGGCCGCAGTCCCTCGACGTCTTGGATCTGCAACCTAGTTGTGGCAAGCCTTGATCATCACACCTAAGCAGTCATCATCATCAAACATCATCTCCAACAGTAGTACACATTCCGCAAGTATTTACATTTAGTCGACATCATTAATGACCATGCGACCAGAATTTGTTCCTGCATTAATGGTTAATAATAACGGGTTTGAAGGCCACCAGCCAAATTGTCCTATGAGACGGCCTCTTCCGCCGCCGGGGATGGTTGAGGTGGGTCACTCTACAGTACCGCTCTTCGTCGTACATGCACACAGAATTTTTGCACCACATCAGCCTCCACACAGGCTGCAAAACAATAGTGGATTGTTTATGGTGCAGGAGCCGGGCCAGAGGCCGGTCCCAGCTTTGGACCGAACAATAGAGGCTGACTTTAATGAGGTTAAGCCATCCCCAGATTGCACCCAAGTGAACTTTGCTTTATGTAAAGAACGTTTCAGCGGGATCGGTGACGTCAGGTCATTCATCAATGCTGTAATCGATTTTAAGAACTTCAGCGAAATGAACGATGAATCTGCTCTCCGAAGCTTCCCCTTGCTGTTGACGGACCATGCAGCGAATTGGTGGCAGAACAACAAAACAAAGATTACCGATTGGGACAATGCAACCAAACTGCTGCGCAACGCTTTCCGAGTTCGTACGGAACAACACAAAATTTACCGTCGCCTCTTCAGCACACCTCAAACTGAAGAACCTACTGAAGCATTCGTCCTGAAGTCGAAAGGTTTATTAAATAAAATACCAGTGAATACTTTCACCAAAGAAACTCAGCTCGATATAGTGTACGCATTGTTAAACCGCCGTATAAAAGAAAAAGTTGAACGTGAAGATTGTGATAGTTTCACTGATCTGGTGGAGCGCGCTCGGCGCGTGGAAGAAGCAATCGCGGAAACGAATCCACGGGCACCTGTGCGGCCTCAACCGCTTATGCCGTATCTAGTACGTGCGCCGCCTCAAGCACCTGTGCGGCCCCAAATACCTGCGCTACCACAAGTACTTGCGCCACCACAAGTACATGGGCCAACTCAAGCAGCTGCGGCGCTTCAATCACCTGAAGAGAATCAAGCACCAGCGCCACCTCAAGCACCTGCGCCACCTCAAGTACCTGCCACACCTCATGTACCTGCGCCACCTCAAGCACTTGTAGAGCCTCAATCACCCGAAGAGAATCAAGCACATACGTCGCCTCAAGTATATGCATCACCACAAGTATCTGAGGTGCCACCAGTACCTCCACCATCTCAAGCAGCTGCGGCGTCTCAAGCACCTGTAGAGCCTCAATCACCCGAAGAGAATCAAGCACCTGCGTCGCCTCAAGTACCTGCGCCATCTCAAGCAGCTGCGGTGCCTCAAGCACCTTTAGAGCCTCAATTAACCGAAGAGAATCAAGCACTTGTGTCGCCACAAATATCTGCACCATCACAAGTACTTGAACTGCCACAAGTACCTGCGCCACCTCAAGCATCTTCGGCTCCTGAATCACCTGAAGAGTCCGAAGAGAGCAGAGCTTCTGAAACTCCTTGCGAAAACTGCAAGCTATATGGCCAGCTTTTTGAGCGAACGTGTCGAAAGTTACACAGGGGTGAGAAGATTGCACAAAACATCCAACTGCTCGAGGAACTAAGTCAGTTGGACGTTGAAAAGCGCACCAAAATGGTATGTTTCCGCTGCCGATCCGACAACATCTTAGGCCTGAAATGTCGGAATTGTATGCGTGATGTTTCGAATAGCTGTCCTATGATAAATGTTAACATATATGATATAGACTTTAACATCGTAGTGGATACGGGGTCGAGCCATTCTATTGCGTCAATGGACTTAATACGGCACCTGATTGCTCATAGGCAACACTTCACCTTTAAATTGTTGATTATGCCCATCATGGGTGTACCTACGCGTCAAGTTTTTCGCGTGGCAACCGTCGAAGTGATGTCGGCCGGAGTCAGGATTCCGACGATGTTCATCGATTTGCCGGGTACCGTTACGACGGTGTTTGGCATGGATTTTATACAGAGGGCTGGTTTGGTATTGGACTTCCGCGGTATCGGCTCTTGGACAGTTCGGGGAGCAACTAGGCTGGGCCAGATCAAGCCTTGATATGTGAGCAATTGAACAGACTTCAGTAATGAACTAAGAAAGTCGTCGCTATGGATTTATACTTAGTAATGGTACAACCACGAGCAAAAATCCGAAAGCCATTGTCTCGTGAAATATAAAAAAAAGTCGTGAGAAAAGACCTATTTTGTAATGGTATGGTTTTGAAAATACCATTCTCGTTACGCTATAGGTACACGTTTCCATCAATACTTTAGGAGAAAATCGCTTTGAATCTTGCGTTTATGTCAGGTATTTATGCTCGTGACTGTACAGTTTGCCTTGTTTCTACGTAGTACCTCGTTATTCTTCGATTAATTACCATTTACAAAAACAAAAACATAGAAATCTATAACATTAATATATTTTTGTGTAAAATCTAGGTGTTGTATGTCAGTGTATTTCGAATTACTACGCCGCGTTATAAGCGGACCAAAATAATGCTTGTTGTGAATAATGTGATTGTTCAATTTAAGACTTTGGCTGTGTGCTAAGAATTTTATCTGCCTTCGGCGAAGCGCAAAAGTAAGGTAATGAATTTCGAAATTAGGTAAAAACGAATATGTTTTACAACTTCGCTCTCGTCAATATGCAAATAGCAAGGTTTGGCAAAAATTGTTAAGCGTTTTATAAACGCTAAGTTAGTAGCTTTTTTTGAATACAAAAATCTAATGTATACAGGCAGGTACAAAACAGCTTTATTAAGAAAAAGCATACTTTCAATGGGGCCAGTCATCTATAATAAAATACCGCATATCTACAAAGAAGAGTCATTTAGCTTATTTAAAAAAAGGCTTACATCCTTACTTATAGATAAATGTTACTATTCAATACAAGATTTTTTGAATGATAAGAGTTTATAATGTTATTTTGATTTATTCTATTTTATTTGAATGCTAGGAATTTATTATGTTTTCTATTTTATTTGAATGATGGGGAGTCTAGGACGTTTTATTGATTTAATATGTTTTGTTTTGAATCTATTAATGTAATTGTTTTTTTTAATGCAATCAATTTTATTCAATCTATTTATTTTTTAATTGAGAAGTGATTATTGTTTATTATATGTATGTTCACGTGAGCGATATGTGCCTGTACTTTTTTTTTTTTTAATCATTATTTAATTTTATTTCTTTGTTTATAATTGATTAGGTATATAATAATTATTTCTTCGCTTTTTGCATGCCGTAAGGTAGAGTGTGTTGAAACTTTTTTTTAAAATGCTAACATCTTATTTTGTACACATATTCTTTGCAAAATAAATAATTTCATTTCAATTTCAATAGATCTAGACTAAGTTTGAGCTGGTAAAGTAAAGCTAATTTTAGCGGGCTATAATCTTATAGAACTGCGAGTTCTAGACATAACAAATTCTGAAATTAAGTTAGAAATAAAACGCATTAGACACCTTAACCAGATATATTCGTTCAAACATGAATAATCCAGAGGAATGTCAGAAAAGTACCATCAACAATAATAATAACACAATGTTATAACATAACACTTAACATATTTATAGTGTATTTTTCTTCACAAGTCCTATTTAGTAAACAAACAAGAGCGTGTCGGGCCACGCTCAGTGTAGGGTTCCGTAGCTTCCCGTCCGTCACAATAAGTGTTCCCACTTATGAGTTTAAAAGTAAAAAATTATACTACAAACTTAGTCCAGAAATTATTTTGTACAACTTTTTGTCTTTTTTGTACAAAAACTGTTGTTTCCATCAAGTTCAAAATAATTTTCCTAGAAAGTCCTTATAAAGTTCTACTTTTCAGATTTTTTTCATATTTTCTAAACTTATGGTTCAAAAGTTAGAGGGGGGGGGACACATTGTTTTTTACTTTTGGAGCGATTATTTCCGAAATTATTGACATTATCAAAAAATGATTTTAGTAAACCCCTATTCATTTTTAAATACCTTTCCAACAATATATCACACGTTAGGGTTGAAATTAAAAAAAAATCACTTCCCCCTTTATATATGGGGGGGCTACCCTAATAAAACATTTTTTTCCAATTTTTATTTTACCACTTTGTCGGCGTGATTGATATACATATTGGTACCAAATTTCAGCTTTCTAGTGCTAACGGTCACAGAGATTAAGCGAGGACGGACAGACGGACAGACAGATTTGGCGAAACTATAAGGGTTCCTAGTTGACTACGGAACCCTAAAAAGGTACAAAAATGAAAATTATTATTTTCACATCAATATTTCTCTTCAACTTAGGTCTGAACGTTTTAATCTTCGTAAGAACCGCAGACGTAAGATACAGATTAAACCAAAAACAGCTTCTAATTTACTATCTAAACACTTCTTTTTTCGAAATCTCAACACGCTATATTTGTTGACAATATAGGATTAGTGAATAAAAACACACTTTAGAGAACTATGACTTTGTTCACAAATTTATGGTTAGGATACAGTTCAAATATGCAAGGATTTTTGGTAGAAATAATACAGGCAACTCAAAATAATTTGGTTGTAATTGCGAAATAAGAAAATAAAGTAAATGCACAAAGAGCATTAAAAAAAACATAGAAATCTATAACATTAATATACATTGTACCTAACCCGTTATAAAATAATATACTTAGTTTTAAAAAACGGGCTGTGCAGTAAAATAAAAAAGTTTAAATCCACTTTTGGGACAGGGAGCTTTTTCCAGTGAAGTTTCAATGTCATTATGAGTAATAGACTCATAATGAAAAAAAAATAATAATACTTAATAAAAAAAAAAGAAAAAGAAAAAAAAAAGAAAAAGAATATGTATGAATCCTTGCTTATTAAAAGATCTGTATCAAATAAATAACGTTGACAGCTAAACTAGAAATTGGCCTAGAAATCTTCTAAGTACAATAAATTGTTTTTTTTTCCATCTAGATTCGTAAACATTCAAAACGGCTTGTCTAATATATATATTTTTTATAAATTATTGATATATTTTTATAGCTATTTGGTAACATGATAAAGGCTACTACAATTTTGTTACAGAGGGAGCCAAAGTCACTTTTATTTTGAAGACGTTTTGTATTATTTTTTTTAGTCTTCTATGTAGTATATTTACCGAGCTACTTAGCTTGATTATAATATTCTTCATTAGGACGAGCTGGTACACATGTGTACCACAAGCGGTACAAATTTGAACCAGCTCGTCCCTGAGAGGATTAAACACAATTTATATCGAACATGTAGCCTGTAAGATGCAACCATTTTATTGGTGTTAGAATATAAGTATAGTATATAACTTTCTACATATATTATGTTAAAATCTTTTCCCAAAATATCACTAGGAAAAAGACGACCAAAACTATAAAATTTTAAGACTTAATTATTACCTTAATTTCCGAATACACGTAGTATTTTTGTAACTTGGAACTCGAAAAAGACATTATAACCATTGGTTTTCAAATCTGTTGACATTGGCTTTCAAAATCTGGAGGAACATTTTTTCTAAAAAATAACTATGTCTTCTATTAGTTTTCGTCCAAATCCGACCCTGCCACACCTGTCGTCCTTTTAAATTTTAAATTATTTTAACCACAAGTTTCCCCATTTTAAATTAATTTTCAGCAAGAATAAGTACGACTAAATTGAAACTTAACACTTTCACCACAAATCACAATAAAAATACTAAATAAAAAGTTGGTTAAAGGACTCACTTGCAAACCGTAACAGTAACCATTAAAATTAATTAAATGAAAAAACACTCCTTCCATAGAATCGTACGAAAAATCCATTCAATTTCCCTTTAACATCCTAATTCTCATCCCCAACTAACGATATGCATTCCTTTTTTACATCCACCTTACTTTGTATTTTCTATACCATTTCTTGTATACTTTTGGATTAAAACCTTAAGTCCCTCGCACAAAGTTCATATTTCGTTGTAACTTAAATTGCAAGATGATGTTTTCATTAGTTTTTTTTTTGGAAGTCTGTTGTTTTTTTTTGTAAAAAAGTTTTTAATCTTTTAAAAACTTTTTTACAAAAAAAAAAAACAACAGCCTTCCAAAAAAAAAACTAGAAAGTGAAAAATAACTTTTGACACCGACTTTCGAAATTAAAGTTATTTTTCACTTTGTGGTGTTTTTTTTTTTGGAAGTAGGGTGTTTTTTTTTGTAAGTTTTTATTTTTCATTTTTTAGTTGTACCCAGGGATTGAAAACCGGTACGAATTTGGGTTCCGGTTCTTCATTTCGGTTCTTAAAAAGGTTCTTCTTTTCGGTACGGTTCCGGTTCAGGTTCCGGTTTGGTTCTGGTTCCATAGTACCGGTTCCAAATAAAGGTTCCAATATACCGGTTCCGTATCATCCGATTTAAAGGTTCTCTAAGAAAGAAGGGATAATGTTTGACGCGTGGCTAGCGTATCTTTTCTTTCAGTTAGCCTTCGAATTATTGGTGAGTAGAAGTCTGTACTGTACAGTGTCAGCAAATATTGACAGTAATTAATATTAGTTGTTTATATAATCTACAGTTACTGTTAATTTTTTTTTTTTTTATTGGAAATTGGTTTGCTCTTGACTCTAGTCTAGGTCAGAGATGACAGAGACAAAGTCTACGATGGAGTGAGCTCACCCAGAAGAAGCCTGTTCACTCTTACTTTGAAGAGATTCGGGTTGTATGCACTCGGAAACACAAACGCAGGTAGAGAGTTCCACTCTTTTGCTGTGCGCATTATAAAGGACATTTGAAAACGCTTAGTGCGAATTGGTGGAATAGCAACTAGGTAGGGATGGTAACTTGCAGTGCGTCTGGATGTCCGAAGGTAGAAGGGGGCCGGTGGAATGAGGTCGTGGAGTTCTTGGGCACACTCACCGAAGTACAATCTGTAGAAGACCGACAAGCAGGCAACCTTGCGGCGATGAGCCAAGCTGTGAAGCTTGGCATCCACCAGTTTTTCGTCGCCAATGAGCATCTTAGCTCTGCGTTCCACCGAGTCAAGCGCGGCAAGTTGGTATTTCGCTGAGCCATCCCAAAGGTGGCTGCAATACTCCATGCAGGATCGGACTTGTGCTTTGTAAAGAGTTAAAAGCTGTCCAGGCGTAAAGTATCGCTTCACCCTATTAAGGATGCCCAGCTTCTTGGCCGCAGTTTGGGCTTTGTACTCGATGGTGGCACCGAAGTTGAGACTAGATGTCAACTCCATGCCCAGGAGCTCGAGCCGATCTGTTACAGGAACAGATGTACCCCGAAAAGTAGGAGTCTGGTCGAAACGACTCCTTTTGGCGGTAAAAACACACGCCTGGGTTTTGGTGGCGTTAAAAGAAACCAAATTGTCAGCACCCCACTGGGAGACAAGGCCCAAGGTCAAATCTGTCCGCTCCACCATGGCCTCTCTTAAGAAACGAACTTCGGCCCTGCTGGCCTTTGTGCTGGACAAGTATCTCTCTGAAACAGTACTGTCATCTGCGTACCCAACAATACCAGGCTGAAGTAGGTCATTGATGTGCAGCAGGAAAAGAGTTGCAGAGAGAACAGACCCCTGAGGAACTCCGGCATCAATAGCCATAAGGTCAGAGGAGCAGCCATCAACGACTACTCTGATCGACCGCTCACTAAGGAAGTCTGATATCCAGCTACAAAAATCAGCTGGGATGCCATAAGCCGGAAGCTTGCTGAGTAGACCGGCGTGCCAGACCCTGTCAAAGGCCTTCGAGATATCAAGCGATACAGCAAGTGCTTCGCCGTGTTTCTCGATGGCTTCACCCCAACAGTGCGTGACATATACAAGAAGATCGCCAGTTGACCGTCCCCGGCGAAAGCCATATTGATGGTCACTGAGGAGATCATTGTCTTCAAGGTAGGTCAGCAACTTACTGTTGAGTACCCTTTCCATAACTTTGCAGAGAATGGAGGTAATGGCGATCGGTCGGTAATGTGCAGGGTCTGCACGGTCGCCCTTTTTGGGCACTGGTTGTACATTTGCAAGCTTCCAGGATTTTGGCACCGTTCTTTTTTCAAGAGAGAAGCGAAACAAGCGTGTCAACACAGGAGACAGTTCAGGCGCACACTGCCTCAACACTCTCGCTGGAATACCGTCAGGCCCGCTTGCCTTGTTCACGTCTAGCCTGCACAAAACTCTTCGGACCTCTTTATTGTGAACTGCGATCTCCGGCATCGAGGAGTCACAATGAGGTACAGTGGGTGGTTGCTTGGAGCCAGCGTCCAGACGTGAATTGCTTGCAAAGAGAGATGCAAATAAATTCGCTTTCTCTCCTGCAGAGTGAGCAAGCGACCCATCAGGTTTCATCATTGGAGGTAAAGTGGGACGACAGAAATTCGCTTCAACCGCTTTAGACAGGGACCAGAACTGTTTACTACCCGGAGGATGCGATGCCAGCTTGATCCCAATACGTCCTACATGGTCAAAACGTGCCTTACGCAAAACCCGCTTGCAGAACTTAACGGCAGAATTAAAGGCTCTTTTCTTCGCGCGAACCCTACGCGCTCTAACTTTGCGGTCGCGGGCCTTGACCCAGGCTTGGTACGCAGACTCTTTTCGGGCCTCAGCGCGGGCGCATTCCGCATTATACCAAGGCCGGGACTTGTGACCAAGCGGAATGTCGGAGAATGGAATAAAATACTCCATCCCCTGCTGAATCACGTCCGCAACCACGTCAGCACAGCACGAAGGGTCACCCGAGGAGAAGCACACCTGCCACCATGGATAAGACGCAAAAAAGTGCCGCATCTCATCCCAGTCTGCTGACTCGTATCGCCATACTCGCCTCGTGCCTCTAGGACTCATCTGGAGGAGAGCAGGTCGATATGGATTTCACCAGACAGTGGTCAGACGTTCCCAGCGGGGCTGAGACCGATACTGAATGACTGTCCGGATCAGTTGCCAGCAGAAGATCCAAGCAATTGGGAGCCGACGACATCCGGTACCCGCGTTGTCACATTCACCATCTGGGTTAGATCTAGCGTTAAAGCAAACTTGCGCGCCTCCAACCCAGCATGGTCAGTTCTCTGGAACGGGAACAACCACTCTTTATGGTGGGCGTTAAAGTCCCACAGAAAAATGAGCTTCGCTGTTGGGTACCGTTGCTGGGCTACGTCAGTCGATTCCACGAGGAAATTAAAGAGCGCCGTTGTCTCCTGGTCACCGCTGTGCGATCGGTAGACGCCGATGTAGACAGATTTCTCCACGCCTGTGTCCACAAGTAGCCATATGGTAGAAAAACCCGATTTCTCAAAGCAACGGAGACGACGACAACAAATATCATCGCGGACGTACACACAGACCCCAGCTTGCTTCTTGAACTTGTGTTCAAGAGAGTAACCCGGGTAGTTGAGGTACGCCACGTCCGATGGGGTTGCTATCTTCGTCTCCGTCAGGAAAAACAGGTGCGGCTTCTCGGTCTCAAGGTGGTGATGGACCGGATCGAGATTTGATTTAATAAATTAATATAAAATGGACAAAGGTAAGTTTAATCGTATTGTATTCACTTAGATATTATCATCTTCTTTATTTATTGAATATACAGGGTTAATGGAAAAACACCAACAACCTCTTAAGAGGTCATTGTACAACAGACAAGTACACGAATGTATAATATAAATAAAACAATGAAACCAATATAGGGCGCACGCGTTGTTCATGCAACGAATGATGCGAATGATCTACAAATGCAATGTACCCCTCTCTCCTCTTACAAAATTTCCTATCTTGCCGCTATTGTCCTGCGCTGAGCGGTATAGTATGAACTCGTTCGGTCTCGTACTCGTACCGCTAAAGAACCGGTAAAATAAAGGTTCTAATTAAGGTTCCGGTTCCGGTTCGGGTTCTAGCAACCGGAACCACTAAATACCGGTACTTTACCGGTATTTTAGGAACCTTTTCAATCCCTGTGTACCTACCTACCCCAAACAAATTCATATAACACTACTTGCTATGTGAACACCAGTGACAGGAAGCTATTGAACACATCTGTCTACCCCTTCAAAGGGTACAGGCGTGATGTTATGTTGTGTGATTGTGTAAACAATGCATACATATGCTCTAGCAGCAATCGCGGTTGATATGCTGGCATTTATTGAAGAGTTCCGTTGTCTGTCTCCGAAACTCATCCTCAGATCTTTACGAAATTAAAATGGGACCATTTCGCAATAAACATCTTTCGAACAAAAAAAAATTTTGCAAATCCGTCTATAAACGAGGGAGTTATGCCCGAACATACATAAAAAAAAAAAAACATTCGAATTGAGAATCTCCTCCTGTTCAGAAGTCGGTTAAAAATGAACTTTGTTCTTATAGTGTCAAAGTTGGTATTTGTATAAATTGAAATAATAGTCTGGCTTTAGTTTAAAAAACTAAAGCCAGGTAAATAGCTGACTATTTACCTATTCGTTCATTAGGTGGCACGATAAAATCAAAATATACGGCGTGTCTAACATTGTTTCCTAAATGACGTAATCATAAATGTCTATTTTATAATAATTATAATTATGAAAACTTTTATCTTAAAATCTCTGTGTTCTAGTATACGAATCTTGAAAGATGGAATCTGTAATCTTGAAGATCTGTGTTACCTAACACAGATCTTCAAGTATACCTATACTTGATTGTCTATATTAATAATAAAATTCTGTGTCAAAAATGTATTGCATTTATTAGACAGTAGTGCTGTGCTACAAGGGTCTTTTGGCGCCTATATGACATTGACAGGGGGGCGTTGTTGGTAAACATTTGTGAAATTGTCACAGAAATCATATTGAAAAATCAAGATGTCGGCGTTAGTTCCGATTTTGGTTACACGCCAAAGATCCTTGTAAAACTATAGGTATACTTAACTGTCTATGATAATAAATAATTGTGTGTCAAACATTTTACTGTATTTATTATGTATATAGGAATATATCGCGCTAGGCAGAAAAGGTTCGTGCTAAGTCTTATTTCTTCTTTTCTCTTTGACCGCTAGTGTATAGTTAGTGGTTCATTCATAAATGAACGAGTTATAGAGTAAATATGGGTCAGAGACCACGGTAAAGAGGACAGAGTGAAATTAGATTTGGAGGGCTGGGTAAAATATGATTTGAAAGGCAGGGTAAAAAAAATTGCTTTGGAAAGCGGAGTAAAATTATTTGGATTGTTTGATTGAGAATGATTGGGCGGTCATTAGAACACACCTTGAGTATAAGGCCAGGATCTAGAAAGGTTACGTGGCAAGTACTTTGGCTAAACAATATCCCTGTCACTGTCGCACAACTGTCAAAGTGCGAGATAGAGTCGGGCATGTTTATGGATCTTTAATTCAAAAGAATACTGACCGAACCAAAAACAAACAAACCTACTAAAAAAAAACACAACAAATAAAAAACTATTAAGTAATACGAATACTGTCTGAACTAATTAAAAATGACACATAGTAAAAGTAAAACTCTAATTACCTTTTTAAATGTCTTGGACATTCGCATGTTCTAATGAGTCAATATTTTAAAATGCATAATTATTATAAAAGTCTGCCCAGCGCGTTTCTACCACAGATTAAGATACTTGTCAACTTTTTGTGTGTTCTGCAAGTATGTTCGCAGTAAGGAATCATAGTTTTTAAGGGTGTTGTGAGACAAAAATGTGCCAAAAGAATATAATTCAACGTATCATTATAAAAATTAAGTTTATTAACGTATTAATACTACTACAGGAATTTTCAACTATTTTAAGTATTTTGTCTTTCATAAAATCTCTTAACTCAGCAAAGCTATTTCGGCTATAAAAAAAAGTTTATTTTTGAGAACGTTTATTTTTACTTTTAATTCGACAGATTGTTTTAAGATGGGCTTAATAAAATATTGGTGTCGTAAGATGGCGTTTTATTTTAAATAAGATTTAATCTATTGTCAAACTTTATCCAAGGAATGGAAATACCAATTTAAGTTACCCAAAATCAGTGCTGAAAATCCCCAAAGACATGTCACCGGCTTACATGTCACCACCAAAATAGCCAACAATGGTGATGAAGAAACAAAGCCCTTACCTAATCACCGAAGCGAGGTTTAAATCACCAACACGAATTATCAACTTTTTTTAACGCCATAAATTGACATCCTGTAAGGGTTATTGATTATAATATGATTCGCAACCGTAACAAATATGACTAGAAAATTAGAATCAGAAATACTCCTTGAGTAAGAATAAGGCCTGAGTTCACCAACATTCAAACCACCGGTTAGGTATTTAAACAGTTGGTTTATGTCTTTCCTAAGGAAATTTTAAATACAGAATTGATTAAGTATTTAATCAGTTGATTTAAATGTTGGTGAAAACAAGGCTAAAGCCTCAAATGTCATGATTTCATGAAATAGTCTTCTATAGAGAATTTGAACTTAGAAAAAAAGAAAAGAAAAAGAAAGAAAATTTGTTTATTCTGCACAAACAAAAACGCACATTGCAAATAAAAAGAGTCACCCTTAGAGAGTTTTAAGGGTGATTTTTATTATTATAATTCTACTAGAAGCGCCCCACGGTTTTACCAGCATAAGTGGCGATCCCGTACGAACATCGGGATAAAAACTATCCCAAGTCCTTCCCCGGGATGCAATCTATCTCTCTGTCAAATGTTATCGAAATCCGTTCAGTGGTTTAGGCGTGAAAAGGTAACATACAGACAGAGTTACTTTCGAATTAATAATATAGGATGGATAAATAAATATTTGTTACGGTCGCGCATCGCGAATATTTAGATCAACTTACAGCCTGATACCCTAATTACATAAAAAATACCTACTAATTGGAAAACAAATTAAGAAAATTTGAATTTATCGGGCTGACGCTTTTGCCTCAAGGGACGGTAGTACTCATGAAAACGAACAACTTTTAGTATGGGACCAACTCTGAAATAATATCTTACTAATCACACTAATATTATAAAGGCGAAAGTTTGTGAGCTGTGTGTGTGTGTGTTTATATGTTTGTTACTTCTTCACGCTCAAACGGCTGGACCAATTTTGATAAAATTTTGTTTGGAGGTGGCCGACACCCTGGATTAACTAACCGCCACGCGGTTTTACCAGCGTAGATGTCGATCCCGTGTAAATATCGGGATAAAAGTACTTATATGTTAATCCAGGGTGTTAGCTACCTCCATACAAAATTTTATCAAAATTGGTCCAGCCGTTTGAGCGTGAAGAAGTAACAAACATATAAACACACTCACAAACTTTCACCTTTATAATATTAGTAGGATTAGAGTTCAGAGTTGATCCCATTATCCCATATGAGTTCTCCCTATAAGCAAATTCCTCCTCTTACTAGCCATATTATAGACAAAACTTCGTTTAAATAAATCTCCTGATAACAAAAAACACAATCTAATAAGGAATTTGATTTTGATAATACTGTATCATATCATAGGTTCTAGTTCTGAAGTTTAGGAAGGAGTTCCTAATAACGGACAGCATATACGCTGCTGCCTCTTTTTCGGTCGAGTTCGGGGCGAATCGGGAACGAAGGAGGCGGATCGTCTGACCTCGGAAGCATGGTAGACCTGTGTCCAGCATCAGAGAGACCATTGATATTATTGCTTCTTGGTAGGGCCTGGAAAGAGAAAAGATGGCGTTACAGATTGTGGAATCTCAGAGGTTATTGTAATGTATCGGAACCAGAAATTAAGTTCCAATTCCATTGTAACCAATTTTTATAGGAGGTTTTTAGGGTTCCGTGTCCAAAGGGTAAAAACGGGACCCTATTACTAAGACTCCACTGTCCGTCTGTCACCAGGCTGTATCTCATGAACCGTGATAGCTCGACAGTTGAAATTTTCACAGATAATGTATTTCTGTTGCCGCCTTAACAACAAATACTAAAAACAGAATAAAATATATATTTAAGGGGGACTCCCATACAACAAACGTGTTTTTTTCGGCGTTTTTGCCTTGTGGTACGAAACCCTTCGTATGCGAGTCCGACTCGCACTTGACCACTCAGCCACCATCAAGACAGTAATTCTAATGACATAAGGCTCATATTCACCTAACAGCGAGGAAGGCTTGCACACAAAGCTCGCAGAACCATCTAAATGGTGGCGCTTCCATCTTCCCTCCCATGACCATCACCATTTCGTCAGTCAGTTTGATGTCAGGCTCAAAACCTAGGTTACCGCCCGGCGATGACTCGAACATGAAGCCGAAATCTGAAAAAGTAATATGGAGTTGTTGGATTTGAATTTAGTCTTTATGTGTAGAGAATAGAGAAACGGTCGAAAATCGTGTTCCGGCTACAAGACACCCTTTGTGTTGCCTATATTTTCTTTAGTCATGACGGAATGATGAACGAATGAATGAATCGAACGATGAACGTCATCATATATTTTATATTCATTGTCGAAATGGAAGACCTCTTGTCAAAGTGGTGCCAAGCGGTGTCGTAAATTTTCACGAAAACCCCTATTGCCCCGTATTTAAAAGTACCTGTAGTAAGATAAAATAGTCGATACGTACCTATATGTATGATATGTCCATCCGTATCCAGCATGATGTTACCGTTGTGTCTGTCCTTGATCTGCAGCAGGAACCCGATCACGCTGTACGCAGCCATTGACGTCACGAAACAACGACGAGCGGCCTGGAATACATGGTTATAAGGTTGATGTTTTAATTACAGCCCGAATTACATTGTTTACTAGCTTCCGCCTTAAGCACGTTAAGCCGTTGGTCCCGGCTGTCATTCGTGGATCTTTGACAGTCGTTACGGGTAGTCAGAAGCCCGAAAGTCTGATAACCAGTCTTATCAAGGGGTATCGTATTACCCAGTAACTGGGTTGTGGTGTGGAGGTCAGATAGGCAGTCAGAAAATACTGGTATTCAGCTGCATCCGGTTAAACTGGAAGACGACCCCAACATAGTTTCGATGGAAAATACTAGTATTCAACTGCATCCGGTTAGACTGGAAGCCGACCTTAACATAGTTGGGAAAAGGCTAGGCAGATGATGATGACTAGGTTCCGCCCGCATGGTATGTCAACAAAAAGTCTAAAGAAAGCTATTGTTAAAAAAAAGTAAAGTTAAAGTTATTGTCAGCGCCTGTCCTTTCTTTGGAATGGAGATATCAAAGTATCCCCATACCAAATTTCATCAAAATTGGTCCAGCCGTTCCAAAGAGTAGCCGGAACAAACAGACAGACAAAAAATTTTAAAAATGTTTTTTTTTTGTTTTAAGTATCGTTTATAGTTTTATATGCATTTAGTAAAAAGCTGTTATTGTGGCATTACGAACAGACACTTAAATTTTATTTATTTGTATGTATAGATTAGTTAAAAAAAAGTTTAAAAACTAAAACCCAACTACTGAAAAGGATGAAACAAGTGAGTGCCTTCCCATGGTCGCATGGTGCTGTACTAACATACTTATAATCTATGGTAGCAAGCGACCACGAGAAAGTACTTTCTTGTTTCATCCTTTTCAGGAGTCGGGTTTTAATTTTTAAATAATTTTTTTTTATTTAATTATTTTGGGGCATATTTCAGTAATATTTATATTTTTGAAATGTGCTAATTAAGTCCTTTCATATCCCACAAGGCACCATCCCAAAATATTTATTTTTAAAATCATTACTTTATGTTTTCTAGAAGGCGCAATATTGAATTTTAAAAAAAGAAAAAAGAAACGTCACATAGCCTATACCCAGCGGACGGTCAAGACGCCTCTAACGATACATCATTTGTCAAAATATTATAAGCACTTTTGAAGTTATGAGGGAACAGATGAACATACATACGTACATACATACAACATACATACCGGTCAAAATCATAAGCCTCCTTTTTGCTTCACCGTAGTCGGATAAAAAAGGAGGTTAAATTGCAGAAATCGCTTTTAGACGTATCACAGTCAACCGACTACTCCACCTGTATTTTATTAATGTAACCTACATTCGTTGCAAATAAATAATTTGATTGATTGTTACCCACCATGCCACCAAGTCAGTAAAGTAGCAGAAAAAGAACATAAGGGCATCGTGCTTTTCACAGAAACAAGGAAATTTCATAGTGTTAGCGTTCGTGACACGTTACACAGTTAACTGAATGCATTTGTAACACGTTACTCAGTTAACTGAATGCGTTCGTAACACGTTACACAGTTGACTAAATGTGTTTGTAACACGTTACACAGTTAACTGAATGCGTTCTTAACACGTTACACAGTTAACTGAATGCGTTCGTAACACGTTACACAGTTAACTGAATGCGTTCGTAACACGTTACACAGTTAACTAAATGCGAAAGGCATTGTAACTTGCACCTAATTGCGTACCACATTTTCAACCACAATTTGAATCAATTTAAAGGATATTGCTAATCCATTGCTTCATACGTTAGAAAAATTTGTCTGTTCATCAACGTAAATAACACAATGAATTTTGTTGAACTGTCAAAATTAAAGCCATTCTTACTGTTACTGTGTTACGGAATTACCCCAAAGTTTTGGTCATTCAAGTTTTTTTAGCGCAATATCTTCAGCCGCAAGGCGAACGCTTCTTCTCGCACTAAGAAAATCAAGCCAAAAGAAAAACAAGCGTTGGTCACGTCCTTGAAGCACATAGGTATGACCGCAGCCAAAAGTTCAGTCCTACCATACGGACTACATTGGCTTGCGCGTGTGAAACGTCTAAGCCTAAGTTTTATTAATAAGCCCAGCAAGTCGTTGCATTGGGTTATTTTGTTGAAAATGGAACGTGTGAAGGAAAAGTTAGCGGTTGACCGCATACCACTCTTAAGCCCTTTGTAATAAGGTTGAAAAATACATACCTGAAACTCTCTAGTCGTCTCGTCTCCGTATTTCTTGATGAAGTATTCGTACATGCCGATATCAGTTTGTCGGCCGAGCTGATCACGAGATTTGGCGTTAGGCACGCATTCTATTACGCCACACTGAAATTATTTACATAGGGTTATTGGCTGTAGTTGGAATCGTTTTAGATATATTTTTAACTAGCTCCTGCCCGCGACTTCGTCCGCGTGAATTTTTTTGTTCCCCCGACCCATCCCGTCGCATCTCATCGCCTGCCTGCGCTATTACCTACTTCGTTTTTGCTTTGCGTTCATTCTGACTTTTTTTGTGCGTGTAAAAAATGTATTTACAGAATCATAATCATTAGAATCAGTAATACAACTTGTTAGGTTAGTATAATCCCAAAATGTCAAGATTTTCATGAATTTGATATTGTGAAGTTTCATGAAATAGTAATTCTGTGGGATTACTTGATCTTAGAGAGTTGTGTTGATGACTTTAATGATTATAATTCTGTAAATACATATTTGTTACGGCCGCGAATCATATATTAATCAACGTACAACTTACTACTGTCCAGCAAATTGCAAAAACCTAAAAAAAAATGAATTTCGCGGGCTACCCTGGCGCTTTCGCCTTAAGGACATTCCAAAATACTCACCCCAGGTGCAGTGGCGACGACCTTATACGGGAACAGATACAAGTCAAGCCCTACTTGCTGGAAGATGTTCTTGAACAGCGATATGACTTGTAACGCCAACATGTCCTGTCTGACGTCATCTCCTACTTTAAAGATGGCGGCTTGCCATACTTCCGTTGCTATGCCGGTGAACCTGTCTTTGCCTTCTTCCTGTAAGGTCGAAAGGTGTGATTAGTGCTTTGTTTTTAAATAAGGGATAGTTTTGTTAGTAGGAGTTATTGACAGTTGGTGTGACTTCAAAAACGTTTTCCCACGCTCGGATTTAGTTTCCATGCACATACATTCAAATCAGGGAATTGAAAACGAAATAACTTTCGTTCCGTTACCACTAATGCTATCGTATAATATTCCAAAATTTGTAACGATACTAAAACCTAAAAATATCAATAACGTTACAAAAAAAAAAAAAAAACGTTATAGAATATAATTTTCGTAGAACAAGTAACGTTATAGGTATCAGTAACATTAAGCTTATCCGCTTGTAGTAACGTGTAACAATTGAAACGTTACAGATTCATTTGTAACGTTATTCTTAAGAACTTTCTATGCAATACAAGTATCTGATCGGTGCAGGATTCGTTCATCATTCCGTCATGACTAAAGAAAATATAGGCTCTTTGATAGATGCCTGGACCTGACGTGTCAGTGCTGCCACCTAGCGAACGTCATTTCAGAATACCCTTATTAATGAGCCATTGCGTCTGGCGTGGAACCATGTTCCGGCGGTATACAATGGTGGTTCAAGGAAGGGAAGGTCTCATTTTTCACACACAGACTTACAAGTTCAGCTGGAGAACGACGATGACCGATGTTGAAACATTTTAGAAGACTCTGTTTACAACGATAAAGTTGAATGAAATAGGGAATATTCATGATTTTTTTTTATTAAAAAATTAATCCTCATTCATGTAATAAACAGTTTAGTAAAACTGTTTTTCGGATAACTATGAAATTAAAAAAGATATGAGCCATCGAAGATTTGTTTCTATCTCTTTCTCGCAAAACGAAATTTAACACAGAGTTTATATGGCCGTAGTGACATGTGACGTCACAGTCTATGTCGGATCTCTCTGTCTAATTGGTGTGTAATCAATAGTTTTAAATGCTCATATCGGACGTGTTTCTTGGGCGATTTTAATATTAATTTCACTTTTTGTCATCTCTACTACAGTATTTTCATATTTTGTTAATAAATGCCATGAAAAAAATTCATGCATATTCCCTAGTGCAAACGTAGTGATTGTAAGAGATAAGATAACCAAAAATGATTGTCATCAGCGATGATGACAATCATTTTTGGATACGTTTATTTCATAATCTTTTTATAAGCATTTCTAAGTACAGACGCCAGCACATCAACCTACCCGAAACTGTCAAATTTTCCCAATCAATTTTGAACCTTATGCTGTAGCAATAAAGTTGAAAATGTAGTATCAGATCGTCATCCCACCTGACTACTGTCATCTGACATCCTGACACCTGTCATCCAAAGTTATCTGACTATTGAAAAATCAGCCATTTATAGTCATACAGAACTGTAGGATAAGTTTATTCCAGATTTATACATAATTGGTATCGCGCTTGCTGATATAAAACTCTTCGTTCTTCGTTCTCACCCCACATTTTCTAACACAAGTGATTGGATCAATAAGGATTTAAATAAATACTTACTGAGGGAGGATCCTCTCCAGCGGAGATAGCCATTGCGACGGCTTCCATCTCATCGATGCCGTACTTCCGTACCCTGAACCGCGCCAAGTAAGGGGCTTTCGCTGCACTCTGCATGGGAGTACCTGGTCAAAAATTTTATTTGTAAGAGTTTTGTGAAGAAACCATGACGCATTGACAAGATTAGTCAGCAATGTCGATAAGTTTTATTGTGTATGACTTTTTATTTTTTACAGATAGTTTCTTAGAGATACTTTCCTATTTTGTGATTGTGAGGACGTTTCACACATTCACAGCGTGTGTGTTGTACACTTGATTACCACAAGTAAAGCTCGTGTCACTTCGCAAGATAAAAATACTATAACAGTGAAATTTTAAAAGATTGTATTAGTAAACGGAGGAGTTTCTTGCCGGCGCGGCGCTTCTCCATAAGAAACGACCAATTGGAACCGCGCATCTAGCTTCTGATGTTTCATAAGTGTGATTAATGTGTTGAATTTGTTAGCTTTAGATCGAGTTGGGTGGAAAAGGGTTGAAATTATGACTTGCAGTTTTTTTAATTCTTTTAATTCGACATGTAAGTAAACGTAAAAGCAACCTACCGCTCTTGTAATCGATGTCAGTAACCATTGAATCTGGGTTCGATGGTAGGTAGCAACCGGGCTGAACCTGTGGGCAAAGAAATGATGGAAATAGTATTGATCGTCGTAACAAACATAATCTGCGTTCGCGATTTATTTGCCAAAAATGTAAACAAATATGAATTAATGGAAAAATAACTTTAATTCCTACACAATAAAGTTCAGTTTACGCTACAACTTCAAATATTTTTATAACACTCTGTAATCAACTTAATTGTCATTGAAATAATGTTGATATTTGTTTAACTTTAAATAGGGGGGGGGATATGCAGTACTGCGCACTTTTACTATACATAAGTATAGATGCCATTGTCACAAGAATAGGCATTAAAGTTTCTGTTAGACTGGAACAATAGTACATTACTTCAGAGGGAAGAAAGTGACAGTTCCATACCGAGATTATGGCATTTGCGCCACGAGCTTGCGAGGGGCGCAAACCATTTGAGGTATGGAACTGTACTTTATCCTGAGGGATGTATAGTGCTTTTTATTACACCTACGAGGAAAATTATGGACATATAAGTATTGTTGTATCTGCATTTAGATTTTTCCGGCAACAGATTATCAACAATTTCTTGGGCCGTCTCTAATAGTTCTGGCGGTGTGTTAGGGATAACATCATCACTGTCGCTCGAAGTATCCATATTTTACAAAAAACACAAAGATAAATGTGTTTTTGCGAAAATGCGCGGGCTTTTCCATTTTTTATTCGCCCGTTTCTGGAGTAGGCTAAGATCATAAGGTCATGCAGCCACTTCTTCCGTGATTCCACGCGTTTTATATACAAAAATAATTTCGTTTTTCATTTTCTGTATGCACCAAGGAGGTTGGTAACTGGTAAAAAAAAACTGTATGTGGCCAGTAACAATTTACTTGAAATTTAATTAGTAGACAGTTAAAATCTCTTGGCAGTATGACTGCTGACAAATTAAAAAAAAGAAAAACCGGGTATGTAATGGAATTTCATACATTTTTCCCACCCTTGGGTCGAAAGGATTTTCATACAAACTTCCATACCTTGGGATGAAAGGATTTGAAGGGCGGGATAAAGGCGTTTCTTCCCTCTAATTGGTATAATTAGTATGTATTTTCAGAGCAGGTGTGATAAAAATGCATTTACCGCATGCTAATTATAATCATTGCCCTGAATTCTGACACTGCCATTTTTGACGTGAAAACTTCTGTAGGCGCTTTGGGCATTTTTTGAGATGGGAAAAAACCATTGAACTCGCGACACTGTTAGCGTAACCGACACCGCACTACATTCGGATGTGTTCGGCTGTCCTCGAGATGAACTCGGTTTTAATGTATATCCGAAATGTCAGTGAGTAATGGCAAAGTATTCTGTTTGTGTTTTGTTTTCACTTGTGTCGGCACTCCCGAAGTGCCACTGTTTTTTTTCTCACACATTTTTCTTTATTATATAACATCTCATATCACGTAAACGAAGTTGTGAAGGATGACTGTGTTAAACGCATAGTAAAATACGCTACTAACGATATCTAGCAATATCGGAAATATTTTAGCTATTATTATTTTTTTATTCTAATTTAGATAAACTTGAGTTCCAATCCAAACCATTTCTGGTTTAATGGTACAAAACAAACATGAACCTGTATAAAAACTGTATGTATAAATAAATACATAAAACAAATGAAAAAAAAAACGAGTGCGCTTATGACCACACGACTGAAGTGAAACTTCTTTAGCTCCATCTGTATATATATATAGGTCTGCATCTTTATCCTCCGCGTTTTGGAGTAAAATTTTTTTCAATTACTTGAATTACGAAAAAAAAATAACCAAAGAATCACCGTTAGCGTAACGCTAGTAAACTCGCAAACGATATTTCATTTACTAGCTATAAGAGAAAGAGAGATAAAAATGTGCGAGCGCACTGCTTTCTCTTGCTTATATCCCCCACTCAACTCCCGTTCGCCTCGCCCGATCACACTTTTCGTAACGCTTACGTCACGCGTTCGCCAGCTTACTCCCCAAGTCAAGCGTGCGTAAAGAAGTTTCACTTCAAAAAAATTTTATGACTCAGATTTTTTGCACATTTTTTATTACTTATCTCGACCCTTGAAAAAATGGCCTTCTAAAACAGTATTCATCAAGCCATACCTTAACAGTTTTCAGCGCCTCCAAACAAGCTCGTTTCCTCTCGGCGCCCTTCGGGAAAGGTCGGATAGTTCCGCTGATGTTCGTGATCTGGCTGAAGAAGTCGAACTCTCTCTCGTAGAACGCTTTAGCGGGGCCCGAGAGATGGTCTACTATGTTCTTTGTGAGGCTTTCTAGGATGTCGTATAGGGCAGCTGAAAAAATGGAAAACATTGTGAAATTATTACAAGCTTTTTTCTAAAGTACTACCAATACCCACAGCCCCATTTTGATCCATCCAACCATCTACCTAGCCTTTTCCCCGCTATGTTATAACTGTTGTTATTTTGTAACCGGATGCAGCTGAATAACAGTATTTTACAAGCCACTGTCTCCTGTCCTCCACAAACCAGTTACTGGGTAACACGATACACCTTAGTAATACTGGTTGTCAGACTTTCGGGGGCTTCTGACTGCCCGTAACGACTGTCATTATCTATGAATGATTGACTCGTGCGACTGCTATGTAGCCACCACCCACCTATCACCTATTAAAGTTTTACTGTGAATTTAAAAGTATAGCAAGACTTGTGTTGAGAATCGAACCCAACACAAAACCATGCGCGCGACCCGCACGCGCAGGCAGCGTGACCAGCGCGTGCCCGGCTAGCTGGGCGCGAGGACACGCGCGGCCCGACGACCCCTCGCTTCCATGGACTCCACCGCGACGGACGATACTCCTCTCTTAAAGTGCCACTAGTCGATATTTTTTCCATACAAATTTCGGGAAAGTATTACTCCACTGTTTGACATTGTGCATCCAAAGTTAAACATGATATCGTTTTGACTTATTATTAAATTTGTCTGTACGAAAACAGAATAGTAAAATAAAAAGTCAATAAAAAGTTATGAGCCAGAAAAAAAATCTTTTTCTTGCAATTTTTAACGTAACTATGGGTGTAAATAAGTAATACAAGAACTGTGAAATCTTCGGTCGGTACCGACAAAGCTCAGTTATCGAAGAGTTCAATAAACTTTATTTGTAATTGATTTATGCAGTGGTTTTTTCATTAAACTCGATTTTCCGAAGCACTTTTCGAATTTTTTTAACGCGCCTATTAGTTCGGAACGGTTATTCAATGCGTGTGAACTAGACGTTGTTCGTGTAGACTAGCGTCTAACTGCTAATCACTGACACTAACTCTGTCGGACATGAAGCCAGGTGAGACAGCGTGCTTTTTGGCCATGACCATCAGTGTGTTCTAGCTCGCGACTAGTTTACTCTTAACTTATTGTTTGTCCGGAAATTGTATTTGTTAACAAGACGCCATTAAACCATGGCCTAAAATACATTCCACTCATTTATTGCTCGCCGCGCTAACAACTTACGATCTTTGTTTTGCATTTCCTCGTCTGTGTACATGTTGGTGTGCATGTTCCATATCAGCTGATGCGCCACGACCTGAGATTTCTTCGATAATGACTTTATTAATTCTGCTACGTAGCCCATCTGAGAAATGAAACAAAGTTATATATTATGAGTTTGGGACGGAACAAACTGTTTAACCTGAGGACAATTTTGTGAACAAATCTCACCGTCTAGATTATAGACGGTGAGATTTGTTCACGAAATTGTCAATTTCAAATATCGAATTTCCTGTTGTTCTAGACTCTAGAACAACAGGAAATTCGATATTTCAAATTCGACCTAACTTTCATTCCTTATGATATAATATTTATCGAACGTAAAAATAAGAAAGGAACCATCTTTCGTGCGCAGTTTGAAACGAAAGGCAACCTTATTCTAGATAGTTATAAGACAATATTTAACTCACAGTGTCATGCCTCAAGGCCTGCACCAGCTGCGGTATATACAGCAGCACAGCGGAAGACGGATATGACGTCAGAGTGTTAACGGCCGCCTGCGCAGACAGCGGGTGCGGCGGATACTGTCGGCTGAAGTACGACAGCGCTTCTACTGGACTCACTCGCGCCCAAGTTATCATGTGGACAAGCTGTAAAGGAAATAGAAGGTGTTGTTATAAAGAACAGGGGGCCTAAAAAGGCCACTTTGGCAGAATCATAAAAGGATAACATTATGAATCATAATGGACAGTTAACTGTATCAAATCGCATTGGTGAAGGATTTTTCAGTTCTTTTTTTTTGTCTGTGCTAAAATACCAATCAATCCAATCCAAATCTCTTTGATTATACCTACGTAGTGCAGCGAAAAAAAGAAAAACACGGACTGTCCTTGCCATATTATGATTCATAATGTTATCCTTTTATGATTCTGCCAAAGTGGCCTTTTTAGGCACCCAGAGTGGTTTTTCATTTCTAAGACATTGCTCAACCATAATAGACAAGGCAAGATTTGAATCATCTATTAGACCAACAAGTTAGTTTTTGCTTGATTTGTTTCTTAAGAGCATTTAAATGATTTCTATAGAGAAGTGACTGATGAATTTCCCTTTCCCTCTCGAAAACGGAAACCCGTTTTTGTATTAACGTTTATTTTTATGATTTTTGGACTTTGGACACTTACATTTTAATGCTTTCCTTTGTGTCGACTTGGTGATCACGGTTCAGTATGCGATGGCTATTCGATTGATACTTGTACCAATAAGGATACCTTTGCTATTTCTACCTCTTACCTCGTGAGCATCGTTGAGCAGTGTCTCAGTAGTTACGAGGTACTTCAGCGCTTGAGGTACATGACACACTGCAGTTGGTTGCGCTTGCACTTTGCGACGAATCTCGAATATTATGCCTTCGTGCTTTAATCTGAAAACAAAAGACAATTGAATCTTTATGATTATAACAATAAACACTGCTCTTTTATCTGAATGAAAACAAACGAAGTCGGAGCTTCCTCATAAGAGTAATAAACTTCAAGCCCGAATGGCTTGAAGTTTTTGGAAGAACGTCCGAACTGTTTCCGCAGTCATAAGGACGGGCTTTTAGAGTTCGCCATGCGCAAAAAAAAAAGCCAAAAAAAAAAAAGCAAAAAAGTCTCAGCAGCAGTGTCGGAATAACGTACAGCTCGCGTCAAATAACTTTGCCGCTCTGAGGCTAGACTTTTCGCTAGCCGCGCATGCGCGCTGCTGTTTTATTCATACGATTAACTACTGCGCAGTGATTTGTTGCCTACTTCAGAGCGGTAAACTAATTTGACGCGAACTGTACTTCGCCATGATCGGCCTCGAACTGGCTCACATGTTCGGCCGTGGAACGCCCAAAACACAAGACGACAAATGTTTCGTGAGCGTATAAGCCGATTGAAATATTTTTTTTACTAAAATCCAGACCGCCGAAACATAACTACTTATTACTACTACTTTTTTATTACTTTTTTCTCTAACTTACCTTTCCGGTAAGAACACGGCGAGTGTGGGACTGATGTCCCAGGCCAACTTGGCGTAGTCTCGCCAGGTTCGGTCCTGGTTGGGCTTAGAACGCCACGTGTTGATGTTGTCTTCTCCTGGAACTGCTTGTTCTGGACGTCCGTGGGGGTTGTGCCAGGTTACGAGGAATTCTATTTCAACTGCCTGCGGGAGAAAAACAGGTTTATTATTTAGGTAGTAAGTTTTGATATCCGCCCATTGTGGCATCCTTTGTACAGTTTCTATATAATAAGTGACAAAGAGAGAGAGAGAGAAAAGAGAGAGAGAGATAAGAGAGAGAGTGATAAGTGAGTGTCTGTAATTTATATGGTGTACATAATAAAGAGTATTCTATTCTATTCTATTCTAATGTAACTAATCTTTATTAAGACTGCATGTAATAATTATAACTAACCCATTTACTCTTTTAATCTTAGTCTATTCTTATATGAAAACTTACCATAAGTTCTAATATGAGGTTCCTTTTCTTAACGTAATCCTTGACGAATGTGTCCTGTGGCTTGGCGGGCGGTTTGACGCTGCGGTTGGAGCGCTTGCCGGCGATACTGCCCGCTCCACTGCTTAGCGTCGTTGTTGACATGGGTACCTACACGTCAATAATAGCACAAACGTATAGTTAGTACTCGAATGTGTAAACAAAGGTTAAGAATAAAGGAGAAATGATTCATTTAGGTGTTGACGTGTACTCATGAATATTAATTAAAAAATCAGGATTCAAATTATAAGTAAATTACCTTTGATTGTTATATATTTTAACTAGCTTCTGCCCGCGACTTCGTCGGCGTGATATTTCACCCTCCTCCCATTCACCCTCTTAGGGGTGGTATTTCGATAAACCGATTCTTAGTGGATACCTACGCTTCACAAAGAACACGCCCTCCAAATTTCATGTCTGTAGGACGGGCGGTTTAGACTGTGCGTTGATATATGAGTCAGGACTTGGAATTTAATATAAATATATAGAATATATATAGATTCTTTCAACCGTTTAATCAAGAAACTGGGCTCCAGCGGCAGTGTCCTCCTAGTTTTTAGGGTTCCATACACAAAGTGTGCCAATGGGACCGAATAACAGACTCCACAGTCCGTCCGTCCGTCTGTTGCAGGGCTGTATCTTTTGAACTGTAATAGGTAGACACTTGAATTTTCACAGAGTGTGTAGGTACGGTCAGCAACAAAAGTTGATTGACACTTCAGTCTTTTTAATCTCAGTTATTGAGGTAAACATTTGTTCAAAATTGCAGCAGAAGTACAATGCAATTTTGAACAAATATTTTGCTCAATAACTGAGATTAAAAAAACTGAATTGTTAATATTTTGCTTATTAACTGAGATTAAAAAAACTGAAGTGTTAATCGACTTTTGTTGCTGGCTGTACTACTTTGGTTGCTATAACTACAAATAATAAAAATTAAATTAAATTAAAGGGGGGCTTTTATTTTAGAAGATGACATTAAATGGGGATTGTCCAAAATTTCTAACCATTATATTTTATTTTATTTTTTGTAAATTTAGAGCATTTTGAGAAACTAATTTGAATATTTTGATGATTGTCTCAATAGTTATTTTAATAAAAATGATTTCATTATTTTAAGTTTTTAAGCTTGGTGACGTCATCCAGTAGCATAAAGATTAAGTGCCGTTGCCTTACTAGCACATTATTAAAAAATTTAATCTGTCAACACAAAGTCAACAATGTCACATCTGTCAAAGTGTCAATAGGCCGAATAGACGTCTTGAATAATCGAATCCTAGCTTAGCGTATTTATTTACAAATGGTTTTTTTATGTGTAAGTGTCCTCCAAGGAATATACTACTCTCTATCGTCACTAGAACAATCGACGCGGCGACTTAGAAATAGAATAATAACGCACGCGGTGACATTATTACTATTATTGCTGCAAGTTGGAACAAAGCACTTCCTGTATTCCATAACTCCTCCAGTAGGTATATTAAATATTGTCGAGTGTTGAAATAATGTATGTAATGTAATAATGAGATTTATAAACAAGAATGTTTATATTTTTGACATATTTACAATAATTTGACATTTGACAGATTGTAGACCATACTTGCCTCTTACTTTTTATTTTCTGAGGCAACGATACAAAACTGTACAGCCAGTCGTACGTAATTTGAAGGGCAAAGAAGGTCAATCGTATTTTATCAAAAATATCAATAACATATGAATATTTTTCTAAATTAATTAGTCCGTAATGATCAGTAACACTATTCCTCGAAATGGTTTTTCAATTACAACATTTAAAAAAATATGAACAATGCCCATTATGTGAAGCACTCACTGTATTAATCCATCCCGTAGTCTGTCGGCTGCCCATATCGCTGTTGACAGATGATCGGTTATCGATCGGCGAGTTTGACGTGTAAACGCTCTGGTTACTGCTCGGACCCATCAGTTCAAATTCACCTGGAACAGATGGTGAATATTTGAACCACGATTTTTACGACATTTCTTCGCAAACTGTCTTCACCTGTATAACTAAAGAGAATGATATGTAAACTCATGCCCTTTTACCCAAAAAGGGTGTGCAGAAGTTACAAAACGGTAAAATTATTCTTATAATACAAATTATACAACGTCCACATTCAAAACCAAGTTGCGCTATATTATTAATAATCAATTTATATCAGATAGAATCAATCCATACAATTATAAATAGCTAATTAATATATTGTTGAAGCAACATACTTTTGTGTTGCCAGTCATATTTTCCCGTAACACAAAAAACTAGTTGCTTAATGTTGTGCAACATTTTTGACGTGACAACGTCTAATAAATCGATGAAGCTGGCTGCACACACGAAAAAACATGACTCATGTAGCGTTACCTCGCGGCCTCGCTCTGTAGCGTTGTAGCGTTCCATGGCGGCTTGAAGTGCAAGCGACAGCGCGGAACGAGCGATGAGAGACAGATGATGTCGAACGCTGCCGAATCGGCCTCCGCGTTCGGCAATTTCATTAATGTTTTGTTATGACGTTGTCACGTTAAACTATCGTCCGTAAACCGACTTTACAGACAACCGATTTTTTCTAAGAATACGGAGGCTAATGTTAAATTAAACGACTAAATTTTACCTTCAGCGACCCACCTGGCTTCTTAGTCGGTTGAAAGATTTTTAAGGATGGCCACAGTTAAGTAGTTGGTAGCCCGTTGGGAGCTTTTCTGCAGGCCTAAATACTCAACTGGAAAACTTACTCAAACATCCCCTATGTTTAAACAGCCACAGTTTTAGTCATGCCGTCATTTAGTGGGATGGTCGACTTGAGGAAGCTGCTACGGCTCTTCAGTTTGCCCCTTAAATTCGTTACGTCGTTTGTAACTGTGTAAACATGCACTTACCTCCAATATCACTGCTTTTCAAATACTTCTTGTCTGAGTGCATGAGCTGCCAGAACTTGATGAGCGATATGATATCTTCCCGTAGAGCGTTGGAGCCCTTGGCGGGACACGTGGGCCCGCGACAGAAGTAGTCCAGGCAGGCGGCGTATACACGTTCGCGTAGTATGTTGCGGGCTATGGAGCGGGGGAGTATGTCGCCTTGGAGGAGAGATAGACCGCAGGATAGGAGTCTGTGGAATAGAAGGTTAGTTTGTATAACGAATTTAAAATGGCGGCCAAACAAAGGAGCCAGACGCGCACTTTCACTCACATAGAATAAGAAACAAGTGAGGGCATGATAAGCGTTGCCATTTTCAATTATTTTCTTTAATGGCACGGGTGATAGATATTAAATGGCTCTGTCGATAATCAGCTTTGATAGCAATCTATTCAGATTGCTACTGTCAAATTATTATTACGTGATAGGAACAAAAAATCTGATTATTACGAGTGGTTTGAAAATTAGTCTTGAGTATAAGATCCTGAATTACTCAACTGTTTATCAAATAAATAGATTTTCCATGTAGCTGGACACTTTTATTGTCTGAGAAATAATTGCTACACTAAAATGTACTCACCTAAATCGAACCCCAACGGCCTCAACGTGCCTATTTATGTGGTCTCGTACGTCGCCTACTGTGATAGGCAGTGATCTAAAATTAAAACAATTTTTTTAACGAGCTTATACTTTATCTTCCTCTTCATAAAGTCCAAATTCCAATACAATAAGTTACGTACCTATGAAGCAAACTGGCTAGCATTTCCACTTTTTCTAAGCTGTTGTACTTGGCAGTTTCAGCCACCTCGCACAGGTATCGGACCCACACAGAGTGGGGCGCCACGAACGGGGGACGAGGTTCCAGTTTAGCACCTGTTAAAATGTATAAAATTTATTTATGCTCTAATAATAACGACGGCTAAAATCGCCCGTGTGAACGAAGGCTAAAATCAGAAATAGTCAAGTCCACAATTATAACATTAAAAAACTGATCAAAAAATAAATGAAACCATACAACTATTTAATGCTCAATAATAAAATCACGCTGTCACACTAATATTATAAAGGCGAAAGTTTGTGAGTGTGTTTGTATGTTTATTACTTCTTCACGCCAAAACTACTAAACAGATTTGGATGAAATTGGGCACATAGATTGTTTAAAACCAGGATTAAGACATACATAGGATACTTTTAACCCGATATTCCCACGTACCTAATCAACACTTATGTGGGTGAACATATAAACCAAGCATTTACGTTACAAATTCATTTCATTATTTTTAGGGACAATACAAACAGTTAAAGACACGCAAAGGGGATTGAAGATTTTATATGGAGACAGGACAAAATGGTGTGACAGTAGATATGCCACGGATCTTTAAATACCTTACATATCGTATCATCGTTCATAGTGATCTATTCTATAGGCCGACCGCTTAACTGAGACGTTGCCTGAGGTAGCAGCGCGGTGCGGGAGGGGTGTGGTGACGTGATGCGAGAGCTCAGTGATTCGTCAACTTGTGACAACAATCACCCCTCCTGCACCGCGCAACTACCTCAGGCAACATCGCAGTTATAGCCGGAGAGCCGGCTGTATAAAAGTCCTATGGATCAGATACATGAATCATTTTTGGGGTATGAACAATAAAACCATAGGTCTAGAGGTCGACACCCCTGAAGTTGCTTGATTTTGCCCGCATGCAAAATTATGACGTCACTTCCGGTTTTTATTTTAGGTGTAATTGTAATTTATGAAATACATCAAGAAAATTTATGTCAAACGAAAGTTTTTGATGAGTAGAATAGAAATGTCAAGGGTCGACAAACTCTATTTATTCGCTACCCTGAGTCGACCTCCGTTAAAAATTATTTTTTTTAAATTTATCTTAAGCCATCGAATACATGGATTTGCTTACGATTTTCTGAAACTAGAACCTCTTAAATGACTAAATAAAATTGGTCGACACCTTTTATTTTCCCGGATCTGACTGTCGACTTAGTTTGAAGAATTAAAGAGCCTATGCTTATACATTGCATCTCTATGTATGTTTAATTATTTAATTATCTACATGACGGAGAAGGTATAGTGTGTCTCGTTATTATCAGCCATATTTAACTATTGTGGGCGTACAGTGGGTATGTGTTGGTTATTGCGCAATAGAAAAACCGTTTGCAGTTCAAATAAGATTATAATTTCACGAACAATTTAGTCACACTAGCAAATTACACACTGTAGGTACACGACACAACCAGATACGTAACGCTGGACAGTTTCTAAGCACATGTTGTCCGTACGATGTCCAATGTCCAAGTCCAAAATCCAAAGTGAGCTCCACATCGTTCTGTCGAGCTGTTTTCTAACCCCCACGGACTCAGGCTAGACTCTGTCAAGCGCCACCAGATGGCGCTAGCGTTCCGAATAGTCAAATGCATGACCGGATGCGACATACATATCTTTTCCAAATATGTACATTATACTTCTAAAACTTTTTTTTTCATAGAATTTATTTTGTATTTCTACCTTAAGTCCAGGTACCCGTTAACGTTTTTTCTTTTGTACCTGTAACGTAAGCTAGGTTCGGAGTTACTCCGGCATTAACAAAAGAACACGAGTAGGTAGGGAGAGCCCGATATTTTTCAGCCCTAAGTTTGGGACAGTAGTGTTACGAGCTTGGGGTTCGTGACAATAAAAACTGCCGATTTAATAGCCAAAAAAGTGACACTTTAATCAACACACTAAATAACACCAAAACTCACAATATATGTGGTAAAGAATGGAGAAATGTACAGTAAGTATTTCAAGAAAATTGTAGTTATGTTACAATTAATGAAAAAAAAAGTTATTAATGTATTTGGAAAAGATATGTAGATAATTGAACATGTATAGACGTATGATGGAACGTATGAGTTAGAGCTCATTGATTTTTGAAACTAAGTCGACAGTTGAATGTGAGTAAAATAAAAGGTGTCGACCAATTTTTTTTAGTAATGTTAGAGTTACAGAATTAATAAAAAAAAATTATCAATGTATTTGGAAAAGATATGCAGATAATTAAATAATTACACATACATAGAGATGAAATGTATAAGCATAGCTCTTTAAATCTTTAAACTAAGTCGACAGTCAGATCCGGGCAAATACAAGGTGTCGACCAATTTTATTTAGTCATTTAAGAGGTTCTAGTTTCAGAAAATCGTAAGCAAATCCATGTATTCGATGGCTTAAGATAAATTTAAAAAAAATAATTTTTAACGGAGGTCGACTCAGGGTAGCGAATAAATAGAGTTTGTCGACCCTTGACATTTCTATTCTACTCATCAAAAACTTTCGTTTGACATAAATTTTCTTGATGTATTTCATAAATTACAATTACACCTAAAATAAAAACCGGAAGTGACGTCATAATTTTGCATGCGGGCAAAATCAAGCAACTTCAGGGGTGTCGACCTCTAGACCTATGGTTTTATTGTTCATACCCCAAAAATGATTCATGTATCTGATCCATAGGACTTTTATACAGCCGGCTCTCGGACTATTAAGCGGTCGGCCTATAGACAACCACACGGATGAAAGTTAGACTTTGAATAGTTATGAATCCTTGTTGCATTTGAAGAACAAAATGCCACCAGAGCATGATTTACAAACATTTTTTTTTATTTTTCTAACTGCTATAATGTGATTATTTACTAACCTTCATGAGCAGCCAACGGACTGATCTCATCCAACTGCTTAGAAAACAGCCCCATCTTCCGGTCCACGGTACTCTGCCACGCGGAGAATATCTCCTGCATGAGTCTTATCTCCAGGTCTGGTCGCGACGTGGTCAGCCATTGCCAGCACTCCACTGCTGTGGTCACTGCGTCCTCCGTGAAGATCTCTACTTGTGACCATGCTGTGGAAATATTGACAGCAATTAAAAAGTAGGAAAATATTGACAACGTTGAAATAAAATCGAAAATTGCGCTTCGCTACGTCTCGCCAGGTCGATACTGTAGATTGTGATCGAAATCTTAAAGGTAAAAACATAACCCTCCTTCTTACTCAGTCGGGTAAAAATAGGCAAGATTTTATGTACAGCATCATGATAGCCAAAATTCATCTATTCGATCTTACAAACTAGGATAGCGAAGTGATCGAAAAAAAATCCTTTAATCATTCAAAAATGTAAATAGTGTTGGGTTACTTTTGCATACGAAATGTAACGAACATGTGATAATGATAATATTGGGATATTATTATGAATCAAATAATTACATGAACTTCAACTATTCAAGTTGAAAGACATGTTACATGAAGTAATTGAAAATTAGAAAAAAAATACATAATAATTTTATGTAGTTTCCATGCCGCTAATGCGTCAGGGTTGACATTTTGGGAATGTTGGACGGGCATTTATCCAATAGTAGAGTACGCGCCACAGCGCGGCGCGGTGCGACGTCTCGCTGCCGCTGCACGCGTGTGTACAGTACTACTGACTCACCGACAGAGTGCAGCAGGCCGCGCGCAGTGGGCGCGGTGTGCGAGTGCGCGGCGTGCGGCGAGTGGTGCCGCGCGTGCACCAGCAGCGCCGTGGCGCGCCACAGCGCGGCGCGGTGCGACGTCTCGCTGCCGCTGCACGCGTGTGTACAGTACTACTGACTCACCGACAGAGTGCAGCAGGCCGCGCGCAGTGGGCGCGGTGTGCGAGTGCGCGGCGTGCGGCGAGTGGTGCCGCGCGTGCACCAGCAGCGCCGTGGCGCGCCACAGCGCGGCGCGGTGCGACGTCTCGCTGCCGCTGCACGCGTGTGTACAGTACTACTGACTCACCGACAGAGTGCAGCAGGCCGCGCGCAGTGGGCGCGGTGTGCGAGTGCGCGGCGTGCGGCGAGTGGTGCCGCGCGTGCACCAGCAGCGCCGTGGCGCGCCACAGCGCGGCGCGGTGCGACGTCTCGCTGCCGCTGCACGCGTGTGTACAGTACTACTGACTCACCGACAGAGTGCAGCAGGCCGCGCGCAGTGGGCGCGGTGTGCGAGTGCGCGGCGTGCGGCGAGTGGTGCCGCGCGTGCACCAGCAGCGCCGTGGCGCGCCACAGCGCGGCGCGGTGCGACGTCTCGCTGCCGCTGCACGCGTGTGTACAGTACTACTGACTCACCGACAGAGTGCAGCAGGCCGCGCGCAGTGGGCGCGGTGTGCGAGTGCGCGGCGTGCGGCGAGTGGTGCCGCGCGTGCACCAGCAGCGCCGTGGCGCGCCACAGCGCGGCGCGGTGCGACGTCTCGCTGCCGCTGCACGCGTGTGTACAGTACTACTGACTCACCGACAGAGTGCAGCAGGCCGCGCGCAGTGGGCGCGGTGTGCGAGTGCGCGGCGTGCGGCGAGTGGTGCCGCGCGTGCACCAGCAGCGCCGTGGCGCGCCACAGCGCGGCGCGGTGCGACGTCTCGCTGCCGCTGCACGCGTGTGTACAGTACTACTGACTCACCGACAGAGTGCAGCAGGCCGCGCGCAGTGGGCGCGGTGTGCGAGTGCGCGGCGTGCGGCGAGTGGTGCCGCGCGTGCACCAGCAGCGCCGTGGCGCGCCACAGCGCGGCGCGGTGCGACGTCTCGCTGCCGCTGCACGCGTGTGTACAGTACTACTGACTCACCGACAGAGTGCAGCAGGCCGCGCGCAGTGGGCGCGGTGTGCGAGTGCGCGGCGTGCGGCGAGTGGTGCCGCGCGTGCACCAGCAGCGCCGTGGCGCGCCACAGCGCGGCGCGGTGCGACGTCTCGCTGCCGCTGCACGCGTGTGTACAGTACTACTGACTCACCGACAGAGTGCAGCAGGCCGCGCGCAGTGGGCGCGGTGTGCGAGTGCGCGGCGTGCGGCGAGTGGTGCCGCGCGTGCACCAGCAGCGCCGTGGCGCGCCACAGCGCGGCGCGGTGCGACGTCTCGCTGCCGCTGCACGCGTGTGTACAGTAAGTACTACTGACTCACCGACAGAGTGCAGCAGGCCGCGCGCAGTGGGCGCGGTGTGCGAGTGCGCGGCGTGCGGCGAGTGGTGCCGCGCGTGCACCAGCAGCGCCGTGGCGCGCCACAGCGCGGCGCGGTGCGACGTCTCGCTGCCGCTGCACGCGTGTGTACAGTAAGTACTACTGACTCACCGACAGAGTGCAGCAGGCCGCGCGCAGTGGGCGCGGTGTGCGAGTGCGCGGCGTGCGGCGAGTGGTGCCGCGCGTGCACCAGCAGCGCCGTGGCGCGCCACAGCGCGGCGCGGTGCGACGTCTCGCTGCCGCTGCACGCGTGTGTACAGTAAGTACTACTGACTCACCGACAGAGTGCAGCAGGCCGCGCGCAGTGGGCGCGGTGTGCGAGTGCGCGGCGTGCGGCGAGTGGTGCCGCGCGTGCACCAGCAGCGCCGTGGCGCGCCACAGCGCGGCGCGGTGCGACGTCTCGCTGCCGCTGCACGCGTGTGTACAGTAAGTACTACTGACTCACCGACAGAGTGCAGCAGGCCGCGCGCAGTGGGCGCGGTGTGCGAGTGCGCGGCGTGCGGCGAGTGGTGCCGCGCGTGCACCAGCAGCGCCGTGGCGCGCCCCAGCGCGGCGCGGTGCGACGTCTCGCTGCCGCTGCACGCGTGTGTACAGTACTACTGACTCACCGACAGAGTGCAGCAGGCCGCGCGCAGTGGGCGCGGTGTGCGAGTGCGCGGCGTGCGGCGAGTGGTGCCGCGCGTGCACCAGCAGCGCCGTGGCGCGCCACAGCGCGGCGCGGTGCGACGTCTCGCTGCCGCTGCACGCGTGTGTACAGTACTACTGACTCACCGACAGAGTGCAGCAGGCCGCGCGCAGTGGGCGCGGTGTGCGAGTGCGCGGCGTGCGGCGAGTGGTGCCGCGCGTGCACCAGCAGCGCCGTGGCGCGCCACAGCGCGGCGCGGTGCGACGTCTCGCTGCCGCTGCACGCGTGTGTACAGTACTACTGACTCACCGACAGAGTGCAGCAGGCCGCGCGCAGTGGGCGCGGTGTGCGAGTGCGCGGCGTGCGGCGAGTGGTGCCGCGCGTGCACCAGCAGCGCCGTGGCGCGCCACAGCGCGGCGCGGTGCGACGTCTCGCTGCCGCTGCACGCGTGTGTACAGTACTACTGACTCACCGACAGAGTGCAGCAGGCCGCGCGCAGTGGGCGCGGTGTGCGAGTGCGCGGCGTGCGGCGAGTGGTGCCGCGCGTGCACCAGCAGCGCCGTGGCGCGCCACAGCGCGGCGCGGTGCGACGTCTCGCTGCCGCTGCACGCGTGTGTACAGTACTACTGACTCACCGACAGAGTGCAGCAGGCCGCGCGCAGTGGGCGCGGTGTGCGAGTGCGCGGCGTGCGGCGAGTGGTGCCGCGCGTGCACCAGCAGCGCCGTGGCGCGCCACAGCGCGGCGCGGTGCGACGTCTCGCTGCCGCTGCACGCGTGTGTACAGTACTACTGACTCACCGACAGAGTGCAGCAGGCCGCGCGCAGTGGGCGCGGTGTGCGAGTGCGCGGCGTGCGGCGAGTGGTGCCGCGCGTGCACCAGCAGCGCCGTGGCGCGCCACAGCGCGGCGCGGTGCGACGTCTCGCTGCCGCTGCACGCGTGTGTACAGTACTACTGACTCACCGACAGAGTGCAGCAGGCCGCGCGCAGTGGGCGCGGTGTGCGAGTGCGCGGCGTGCGGCGAGTGGTGCCGCGCGTGCACCAGCAGCGCCGTGGCGCGCCACAGCGCGGCGCGGTGCGACGTCTCGCTGCCGCTGCACGCGTGTGTACAGTACTACTGACTCACCGACAGAGTGCAGCAGGCCGCGCGCAGTGGGCGCGGTGTGCGAGTGCGCGGCGTGCGGCGAGTGGTGCCGCGCGTGCACCAGCAGCGCCGTGGCGCGCCACAGCGCGGCGCGGTGCGACGTCTCGCTGCCGCTGCACGCGTGTGTACAGTACTACTGACTCACCGACAGAGTGCAGCAGGCCGCGCGCAGTGGGCGCGGTGTGCGAGTGCGCGGCGTGCGGCGAGTGGTGCCGCGCGTGCACCAGCAGCGCCGTGGCGCGCCACAGCGCGGCGCGGTGCGACGTCTCGCTGCCGCTGCACGCGTGTGTACAGTACTACTGACTCACCGACAGAGTGCAGCAGGCCGCGCGCAGTGGGCGCGGTGTGCGAGTGCGCGGCGTGCGGCGAGTGGTGCCGCGCGTGCACCAGCAGCGCCGTGGCGCGCCACAGCGCGGCGCGGTGCGACGTCTCGCTGCCGCTGCACGCGTGTGTACAGTACTACTGACTCACCGACAGAGTGCAGCAGGCCGCGCGCAGTGGGCGCGGTGTGCGAGTGCGCGGCGTGCGGCGAGTGGTGCCGCGCGTGCACCAGCAGCGCCGTGGCGCGCCACAGCGCGGCGCGGTGCGACGTCTCGCTGCCGCTGCACGCGTGTGTACAGTACTACTGACTCACCGACAGAGTGCAGCAGGCCGCGCGCAGTGGGCGCGGTGTGCGAGTGCGCGGCGTGCGGCGAGTGGTGCCGCGCGTGCACCAGCAGCGCCGTGGCGCGCCACAGCGCGGCGCGGTGCGACGTCTCGCTGCCGCTGCACGCGTGTGTACAGTACTACTGACTCACCGACAGAGTGCAGCAGGCCGCGCGCAGTGGGCGCGGTGTGCGAGTGCGCGGCGTGCGGCGAGTGGTGCCGCGCGTGCACCAGCAGCGCCGTGGCGCGCCACAGCGCGGCGCGGTGCGACGTCTCGCTGCCGCTGCACGCGTGTGTACAGTACTACTGACTCACCGACAGAGTGCAGCAGGCCGCGCGCAGTGGGCGCGGTGTGCGAGTGCGCGGCGTGCGGCGAGTGGTGCCGCGCGTGCACCAGCAGCGCCGTGGCGCGCCACAGCGCGGCGCGGTGCGACGTCTCGCTGCCGCTGCACGCGTGTGTACAGTACTACTGACTCACCGACAGAGTGCAGCAGGCCGCGCGCAGTGGGCGCGGTGTGCGAGTGCGCGGCGTGCGGCGAGTGGTGCCGCGCGTGCACCAGCAGCGCCGTGGCGCGCCACAGCGCGGCGCGGTGCGACGTCTCGCTGCCGCTGCACGCGTGTGTACAGTACTACTGACTCACCGACAGAGTGCAGCAGGCCGCGCGCAGTGGGCGCGGTGTGCGAGTGCGCGGCGTGCGGCGAGTGGTGCCGCGCGTGCACCAGCAGCGCCGTGGCGCGCCACAGCGCGGCGCGGTGCGACGTCTCGCTGCCGCTGCACGCGTGTGTACAGTACTACTGACTCACCGACAGAGTGCAGCAGGCCGCGCGCAGTGGGCGCGGTGTGCGAGTGCGCGGCGTGCGGCGAGTGGTGCCGCGCGTGCACCAGCAGCGCCGTGGCGCGCCACAGCGCGGCGCGGTGCGACGTCTCGCTGCCGCTGCACGCGTGTGTACAGTACTACTGACTCACCGACAGAGTGCAGCAGGCCGCGCGCAGTGGGCGCGGTGTGCGAGTGCGCGGCGTGCGGCGAGTGGTGCCGCGCGTGCACCAGCAGCGCCGTGGCGCGCCACAGCGCGGCGCGGTGCGACGTCTCGCTGCCGCTGCACGCGTGTGTACAGTACTACTGACTCACCGACAGAGTGCAGCAGGCCGCGCGCAGTGGGCGCGGTGTGCGAGTGCGCGGCGTGCGGCGAGTGGTGCCGCGCGTGCACCAGCAGCGCCGTGGCGCGCCACAGCGCGGCGCGGTGCGACGTCTCGCTGCCGCTGCACGCGTGTGTACAGTACTACTGACTCACCGACAGAGTGCAGCAGGCCGCGCGCAGTGGGCGCGGTGTGCGAGTGCGCGGCGTGCGGCGAGTGGTGCCGCGCGTGCACCAGCAGCGCCGTGGCGCGCCACAGCGCGGCGCGGTGCGACGTCTCGCTGCCGCTGCACGCGTGTGTACAGTACTACTGACTCACCGACAGAGTGCAGCAGGCCGCGCGCAGTGGGCGCGGTGTGCGAGTGCGCGGCGTGCGGCGAGTGGTGCCGCGCGTGCACCAGCAGCGCCGTGGCGCGCCACAGCGCGGCGCGGTGCGACGTCTCGCTGCCGCTGCACGCGTGTGTACAGTACTACTGACTCACCGACAGAGTGCAGCAGGCCGCGCGCAGTGGGCGCGGTGTGCGAGTGCGCGGCGTGCGGCGAGTGGTGCCGCGCGTGCACCAGCAGCGCCGTGGCGCGCCACAGCGCGGCGCGGTGCGACGTCTCGCTGCCGCTGCTGCACGCGTCCCGCAGCGCGGTGTGCAGTCGGGCACCCACTCGCCATAGAGCTGCCTCGCCGCCGCCTTCTGCGCTTACCGCGCCAGCAATCTATTGGAACAACCAAAAATGCTTCTCAGGGGTCATATTTGTATTACGTGGCTACAATATTTCTCAAGAAATCAGCTGCTCCACACACTTAGACCGTGTCAGTGTTGCATTTAAACGTCAATAATTAATTAAACAATCGCTAATCACTTCTTAACTTTAAGCAACGTTTATGAATAAAGAGGTAAATATCACTTTTTTTCTTTGTAAACTTCTCAATCGTGTTGAGTACAATGCTTGATGTAAAGATTAGAGTATAATATAACAGTGTTCTACTGACCTCGCCAGCATATCTGCTGCGCTGTGACACGACAGCGAGCAGGGCGGCCGAGTCCTGTGTGACGCAAGGCGGCCGCTTGTCCAGCGCACTGCGCGGTAACGGAGCGGACATCCTGTTTAGTCCGGCAGCTCCTAGTAAGGCTCCAGTCGCCAGGGCGAGGCCACAGTGATGCCAGAGTGTTGAGTTTGGGACCTGTGTTAGCAAAAAGGCGATGAAATCTTGTCTTTCTGCAGGTCATAGATACATAGATGGTTATTTTTAAGTGTTCATTATTTGAGGATTTCGGCGCTAATAGCCGAAATGCAGGATTTCGCCTAGTTCGGCTACAGACGCCTAATTTATGTGTGTCAAAAAATTATAGCCTATAAGATAAGTGTATCATTGTATACAATTATTTAAATAAGAAAGTATATATACAGAATATATTTTATTGTACACCAAAATTGACAAACAAACAACAATAAACGACCAACTTGTTAAGAAACATTTTTATTAGATAATAAATCGTCTCACCACTATGTAGGAATAAAACTGTGGAGAGAGAAAACAGATAATATTGTTAATTTTGGTATGCCCAAGTATACCCGTGCCTGTGTAAGTGTCCGTTTATGTTCAAATTGAATTAAATTATTAGAATTTTTTAGTTTTTGGCTAAGTAATAACGGCCACACGGGTCGATCGATCAGGTTAAGTTACGCTTGCCGCGGTTGGTCCGTGGATGGGTGACCACCTTTACATACCAACACCCCTCCGTGCCTCGAAAAGCACGTTAAGCTGTTGGTCCCGACTGATTCGTGGATCTTTGACAGTCGTTACGGGTCGTCAGAAGCCAGAAAATCTGACAACCAGTCTTACCAAGGGGTATCGTATTACCCAGTAACTGGGTTGTGGAGGTCAGATAGGCAGTCGAACCATGTAAAATACAGGTATTCAGCTGCATTCGGTTAGACTGGAAGCCGACCCCAAACATAGTTGAGAAAAGGCTAGGCAGATGATATTAGGATTTTAGGTTGTGACTTTGATGTGTTAAAATCGCGAAATATATTAAGATATTTCAAAGTGAGGTAAAGAAAAATTGCAAGCATAGCTTACCTGATTTAAATATTCCTGCAAATGAGATCGTGTAGACTGAGGCGCCCATTTCATTGCCTCTTGAACTATCCCATGGCAGCGATCCGCAAAATCTTTGACAATACACTGTAAATAATCACCATATTTATCAATCAATTAATATTAAACCCTATTTTAAGACAAATACGGTTGATTTTCTATTAAAATTCTACCGTTTTAATGTTCTTCGTAATGTTAATGTTCAACCTGATTAGGGGCTGATTTTACCAAAGTCAGTTACCTTTTATCCGTGGAATAGAATTGACGTCTGACGGTTTCAATATGGAAGAACTATCGAAAATTCAAAATTTATTCTCAGGATTATTCTACGTATAAAAGTTTGGTGCAATTTTCTCTTTCGAAAATTCGATCATTTATCAATAGATTAATGTTAAACCTTACTTTAAAAAATAATAGGGTTTTCTTTGTTTTACAATGATTATACCTTTCATTATTCAATCGAAATTAAACCTTAAGATATAAAAGTGAAGGTTGATTTTCCCTTACCTCTCTGCCTTCTAAAGTGTCTTGCAGTTGCAATGTGAAGTCTGTTCCAGGTACTTTAAGTAATGGTGTTTCTTGGTTGGCGTCTAGTTCCAAGCTAAAACTTAGGACTTGTAGGATATCTAACATGGACCAGAGGACCTGAAAATTTGTGAATAGTTATAATTTCGATCAGTAGATAATATACGAGGTAAAAGTTTTTATAAGAAATGATGATCTTGAAAGATTTTTTTCTAAATGGGTTATAAACAATAGGTTTCGGTATTCTTAGAGTTACTCAATATTTTTTCTATCACACTTAACAATAACTGAACCCTAAAATACGTGAATAGTAGTGTGAGCATTTCTTCCCGTTACGAAATTAATTTTCACGGTAATTTACGATGTTTTACTCAATAACAAAAAACGGTGTTTTCACCTCAGCAGTTGCACTCTAGATGACGGAACATAATTTTTCTAGTCTTAGGGAACCGTAATTATTATGACTTCATTAATTAACCTGTTTTCATAACCCTAAACATGATTGTGAGCATCTAGCTCGATTCTAAAAACACAAACACAAATGTCTAGTGTATGTAATCTGCGTTCGCGATTTATTTGCCAAAAATGTAAACAAATATGAATTAATGGAAAAATAACTTTAATTCCTACACAATAAAGTTCAGTTTACGCTACAACATCAAACAATTTTATAACTTTTTCAATTATGCTAGTCACTCTGAAATCAACTTAAATCGTCATTGTAATAAAGGTGATATTTTTTTAACTTGAAATAGGGTAGGATGTGCAGCACCGCGCACTTTCACAATAGATCATCCGACCGCCCATTGTGTCACCCTTTGTACAGTTTCTATATTTATGTCTGTAATATATTATATGGTGTACATAATAAAGAGTATTCTATTCTATTCTATCATTCCACTTACCCGACAGTTCCACAACAAATGTGGGAACCTATCAACCAATCCAGCGAGCCACTTATCAGCTACCCTCCTGATCTGCTTATGTATGTGGTTGAAGTTGACCAATAGGAACTGAGCATGGCCTTCCAGTTCTCTTTCACGGGATTCGTCTTTTACTTTGTCTGACATCACGTCTAGGAATTTCTGGAATACTTTGTCTCCGACACTGGAAATTTACACAATTCTAATGAAGTGCCCCTCTTGAAGAGGACGCCTGTGTCCCGGTAGTGGGAACATTATAGTCTGATATTATCAGAGGTCGGAGTAGGTAGATTGATTTAAGGTCGTTCATGTCAAACGTACAGGATAATATGAATATGCCTCCAAAATACCGGAACTTAATATTTATTGTGATATTTGTTCCGGAATTTTGAAATTAGCACGAATTTGTGTTTAAGGTGAAAAACGTATTGATAATATCAATCTACGCTGCCAGTGTTAGCTAATGGTGAAAGAAATCAGTATTTTATTTTATACAAAAATACCTTGGAATAGTTACACCGTATTTTGTCCCTTACTGTTGAAATTGAATTCAATCAATCATTCATATAATAAACGATTTTGTTAGCCTATCTGTATGTTTTTTATTTTATTTTAGTCCATAATTCCAATCCCGGACCCTTTTCCGGTACTTCCCGCACATTATGGATAAAATGGCATGTCCATATTATAATATCTTGACACAAGTATATAAAATCAATCTACCTACTCCGACCTCTGCTGATTATGAATGAAATCACTTGGAAAATGCTTTATTAACCTAGGATTTTTTGCTGAAAACAGAGACTCTGACATGTATTTCCAAGTGTCTCCTTAACGGAACACACAATGCCCAGTGTTGTCCACATCCCTAGATCCAGTAGTCAATGAGGCAGTTAGCCTTATAGGCTATTTACGAATGACACGTTGTAAGAATATTATAGCAGGGACAGAGTTTTACTCCATCCTGGGGGCCTAAAAAGGCCACTGTGGCAGAATCATAAAAGGATAACATTATGAATCATAATGGACAGTTAACTGTTACGTTAATCGTATCAAATTCCATTGGTGAAGGATTTTTTAGTAATTTTTTTTTTTGTCTGTGCTAAAATAAAAACCAATCAATCCAATCCCAATCTCTTTGATTATACCTACGTAGTGCAGTGAAAAAAAGAAAAACACGGACTGCCTTCGCCATATTATAATTCATGATTTTTTCCTTTTATGATTCTGCTAAAGTGGCCTTTTTAGGCCCCCTGTATTGAACTTAATGCATCCTTTTGGTGGCTACGATGACGCAGACAGGCAAAGACATCACATATGTTTTTGCGTCGGAGGTTATAAATAAGAATTAGTATATCTGTTTTAAACAAATAAGACAGGATAGTTTTACATACCTGGCGACGCATAGCCACATACCAGTCTTGTCTTTTTGTAACGCCGAGTCACTCAAATACTCTATGATTGGCTGTAAGCTTGGTTCTGGAGAGTTACTCACTCTGGAATATAAAAATAATCATTTGCATTGAACATCAGTTTTTATAAAGAAGTACTTTTATCGTTTACTTTTATGTTGTAGATTAATATGAATTGTAAAAAAAATCTTTGTCGAAGACACTCGAAGCTCTTTCGAATAACAAACAGCCATAGATTTCCATCATCGTGGTCGAGGTCAAAAACAAGCCCCTTTTGACCTCGATCACGCCAGATGGAAAGAGATGGCAATAAAAAAAAACAGTGGCACTCCAGGTGCCGACAAAAGTGAAAACTTGAAAAGGCATAGTAATTTTATAAATATGTTTAGAGGTCATTCTTCCGAAAGAAAATGTACCGCGCGTTGAGGTCTTTATAATGGCCAAAACTTAAAACAGGTTACGGTAACAGTGTCGCGAGTTCAATGGTTTTTTCCCATCTCAAAAATGCCCAAAGCGCCTAAAGAAGTTTTCACTTCAAAAACGAATTGATTGCAAATCATTGTTATGACTATTGATATAATTTCGATTTTGATAAGTTTTCGTGAGGTGCTGAATCAACGATACACGTTTTCACGGGCGTTTACTTGTTAGACCAGCAACCGACACCAAAATAGGTGAGAAAATTTTAATGACAACACGGTTGGCGCAGTGGCTGAGCGATCGACTGCTGCTCTGCGTGTCGCGGGTTCGATTCCCGCACGGAACAAATATTTGTATTGCCTATAGGTAGTTGTTCCGGGTCTGGCTGTTTGTGTATGTGAATTTAAATGTTTATAAACGCACCCACGATACAGCCGGTCGATTCTGTAAAAATCTCACCGTGAAAACTTAGGTGAAGTGAGTTTGTTTTTGCTAGGAATTGTCAGTATTGACAACTCACTCCACGCTCACTTCACCTAAGTTTTCACGGTGAGATGGTTACAGAATCGCACTGCAGGAGTAATTCCTAAAAGTAATTACTCAAAAAAAAAAAAAAATTTCACCCACCTCAAAGTCTCCAACCAATACACACTCAGCAAGTACATACACGGCGCAAACGTCAACTTATTCACAAACACCGTCACTTCCGGCGGATGGTCCAACAAATTCGATATTTGAGTCTTCAACTCTTGAAGTTCGTTAATCGATACCGAATCGTTGCGAACAGCTGACGTATATTGCAGCTCTCGCATTTCGGAACGCAAAGACGTTTGAGAGACAAGGAAAGGCGATTTTACTGCTATCTCTTTTACTCCAGCGTACCATTCTTGTGGCCACAAGCCTGTGGAAGTTAAGGATATTTATTACTGTTTTTTGAGCGATTTTTATTGGACGGTTCTTTTCATTAATTTCATTTGAAATGATGATATTATTGGCATCGCATTTTTCATCACAACTGAAATGCATTTACTGTACAAATATGACATTTAATGCTTGTGAATTCTCACACAGATTTGAACCAATAAAAGAAAGTATTTAAGTTGACTCGAAGGGATATTTATAATGAAAACTTTTCCACACAGATCGTTACAGTAATAATGCCGAAACAAAAATCACTCCTCACTCAAAGCATCATCTATGTATAATTACCTACAAAAATAAATTACGTCTAACAATGCCTTCTAATTAACCTAGAAGCACACTCGTTTTAAAACAAAAATAAATGAATACACACACTACAAACTTTTGTACAAATCTTGGATCAAATGTTTGATCGCACTTCGTTATACTGTAAACGTTGTTGGTGCTATATTTACCAATACTGTGGACTACTTACCAACTATTGAAGTGTCTTCGTGGCCTTTACTGGAGTGGTCTTGCAGTAATAATATTAAGTAAACGTGAAATTTAATTTCACTTTCAAAGTTTATGTTTTACTGTATTGTATTTTTTTTAAATTGGAAATGGGTTTGCTCTTGACTCTAGTCTAGGTCAGAGGTGACAGAGACAGAGTCTACGATGGAGTGAGCTTACCCAGAAGAAGCCTGTTCACTCTCACTTTGAAGAGATTCGGGTTGTATGCGCTCGGAAACACAGACGCATTGTGATTACAATCAGCACCACTTTTGCTTAGGGCAATACAGTATGTTCTTTTATTTTTTCAAAGGATTGTGGTGTTGCCCGTTTAAATATGGAGTTTTTCAAAGATCAAGCTCGCTGTACCTTTGACCACAAAACTATGTTTATCGTAGTGCACTTATGTCCTGCACCCTAATTGCGGAACACACTATCAATCGGAATCTGAATCATTTTGAAGCTAATTGCTAATCAGTTGCTTCAAAAGTTTGAAAAATTTGTCTGCTCAACACGTAAATAACGCAATGAATGTTGGTGAACTGTCAGAATGAATTGAAACGACGCAATTGCCCCACTGAAGTCCCATCTAAATAATTACAACCTGTATAAATATAGTACACACACATTGGCCAAATTGGACTGGAATTGGATTGGATTGGACTTGAACCAAATACTACATATACTAGTAAATACAGCACCAGCAAACAAAATCAATCAAGTACCTATATAAAACCATACAACATACATCTACATACTTCTAAAAGCATGGTTACTCACGCTTTCGCATAGCTACAGGCGTCGCCATAGAAGAAGAGATAAGACGTTTAAATACATCTATTGTAACATCACATGTTATATTATATATTATGTACAACTTGATAGAGAGTAGACAGATTAGTGCTATGTTTTGAAGATTTTTTTTAGTTGAAGTTTCAAGTTGGATTGGGTGCGCGGATGTGAATATATTAGGATCAACGAGTGTTTTTGACAATGCGAACTTATAGCTCTATAGTTTTAGCTCAGGAGGCCTAAAAAGGCCACTTTGGCAGAATCATAAAAGGATAATATTATATGAAGTAAGTCGATAGAAAGTATGCCGTAGTGTGTGTGTGTGTGTGTGTGTGTGTGTGTGTGTGTGTGTGTGTGTGTGTGTTATGTAAGAGTATTCTATTCTATTCTATGTCTTTACCAGGGTCCAAAGCATCCCCATACCAAATTTCATCACAACCCGTCCAGCCGTTTCGGGGATTAGCCGGAACAAACAGACAGACAATTTTTTTTTATTGTTTTTGTTATAATTTGTAAGTATCGTGTATATTTAATTTATGCATTTAGTAAAAAGCTGTTATTTTGGCATTACAAACAGACACTTCAATTATTGTATGTATAGAAGATATCCATCCGCGCCCGCGCACCACAATCATTAGTAAGTTGTTACTTAGCATAAATTTAATTTGTGGGTAAGTCAAAGAAGTTTGAATAAGTATCTAAAGTATCAAAGTGAAAACTTTAAATATTATACAATAGAAAGATAAGTACCTGATTCAGCCGCAGTGAATCCCATGACTACGCAGTATAGCCAGAAGTCTTTGAACAGCTTGTGGAGACGGGGTTTCGGGTTTCTGATTGGTGGAAGCCTTTTTACTAGGACCTGTTATGGAAACATATCAAAATGAACTGTATTATCATGAGAATCAAGTGCATGTTAATGTTTCTAAAAAACCAATACAAACACATCAAGCTTTTACGTATGTAAATTGAAATTATTTTCGCATATTTCTGTATAAATAACTTGAGCTAACAACGAGTAATAACGTTGAATGGTCAATGTCATTACTCCCTACTAAACCCATATTTTCTCATTGAAGATGTTTGAAAATACAGAACGACACGTGTTACGATCCTTACGTCACCACTACAAGAAGATATTAGTCATGGAATTTCTACTTAATCTGCTTTACAATCTCATTTTGTTTACCACCTTCTCTCATTTGATCAACATTAAATTTTACTTCTAATTCATGCAAACACATCTCTACTCACCGCTATGACAGGTATAAGTACACCCAAATTGCCCGCACTGCCCGAAGCCTTCAACACGGGCGCAGGCGAGCGATCAGTGGCTCGTTCCCCGCCGAGCCCAAGCTGCACGAATAGCTCGAGCAAGCGAGTCAATAGCTCGAGCCGAGCTGTTGTGCCGCGGACGTTGGCTGCTATGTTGGCGAGAGCGTTGAGTACTGCACCGGAGACGTGTCTGGACAGAGGAATGGAAAGGAAATATTGTTTGTTCATAAAGTTAGTCAGCAAATAAACCATTTACGGGCTTTTGAAATGGCAAGCAGTTGGTCAGTTAGTCAGAAAATTGAAGCCAGTTGCCTGTTCCAAAACGTAAACCTTTATGGAATTAGCTCGAAGAATTGCTAAACTTAAGTGGCGGTGGGCCTTTGGACTCGCGGGCGCTAGGAGTGGGGACTCTGACTGCCCACCAAGTGATTTCAGGGAATACGGTGGCACTGTGATCACGTTCTGCCGTGCATAGTGAGGATGATGGGAGACCCCATTATAGTCTCCCCAGAGACGTGCCCTAACACGCGTTGCACTGAGAGGGTTCCGGATTGGTCTATTAAGAGGTAACGGGCCCCCCTCCATGTGCTGATGGTGATCACCGGGGTGGTTTTAGTGAGGTAAGAATCCCACACCACCTGGTCTTTTTCCCCAAAGTCTATGTGCCTTTTGAAGGTTTCCCCCCGAAAACAAAAAAAAGAGCACATATCTCGCAGAACCGGTGAAAGACGGGACTGAAAGATTCTGTAGTAGTGACCGCGTACCGAAAGACACAGCTTTGGTAGCCCCCTACAAGGTGGACCGGTGACTTGGTGAAGGTTGCTGGAATTCGATAGATGCGAGAACCACTGGACAGGCTGATGTGGCAGGGCTTTGGGATGTCGTACGTTCAGCAGTGGAGGCCTTTTTTTTCAGAATAGGAATTCATCAAATGACCCCTCCCGCTCTGGGTGGAGCGGAAGGGAGTGTCAGACTCTCACTGACTAAAACCCACCCGTGTTCCTTCGTTAGCCCTTTATGTTCCGGGCCAGCGGTAACACTTTCGGACAATTTCGCTGACCCGGCAGGCTTCGGCCCTAACGGGCCCCTTCGGATGATACTGACATCTCTTTGAGGCGCGCGTGGAACACGTACGCGCCGTCCGGCACGGGCCAGGTCCTGATCGGACGGTTTGGTCTGAATGATGACGACTGACCTGTACTGCTTCTTGTCATCAGTGTGATGGTAGGCGGCGCTCGCAGCCTCCACAGTGATGACGGTGAACATCCGCATGATCTCGTCGTGCGCCGGGCCCTCGGGGCTGGCGAGGGCCATGCAGCCGAGCTGGTCTACTATCAGGGTGTCTAGGGATGAGGGGGCGCGGCATAACCTGGAAACCATGAATACTTAAAGTTAAAGTGCGCAGTGCTGAAAGAAAGAAAGAAAGAAAATACATTTATTTAGCACAGACTAAGAGACACACAATACACCAGATAGTTAGTGGTGGGTGTGGTTAGTTAGTTGCTGCACACCCCTACCCTATTTCAAGTTAAACAAATATCAACTTTATTTCAATGAAAATTAAGTTGATTTCAGAATGACTGAAATCAACTTAAGTACTATTGAAATAATGTAGCACTATTGAAAAAGTAATAAAAATGTTTGAAGTTGTACCGTACACTGAACTTTATTGTGTAGGAATTAAAGTTATTTTTCCATTAATTCATATTCGTTTACATTTTTGGCAAATAAATCGCGAACGCAGATTACATACACTAGACAGTCGTAGTTTTCGGCTGTTTTTTATTTAGCTAAATATGTACTACTTTACTGTTCATTAAAACGATAGTATAGTTCAAGTTACATGGACAAAAATCAGTAAACACTAGTAAGATTCGAAATTGAACGATACACTTTTAGGAGGCATATTGAGCAGTGGTGTGCGGTATGTATACTATGTATAGGCAAAAAGACACTGCAATGCAGACAATTATAGTCTCATTACTTCACCTAAACCTACCCCTGATTTGGGTATTTTTCAGAAACCTAAACCACGTAATAGGCATTTTAGTCGCTCAGCGTACAATACTCATTGGATTGTAAACTGCTCTCATAACAACAAATTATTCTCTTGGTGTTGCATATTTTTCTCAAAAGAAAATACCGCTTGGAATACATCAGGTTATGATTTAAATAACTTCGCTGGTGCCAGTAAAAGACAATCAGAATTCTCAAAAGCACATGAACGCTCTTATTTCATTCTGTAGTTTTGGTAAAACATGAATAGAAACTTCTATATCTCGTCAATTTATTATGTGACGACATTTCCAAATACAACACGCATGTCGATCGATCACAATCGCGCTGTTTTCAATGGTTAGTTGATGTTGTGTGTCATTTTCATTTAGCACAACAAGAACTTCCTTTCCGAGGTCACGTTGTCATCTGTCTGTGGTAAAAAAGCGAAGAATGAAGAGTTATGGCTATGGAGTTATTATCAACATCGTAAACAATTGTGTAGTTAGAAATCAATCAATTATTTGTGCGCCATCTAGTGGCCACCCGGCCAGATTGTAATATTTTGCATAAAGCGACTGTTGGGGGCGAGTGAAATATGAACTAACTCGAAGACCTCTGTTGTGCCAAGAACGTTAATAGATGGCTCTTATCCGTCTTATTATACGCGAAAGTTATCTCGAAAATGAAAGTTACGATTTTGTAAAGGATTAACAATATTATACTCTTAGTAATTAAATTATATAAGAAAAAAAATAGTGCTATTAAAAAACATAACTACTACTAAAACGACTCAGTCGGTAGGCTGCACAACTTTGACAGGCGATACGGTAGGTTTTTTTTTTTTAAGTTTATTGGCTTGCCCTAAGTTTGACCCCTAGGCACGCCACTGCTGGTGAGTTTTATCCTTACTAACTAGTGCAATAATTGCGAAAGCCTTTTTTTTTGCGAAAAAAAAAAACTGCCTACCCTGGCATAAAATCCTGTGCACGACACTGATATTGAGTATCTAACCTTTGTTGAAAGAACTGAAGTATTGTATCCGTTGTTTTCGGTGTGTCTTTGAGAGCGACTGCGACGTGGCCCAACATAATTACTATATTCGTACTTATGAGGGACGATTCACTGAAACAATACAATCAAATATTACATAGGATTTATTTCTTATCGTTTAGAATTGACAATAAAAATCAGATGTTTCATACACTTTGACCACGTGGTCAAAGTGTATGAAACATCTATTTTTTGCTGGCGTCTGTACAATACCTACGTAGGTATTGTACAGACGCCAGCACATCAAGCTACCCGAAACTGTCAAATTTTCCCAATCAACTTTGAACCTTATGGTTTAGCGATAAAGTTGAAAATCTCTTAAAGAAATTTGACAGATATATTTGATCTGGTAGCTTGATGTGCTGGCGTCTGTACTTTTGTATGAAACAGCCGATTAGTTTTTTAATAATGGACGAAAAATTTCAACGCAAGTATTACCAGAAACATGTACTGAATCCATGTTCCTGCCACCCTGTATTTGAGGCGAGCTTCTGCGTCAAAATTATTTGTACAGACGCCAGCATATCAAGCTACTACGATCTGTCAAATTTCTTTAATAGATTTTCGACTTTATCGCTAAAGCATAAGGTTCAAGTTGGATTGGGAAAATTTGACAGTTTCGGGTAGCTTCATGTGCTGCTGTCTGTACAATAAGAACGTTTTTTTTATTGAATGGCAAAAAAACGAGCATTCAGCTCAAACACAGATGTTGCATCGCTGTCAAATAAACCAGCATAACCCAGACGCACGCAATAAAGGTCTACTTATTTTGGACTTTATTTTAACGTAAGCAAAGTTGATAATTTCTTGTCAGAGACGACCACGCCGTCCTGCCAGGTCTTCATCAACACTAAGGAAAAATAAATAACGTCTATTTTTACCTGTCACTCGTCTCGGCAGTAAACAGCCGGTTGCTAACGGAACCCACGAGCGCAGGCACGCAGTACGGGTCCACTGTCAAAGCCGCTTCTAGCGCCACACACAAGTTTTCTATGGCGGCGTCTCGAAGCTTCTCGAAAGGCGTCGATTTAACTGGCACTCCGCTCTCTGTAAGGCCTTGGAGCTCTTTGCCTTGGACTGGAAGAACATTGGCTGGGTTAAATGTGGCGAATAAATTGTCATATCACCCGTATCACCTCCACCTGGTGGACATAGGCCTCTCGTATAGAATTCCTCAACGATTTGTTCTAGGCTGCTCGGATCCATGGACGACCTGCGACCATAACTAAACTAGAATTGAGAGTCTTAGATAATTTACATTCAATTGCCACTTACTCAATTATCTACCTTACTGTTATGTAGTCTAAGTTGATTTTTGAGTAACCATTTGCAATAAAAATATCCTTAATAAAATATGTTACAATGGATTTTGAATTTTTCTTGTGTGACATTAGAGTTTGTTATTCCAAAACTTGATAATTATGTGAGATTCTGAATTGTAATATAACGAATAGCATATTCGTTCCAGAAACCGCGAGTTAATAACATAAAGTATATCCTGCCAGTCGACCTTTGTGTAATACTGAGACAAAGGTGATATGATGATCATTAGACTCACGCGTAACTTTCATATGTTCTTTACCAGTCTTCTCTAGCTCCAACTTGTGCAGTTTGAAGAGTATGGGCGACGGAGTCACCAGGAAGTCGCGCAGGCAGTAGATCGATGTGTTCGCTATCGTAGGAAACTTCGTCGCTAGTTTGCCGAGTCCCTGGAGAAATGTACTTTATTGTTATAAAGTTAGAGTTCAAATTCGACTGGAGAGTGACGGCGAAACATGCTGCTATAACGTTGATAAGAAATGGCGTGGGGAAAGAATAGCATGGCGTAATTTTATGGCACTTAAAATTACTAATCGACATTCCGTTAAATTCGGTTTCACGTTCCTCGTGGGGACTCTTATAAACGTCATTGGTCGCATACGGCACTTCGAGATGGTTCTTATGAAAAAGTGGTCTATTTAAAACATTCACTGCGGCTTAAAACACTCTGTGAAGTTTACGCTAACGCTAGTCATAACGTATAGCGTTTAATAGGAGGTCCCGCCCCTAACAAAACTACACGGAATTCCGTTCGTTTTGTTTATGGTGTTTTTTTTTTCTCCTTTTTGGGGAAGAAACCGGTATTTATTGGATACCAGCTTTAGCTCGCGACTTCACCCGACTTTTGGATTTCGGAAAAGATCCCACGGGAACATGCTACCGAGACCAAAAGTAGCCTATGTCCTTTCCCAGAATGCCAAATATCTCCTTGCCAAATTTTATCGAAATCCGATATCGACAGAGTTACTTTCGAATTTATAATATTAGTATTGATGTATAGTCAAACTTACGTCATCTTTATGTCGTTGCATTAAGGGCAATATTTGGAAATCAATTGTCACTGCTGAGTGTGCGAAATGTGCTACTTACTTCAAGGCAGACCATCAGCAACGGCATGTGTGCGAGTATCAGCTTGTGGTTATGGTTGGAGTTTATCTTCTCAGTCAAACGTCCACATAACGAGTCCGCACCTACAAATTTACAATACATATTAATAAACATGTTTCAAAAGAAAGAAACATACCTTTGCAAACGGAAAGCCTATTCAATTTGATCTGCAGTCAAATCAAGTGTCACTGTCAACCTTTGGCTGTCGTTATTTTGGTCAACCAATCAAAAATTCGAAGGCATGTAACATCCAGCGTCAGGCACCAGTTGTCTGGCATTTTTGCTGAACTGGGCCTTTTTGGCGCAGCCGTGAGGCACACTTTCCTGCTAACTTCTTACATCGGACTTTGCACTTTTTATTTTTATCTTTGTATTTATCTGATGTACGACTATTATCTAACCATCTGGTGTATTGTGTTTTTCTTAGTCTGTGCTAAATAAATGTATTTTCTTTCTTTATCCATCAACCAGCACTGAACACACACCCTCTCACAGAGAGGCGGCCTGTGTCCCAGCAGTGGGAACATTATGGGATGATTATACTACTAATCACAGCAGTTAACGTGACATTGGTAGCTAGTCTCTGATCAGACTTCGCTAGGCTTTCAGTATTCAGGGAAAAGACTTTCAGTTGCCAACAGCAAGTAAAAAACAGATGTTGCGTTTGATCAAAACGTAGGTAACTCCACTGCAGGATATCAGCTTCGTAAAACAGCGGCAAAATCCGATAGGTTTTCAATAAAACCTCAAGGTGACAGCGGCAAAATCCGATATGTTTTCAATAAAACCTCAAAGTCAAAGCGGCAAAATCCGATATGTTTTCAATAAAACCCCAAGGTGACAGCGGCAAAATCCGATATGTTTTCAATAAAACCCCAAGGTGACAGCGGCAAAATCCGATATGTTTTCAATAAAACCCCAAGGTGACAGCGGCAAAATCCGATATGTTTTCAATAAAACCTCAAGGTGACAGCGACAAAATATGATATGTTTTCAATAAAATCTCAAGGTGACAGCGGCAAAATCCGATATGTTTTCAATAAAACCTCAAGGTGACAGCGGCAAAATCCGATGTTTTCAATAAAACCTCAAGATGACTTATCAAAACCCGTGCTGGGTTTTGATAAGTCATCTTGAGGTTTTATATTATTATATTATTTTATATATTTATGGCTTGTTTAAGTCATACAATCCCACTTTGATATAAATATAAAACAAATAAAATACACTATTAACATTAGTATTATTTACAAATCATTAAATCATTGTGTAAGTTATTAAGGCATCTGGGTTCAGTCAACAACTAAGACTGAATATAATTGGTAGTAATTAGTAAATAAATAAATAGAAATAAGGATTGGATTTGGGTTATATAAGACTTTGGTTAGATGCTCGCAAAAGAATGTGCGATTCTTCTCATGATCCGAATTTTTGATACAGATTAAATGATCAACATAAGAGCGTTTGCGCACTGCACCCGAATCGAAACCAAGATGTAACGAAGCCAATGAGGGCTACCGTCTTTGTGCGCACCAGTTGGCGCCACTGTCGAGTACGGTCCTGAAGCTCTCAAAGTTTGTTACTACGGGCGTCAAAACAAAGTTTACATTTAAATCATATAGTGTGGGACTACGTTTATTTAAAAATAAAATAAAATTAAATATTTAATACCTTAAAACCGTCCGTAAAAATATCGAGCATGCCGCAGTTTTGCGCAGTTACGGTTTGTTCGAAAAAAAGGAGAACATAAGTTTCCGAAAGATAAAACTGTCTCAAAGCACTGACGATTGATTGACATGCAACTCATATTTGCCTTAATTAATCACAGGTATTGCAAAATATTCACAACATTATTCTAATCCATACTAATATTATAAAAAGCGAAAAGTGTGTCTGTTTGTTACCTCTTCACGATTAAACCGCTCAACCGATTTAGATGAAATTTGGTATAGAGATAGTTTGGGACCCGGGATAGGACATAGGATAGTTGTTATCTCGATATTCCCACGGGATCGACACGTATGCGGGTAAAACCGCGGGGCGCTGCTAGTTAAAAATAAACCCTCGTAGCCCACCCACAAAACAATGACATTTGGCATTTCGGAGACCTCATGCTACACTAGCGCCTCTAGCGGCGAATTCCTATGCGATAGTCCTCATTAGACGACTGAATTGTCATGGGATCGGTTAGTCAGAAAGATGAACCTAGTTGCCCGTTCCAAAGCGAGGTAGGTTCTTATGAAGAAGAACAGGCAAGAAGCTCCACGGACACTCTTTTAAATAAAAATTATTCGTACAGACGCCAGCACATCAAATTACCCGAAAGTGTCAAATTTTCCCAATCGACTTTGAACCTTATGCTTTAGCGATAAAGTTGAAAATCTATTAAAGAAATTTGACAGATTGTAGTAGCTTGATGTGCTGGCGTCTGTACAAAATATTGGTTACATCATTCATATTGAAATTATACATGTCAGAACGTTATAGACAGATGTTCACGTTTAAAACCTCCGTACTAACCAGATAAAAACGAAATAAAAACAATTCAAAAATTAAAATAAGCCGTTGCTGCTAAGAGATGACCAGTACCTACGAACGTAAGGATCAGCACCATTGAGCTCAACCAGTTTGAAGAGAACTTAATGATCCAACACACACGCTACCACCAGCGAGACATTTGAGTGAGCATGACATGCTCTCAACAAGTGCACGTTCAAGTCAATGGAAGACGTATCCAGTAACTGGTAGCTTTATGGTAGGGATTTCCAAAACGGATGTAACTCGAATCTCGGGGTTGTATTGGATGCAGTGCGTAAATACTCTAAGGCTGAGATCTATAAAGCGTACTTAGATTTTACTTTGCTAAGTAAGCGTTTCATACAAATATGGACCCTATTGTAATGCAAAAAACTTCATATTCCTAAACACGGATGCGATCAAGCGTTTCAAAGGAATATGAACATTAACGTTATTCGAATAATGTTCATATTCGTATGAAACGCTAACAGCCTAAGTTTGACCTTTGTCAGTACGCTGAAGGTTAGTTAGCACAGGGGTATCACCCAACACGCACTCGTCGGTACCTATTAATATTGTTAGAGCGTTTATAAGAGCTGGTACGTGATAGTCCCCGTCAACTGTAATAATATAATACATGAATTATAAGAATGTGTCAAGTTTCTCAAGAATTCTCCAGAACATCAACCAAACAATAAAAAAAACTTCAGCCTCCTTTTGGTCTCCGCTGCAGTTGGGTAAAAAGAAAGAAGTTGAATTTGATATTTTACATGAATTTGACATATCTGACATTTTGAGGAAACAAAGAAAAAAATATATTTACTTACAATATTTTTTTCTGAAGATGCTTCGTTTAAAATTCTTTAGAAACTTGACGACAGTATATAAAATGAATAAACAATTAAGCAAATAGATTTAAATAGATAGGTACAATACAACAGAGGTATAATAAGGAATCCAAAAAATAATAAATACTTAAATAAACAAAAGACAATATTACAACACTGAAAACGACCACTACACTATTTGCGCTGTAGCATGGTGCGGGTGACAGTTTCAGTAACATTTCGTTTCACTCTTGAAAGTTGCCGCGATTTACAATTTATGACTTAATATTTCAGTTGTACCACATTCGTAATATATTAAATAATTAATAACTGTAGTAAATTAAATTAAACCCAACCAGAATGTTCTAATCAAGAAATAAAATCAAATTGAATGAAAAATTAAGCAAAGTGTTATGCGTATAACGTAACGCCATAGACGTATTTAGTGATGGGATGTACTGCTACGATGGATAGTCGATATTTTTTATAATAAAAAACGTATATTGTGCGTAGGTCAATTTTTATTTTTAAAAGGTCTAATTATACAACAGAACATTTATAGGGTAAGGTTGCTTAAAAGGTTGCTAAAAAAAAATACATGTTATTCGTCTAAACTCATATCAGAGTCAGGAACATCTGAATTGTCACTCAATTCATCATCTGAATCTATGACGGATATTATTAACGATGACTCAATTATGTTGTCAATATGTATGTCACGATCCCAATCAGACATAATGTCCCTTTTTGTTTTATTCACGACCTTCGACCAGTCTTCAGGTTGAACATTGTTGATGGCCTCTTGTAATAGGGCCAACATCTTATTTGCCGTAAATGGCGGCGAAGTATTATTTCTTGCGGCGTAACCTAAAAATAAACGAACTTATAAAAAAAAGTATTCAAATAATCATCAATCAGCCTAATCTAGTATCTGGTAATGTTTTTAAACTAGGTACATGCTACGATCGGAAAGCTGATTTTTTTATAAAGCTTCAAAATGGGAATTGAAATTAAAAGCATACCTTTTATTTGGGCCCAAATCAGCTCAATAGCGTTATACTGGCAATGGTAGGGTGGTAGTCGAAGGACCTGGTGGCCTTTTTCTTTTGCCATCTCGTCCAGAGCATAGGTAGGAGTTGGTGGCTTATGGCGTCGGACTAAGGCAATAAGCTCCGTCTTTAACATTTTTATATAAGTACAAAGATAATTATGTAGCCATAAAACATTTATATTGACAAGTTTATACACGTAGCACACACGTAGTTACACTGCACAACTGAATAATACACTAATTTTCATAACAATATTAAAGAGAACTAGATTCACGCTGCGAGTATCGTTAGCGATAAAAATGAATTGCATAACCTCACATCCCTACGTGGTACTGACGGGCAACTGTCACCCGCACCATGCTACAGCGCAAATAGTGTAAATCACTACATAGTATAAAACAAAGTCGCTTTATCTGTCCCTATGTCCCTTTGTCCCTTTGTATGCTTAAATCTTTGAAACTACGCAACGGATTTTGATGCGGTTTTTTTTAATAGATAGAGTGATTCAAGAGGAAGGTTTATATGTATAATAATAATAATGTTTCCGTGCGAAGCCGGGGCGGGTCGCTAGTATTAACTAAAATAGCCCTTATCCCCATTTACTTCATCCTAATCTCAACCTTATTTAACAACAAAGAAGGTCCAGAATCACCTGTCTCATCTCCAATCGCCCAGACTAGCAGATCAACGCAGGCTGAATTCGCCATCACATTGACCTTGAATTTGTTGACGGTAGCAAAATTACTCTCCCGGTCTTCTCTCTCCGAGGCATCGTGGTGACGACTCTGGAGTTCCGTTTGGCCACTTAGAAAGAGGCATTTAACGAATTCCTGTAAAGAGAAATTGGGTGGGGTTAGACTGAAAAGCTGTACGGTTTCAGGCGTAAAATAGGCAGTCTTCAGTTCTAATGGTGGGTGTAAATAATTACTAAAATTCAAAGGGTGTTATTAGCAGCAGTATCAACGATTATCTATCGATTTTAGAAAGCCAAGGCACGAATATTAATTAAGGGGAAAGCGCCAGAGCAGCCCGCGTCATTCAAATTTTCTTACGTTTTTGTAATTTCCAGGTCAGTGTCAAGCTGTGTGTTGAATAAAATATGATTCGCGACCTTAACAAGTACATAATTATGTCCCCTCTAAGTCCCCTCTAATTTAAGAAAATTTGAATTTCGCAGGCTGCCCTGGCACTGCCGCCTTAAACAGCAGGTTCTAAAACTACCTATCACCAAGCTATGAACGGCCGAAATTTGGACTAAGTATGCGAGACATTACACAATGCGATAAAAAAATGTTATACAAGTAGTTCCTGTTTCCTTTCCTTGATAAAGGCATGTGAAGAAAGATAAAAAAAACGGTTTTAGCGTCGAATTAATAGAACCTTCCGCATCAGCGTTTCAGGCCAGTCGTTTTATTGCTAATGAACTAATGCTTGTTTTGCAAACAGGAATTATAGTCATTCACGAGTGCTCGGCATGTGACTCTTATGTCAATGTAATCTTTACTAATTAAAAAGCTGAAGTGTTTGTTTGTTTGAACGCACTTATCTCTGACACTACCATTTCTTGAGGGAGGCTATAGGTTAATTATTTCACATCACACTACGACCCTTAGAAGCCGAGCAAATAGAAAAAAAAAACTCAGAAAGAACTTTTTTTTTTCAGGTTTGGAAATCATCAAATGACCAGCGGTAACCCTTTAGGACAATCCCGCTGACCCGGCAGGCTAAAGAACGTTTCGCGAAAATAAATTAATAGCGAGGGCGGGCGATGCGACGCGGTGGGTCGGGGTCCAAGACATTTCACGCGGACAAAACAAAAGCTAGTAAGTAAGGTATAAATAAAAATAATTGACGCGCGTTCGTGGATGGGTTCTGTAGTAAGAAGTCCTCTAACAGACCGGAATAGATCAAATCATCAGCTGTTATTTTACCTGAACGTCTTTGGTGAAAGGTCCGGGTAGGTCTTTCTGATGCTGCAACAGTTCTCTTAGAAGAGTCACCATCACTAGATTTAAGGTTTCCGAGAACGATTTGTATGGAAACACCTGTGGAGGAAATTGTAATTGTTATTCTAATTTAATCTAAGTGCTCATAAACACGAGCGACACGCGTCGACGATATACGCAACTGCATCCGTCAACATGCGTCGACGGCAGCCGTCAATACCCGTCGACGGCAGCCGCCGATGCGTCGACGGGTGCAGTTGCCTCTGTCGTCAACCTGTGTGGTTATTGTGATAGATAAGTAAAGAGAACTGACTTATTGATCATGCGTTAATATAGCCATCAAAACAAGAATAACGTTGGGCTGATTATTCAATCATCGGAGGAATAATTTTGAAATTTTGACAGTTAGGTATTTCATACAAAAACTATCAAACGTCAATTTTATTCCACGTATAAAAGTTATCTGGCGATGGAAAAATCAGTCCTAAATGCAATTTTTCAGAAAAGTGGCTTAGGTAATAAATAAATAACGCAGGAGTTTTTGACAGCAAATAGGGTCTTATAGTTTGCGTCAAACTTTATGGCGGCTCTGAAGTGCGTTACTCGCTGCGCAGTACCGCACCGCTCAAGGTGCGTCCAGAGTTCCAGACCCAGAAAATGCGCCGCTCGCGAGCCGCTTGCGAACTGCGTGCGTGCATTTCATGTTCGTACGCAGCCCCGGCGAGGTCCGCGCGCCGTTCGCGCGCAAGATACGCGCCGTACTCGTCGGCGCAAGCAAATTCACAACTGAGGCTCAATGTTCAAACGCGAATGAAGCTGAACACGAGCTGCGCGCGCGCTGCTCGCGCGCCCCTTTCGAGCCTTGCCGCAGTTGCACTAGAGCGGCGCACCAAACGTAGGGTGTAACCGCACGCGAGCAACACGCGCACAGTTCGCAAGCGGCTCGCGAGAGGCGCATTCGGCAGGTCTGGACACACCTTCACCCCCGCTGACACATGAATTGGTTACTACGCAGCAAGTCAGCGACTCGCCTCATGTTCTGAGCCGCTATAAAGTTTGAATCGGGCTGTACTTTCTATAATTATACAAAAATTTCATCTACGCCAATTATTGAAATCTAATTGTTTGTCGATTCGCTTACGACTATTAACTGCAATTTTGACGAGAGAAAACCTCCGCAGATAAAATAATGTTTAATACAAACTTACCTGAATCTGTCCCGACGCGTAAATATCTTCTGCTTCTTCATCCAAAAATGCCAGCAAATCTTTGGTAAGCAGCTTCTTCGCCACCGATAAAATCGACTGCAGATACGTCACATAAAACTGCACATTGACCCTCTTCTCAGGCGACTCCGAGAACCTCATATACGGGAACTGGTTGAAACTAGACCCGAACTTATGGAAAAAGTACGTCGTAGGATCGTACGGCACCGAATTGTAACTATGGAGAGAACCTCTTTTTAAAGTACCTCCTGTACTATCGATGGTGTCAGTCCCATGTTCCAAAAGATTCTCGTTGTGAGGATTCAGATTTCCGGATAAAGATCTAGGAATGATCGGTCGGAATTGGTTGAACTTCCTCTTTTTATCTAAGGTTGAATACTCGAAGTTTGGCTCAGGTTCCTTTGTTTTGACGGGGCTTGGGGGTTGAGGGAAGAGGCGGCAGAGGAGAGGCGGGTCCACTGTAGCATAACGACCCATGGACCGAGCTAGACCTACCAAAGTAGGAATAGTGCTCTTACAGAGTTGTAGTTTAGAGATGGTACTAGTGTAGTCTTTGCTTTCATGACAAGTCATTATGAGCTTTGTGAGGTTGGACATAAGCTCAATTTGGGCTGTGATGATTTCCTCTCGGAGTGATGGCTGTTTTGTGGCAATGTCTGAGAGAAGGGTGTTGAGACAGAAACTGAACTTCTCCGACATTGGTATACCTGAAACAATAAAAAAGATTTTATTTTATTTATAGTGGCCAAGTAACATTTCACTGCAGATATAAAAGGTAATATCTATATTGCCTTTTCTAAAAACACAATTGTCTAAAAAGTTCACATGTTAAATACTTTTAGAAAAAATAATCAAATTTTATATTGTAGTTAAGACGGATATCCTAACATTTAATCAAAATCAAGAAGATTAAAAGGCGTTTACGAAATATATTTTGATTGCCAACAAACTATGAACGTATGGAAACACAATTATTGTATTAATTAGCGTTTTATACAAGCCACATACCTACATAATTACATTGAGCAGTACTTTTATACATGTCCCGGCATTAACCCCCCCATTAGAATATTATAAACTCATACACTGAATTTTTACCATCGTACTTCCTAACTTATTATTATAAACGCGAAAGTTTGTGAGGATAATGGATGTTTGTTACTCTTTCACGCAAAAATTACTAAACGGATGTTTGGCACACAGATAGTATATAACCAGTATTAACACATAAGACACCCCGATATTCCCACGGGATCAAAACTTATGCGGGTGAAACCGCGGGACGCTGCTAGTTATGTTTAAAATAATTATACTGGTTGTGGGACAAAATTGTGGTGGTATAAAGGTCTAGCGTAGTAGATATTTCGACAATATTGGTTTGTTTTGAGTGTACAGCTGAAGTGTGAGTGTAATTTACGTAGTATTATTATTTTTTTAATAAGAATAACTTATATTAAAAATGACTTGATTGAGTAAACAATTCTGAACAAACTACTTTTACAATGTGCACTAATTCAGTTACACATTGTATAGAAAAAATATTTTAGGAATTATTTTGAATAAGGAGCACTAAAATTGCGCTCGTTTGTTTACTTCATCGTCATTATCTTGGCCTTGCTTGTCCCAGTTGAAGTAATTCACAGGTGGAAATTATAATTACAGTCTGTCCGTGATAAAAATGAGTTGCACGTCATTAAAAATGAAATGTCATCGCAATTAAAAATACATAAGTAATAGAAAACTCGTCCGCACATAATAATATGTTTGTACTAGTACTAACAATGTTGTAAATGCGTAGCGTGACAACTTGTGACGCACAATCATCACTTACAAGTATATAATTAACCAATAAACCAACGATGTGTGAAATTATCGTGTAAAGCATGCGCTATATAAATTGAAAAGTTTTTTATCTCTCGTTATTTTCTCCTTCTTTCGAGATATATACACACCCCTCTTTTACTGCCCGGACTTATAAACACTACACATTCAGCAGAGTTGGTAACGGAGAAAACCGGTTCTTCATGCCAAACGGCTTGAGTGTTTCGAGATCGAGATAGCGTTCGCGTTCTTTAAGTCCAAATCACTCCTGTCAATCTATGCTGTTAAAATCATACTGTGAAAACTTAGGTGAAGTGAGCTGGCATTCCACCTTTATCAATCCCATCCTCGTCGCCAATGTTCAAATAAAAGACAGGCTTCCATTCAATATTTATTGTGAACTGACAGCTAACTATTTGGAATCTTATGATATATACTTTATGATACAACGTTATGGTTTCTAATTTGCTATATGTAACAGCCGGTCTATTCTATAAAAATCTCATCGAGAGATTTTTCGGCATCGGCCTTACCTCTAGGTATATATTTATTTTAATGTCACTACAACGTATTATTAAAAATTATAATACAGCGTCGTGTCGCCTAGAATAGCATCGTATTCCATGGAAAACATGCGCCTTGTGTTAAAAATAAACTGCCATATCCATATTTAATAAAACAATTATTTTTCCATCATTATTTCAAAGATAAAATCACGAGCATCATACTCGTATGTTATAACGATATATAAACACAACTCTCAATACATGGTATGCACTCAGTATCAAAAACTAAGAGGAACTCATTCAAAATGTTGAAGAATTTCTTCGTACTTTGTCTCGTCGTGATGATGTTTGGAAACGTAAGTAGTTTTCGTGATTATTTATTGCTTAGCGGCATTTTAGTGGCCCGGAAAGGCTTCTACCAGCATCCTAATGGCGTAACACACTATCAATCTCAATGAAAGGATATTCAATATAAATGTTGTTGAACTGTCAAAATTAAAACCATTGCTACTGATAGTGTGTTACGTAATTACCCCATAGGATACCAAACCTTTGACAGTCAAAGACATAAGTTCTAAGGGGCAATTCCCGTATTTTTAAGGGCGTATAAGTATATGTCAGACTGAGATCAGAAGGCCAATTCCCTTAATTAAAAACGTTTAAAATCTAGTCGCAATCTCGAATTCGCGAAGTCGTAACTTACGAGAATTGTCCCTCAGATTGCGAAATCTCATCTCAGTCTCAATGTATCCGAAGGGGCCCGTTAGGGCCGAAGCTGCCGGGTCAGCGGGATTGTCCGAAAGGGTTACCGTTGGCCCGGAACATAAAGGGCGAAGGAAGGAACACGGGTGGGTTTTAGTCAGTAAGAGTCTGACACTCCCTTCCGCTCCACCCAGAGCAGGAGGGGTCATATGAAAAAAAAAAGTCTCAATGTATCAAAAATACCTACTTATAATTTCCCTACATTTTTGACATTGACTGTCACAACATGAGATTGCGACTAGATTTTGGAAGTTTTTGATTACGGGAAATGGCCTTCTGAAAGCGTTTATTGTACGGATTTCATGGAAAGAAAGAAAATTATTTTATTTCGGACATACACAGGTAATACAAATAGTAAATAAAATCATTTAAAACTAACAAAGTCACACTAAAAAAAACTAAAGAAAAAGTAAATAAACCAAAAAAACTGGCCAAGTGCGAGTCGGACTCGCACACGTAGGGTTCCGTACCACAAGGCAAAAAACGACGAAAAAATCACGTATGTTGTATGGGAGCCCCCTTTCTCCTATGCGTGTAATTGTATCATTTCAGAGCATGCAGCAAGGTGGCGGCGCCGGCGGTGGAGCTGAAGGTAAGAATTTTTTAATGAATACTAGCTTTCGCCGCGTGGTATGTCGATAAAAAGTAGCCTATGTCCCAAATTTCATCAAAATCGGTCCAGCCGTTTCGGAGATTAGCCGGACCAAATAGACAGACAGAGAGACAACAAAAAACGATCTTAGATAAAGTTACGGAAAATAAATGAAACCAACCGAGATTAAGGTGGAGTAAAAAAAGAAAGACCTAAATTATTTGCTGAAACTATGGCAATAAATACTATACTATGGCGGACCTGCCTAACGTGAAATATCAAACGTATCACATTAAGAAAATATATCACGGGAAGGAGGGTGGGGATCAGTGGGGAAACCGCGTGCCGGTTTCCTTCTAGAACAAAAATTCGAAGACATGTGACATCCAACAACCCGCACAGGGCCGCCTTGGCTGAAATACGGTCTGAAGGACTACTATTATTATTTTTTGACGTGACAACGTCTAATAAATCGATGAAGCTGGCTGCACACACGAAAAAACATGACTCATGTAGCGTTACCTCGCGGCCTTGCTCTGTAGCGTTGTTGCGTTCCATGGCGGCTTGAAGTGCATGCGAGAGCGCGGAACGAGCGATAAGAGACAGATGATGTCGAACGCTGCCGAATCGGCCTCCGCGTTCGGCAATTTCATTAATGTTTTGTTATGACGTTGTCACGTTAAACTATCGTCCGTAAACCGACTTTACAGACAACCGATTTTTATTAGTCACTCCCTTTATAACCATATCATCTTCATTACAGTCCAGCCATCGTTTCCAAGGTCTTCCGCTAGGTACTCTTACAGCCACCCAATTTTTATATTCCTGTGTAACTACTGTGTAGGGTTGCCAACCGTACTCTAAAATAGAGTATCGTCCTCTATATCATGTAGGCGTACTCTATAATCTATAACACTAATAGAGTACGCTAAAATACTCTTTTTTACACAATTTTTACTTAACTAGTCCCAGTCTGTAATAATATGCAAAAACCCATAATCAGAATTAAAAAGTCTACTATTAATGTTTAATTTAATCATTTATAACAAATTATAGAAGGAAAACTGAATTTACAAAGACTAAACATACACATTGACAGTTTATATTCAGAAGTAATAATTTTAAAAGAACTCCAAGCCGAATTGTTTAATAACACAGATTTTATGCAAAAATCCACTGCAAAAAAATGGCAATTTATTTTGAAAAAATGTCCTGAAAAATTTGATTGCTTAAAAAAAATGATTAGCTATATACTCTCTGTTCAAGCCACTTCAGCATTTACTGAAAGAGTCTTCGGTCATGAATGTGACGTGGCGAGAAGAGAGAAACAGAGCTTCATTAAAATTGATCAAAAATGAGCTCTTGATATATATTTTAGAGTTGGAATGCCTGGACTCATACAATTCCTTTAAGAACAATGAAAAATTGTTATGTGCTGCAAAAAGTACAAAAAAATACTTTTTTAAAAGTACAAAATAAATGATACTCTTTTTTGTAAGTCCGTACTCTTTATTTACCTCCTTTAAAATCAGATATACTCTATTTCTTCTAAAAAAAGTTGGCAACCCTACTACTGTGTAATACCTACTTATTTATAGGTGGTGCTGGTGCTGGTGCCAACGGAGGCGGCGGAGGTGGAGGTGGTAATATTCAATTAATTTAAACTTTTTATAATAAAAGAGTTCTAACTTTAGACCTAGTCCAAACCAGCAAGCCAGTTACTGTATTTCAAACTTTATTCTGACAACGGTAAAGTTCTTAATGCAAAATTGACAACTTAGACTCGGGTTTAACGTCAGTTATTGTAATAAGAACTTTAAGTTTGACGGATTATAGTTCGTTTAAAAATGGCTCAATTGTTTAAACCTTGGTCCAAAGACAAACTTAGTTTTGTAATAGGCTATTATAGTTTTCCTAAAATCATTTAGGTACCTATTTGAGTACCTACTTAACACAGTAAAAAAATAGTGATAATTATTCATCCCTATTTTTTAGGGTTGCTTAAAAGGAAAACGAAACCTTTGAGCTCAGTTTTTTGGGCCGTCTGTCACAGAGGTTTTATCTCATGACATAGAAAAATCTATGATTTGAAATGTATTTTTTATTTGCTGGTGCTATCTATTTTAGGCAATGGCGGCGGCGAGGCTGGTGCTGGGGCAGGGTTTGGCGGAGGTGCTGGCGCAGGTGGCAACGGGGGTGGTGGCGGTGGCAAATAAGATAAAGAGTAAAAAAGAGGTAGCTCTCACTTAGTTTACATAATCTCTCTTCTATAATAATACCAGCCTATTATTGAAGTGAAACCTTCTTTAGGCGCGTTGGGCATTTTTTGAGGTGGGAAAAAACCATTGATCTCGCGCCACTGTTACCGTAAGCGACACCGCGTGTGTTTTGTTTATAAGACTATTCAAAAAATACCCACTTCGGATGTGTTCGTCTGTCCTCGGGATGTACTCGGTTTTAATGTATATCCGGTATGTCAGTGAGTGATGGCAAAGTATTCTATTTGTGTTTTGTTTTCACTTCTGTCGGCACTCCCGGAGTGCCACTGTTTTTTTTTGTGCTTTTCTCATTCAGAGTAGACACGAGCATTGACCACCACGCTTGCGCTCAAGACGGGTTGACGATTTTAGACAAAAACCGGTCAAGAGCGAGTCGTACTCGCGCACTGATGGTTCCGTACCATCATGTTTCATCGGCGAGGCGAGGCCTATATTCGTCAGAGAATTTTAACAATGTGCACTGCGGTGTAGAATATTGCAGTTTTATGTTGCGCCATCTCTTGACCGATAGTGGAACTAATGTAACTTTTGTTGATGATTTCTGAAAAAGTGTGCTATTTAGAGACTTCGTTTTATTTTTCCTGTACTCTTTACATAAACTTCTAACACATTAAATAAATTCAGAATTTTTCTCTTTGCAAACTTCGGAGATACTAAAGGTTACATTTTTCATCAAAAGTCAAAAACTATGCGGCCTAAAAAAAAAGAAAAAATGTTTGAGAATGTGCAAACTGCGCTGGTACTTCCACATGCTTTAGTAGCCCCATTTCGAATTTTTCCTTTCCCTTCTAAATTGTAATTTATATGAAAGCAGAACACAAGATAGGGACATTATAGGTAATTTTAGTAAATACAACCGACAATATAACAACACTATGTTTTATTTCAGATGGCGAAATAAAGAAACGGCACGAATTATAAAATAACTAGTAAGTACATATTATTATCAAGAACCTGCACCTAAACTATTATCAATAAAAAATTAAAGTGATACTTATAAAAATTGTTTTATTTTTAGTCATAATTATAGGTAGGTGAATCATTTTGAAGGACATAGCTAACCCATTGCTTCATCATATGTTTGACATCGATTGTCGTTGAGATGGGATTGCGACTAATGTCCCACAAGGTCACACAACCCAAGAGCAACCTTATCATAACGAAAATAAAGATCACTTTGATTTTGATGGTGATGCAAATTCAGAGATAAAATAACAGTTGTGAATAGACTGCAGATTTCCAACGTTTTTAAGAGGGCGCCGACCAAACGCCGACCGCGCGGTGGCGCCCTCATCGTTTGTTTGGTTATTTCTTTTATTTTGGAATGAAAATGCAGAAAGCACCTCAAGTCGTGCTCCACAAGATTATTATACGTTAATATTATTATCAACGTAGTTTTACATTGTTCAGTTTTATTATTAATAAGTAATAAGAGTAATTCCTAGTGTGGGGCAACGTTTTTAAAAAAAAAAAAAAAAATAAATAAATAAAATAAAAAATTATAATCACTAAAACGGATAATAGTGGACACTATTTTCCGCTTTAATAAAAGAAATAACCAAACAAACGATGAGGGCGTCACTGCGCGGTCGGCGGTGGTCTTCTGATGGGCGCTAGTGTGTTTACTTGTTTGCGTGACACATTGTATCAAGTACCTAGTAATATGTTTGTCCCTCATGTAAATCAGTTAAATTTTCTTTTCTAATAAGCCCTTCTTAATTTCAATTACAACCTTAACTGTATCCCTTTAAATAATATATCTATAGTGAAGGATCTAGGTGTTCTCTTTGATGGTAAACTGTCCTTAAACCAGCATATCGAAGCCGTAGTCAATAGTGCTTTTGAAATGTACGGATTTGTGATGACATATTCAACAGAATTTAAGTGTGCCTCTACCTATGTCTATCTGTATAAAACGCTCATTCGCTCCCAGCGTGATGGGAGGGGATGAAAGTTTGTATGGGAGTTCGTCATTTTTGCCGATGGGATCCCTTTGGACTAGTATATTAATAAATATGTTAAAACTAATACTAAGTACATTTTTATGTTTCAAGTAATAGTGGGAGTGGCCCCGACGGCGGTGCTGGGACTGGGTTTGGCGCTGGTTTCAACATAGGCGCGGGCGCAGGGGCTGGATGGCGGTGGCAAATCTATACTAATATTATAAAGCTGAAGAGTTTGTTTGTTTGTTTGGTTGAACGCGCGAATCTCTGGAACTACCAGTCGGATTTGAAAAATTCTTTTTGCATTTGATAGCCCAATTCTTGAGGAAGGCTATAGGCTATTTAACATCACGCTATGACCTTTAGGAGCCGACCAAAAAGAAAAAAAGTCAGAAAGAACGCTAAGCAAAAACGAAGCAATAGTGCGGGCAGGCGATGCGATGCGACGGGGTGGGTCGGAGTAACAAGAAATTTCACGTGGACGAAGTCGCAGGCAGAAGCTATAAAGTTATATATTGATTGTGTAAGGTCATCACATCGTGTATCTAGCCTTATCCCAAATGTGTTGGGGTCGGCTTCCAGTCTAACCGGATGCACCCGAAACCTATTTTAAATATATGTACATCTACATACATCAAAAATTTCAAGAATTTCTTTTTACACCTCGTATGATAAATAAAATACCTTGTAGTATAACTATGTACAGACGCCAGCACATCAAGCTACTACAATCTGTCAAATTTCTTTAATAGATTTTCAACTTATCGCTACAGCATAAGGTTTAAACTAGTTTAAAGTTGATTGGGAAAATTTGACAGTTTCGGGTAGCTTGATGTGCTGGCGTCTGTACCTACTTATAATCATACTTTTATTAATAAAACAATCAAAGTAATATGAACATATCTAGCGATCTATCACTTGCAGTTTGGATAATGGTTTATCAACATTTAATATTTGTATGACCTACAAATAGTTTTTCGGAACTGAGTGTGTCGTATCCTTAAAGTTAAAGCTATGGTTTCCTAGTATCTTCAGGGATGCGAAACACCCAGTTCCGGAAAAATTATTGAATGTACCCACGATGTCGAAGTGGAATTGACATGTCACAAAAAAAGCCACCTGTTTTTATTAATCCTTCGCGCGTCTAATTAGGAGACACAATAGAATTCTATTGTTATTATTATCCAATGGTGTAACGGCGACGTTTGAGAGGAACACTGTTTCTCGAAGGGTACATACGAGTACATACATCGGGTTTTTGATAAATTCCGGTTTCTTCGCTGTTGGTTTTCTTTAAAAATAATTATTGTCATTAATTCAGTGGCATTCGTCTCTTTTTAATAACAACATCAAAAACAATTCCACGTTTCTCACATAAATAATTATTGTTAAACTTAGTTCACTGGCGAGCATGTTGTGCGCAGTTTACACTGTATTGCAATGAAACTGAATACAAATGGGACGTCACCCACCATATCTCCCGCCGTATCTCGTGTAGACTTACTGCACGCCAGTGTATTTGTCTATTGCTTGAAGGAAGATATTGTGTTTACCGGAAAATTATTACAGTGAAATGTTTTGTTGTATAGGTAAAAGGAAGGATTTTTCAGCAGACTTTTATGGAATTTTTATAGTTTTTGTGTAATACTTGTTTTTATTCGAAAGCAAAGCTGCTTTTTTGTGTGTAAAGGCTCCTTAAAACAGGCGCGACATGCGATAAAATCGCACGCGACACAAAGGCACCGCAAGTCGCGCAACGAGCGGGCCTTTGTGTCCGGCAGGCGGGCGGCGGGCGGATGTTTGTGTTTTTGTCATTTACTTGAAAAATAAATAACCTCCACCTTTTTTGAAGTCGGTTAAAAATGACCTTCACAATACAATAATATCATTCAGGGAACATTAATATTTCAAGTACTCTGCACCAAGCACAAAGTGGGACACCTGTGCAAACTGACATCAGACGTCATAGTTTATAACAATAAATAATATTTGCTTATAGTCTATGCTACGGAGCATAGACTACGGTGACAATGTTAAACAACAAACCACAGACTAGAACTGTGAAACAAAGAACATCTGCCCTACACTAGTGTTCTGTTATAATCAGTCTGATTTTAAATTATGCTGTCGTAATTATGATTTAAATTGGGAACCCTAGGGAGGACATTCAAAAAACATAAGACTTAAGGGGCTTACAGGACCTAAACACAAAACGCAAGTTTTAGAAACAATAAATGTATATGATCAACTACAGTAAACAAAATCAGAAAAATATATGATATTCTTCAGAATATATGCTGGGTAGATAGTGTGTTGAAAACATAATACAACTAATTTAATACGAAAAAATCATGAAGATACCTCTAAAAACTTCCTTTTTATAATAAAAACCATACTAATATACATACAATCATTTTGATTTTTTGTCAGATTGACAAGCAACATACTAAAATACTAATGTATTAATTTTTTCGTTCAAACAATAGTATTTTTGTAATTAAATAATTGCTTCATATTTTGCAATAAATTACCAGCGTTGTGTCATCGCGCTTCTCTTTCTTTTCTATGCAGTCCGACAGTGACCGCACTTTAGGTCATGTAAGCCCCTTAACGTGCTTTCTGAGACACTTAGGGGTCTCATATGTAATTAATGATCACCCATCCACGACCGCGGCAAGAGTAGCATAACTTTCGATCGACCCATGCGGCTGTTATTGTTAAGCCAAAACCACAGAATAAAGAAATACAGTACTCGTACTCGGCCGTAACCTTGATGTAAATGCCTACAGCCGCGCGGTACGTAAACATGCGATAGGGCTGCCCGCCTCCAGTATTTTAATTACATTTGCCTACTTTGTGTTTCCATTTAGTTTTGTTATTGTATTTTACTGTGTGTACATAAATAATTTTATATAAACAAATAAAATACTTTGTGAATTGAATAGGAAGTGTTTAATAAAAATGCGTGTTGTTTTGATCGCCGCCGCACGACTCCAGCTAGTGAGCAGCAGCGCGCTGTTGCTATTCAAATTTCGAACTAATCGCCGCGCGGCGCCAGTCAGTAGGCAGCGCTAGCGCGCTGTTAAAATGGCGGGAAAGCAAGTTTGCATTCACAGATTGATTTTATTTAAAATTAAAAAAACAGTTTATTCGGTAATTTAAAAACTTGGCTGCATGCTCTAGTGTCTTTGCCAACATTTTCACGCAGCCACGGCAGAAAATAATCCTCGCGCCATTTTTCTCAAATTTTCTTTTCTTTGTACTTGTATTGTGAAATGTTTTTTTTTCTGTTTCCTCGCAAATGTGTTAAAAAACGTCGTACGATATACGTGCGTATTGGTTATAACATCTTAACGCACTAATATCGTAATGTACTATTACAGAATTATAATCATTAAAGTCATCAACACAACTCTCTAAGACCATGTAAGTCCAAAGAATGATGATTTCATGAAACAGTTATTCTTATTACAGTAACAGTTATTCAATAAAAATAATTAATTTTATTCATAAAAGTATGCAATCATTTCATTAATGTTTTGTTATGATGTTGTCACGTTAAACTATCGTCCGTAAATCGACTTTACAGACAACCAATTTTTTTGTAGTATTATTCATACACACAGTACAATAAACAACTATTATTAATAATAAAAACCACGTCTTTACTTTGAATTATACAAACTAACAAAACACACATGCGCCGAGGTTTTAACACAAGCGTACCTACCGTTTAATGATTCATGAACCGCCTATAACTACCTACCTCACTCGTGTTTATCACTTTCCTTTACTCTATTCACTTCATTTATTAATCCAGACATCTTTTTTTCGGGAGATAAAATGAAATACTTATCCATTAAAAATACACACATTATGTACCTACCTACAAGTAAGTAAAATTATTTTATAGTCTTACCTTTCAGAGTTTCCAGGTAATCTAAAAAAAGTTATCTCTGGATGCGTTATTGACGAATTCATGCAACCAAAAACAGCACAATATAGCCTACTCGTCATATTAAATATGTACTTGAACTTATTTTTAGTGCAAAAATCGCGCGGTTATTGTTAAAAAAAACAACACACCGTCCGTTCGTCACTGCAGCACAGTCGCGACTGTCTGCATGCTGAGCTCATGCCGTGGTCGAGGCGCGTAGGTATAGCTCGCGTTTCGTCCGTTTGTATGAAGACCTCGTACTGTATGTCTTTATACTGTGCCAAAACCCTCCTCAAGCTATTAATGTTAATAATTCATAAAACTATATATAAATTTCATAAAATAAAACCGACAATATTTAGGCAAGTGTCGCCGTATTTATTTATAAAACTGTACAAATAAGATGCATTGGAAATTATCTACTCTTGAAATAAATATTTAAACAATAAGCATTAATTTGATATCACGAAATAAATCGTATTGGTATCACAATAGGGTATATTTTACATTGGCCAAATAACGTGAATATTCAGACAAAACGTCAATATAATATTACCGTGCGTCAGTGTTTTGCTGCATTAAAATTGATAGCCATGGAAAATATACACCTGAAACAATATTATAAACAATAGGTCCATTTAACTGTCACAAATAGCATGGTTTTGTTTTATTCATGGGTTCACTTGAATATTTTTCAAGGATTTTTCCAAAAGAACATTTGGGTACACTAATCCAATGACACGAAGCAAAAGCTTTTGTTAATTTTCCAAGACACTAAGGCTCTAGACAGACGAGTCGGAAAAGCCCTAGGTCACGATTTTTTTTTCGACAGATAAAAACCTTTGATCTGTAGAAAATTCCTTTTGTGATTCCTAGGTAACAGACCAATCAGCTTCATCTTTTGAAGAAAGGACCATCATAATGTGCTATGGCTTCCCGATCACTTCAATAATAATGTGTTATAGCTTCCCGATGACTAAAACTTCTGTTCCATCCGATGTAGTCTTCTTTTGTTAGTCTTGAGAAATCTGACTTAAGAGTATTATGACTCTTCTAAACACAATTTCATCTACTATCGGCAGATGTGCCAGAGTAAACGACTTCAAGACTAACGGAAGAAGACTGTATAAGAAAAAAGGCTTTTTTTCTGGAAAATGAATAATGATGTCCTCTATTGTAAGAAATGTCATTTGACTTGTCTCAAGTTAAAGTAAGTATTGCTTATTTACAACTCATTCAGATAAACTTGACATTAATAAATTGGTATACAGTGTGTTAGGTTAAACGAGGGACATACTTTAAGGGAGTGTAGTACTCATAAAAATGAAGAACTTTTACTAAGAAACCAACATTGAAATCGAGAAAATAAAACCAGCCGCTCTATACATTTCTGTTCGCATAACTGGACAAAATGTGGGGAACAGCTGTTTTTTTTTTCATATTTTTGAGTCAGGCCCATATTAAAAGTTGTTCATTTTCATGAGTACTACACTCCCTTAAAATATGTCCCTCGTTTAACCTAACACACTGTATAAGTAGTAGGTACCTGTTTTTGTTAATGTAATGTTAATTAGGAGCAGTTTATAAATTGGATTTTTTTTTAAACTGCTCCCGTATCGCATAGGCACTATCATTCACAATCTGCATTGTTAGGAAGGATATTGCTAATACATTGCTTCGAAAAATGTGTCTGCTCAACAAAGTAAATAACGCAATGAATATTTTTGAACCGTCAAAATGATAGCCATTCCTACTGTCAGTGTGTTACGCAATTACCCCACAGATTCATAACATGCGACTCAAGGCTCGCAGACTGACGCGATGCGACGCGACTCCGGTAGAACAATTTCCACGAAGTTTTCATAGAATTTGTTCCCCCAGAGTCGCGTCGAGCCCGTCTGCAAGCGCCTACAGAGAGGCAGTAATTTAAGGCGAAAGCGCCAGGGTAGCCCGCGAAATTCAATTTTTTTTAGGTTTTTTGCAATTTGCTGGTCAGTATTAAGTTGTACGTTGATTAATATATGAATCGCGGCCGTAACTAACATGTATTTACAGAATTATAATCATTAAAGTTATCAACACAACTCTCTAAGACCACGTAAGTCCAAAGAATAACTGTTTCATGAAATTATCATTCTTCGGACTTACGTGGTCTTAGAGAGTTGTGTTGATGACTTTAATGATTATAATTCTGTAAATACATGTTAGTTACGGCCGCGATTCATATATTAATCAACGTACAAATTAATACTGACCAGCAAATTGCAAAAAACGTAAGAAAATTTGAATTTCGCGGGCTACCTTAGCGCTTCCTCCTTAACGTCTTTTATTTTGTACGTGAGCCGCGGTACCCTGAAAACAGCAAAAAAATAAATAATATGTGCCGCACAGGGGTATATATACATCTGCTGTGTTTGGCATAGCTTCATTACTAATTTGGAAATACTACTTCGAACTATTTTAAGAACAGCTAAGCACTTACCGAAACAAAATGTTCAAGCAATTATTTGTATTATTCCTTGTTGCCATGATGTTTGGAAGCGTGAGTATTTTTTTTTTTTACAAAAAAAAATCACTTTGCAAAATTCATGTAGTAAGTAGTAGATTATTATGTGTTTGAAGCTGAGAAAATACCACATAGTAGACAATAATACAATATGGGAGGTCCCACGGCTAAATAATAGCAACCGCACAGCCGGTAGAAGGTTAAGCTACGCTTGCCGCGGTCTCTTCGTGGATGGGGAAACCTCTCCGTGTATCGGAAAGCATGTTAAGCCGTTGGTCCCGGAATTTATTCGTAAATCTATAACAGTCGTTACAGGACGTCAGAAACCCAAAAGTCTGACGACCAATCTTACGAAGGGTACCGTGTAAGTCGTGTAACGGCAAAGAACTGGGTTGTGGAGCTCAGATAGACAGTCGCGCACCGGTATTCACTGAATACCAGTATAAAGCATGGGGTATCGTACCAATATTTAGAATTCATTCAGTAATTCGTGTCTACTTAAAGGCAATAATAACTTAATTTTGCACTATCTATTACAATAATTACACGATTTTTTTCGAGAAATTATATTTGGGAAATGACAATTTCTTGTGAATATACAGGGTGTTCCGTAATTAATGGATAAACTCTTAAGGGGTAATTGTAATTATCATTATGAACAACTATTACTGTGGGACCAAACCTGAAAACGTGAAAAAAAAAAGTTTAGAAACTAATACCCGTCTACTGAAAAGGATGAAACAAGAAAGTACCTTCCCGTGGTCGCATGCCGCTGTATTAACATATATATAATATGATAGTATGCGACCACGAGAACGTACTAGTCGGGTTTTACCTCATTTGTCAAATTATGATGAGTACTTTTGAAGTAAAGAGGGAACAGATGAACATACATAGGTACATACCGGTCAAAATCATAACCCTCCTTTTTGCTTCGCCGTAGTCGGGTAGAAAGGAATCAACTGTTTTCTATATTTTGACAAGTTATGCGAACTGGCGAACATAAAATGTAAGGAACAGCTAATTTTTTTTCGCAATTTCAATTTTGATCCGGTAGTAATAGTTGTTCATAATGATAAGTACAATGACCCCTTAACAGGTTATTATCCATTAATTACCGGACAGCCTGTATATCAGTTACTGAAATAATTAAGTATTTCGAGTTGGCGCAAGTTCAATTTAATCCTGTATACTTACACTAACTCGACCATTTAAAATTGATACTGAAACAGGCAGATTCAGATAACCCCCGTTAATATTGCAGAGCATGCAACAGTTAGGAGGCCTTATCGGAGGAAACCCGGATGGGCTTGAACCAAATCCAGGTGAGATTTTTTTAAAGTAGATTTATTTAAAAAAAAAAACTTAACCATTCCAACCCCACACACATACCTACAACTCTGGACTTCTTCCCATGAGGGTTGGCAGAACGCCACGTGTCCACACCGACCCTAACAGTCTTACTCCTTTTGCTTCGTTTACGTACAGACGCCAGCACATCAAGCTACCCGAAACTGTCAAATTTTTCCAATCAACTTTGTACTTTATGATTTAGTGATAAAGTTGAAAATCTAATAAAGAAATTTGACAGATTGTATTAACTTGATGTGCTGGCGTCTCACAGTGTTATTATTGCCCCGAAAAACGGACATCCCCTTTTTATTAACTTATTCGATAGAACAGGTTATTTTTAAAGTAAAAGTAAAATACCCGTGTGACAATTTTGTCCCAATATGGAGATATAATTTTTTTTTTCTTTTTTCTATGGTTTCCATAAAAACCATAGAAATCGCATTTACTTTAGATCCAATGCGTTTTTGTTATGTCTTTGATCGCAATTAATTGATGCTTTATTATTAAGTAAATTACTAAGCAAACGCTCAAATTTTATCGTTAACATGTTGTGAGTAACATTGAATTTTATATATTTTCGATTTTATTTTTTTATGGGCTTATTTCATGTTATTTGGATTCAACATCGAGACAAGATGTTGCTTTGGCACTAAGAAGCACCGATTCAAAATATCATATCCAAATCTTATGGTGTTTAGAACTTACAGGATTTTGAAATTTAGGCGCTAGGGTTGGCAGAAGTCGTATTTTTTAAGATGTTTTTTTTTATTGAATTTTTATGTTTAAAAACGTAAAATGTGTTTAAAATAAACAAAGGACATAATAACGTGGCCACGGTTATCTGAAAGAAGTTACACTATCATTGAAAAAAAAAAAAATTGAGAAAGATGCCATTACCACCTGCCGTTCTCCAGTTATTAAAACCGTACGAAATACCAAAGGAACGGCCCAAGATAGCGACAGCTTAAGTGACGAAGAAGACGTTATGCAAAATCTTATAGAAGGGTGGAATGACGATAGCACTGAAGTTTTACCTACGGAAAATGATAACACAGGTCGACAAAATTTGCCGAATGCTCTGTTACAGAAACCAGATTATACTTTTCCAAAGGAATTTGACGCGCTGGACTCGAAAATCTGAGATATCGCATTTTGAAATTTTCGTACGTGTACGTGGTTTGTTCTACGTTTGAGAACACATACAGTCTATTGACGAAAACACGAAAATTTCGATATCTCACGAGAAATGCGATATCTCAGCGAAAAAAAAAGATATTTTAGTAAACTCAACGTCATTTTAAAGAGGAAGACTAGTCCTTTGAGATGCTATTAATAATTTTTGAAAGAAAATAGGATCGGCCGTGCTACATAAGCACAAAAATGAGAAAAAGCGGTATTTTTTGCACTTTTAGGTAAGGATATCTCGAAACCCTGACGTGATAGAGCAATTTTGATGCCAGATTTGAATTCAGCGCGTCAAAATCCTTCGGAAAAGTATAGTCTGGTTTCTGTGTAAAAATTTTGTCGACCTGTGTAATTAAAGAAGGTACTTAAGCAACTGAACTCTGTAAATATTTAGTACTTTAAAAATTTCAAGTTTTTCGACCAAGTGTTTCAGGCTGTGCGATAATAAGTAAAAAATGAACTTTGTCCCACCAAAAACATATATATAAAATAAGGGCCGAGTTCGGTACAAAGTACCTACACGATAATAAAATAGAAACCTAAATGAGTACCAAGTTCTAAGGAGGTAAAAGAGAGTTTATTAAGTTCCTTGCTACTGATTATGCAATTTGGCAAGTATTCAAAGTATTTGTTTGTTGAGAGTTTTGCTTTAACGAAGGTAGGTTTAATAGTTTTAGGTGGTCTAAAATAGCTCGAAATGGTTCGTGTAAGGTGTACTTCACCCTGTTTATCTCTGAACTTGGCTTGACATGCAATAAAGCATGAACAAATTATAGTATAAGTAATTACACTTCCTCGAAAACTGGTCCATAACGCACTACGATTAGGTATAACATGCAATGTATTTCACACGTGTGCGTTTTTTTTCCATTTTCCCGCACGTGTGCGGGAATGAAAATTGCCACAGATAACTATACCTATACTTAGTTCAAATTGGTTCAATGCTTAATCTCAGGTGATTGTTTTTTTTTTCTAATTTCGGCAAAGCACTACGCGTCTTTCCGGCATAAATATTTTGTGAAAATTCAAATTGTGTTTATAAATAGAATATCATAGATAAACATGATTATTAGAAACTATTAGTTACTTTAGTTGTGTTTAACAAATTAATATTTATTTGTGTAGGTACTGAATTCAAAAACATAAAATTAATCTATTTTTTATATTAGGCTGTTTAACGGCTTCATACCTTTGCCTCTCCTTCAACCTGGCGAATGCAAAGCTCGAAAAAAAAAAGAAAATTAAAATCATAGTTTCTTAATTCATGACAAAAATATTTTTCGTTATTTTATTTTATTTCTTAAAAAGTGTATTGAAAAACGTCGTTTGATACACGTGGACATTTGTTATTGCAGTTCTCGGCTCAAAAACATTCATTATAATTCCGCCTCGAATACAATAACAAACTTTCTCCACTTGTATCAAAATGTACTATTATTTGTATTTTTGTCCGATGTAAAAATAATAAAAAGATTTAAGAATATTATTTGTAAAATTTTGTGGGAGTGGGCGTAAATATGTATATGTGTATTATTCTATGATATAAATAAAATTCAACATAAAATTAAAATCTATAAACAAAAATAATGTTTTTTGTGAAGTGATGACCCTAAAATCAAAATTATCAGAATACAATTTAGAAGTGAATAACTCTTAAACACCGCGAGATTTGGATGCGGTTTTTTTTAAGTGATTGGTTGGGGTCTAAACATGATTTACAATAAATATTGAATCCAACTAAGCAAAGATACAACAATGATAAATCAAAATCTAAAACCATAAAAAAACCATATTCCTTTACATCTGTACTAGTTAGTACCCTTTTGTATTTTTTTCACATATCTTTAATGTAGTATTATTACACATAATAAAGAAAGGGGTAAAATAATGCGTATTTTTTTTTTGTAATTAATTAATTTAGAAAAAGTAAAAATAAAAAACAAAAATTTTTTACTCGTGTTTGGTGTAAAATTGGCACACGGGTATTTTACTCTTACTTTCTAAATAATCTGTTCTATCGGATTAGTTAATAAAAAGGGGATGTCCGTTTTTCGGGGCAATAATAACACTGTGCGTCTGTACAAACATATATCTCAGAAGCAATCCGGAGTTTGGATTTGTGCCCGGTTGATGGCAACACGTTCCCCCTATTACATGGGACTTATTTACTACTATAATAACGTGCATGCAACAATTTGTAGGCCAAGGCGGAGGTAGCAACAGCCCACCTGCAGCAACTGGAGGAACAACAGGTCAGATTTTTTTTAAATAATAATAATAATACCTTCACTACTCTATCCCCTTGTTACAAAACAAGTTTTTCTTAGAAAAAAACTCAAATGCAAAAATATTTTTTCAAATCAAGACCAACACGTTCCCCCTATTACATGGGGCTTATACTATAATAACGAGCATGCAACAATTTGTAGGCCAAGGCGGAGGTAGCAACAGCCCACCTGCAGCAGCTGGAGGAACAACAGGTCAGATTTTTTTTTAATAATAATAATACCTTCACTACTCTATCCCCTTGCTACAAAACAAGTTTTTCTTAGAAAAAAACTCAAATGCAAAAATATTTTTTCAAATCAAGACCAACACGTTCCCCCTATTACATGGGGCTTACTACTATAATAACGAGCATGCAACAATTTGTAGGCCAAGGCGGAGGTAGCAACAGCCCACCTGCAGCAGCTGGAGGAACAACAGGTCAGATTTTTTAAAAAATAATAATAATACCTTCACTACTCTATCCCCTTGTTACAAAACAAGTTTTTCTTAGAAAAAAACTCAAATGCAAAAATAATTTTTCAAATCAAGACCGACACGTTCCCCCTATTACATGGGGCTTACTTACTACTATAATAACGTGCCTGCAACAATTTGTAGGCCAAGGCGGAGGTAGCAACAGCCCACCTGCAGCAGCTGGAGAAACAACAGGTCAGATTTTTTTTTAATAATAATAATATCTTCACTACTTTATCCCCTTGTTACAAAACAAGTTTTTCTTAGAAAAAAACTCAAATGCAAAAATATTTTTTCAAATCAAGACCAACACGTTCCCCCTATTACATGGGGCTTATACTATAATAACGAGCATGCAACAATTTGTAGGCCAAGGCGGAGGTAGCAACAGCCCACCTGCAGCAGCTGGAGGAACAACAGGTCAGATTTTTTTTAAATAATAATAATACCTTCACTACTCTATCCCCTTGTTACAAAACAAGTTTTTCTTAGAAAAAAACTCAAATGCAAAAATATTTTTTTCAAATCAAGACCAACACGTTCCCCCTATTACATGGGGCTTACTTACTACTATAATAACGTGCAAGCAACAATTTGTAGGCCAAGGCGGAGGTAGCAACAGCCCACCTGCAGCAGCTGGAGGAACAACAGGTCAGATTTTTTAAATAATAATAATACCTTCACTACTCTATCCCCTTGTTACAAAACAAGTTTTTCTTAGAAAAAAACTCAAATGCAAAAATATTTTTTCAAATCAAGACCAACACGTTCCCCCTATTACATGGGGCTTACTTACTACTATAATAACGTGCATGCAACAATTTGTAGGCCAAGGCGGAGGTAGCAACAGCCCACCTGCAGTAGCTGGAGGAACAACAGGTCAGATTTTTTTTAAATAATAATAATACCTTCACTACTCTATCCCCTTGTTACAAAACAAGTTTTTCTTAGAAAAAAACTCAAATGCAAAAATATTTTTTCAAATCAAGACCAACACGTTCCCCCTATTACATGGGGCTTACTTACTACTATAATAACGTGCATGCAACAATTTGTAGGCCAAGGCGGAGGTAGCAACAGCCCACCTGCAGCAGCTGGAGGAACAACAGGTCAGATTTTTTTTTAATAATAATAATACCTTCACTACTCTATCCCCTTGTTACAAAACAAGTTTTTCTTAGAAAAAAACTCAAATGCAAAAATATTTTTTCAAATCAAGACCAACACGTTCCCCCTATTACATGGGGCTTACTACTATAATAACGAGCATGCAACAATTTGTAGGCCAAGGCGGAGGTAGCAACAGCCCACCTGCAGCAGCTGGAGGAACAACAGGTCAGATTTTTTTTTAAATAATAATAATACCTTCACTACTCTATCCCCTTGTTACAAAACAAGTTTTTCTTAGAAAAAAACTCAAATGCAAAAATATTTTTTCAAATCAAGACCAACACGTTCCCCCTATTACATGGGGCTTACTTACTACTATAATAACGTGCCTGCAACAATTTGTAGGCCAAGGCGGAGGTAGCAACAGCGCACCTGCAGCAGCTGGAGAAACAACAGGTCAGATTTTTTTTAAATAATAATAATACCTTCACTACTCTATCCCCTTGTTACAAAACAAGTTTTTCTTAGAAAAAAACTCAAATGCAAAAATATTTTTTCAAATCAAGACCAACACGTTCCCCCTATTACATGGGGCTTACATACTACTATAATAACGTGCATGCAACAATTTGTAGGCCAAGGCGGAGGTAGCAACAGCCCACCTGCAGCAGGTCAGATTTTTTTTAAATAATAATAATACCTTCACTACTCTATCCCCTTGTTACAAAACAAGTTTTTCTTAGAAAAAAACTCAAATGCAAAAATATTTTTTCAAATCAAGACCAACACGTTCCCCCTATTACATGGGGCTTACTTACTACTATAATAACGTGCATGGAACAATTTGTAGGCCAAGGCGGAGGTAGCAACAGCCCACCTGCAGCAGCTGGAGGAACAACAGGTCAGATTTTTTTTAAATAATAATAATACCTTCACTACTCTATCCCCTTGTTACAAAACAAGTTTTTCTTAGAAAAAAACTCAAATGCAAAAATATTTTTTCAAATCAAGACCAACACGTTCCCCCTATTACATGGGGCTTACTTACTACTATAATAACGTGCATGCAACAATTTGTAGGCCAAGGCGGAGGTAGCAACAGCCCACCTGCAGCAGCTGGAGGAACAACAGGTCAGATTTTTTTTAAATAATAATAATACCTTCACTACTCTATCCCCTTGTTACAAAACAAGTTTTTCTTAGAAAAAAACTCAAATGCAAAAATATTTTTTCAAATCAAGACCAACACGTTCCCCCTATTACATGGGGCTTACTACTATAATAACGAGCATGCAACAATTTGTAGGTCAAGGCGGAGGTAGCAACAGCCCACCTGCAGCAGCTGGAGGAACAACAGGTCAGATTTTTTTTAAATAATAATAATACCTTCACTACTCTATCCCCTTGTTACAAAACAAGTTTTTCTTAGAAAAAAACTCAAATGCAAAAATATTTTTTCAAATCAAGACCAACACGTTCCCCCTATTACATGGGGCTCACTTACTACTATAATAACGTGCAAGCAACAATTTGTAGGCCAAGGCGGAGGTAGCAACAGCCCACCTGCAGCAGCTGGAGGAACAACAGGTCAGATTTTTTAAATAATAATAATACCTTCACTACTCTATCCCCTTGTTACAAAACAAGTTTTTCTTAGAAAAAAACTCAAATGCAAAAATATTTTTTCAAATCAAGACCAACACGTTCCCCCTATTACATGGGGCTTACTTACTACTATAATAACGTGCATGCAACAATTTGTAGGCCAAGGCGGAGGTAGCAACAGCCCACCTACAGCAGCTGGAGGAACAACAGGTCAGATTTTTTTTAAATAATAATAATACCTTCACTACTCTATCCCCTTGTTACAAAACAAGTTTTTCTTAGAAAAAAACTCAAATGCAAAAATATTTTTTCAAATCAAGACCAACACGTTCCCCCTATTACATGGGGCTTACTTACTACTATAATAACGTGCATGCAACAATTTGTAGGCCAAGGCGGAGGTAGCAACAGCCCACCTGTAGCAGCTGGAGGAACAACAGGTCAGATTTTTTTTGAAGTGAAAACTTCTTTAGCGGCGCTGTGTACTTTTTTTGGAATGGGTAAAAACTTCTAAATTCGCGTCAGGTCACGTGACCCTGATCGAAAATTCGTAAGACGTAAAACGTCAGACGTAAAACGTAAGACGCGCGTTGTTGAGGACAGCGCCATCTATGCACATCGGGAAGAACTACGAGGGCCTCGCGTACTAACGTCAGACGTAAAACTTAAGACGCGCGTTGTTGAGGACAGCGCCATCTATGCACATCGGGAAGAACTACGAGGGCCTCGCGTACTAACTACGTAGTTCATCCAACAACAACGAGATGGCGCTGAACCACGGATATATAACTGACGACGAGCTCTATGCGAGCGGCTTGCTTCTCTTACCACTGCCGCGACCAACACCACGAACTGAAGTCTATCCTGTGTGCTTATTTGTAAATCTGAATAAATTCCTTTCACGAGAAGAATAAACCAGTCACTTTGATCATCATACCTGATTTGCAAAAAACCCTATAAAATAAGGAACACACCTTAACACGCGTGTTTTGTTTATAAGACGATTCACAAAATACACTCGTAATTGTTCAAGTTTTCACTTCTGTCGGCACTACCGGAGTGCCAGTGTTTTTTTTAAATAATAATAATACCTTCACTACTCTATCCCCTTGTTACAAAACAAGTTTTTCTTAGAAAAAAACTCAAACGCAAAAATATTTTTTTTTAAATCAAGACTGATAGTTCCACAGACTAACGCGTTCAAACAAAAAACTGGCCAAGTGCGAGTCGGACTCGCACACGAAGGGTTCCGTACCACAAGGCAAAAACGCCGAAAAAAACACGTATGTTGTATGGGAGAGCCCCCTTAAATATTTATTGTATTCTGTTCTTAGTATTTGTTGTTATAGCGGCAACAGAAATACATCATCTGTGAACATTTTAACTGTCTAGCTATCACGGTTCATGATATGATACAGCCTGGTGACAGACAGACAGACGGACAGTGGAGTCTTAGTAATAGGGTCCCGTTTTTACCCTTTGGGAACGGAACCCTATAACCAAATTCATCAGCTTTCTATATAAACCTATGAAGCAATAGATTAGAAGCGCGTCTCGCTTCGTGAGATAAAAATATTATATAAGCCGACCCGAAGCAATTACTACACCGTACACATATTCGGCTTATGCCGATCGGCAAACTTCGTTCGGTATCTGCCCTCGCTTAATCATGTGCGGTTCGGCTCGGCACAAATTGTGCGGCTTTTCCCAAACATAATGTTGCGCGCCACAATGGGCATTGTTCATATTTTTTAAAATGTTGTAATTGAAAAACCATTTCGAGGAATAGCGTTATTGATCATTACGGACTAATTATTTATGAGAAATAGTAAATATATATCATATTTTATTGATATTTTTGATAAAATACGATTGACCTTCTTTGCCCTTCAAATTACGTCGGCTTTGGCCGTACAGTTTTGTATCGTTACCTCAGAAAAAAAAGTAACATTGTCTATAATCTGTCAAATGTCAAATTATTATATGTAAATATGTCAAAAATATAAACATTCTTGTTTATATTACATTACATAGGTACATTATTTCAACACTCGACAATATTTAATAAACTGGAAGAGTTATGGAATACAGGAAATGCTTTGTTCCAACTTGCAGCAATAATAGTAATAATGTCGCCGCGTGCGTTATTATTCTATTTCTAAGTCGCCGCGTCGATTGTTCTAGTGACGATAGAGAGTAGTACGTATATTCCTTGGAGGACACTTACACATAAAAAAAATCGGTTGTCTGTAAAGTCGGTTTACGGACGATAGTTTAACGTGACAACGTCATAACAAAACATTAATGAAATTGCCGAACGCGGAGGCCGATTCGTCGACCGATCGTCTCTCATCGCTCGTTCCGCGCTCTCGCTTGCACTTCAACCCGCCATGGAACGCTACAGAGCAAGGCCGCGAGGTAACGCTACATGAGTCATGTTTTTTCGTGTGTGCAGCCAGCTTCATCAATTTATTAGACGTTGTCACGTCAAAACCATTTGTAAATAAATACGCTAAGATAGGATTCGATTATTTAAGACGTCTATTCGGCCTATTGACACTTTGACAGATGTGACAGTACTCTTTGTATTGTTGACGTTGTGTTGACAGATTAAAATTTTTAATTATGTACTAGTCAGGCAATGGCACTTAATCTTTATGCCAATGATGACGTCACCTACCTGAAAAACTTAAAATATTTTTTTTTTTTTTTTAAATAACTATTGAGCCAATCATCAAAATATTCAAATTAGTTTCTCAAAATACTCTAAATTTTCAAAAAATAAAATAAAATAAAATCTAATGGTTAGAAATTTTGGACAATCCCTATTAATACCTGGTACGCGGTGACATTAGTTACCACTAGCGCCATCTAGTATCGGGTAAAAGAAGCCGCACAATTTGTGCCGAGCCAAAAAGGACATGTCCAGAAATGGTTTTTTATTATTTAATAATTCCAACCAGAGTAAGTTAAATATATTTGGATAGACATCCCTAAAACTAGTCGTTCTAGTTATATCATACATTTTTAAAGACCTCCAATTTTGAGAAAAATCGTTTTTTGTTTTCGTGAGAATTTACATCTAAAACGAACAAACCTTCTAATTATCTAGAATAATAAAATGAACACACCTAAAAAAAAAGTAAACTTGTCAAAATTGACACAGGAGAACTGTCATTACTGGCAGTGAGCGTCAACGTCAATCAATTTTTGATGTAGGAGCATGACGTCGGACGAATGACGCATGGAGCCGGTAGGGATGGCGATCTGACCTCAATTAATCGTTTTATCGGGCGAAAACAATCGATTTTTTAAATCAATTTTTAGCATAGAAAATCAACATTTGTGTTTTCTATTGAGACTATACGATATATTATTTATTTTCTAAACTTTTTAATGTAAAATCATTAAGAAAATAAATGTCTTGTTTTATACCGAATACTCTTTATATGGTACTTAATTTGTTATTAACGAATTCCCTGAACTAAAAAAATCCCTGATTTTACGGATGAGAAATCGTTTATTAAGGTATCTTTCTTGATTTTCATAAAATGGACTAAACATATTTACATCTAATCTTCTAAGGATCTTTTTCGGCAAGAAACGATAACACTTTGAGCTGGTGACGCCAGCTATGTATGGCTAACTCGATTATTCGAGTTGCGCTCAGATTGAGATGCCGCGATCGAGTTGAATTAGATTGCCACGGTAAATGAAGAAGCGAGTACGTGATTGACGTCTCTGGTTTGGCATGTATTTGAACCTTATTTTATATTTAAATTCTACTGAAATTGTATTTTAAATAATTAAAATAGTCTCAATATACGTTTCCTTGCGAATCTATAAAAAAAAATCGTCGCGAAACAGAGGTGAAAAAACAATAATTCGTTCAATTTCATCCATTTACCAGAGTTCCGTAACTCGAGTTCAACTCGAGTCACATGAATTTCAATCCGAGTAACCTTATCCTGAGTTGGCACATCTCTAACGCCAGTGACAGCTGAAAAATCATGTCAAATATGACATTGTCACAGAGTGACGGAGTATTTATTAGGGTTGCCAACTACAAATAATATCAATTATTATTTTATGATTTTTCGCTTAAATGGAGGGGTTTAAAAATATTATTTCAGTAGTTCTGAGTTCCATATTTTTGTCGTATTTATTTGAACCGAGTTTGATGCTGGTTAGATTTTTCTTGGAATAAAAAACCAACGTCCATACAAAAAGCGGACATCTCCTTTGTCAGCTCAGCAATGTAATTAAAGCATTGAGCTTTAATTACATTGCTGAGCTGACAAATTTTTCGAACATATGAAGCAATGGATTAGCAGTATCCTTCAAAATGATTCATATTGTGATTTAAAGTATGTTACGCAATTAGGATGCAGGCTCTTTCTAAACGATGTGCTATGTGCCGATGGGGGTTGCGCTAGAGTAGAAAATTAAAATGTTCCTAATTGAAGGTTTTTGTCATTTATTTTTATTAAGAGTCGCAACATTTGATTTTAGTACATTCTTATTTTTTGCCAATATTTTAGAATTTTTAAATGTGTTTAAATATTTTCGAGCGTATGGCACTCGTGGGCAGCAGCTGAAAATCAGCATCAGGTGGTGCACTTTGTGTTGCCATCTGGCATTATGCTGAGCTGAGGCCCTTTTGGTATTATTATTTTTAATAATTTTGAATTTGTTTTGTTTATTTTTAAGGTTTTTTTTTTGCCAAATAAACACAATTTTCTTTTTTCTTTTCTTTCTTCTTCTTTCTTCTAATTGTGTATCTGGTTGTAGGTCCTCAGGGTGGTGCTGGGGGTAAAGCTGCGGGCGACACCGCTGGTGGTGCTGCGAATCAAGTACAAGAACTTGTCGACGAATTATTATTCGGTTTCATAGGAAAATAGTAACGCAGGTTTTGGCAATGTTTAGGGTAATTTTACCATCCATACTAATATTACAAATTCGAAAGTAACTCTGTCTGTCTGTCTGTATGTTACCTTTTCACGCCTAAACCACTGAACGGATTTCGATAAAATTTGAAATTTGAGATTTTAAAATTCACACGGGTTCGACACTTACGCGGGTGAAACCGCGAGGCGCAGTTAGTACTTATATAATAATATAAATAAGAAAGTAAGCTTGTTTGTTTGTTTGTTACCATTTCACGCCTAAACCAATTTTGCATATACGTTGTCAGTACAATACGTTGTCAGTTGTACTGACAACGTATGAAAAATTTCAGAATCATCCTGAAATTTTGCATACGTTGTCAGTACACCTGACAACGTATATGCAAAATTTCAGAAACGGACGGGTACCTTTCATCCCGAAAAAAGTGCTGTTCCCGAAGAAAACAACAATAACGTAACTATGATAATAGATGGCGCCACGTGTCTTTCGAATCAAAAACAGGACCGAGTTTGTCAGGTCAGTCTAGTCTACAAATATAAATTCTTTATTCGCGTAATCACCGCTAATGAGACACAATTGATTTTTTATTGTAATAGGCCACTATCGGCCCGCGCCGGGACTGAGCGATTAAGAGCATTTACGCCGTACGGCATTTCATACAAACTTTCATGGCCTTATTTTTCGAAATGAATAAACCGAATTTAATGAAACTTCATACGCATAAGCAGGATTCAGAGGTCTAAAAAGTTAGTAAAGAACATTTTCGAAATGTCTTATTTAAAAAAAGATAACTGGAAATCTCTGTTTCTATGGAAAATTTAAAATTGGTCAATTTGGCTGTAACACTATTTTTCGAAAAAATGTTCTCTACTAACTTTTTAGACCATTGTATCCTGCTTGCTTTGTATGAAGTTTCATTAAAATTGGTTCATTCATTTTGAAAAATAAGGGCTTAAAAGTTTGTATGAAATGCCGTACGCCGTAAACGCTTTTAAGGGTATTGAATAGTTGATCTCCCAGCTACTTTTTCGCTAGATGGCAGCACATTCGCAAATTCGTACATTTTCAATTTTTACGCCTAACTCAGAAATCTTTGAGGGACAACTTCATTACTTGCGTCAACTAGAGTATTAACTTAATTTTTTGAGATATTCACTTTGCTTGATAACTCGTCTCATACAAAGATTTGTACCTCTAAACGTTTAGCCGTTTCACTTTATTTGATTACACACACATGTACAGTAAAATAGTTTTACTTTCGATAAAATTAGATGGCGTTGAATTCATAAACTTGGTTTGAAATAAGTATGTATAGATGGCGTTAATTGAAATAAAAGATTTTTATGATAACCATCTTTCATTTAATAAAGTAAAAACTGAAGAAAAGAATACTTATATATTTTTATTTTGTTTCATAAAGGCTCATATCATGATTGGCGACCTTTTCAACACCATAAATTATCCAATTATATTTAAATATTAGATAATACAGTTTGCTAGATGGCGCTGTTGTAAAAGTAATTTATATGATTTCTAAAAATCGGGAAAACAGCTAAACTATATCACAATTTTAATAAAAACAAGTATAGTATAGGTTTGTAGAGTAGTCACACAATTAATGACATAAAATTACTTAACAATTTCTCAAAAACAAAGAAGTTATAATCAAAAATCCTACATCGTGCAAACAGAATTTTCAACACAATAAGCTTATGGTCGGTGATTTAAAAAAATTGAGTCGAAGTTTATTCTTTATTGTGATGTTACAAACGTGTACGATCAACTCCTTGTCACAGTCTTTAAAATATCAAGGTCCGTGGTCGTTCAATTTTAGTGTGAATATTTATATTTATTATTTATGATACTAATAAAATACTTACGTCAGTTTTAAAATACGTCGTACATCATCAATTCATCATCGACATCATGCGAATATTATTATAACTTGTTATAATAAAACACTTCTTACCCTAATAGACTTTACTATACTTAATAATTAGCGGAAATATATTTAGGTGGAGCACACTGCACGTTTCACGTATTGAAATGTAGTTCACAAGGCACAATATAGTAATATGTACAGACGCCAGCACATCAAGTTACTACAATCTGTCAGATTTCTTTAATAGATTTTCAACTTTATTACTAAAGCATAAAGTTCAAAATTGATTGCGAAAATTTGACAGTTTCGGGTAGGTTGATGTGCTGGCGTTGTACGTTCAAAAATTAAAAAGACGTCGTAGGTATAGTGCGTGCCACATAAGAAGAGACTTGACCCCGCCTCCCCGCCTCTTTCCGCCGCCCCGATGACGCCCGGTCCCCGTCCCGCACCGGGCGTCATCGGGGCGGCGGAAAGAGGCGGGGGTGGCGGGGTCAAGTCTCTTCTTACGTGGCACGCACTGTACCTACTTGCCTCACTGTTCGCTAAACATTTATTTATATTGATTGAAATAACGATTTCGTATTGCTTGCCTAATGAATAAATTATAAAAGTGAGTATTCTTATTTGAATTAGTTTTGCAGTTCAGTTTCTGAACGAATGGTTTTCAGTAGGCGAGACGCCTAGCCAGTTGAGAATGACGTTGACCTTGACGCACTGTGTGCTAATAACACTGAAAAGCGCAAATACATACTAAGAAAAAACAAATCGTTTATCTGTGTATTCGCTTTCCTGTACCTACCTTTTCGATTTGATGCTGGTTTCACAAGAATTAAATATAGGTAATTCAATTATTCAACCTACGCAACGGTGGATCGTTTTTGGTTTTGAACGCAAACTGATATTTATCTGATTTCAGATTTCAAAATCCGTTTTTAGAAATCTGATTTCCATAGCGCCAAGTCAAACATTAGGTAGGTACAGTTCGTGCCACGTAAGAAGAGACATGACCCCGCCACCCTCGCCTCTTTCCGCCGCCCGAGGCCGCCCCGATGACGCCCGGTGCGGGACGGGGACCGGGCGTCATCGGGGCGGCGGAAAGAGGTGGGGAGGCGGGGTCAAGTCTCTTCTTACGTGGCACGAACTGTACATACATTTTTTCTAGTTCCAAGAAACATTGAACCATAAACCAAAATACATCAACGTATAATCTCGAAAATGTAGTCTTTAAATACTTAGCAGTAAAGATGATATTGATCGCATTATAATGTCCGTTAGATTTCCGAGAATCTAAATCACATAATTCGCGCTATCTTTTTTACTCCGCTAAGTTAGGTTTAGTTAGAAAGAGAGAAAGCGAATTTCTAACAAAATCCAAACGCAAACCTATTGTTTTAGTTTGCGTTTGGATTTCGTTTGGTGATGAATTGATGATCTAGTGATTTTATTGTCGATTCGTTTGATCGTAGATCGTTAGCGTTTGGTTCGGCTAGGTAGATTTTTGAAATCCAATCTTCAAGTTTTAGAAATCGATTTTTGTATGAAATCGGATTTTGAATTCGTTTTGATATATCGGACTCATGCCTATAGCTTAGGGAAAAAATAGGTAAATAGTTTGTACTTAGACCTACCTTGGAGGTCCAAGGTAGGTCTAAGTACAAACTATTTACCTATTTTTACGGGGCGGCGGAGGAGGTCCTCCGCCGCCCCGTGCATGAACTTCTAGCTAGTAAATATCAAGTTTATGGATTCTTCAACCCCAGACCATGGATTAGGGTAATCGTGTTTCAGAACATTCATGCATTGCTATTATTCTCTGCTTTATATTTATGTACTTAATAAAATGCATTAATCTTGTAGGTTTCCAGACGAAGAGGACTCGTCAGATAGAAATCAATGAAGAATCAGACGAAAGAAGAATGATAAACCTTATTTTTTTTTTTTAAGAATTAAAAACCATTTCTATCCACTCAACAGCCTTTGGTTGCGGTACTTGCGGTCTAGAGATATATATAGGTATAGATATATTATAGAGAGAGCGCGGGTTGCGGAGTCGATCGCGTCGCCGCTCGCCGCCCGCGGGCGCGGTGCCCCGGCCGCCCAGCTGATCAACAGCGATCTGTGCCGGAGACGGACCGTGAATTTGAACTTGATTCGTATGGCAATAAAAATGTATTCGCAAAAAAATAAGGCATTCAAATAAAGTCCAAATTCACGGAAGTATATCCACGGTACGACGGATCGATGTGTAAAGGATAACACAGCTAAACAAACGAGCTCATTGTCGGTATACATACATAATTATTGGAAGCTCCGTTCATAGACCTACAAACTGACATACCACCAACAGTAGGTAAATAGGTACTAGGGCGAGACGCGAGTTTCGAAATTTAGAGGCTCGTGTTTTTAGGGTTCCGTAGTCAACTAGGAACCCTTATAGTTTCGCCATGTCTGTCTGTCCGTCTGTCCGTCCTCGCTTAATCTCTGTGACCGTTAGCACTAGAAATTTGGTACCAATATGTATATCAATAACGCCGACAAAATGGTAATATAAAAATTGGAAAAAAATGTTTTATTAGGGTAGCCCCCCTATATGTAAAGTGGGAAGTGATTTTTTTTTTAATTTCAACCCTAACGTGTGATATATTGTTGGAAAGGTATTTAAAAATGAATAGGGGTTTACGAAAATCATTTTTTGATAATGTCAATAATTTCGGAAATAATCGCTCCAAAAGTAAAAAACAATGTGTCCCCCCCCCCTCTAACTTTTAAACCATAAGTTTAGAAAATATGAAAAAAATCTGAAAAGTAGATCTTTATAAGGAATTTCTAGGAAAATTATTTTGAACTTGATGAAAACAACAGTTTTTGTACAAAATAATTTCTGGACTAAGTTTGTAGTATAATCGTATACCTATGCAAGCATTTTTTAAACTTCGTTTACATATTTTATTATCCTGAACGTATCTTTTTTCAAACTAAAACAAAAAAAGAATTATTAAAATCGAATCCGAATATTTTAAGATCTATGATCGACTATGATTATTACGCGAACATAATGGATACATCCATTATGTTCGCGTAATAATCATAGTCAAATCATAGATAATTCTTTTTCACAATAAGTGTTCCCACTTATGGAGTTTAAAAGTGTTAAACTCATAAGTGGGAACACTTATTGTGACGGACGGGAAACTACGAAACCCTACACTGAGCGTGGCCCGACACGCTATTTGGCCGGTTTTTTTTCGTGGACTCGAGACTATATAGACTGATCCCTTATTTTACCCTCGCGTAGGTACTCAATCTATATACTTACCTAAAAGGTTAGTATGAAATAAAATGTTATGTATATATTCATCAATGTTTATTTATTAAACAATTTAATACTTATGTATATTCAGAATATATAATACCATTACAATAACAATAAAAATCCCATAAAAAATAAAAGACAAAGACGTTTCAAAAAATTACGCGACGTGCAATATGCGAAGGTATGTACTTATTACAAATATCGTATTACCGTAATAACAAAAAGTAATGTTCCCTAAACAAAAATAAACTCATAACATAACCATGCATGTACCTAGAACAAAATAATGTTTCCTTATAAATAAAAATATCGACCAAGCAAGTCGGGCCATGCATAATATAGGGTTCCGTAGCTGTAATTACAAACGACTGTAACATACTTTTTATGATGTAAACAAATAGCTATTAAAAGAGTATTGTTTGCTATGGTATTTTTTTTCTAAAGGCAAACCTTTGAACTAGGACGTCTATTGTCTATTTTGCAGTTTTATCTTTATTATTCGAAAAGTTATAATCACATTGTTCGCGAAATAATTTTAAAAGAGTTTTTACTAAGTTTTAGCAACGTGGAAGTTTCTAGGTTAGAAATGGCAGGGAGGGTGGGGGGCACTGCAGTGCCTTGCAACGCCCCCTGGCATTGCAAGGCAGGCAATTTGGCGGGCCATATTTCGCAAACGGTATAACTGAAAAAAGTGATGTATTAAATATTACCTTCGTTTAAACAGACCTATTCAATTATACCCATCAAGAGGGGGTGCATTGAAAAAAATAAATCATCCCCATTTGTATCTTTAGGCTTGTAAAAAAAACCGGCCAAGTGCGTGTCGAACTACGCACAATGAAGGGTTCCGTAGTTGGGAATGAGTTTATCCCAAGAACAAACTTAACATTGTAGTTGAAAATCATTTGTATTGCATTTGAATTTGAATTTTGAAATCAAGCCTAACCTTTTCTCCCCTATCAACTCCAAATTATTTATACCGCAACCAAAGGCTGTTGAGTAGCTAGAAATGGTTTTTAATTCTTTAAAATAAAATTTAAGGTCTATCATTCTTCTTTCGTCTGATTCTTCATTGATTTCTAACTGACCTGTCCTCTTCGTCTGGAAACCTACAAGATTAATGCATTTTATTACATAAATATAAAGCAGACAATAATAGCAATGCGTGAATGTTCTGAAATAGTAGTATATTTTTGAATAGCTCCGATACTTTCCCATGGCCAAAGCTCTTTCATATAATATGCCACTTGACAGAACTTGTACGGAACCCTAAAACCCGTCAAATAAAGAATATTCTCCTTTTTGAAGTCAGTAAAAATGCGAGAACTGCAATATTATCGATGCATTCATTTCTATTACCTACCTTTGATTCTCATAAACCAAGTCTTCGAGCTCATCATCGTCGTTCACTTCGTCCACGTCGTCGTTTTGGATTTGTTGAAACAATAAGATTTTAAACTTTTTGGACTTTTTGAATAGTAGCATTTGGCTTTGCTCACGTGGTACCTGAATAAAAAGTAACCTTAGTATTGCGCTTCCAGTCCCAAGTTCTGGGACTAGTTTTCAAGACTCACACACTGTCTCGGAAATTCCCGAGAATATCGAGACTTATACAGAATGAAATGGAATAGATACGCACAATGAAGGATTCCGTAGTTGGAATGAATTTATGCCAAGAACAAACTTAACACTGTAGTTGAAAATCATGTTCTCACTCGTAAACTTGTAAAGCCTACGTAGCTGTGATAGTTTTCATTTTAACATCATTATACTACTACCGTGAATTTTTTCACATATCGAAAAACAACCATTTAGCCTTAGAAGGACTTGTTTTTAACAAAAATCAGCACTTTAAAGCTTATTACACTGGCCTGCAAAACTAAGTATCATACTTTTAAAATTGGAATAACTTTTTAAGTGCAGAAGATATACTTTCGAAATACAAAGGACTCGAAAAAAGAGTTTAATTTTGTATATAAAAACTTCATAGTGAGAACCTTCTTTTAAGAAATGGCTGAAAAGAGCTTTAAAAAGAAAAATAATCCTTTTCGAATTACAATTTTACCAATAATTTTTTGTTTCTGTTTTTGTTTTCAAACTTTTTCTTGATCGATGAGTCTTGTTACTTAGCCAAGTTAGACAACAGCACGTACATTTTATTTATCATGCCTCTTTCACCTGAAGAATGTGCTAGGATCATGACTTTTCTGGAACTAGGCATCAGTATGCGTTGTACTGCAAGAATGGTGGGTGTGACGTTACGAACGGTCCAGAAGGTGAAGCGAAGGTACGAAGAGACTGGAAACCATCTGAGGAGACCTTGTAATGACTGACCAAGGCGTACTAGTGCCCAAGAAGACCGTTATATTGTTTCCACTGTGTTGAGAAATCGCCACCTTAATGCAGTTGAAGTCCAGCAACAGCTTCTTCAGACCCGAAGGGATTACATTAGTGACAGTACAGTGAGAAGACGACTTGCTGAAGCAAATCTGAAACCCCGAAGACCAGCGAGTGGCCCTAAACTCGAGAGAGAGCATCGAGTAGCGAGACTGCGATACGCCCGTGAACACATACAGTGGGATGAAGAAGAGTGGTCAAGAATTTTGTTCACAGATGTGTCTCGATTCTCACTTTACACTTTCGATGGAAGGCGAAGTGTCTACAGGCGGCCTGGTGAGCGATACCTCCAAGACTGCTTCTCAGGAAGAGTCCAGTACGGTGGAGGCAGTGTACATGTATGGGTTGGCATATCTTCAGAAGGTCGCACAGAGTTAGTGGCCATAGAAAATGGCACTCTGACTGGGGAAAGTTATGCCCAAGAGATTCTCAACGAGTATGCAGGGCCGTATTTAGCAAATATGGGTGACGGATCGATGATAATGCCCGGCTTCACACGACTCAGGTTGTGCAAGAGTATATTCAGGAGGTAGGTATCAGCGTGATGGCTTGGCCATCAAGAAGTCCTGATTTAAACCCGATTGAGCACGGCTGGGATGAGCTAGGGACGCTAGTCAGAAGCCGTAGACCACCACCTACCACCCGCAGGGCACTAAAACAGGCCCTGATTGAAGAATGGGAGAATATTCCCCAACATCAGCTCTGAAACCTCGTGTTCAGTATGCCAAACCGGCTCGAAGCTGTAGTCAGAGCCCGAGGAGGCAATACCAGTTATTAAAAATTTAATAACATGTAACTGCACTGTACTGTATTTTTGACACTAAACTAAAAATGGCAATTTTTATTGTTTTAGATATTTTTTAAGTTAAAAATGTTACTAATGTATAGTTTACTAGTTTCAATGAAAGCCGATAAAATTTGCTACAAAACGTTTCTTATTTTAAATCTCTGAATTCTATAGTGTAGAAAAAATATAAATTTTAAAATGTATTACTTAGTTTTGCAGGCCAGTGTATTTCACAAACTGATCCCTAAATCGAAAATAGGTTTTCACAAACCCGCAAGATTTTTTAAAGACCATCCAACGGTACCATGGGTAGACGAGAAAAAATATACATCCCCCCACTTTACGTGTAGAGGAGATAGCCTAAAAAAATTTTTTATACTACACTTGCTTAGTAAGTGTACCAATACTACCCCACTAAAAGGCTTGAAAGCTGTTCATTAAACCTTCTCAAAAATCTAGGCAGTTATATTGTATGGAATTTCATTACTGCCCTGAAAATCAGGGTAGTAATGCGTTCATTACTAACGCGTTTTGTTTTTGAAGTGAAAACTTCTTTAGCATCGTTGTGACTTGAAATTTTATGAAACGAAAAAGCGACATTAAAAAGTGACATATAAGATTTAACGTGGTATAAAATGAGACAGAAAGCATTATACAGTGTTTTTGAGTGTTTTGAGTGTTTTTGAGTGTTATTGAGTGTCTTTGAGTGTTATTGAGTGTATTTGAGTGTTTTTGAGTGTTATTGAGTGTTTTTGAGTGTTATTGAGTGTTATTGATGGTTTTTGTGTATTATTGAGTGTTTTTGAGTGTTGTTGAGTGTTATTGAGTGTTGTTGAGTGTTTTTGAGTGTTTTTGAGTGTTGTTGAGTGTTATTGAGTGTTGTTGAGTGTTTTTGAGTGTTTTTGATTGTTTTGAGTGTTTGGATGGATGGATGGATGGATGGATGGATGGATGGATGGATGGATGGATGGATGGATGGACGGAAGGATGGATGGATGGACGGAAGGATGGATGGATGGATGGATTGTATAATGATTTGAAGGTTTCACTTCTACCACGTGTGAATTGCACACATGCTGTTTTTGTTTTTAAGTCTTGATGACGTTGGCAATCAAACGATTTAATTTTACCATAAAAAGTACTGGCCACTAGAACTTTTAAAGCAGGTAGCATACATTCCGATAAGGCCGCCAAACTTCAAACCTCTATGCGATAGTGCGAGGGATTTATAACACTCTCTCGCTTTAACACACGCATAAGTTGGAACCTGCGAAACGGACGCCCCGTTTCGCAGGTTCCAACTTACCTTCTCTAAAGCCGCGTCCCCACTAGTGCCGCACGGCACGCGAGGCCGAGCCGCGCGGCTCTAGTGGGGACGCGGCTTAACGTCTTTTGGCGCGAAAACTGCTTGACGCGCTAAAATTAAAAAAAAAAGACTTATTTTTGGTTGACGTATTTTGTAGAAACAATTTTCTTGGTAAAGTTTAAAGTTTGGCGGTGTAAATCACAAGTTAAAATGAGTGATTCCAGTGACAATGATAGCAATTTATTAATGTAGTACAACAAGTGTAGTATAAAGCAGTATATATCACTCGAGGGTAAGTACAGATTACTCCCCTTGGTGAATAAATAGCTATTTTCAAGATTTTATTTTACCACTTTGTCGGCGTGATTAATAATGTACATATTATATCCATGCCAAATTATAGTTCACTAATAGTACTAAGAGCCTCTGAACTAAAGTGCGGACGGACATGGCGAGACTATAAGGGTTCCTTTTTGACTACGGAACCCTAAAAAAGAGAAAGCCATCACGGATGGATGGAAGGATTTGATTTTGATTTGGAAAGATTTTTTTTTCTTTAAATAAAATTCATCAGTTTGAATAAGTAATATTAAGTAATTAGTAAAAATATCAATGATTGAACTTGGATGATATTATTTTGATACTTATTGTATTTTTACCCGCATTATATAGGTAGGCACACACGGCTACGTATCAAGCTAGACCAACGAGCCAGGTAAAAAAAATATTAACGGGGATTAAAAATTTACTTACGTTTTTTTTCCTAGGCAATAGACATTCGAAATACCTAAGTAGCTAAGGAAATAAAAGAATTGATACCGTTATATAAATCGGTAGTTAGGTACAGACGCCAGCACATCAAGCTACCCGAAACTGTAAAATTTTCCCATTCAACTTTGAACCTTATGATTCAGTGATAAAGTTGAAAATCTATTAAAGAAATTTTACAGATTGTAGTAGCTTGACGTGCTGGCGTAAAATAAAATAAATAAAAATAAAATGACGCAAGCGCCAAATCACTTAATTGCTAATTACGAGAAGAACGAGTAGAAAAATAAAAAAATAAATGGTCACGATTTGAGATAATATTATTACCTATCTACAAATTTAAAAGTCATCATTTAATTCCATAGGGTTTCAGAGATCTAACTCAAAATAAGTGCAAAACGAGGTTTTTTCGTTATTTTTTTATCGAGATTTTTTTATCCAATCGTGTTTTTGCTTCAACAAATTTAAAGATTATAAGTCCAAGTTTAATGTGTCCAAATAGCAAACTCTAAAGTCTTACAGATACCGATATCCAGATCGCTCAATATCACCAAAACAGCATCATATGGATGGACTCTTAATTCAGAAAATTTCTCGAAGACAGTTCAAGTGTAAGTTAGTACCTACTTACTAAATGCATGTAGGTATTTACTTAAACTTAGACATTCATTACTGTAATATCGAACCCAGGGTAGATCGCAGATAATCCTATCACTAAGTAATAATTCTCACACACACACTGTGTGTGTGTGTGTGTGAGTTATATTTTATACAGCATAGGTAGGTACCTAGATACGATCCGAAACTTGTCAACAATATCACGCATGCATGTTATAAAATTGGCCATCCGTTGACAAACAACGCCATCTAATGATGATAACTGATAACTTTAGCAAAAATGTTGATCTGTTTCTCGATGGTTCTTGAAATATCCTGTAGAGGGCGTGCCTCCGTCCGCGCACACATACAAAGATTTATCGTTTTTTGTCAGGCCTAAATATCCTACAAATAGTGTTTTTTTTATAAGTTTTTTACGATATGCGTCAATAATAGATCATAAACACTTAATGTACGTGCTTTTATTCTGCAAAAATCGTTTAGGTATCGAGATTTGTACCCCGATAGAATGTATGAAAAAGCGTCGGTATTCAATCACCTTAAGATAAACGCAATAAGAAGCTTTCTTAAAAGAACCATGCGAAAATTTAACAGATCGATACTGTACCATCTACTGCTCATCAAATCAATCACAGCAAATAAATTATTAGCTTTGATGAGTAATAGTAACTTGTTCGAAAAGTTGATAGTTAAAAAAAATTATAATAATATACTGGTTCAAATTAAATTAGCTAGCGAAACTGTGCAGGCGTGATGGGTATCAATACCTAAACACGATATAATACGAGTTTGGGTGTCGACAACCGCTTGTAGTAGGGATGCCCCGATACGCCTTTTTGCCGATACGATACCGATACCGATACTCTTATAAAAATATCGGCGATACCGATACCGATACGCTTAAGTACTGAATTAAAAAAGGAAGGTAGATTAAATAAAACACAATTAATTAATAGTTTTAGTAATCAAAATTAACATTTATAAGATTTTTATGGAATTATCAATTGTCGAAATTTCAAAATGATGCCATATAGCACTTTTGTGTTTTGAAATTGATATGACTACTATTTATTTTATTTGACTCAAACGACTAGTTATTAATGACATACAATACACAAACAATTACGATATGTAATTCTTAATCTTATTTGCATGGAAAAATACTACGCGCAACAACATTTAACCTAACGAAATGGGATAGATGTGCGAGTCCAAAGGCCAAAGCGGGCGGGCGAAACAAAACACTGAATAAAGCGCGGGGTTTCCCCGAGCATAGTTAGTTCGTGCCTCGTTTGCAACGAAATAGACGGGACAACACGCGCGTATACATTACATTTTTAAAGCGCGAAATTTGAAAAGTATCGTTGAATCGGCCATAAAAATATCGACGATACCGATATATCGGCAAACCTGAAGAATCGCCGATATATCGTATCGGTATCGGTATCGGATGCATCCCTACTTGTAGTATAGGTCGGGAAAAACACTAACTGCGGTCGATGACCCCACAAAAAACATCGTGAAATTAATTACTTTTTGTTTTATAATGTTTATTAAATATCGATACCCAATCACGTCTGCGGAGTTTCACTAGCTAATTTGACCTTGTACATTAGCTACGACAAAAACTCCAATTAATTTGAATCTCTCTGTCCATAGTTTTCTATTGCATTTTCTTTATATATTTTTACCATAAATCTTTTAATTTTTAATAGGTAAGTAATCCATATACTTTGTAAGATCTACGAATTACATAATAAATAAAACGAAGGTGTTAGTTATATTTAATTTAAGGACTAAACGATACCATCTCAGACATTAACCTGCATGGTCCTAACATGGCCTGACCAAGATGTCAGGACTTTAAAACAGACTGTGATCTCTGAGTTTATTGCGGTCTTCCTTCCTTCCTTCCTTCTAGATAGGAAACACGGAACTCGTCTAGTTTCAGAATATAATTTAATTTTGACGTGTAACAGGGTTACAGGGCGTAGTATGCGGTTGTGTGTGGGTTCGTTTCCCAGGTCGCGAAGTGTTATTGTGTTTTTTCCATGAGAAATTTCTCAGTAGGTACCAGTCCGGAGTCTGGATTTGTGCCCGATTGAGGACAATAGGCTCCCCCCCTATTATATGGGACTTAAACATAACTGGCGAAATATGGATATACAGACGCCAGCACATCAACTTACTACAATCTGTCAAATTTCTTTAATAGATTTTCAACTCTATCGCTAAAGGACAAGGTTCAAAGTTGATTGGGAAAATTTGACAGTTTCGAGTAGCTTGATGTGCTGCCGTCTGTACCTAATATAGGTACACCTCTGCCTAACCCTTCGAGGAAACAAGGCGAGATGTTAAGTTATGTAAATACTAGCAGCGCCCCGCGATTTCACCCGCATAAGTTTCGATCTCGTGGTAATAACGGGACAAAAAGTATCCTATGTCCCGATTATAAACTATCCCGTATCCGTGTGCCAAATTTCATCGAAATCCGTTCAGTAGTTTTTGCGTGAAGAAGTAACAAACATAGGTACAAACACACCCACAAACTTTCGCCTTTATAATATTAGTGTGAAGTGTGATAATTTATCATTTACAACTCCGTACGAATTTTAATGGATTATTATTGTTTGTTACAGAACGCAGATTAACAAAGGAAACGTTCCTGCACTTCCTGCATGAAAGAAACTATGTATTATTGAATAAATATGATTTATTTTATGCATTAAATCAATATTGTTTTATTTCTTTGATCTGTAATACATTTTATAGCTCTTTGTGACCTAAACCCGCACTTAAGTCACGCTTTTCTGAAACTTTTACACAGAAAAGCGTGACCAAGTGCAGGTTTAGGTCACACGAGATATAAAAAAAACAGTGGCACTCCGGCAGTGCCGACAGAAGTGAGAATACTTTGCCATCACTCACTGACATATCGGATATACATTAAAACCGAGTACATCCAGAGGACAGCCGAACACATCCGAAGCGGGTTTTTGTTTAATCGTCTTATAAACAACGCCGTCCCCGGAGAATAAAATGATAACTGCCATTATCCTAGTTTTAGTGTTATGTCATGATCTGTGGGTGTTAATACATCTGCTCAATTTTTTTCGCAGTTTTTAAACAGTTATTTACGAACCAAAAAAATATTACAATAGTATTTAAAGATTTAAAACAGGTCATAAATTACGAGAATAAAGTGTTAATATAATAATATCAAAATGTATTCCCACTTGTTAGTATGACAAACAGTCATAGAATTATATTCTCGTGAAAAAATATTCGACTAAATAATGATAAATGCAGTTATCATTTTATTCATATTAAAATTAATAAAACTAATGTTGATTACCATTTACCATGTCATAGTTTTATTAGGAAACCAAATTCAAAGTCCTTACCAGATTTTTTTTTCACAATATTTACGAGAATAAAACGATATTAAAGTATTATCAGTATCACTTTTACCCTAAAAACCCGTAGAATAAAATGATACGTGACGAGTGCAATATTTGATCCTGGTCAGGCTGTACGGAGAATAAAATGATAATCGACATTATACAACTTGGACGATGATTAATTTTGACTAACTTCTTATTTTTTTAATGATATCTCTATTTTGATACTTAGGCGTATTTGATTATAACATTTAGAACAAACAAAAAATAACCTTTTTTAAAAGTTGACAATCATCTGTCTACGTCCAGTACCTATTTAAGAAGCAATCAACGAAAACGTGTTTTTTATTTTTCCTGAAAAGTTGCATTTTTGTAGTTATCATTTTATTCTCCGGGGACGGCGACAAAATACCTGTAACTTAAGTGTCTATTACGCCGTGCAATAATGGACGACTTAAGTCAAACGTATCGTAATGAACTATTTTTTTACGCGAATCTATACTTGTACCCTACATACAACTAAAGATTTTCTGAATTATTTTTAAACGCAACAACTAAGGAGGCTGAGTGCCTCATTGGTCAAGTGTTCACAAGCGCTACTACTGCACGAGGTCATGCAAACTCAAAACTCAAAAAGCATTTATTTCAATTAAACCTTGTACAGGCACTTTTGAATTCTCAAAATTAAATAGGCTGTCAGTTAGTCAGAAAGTTGAAGCACAGACTACTAAATAGTTACTACGTAACAGATACTTCACTCAGTAGAAAATTTCCAATACCTATTGCTATAATAGCCTACTCCGTCGCGTCAGCAACCGCTGCATGCTAAAATGTGCCTAAATGCTCAAGCGTACAGTTGTGATTGCTTCGCACCGCGCGATCCCACAGCAATCGCAGGGCCGCCTCTTCGATAAAATTAAATTAACATAACTATTTGTGTCTATTTTATTGAGAACTGTGAATATGTTCGGTAGTTTAAAATTGTATCGTATAAAGGTAAAATATGTTTTTAATAAATTGGTGCTGACTGTAATAATTTTGAAACGACAAAAAATGGTAAGTAATAGTTTATCACTTAACTTTCTTCATTGACAGGTAAATGGAAAAATATTAGGTGTTTATCCCTTCTTTTACTTGATTTGTACCCATCTACTGCACATAAGGCACCAGACGGCATTGTAGGTACCCGTACAAACGAATGGAATGATTAAAATTGAATATTGAGTATTCTATTCTATTCTATTCTAACGTGCGTGCGCTTCGCTTGCGAAAACCGCACTGAATATGGTCCGCAAACGGCCCGAGACCGCTCGGCCGGGCGGTAGGTAATTATAGCGCGCAAGTACATGAAGTGACGGAGGCCTGGTTGAAGCTAGTTGCCCATTCCAAAACGTAGATCTCTATGGAGAAGAACTGGCAAGAAACTCCATGGACACTCTTTTAAATCAAGATGTTACAAAATCCTGGGTACATTATTCTTGTTGCTTCTAAATGTGAGAACAATATAAAAAAGACACAAATGAAGAAACAATTTCAAAATATTAGATTAAAAATAAGCCTTGGCAGTTAAGAGGTGACCAGTCTCAACCGACGGCGCCCGTTCACGGACATGACGCGCGGATCACGAACATGACGCGCGGATCAGCACCATCCAGCTCAACATTTTGTAGGGGTTCGATTTCCAGGTCAGGCAAGTGTTATAGGGTTCTTCCATATGGAAATTCTCAGTAGCAGCCCAGAGGCTGGACTCAATAACCAATCATTTATCGCATTTCGCAATGTGTACTAGTAATGTATACTTACAATCAAGTACATATTATTTTCTACCTGAACAGACAGCTGTGCTGCTGGGGAGTTTGTTGCGCTACTTCTTCTCCCCAGCGAAAGCACTAGAAAGTGGTGAAGTGGGACGTTTTGGGGGACTGTCTTTTGTAATTTTAACATTCGAAAAGTGCTGATTCTCAGCCTAGTTTGAATAAATGAATTTCGATTTTGTACTTGCCGGTATTGCGGTTTTACTAAATGACACTTAAAAACCTAGCAAAATGTGGGTGTCTATAGGTACAGACGCCAGCACATCAAGCTACCCGAAACTGTCAAGTTTTCCCAATCAACTTTGAACCTTATGCTTTAGCGATAAAGTTGAAAATCTATTAAAGAAATTTGACAGATTGTAGTAGCTTGATGTGCTGGCGTCTGTAAACCTCGGGCTAACCCTTCGGGGGGAGTACAGGGTACAGACGCCAGCACATCAAGCTTCCCGAAACTGTCAAATTTTCCCAATCAACTTTGAACCTTATGCTTTAGCGATAAAGTTGAAAATCTATTAGAGAAATTTGACAGATTGTAGTAGCTTGTAGTATAACTATGCACTTACAATCATACTTTTATTAATAAAACAATCAAAGTAATATGAACATATCTAGCGATCTATCACTTGCAGTTTGGATAATGGTTTATCAACATTTAATATTTGTATGACCTACAAATAGTTTTTCGGAACTGAGTGTGTCGTATCCTATGGTTTCCTAGTATAGCAGTCTTCAGGGATGCGAAACACCCAGTTCCGGAAAAATTATTGAATGTACCCACGATGTCGAAGTGGAATTGACATGTCACAGAAAAAGCCAGCTGTTTTTATTAAAACACTGTTTCTCGAAGGGTACATACGAGTACAGTCGACCCATCTAATTAGTTTACATTTTATACATATGCGTGGGTGAAGTCATATAGTTATGCACACAAACACTAAATAATACGAGCGAGCTCTGTTTTTATTAGTGTGCGTATGGCATACCAATTACCATATACCAATATTTAGTTATCATTAATTTATGTTTCTTAATGAGATATAATATTTCGCATGATATTACTATAGTAACCTTGGCACAATGGCACACATAGTCTTTGGTCAGGGAACGAGAAGTCGTAAGTTCAAACCTTGGGTGCAGCGATATATCCTTTTTGTATTCATTATTATGTTAAAACATTGCTTAAAGTTGAATTTATAACGATTCGATCCCGTTCATGGACGAGTAATGAAGTTTGCAACGTTTAAGACGACCACGGAACTCTCAGGCTATTTTATTTTGACTGTTTAAAAAATAACTACCCACAATTTTAAAAAAATATTTCCAAACACCTTAATTTATAAAAAAAATAGCATTCTTAGTTGTCAATCTACGAGTATTTGCAGTTTTTTTTGCTAACATACAGCCCACTCCGAATTGAACCTTAAAACAACCATTGTAAGGAAGGAACATATTGGAAGAAACGAGTGGGATCATTTGCTAGCATTCCAACCAATACCAAATAATAATATGTTTACATAATAAAAAATCAAATTAATTTAATGCTTTTATTTAATTTACCTTTCTACTTTTTTGCTTGAGTGATTTTATTGGCCACAAAATTAATTTAATAAAAACAAAAAGTAAAAAACAGCAAAACAAAATTCCTCAGCTGGGATCGAACTCACGTCAACGAGCTTACATCAGTAGCTATCGCAGGCGCTTACACCAACTAGCTAAGGGAACTATGTTATACATATTAGTCTAAAATGTTGGGTCTAATTTCTTCATTGTGAACCCGTTTATTTTATCTCTAACCGTGAATGTATCATACGTATACGCACACAATAATACTGACAGTTACCGATGTTTGCGTGATGTAAACTAATTAACATTGCCGAGTGTACATACATCGGGTTTTTGATAAATTCCGGTTTCTTCGCTGTTGGTTTTCTTTAAAAATAATTATTGTCATTATTTCAGTGGCATTCGTCTCTTTTTAATAACAACATCAAAAACAATTCCACGTTTCTCACATAAATAATTATTGTTAAACTTAGTACACTGGCCTGGCGAGCACGTTGTCCGCAGTTTACACTGTATTGCAATGAAACTGAATACAAATGGGACGTCACCATATCTCCCGCCGCCGTATCTCGTGTAGACTCACTGCACGCCAGTGTATTTGTCTATTGCTTGAAGGAAGATATTGTGTCTACCGGAAAATTATTACAGTGAAATGTTTTGTTGTATAAAAGGAAGGATTTTTCAGCAGACTTTTATGGATTTTTTATAGTTTTTGTGTAATAGGTACTTGTTTTTATGTTCGTCTTCAAACAGGCGCGACACGCAATAAAATCGCGCGTGACACAAATGCACCGCAAGTCGCGCAACGAGCGGGCCTTTGTGTCCGGCAGGCGGGCGGCGGCGGGCGGATGTTTGTGTTTTTGTCATTTACTTGAAAAATCAATAACCTCCTCCTTTTTTGAAGTCGGTTAAATGATGACCTTGATAAATGACTCCCGCCTGATTATGTGCAGGAACTTCCCGAAACTTCCGTGTCCGGTGAGGACATGCGTCAGTCGGTAGGTGAGGGCGCCGTGACGCCTCTCTAGCCACTCCTCAAAGAGGGGTCTTACCGCCGCTATTGTGGCGTGCCCTGCGCTGGGTTGCGACAGTCACTCTTTCCATGCAGCCATGAGATCGCGCCGGAGGTCCGTCCGCTCCGCCGCAATTTGCTGCGGAAGCAGAGTTTCCCCCCGGCGTAGTGCCTCCGCGCGCCACTCATACAGGCGCGTGAGGACTATCGCCTCCAGATCCCATGGCGGCAGTCCGGCAAGGAGGCTTGCCGCCTTGCCCGAGATCGTGCGGTAGCCCCGGATTAGCCTTGTGGCTACCACCTTCTGGGGCGCGTTCAAATAATGGGCGGCTCGCCGCCGCAGTGAACGCGCCCACACCGGGGCCCCGTATAGGGCCATGGACCGCACGACCCCCGCGTAAAGCCTCCGGCAGGAGGCGTTTGGCCCCCTCAGGTTGGGCAGGAGCCGCTTGAAGGCGGCCCCGGCCCGTTCCAGTTTGGGAGCCAAACGTCGGAAATGCTCGACGAAGTTCCACCGGCTGTCGAGGACGAGACCCAGGTATTTCATCTTCGTCTCGACACCGATGTGAACCCCTCCTACCGTTAGTTGGGATCCCGATGGTGGCGCGTTCTAGGGCCCATGAAACGACATGGCCTCGGACTTGTACAATGCTAACTCGAGACCTAACTGCCGGATCCTCTCCACGACTAGGACTATCGCAACCCCGCGTGTCATCACGTCAGCCGCCGCCTGATGCGACCTCCCCTGCGCCAGGACTAGCGTGTCGTCAGCGTAGCAAACCACGCTGACGCCATCAGGGAGGTCGGCCCGCAGCACCCAGTCGTAGCCCCTTAACGTGCTTTCTGAGACACTTAGGGGTCTCATATGTAATTAATGATCACCCATCCACGACCGCGGCAAGCGTAGCATAACTTTCGATCGACCCATGCGGCTGTTATTGTTAAGCCAAAACCCTCTTCTAGCTATTAATGTTAATAAATAATAAAACTAAATTTTTTCATAAAATAAAACCGAACAATATTTAGGTAAATGTCGCCGTATTATATTAAAGCTCGATTATTTAAAGCTCGATTATACTATATAAAGCTCGATTACCACTCACTGACTCACTGACATAATTGTTCTCCCAGATGGTGAAGGGGGAGGTGGGTATATTTTTACAGATTCGTATAGAAGTAACTCTCACGAGTATGGGAAAAATCCCAAACCTCCCCTTTTCCACCCCACTCTCCCCCCTCCCTATCGTATCTCGGAAACTAAGAGTCCCGTGTTTTGTTGTTTTACTGATTCGTGTAGAGGAGGCTCGGAAAAGTAAAATGCATTTTTCAAAGTTGCCCCCCTTGCCCCCCTTCTCCCCCCCCTCTAGGTAGATCTCGGAAGTTAAGAGACTTGGAACATTTTTTTTCAGATTCATATCAAGGGGCCCAGAGGTGGTCAAAATCATTTTTCAAAATTCCCCCCATTCTCTCCCCCTTCTCCCCCCTTTAGGCGGATCTCGGAAGTTAAGACTTGGAACATTATTATATTATTATTATCTATATGAATCCCTATTTCCCTTGGTCACGGCATCACGCCTGAACGGCTGGACCGATTTCGCTAATTCTTTTTTTGTTCTGTTCGTTATTATCAGGAGAAGGTTCTTATAAAAGAAAAAATTAAGGAAATTGCGCGGAAAATTATAAAATTTAAAATTACTTAACCACCATATAAAATTATTTAATGTAACCTTTTTAATGTAACCTTAAAACATTTGACAAAAACATTTGAAAAAAAAAAATGACGTTTAAAACGGATTCGTCTGTCAATCTTATTTTATTGATAAACAATACATTTAAAATAATTAAATTAAAGGATATAAGAAACCTGATTTTCTTAGTTCACATGACGGTTACTTTAGAGCCATCAGGCCTAATATTAAAAGTTCAATTTAATATGGAATTTTGGTAAGTTTGGATAGACTAACATACACGTTACTAACATAACAAGTGGTATATATATACCTACTTGGTTATAAAGAAGAATACAATAGTTTTATTTTAATTTACAGATGAATTTTCGTTTATAAAAATGCCAGCAGCTAGACGTACAAACTTAAGTCGCAGAACTCGCAATGCTGCGAGTAAAAGATATACAAGAGCAAGTCAAAATGACGAGCAACGCGAAGCGCGGAATGAAGTAGAAAGGAATCGATGGAATCGAAATCAACTACATAGAAATGTTGCGTTTAACCCCTATCGAGCTGCATTCAATTATAACGTGGAAATAGATTACAGTTCACAGCAAATCGTTACTATTGGAACAATGAACGTTGTGTCAATATTGCAAGGCATTTAAATTTAAAAATGAAGCTCCTGGTTTGTGTTGCGCGAGCGGTCAAGTCAAATTGACGCCATTGGAACCGCCACCAGAGCCACTACATTCACTGGTTTCCGGAAATGGGCCAGATTCTAAACATTTTTTGACTCATATCCAGCAATATAACAATTGTTTTCAAATGACGTCATTTGGTGCAACAAAAGTTATTCAAGAAAACTTTATGCCAACTTTTAACATTCAGGGTCAAATATATCACCTAACAGGTTCCTTATTGCCAACGCCGAATAATGACTACTTTTTGCACATTTATTTTATGGGCGATTCAGCAAGCCAAGTCAATCAGCGTTGTGCACACAACAATTCGGTGAAAAGATCAATTGTGGAACAACTCCAAACGTTTTTTCATCGACATAACGAATTGGTTGCATTATTTACGACCGCTTTGGACCGCATGCCGTCTGATAATCACAAAATTGTCATCAAAGCTGATAAGACGCCTGCAGGACAACACGCGAGACGTTTTAATGCGCCAACAATTGACGAAGTCGCTATTGTTGTCGTGGGTGAAAATTTAGAAAACCGAGATATTGTTTTACATCGGCGTAGCAATCAACTGCAGCGTGTGTCCGAAACACATCGATCATATGATGCGTTACAATATCCTATCTTATTTTGGCAAGGTGAAGATGGATATCACTTTTCAATGAAGATGATAAATCCAGTTACAGGTTCCGAAACTAACAAAAAAGTTAGTTCAATCAATTATTATTCATACAGACTGATGGTTCGGGAAAATGAGGACAATCATATATTAAAATGTCTCGGCGTCTCTTCCACCAATATGCTGTGGATATGTACGTGAAAGTTGAAACTGAGCGATTGACATTTATCAGGTTGAACCTAACTTAATAAAATCAAAAATCTGCTCATTTATGGCGTCTAAGGCGGAACAAAGTTCGCCGGGTCAGCTAGTTATACTATATAATTCTCAAAATTTTACAAGGGTAAGAAATACTCCTCAAAAACACGACCCCGCGAGCTGCTTGCAGCTCGCGCAACGCCCAAATACTAGTTTATTTATAAAACTGTACAAATAAGAAGCATTGAAAATTATCTACTCTTGAAATAAATATATAAACAATAAGTATTAATTTGATATCACGAAATAAATCGTATTAGTATCACAATATGGGTATATTTTACATTGGTCAAATAACGTGAATATTCAGACAAATACGTAAGTATATTACCATGCGTCAGTGTTGTGCTGCCTTAAAATTGATGGCCATAGAAAATATACACCTGAATAATCTATAGACAATAGGTTCATTATCTGTCAAAAATAACATGTTTTGTTTTATTCATGGATTCACTTGAATATTTTTCAAGGATTTTTGAACAACATTTGGGTACACTAATCCATTCAATAATTGGACACGAAGCAAAAGCCTTCGTTAATTTTCCACGACACTTACGCTTATTAGCCCAGCTGTTAAACAATCTGTCAAGCGTGAGTCGGAAAAGCGTGAGTCGGGTGTTCTCTCTCCTCTTCTCTTTTCTATTTTTATTAACTCTATCACCAGTGTCATCTCTTCCTACTTCCATCTCTATGCCGACGACCTGCAGCTTTACAATAATTTATTAGGGGAAGATGCGGAAGCCGCTGTTGCTGCCATGAACAGTGACCTGGATTTGATTAGTGAGTGGTCGCAGTCATTTGGACTGCAAATCAACCCTAGGAAATCCCAGGCCATTATTATCGGCAGCAGGTATATGCGGAACAGGCTCGATATTGCGTCGCTGTCTCCACTCTGTTTGAATGGAGTTCAGATTGAATACGCTCATACGGTTAAAAACCTGGGGGTAACCATGGACTCTTACTTGTCGTGGACTGCTCATGTAGCACAAGTCAGTCGCAAAGTGCACTACACGTTCCATTCGTTGAAATGTCTCCAGGGCTTCTTGCCCTTGAACACCAAAATCTCTCTTGCTCAAACCCTCATTCAGCCCATTATTGATTACGCCGATGCTTGTTATTTGGATGCCACAGAGGAGCTTTTAAATAAACTTGAGCGTTTGCAAAATATCTGTATCCGCTTTGTTTTTAATCTTAAAAAGTATGATCACGTCTCCAACTTTCGCAAGATACTCAAGTGGCTCCCCATTCGACTTCGCAGGAACTCTCGGATATTGTGTCTGCTATTCAATCTCCTTCACAATCCTAAAACTCCATCCTATCTGCGGGAGCGTTTTTCCTACGCCCGCCCTGCAGATGCGCCTTGCAGGTCACATCTTAAAAACCTTCTCAAGTCCCCTCCCCACTCCACCAACTTCTACTCCTACTCCTTCACAGTGCACGCGGTGCGGCTGTGGAATGCACTACCGCCTGAAATTAGGGACTGCCAAACTGTTGCAGTTTTTAAGAGAAGAGTAAAAGAACACTATCTTTCCACTTTATCATAGTTGTGTATGTATTTATTATTGTTTTTCTGATTACGTTTTAATATTTATTAACATTCTAGTGATATTTATTATAGAAGTATGTATGTTTATTTGTATTTATGTAAGTATATTCTTATAATATTTGTTTAGTTTTATTAAGTGAATTGTTTTTAGATTAGATTGTATGTATTATTTTTTGTCTCCTTTACTCTTTCACACGCTGTCTACATCTCTCTATTTATTGTCCTATTGCAGGTATGCTGGAAGAGATTTCTTATGAAATAAGCATCACCTTTGTACCTATTTTTCTGTTCTGACTATTTCGTATCTGTTTATATATGTGTGTACATAAATAGTAAAATAAATAAATAAAAATAAATAAAAGGCCTTGGTCACGATTTTTTTTTGGTTATTTTTCGACGGATATGAACCTTTGATCTGTAGAAAGTTCCTTTCGTAATTCCTAGGTAATAGACTAATCACCTTCATCTTTTGAAGAAAGGACCATCATAACATGCCATGGCTTCCCGATCACTTCAATAATAATGTGTTATGGCTTCCCGATGACTTAAACTTCTGTTCCATCCGATGTAGTCTTCTTCCGTTAGTCTTGAGAAATCTGACTTAAAAGTATTATGAGTCTTCTAAACACAATAGAGCAGGGGCGGATCTTGAATTTGTGGGGCCCTGGGCTAATACTGCTTAGGGGACCTACCTAATTACTCAACCAATTGCCAGTTTTTTATGATCCGATTTTTTTAATTCTAGATAATTTTTATTATTGACAATATCGTCCATTGTTTTCAGTTCGGTTGGGGGCCCTCTGTTTCCACGGGGCCCTGGGCTGCAGCCCAAAAAGCCTTTAAGTAAATGCAATAGAGAGTACAATTTCATCTACATACTATCGGCAGATGTGCCAGAGTTAAAAGACTACCCAAGACTAACGAAAGGAGTCTGTATAAGAAAAAAAAAAACATTTTTTAGAAAATGATTGATGGTGTCCTCTATTGTACAAAATGTCATTTGACTTGTCTCAAGTTAAAGTAAGTATTGCTTATTTTACAACTCTTTCAGATAAACTTGACATTAATAAATTGGTATATAAGTAGTACCTATTTTTGTTAATCTAATATTAATTAGGAGCAGTTTATAAATTAGTTTTTTTTAAACTGCTAGCTTATTGCGAAGCGAAGGCACTATCATTCACAATCTGCATCGTTTTGAAGGATACCTATTGCTAATTCATTGCTTCGAAAAATTTGTCTGCTCAACAAAGTAAATAACGCAATTAATGTTGTTGAACCGTCAAAATGATAGCCATTCCTACTGTCAGTGTGTTACGCAATTACCCCACAGATTCATAACATGCGACTCAAGGCTCGCAGACTGGCGCGATGCGACGCGACTCCGGTAGAACAATTTCCACGAAGTTTTCATAGAATTTATTCGAGAGTCGCGTCGAGCCCGTCGGCGAGAGCCTACAGAAAGACAATTATTTGACGTCTTTTATTTTTGTACGTGGGTCGCGGTACCCTAAAAACAGCAAACAAAATAAGTATGGTGCCGCACAGGGGTATATATACATCTGCTGTGTTTGGCACAGCTTCAGTACTAATTTGGAAATACTACTTCGAAATATTTTAAGAACAGCTAAGCAATTACCGATACAAAATGTTCAAGCAATTATTTGTATTATTCCTTGTCGCCATGATGTTTGGAAGCGTGAGTATCACTTTGTAAAATTCATTTAGTAACCTAGTAGATTATTATGTGTTTGAAGCTGAAACATTACCTATGGGAGGGCCCGCGGCTAAATAATAGCAACCGCACAGCCGGTAGAAGGTTAAGCTACGCTTGCCGCGGTCGCTTCGTGGATGGGGAAACCTCTCTGTGTATCGGAAAGCATGTTAAGCCGTTGGTCCCGGATGTCATTCGTAAATCTATGACAGTCGTTACGGACGTCAAAAGCCCAAAAGTCAGAACGACCAATCTTACGAAGGGTACCGTGGCGTGTAACGGCAAAGAACTGGGTTGTGGAGGTGAGATAGGCAATCGCGCACCGGTATTCACTGAATACCAGTATAAAACATGGGGTTACGTACCAGTATTTTTCAGTAATTCGTGTCTACTTGAAGGCAATACACTCAGTTTGCACATTATATTTGGGAAATGATAATTTCTAGCGATTATACAGGGTGTTCCGTAATTAATGGATAAACTCTTAAGGGGTAATTGTAATTATCATTATGAACAACTATTACTGTGGGACCAAACCTGAAAACGTGAAAAAAAAAGTTCAGAAACTAATACCCGTCTACTGAAAAGGATGAAACAAGAAAGTACCTTCCCGTGGTCGCATGCCGCTGTACTAACATAATATAATATGGTAGCATGCGACCACGGGAAGGTACTTTCTTGTTTCATCCTTTTCAGTAGTCGGGTTTTACCTCATTTGTCAAATTATGATGAGTACTTTTGAAGTTAAGAGGGAACAGATGAACATACATACATACCGGTCAAAATCATAACCCTCCTTTTTGCTTCGCCGTAGTCGGGTAGAAAAGAATCAACTGTTTCCTATATTTTGACAAGTTATGCGAACTGGCGAACATAAATGTAAGGAACAGCTAATTTTTTTCGCGATTTCAATTTTGATCCGGTAGTAATATTTGTTCATAATGATAAGTACAATGACCCCTTAACAGGTTATCCATTAATTACCGGACAGCCTGTATATCAGTTACTGAAATAATTAGGTATTTCGAGTTGGCGCAAGTTCAATTTAATCCTGTATACTTACACTAACTCGACCATTTAAAATTCATACTGAAACAGGCAGATTCAGATAACCCCCGTTAATATTGCAGAGCATGCAACAGTTAGGAGGCGATTTAAGCAAAGGTGGCGGTAGAGGAGCAAACCCGGCTGCACTTTTACGAAATCCAGGTGAGATTTTTTTTAAGTAGTATTATTTTCCAAAAAAAAAAATCTTAACAATTCCAACACATACTTACCTACAACTCTGGACTTCTTCCCATGAGGGTTGGCAGAACGCCACGTGTCCACACCGACCCTAACAGTCTTACTCCTTTTGCTTCGTTTACGTACAAACATCTGTACCCTAATTGCGTAACAGTTTCAATCATAGGTTTTGAAGGATATTTCTAATCTATTGCTTCATAGTGTTGCGCGCCACAATTGATGCCTGGTACATGGTGACATTAGTTACTACTAGCGCCATCTAGTATCGGATAGCAGAACTAGTAGGGTCAAGAACCTAGAAATTCCGGGAACTATCGACATCGAGTCAGTCGGGACCGGCATGTACTCGAACGTTCTAGATGTTTATGTAGTAGCTCTGCGGCACTATATGTATAAGGCCGGTGTGAGCCGCGAGACATATAGTTTTGAATAAGCGATACATGCGAGTACATCGAAGCGATATTCAAGTGCGACTAAGAGTGATCAGTAGTGAAATTTGTGTTTCTTAATTAGTGTGGTTGAGTTGTAATTAGTGTTGTGATTAAAGTGTCAATTTTTGGTTATTAAATTGGCAGTTTTTAATTGTCACGAACCCCATGCTCGTAACAATAGGTTTACATCACAAAACAGTCGCAATCACATCTCAGCGACAATCAATGTCAAAAACTTGTCGAAAATGTGCAAATTAGAGGTATATTTGACAGATTCGAGATTAGGCTGACTTTTCAATTTTGTTTTTACCTAATCGCCATTAGCTAAAAACAAAATTGACAAAATATTTTGATTATAATTCTGATCTGATCTGAAAATACAAATATTTACGGTCGCGAATCATAATTTGATTCGTTTGTTATCAAGAGGCCATTAATTGTAGAGTGTCTATATATATATATATTATTTGAATTAAGAATTTGAGATAATTTTCAAGTCATAAAACAACAAACTGAATGTCACACGTAACAAAGTTCAAATTCCATTGCAACCAAAAACTTATTAGGACCTCTTTGTTACAAATGGTCACTCAAATATCAACTTAGAAAACATCACACTAAAGTAGGTAACTGATTAAGTGGCGATGGAATGTAAATTATCTGAGATTATGAACACTGCTATTGTAGATATTACCAATTCTGAAAAGCTGCATGGTGACCATGTCTTTCAATTTTGTTTTTAGTTGGTGGTGGTGTTCCCGGTCTAAGTGGTGTTCCCGGTGCAGGAGGTATGTTCTTCGATATTAATAATGATTATTAGACTATATAATCACCGGTCATTGTACTCATCATTATGAACAACTTTAACTATGGGACCGAAATTGAAACAACGAAAAAAAAAATCTGCTGTTCCCAACATTTTGACGAGTTCGTTATGCAAATATAAATGTAATGAACAGCTAATTTTTTTTTTCACGATTTCAGGTTTGTTTCCATAGTAAAAGTTGTTCATAATGACCCCTTAAGAGGATAACGGTGAATAAAATTCCACCCTGTATATTTACAAAATTTTAATCATTAGAATCGACAACCCACCACTTGGCCTCAAATGTCATGATTTCATGAAGCCGTCATTCAATAAGGCTATTTGTATTAATTATTTTAATGATTATAAATTTGTATATACTATTATTTACCGTCGCGATACAAAACTGTACGGCCAAAGCCGACGTAATTTCAAGGGCAAAGAAGGTCAATCATATTTTATCAATAACATAATATATGACTATTTTTCATAATTAATTAGTCCGCAATGATTAGTAACGCTATTCTCCGAAACAACATTTTTAAAAATATGAACAATGCCCATTAGGATGCAGACTCTTTCTAAACGATGTGCTGTGCCGATGGGAGATGCGCTAGGGTAGAAAATTAAAATGTTCCTAATTGTTTATGTGGTTTTAGATTCGAGCGGCGAAGCTGCGAAGCAAGGAAAAAGCTTGGCCCAAAAATCGGGTACCGGAAAATAGTAACGCAGGGTTTGGCAATGTTTAGGGTAGGTTTACCATCCATACTATAATATTATAAATTCGAAAGTAACTCTGTCTGTATGTCTGTCTATAAATGTTACCTTTTGACGCCTAAACCCCTGAACGGATTTCGATAAAATTTGGCAGAGATATAGATTGCATCCCGGGAAAGGACATAGGATAGTTTTTATCCCGATATTCCCTCGGGATCGACACTTACGCGGGTGAAACCGCGGGGCGCAGCTAGTATATAATAATATAAATGCGAAAGTAAGTTTGTTTGTTTGTTACCTTTTCACGCCTAAACCACTGAACTAATCATCCTGAAATTTTGCATATACGTTGTCAGTACACCTGACAACGTATATGCAAAAACGGACGGGTATCTTTCATCCCGAAAAAAAGTGCTGTTCCCGAGGAAAACAACAATAAAGTTACTATGATAATAGATGGCGCCACGTGTCTTTCGAATCAGAAACAGGACAACGTCTGTCGGGTCAGCTGGTCTACATATAAATTCTTTATTCGCTTAATCACCGCTTATGAGACCCAATTGATTTTCTATTGTAATGGGCCGCTATCGGCCCGCGCCAGGACGGAGCGATTAAGAGCATTTACGCCGTACGGCATTTCATACAAACTTTCATGCCCTTATTTTTCGAAATGAATAAACCGAATTTAATGAAACCTCATACGCATAAGCAGGATTCAGGGGTCTAAAAAGTTAGTAAAGAACATTTTCGAAATGTCTTATTTAATTTTAAAAAAAGATAACTGGAAATCTCTGTTTCTATGGAAAATTTGAAATTCGTCAATTTGGCTGTAACACTATTTTTCGAAAATGTTCTCTGCTAACTTTTTAGACCTTCTACTAACTTTTTATTTTGTAAGATCTACGAATTACATAATAAATAAAACGAAGGTTTTAGTTATATTTAATTTAAGGAGTAAACGGTACCATCTCAGAAATTTACCTGCATGGTCCTTTCATGGCCTGGGGGCTTACTCTCCAAATTAATTTTAATTCCAATGAGATGCCAATATGATTCCAATGTTAATTTTACAGTCACGTGATTCGGTACTCTTGAAAACAATATTGACAACAATTACCCCACGCCAAGCCCGAACCCAATTCCACTTAGTTCTCCAAAATTGACACCCAATCTAAAAATCATTTGGCGCTAGCGTCGAACTCAAGAGTACGAAACGTCACAATTCCAATGTCGATCTATCGGAATTAAATTGAAGAGTAAGCACCCTGGCCAAGGACACGGTGGAGCACACGGTGGAGGTCTGCCCCGCTTGGGCGGAGCAACGCCGTGTCCTCGTTGAGGCGATCGGCAGCGGCAGCGACCTCTCGCGTCCGGGCCTGGTTCAAGCCATGGTCCGGGGCGAGAGGGAGTGGGGGGCAGTCGCCTCCTTCTGCGAAGCAGTCATGCTAGCAAAGGAGGCGGCGGGACGGCTGAGGGAGAGAGCCACCCGTCCCAGCCGCCGCGGGAGACGCTCCGGGCGTCGGGAGCCGCGCGACGACTCCCGGCCACCGTAGGCGCGGGCCTGCGGGCGGAGAGTAATGGGTAGCTCACCGTCCGATCAGGACCAGGCCCGTGCCGGACGGCGCGTACGTGTTCCACGCGCGCCTCAAAGAGATGTCAGCATTAAAGAAGGGGCCCGTAAGGGCCGAAGCCTGCCGGGTCAGCGGGATTGTCCGAAAGGGTTACCGCTGGCCCGGAACATAAAGGGCTAAGGAAGGAACACGGGTGGGTTTTAGTCAGTAAGAGTCTGACACTCCCTTCCGCTCCACCCAGAGCGGGAGGAGTCATTTGAAGATTTCCCATCCTCAAAAAAAAAAAAAGAGCACCCTGGCCAAGATTATGTCAGGACTTTAAAACAGACTGTGATCTCTGAGTTTGTTTCGGTCTTCCTTCCTTCGTTCCTACTTGGTTTTTTATTTTGCTGTGTTTAGTTTAGTTTGTGATATTCCTGTACGAGTCGCAATAACTACTTTTTCTTTCTTTCTTTCTTCCAGATAGGAAACACGGAACTTGTCTAGTTTCAAAATATAATTTAATTTTGACGTGTAACAGGGTTACAGGGCGTAGTATGCGGTTGTGTGTGGGTTCGGTTCCCAGGTCGCGAAAAGTGTTATTGTGTTTTTCCATAAGAAATTTCTCAGTAGCAGTCCGGGGTCTGGATTTGTGCCCGATTGATGACAATAGGCTCGCCCCCTATTACATGGGACTTAAACATAGCTGGCGAAATATGGATATACAGACGCCAGCACATCAACTTACTACAATCTGTCAAATTTCTTTAATAGATTTTAAACTTTATCGCTAGAGCATAATGAAAGGGGAACTCAGTAATTAAAGTCATATTATTATTAATAGATAATCGCGTATAATCAGGATTAACATCAAAGTAAGTATTGCACTCGCGAAAGGGACCGTCGTTAGACAATCGGACGTGCTCTTGACCCAATTAGCTTTTCCTGACTGCGTAAAGGGAAGATACGTATTTACGCGACTAGGTTTTTGCACTAGGTTTTTGCTTCCAAGTACGTACACCAGGTACCGACCCGAAATACTTGCAAGACTTCAAAGTATTTTATACGGCTACTCGCTCAACTACATAGGTACCCAACCGCGTCAGTTTTCGCAAATGCGATCATGCTCCTTATCAATTAGAGTCTACGGAACAATTTCGTATGCAAGTATTTTTACTATAATGGTTTGTGAAAATATTAATTGTAAACGCGATTATGCTCCTTATTCATAGAAGGTAACGGGTCAATTTCCTATGCAAGTATTTTTACTTCCAACAGGGCTTTTGAATACGCGATTGTATTTCTTATTTGTATGAAGTCATGGATCAATTTTCGATGCAGATAGAAAATACTAGATAGTATCTCGAAGGTGGACGTACTTGGTAGCTCTGGTACTCGATTTTGCAAGTACGACCCATGCCTAAACGCGATTGTGCTCCATAAATTCTTGAATTCAGAGTTCAATTTCCTATGCAAGTTTTTTTTCTTCCAACAGGGCTCTTGGTTTGAATAGTAGTAGAAACTTTAATCGTCTATACTCTATAAGTACGTATTTATTTGTAAAAGCGATTTTGCTCCTTATTTGTATTATTTTGTTTACAGTTAAGGTTCAATTTCCTATCCAGATAGAAAATACTAAAACGTACCCGAGACCTAGTTTTAGGACGTGGTTTCTTAAAGAAGTCGTACTTGTAAGCCCTAGTACGCGATTTTGCAAGTACGACCCATGTCTATGCGGAAGGGGTTGCGCGCGGGAGACAAGACGGCACGCTCGCAGCGGCGCCGTCCCTCACCCCTCACGCCCCGCGCGCCCACGCGCCCGCGCAGCGGTAGGCCATCCCTTCTCTCTTTCAATAAGGTTCAAAGTTGATTGGGAAAATTTTACAGTTTCGAGTAGCTTGATGTGCTGCCGTCTGTACCTACTATAGGTACACCTCTGCCTAACCCTTCGAGGAAACAAGGCGAGATGTTCAGTTATATAAATACCTACTAGCAGTGCCCCGCGATTTCACCCGCATAAGTTTCGATCCCGTGGTAATAACGGGATAAAAAGTATCCTATGTCCCGGTTATAAACTATCCCTTATCCGTGTGCTAAATTTCATCCAAATCCGTTCAGTAGTTTTTGCGTGAAGAAGTAACAAACATACAAACACACCCACAAACTTTCGCCTTTATAATATTAGTGTGAAGTGTGATAATTTATCATTTACAACTCCGTACGAATTTTAATGGATTATATTATTGTTTGTTACAGAACGCAGATTAACAAAGGAAACGTTCCTGCATGAAAGAAACTATGTATTATTGAATAAATATGATTTATTTTATGCATTAAATCAATAGTGTTTTATTTCTTTGATCTGTAATACATTTTATAGCACTTTGTGACCTAAACCCGCACTTAAGTCACGCTTTTCTGAAACTTAAGCAGTCCATTTTTACACAGAAAAGTGTGCCCCAAGTACGGGTTTAGTTCACATTTCATTTCATTTATTTTGTTTTGTGAACATAGGTGATTACAGGTGTTTTTCAATATAAATGTCAAGTACACAAACCATGTTCCGCCGATAGGCATACAAAATCTGAGTTGAAGTTTTAGTAAACTTATTTAAAAGATTAAAACAAAAAATTCATGCAATTATAAACGAAATTAACAATGTCAAAAAACATATTATTAGGCATGTCAAGTTATAAAATTGTCGTAATAATATAAGGAAAATGTCATGAAAATACACAATGTCAATAGATTTAAAACAAAAAAAAAAAACAACACACGAGATATAAAAAAAAAAACAGTGGCACTCCGGCAGTGCCGACAGAAGTGAAAACAAAACTCAAACAGAATACTTTGCCATCACTCACTGACATATCGGATATACATTAAAACCGAGCACATCCCGAGGACAGCCGAATACATCCGAAGCGGGTATTTTGTTTGTTCACAAGCGCTACTGCTGAGCACGATGTCATGGGTTCGACTCCCAGGTCAGGCAAGTGTAATAGGGTTCTTCCATATGGAATTTCTCAGTAGAAGCCCGGAAGCTGACACAATAACCAATCATTTATCGCATTTCGCAATGTGTACTAGTAATGTATACTTACAATCAAGTATTTTCTAACTGAACAAACAGCTGTGCTGCTGGGGAGTTTGTTGCGCCACTTCTTCTCCCCAGCGTAAGCACTAGAAGTGGTGAAGTGGGACGTTTTGGGGGACTGTCTTTTGTAATTTTAACGTTCGAAAAGTACTGATTCTCAGCCTAGTTTGAATAAATGAATTTTGATTTTGTACGTGCCTGTGTTGCCCGGTCGATGGCGATAGGCTAGCCCCTACTAAATGACACTTAAAAACCTAGCAAAATGTGGGTGTCTATAGGTACAGACGCCAGCACATCAAGCTACCCGAAACTGTCAAATTTTCTCAATCAACTTTGAACCTTATGCTTTAGCGATAAAGTTGAAAATCTATTAGAGAAATTTGACATATATTGTAGTAGCTTGTAGTATAACTATGTACTTACAATCATACTTTTATTAATAAAACAATCAAAGTAATATGAACATATCTAGCGATCTATCACTTGCAGTTTGGATAATGGTTTATCAACATTTAATATTTGTATGACCTACAAATAGTTTTTCGGAACTGAGTGTGTCGTATCCTTAAAGTTAAAGCTATGGTTTCCTAGTATAGCAGTCTTCAGGGATGCGAAACACCCAGTTCCGGAAAAATTATTGAATGTACCCACGATGTCGAAGTGGAATGGGTGCGCCAAAGTTCACCTAAATTTTTAACTCCGATAATTGGAAATCCGAAAATGTTCTTCCTAACATTTTTCATCCTAACAATCACAATTCCTAACTACTTCGTCTCTAATGTTCATAATTCCGAAGCATTCAACTTCATAATGTCAGTAGCAATAAACATCTATTATACTTTTATTTGTTTTCCTATATTTTCTCAACATAACCATCTATTACACTATTATTCAAAGTCAGTGGAGTAGCTATAAGCATTCTAATACGTTAAAAGTATTGGTCGGAGCGACTCCAGGTGGTTTACTTTCCTATTGTTCAGAAGCTTATGGTGGATCCAGTAAGTGATCGGCAAACAGTAGAGCGAAGCAACTTATTGCAGAAGTGTGATTCTGGTGACAGTATACTAGCAGATAGAGGGTTTAATATTCAAGATTTATTTGCTGGAAAAGATATTACTGTTAACATACCTACTTTCTTAAAAGGAAAATCACAAATTCCTGGTCTAACTGTGTTACATGATCGTAAGTTAGCCAGTAAGAGGGTCCATATAGAACGTATAATAGGATTAATAAAAACTTACAAAATTTTGAAAAATGATTTACACCATAGGTTCTAAAATATTTTATGTGTGTTTTATGTTTATGTGTTGTAATTTTAGAGAAACTATTATGAAAAAATAAAACCATTTTTATATATTCATTTGTGTTTTAATTTATTATAATTTTTATACAAAACTTTTTCTAATAGAGCCGGTTTGAAATGATTTTCATAAAATGTACTTAGTTTAGTTACCATGTCCAAAATAAATGGTTCATCTCTATATGTATATATACTATACAACTTTCAAACTGATGAAAGTGTATATTATTAAATTCCAGTACTTTTTATTTGCACAAAACAGTTGGCCTTGTATTTGGCAATAATATGGGTGACTTTTTTTCAAAAAATATTGTCCATCTCTGACTTCAAGGTATGGTACAGTAATAGGACTAATATCAAAATATCGGGGAAACATAAGGACACTTTACTTCAATTACTGTTTCTTCACCAAGAAGTCCATCGGGTGAAGCTCCCAGAAATGGATGAGTCTCCGATATAAATAATCCACATGCTTTTACTTCCAAGCCATAAGTCAATAATAATCTTAATTAATCTTAATAATAGTCTTAATTTAGCTGCACATTCACAATGAGTTTGGTCGATTGAACCATCAGAGTTCAGTTTTATGTTCACAACATAAGTAATTTTCTTCATCTGAGCTTTACACTGACCCTGAATGAAGGTCATATGACCATCGACAGCTACACAAGCAGTCAAAAGAAATCGCGACTCGTACATCTGTCTTCCTTTTAACTGAGCTTGGAATCTGAAAAAGGTTTTTTGATTTAGTAAAGATGTCTAAACAGTACCTTCCAACTGAGCTACCCATGGATACCAATGGACATAACCATAGGTAGAATATTGGTAAGTACAAGTCGAATAAGTATACGAATGAAATACATTTCTGGATTTTAATGCACAATTACCTTTTAACAAATGCTTGAATATGCTGTTTTGTCAACTGAGGTAGACAAGAGCTAGCATTTATATCCCGGAAAGATTCAGTTGCAGGAGCAGCGTAAACTTCGTCTTCAATAGCATCCTCTACACCGAAATTAAAATTACGGTCGTATGCTTCCAATCTGTAACAACAACAAGCTTGTTATTAGTCACGAACGTATAAAAACCACTTGCTTAAAAAAAATCATAACAACATAACCTACAAATATTTATTGTATTAATTTGTACTGACCTTTCGATTAAAGCCGCTTTTTTACCACTAACAGAAGCTTTTCTTTTCCGCAATTCACCTTTTAACTGAATCACTGACATTAAGGAGTACATTTTCTAAGATAAACTTATGAAAGAAAACTCGACTCAAGTAAACAACACAGTAGGTAATGGCGGAGTTAAGAGCGCTATCACAAGTTTTTCTTGTTTAGAGCGTTTGACTCGAGTTTTGATTTGTGATTATGGTTTAACTAAAGTCACAATAGTAAAAAAAATACATGCCCGAGAAAGTTTAATTCCTTCTTTTGGGAGCGCATTCAATAAATATTTCAGTTTGTTTACATAAATCAGTAAAAAACTTGTTCCTGCAAAGGCTGTTTCATAAAAATTTAATTTCGGACATCTCGCGATGCTCTGTTACATCGAAGATATAATAGTTTAATAATTTATAAAAATGTCCACGGTACAACTGTATCTTCTACTTTGGTATGCATACATCAATTTATTATGTTTAATACAGTAATAAACCAAAAATAATTCCGTAAAACAGAGAGTTAATGATATTTTTTCAGCCGAAATGATATTTTTTATCTCTGAATATTTAATAGAAATTCAAACAAAAAGTGTTTAATAACTAAGGTTACTTTGTCACCTTGCTTGAAAAAAAAAATACTCTATTTTGAAGTAAAATAATATTTTTAAGCAATTGTTTTATGCAATGCTTTTTTATCAATATAAATCTCGGGATGCACGATCTTAGCTTTAGTCCGCGCCGAGCGCTTTCAGAGGGAGGACGTAGCGCTCACTCGCTGCTGCCGTCACGTGATCTCGTTCGACAATTCGCCACGAATAAAAAGCGACCAACACTTCTTGATACAAGTGAGTTTTTTTTTTTAATTAGTTATGTTCTGATTGTAATGTATATAATATAATTATTTTCCTATGATGTTCCAACGTGAATATAATTATAGAAAAAAAACATACGTAAATATAGTTGTAGTTTTTAATTTTTCTGACTTTTTTATTTATCTCCAACTTTAATTTAATTAATTATTTTCAGACAATAGTTCACAATAATGGGCAAAATAGAAAAAAATAGAACTTTTGGTGCTGTCAAAATAAAAGAAAAAGGTTTTGGCCGATAATTTGAAACGCGCAAGAGAAGCTCAGCGGTAAGAATTTTATGAGGAGTGCGTGCTTCCTGAAATCATAGATTCGAGGAAAGCACGGTCTATGCCGCTTCGGAGAATATTATATTAATTATTTTACAATTATTATACTGGTTTTTTATGGTTCCGTACCTTAAGGGTGCCAACGGGACCCTATTACTAAGGCTCCGATGTCCGACCGTCCGTCTGTCTGCTAGCGTCTCATGAACCGTTACAAGTTCACAGTTGTAATTTTTAATTTTAATAAAACGACTTTTGATTTGTCTTTTTTATTTTGACTTTTTTGACGTGACAACGTCTAATAAATCGATGAAGCTGGCTGCACACACGAAAAAAACATGACTCATGTAGCGTTACCTCGCGGCCTTGCTCTGCTGTAGCGTTGTACGCCATGGCGGCTTGAAGTGCAAGCGAGAGCGCGGAACGATGAGAGACAGATGATGTCGAACGCTGCCGAATCGGCCTCCGCGTTCGGCAATTTCATTAATGTTTTGTTATGACGTTGTCACGTTAAACTATCGTCCGTAAACCGACTTTACAGACAACCGATTTTTATCCAAACTGTAGAAACAACATCACATTGCATTTATTTCTATAAATAAGTACTAAAATGTCTTCCTACCTGCTAAATAAATTACATAATATATTAAACTTCGTAAAAAAGTAGGTACAAAAAGTATTTATAAAAGTAGCACAAAAGTATTTGTAAGTAATGTTAGAGGCTGGCAACGCGCAAGTAATGCAGCTTCAGGCAATGCAAGCGTCTTTAGGCCAGCGTTGCCAGTATGTTACTTTTGTAACATTTTACGTTACTTTTGACCCTCTCATGTTACCTCCATGTTACACGCCTCAAAATGTTACTAAAAATAAACATGAAACGGAACGCATACAAGAAAGGTTTCGTTCGTCATGTTGGCGCACTTGATTGTCTTGATTTTGTGACCAAATTCTGACGCGACGACAGCGCGAAAATTTTTCACTTCGTTTGTCGTATCGCATATTCACTCACTCGCGTGAATTTCTAAATGACCCATCCCGCTTACTTAGGCGAGTGAGCGACAGCCTAGTAGTGGCATCCGTGTTGGTTCAGTTCAGTTTGTTATTACGATTCTTTCGAAGCCTACTAAGGGGACAGCTTTTTTTTATGTAATAAAGTGCCATGTTATTATTAGTCGTTTTCCACAAAAAATAAGGTAATGTTACTTTTCTCGTGAAAATGTTACTTTTTGATCTCTCTCATGTTACATTTCACTATCTGTCACTGGCAACACTGCTTTAGGCTGCGGTAACTACACACCATCAAGCGGGCCGTATGCTAGTTTGTCACTTTAGTGGTATAAAATAAAAATTAAAAGTGAAGTAAATTTGTATGACCCTATTGTAACTCAAACCGTTGTAGGTAACACTCATCGGTACAAATAATATTTCATAAACTATATAACAGTAATTTAATTTATTTTGAAAACGAAGGCTCTTGTTGGTTTGATCCTGGCGTCCGACGCATAGCGGTTTGTATGTGTGCATAGCGTTCTTCCCTAGACGCACACGTGCGCATCTGCTGCCGCGCGCCGTCGAATTTACCTAAAACTGAGCACTTCGGTTTTGTAATAACGCTCTTAAGAACAGTCGCCGGTGGCGACCTCTGCACTTCACTTAGCTTTGCGTTTCGTTCCTCCCCGTAATGTTGGCTCGATTGCTTTTCATTGAAGAATTGTTTTACATTCAATGAAAACCATTGGTGCCAACATTACGACGAAAGGAATTCTGTCGTGAAACGCACATAGGATTTATGCGACGTTGCCGTCCCACCCAACCTGTGTTCGCAACCTTGAACTACATTGAAAGAATTACGAAGAAAACGTTGCCACTCTTCTTTCACTCAATCGACATAATATTATTGTAATAAAATATAATTTTGAAGCTCGCTTGTATGCAATAGTATTGGCACGCGGAATTTCTCGCGTGTTATTTTTATTTTGTATGCTTTGCATTTTCATTGATTCTAATTGCAATATTTCTAGTATGTTATTGCAATTTATTGTAGGTATAGTGATAATGATTCGAGATACGCAATTTTATTTAAAAATAAAAGTAAGTAGGTAAGTCATTGTAGTAGGTAGTGGGAGGTAGTGTGTAGGTACGTAGGTTTCGGCGGTTTTAGAAACAGCAACTTGGCCTGTGAGTTAAGTTTTAGACGCTGAAATCCCGTCACATTACTAATTACTTACCTATCTCTCAATTACATAAGTACAAAGTCAGTGGTTATCATAACTTTAATGTATTGTACATACCTACCTATATTTTTTGGTCAACAATAAATTAACTATGTAAGTACATAAGTATTGTAATTCGGTAACCCAAGGAGTTTGCAAACATTTGCAAAATCGAAGTACCTACCTACAAAATAGAATAAGTACTTACCATATTGTAAACAGTTTTAGACAAACAAACATTATTTTAGTTTGTTAGATAAGTCGCTTCGCGGCGCGGCAACCGGCTGAGAGCACAGTGGGCTATGTTATACGATTTTTGAAGAATAAAATGTTTATTTGATAGTTTCAAGTACCTATACAGTTTTGTCGAGTACATTAAAACATTGAATAAATTAGTAGGTATGGGTTTTTTTTATCTATACCCTAAAAATTACTTTATGGGTATATTTCAAATGTATGAAAATGGAATTTGTTTTCCTCATAACTTTTTTTGTCTGGGATTGTAAAGCTGAAACTTTTAGGTATTGTTGCCGATCTTATACCAACGCCACCTGATGTTTATTTATTTATTTATTTATTTAAACTTTTCGCACAAAAAGGTACAAAGGCGGACTTAATGCCATAGGCATTCTCTACCAGTCAACCAAGGGTGGTGAAGAGATTGGATGGCAGGTGTTTTGTGTGAGAGGAACAATGATAAAAAAATCTATTAAAACTAGGTACATAAATAGATTATATACATTTACATACTATTTACTATAATGTATACTTATAATACATATATATAATACACAAATTCAAAGGAGAGAGGTGATGAGATGACTCTACGCTATTTGTTTTGAAAATAACTCTGCAATTTCCACTTAAATGCATACCGACTGGTGGCCGTCCTGATATCAAGAGGAAGTGCATTCCAAAGAAGAATGGACTGAATATGAAAGGAAGAATGAACAAAGTCAGAAGTATGAGAAGGACAGAGTAGGAGAAGATTGTTAGAAGAACGCAGATTCTTAGCGTGAGAAGAACAAAGATATTGGAAGTGAGACACGAGATAAGAAGGAGGAGTGGGAGAGTTGAGAAGGGAGAAAAGCGTGGTCAAAGCGCGCAAACTTCTTCTTTGGCGTATGGACATCCATTTGAGCTCAGACCTATAGCTCGACACATGGTCATATTTCTTGAGGTTGAATATGAAGCGGATACCATTGTTGAGCAATCTGTCGAGCTTATCCAGCAAAACCGCGTTCAAGTCAAAGTAGCACACGTCACCATAGTCGATTATAGGGAAAATTAAGGTCTGCACAAGCATGGTTTTCGTCTTAGCGGGCAAAAAGTTTCTCAGACGATACAGGGATCGCAGAGTACCGTTGACCCTTTGGCTAACACTAGAGACCTGGCGTTGCCAGCTAAGCGTAGAGTCAAGACTCAAGATGCAAACCGAGATCTTTCACAGTAGGGGTAATGGGTATGACTGTACCATTGAACATAAGAGGAGGAAGAGAGCTAGGCGTCACCCTACCCATCATGCGTGAGCTTCCAATTACGATGGCTTGACACTTAGAGGGGTTTACTGACACCCCGAAACTATCAGACCACTTCTTGACAGCATTTAAGTCTCGGTTTACATCTGCTATAGCGTCCGACAAACCTTCTACCCGCCCAGATGTATACAGTTGAAGATCATCAGCATATAGATGATACGAACATCGAAGACAGTGAGTTATAAAATTGATGAAGATGGAGAATAACAATGGAGAAAGAATACCGCCTTGTGGAACACCAGCATCCAGGTCACGCCAACTTGAAGAACTCTGATCAACGCGAACCGACTGCTGACGTCCACGAAGATAAGAAGAGAACCATTCCAGAGCCTCGGACGAAACCATAAGATGAGAAAGGATAGATAGGAGAATATCGTGGCTGACTGCATTAAAGGCATTGGAGAAATCAATTAAAACCAAAACGGTAACTTTGGTATCCTCCATCGCTTCTCTAATGTCACCAGTCACTTTAAGGAGAGCGGACGCTGTACTGTGCCCAGGCCTGAACCCAGATTGAAAGGAGCTTACGAGGTTGTTCCGATGAACAAACCCCGTAAACTGCTTGTGTACACAGGCCTCAAGCACTTTAGACAGGAATGGGAGAATGGAAATGGGTCGAAAGTGGCTGGGTAGGGAGGGGTTTGAAATTTTAGGAAGTGGGTGGACGTAGGCCATACGCCACTGGGATGGGAATTGTCCGGAATCAAGAGAAAAGTTAATGATGTGGGTAATCGGAGGGAGAAGGCTATCAAGGATCCAAAGGACCATACTACGACTGATGCCGTCACAGCCCACAGCCTTGGATTTTATGGAGAGGATGATCTTTTTAATTTCGTCCAAGGTCACCGGAGCGAAGTGAAATGGTTCTATGATGGGACTCGCTAGGCCAGTAATGAAATCAACCGTCTGGGACAACATTTGGGAATCCAAATGACTAGTGGTTGTGAAGTGACGGTTGATATCGTCAAGGCCAATTGTATTAGGAAAATCCACATGCCGTGGCCTGCCGATACCAAGAGTACCTAGGAACTTCCAGATATCAGCAGGTGAAGAAGAAGAAATGTTCTCGAGAATATGGCGGCGTTTAGCGTTGCGTATCATCTGATTACACCGATTTCTAGCAGCTTTGAATAAGTTGCGATTTTCATCACTGCGATCCTTTTTAAATTTACGAAAGGCCCGATCCCTGCGCCTCATCGCCATTCGAACCCCTGTGGTCATCCAAGGAGCCGGAGGACGCCGAAGTTTAATCTGCTTAACAGGAGCATGTTTGTCGTAGAGAGCAAGGACCGTCTGATCGAAACTGCGCAGTTTATCGTCTACAGCTGTTGCCGCTGCCAAGGATTCCCAACTGAGGTCTGACGCATCTTGACGAAGCATCTCAACGTCCATGCGCGCAAAACACCGCATGTGCAGAACCTTTGGGATAGGTTTAGGTGGTTTTAGGTTATACGAGAGGAAAATGAGGTCATGATGTTTGACCTTGACCCCCAACTTCCCTGTTCAAAAGATATGAATGAATTAAAAATACATATTTGGACGATGTTATAATAGGCGGTAAAAATAAAAAAATCAGTTTGTTATTATTATTTTACCCAGTATGATACCTGAAAGACAACAAACCTATATGACTATCGATCTTGACAAAAAGCGTGCTTATTCATTACGTATGAATAAATTAATTATTGGTACCTATAATAAATTTTTGTAAATCCTATGTAAGAGAATCTTTTTTTTCGATCCACTGGGCGGTATAGTAGAAATACATACCTACCTACCCTAGCGATGAACCTACGTTGTGGGTGCGTTCAGAACATTGACTTTTGAATTCATTGGTTCAGAAATAAACAAATGATTGAATTACTTACATCAAATTAATAAACGTGATTTATTGTTTACATATATAAACAACGTAATTTAATAAGTTTATTTTTTTTCTTATACGTCGTCTAATATTCTACCAAGAATATAAAGATAAGTAAAATTTTACTTTCATTTTTATTGTTCCATTTTTTTTCTGTAATGAGTTCAGAACGTAACCTTGTTATAAATCGTATCTTATCATCTGTAATGTAATAATAATAATCTAATAATAGCAATTCTTTCTAGCTATAGATAGAATGCTTGAGTGCAACTACGAAATTCTGCGATCTCATTACATACAGTTGTGAAATTCGATACTATTCAATTCCATTCAAATACTGAGTGTACAGAAGTAACATATTCTTTTGTTTTTCTTTATTCCTGAAACTAATTCATTTTGATTGACTGTGGACCAGAAGCATGTAATTGAGTGGGCATTCCGATTGGAAATTTACCGAAACATGTGTGAATCTTTACAAATTGAATTTGTTAGTGACAGACTTGATGGATTTCGAAGTGAATTTTTCAAGAGTGCAGTATGTGTGGTAAAGCGTGGAAGCACTGTACGGAGAGCAGTAATAAAATACATACTGCAACTGCTGGTGAAGAAGAATGTTCAGTTGCTATTCAAAAAGGTCACATATCTTCAGACAGTGTTCCATTTGTTACTGTATATGTAGTTCGGAGGATGGCTGAAAAGGTTATATGGCCATAACTTTGATTCATCTTCTGGTATGGTAAGTTAATATATTACTAAACACATACATACATAAACTCATGCCTTATTCCCATGGGGGTAGGCAGAAACTACAGAATGCCACCTGCTACGATACCTTACATACTTATTTACTAAACACATAATTGGTTCTGTATGAACTTTTTGTTGTGCAATATTTACAAGTGTTGCTTTTCATTTCCAGGCCTGCATTATTGGTAAAGAAACTAAGAAACGTCTATTTCTTGGTGTTCAAAACAAATATTGTTTTGTGTCAATATTATGAAAAAAGGAGACAGACATGAAAGCACATAATTGCTGCAAACATTTTACTGGACCGCCTACAGCAATGGAATCACAAATTATTGTGGAAGGCTTTCAAAAGAGTGAGTGAAGAAATGCATCAACTTCGCTATTTGAGTGTTATTGGAGACGGAGACTCCTCTGCATTTGCAAACTTGAAAGAGAAAGTGTTGTATAGGAACTTTGGTCTGAGATGGGAACATAATAACAAAAATTGAATGCAAGAATCATGTAATCAAAATCTATACAAGGTAAATAAATATATCAAATTTGTTTTGACATCTCAATATCAGTGAAGCATATTCTGTATTCATATTTGTACTTTTTTTAGATCTTGGCGAAATATTTTGAAGCCAAAGGTGATGAAGCTTACACTAGTGGCATGGAAAATTATAATGTGTAGCAGTGAGAGTGCTGCTATGGCAGCAGATTTACGAAATAGCCCGCTTCATGTATTCGGAATACATGAAAACTGCAAGGATTATTACTGCAATGTCAATAAAACAGCTGCAAATGGAAATTTAATAAGTCAGAAATTGTAAGTACCAGTAAGAAATGCTTTGATTATCATGGTACAGTATTGTTTCTTTGTATGTTACATAATCATCTATTTATATTTTATTGGTATTTTCTAGTAAAAAATATTCTATTTTCAGTATTATCGCTTGCTACTGGACACAAATGGCATGAAACTGCATGGAAAAAGCAGACCACACAGAGTCCAGGGACACATATTAAAAAATACATAAATCGAAAGGAACAAAACAGAATACGACAGAAGTCGTCGACACGCAATCTGCGTATTCTGCCAGAACTCATATTGAGACATGTTCAAAAAAATACTATATGTATAGATTTGAATGGTATGTATACTCAGCTAGATATCAAGTTATAATTTCCAGTATAAGGTGACCTCCCATTGAACGGAAATCCTATACAATGCGAGATCAGCTTATACTGGAAATATATGGCTGGTTAATTATGTAGCCGTGTGTACCAGTACACAAGGCAATTTTTTTTTTTACTTCATTAATTGTATCTATTTCAATGTCTAAAATATATTATTATGTTATTCTAGTGAAAAATTGTCCATCAACATCAGTTGGAAATTCGAGCAACTAGTAAAGTTTCATTTTAGAGCAGCTTTGGAGATTGATGGTAAATTACATTTGAAATGTATGGGAAATATTATTTGTCCAAAGTAACATATATACTAAGTAAAGTTATTTTTCTTTACAGCAGCCTTGTAGCAGTGGACAAGAAGAGTCACGGCACATGGTGAAATCAACAAGTCAAACGATTTTTGTTATAATTATATTTTTGTAGTAGTTTGTTTAGAATCAACATTATCATTGTACATTACGTTTTATTTGTATTTACTATAAAATGAAAAGGTAAAATAATACTTTATTATGTAAGTATAACCACCTGGTGAACTCAATAAGCTGGACTTTAGATTTTTATTTTTCTAAAAACTTTGATAGGAGTGCTTTGACATTATAAAATATTTTTTCACTCTGGTTGTAATTGCATACTAAATTGTATTTTTTTTATTTGTTGTTATCTTTTGTTTTTTTCTTGTGTGTGTTATGTGTAATTTCTGTAATTATTGTAATAATTGGTTATGCTATAAATTTAATCATGTATCAGGCTTCATTTGTGCCACTACAAATATTTTTATTTGATAATGAATTAGTGTAAGATAATAAAATAAAACTATCTTTATAAACTGTATAGTCTGAAGTTTTAGTAACCGAACTGCTGGGGAGTTTGTTGCGCCACTTCTTTTCAGCTAAAGCACTAGGAAGTGGTGAAGGGCGGGTGTTTTGGGGGACTGTCTATTGTAATTTTGACATTCGAAAAGTGCTGATTCTCAGCCTAGCTAAATATGACTTATTATCCTATCATTATACTCATGCCTTCTTCTCATGGGGGTAGGCAGAAACTACAGAACGCCACCTGCTGCTATACCTGACATACTCCTTTTGTCTTGTTTACGTTCATAAATCTGGTCATACACGCACGCCGGTTGCGAGTACTACGCAGTACGCACAGTATTCACACCATACATGCTTCGCCAGGAACGCATTATTCATTTTTTTCTATCATATCGTAGCAGGCGGCTCATTTTTTTAAATACACGCCACCTAGTAGTCTATTCTTGTAAACGTATGGAAATACTCGCTTACCTCTGTGTGTGTAAACGACCTGTATTCAATGGTAGATTATATTTCGGACCTTTGTGTCGAATTGTGTGGATTTTGAGGCAATTCTATGACCAAATTCAATAAAGTATAATGTCCAATAACCGCGACTTCTACTTCTACGACTTACTAATGTGCCAATTACACATAAAACAAAAAAAACTAAAAATGTTGACTTCAGCGCCATCTAACAGGAAAATGGCCAAGAGCAGATCGGATGATCCTCCTTAAATATAGATAACATCGTTTGACATAACATACATTAAATACAAAATCGTTTGACATACCACTCAAAAGATATAAAACTTATTTGGTGTAATATGATGAAAACGCCTACTTTAAAACTTAAAAAAACTTTGTTTTATTCTTTGTAAGTTCTATCGTAGTTATAGGTAATAGTAAGTAACCTAAGTAGATATTAAACATTACTAGTCACTGATTACCACCTGCGCTAAGATAGGTCGACGGAGCCCCGCTTCGCGGGGCTCCTACTTCTGGGTGGTTTAAAAAAAAATAACCACGAAGGCTAAGGCGGGAGCTCCGCTACGCTTCGCTCCCGCCTTAGCCTTCTAACCTAACCTATCCGAGTCGGGGTATTCTGAGTCGGGGTGTTAACCATAATGACGTTTTTTATATATATTAAACGTTAGACCTAATGATTTTCGATACGAACGCACGAACGACAATAACAATTACACGTGATCAACGCAACTCGTCGTTACATGAATCAAATGGCGCTCTCTGATTGGTGCAAATGGCCGGTTGCGTACTCGCGCCAAATCATGCAGTGGCTATTTTCACGATAAAAGAATATGATGTATTATTTTACATGATAAGTTATAATAAATGATACTGTCTGTAGAAACTTGAATTATATATTTTTGAGGACATTGTGTTGAAGCTGTACAACGTAAAATGGTGACGAGATGTAAAATCCGTGGCCAAATTAGTAAATAAGGTGGCAATGTATAAATAAGAAGGACAAGTCACAATAATTGATGATCGTTACTTGACGCTTTCTATAGAATATTTAGTTGGCCTTGTAAAAAAGACGAATTAGTTTATTAGAAGCCATGTCATTTTCCCGTTGCTTAGTTATAAAATTAGAAGTTTAATCACGTGGCCAATAAATAATTTTGTGGCTTGACTTATAATATCCCTTTATAAAACTATAAATAAAATTTAAGAAAGACTTCTCAAACATTTATGTTGATTATTGTGTAAGAAGCATTGCATACTAAAAAGTATTTTTTTATATATCTAAGTATTAATAACATGGTTTATACCACTGAGGCCCACTTGAATGTAAAACTTAACTCAGAGTTAGACTAGGTTAAATTGACAGTTATAATATTATGAATTTAATTTCGTAATTAATTCTGAGTTAAGTTTTTCGTGCAAGAAGGTCTAATATGTATGTATAAAAATAGGTTAAGACGTTGAATAATTTGTAATAAATAGATTAATACGTAAATACCTACTTACCGTATTCCTACTCATGGATCTCATTAAAAAAAATAAGATTGAAGCTAAATATTTAATGAATGCCTAATGTTTTAAGATTAAGGGGGAAGCGCTAAGGTAGACCGCGAAATTCAAATTTTCTTACGTTTTTTGCAATTTGCTGGTCAGCGTTAAGTTGTACGTTGATTAATATATGAATCGCGGCCGTAAAAAATATGTGTTTACAGAATTATAATCATTAAAGTCATCAACACAACTCTCTAAGACCACGTAAGTCCAAAGAATGATGATTTCATGAAACAGTTATTATAGTATTTATTTGTTAAAATGTAAAAATGTGAGGGACATTTTTACATTTTAACAAATAAATACTATTTCTGCGTAAAACTTATATTATTTTTTAAAAACTAGAGAGTTTAAGTATGTTATTTTAGATATTAAAAAAATCCTATGGTGCCAAAAAAAAATTGAGTCATATTTTCATCAGTAGGAGATTTGTGTTTTTTTTTTTTTTGGAGGAGATTCAAAATTTTTTAATCTCCTCCCATGCCTAAACGCGATTGTGCTCCATAAGTAAGAATTCAGAGTTCAATTTCCTATGCAAGTTTTTCTTCTTCCAACAGGGCTCTTGGTTGGAATAGTAGTAGAAACTTTAATCGTCTATACTCTATGAGTACATATTTATTTGTAAAAGCGATTTTGCTCCTTATTTGTATACAGTTAAGGTTCAATTTCCTATGCAGATAGAAAATACTTTAAAGTATCCCGAGATCTAGTTTTAGGACGTGGTTTCTTAAAGAAGTCGTACTTGTAAGCCCTGGTACGCGATTTTGCAAGTATGACCCATGTCTAGTCACTGCTTTTTAGTTAGGTACTTATACTCTATGGGTCACTGACTCACTGTCGCTCCGCGTAGAAATGAAAGAGAAGCTAAAAAAAAGACGCCGCGATGGCGCAATGTTTCGTTCGACTCGTTCGAGTTATTTATCATTAATTCATTAAATACAATTAATCCTTACAAATATCTTATTTCTATCGATAAATAAAAACAACAGTTCCCTTTATTATTATACATTACCTACATCCCTGTTATTAATTTTATCAAGATTTGTTTATAAATAACACAGTTACAATTGCAACGATTTCAATTTTAATGATTATTTTATGATTTTTTTCTATCGAGAAAATAAACCGAAAACGTGTTTTGAACACAATGGTCCACTCATAAATATGATCAAGATTAACATATTTTTTTTGCTGTTCTAAAATGTATACATTTGGCTAAAATATTGTTTTGCGAAGCCTATTTTGACTAAGAGTTATCGTAAACCAGGGATGCACAGACTTATTGAGAGCATGAGCCACTTGGGCTAATGATGAACTAATGGCGGGCCACAAGCACAAATTAAAAACATAAAAATAGCCAAAAATTTAATTAAAAAAATAATAATATACTAGTTTGAAGCGTGGCACTGCATTGTGCTTATAATCTTTTTAACATTTGGCTCAAATTTACTTGTAGAAAGCATGTGAAATTGCTTCCAAACTTTCATTTGCAAGGCGGTTTCGAATTTGTTTTATTATTATTCAATACCGAAAAAGTTTGTTCAAATATATAAGTATAACCAAATAAGCTGGCGAATTTCAGGACATTTGTGCGATATTTTTCCTTCAAATGTATATGGATATACATAGTAGAATATTTTTGCTGGCGGGCCACTGGCATATTGCCGGGGGGCCGCATGCGGCCCGCGGGCCGCGGTCTGTGCATCCCTGTCGTAAACTCTGCGAACTCAACAATAACTTTTTTGTTAAATTCCACACGGACGATTAACAGCTAGTACAAAATAATTATATCAGCCTTGCATCCGCCATTCCCTTCTGGAATCGTAGGCAAAAATGGCGACCTACGTGCGGCATGTCTGCGCCTCTTCATATTCTTTGACCGTAGTTTTGGCGCACACATTTTACGTATTCGGGAGTAGGGCGTTTAGCTCCGCCCACATGCACAAGGTCTGTGAGCCATCTATACACCTTAATGTTGTTGCACCGTCAAAATGATAGCCATTCCTACTGTCAGTGTGTTACGCAATTACCCCACAGATTCATAACATGCGACTCAAGGCTTGCAGACTGGCGCGATGCGACGCGACTCCGGTAGAACAATTTCCACGAAGTTTTCATAGAATTTGTTCCCCCAGAGTCGCGTCGAGCCCGTCTGCAAGAGCCTACAGAAAGGCAATAATTTAACGTCTTTTATTTTTGTACGTGAGCCGCGGTACCCTAAAAACAGCAAACAAAATAAATACCTATGTGCCGCACAGGGGTAGGTATATATACATCTGCTGTGTTTGGCATAGCTTCAGTACTAATTTGGAAATACTAGTTCGAACTATTTTAAGAACAGCTAAGCACTTACCGAAACAAAATATTCAAGCAATTATTTGCATTATTCCTTGTTGCCATGATGTTTGGAAACGTGAGTACTTATTTTTTTTTTACAAAAAAAAATCTCTTTAAAAAATACGGGTCCGTATTGGCTCACCTAAAGTTCTTTACCCGAAATTGTTCTTTCTAATGATTTGTAATCCGAATGATCACTCTTCCTAAAATTTTTCATCCTAAAGTTTTCATTCATACTATTTGTAGTGCTACCGGCGATGTACATAACACTCATGTTTCCGAAAATTGTAATTAATAATATCATTACTGTAAATATATTTAAACTCCTACTGTTTTTATCATAACGCTTTTATCCCTAAACATAATTACCATAATATTTTCACTCATACTCAGAAAGAAAGATTTACAAAGTGATTTTTGTCTTAAATGAATGAAATTCAGGTCAGAGTGTCGTCTTGGGGGCACTATGAAAAAAATACTTACTTAGAAAAATTTCGCGACCAATTTTGAGGTAGCGCTCGCCGGCCGCTGCCGCGGCATCGCTCGCTTCGCTCGCTCGGCTCGCGCGTAGTTGGTCACTGTTCTAACCTTTTTTTTTTTTTTTGATCCGGGGTGGAAAATCCTCATGGATGTCCGCCGCCCTGGGGCGGGCGGCGGGGTCTGTCAGACTCTTACTGACTAAAAACCACCCCGGTGTTCCATCTCACACCTACGCCGGGGGTCGCGGGAACGTACGATCCTTCCGCAACCCCCGGCTGGTGCTGGCCCGCCTCTGCGGGCCCGTCTGGTCAGGGGGGGGGAGTGAGGTGTTTGACTCCCCCCGCGACGTCTAAGAGGGGCGCGCGTGGAACACATCGCGCCGCCACCTCGGGTCCTGATGTGTGGGGGGCGACGGACGTCCCCGAGTCCGTCGCCCCTGGACCCGTTTAGGGGGGCCGGAAGAGGGCGTTGTCCGCCCTCCGCCGACGCCCGGTGCGCCTGCTGCGGGCAGGGTGAGTGGACGAGATCTCCCTCTCCCTTTCCGCAGCCTCCTTCTGCGAGACGACCGTTTCGCAGAAGGAAACCACCGCGTCCCAGGACTCCTCGCTGTCGACCATCGACTCGACCACGGCCGGCAGCGAGAGGTCACTGCCTACTTCTGAGATGAGGGCACGGCGCGGCTATGGATCCCTTCCACATCGTTTTTACGACAAACGGTAGGTCGGAGACAAAAAACACCAAGACACTTTTAGCCTTAGATATAATACTGACTATTATGAATAAAAAGAAATCTAAACAAAAAAGATGTGACTTTGAATAAGAGTGTAAAAGATGGTTATGTTGAGAAAATATAGGAAAACAAATAAAAGTATAATAGATGTTTATTGCTACTGACATTATGAAGTTGAATGCTTCGGAATTATGAACATTAGAGACAGAGTAGTTAGGAATTGTGATTGTTAGGACGAAAAATGTTAGGAAGACAATTTTCGGATTTCCATATCGGAGTTGAAAATTTAGGTGAACTTTGGCGCACCCAAAAAATACATTTAGTAAGTAGTAGATTATTATATGTCTGAAGCTGAGACAATACCCATGGAAGGGCCCGCGGCTAAATAATAGCAACCGCACAGCCGGCAGAAGGTTAAGCTACGCTTGCCGCGGTCGCTTCGTGGATGGGTGACCTCTCCGTGTATCGGAAAGCATGTTAAGCCGTTGGTCCCGGATGTCATTCGTAAATCTATGACAGTCGTTACGGACGTCAGAAACCCAAAAGTCTGACGACCAATCTTACGAAGGGTACCGTGTAACGGCAAAGAACTGGGTTGTGGAGGTCAGATAGGCAATCGCGCAACGGTATTCACTGAATACCAGAATAAAAAAAATAAAAAAAATGATAGTGTTTATTCACAGAATTATTTTAAAGCATGGGTATCGTACCAGTATTAAGAATCCATTCAGTAATTCGTGTCTACTAGAAGGCAATAAGCAATAACTTAGTTTGCACTATCTATTACAATAATTACACGATTTTTTTAGAGAAATCATATTTGGGAAATGACAATTTCTAGTGATTATACAGGGTGTTCCGTAATTAATGGATAAAGCCTAAGGGGTCATTGTCATTATGAACAACTATTACCATGGGACCAAACCTGAAAACGCGAAAAAAAAAATTTTAAAACTAAAACCCGTCTACTGAAAAGGATGAAACAAGAAAGTAGGTACCTTCCCGTGGTCGCATGCCACTGTACTAACATATATAGTAACATATATGGTAACATATATGGTAGCATGCGACCAGGGGAAGGTACTTTCTTGTTTCATCCTTTTCACTAGTCGGGTTTTAGTTTTTAAACTTTTTATATTTAATTATTTTGGAGCTTATTTCAGTAATATTCATATTTTTGAAATGCGCTAATTAAGCCCTTTCATTTGATACTCCACAAGGCACCATCCCAAAATATTTATTTTTAAATTCATTACTTTAGTCCTCTAGAGCGCGCCATATTGCATTTAGTGTGACGTCACATAGCCTATAACCAGCGGAGGGTCAAGACGCTTCTAACGATACCTCATTTGTCAAATTATTTAAATGAGTACTTTTGAAGTTATGAGTGAACAGATGAACATACATACATACCGGTTAAAATCATAACCCTCCTTTTTGTTTCGGCGTAGTCGGGTAAAAAAGAATCAGCTGTTCCCTACATTTTGACGAGTTATGCGAACTGGCGAATATAAATGTAGGGAACATTGGCGATTTCATGTTTGATCCCGTAGTAATAGTTGTTCATAATAATAAGTACAATGACCCCTTAATAGGCTATCCATTAATACCGGACATTCTGTATATCAGTTACTGAAATTATTAGGTATTTCGAGTTGGCGCAAGTTTTCAATTTAATCCTGTATACTTACACTAAGTCGACCATTTAAAATTGATACTGAAACAGGCAGATTCGGATAACCCCCCTTAATATTGCAGAGCATGCAACAGTCAGGAGGCGGTAGCGGAGCAAACTGGGCTGGGCATGTAGGTGAGATAATTTTTTAAAGTATTATTATTTTCGAAAAAAAAAACTGACTTCTTCCCATGAGGGTTGGCAGAAGGCCACGTGTCCCCACCGACCCTTATAGTCTTACTCCTTTTGCTTCGTTTACGTACAAACATCAGCCGGTCGATTCTGTAAAAATCTCACCGTGAAAACTTAGGTGAAATGAGCGTGGAGTGAGCTGTCAATAGTGTCAATTCCTAGCAAAAACAAATTCACTTCACCTATGTTTTCACGGTGATATTTTTACAGAATCGACCGGCTGTACCCTAATTGCGTAACACAGTTTCAATCATGGGTTTTGAAGGATATTTCTAATCTATTGCTTCATAGGTTTATATCACAAAACAGTCGCAATCTGATCTCAGCGACAATCAATATCAAAAACTTGTCGAAAATTAGAGGTATTTTTGACAGGTTCGAGATCAGGCTGACTTTTCAATTTTGTTTTTACCTAATTGTCATTAGCTAAAAACAAAATTGACAAAATATTTTGATTATAATTCTGATCTGATCTGAAAATACAAATATTTACGGTCGCGAACCATATTTTGATTCGTTTGTTATCAAGAGGCCATTAATTGTAGAATGTCTATATATATATTATTTGAATTAAGAATTTGTGATAATTTTCAAGTCATAAACAGTGGTCGGAGTAGGTAGAGCTGTTTGGGGTGAATGACCGCAAATATTGATTTTTTATTCATTATCTGAGATAATGAAATCTGCTATTGTAGATATTACCCATTGTGAAAAGCTGCATGGTGACTATGTCTTTCAATTTTGTTTTTAGTTGGTGGTAGTCTTATCGGTCCTGTTCGCAGACTAAGTGGTGTTCACGTTATAGAAGGTATTGTGAGGTACGCATCGCTTCATCTTCCTCAAGCCACGCATCGCATAGAAATGGAGACCGCTGCCGCTGGCGCTGCGAACGCGTTATATTTACATCTCGCTCGCGCGCGCATCTATCTCGTTTCTTTTAGGTACTTACAGAATCTCGTAGGCGCGTTCTTAGGTCCGCCGCTGATTGCAATTTTTTGTCATCGTGATTTATTATTACTGTCACCTGCTGTCACCCACGATGCGCTCACTGAATCTGTTCTTGGGTAACAAATCGAATTCATTTTTGTAATGGACTTCAACGTGGTTGCCGTGATTTGTGCTCTTGAAATACGTAGAAGAAAAATGAAACGGAAAAAACGCTACTGGGTGAGTGACAAAAAGTCACCAGTGAGCGGACTTCCATAGTAATGTACAGGGCGAGTGACAGTCACGTCACTCCGGTGTTGCCTGCCGCTGCAACTATTTGTCACCGTATTATCACGTCACCATAATGAGCGCACTCAATATAGTTTTCATTGCACTTGACTAAGTGACAAAAAGTCACGTCGACAAAAAATTGCAATCAGCGGCGGGCCTTAGGCCCGCCGCTGGTTGCAATTTTTTGTCACCGTGATTTATTATTACTGTCACCTGCTGTCACCCACGATGCGCTCACTGAATCTGTTCTTGGGTAACAAATCGCATTCATTTTTGTAATGGACTTCAACGTGGCTGCCGTGATTTGTGCTCTTGAAATACGTAGAAGAAAAATGAAACGGAAAAAACGCTACTGGGTGAGTGACAAAAAGTCACCAGTGAGCGGACTTCCATAGTAATGTACAGGGCGAGTGACAGTCACGTCACTCTGGTGTTGCCTGCCGCTGCAACTATTTGTCACCGTATTATCACGTCACCATAATGAGCGCACTCAATATAGTTTTCATTGCACTTGACTAAGTGACAAAAAGTCACGTCGACAAAAAATTGCAATCAGCGGCGGGCCTTATTGTACGATCGCGCGACGCCTTCACGGTAGCACGGCCCAAGTAACACAAAATCGATATAATGGAAAAAGTGATGACCAGAAAATTTCTTCTAGCTTCGTTATAGAATTTGAAGGGTTTTAGCAATGTCTTGCTTCTGTATAACAGCATTTTATTAACTTTGTAGTTCCTAAAGCTATATAATCCTCTTTTTCAATCTTTTGTGCAGCTAAAGGTTTTATTTTAGACATAATTTATGTCTCTATATAGCTTCTAATACAGCTGTAAGCATTATACAAAAGTGTAGGCCGTATGTAAGCATTAATTACGGCTTAGGCTATTAAAAAACATTTTAAAATTCTTTAAAACTGCTCTATGTTTTATAACGACCTTTCGCATGGGTCACAACTGTTTAACGGTGTACATTGGTGCTGTTTTAATGCCAGCTTTTTAAAAGCATATCATCATAATATTATATAGCCTTTATCTATACAAACGTATAATGACAAGAATTTTAACAAGCAATAAGTCGTATCCGCATGCCTAAAGTTTTTAATTTTGCTTACGCCATTTTGCTTTTTGTATCGATAATATTTAAAATTTAATTTTATGGTAAATAGTCCTTTAGAAAGGACTTCAACCTATGGTATTGACCGGCCGGTACAATACAGGTATCATAATGACTAAAACTAAAGATTTCTTCGTAAGAGCATATTTTTTTTTACAATTCCACATATTTTTATAATATTTTTGTAATAAATAGCTCTTTAATTTGAAGGCGCATGAAATATTTGATTCAAATATATACATACTTTCACAGTAAACTGATACTCGCAACCTTAATTCACTCATAGAGAACAAAAACAAGAGTTTAATTACTTGCCTTGTAGCACTTATATTTTTTTGTTGAAAGTATCCATGTTCTTTTTACACAAGATTTATTAATAATAACAGAATTTAAAAATAATATTTGAAAATGTTTTTATTTTGCCTTTGTAATGGTACAAGCTGTGTAAGAGCCGCATTTAACATATGCGCACTGCTTTAACCTGTTTTCACAGCCCATTATAATGCGTTTATCATTCCGGTAGACAACCAATATAATGCTGCTAAAATGCCATTCTTACACTTAAGGCTGTATAATCTGGGGCCCAAATTAGCATTACAAGAGCTGTATAGTGGTTTATAATGCCTATATGTAGACTTCTTATAAAGCTATAATAATATGCTAATTCTGTTATCCATCGATTATAAAGCTATTTTGTGCTACTTGGGGGTGCACTACTTCAGCCCCTGAGATTTTGTACTTAAGCTTGTTGTGTGTACAGAAAATATACATTGTCCGGTTAAGTAGTCACGACCTCTCAAGGTCAACTACGAGATGCCATATTGAAAAAAAAAAAAAAAACAGAAAATATACGCTCCTATTTCTACACTGCTATTCTTGTTTTATTCCATCACAAGCTGCTACAGTATGTATGTTCTACGATATTAATAATGATTATTAGACTATTATAATCACCGGTCATTGTACTCATCATTATGAACAACTTTAACTATGTGGCCGAACCTGAAACAGCGAAAAAAAAAATCAGTTGTTCCCAACATTTTTTTGACGAGTTATGCAAACATAAATGTAATGAACAGACTTTTTTTTTCACGATTTCAGGTTTGTTTCCATAGTAAAAGTTGTTCATAATGATGAGTACAATGACCCCTTAAGAGGATAACGGTGAATAAAATTCCACCCTGTATATTTACAGAATTTTAATCATTAGAATCGTCAACCCACCACTTGGCCTCAAATGTCATGATTTCATGAAGCCGTCATTCAATAGGGCTATTTCTAATAATTATTTTAATGATTATAATTTTGTAAATACAATTATTTACCGTCGCGAACCGTATTTTGATTCGTTTGCTATCACGAGGATATAGGCTGGACTTCCTGCTCGACCGACGCGGACGCGACGGTCAGTGCTGATATTGCATCGGTCGCGTACTAGCGTACCGATTTATATGGTACGCGACCATATAAAGGCTCCTACAAACAGGCGCGACACGCGATAAAATCGCGCGCGACACAAAGGGACCGCTCGTTGTTTTTAGTATTTGTTGTTATAGCGGCAACAGAAATACATCATCTGTGAAAAATTCTACTGTCTAGCTATCACGGTTCATGATATGATACACGATACAGCCTGGTGACAGACAGACAGACTGTTTAGATTTAGCAATTTGTGCAAAACAACTTCATGTCACTTACTGCAACGAATATTTTATCAGGCGTTTTTTTGTGACGGTGAATTAGATTTTAGTCTACCTGCATTTTTTTATGTGTCTTTTCTTGTTCTTCGGAATACATACATATTTTACAGCTCCAGTTTATAATTTCTATATTTCCTGCCTAATCAAACATCTCAACATAATTTGGTCCATATCGAGCCGGATAAATGATCCAGGAATAAGGATAAATCCAGGAAATATAATATTTATCGAAAAATACAGCCATTTGGAGTTTTGTGAGTAGCTGGCTAAGGTCAAAGGGTCACAGCGCAGCATAGTACAGTACTTACAGTGCAGTGTTCCTATTTATGTTTATTTCAGACCCCATTACTCATATTCAGGTAGTATTAAACATTTTTTATGGAATTGTAAAGGTTAGTACAACATTGTTAACTAACTTCTTTGTTCATTTGCACATGTGTGATATCTTTTCAAGTTACAAATTATCGTTATAATTTGCAGTAAATCTATTGATAAAGGTAATTAAGCAGCAAACTAGGTTTCAACTATTTGTAAACCATTAATCTAAGCAGTTTCCTTTGTTATCTTGCAATAGATATCATAAGAAATGTTCTTTGTCAAAATAATAGCTACATTAGGGTGTCCCGTTCATGTATGGGGGAAAAAAAAATTGAGCTACGGCTACGCAAGAGGTATCAAAAGTTGCGTTTTGACACATATATTACGATTATTATAAAATTTAATTAGATATCCGGCATCTTGAGGCCTCTACCAGTCCTTGAAGTTTTTCAAATAGGGGTTCCTAATATAAACTATAAATCATACAAAAATAACATTTAAATGGTTTTTATTAAATTTAAGGGTACAACAATGAGTTAAAGCAAGGTTTAAAATAGTTGAAAGACAAAATAATCAATGGCAACTTTAAAAACAGAACTGGTTTTTGTGACCAAAATTAGGCATTTCTGAGCGAGATTTTAATCTGTTCCTAATAAAACCATCCCGAGCTGTAGCGTCCGTGACGCTTTGAGAAGCCTCCGTCACTAGTTTTACACATCTTTCCACTGACTGTGTGTGGCAGGGAAAGTCAATAAGGATGTGTTCTTTAGCCTAAATTCTAAGTTCATCGTTGGAGACGTGTCGCAAAATTGGTGGAGCTGATATTTCACACTCTTGCCAAAATATTATATCGGTGTAGTCTCGCGCACAGAAGTTAAGCTTTGGTGCTTTAAATACCCTGCGAGAGTTGCTCTTTTCTGCTTCTCTGGCCTTTAATATTTTGCGAGATGCAAGCTCTCGAATATGCACTCTATCGTCGAATAACATGGCCATAAGCAAGTTTTTTGGGTGCGCAAAAAAAGCGTTTCTTTCGATCACCGAATTTACAATAGATCTCTGACTATCAGGCAAAAATCGAGAGTTTATATACTCTCGACTTTTGCCATCCATTTGAAAAATATGCTTGGCTTCATCTTTAAATGATGAGTTTTGCTTGATTAGGAACCAAACAGGAGCGTAAACTTTGACCACGTACTTCACAAGCAGCTGCAAATTATTTGACGGCGAAACAGTACTTACGTAAAGTCTGAGTATGCGATTGGCAGTAGTGAGCCATCTCGAATGCGCCATTTTTCCAGGTTGGCGGTTCGCTAGCTCAAGGGAACAGGAACTAGCCATCACAGCATGACACATTTCGTACAGATACTTTTGATCCGTGCTTAGTTCCTTCACAATATTATCAGGTAATACTAGCAAATTGCCAGACACTGCACAAAAAGACGCTAGAGGTTTACTTTCACAAGCAGCTAGCTGTTTTCCAATAATTCCTGAATATTTTTTTGGCCCAGATGTGCTACCATCCAGAGACATTAACAAATGACGAAGCGGTAATTCATTCGCGTGAAGCATACAAACACACCATTGCAACGGTCTCTTTAAATAGTTTTCCAGGTATTGAATGACACCTCCCTTCCAACCTGTATTCGTAGCAGTACCATCGCACCCCACACAGATCACCTCTTCCAAGTTCAACCCTTGATTTTCTAACAAAGATATGATAGAAGAGACGATCCCTTTGGCAGTGCCACGACTTGGCGTCATATGTCCCAAATAAATAGATCCCGGCTCTGTGAGAACTGAAATGTGTTCTTGCAAGACTTCTCTGCGGTGGTACCGATCGCCTATTTTCTCGTTTATGAGTGTTTTGTCCTTTCGTCCATCAAAGTAGATACTTTTTATTACAATCGTCTTCGTCGTCAATCGTCTTTGCTGGCCTTGGTCCGTGCTTTTGAAACAGCTCTATGAATTTTATTCTTATCAATAACAAGACTTAGATCTTCGGAAGATACCAATCCGACGTCAGCTAAGACCGCCGAATCGACCGCAGCCGCAGATCGCGTTGATAGTCCATAGTTCCATACCGACCACATACCTTAGCTACTGTTGGCAGCGCCAGAGTGTTCCGATTCAACGAAGTAGATGGAGTCTCATTTACAGGCACGTCACTATTCGCAGAAAGCTCTGTTACAGGCGACTGCGGTCGAGGCGGCAACTCGCGGAAAACATGCGTGCTCTGACCATCGAGATATAAGTACTAACGTACTAGAGAAGCTACGTCAAATAACTGAATTGTCCTATTCTTCGTAATTTGAATCTTTAGTTCGCTGCAGCGCTAAAATAATAACAATTCGTCTAAACCGTAACTAATTTACCACAGCGCTAGATTTGCTGCAGAAGTGTATTTATTCTCGGCAAAAAGGTCTTAAGCGCCATGTAAATCACGGCACTTACGCGTTTTCTTCGACAAAGTGCAACAACATGTCTTCCCTATAGACTATGACAGGAGTACTACAGAATGGACAACGTAGGTATTTTGCCTACAGGGTTTATTTCATAAATAATAGACAATTTATTTTTTTGATATATTTTATTTAGTTACCCTTAAATAATATGAGTTTAGTCATCTTTTGCCTTTTTGTGGAATAATCAACGCTTTGATCTGTTTTTGCTTCATGTTTTAAACGAATAGCTAAAAAAAATTATATTGATACTCACATCATCATAGGGCACAGCAGACTTCTTTAGAAAATGCCTTCCCCCTTTCGTAACATACTTATCATCCTCACGAAAATGCAACGAACATATGTAACTATGATCGGATGGTAGCCAGGTCTCTTCACAGCGATTGTTTTGAACAAATCGGATCCATTTTTCTCTATTTTTATGACTTGGACGTAGAAATCTGGATAAGAATTTAAAATAATTAATTACATCCAAAACTAATTAAACATTAATGTAAAAACTGTCTGGTTAATTATGATATATACTATAGGAAAATTTATTAAAGCTTTTTCTACCTAAATATATATAATTATTAGTTTTAACAGGACTTAGCACGAACCTTTCATTTATTTATATCTGCTGACGTTTCGATGTAGTTACATCCACTGTGGTTGCGCAAGACTAGAAAAAATATATATAAATGAAAGTTTCGTGCTAAGTCCCGTTAAGACTAATAATTATCTGTTTAAAGTGCGATAGTTTAAAAAACTAAATATTAATATCAACATTAAAAACACAACATACGATATTTTCACCGTAATGTCAGTCTAATCTACCTACATTGCACTCTGTTTGATTAGTCTATGACAAACAATACAATATGGCGCGTGGTAATTATTTAATTTGTAAAACAAGGAAATTAGTTTACTTACCGATGAAACGTAATTCCTTTGCACTTTGCCGTGTTCCTTGAATTATTAGTACAATATCTCAACACACACCAAGGCATTTTTCGTCGATTTTTTCTATGAATTAATTTATTATTGTCGGAAGTACCTACTAGGCGCGAAAGAGCTAGAGAGCGACTGAGTGAGGTGCGGCGCGATCGCCGCAGTTGAACGAGACAAAGTAGGAATTTACGGTGTCTTCTCTAGTACGTTAGTACTTATATCTCGATGGCTCTGACTCATTCCGATTCAAATTTTCTTGTCTCTGATGTTTCTTTAAAAGTCTTACTGTTTCTTTTGTGTCTATACCGCTTATTGCCATTTTTCTATCACTTCTTTGATTCAGTAAAAAGTCTCTTTCAGAAATAGGAACTTTCTTAGGTTTTATGCAGGAACAAATGTCAAACGAAGTGCACTTACAAGCAGCAATATCGAAGAGCTTGTTCGACGATTCCAAAAAGCACTTCACTTTGCTTTCGTAACTATCATTTCTTTTATTTTTGGGATATCTTATCAATGACAGGTATTTGTCGAAATATGATTTCAGCAATTTGGTAACTCGTACGTTGGAAACGATAGGAATCGAAGCTTTGGTCCAAATCGTATCAAGTTTTCCAGAAACGATTGAAAAAACTTCTGTGTTAGAAGGATCTTTCCCATTCTTCTGTAGTTTTAGTTCATTTTTAGTAAACAAAATGAATTTGATAACGTCACTTATCACTGGTAACTGGCGATCGTCAAGTTCTTTATATGATCCCAAAATAGCACAAGTAGTCTCACTTCGTCTTGAACCCATTATTATATTACAACAAAAACACGTATTTTATCACAAGGAAGTGCAGAGCGACACCTTACAGCAATAAAACCGCAATAGAAATGAGACGAACTGCCTCACAGTAGAAGTAAAGAATTTAAGAAAAACAAGTCAAAACATGAATTTTGCGGGTTTGTTCCTAACCAATTCCTAACAGAAAAAATCCTGTCGTTGCCTGCAAATCATAACTTAGGGTTTCACTATCAATGAAATAAAAAATAAAATGGGAATAATGTACATAAAATAGAATAGACGACATTGACTGGAGGGTTATTTAAGTGATAAAAAAATTAAAAAAAATGCCGGTAGAACCCTCAAGATATTTTTTTATGTTTTTTTTATTATTTTTACGGTAATCTAAAACTAATAATGCAACTTTTGAGGGGGCTTGAGTAGCGAAAAGCGAAAAAAAAAATTTTCGGGACACCCTAGACCTACATTGTATTGTAGTACCTATTCCGTTATATTTTATCTTATTGTTAGTAAAGTTTATAATTTATTAGGTGAATAGTAAAAGCGACATTTACATTAATGTCATTGTCCATGATCTAGCAAGCAGATTAGTACTTTATTGAATGGTATTATGATGTTATGTTTGTATAATCACCAATAGATTTATTTTTTTATATTTTCACATTCGAACAAATATCAAGATAAAAGCAGCAATTGTATTGTTTAATGTTTGCTCTAGCGATTTAGTAAGGCCCTCTAAATATTTGTCCATAGTAATAGATAATTTACCAATATTATATTTATTACAATTTAAACTTGTAACATTCCAGATTGTTTACCTGCTTCCCAAAGAATGACTGACAAGGAAGAAAAGGAGCTCATTAAAAAACGAGCAAGTTACAAAGGACGATTAACGATATTTTCTAATTATTTAGAGGATTTTAAGAAGGATTCTTTAACGCAAACCCAGATGAACGAACTGCAGTTACGCCTCGGTAAGATTGAACTTGTTTATTCGCAATATGACGACGTTCAGTCAAGGTTGGAATGTATAGCTGAGGACATGAACACAGTTATCAGAACGTAATGAATTTGAAGCCTCATATTTCAGAGTTGTTGCGAGGGCACAGGAATTACTAGCCAGACACAATGACGTTGTTAATGAAGATAAGTTTTCTCGTGTTAGTAATAATAGGCTGGTTAGGCTACCCACCATTCAATTACCTAAGTTTGACGGAACGTACGACAAGTGGTTAGAGTTCCATGACACGTTTTCAAGCTTAATACATTTGGATGACCAAATTGATGAAATAAATAAGTTTCATTACCTCCGAGCTTCCTTGGAAGGGACAGCCGCCTTAGTCATACGGGCTATTGAATTCTCGGCTAATAATTATTCCATTGCGTGGAATTTATTACGTGAAAGGTTTGATAACAAGCGGCTTCTCATTCAAAATCATGTAGCAGCCTTATTTAACATTGAAGTGGTTCATAAAGAATCCTCAGATATGTAATATAAAAAACATAATTGATTCTTTAAACAAAAACCTACGTGCGTTAGAATCTTTAGGTGAGCCAGTTAAGTTTTGGGATACGTTGTTAATTTACATAGTTACTTACAAATTAGATTCAAGGACTTATCGACAGTGGGAGGAAGAAAAAGGTCATTTAGACAAAGATAAAACAATCATATTAGAAATCTTCCTGGAATTCTTAAGAAATCGTGCAGTTTTGCTTGAAACACTAGATTTGTCTCGCAATCAGGCTAATAATAATAATACTTCTAAATCTAACAAGCATAAAACAATGATATCGGTGAATAGTGAAACACCACCACAGAAAAATAAAAATAATACCAGTTCCTCACCGGTGTCATGTCCGCATTGTAGTGATAAACATAATTTACTCAACTGTCCACAGTTTCTTAGTCTCAGCAACGAAAAACGGCTTGAACTTCTTCCTAAATATAAGGTATGTTTTAACTGTTTTCGGTCTGGTCATTACGCAAATCATTGCAAATCTTTTGGTTGCAAAATATGTAAGCGTAAGCACAATACACTGGTCCATGTAGCAGGTGCCTCACTGATGGCACTGTTAATGTAGATGTTAAGTCAGCTGAAAATAAACCCAGTACAAATGTGACACTATCTGCACGTGCTACAACCTATGTTAACAATAAAAGTAAAAGTCAAGTTCTATTGGCTACTGCATTAATAAAGGTTTATGATAAGAATAACCGCGAACATGTCGCTCGGGCTATACTGGACACTGGCAGTACTTCTTGTATAATGACAGAAAAGTTATGTAGTTTATTGAATTTACCTACCGTACAGGTTAATGAATCTGTACAAGGTATTAACAATTCTAAAACAAAGATTAGTAAAATGTGCAGTGTTTTTGTGAAATCTTTAAGTGAAAACTTCACTTCTAATCTTTATTGTTTTATTTTACCAAACATAACGGATGAAGTACCATCTCATAAATTATCCACTAATAATTTAAATATACCAAGTGATATTTGTTTAGCTGATCCTCATTTCCACATGCCATCGGCAGTGGATCTAATAGTAGGGGCAGATGTTTTCTGGGACCTACTGGGGCGGCAAAAAATCAACTTAGGTGAAGGAAAACCAATATTATTTGAATCTAGACTAGGTTGGCTAGTTTCAGGTCCGTTATTTAATAGTGGCCACGTATCACGGTCACCATCAGTTCTTAAAGTTAACATTGCAAAGCTCAATGTAAGTTCTTCTCACAACTCCACATCAGGAGATGACATTCAAAACCTTTTATCGCGTTTCTGGGAAATGGAAGAAGTCCCCAATCAGTCATCTTCATATTCTGATGAAGAAGCTAAGTGTGAAGAACATTTTGTAAAAACTCGAATGCCAGATGGTCGGTTTTGTGTTAGGATACTACTCAAACAATCACACCATATTCTAGGTGACTCACTGGCTAGAGCAAAACATTGTCTCTTTTCGATTGAACGTAGATTTAAAAGTCAGCCAGCTTTAAAAACCCTTTATTGCGATTTCATGAAAGAGTACATTTCGTTAGGACACATGTCTGAGTGTTCAGTTGATTAAAAAAAACTGGCATATTTTATTCCACACCATGGTGTGCTACGCGACCATAGCATAACCACAAAATTAAGAGTAGTGTTTAATGCCAGCAGTCTTACCACTTCAGGTGTTTCATCTAACAACTTACAAATGGTAGGTCCAGTTGTTCAAGACGACCTAATGTCTTTACTTCTAAGATTCAGAAAACATAAATACATTATTTCTGCTGATGTAGAAAAAATGTATCGGCAAGTGATCGTACACCCTGATGACAGACACTTACAAAGAATACTGTGGCGTGAGAACCCTTTAGAGTCTATTAAATCCTATGAATTAAACACTGTGACTTATGGAACAGCAAGTGCACCTTTTTTAGCCACTCGGTGTTTAAAACAAGTTGGATTAGATTGTAAGGATGAAAAGATTGGTAGTATTATAATCCATGATTTTTATGTAGATGACTTGCTCACAGGTGGGGATACAATATCTGACGTCAAAAATATTTGCCAGAAAGTCACTGCCGAGTTAGCTGCCGCTGGTATGCCACTTAGGAAGTGGAAGTCCAACAATATCCTGGTTATATCAGATCAGGTTACAAGTTCATCATTAAATTTAAACATTGGTTCAAATGAGCCAAGTAAAACTTTGGGTCTTAATTGGCTAACAGACTCCGATGAGCTCTGTTTTTCAATCAGTAATACATCAATATCGAATGATGTAACAAAGCGTGAAGTTCTGTCAGTTACGTCCCAAGTATTCGACCCTCTAGGTCTATTAGCTCCATGTATTATTTCAATGAAAGTAATTATGCAAAAACTTTGGTTACACAAATTATCATGGGATGATTGTTTACCACCAGATGTCGCTAAAACATGGAAAGATATTGTTGATAGGTTATTTATTTTAAATAGTTTACGCATCCCACGTTTAGTTTTTTGTGATTCTTGGAAGGTGATAGAATTACACATATTTTGTGATGCATCACAAACCGCTTATGGTGCATGTATCTATGTACGGAGTATTAATAACAATAATGAAGTTATGGTGCGTTTGCTTACAGCAAAGAGTAGAGTGGCTCCTATCAAGCCAACCACAATTCCTCGGCTCGAGCTCTGCGCCGCCTTGGTTGGAGTGAGGTTATATGGAAAGGTGATCGAGTCACTTGGCGCGCCAATTCAAAGTAGTATATTTTGGAGTGATTCTACAATAGTGCTAGGGTGGTTGAAAATGTTACCAAGTAAGCTGCAACCATTTGTGCGCAATCGTGTAGCAGAAATAGTCGGAAAAACGAATGCTAATAATAATTTTACGTGGAGACATGTTCCCACACAACTTAACCCTGCTGATCTTGTATCTCGAGGAATTGATGCAAGTCAAATTCAGGGTCATAATTTATGGTGGTCCGGTCCTAATTTTTTAAGTCAGGATACAAGTGAATGGCCTTCTTTTCCAACCACTGCAGTAGAATCGCTACCTGAAACTAAAATTGAAGTTTCTTTATTAACTACTTCTAAAACTCCGATACTTTTAATTGATTTTAATCGGTTTTCAAACCTTTCTCGGCTTAAACGCACAGTAGCATATATGTTACGATTTATTAATATTTGTAAAAAACAACCACCCACCACTTCACATCTTAGTGAAGATGAAATACAAAATGCATTAAACTTAATTGTGAAACTCGCTCAAATAGAATCATTTCCCGAATATGAACTATTAATAAAAAACCAGTGCTTACCAAAAGGAAGTCCACTGAATAAACTTAACGTATTTTTAGATGATAATAAATTAATTCGTGTAGGTGGCCGCTTACACAATTCTTCATTTTCATATGAGAAAAAACACCCGTTAGTAATACAGTCCACTCATCGATTTTCTAAACTATTATTTGAATTTAAACATAAAACTCTAATGCATGCAGGACCACAACTGCTATTGGCATGTATAAGAGATACTTACTGGCCAATAGGTGGTCGCAACCTGGCTAAATTATGTTATCATCGTTGTGTCATTTGCAGTCGCATTACAGCTAAACCAATTAATCCCATTATGGGAAACTTACCTGAACGACGGGTGGCATCCGGTGGTCATCCATTCGAATGTGTTGGGGTTGATTACGCTGGACCTATCCTGTCAGCGTCTCGACAAGGTCGTGGTTGTAGACTTGTAAAAGTTTACATTGTACTCTTGTTTGTTTTACAACAAAGGCAGTTCACATTGAGTTGGTGGGTGACTTAACCAGCCAAAATTATTTGTCAGCACTTCGTCGTTTTATGTCTCGCAGAGGTAAACCAACGCATATATATTCCGACAACGGAACTTCGTTTGTAGGCGCTTATAATGAAATCGGTAAATTTTTGAAGGCCAACAGCAGTTCGTTATCTGGTGACATGGCCGATGAAGGGATTAACTTCATTTTTATTCCTCCCTACGCTCCACATTTCGGTGGTCTTTGGGAGGCAGGTATAAAATCAGTAAAGTTTCATTTAAAAAGAGTAATGGGAAATTGTCATTTAACTTATGAGGAACTATATACAGCACTGGTTCAAATTGAAGCACTCTTGAACTCGCGCCCGCTTACGCCGTTGTCATCGGACCCTAATGACCTTCTGCCGCTGACACCTGGACACTTCTTGATAGGACGCACACTCACATCCTTGCCCGTGCCATCGTATGAAACCGTTTCCGTTACTCATTTGAAGCGTTATGAGAGAATAGAGGCATTACGTCAACACTTCTGGTCGAGGTGGAATAAAGAATATATCTCTGAACTACAGCAGCGGACAAAATGGAGGTCTTCAAAGGCGGTCTTAGAGACTGATCGCCTTGTTATAGTAAAGGAAGACAATCTACCACCATTGAAATGGCGATTAGGCCGGATCTCAGCAGTCTACCCAGGACGTGACGGAATTAGTCGTGTCGCCGACATTAGAACTGCGAGTGGAACCATCCGGCGTGCATGCAGCAAGATATGCCCACTGCCATTGAATGAAGATGCTGGTTGAAAGATTGCCTTTCAACGCCCGGGGGCATGTTTAGATTTAGCAATTTGTGCAAAACAACTTCATGTCACTTACTGCAACGAATATTTTATCAGGCGTTTTTTTGTGACGGTGAATTAGATTTTAGTCTACCTGCATTTTTTTGTGTCTTTTCTTGTTCTTCGGAATACATACATATTTTACAGCTCCAGTTTATAATTTCTATATTTCCTGCCTAATCAAACATCTCAACACAGACGGACAGTGGAGTCTTAGTAATAGGGTCCCGTTTTTACCCTTTGGGAACGGAACCCTAAAAACAAATTCTTCAGCTTTCTATATAAACCTATGAAGCAATAGATTAGAAGCGCGTCTCGCTTCGTGAGACAAAAATATTATATAAGCCGACCCGAAGCAATTACTACACCGTACAGTTCATGCCAAGTAAGAAGAGACTTGACCCCGCCTCCCCACCTCTTTCCGCCGCCCCGATGACGCCCGGTCCCCGTCCCGCACCGGGCGTCATCGGGGCGGCCTCGGGCGGCGGAAAGAGGCGAGGGTGGCGGGGTCAAGTCTCTTCTTACGTGGCACGAACTGTACACATATTCGGCTTATCGTCGTTGTCAAACCAAAATCTGCTATGTGCCGTTTTTTGAGATTTTAAGATTTTGACCACAGCGTATAGGTCACTGCCTTATTTCTCATATAAAAGAACTGCTATGTGCTTATAACCACTAGTTGTGGAACTATGGCCTCAGAATAAAATTAACTCTCATGTAAAAATTTTCAGGAAAACTTCTTTTGTCAATATCTCAAAAGTATACTTTTTGCACATAGCAGGTTTTGGTTTGACAACGACGTTATGCCGATCGGCAAACTTCGTTCGGTATCTGCCCTCCTATTTATGTATGCATAAAGAAGATGGATATTATATTTGGGAAAAGGCCTCACAATTTGTGCCTATTTGTGGAAAAAAAATGACAAAAAACCGCACAAATGCATACATAAAGAAGATAGATATTATTGTTACGAGCTTGGGGTTCGTGACAATAAAAACTGCCTATTTATTAACCAAAAAATGACACTTTAATCAACAACACTTATAACAACTCAAACACACTAATTATGAAACACAATAATTCATTTCTGAACGCTCTAAGTCGCACTTAAAAATCGCTTTTGATGTGTTCGCTTGTATCGCTGTATCCAATCCGCCCGGCTCGCGGCCCACACCAGCCTCAAACAAATAATGCCTCAGAGAGTTCTAGAACCTTCTACTGTAGAAACATCTAGAATGTTCGAGTACCTACATACCGATCCCGACTGACCAGATGTCGAGTTCTCGAAAGTTCTAGCGTCGAAATTTCTAGAAGGATCTTGACTCTACTAGTTCTTCTACCCGATACTAGATGGCGCTAGTGATAACTAATGTCACCGTGTACCAGGTATTGATTGTGGCGCGCAACATTATGTTTGGGAAAAAGCCGCACAATTTGTGCCGAGCCAACCAGTACATGATTAAGCGAGGGCAGATACCGAACGAAGTTTACCGATCGGCATAAGCCGAATATGTGTACGGTGTAGTAATTGCTTCGGGTCGGCTTTAGGGCGTCCATAAATTACGTGAGGTGTTTTTTTAAATTTTCTGTCCCTCCCTCCCCCCCTGGTGAAATGTCGTGAGATTTTATTCAACCCTCTCCACCATCCCCCAATCTCACGTGAGATTTTTCAAAATGTGGGTTTCTTACGTAAACGCGTTGGATTGTTATTTGGTATAAAACAAATATGGTGGTTTGAAAGTCAGTAGATGTATAACGTCGAATATAAATGAAATTATTTTCTTTCGAACGAATTAGTGAATGATCTTAATCGTATTACGATATACGCTTAAGATTAAATCTTAAGCATGTACAATCTGGATTAAATGGACCAAGATAGAAGAATTTTCTTTTGTTTCCATCAGAAAAAAAATTGCGTGATATTTGCCGAGACCCCCCCTCTCTCCAACGTAAGATTAGATGAGATTTGACTCGACCCCCTCCCCCCCTTAAACATCTCACGTAATTTATGGACGCCCCCTTATATAATATTTTTATCTCACGAAGCGAGACGCGCTTTACTTGTGGTTACAAAGTGTACAAACACGCAGTTTACGCGTGTCTAAGCGCAGGAGCTCTCGGTACTGTCCAATACAATGGCGAAGTTGAATACATCCAAATCGAATCGCCGATGTGTGTAGCAGCAATAAGAAAAAGTTCGCCATTGTGGAGCGTCGGTCGTCCCTATCATTCCTACCAGCGGGATATTTGCGTAACACACTGACAGTAGCAATGGCTTTCATTTTGACAGTTCAACCACATGCATTGCGTTAATTCCATTGCTGAGCAGACAAATTTTTCGAACATATGAAGCAATGGATTAGCAATATCCTTCAAAATGATTCAGATTGTGATTTTTAGTACAGACAGCGTCAGTATGTGCTAACCCCTCAAGTTTTAAAATGTTACACATTAAATTCCTTACAAACAAACTAAAGAATACTTCAAAAAGAACCCACATTGTTTCGACTCAGATTCGAACCATCGCATCACCGAACGTCGTCATACTCATACCGGCAGTTTGACGAACTAGCCAGCGAGCCCATATGAATTGCGTTGAAATTGTTATCTACTATGGTCTGAGTCATTTTATCTTTAGGTGGGGATGTCTAATCGATAGATGTTATAATTTGAGGGTATCCATTAATTTTACTTACTTACGTTGTCTTTATAAAATTAATCCATACCCTCAAGTTATAACTACAACGTTTGATGTATACATTCACTTAAAACAGCGAAGAGTAAACGACTACGATTTATCCATTAATTTTTAAAATGATTTATGATTTTATGAGAACTAAAATTGTAGTTGTTCTGTGTGAACAAAATGTGAGCATAAAAGGAATTGCGAGACAGCTTGGCATAGCAGTAAGTTCATTATAATATTAATTGTGTTCTCCGATTTTTTTCTTGTTGAGCTATTTGCGGTATCTTGTGTGTGGTATTTAATAACTTATTTAAAACCATTTGTTTCTATACAGAGACAAACGGTGCGCTTATGGGTGCGCAGATTTCAAGAAACCGGCGATGTTAAGACAATGTCCATGGGTCGGAGAACTACTGGGATCTATACGGACCAATCTGAACATCATCGGGATATTGGCATGGAATATCTCTGTCCACGGTTCGAAGACATTTACACGCAGCGAACATTCACAGTTATCGACCTACAAAATATGTCTAACAGAAGAACATCGAAGAGAACGATTGCTATTTGCCCAGAAATAGCAGTTATATTAATTAAGTATGACAACAAAATAAACAACGAAGACATTTAACTCATTTGATTCCACTATTTTACTTTGTATAGCAAAATATTCTAAGTAGATATCATGAGCTAATAAGAGATGTTAATTGATTATCTATTGATAACATGTTTATTCACTTATTATGCTCATGATTGTAATCCTGCCAAACTAACTTCTAGTTCCTAGACAAGTTGCAAACGCTTCAAAACTTGTCTCTTTCGATGTCACTTGTCAGACTGTCAAATGTCAAATTTGTATACTGAGACGACATGACAGGTCACGTGACATTTCGTTAGGTTATGTCAATCTAAAATATTTCTACCGCTTACTATTTTATCGTTTACGTTAATAGGATGCCACTTGTCTAGGAACCCAATTGTGTCAGTTGGCAAAATAGTATATTATGATAACTGTAAATAAAATTATCAAATCAAAATAAATCTTTGTTGTAAAATAAGATCATAGTTTTGTTAAATAATAGCAATAATAAATATTATTATATGATTATTAAGGTATTTTATTTTTCTTTATTTTTAAATTCTTTATAAATAATTACTAAAACAAAATAGAAAAATATATTAAAATAATAATTATAATGAACAAAAAGCACATTTCGTGCCTATGATTTGAACTCCCACTCATAGGCACGGCAAGCGGTCTTGAAACCTCTAGTCTATTTAGACGATGAATGAAACGTTCGTAAATGTTAACCCTATTATTGCTTGTCGTTTTCGCAATAATAAAAGTATTAACGTTTTATTGAAAAAAACAATAATAAAAACAGAATTTTAAAAAATAAATACTATCTTAAACTTATTTATTCACTAAAACAATAAATTAATTAAAATAAAATGTTTTTGCAAAATACAAAAACCAACTTGGGCCTATCACGGATTTGAACGCACATGTCATTTGGAGGGGTAATCACTTAATGAAGCTGTGTGTACAATGCGTGCCATGAAAGATGAGACTTGACACACCACGTGGTTTGACTTGCGCAGTACACGATTTTAGGTATCTTTAGCGGTATGAGGTCTGAGTGCGGGACGGGACCGGACGTCATAGGGGCGGCGGAAAGAGCGGGGGAGGCGGGGTCAAGTCTCATCTTTCGTGGCACGCATTGTATGTTACGCAATTAGGATGCAGGCTCTTTCTAAACGACGATGTGCTATGTGCCGATGGGGGATACGATAAGGTAGAAAGAAAATTAAAATGTTCCTAATTGTTTATCTGGTTTTAGGTCTCAGGTTGGTGCCGGGGGTAAACCTGTGTACGACGTCGCTGGTGGTGCTGCGAAGCAAGGACAAGGCGCGGCCCAACAAATGGGTTTCGGAAAATAGTAATGCAGGGTTTGGCAATGTTTAGGGTAGGTTTACCATCCATACTTAATATTATAAATTCGAAAGTAACTCTGTCTGTCTGTCTGTATGTTACCTTTTCACGCCTAAACCATTGAACGGATTTCGGTAAAATTTGGCAGAGAGATAGATTGCATCCCGTGGAAGGACATAGGATAGTTTTTATCCTGATATTCCCTCGGGATCGACACTTACGCGGGTGAAACCACGGGCCGCAGCTAGTATACCTATAATAATATAAGTGCTAAAGTAAGTTTGTTTGTTTGTTTGTTACCTTTTCACGCCTAAACCACTGAACCAATCATCCTGAAATTTTGCATACGTTGTCAGGTGTACAGAAACGGACGGGTACGTATCATCCCGAAAAAAAGTGCTGTTCCCGAGGGAAAACAACAATAACGTTACTATGATAATAGATGGCGCCACATGTCTTCGAATCAAAAACCATTTTGAAAAATAAGGGCTTAAAAGTTTGTATGAAATGCCTTACGCCGTAAATGCTCTTAAGATAAACGTAATAAGAAGCTTTCTTACAAGGACCATGCGAAAAAACCGAGCGATACCATCTACTGCTCATCAAATCAATCACAGCAAATAAATTAGCTTTGATGAGTAATAGTAACTTGTTCGAAAAGTTGATTGTTAAAAAAAATATGATAATATACTGGCGTGATGGCAATAGGCTGGCCCCCTGTTACATGGGACTTAAACATAACTGGCGAAATGTGGATGTAAAGAAAGAAATAAAGAAAATCTGTTTATTCTGCACAAACAAAAACGCACATTGCAAATAAAAAAATTAAAAAAAGACATACACATAACGTAGTCAAAAGCCTCGTACTCAAGCTTAGAAAATGTTGACAATTTTGTCCATTGCTTGATGTCAGGGCCAGGCACCAAAGACAACACACATTATTATATGACATTGACAATACATATCAACCCGTGATGCGCCCGTGACACTGCTTAAATATGACAACAAAACGTGAAAACAACACATGTACCTACTATAGGTACACCTCTGCCTAACCCTTCGAGGAAACAAGGCGAGATGTTAAGTTATGTAAATACTAGCAGCGCACCGCGGTTTCACCCGCATAAGTTTCGATCTCGTGGTAATAACGGGATAAAAAGTATCCTATGTCCCGGTTATAAACTATCCCTTATCCGTGTGCCAAATTTCATCCAAATCCGTTCAGTAGTTTTTGCGTGAAGAAGTAACAAACATACAAACACACCCACAAACTTTCGCCTTTATAATATTAGTGTGAAGTGTGATAATTTATCATTTACAACTCCGTACGAATTTTAATGGATTATTATTGTTTGTTACAGAACGCAGATTAACAAAGGAAACGTTCCTGCATGAAAAAAACTATGTATTATTGAATAAATATGATTTATTTTATGCATTAAATCAATATTGTTTTATTTCTTTGATCTGTAATACATTTTATAGCACTTTGTGACCTAAACCCGCACTTAAGTCATGCTTTTCTGAAACTTAAGCAGTCCATTTTACACAGAAAAGTGTGCCCCAAGTACGGGTTTAGGTCACACGAGATATAAAAAAAAACCGGCCAAAAGCGTGTCGGGCCACGCTCAGTGTAGGGTTCCGTAGTTTCCCATCCGTCACAATAAGTGTTCCCACTTATGAGTTTAAAAGTGGGTATCCATTATGTTCGCGTAATAATCGTTGTCGATCATAGATCTTAAAATATTGGGATTCGATTTTAATCATTCTTTTTTTGTTTTTGTTTGAAAAAAGATACGTTCAGGATAATAAAATATGTAAACGAAGTTAAAAAAAATGCTTGCATATACGATTATACTACAAACTTAGTCCAGAAATTATTTTGTACAACTTTTTGTCTTTTTTGTACAAAAACTGTTGTTTCCATCAAGTTCAAAATAATTTTCCTAGAAAGTCCTTATAAAGTTCTACTTTTCAGATTTTTTTCATATTTTCTAAACTTATGGATCAAAAGTTAGAGGGGGGGGACACATTGTTTTTTACTTTTGGAGCGATTATTTCCGAAATTATTGACATTATCAAAAAATGATTTTAGTAATGAATAGGGGTTCTATTCATTTTTAAATACCTTTCCAACACACACACACACACACACACACACATCACACGTTATCACACGTTAGGGTTGAAATAAAAAAAAAATCACTTCCCACTTTACATATAGGGGGGCTACCCTAATAAAACATTTTTTTCCAATTTTTATTTTACCACTTTGTCGGCGTGATTGATATACATATTGGTACCAAATTTCAGCTTTCTAGTGCTAACGGTCACGGAGATTAAGCGAGGACGGACAGACGGACAGACAGACATGGCGAAACTATAAGGGTTCCTAGTTGACTACGGAACCCTAAAAAACAGTGGCACTCCGGCAGTGCCGACAGAAATGAAAACAAAACTCAAACAGAATACTTTGCCATCACTCACTGACATATCGCATATAGGTACATTAAGACCGAGTACATCCAGAGGACAGCCGAATACATCCGAAGCGGATATTTTGTTTGTTCACAAGCGCTACTGCTGAGCACGATGTCATGGGTTCGATTCCCTGGTCAGGCATGTGTGGGTTCTTCCATATGGAATTTCTCAGTAGCAGCCCGGAAGCTGGGCTCAATAACCAATCATTTATCGCATTTCGCAATGTGTACTAGTAATGTATTTGGACTAGTAATGTATTGGACGATTTGGACGACACGGTTGGCGCAGTGGCTGAGCGATCGACTGCTGCGCTGCGTGTCGCGGATTCGATTCCCGCACGGAACAAATATTTGTGTTGCCTACAGGAAGTTGTTCCGGGCCTGGCTGTTTGTGTATGTGAATTTAAATGTTTGTAAACGCACCCACGATACAGGAGTAATTCCTAGTGTGGGGCAACGTATTAAACAAAAAAAAATGTATTCTTACAATCAAGTATTTTCTAACTGAACAGACAGCTGTGCTGCTGGGGAGTTTGTTGCGCCACTTCTTCTCCCCAGCGCAAGCTCTAGGAAGTGGCGAAGGATTTTGTACTTGCCGGTGTTGCCCGGTCGATGGCAATACGCTAGCCCCTACTAAATCGCACTGAAAAACCTAGCAAAATGGGTGTCTATAGGTACAGACGCCAGCACATCAAGCTACCCGAAACTGTCAAATTTTCCCAATCAACTTTGAACCTTATGCTTTAGCGATAAAGTTGAAAATCTATTAAAGGAATTTGACAGATTGTAGTAGCTTGATGTGCTGGTGTCTGTAAACCTCGGGCTAACCCTTCCGGGGGAGTACAGGTTACAGACGCCAGCACATCAAGCTTCCCGAAACTGTCAAATTTTCCCAATAAACCTTGAACCTTATGTTTTAGGGATAAAGTTGAAAATCTATTAGAGAAATTTGACAGATTGTAGTAGCTTGATGTGCTAGCGTCTGTACTGATTCCTTACTTCGAAATCCCGTCAATTCCTTAGCTAATCACGACATCTGCTGCTAATAACGTATTCTCAATGACGCAATGAACGAAACCGCGCGAAATGAACTCGAAGTTAGCGTGGTTTGAAGTGTCAAAATACCACACTTGACAACTGTACGTGGTTTGCACGTGGTAAGATTACGCGGGGCGTAATAATTATAATTATCATATAGGGCGTAATAATTATAATTATCAAATAGGGCATTATAATTATAATTATCATATAGAATTGGGGGCCCTGGTGTGATGTTCTGTTAAGTAGGTACTGGCTACAAATCAAGTAAAGTGTACTTATACAAAGTCAATAATAATCAATGCCAAGCTTTTGCTCAACGCTGACAAAGTTGTCCGTTCTCTTATCAATGCTGCCATTTTTTGCTATTATAATATTTCGAAATATGTATTATGAAAATATAAATTATTTACTTAATTGGATAATGTTGATACATCATATCAGTTTATGATTTCGTGTAATCATTAATTTGGTTATTCAATATTGAAAGAAACGTCTTTCCCATACACCAAACTTATTCAATATAAAAATAAACAGGTACTTACGGTCTCCATTTTTGACTCTACACAGCGGCTCTTCAAATTGTGCAGTAGTCAGGCATTTTAGGACCTTAAGGAAGTAAGGCAGGAGCTTGTCTTGATGTTGCAAGTTACTTTGAAGGAAGTACAATCCGAGGGCTATGGATGCCTCTTGGCTCCGAGGAGTGACAATCAACGCGGAGCTGGCTTGCGGGCACAGCATAAAGAGGGTGTTCACCTGAAATGGCAATGTTGAATATGTCAGTATACCACTTTCCTTCAATAGATGAATATTTACTACATTATTTTTATTTCACGAAGCCACATGCGCTTTACTTGTGGTTACCAAGTGTATCTACAAACATGTTATTAATGTGTGTGTAAGCACAGGAGCTCTCGGTACTGTCCGAGACAATGGCGAAGTCGGGAAGTGTGTGTGTGTCCATGTGTATGTTACGTGCTGATGCTACCCGTCTTGTTTGAAGCTCATTGTAAAATTACATAATTATTTGCTTTATGGGCCTACCACACGCACAAGCTTCACCACAGTTTTGCCTGCGCAAGCCGGTTTGTACACGGAACACCGTGCGTGTGGTTGGTAAAATTGTATCGGTGTTCCGTGTACAAACCGGCTTGCGCAGGCAAAACTGTGGTGAAGCTTGTGCGTGTGGTTGGCCCATTACATGCATTAAGCCACGTGGTCCTTATATGGCATGACCAAGACAATGTTTAGACTTTAAAACAGACTGTGACTTCAGAGTTTGTTTCGGTCTTCCTTCTCAGGGTAGTCAGATAGGGAACACCAAACTCGTCTAGTTATAATATTTTTTTTACAAGTTTTTTTTTTTACCTCGTCGTCTGATTTTTCCAATGTCAGATAATTTTATGCGAGGAAAAATTTTTATATTTTGACAGTTCTTCCATACAAAATCTGTCAGACGTCAATTTTATACCATGAATAAAAATTATCTGTCAATTGAAAAATCAGCTTTTAGTAATTTCCTCGGTTATAAAGCCATAACCAGATACAGAGCAAACTAAATGCCAGGAAATCTGCATTTAGTTTGCCCCGTATCTCCTTTGATGCAATATTATAAAGGTGAAGAATGATATGACAATAATTGAAAACACTGGCAATAGTTTTAGCATTGGAGTATTTTGGAACCATCAAATAAATCCTAACATTGAAATAAATAAAGTGGGTATTCTAACAATAGTAGTGATGGGTCGACTATGTGTTTTGCCAATCTTTGACTAGCTATAGTGATTAATCTATTGGCTATATTTGATTGAATTTTCGAATGCAGTCTAGAAATGCCATTACATGTACACAGTTTAATTTATTGTCATATAGTTTTCTCCACCTATTTAGTGCAATAAAATTATTTCCTTTTTAAGTATGAGGAAGTTATATAGTGAAATGCTGAATTATTATGAAATAAGAATATAAAGTGTGGACTAACAAGTAAATACTGTTTTGTCTTAACTTTTTGGGCTCCCATAAACATTAGATAAACTGTTAAAATGATCGCTGTGGCACACCTATCGTAAGACTGCTTGTGCCAACTCAAGACAAGAATAGAATAGAATACTCTAAAAAGAGAAAAGTTCATCCCAGTCCCAGCAACGTAATTGCGAGACACACTATCAGTCTCAATCTGAATCATTTTGAAGGATATTGCTAATCTATTGCTTCATATGTTGGAAAAAAAATCTACTCAGCAACGTAAATAATGCAATGAATGTTGTTGAACTGTGTCAAACTGAAAGCCATCGTTACTGATATTTTGTTCTAGAATTAACCTGCAGTTATTTTAGTTTGCTCATCTATCCAGTACTTACAATTAATTAAGTGAAAGTTAAGAAAATAATTGCACATAACCATCCTAATCCATGAATCAGGTTCTAATAAAAAATGTCATTTCCAATCATAGGAGATTTAAAAATAAAGGATAGGACATGAGATTCAAGGTAGGGGCACTGTGTGCACAGCGCTTATGTCATGGTTGTAAAACATTACATTAGACATTGACATAGTAACAATAAGTGGATGAATCACAACACTTTTCTACTTTGCATCGATGATAACGAACAGGCTGTTTGGGTGAGGTCATGCATTTATTTTCAAAACTTGTAAAAAGAACAATTATATAATGTAACTGAAGCAACAACAAAGAATTTTAAATGCACTGGCAAAACAAGGATACAATACTTTTATCTATAGGGAAATAACCAGGATAATAAGCAACTATTACCTACAAAATTTTCAGGATTGCAAAATACGTGTCGTAATTTTACCTTCTCCCATGGCGTCGGGTTTATACTCGACAAACATCGAGCTAAATGTTGCACGGTCTGTCTGAAGAACTCGTTTTCATCCATAGCTTTGTTTATATTATTCGATTAAATACATTTTATTATTACACGATTCCGATCGTCGATATCAGCCGAACGTAACTTGACAGTTTGTCAATATGTCAAAATTACGTTCCGTTCGACAGTCGACAGTATGCATACTTTTCATTGAGTACATCAAGCATTGCAGAAGCATGATTTTGCTACATTTTGGAAACAAATAAAACTAAAGAAATAGATTTCAGTTTATTTTGTTCAAAAAGAAATAATACTTTTTTGAAAAACAATAAAATTGTTCTCATTCTTTAGAACGGAACGTAACACTAAAGACGTTCCAATCTACGTAGGAATTTCATAGTTTTGGAACTAACTTTAAGGTTCTATAATTATAACTTTTTAAATACGAATATTTTGCAAATAATAATCATTCGAAATCTTAGTTTTCCATTACATTTTACCTGGACTTAAATAAACTTGTTCTCATATTGTTTTTTTTGAATAAAGAATAGTAATAGTACTCATTTGGATTATTGAAGTCGATGAATATGTATGCACAAACGCCAGCAGATCAAGCTACTACAATCTGTCAAATTTCTTTAATAAATTTTCAACTTTATCGCTATAGCATAAGGTTCAAAGTTTATTGGAAAAATTTGACAGTTTCGGGTAGCTTGATGTGCTGACCTGTACCAAAATTTTTACAAATAAAATCCCAATAATCAATTTGAAAAAAAATAGGTACTGCAAGAGTAACTTGCCAGTGAAAATAATACGGACACTTGTTTTTTAAAGTTATTTATTCTCTGTTTGCGATAGCAGCAATTTCTTTTAGTTTAGCTCGAGCCACTTTGCCTGTGGATGTTCGGGGTAGCATATCCATGAAGATGACTCCACCTCGCAAACGCTTACTGTAGGAGAGTTTACCTGTGAAATAGAAATCATTAATGTGGGTATTGTTGGTAGGTACTACAAGTACAAAATTATAGTAGAATAATAGAACAGTACCTGTCAAATTAGCTAAGGTCAGTGGGTCATCTTAGGGGGGAGCTGTAGGAGTTGCGAGTATAATCTTAGGGGCAATATTAGCAGCAAAGAAACCAAAACAAGAAATCTAGTTAAAAAAATTTTTGTTTGGTTTTCGACTAGAGCAGCAATTTCTTTCCAGAAAAGATTTTCATCCGAGCTAGGTACAGACGCCAGCACATCAACCTACCACAATCTGTTAGATTTTCCCAATCAACTTTGAACCTTATACTTTAGCGATAAAGTTGAAAATCTATTAAAGAAATCTGACAGATTGTGGTAGGTTGATGTGCTGGCGTCCGTACCATTTTTAAAATATCGTAGATAGTTTTATAAAAAAAGTAAAAACTCGAAGACTCATTTAGCTCGGAAACGGTACGTTGTAGTGTAGGGCCATGCTTCTCAGACAGTAAATGGTTTTTATGGATAAGGTCAACCCGATACAGCCGGTCGATTCTGTAAAAATCTCACCGTGAAAACTTAGGCGAAGTGAGTTTGTTTTTGCTAAGAATTGACACTATTGACAGCTCACTCGCACGCTCACTTCACCTAAGTTTTCACGGTGAGATTTTTACAGGGACACCATCATCGGTCGATAGCTGTCACACGTGTCAGAGAGATTTAATTTTTTCATTTAGTGGATTTTAGTACGTGAAATTGGCAAAATTGTGGTGTTTATTCCACAAAAGCCATTAATCAAGAGTTGAAGTTGAGTTGAGATTTTTACAGAATAGCACCGCCGCAATAAAATTGGTACAGCAGTGCGATTCTGTAACTATCTCACCGTGAAAACTTAGGTGAAGTGAGCGTGGAGTGAGCTGTCAATAGTGTCAATTCCTAGCAAAAACAAACTCACTTCACCTAAATTTTCACGGTGAGATTTTTACAGAATCGACCGGCAGTTCCGAAAAGTCAAATTTTTCGGAACTGTACGAAGTTCTAAAAAATATTCGACGGCTTATTTCTCAGTAACGGGGCGTCGTAGGACCAAATTTCTCTGAAGCTATGGTTTCTATAGGCAAGTTCCACTCGATACCGCAATAAAGTCGATAAATTTACGAAAAAAAAGTCCTCGCTCCATAGCGCTCCTAAGGCTACACTCCAACCCAAACTAGCAACCGGTCTATTTGTTATATTATGCATGTGAATAGCCCTCTCAACCTACAATCGCAACTGCATCCTGAGAACTGTAGCGGAGAGTTTCAGCTCTCCAATTATTGTGAAACAGTTTGTTCGGAGGGTGACTGGTACTCATCTGCCTAGCCTTTTTTCCTGTGTTGGGTCGCCTTCCAGGCTAACAGGATGCAGCAGCAGAATACCAGTATTTTACATGGAGTGACCTCTACAACCCAGTAACTGGTAACACGATACCCCTGCCTTGCTAAGTCTGGTTGTCAGACTGTCGGGCTTCTGATGACCCGTAACGGTTGTCAAAGGTCCAAGGATGATAGCCGGGAACAACGACTTAACATGCTTTCGGAGAGGTCTCGGTATGTGAAGATGGTCACCCATCCACGGACGACCGCGGCCTTGGATCGACCCGTGCGACTGTTAGCATACTTATTCGAAAGTAACTCTGTATGTGTATCTGTCTGTATGTTACCTTTTCACGCCTAAACCACTGAATGGATTTCGATAAAATTTGGCAGAGAGATAGATTGCATACCGGGGAAGGACATAGGGTAGTTTTTATCGACATACCTCGCGAGCGAAGCCGCGGGCGGAAGCTAGTAATATATAATGCAGCTTATCCATTCGATAAAAATAATAATGCCAGGCGGTACGACATTATTGCAGCTTGTACAAAATGTTTGTTGGTAGCATCAGCTGTTTCCTGACATTTAGCAGTCTAAGGGCAAGCAGGGGTCGAAACAGGTTCAGTGTTCAAAAATACTGATTTTACTGACCAGAAATCTAAAAAAACTGACTTTTACTGACCATCTGAAATAATTTAAAATAAAAGTTTCATGTGGAATTGAAAAAAAAAATATTATTGGCCTCCACCATCCCCATAGCCAACCATCACCACCTTTTTATTATTAAAAATTTTACAAATAGTTATCAGTCATGCAGCATGGAGCATGCAGCATGGGCTGCAGGATGGATCTATAGAATAATCAGATGCTACCATCTTCATAGCCCATAAAATCTCAGCTCTGGTAGCCCCATCTTTAACACTATATAGTTGAACGGGTGCTCTACCGGGTGAACCAATCGTCGGGTCTTCAACGGGCCGAACACTTGCTAGATGTAATTGAGATGCAGCCAGCTTCACCTTTGACTGTTCAATATGTTTTTTTGATGATGCATGTTGCTCCAAAGCCTCAAATCCCCAAGCCACAGAAAACGCACACACAACAAAAAACCTCATTTTCACCATCCCTTTTTCCCCATTCAGATATAAAGTGTCCATTTTTATCTTTTTTATTAAGCCAGTCCTCATTAAATTTACATTTCCCCATATTAGTTAGTTGGTTAGTAGCCACAAACAAATCACACAGCAGTCAAATTAAATCACATACAATGCAGGTTAAAAAGCTGAAGCTGTAACAAATATGCAAAGTTTTATTTATTTTTATTTTATTTTTATTTTATTGTATTTGGGTGGCTTACAGCTATCAAATACAGAAGTAGAAGTGAGGTAATTTAAACATACAATAATAAAATATGTATTTATTTCGAGAAAAAAAGTAGGATTGGACTTTTTTCCTCGAAATAATGATGCTACAATATTAAGTTGCCACAAGACATCATAATAGAGCATCAGCTGTTAGTTGCCCTGAAACCATCACTGGGCCCGGCTAAGAAAATTAGAAATGACTAGAAATTTGTTTTTTGTTGACACAATCTAAATGTATATTTAAAATGCTAATGTTAGGACGGGAAGACAGGGTTTTCTCTATGACCACCAACTCCAATCATCTCCCCTTTGGTCTCCTGGTGAAAGTAAGGAAGTTTGGTCGCGGTTGTGGGTGGCGAAAATGTGAAAAAGTGTTGCAACTGATGAAATGAATGGACTTGAAAGGTGAAACCCGAGCAACGCCGGGTTTGGCTGCTAGTAGGTATATTATAAGATATATATTTCTTAAGCAAAATCTAGAATGAAGAAGGTAGGCGTAAAAAGGAACGACACAGACAGGCAAAATTGTGTCAGTAAATAATTAATAAGGTTCCAAAAAAATATATGGAGCAATTGTTGATCTCAAAAAACTGAAAAAACTGACCATTTTCTCAAAAAACTGACTTTTACTGACCATGCTAAAAAAAACTGACTTTTACTGACTTTACTGACTAGTTTCGACCCCTGGCAAGGATAGTCCGCAAAACTCAAATATTCTTACGTTTTTTGCAATTTGCAGGTCAGTGTCAGATTGTATGTTGAACAAAGTATGATTCGCGACTTTATCAAGTATTATTTGCAAAATTATAGTTAGACTGGAAGCCGACCCCAACATAGTCTGTTGGGAAATGGCTAGGCAGATGATATAATAATATTTGCAAAATTATTATACTATATAAAGCTCGTTACTCATTATAAAATCATCAAGACAACCCTATATATCAGTCAATATCAAAACACTAAAACCCTATTTATCGATATTTATGAAATACCTAGTCATATTTTCGCGGGCTACTGGCGCGATCATTATTATACACGTGCAATTGCCACATGCATTACCTACCTACAGTGCTGCCATTCGTATAATTATGACATCATAAGGGCAAGAGGGTGAGTGATAATGAAACCAATAGAACATCAATTGCCACCAAAGAGATTAAATATACCTACATGTCTTTGATTGCCACATACATTACCTAACCTACAGTGCTGCCATTCGTATAATTATGACGTCATAAGGGCAAGAGGGTGAGTACCAATAGAACATCTGCAAATTCTACTCACTAGCAACCAGTTCCTTGATCTCATGCGCAGTGACCTTGAAGCCAGGTCGTCGCACGACGCACGCGACAGGATGCTCGCCGTCGAAGACGTTACGGACGCTGGTCACACTGACATCCAGCACGCCAGGATGCTGGCGGATCACTGCCACTAACTCTAACGGGGCTATCTGTAAAGACAGAGAGTGTTAAAAAAAGAATCGTCCAAATCGTCTATGTAAAAAGTCCGGTTTCATTATGTATGCGTGGTCATTGGTCATACATAAAGAAACCGGCCAAGTGCGAGTCGGACTCGCACTCGAAGGGTTCCATACCAGAAAGCAAAAAAAACTCTTTCTTCTAAGGAGACCTCTATACAAGAAACTTTTTTCGGGGTTTATAATATGTAGTTTTTAACTTTGTTTTTTTTGTTTAGTTGTTTAACTGGCAAAATAAAAGACATTCCTACTGTCAGTGTGTACGGAATTATCTCGCAGGTCAAAACCCATGTAAAAAGCACGTTTAAGTAGATACCTACGTAAAACAACAAAGCAAGCCATTGAAAGCCAGACAATTTAGTGTGTGTATTTTATTATGTGCTTTTGTGCAGAATAAACCATATTTCTATTTTTCTTTCTTACATCATAATTCCTGTACTTAATGAGCATCCCAAGTCGCTCGACGAAGTAAAAGTTGTAATTTTTGTCTCGGTACAGCAGATCTCCCGTTTTGAACCAGCCGTCGTCTGTGAACACTGCGGCAGTCTGTTGTGGGTTGTTGTAGTATTCCTGTAACGTTAAATACATGTACCTAAATCATTAGCAACAGCTATACGACATTCTCGAATGTTCACGAAGGGGTCTAAAAATACTAAGGCAGTCAGTCGGAAGAGTCTTTGCTTTTGTATTTTCGGTTTCTGCCACTGACTTCCTTCGAAATTATAGTTATTTTTCACTTTGAAGTTTTTTTTATTTTTTTATTAAAAAGTTTTTATTTTTCACATTTTAGATGTGGTACCTACTCCATACAAATTCGTATACCTTAGTAAATAAATAACAGTGATAGTAAGTTATTATAACATCTTCAACACAAAGTGGAAAAAATACGTATTATTGACCATAGAATAGAATCTTTATTATGTACACCATATAAACCATACCCCCCACCCCTAAATAAGGAAAAAAACGCTTTTTAAACGACGGAGTTCTAAGGTAACAAACATTTTTTTGCAACCTAATTGAGAATCTCCTTCTTTTTTTAGAAGTCAGTTGAAAGGACTTAGTTTTGAAGAGATATCGAATCCTCTATTTGTTTGAGCATAATAGTCAAGGTTCAAGTCTACTACTTCTGAAAAATGATGGCGTCTTTGGATAAGCATTAATTGTAGCGATCTACGAGGAAGCTCACGCCTAGCAGTGGTGCCTTTTCTACCAATAGAGGATAATGAATATGATACTTACAGTAAACATGGGCCCTTTCACCCATAGCTCTCCTGGAGTGTTTGACGACTTTATTTCTATCTCCGTGTCTGGATCCATTAGCTATAATCATAAATCGTAGACTATAATAAAAAGCAACAAATAAATATTAGAAACGAAGGAACAGAAAGAAAGACAATACATTTATTTAGCACAGACTAAAATACATACAATATATCAGATACATACATAAATAAAAAGTGAAAAGTCCGATGTAAGAAATTAGCCTTTGTGCTCACTAATATATTCAGCAGTTCCTTTGAAGGAACTACTGAGAATTTTTGGATCAGTAGTTCCTTTCCAAAAGCAAAGGAACTGCTAAAGGAACTACTGAGACTAGATAGTTCCTTTAGCAGTTTCTTGAACCTAAGGAGGACAGTGTGCCTCACGGCAGCGTCAAAAATGCTTGGCAAAAATGCCAGACAACTAGTGCCTGACGCTGGTTTTCATTTTATACTGCAACGTGAGATGTGTATTCAATAAAATAAAGTGTCAGATAAAAATAGTAACTAAATGTACATTTACCTAAGTAGTGTGATATTGAATAACATTGCAAAATAAAACAAAAAATACTGATCAATAAATGAGACGGACGCATGATAGACCTTCGCTATTATGTAAATAAAGAAATTCTTCCAAACGAGTCGGAACAAAAACCTGTTTTAAACGATGCCAGACTTCCACGTTCCAACACATTGTCTAATTTTATTAATCCATGCACTTCATAGCAGATGCATTTGCAGCGTATTGACGCTGTAAATGCATCTGAAGTCACCGAGATTATATAAAAGACTTTTACATATATACTCACATTGTAGAATCATCCAGTTTTTTGTGAGACAGCGATGCTGGGGGTGGCACTGAGGTTCATCAAAGTTCTAAGTTCATGTTCGTCATCGATTTCTAAGAAATAACTTGTGTTCCTAGCAAAGACGCTGTTACCAGTGGAGTAATTGCGTAACAAACTAACAGTACGAATGACTTTCATTTTGACAGTTCAACAACATTCATTGCGTCATTTACGTTGTGGAGCAGCCCAATTTTTCGAACGTATGAAGCAATGGATTAGTATTATCCTTCAAAATGAACCAGAATGTGATTGATAGTGTGTAACGCAATTAGGGTGCAGTTCCAACCGGTTTGTGGGGAATTAACCCACGGCCTGCGCCATCTGCATCCAGGAGAATAATGAGTACTCTTACCATGACTTGATGTGTTTCTGTAGGCTTCCCGCAGCTACCCAGAGGTCCATCCGCTTCTAGCGAAAACACTTGACCCAGAGTTTCTGTTTGACCATAGATCTCGGCTGCTACAGCGCCTTTGTGTAATCTTTTCTGAAAAATATGGTAAACGATACTCAGGAATAATAAATGGATACTAGTACAGTCGGTCGCCTTCGCATGGATGGCACATTTGCGGTGCAATTCTCTAAAAATCTCACCGTGAAAACTTAGGTGAAGTGAGCTGAGTCAGCTGAGTGTCAATTCCTAGTAAAAACAAACTCACTTCACCTGAGTTTTTACGGTGAGATTTTTACAGAATTGACCGGCAGTTTCTCAAATATTGGCCCACATCTTCGTGGCATCCGGCAGTGCAGAGTTCACTTTAGTTGCAGGTTTGGAAGCTACGAGGTGTCTGGTACAGCTACGATGTTGGTACAGCTAGTATTTTTCCTATCGCACAACGTTTGCGGAAAATCTAGGTCAGAAAACCAGAATGCCACTTTATCTTACTACGAGAGGTAAAGTTATAGATGACGTACCCTTAACTCAAAAATGAGGTCTTTGTGAACTTTTGCCCCCGCTACCAAGACTAGATCAAAAGAAGTGAAGTCGCAGTGTTTCTCGGATTTCAGTAAAGAACTCAGCAATGACGGTCCCAGCATTACTTTGACTGGCTGTAACAAAAAACTGTTTATAAATAAAGGGTTCTTTAAAAAAAATCAATTGAGGTTGCTCCTATTGCTACTATTTCGGCATTCCCTGCCCACTTGGGTACTGGATGGATAAGTTAACACGTTGTCAGAGTCCCAAGTTCGGAAGCTGCGCATGCGAACATCCGATTACTAAACAGGCCTCCCAGTTCTGTTGTTCGCCATGGTTGCTGTTATGGATGCTGGCTTACAGAAAGCAAGTGGCTTGGAATAGTGTAATGAGCGGGCTTCTTCTTTCTACTCCTGTGTTCATATAAGACGAAATGGCGCTAAGCAAAAAGCAACTTCTCCGTCGGTAATGAGATGAGGGTGTATGTATTCTAGAATATCAATCTTACCCGATACTTATTAATAATATCAATGACGTGATCTGCAGTGGGGGGCAGGGAAGTCTGAACCTTGCACAAGTTTAACAGGGGCATGACTATCGCGTAGTAGAAGCCAGCTACCCACTGTACCGGCGACAGATATAATGCTGGACGGTTTCTTGCATTTCTGTACATAAAACAATAACAAATTCCACTACGTCTTTATAATTTAATAAAAATAAACCACCATTTGACTAGTTATTGTTTGCCCAACACAGGGATCTAAGTCTAACCCAGAACCTCACGTTCAGCAGGGCCGTAATTCTCTAAGACACAATGACCGAAACCGCGCAAAATTAACGTGAGACGGTGAGATTGGCGGGATTAGCTATAGAATTGACGGTGGTTTCGAAGTAAGGAATCGTTAAGTGGGCATAGCGAATTAGGGCCCTGTTGCACAGACCATCATAACTGCGTTTACTTCAATTTACAAGGGATCGCCGCACCACGTCTTATGGGCGATTCCTATAATTTACCCTTTTTTTTTCTGGATGGGAAGTCATCTAATGACCCCTCCCGCTCTGGGTGGAGCGGAAGGAAGTGTCAGACTCTTACTGACTAAAACCCACCCGTGTTCCTTCCTTAGCCCTTTATGTTCCGGGCCAGCGGTAACCCTTTCGGACAATCCCGCTGACCCGGCAGGAGGAGGTATTGGAGAGGTATTGGTATTGGGGAGGAGTAATTGGTTAAAATTAAGACTCTTTTATCTTTACAAATAATGAAGCAGAGACCTCATAGCTTTGCATAATAGACCCTCCCATACGAAAGAAGCTATCACAGGTAAAATTAACTTACGAATCTATTTATATGTCCAGTTTGTCAATAGGTAAAAACTGCTGCCATTGGTAAGCAAAACGATTTGTTTTTGTTTATAGGAACCAAGATTTAGAGACTCGGCTCGTTGGTACTCGTAATAACGACTAATACAAAAAGGTAATAAAAAGCAAATCAAATCGCATTACAAAAGATCGTAACTTTTGATAAATCGAAAGAATTATGTAATTGCTACACCGCGGACTACCTAAAGTATTTGTCTGTCCTTCCCCTTTTTAAATCCATCCTAAGGTTGTCTTTAAAAGATCGCTCTTAGCGATAAGACCGCCCATTGTGTCACCCTTTGTACAGTTTCTATATTTATGTCTGTAATTTATATGGTGTACATAATAAAGAGTATTCTATTCTATTCTAAGAATTAAAACTTATAAAGGGCGCCCACGAGCAACTTTTGTCTCGGCAACTAATTTGTCTCTCACATCAAGTCTATGAAAGTGCAGTCTTTGTCGCGCACTTTTATACAAACCCGTAGATTTGATGTGAGAGACAAATTAGTTGCTGAGACAAAGGTTGCTCGTAGGCGCCCTCCTGTCACAGAAACAAACTCACTCATCAGTAAGAAAGAATTCCCTTTGCTTCAGTATCCTGTCAATCCAGGGCTTGTGTTTGAAAGCTGCTACTTTCAGCACGTTGGTTGTACCACCCGTGGTAATTAACCAGAGGTAGATCTTATCTGTGTCGAATTCTGCTGGCCTGTTTATGATGAAGAATTTAAGGTTCACTTTTAGTTTTCCTATGTGTTGCATTCTAAAGCTGGTTTTAGAAAAAGACAGTTTGGTATCACGAAAAGAAAGATTTGATACAGACCTCTTATTCTTTTCTTTTTTTTTTATTAAGCTATCAGCCAGTGAAAGTTCCATCAAAATCAGTGCAGCCGTTTCGTAGATTAGATTAGCGTAGATTAGCCGGACAGAAAGACAAAAAAATAAAAAGGGTTGTTTTGTTTTATGTAAGTACCGTACATACTTTCATATAATGCATTTAGTAATAAGCTCTAAGCTGTTATTTTGACATTACAAACAGACACTTTGATTTTATTATTTTATGTATATGTAGATGCGTCAAGCTGAAGACAGGGCGCTATGGCGCTCATTAGGGGAGGCCTATGTCCAGCAGTGGACTGCTATAGGCTGATGATGATGATGATGTATAGATGAAGGTGTACCATATAGCCATATAATCGTAAATAACTGAAGCAGAAACCGGCAAAAAAAGGCCCTATGTGATCGATGTGAGCAATGGTGCTTGACCCTTACCGAAATTCCTTCCAATCCTCTACATCGTACTCCTGAATGAAGTTCTCCATGGAATACCTGCCATCAGTGAAGGTTACGATCTTGGTGTCCAGTCCTAGTTCTGCGACAGCCTCCGTGAAATGCTCACACTGGCAAAATGCTACCTTGGGTGTCGTTAGCTTGAACAATTTCTTTATTTCCTCTGGAAGCAGAAGTAACAAATTTTAGGGCGCTGGAATTAGAAGTAACGCATTTTATTTTATTTTTAAGGCGTTAAACGAACTGACAGAATACGAAACACCACGCTGCGCTCCAAAACGGGGATCCTAACGTGTATTCGCGATTTATTTGCCAAAAATGTAAACAAATATTCATTAATGGAAAAGGAACTTTAATCCCACACAATAAAGTTCAGTTTACGCTACAACTCCAAACATTTTTATAACTTTGTCAATAGTGCGTACTCACTCTGAAATCAACTTAATTATAATTGACATAAAGTTGATATTTGTTTAACCTGAAATAGGGCACTGATTGAATTGATTTCAATCAGTGCGTCCTACCCGTCATGACCTACGGGGCTGAAACGTGGACACTCACGATAGGGCTGGTCCACCAGTTCAAAGTCGCTCAGCAAGCTATGGAAAGAGCTATGCTCGGAGTCTCTCTGAAAGATAGGATCCGTAACGAATGCATCCGACAGAGAACGAAAGTTATCGACATACTCGTAGCTCAAAAAAGAACGAAGTAAACGAGTTCTTGAGTGGCGACCGCGACTCGGCAAACGTAGTGTAGGACGCCCTCCGGCCAGGTGGGATGACGATCTGCGAAAGACTGCAGGCAGATGCTGGATGCGTCAAGCTGAAGACAGGGCGCTATGGCGCTCATTAGGGGAGGCCTATGTCCAGCAGTGGACTGCTATAGGCTGATGATGATGATGATGAAATAGGGCAGGGGTGTGCAGCACGGCGCACTTTTACTTTAGACGTAGGTAAAATGGCTGTCAAGCTGAAATAGGATTGGAGGGGTCACGTCGGCCGCATGCACAGTGACCACTGGGCAACAGTCTACACACGGCGGGTGCCTGAGGATGGACGGCGCCGCCGAGGCCAGCCCGGGAAGAGGTGGCGAGACAACTTAGACGCGTACCTACCGCAAGGATTGGATCGAGGTGGCTCTTGAAAAGGATGACTGGAAGGATTTAGGGGAGGCCTTTGCTCAGCACTGGGACATTGCAAGCTAAGTAAAAAATACAAGAGAGGTAGTTAGGAAACCTAGAAACCTGATGGCAGCTTCGATGTCTGTTAACGCATCATCAAAATAGTATGATCTGCTTTAGATTGATGAGACGTTACCACTAACGTACGCACGTAGTTACGTTTAAGGGCTCCCATGAGCCCCCTTAAATATTTATTTTATTCTGTTTTTATTATTTGTTGTTGTAGCGGCAACAGAAATACATCATCTGTGAAAATTTCAACTGTCTAGCTATCACGGTTCATGAGATACAGCCTGGTGACAGACATACAAACAGACGGACAGTGGAGTCTTAGTAATAGGGTCCTGGTTTTACCCTTTGGGTACGGAACTCTAAGTACCGTAAAACGCTGCAACTTTGCCAACTAAGCCCAAGTTTGCCTATTTCGTTTCAATTACGATATTTCGCGTTTGCTTAGTTTTTTCTTATTTTCTACCATTTGGTAGTGATTTTACATTATTAGGACATCATATTTTTCATTTTTTGTAATGATAACTTCATTGTTACTCTGTCAGTTGTGCGACAAACAGCGGTGGGAGTAGGTGAAAATTTTTAGTGTCGCGTAACTTTTGAAGTTTTAGCTAAAGAAAAGGTGTTTTCGTGCAGCTATAACATCCCACGGTAAGATAATACTATCTACTTTCCATATTGCTTGAAATTTTTATTAAAAGGACACGATTTCATTAAAATAACTTAGTAGGCAATGTTGTGCACTGTTTTGGAAACTTGAGTGACACAACTTTACCTGGGTCTAGGGTTGTCACTAGTCGGATTTTAATATTGATATATTTTTACTATATAAATGTCATATTTGCATGAAATTTGCACAGCTTGGAACCCGGTTAAATCGAAACTCAAGAGCTTGCATGCACTAAATTCCCTATGTTTTACGATATTTTAATTTTATTGCATAAATTCTTAATGTTCCGAAATCGGGTGAAGACACTGACTCCTGTAACACAGGTAACACCTAGCTCAGTGTTAGGGCTTTAATAGAAAATGTTACATCTTTTTTATGTCAATAAAACATTCTTTGTTTTTATTTCGACAATTATGTTTTTGAGCCACCTGTAAGGGTGAGGCAGAGGTGTATCTCTGCCTAACCCTTTGGTATTCGGCGTGATTTTGTATATAAGTAAGTCTTAATTTTATTGTAGTTATATGCAAAAATGCCAAATAATACATAACGAAGCAAGAGAAAACCAGGAGCTCGTAGTTATGCCGATAACCTACTCTGTAGAAATATTAGAAGTTGCTGCAGATCTCGTAAGAAAAAAAAAAATTTCGTCATACGAAGCGGAACAGCTATTTGCGATCCCGCGTCGGACCATTTTTAATTAATCAAAAAACATGCATAACAAACCATCTGGTCGATCTACAGAGTTGACAACTGAGGAAGAAGCCCACATCGCAGATGCAGTGAATATTACAGCTAGGAAAGCCATGTTATTAAAAAAAAAAAATTATGTTAATAGTAATCACAAGCCAGCATTGCTAAAAAGCATTACAGTTGTGATTTTTACTCATAAGTAGGAATTTGTTTAGTTTTTTTACAAAGTGAATAAAAGTTTAAGAAAATAATCCGTATTTTTTTGGACAACCCTAGAGTCAATGACATTTTTGTATGAAACGTTTCTGGTACCTGCTACAACATTGCCTATTAGCAGTAAAAAAATATATATTACCGTCATGGCAATAATCTAACTGCCGGGGTTGAGCACGGTGTCTCATACATGGAAAAAAATACTAAAAAAAGATCATCAATATATCTATTGAGATATCCTTCTAGGCAAAGTTGTGTCTTTTACCTACAACTTTGCCTACGACTTTGAGTGTTCGTAATTCTGAATAACGGCATCATTTAAATAGATTTGGATTCTACCTGGCAAGGCATAAGGTTTGTTTTCCATCTGAAAGTCTTCAAAAGCCGTAATAATAAATAGGTTCAGAGATATTAACAAAAAACGTCAAAATCCAGGCAAAGTTACAGCATTTTACGGTACTACGTACCAAACTTAAGCATAGGATCCACTCCAACAATAGGCATGCCATTCATTAGCGCCGCGTAATACGGTATGTGTAGGTCCAGGTGATTCTTCCCGTGTAGGGCCAGCACATCTCCTGGCTTGGCTCCAAAATGACGGAGGCATCTCGCTAAACGTATGGAGCGAGCTAGGACCGAAGCATTCCTCTCGGTTTTTCCTGTTGCTGCATCTATCTGTAATAAGAAAAAATAATCAGCAAAAGGAGTAGGTTGTATGATATGAAGGGATCGTAGCAAGTGGCAGTGCTGCACACCCCTACCCTATTTCAAGTTAAACAAATATCAACTTTATTTCAATGAAGATTAAATTGATTTCAGAATGACTAGCACTATTGAAAAAGTTTTAGATGTTTGAAGTTGATGTAGCGGAAATTGAACTTTATTGTGTAGGAATTAAAGTTATTATTCCATTAATTCATATTTGTTTACATTTTTGGCAAATAAATCGCGAACGCAGATTGTGTACAACTTACAAGTGATCAATCTAACCGCAGACTATTCTAGGCCCCATTGCTGTTTCCCCCATAAAAATATCAGATGTGCACATGTTCCCCTTTATTCATAAACGCTGCTTAAAGTTAAGTAGCGATTAGCGACTGTTTAAAACAATACATTTTTTAAGTTTAAACGTCACTTAACTTTAATCATCGTTTATTATATAAACCCCTTCATGCTCAATCCTATAATAATAAATAATTAGGTAGTGTGTTCAACAGTTTAAAACTTGATCAACTCCGCTAAAGAATCGAGATGTAGATACACTGAATTTTTTGTGCTGGTATAGTGATTACAGTACGATTCACGAAAGATGACCACGGCATAAAAACGGTTACAAGATTCATTTTAAATTACTTACGTTTGATTTATTTGCATAACCAGCATTTACAACATTACACAAATTATTTAACTATCATTTAAATATTATTTTTCTTTTCTTCATGAGTTTACGTGCGTAGACGGCCGCCATTTGTGGTCATCTTTCGTGAATCGTACTGTACTTATCTACTTATTAAACAGGTAGGTACTTCCATTTTGGTTTGTTTTGACTGTCCAGCAGAAGTGTGATGGTCCCTACCAATTTAAATAGATTTTATTATTTATGGGTAAAAAATTACCTATATTAAAAATGTCAAAAATCGTTTCAGTGAACGATTCTAAACAAACTACTTTCATAATGTGCATTAATTCAGAACGTTACACATTAGGGGATTTATTTATAAACGATGGTTAAACATAAGTGACGTTCAAACGTCAAAAATGTAGGTACCTCCTACCTATGGTTAAACAGTTGCTAAGCACTAACCTAACTTTTATGAATAAAGTAGTGTATGTATTGTATTTTTTCGTCCAGCTACAGAGCGCGGCGCGATAAGATGGCCTATTGTTGGGCAGAAAAGTACGGTCCACTGACAAAATTGATCTTCCGGCCCACAGATCTTGCAGACAAGATAATAGAGGCAAAAAATGTAACTTAGTAGTAAAAATTACTGGGCTTAAAATCATTAAAATACTACGCTAGACCCTTCTATCTCCCACTATCAATATAACTACAATGTTTTTTTTATACATAATAGAAAAAAAAGAGTGTATTATGATTGTAATATAATATTCTAATTGGGATGTTTGGTGATGTGTGCTATGCTATGCCGGCCATGCCGGACATGTACTTATAATAAAGTCACCAGGGTCGAACCAATAAATTATTTTATGTTGGTATACAGTACATACATACATACATAACACTTGGTCCGACTTGCAATCATAATACCCCGAAATATCGGCGGGCGCGACTCCAACAATGTTGAAGCGGTTTCTCTATGGTTCGAATATTATTTTAATTTAAGTACCTATAAACTTTTGATTTAAAAATATGCTTTTAGGAACCTAGATCGTAAATATTTGCAGTAGACACCTACCTGACATATCGCATCCGGCCGTTTCAGCATGTGTTCAAAAAATAAGTGTCCAAGATGCCGATTATCACCACTAAAAGCCATTACAGAAAAAAAATTTGTCACAATCCCACGATATTTTGACTAGAAGAAACGAAGCACAGTTATGTATTAAAATTAATTTTATGCGTTACGTATATAAACTGCTAAAATCATAATCTACGAATCCGGTTTATCTCCAATATATGCAATCTTGAACTAGTCTGTCGGGTTTAAAACAAATGGTGTGTGTGGTCACTGTCGAAGAATGTTGTGAATCTTGAATGGTTTTTTAGGAAAATTATTGCGATTTCGGTAATTGTCTATCTCGTTAGTCACTTATGTAGGAGGTAGATAATTTCCTTATCAATTTAACGGCCGATAGTCAAATGCTACTCAATTAGCCGCTAAGAATGTTGTTAGCCCTGTCACTTTGTAAGTGTAGTGCAAGAGATAGAAATATTTGTGTCGAAGTAAAATGTTGTTTGAATATTCTGAGGAACTAGAACTACCGACAAATAGCTCCAGTACCCTACTTGCGTAACACACCATAAATCACTATGTATTTAAATTTGAAGGATATTGCTAACCCATTGCTTCCTATGTTCGTAAAAATTGTCTGCTCAACAACGTGAATAACGCAATAGATGATGTTGAACTGTCAAAATTAAAGTCTGTGCTAGTGATAGCTTGTTGTGGCGTAGCTATACGACATTTGCGAGGTTATACTACGCCTTCTGCGGTCATACTTTGGATGGAAGGCCGTTCATCCAATTTTAGGCACATGGTCATTGTAAAGTGGAGGTCATATCGCAGTTGCTCAGCGTTCTTAGATGTAAAATACTGAACAGGGCCGTCTTTACCCGGGGGTGCAAGGGGTGCGTGGCGCCCGGGCGCAGGGGCGCAAGCCAATCCTTAAACCTACACATACCATGCGTAAACCTTTTCGAAATTGAAATGAATAAAAAACGATTAGCTATATGACTCAAGTTAAGGCGAAAGCGCCAGGGTAGCCCGCGAAATTCAATTTTTTTTAGGTTTTTTGGAATTTGCTGGTCAGTATTAAGTTGTACGTTGATTAATATATATGAATCGCGGCCGTAAGAAATATGTGTTTACAGAATTATAATCATTAGTCATCAACACAACTCTCTAAGAACATTAAGTCCAAAGAATAACTGTTTCATGAAATCATCATTCTTTGGACTTACGTGGTCTTAGAGAGTTACAACGCTAGTTTCCGTATTCATCGAGAGAGGGCGTAAGTGTCATTGTAATATTATTATTGTTTCCCCCCGCAACCGCGTATAACAACGACTTATTTGACAGAAGTGCCGTTTCAATTATTTTGACGGATACTTATTGCTACTTATTTGACTGATGGGCCGTTTTAGTTACATAAATTATGCTTATTGCTTCTTATGTCATAAGTTTAATTGATACTAAACTATGTTTATTTGGGTTAAAAGGAAGGCCAGCCCACTCTAAAACGAGATCCAACTAATTATTATAAAATAATGTTCAAAATGGGTTAAAGACTTGTGTTGGTGGTCTGACCTGCATTCTAACTAACAACATCTCTTCCTGTCTCTCTGTATCTGTTTATCAACATGTAGGTAAGTTGCAATTTTAGATGGTATTTTAGAAAAACAAATAAGACGTCTGATAATACTTATTGAAATAATGGCGACAAATTGTAAGTATAGTGTAAATTTGTGCACTTATTATCTTAGTGGCATTAGCCATAGGCATTTTCACGTAACGTGTGACGAAGTTACAAAAACAATGGCAGGTGCAATTATTAAAATTGAGGAATAAATAATATAATTTACTAAACAAAAACCGGGCAAGAACTATTCGATTGGTTAAGTGCAAACTTTTCAAAGATTGATTGCAGTACAATCAGTAAAATCTGCAGAAAATGAAAGAAAATATGACATGTTTTCCTAGCTCGCCTCAACATTTCATCAAAGTGAAAGATAATAAATGGAGAAGCTCTTGCGCGTGATCTTGGGTGTGTGGGCTTTAATGAAACGAGCAAATAAAGAAAACTCTTCTTCATCTTTACATTACGTACAGTAATTGAAGCAAGACCCTCTGATTCTGGAATTGCGCCGACTGACGAAAGAGGGTAGACACGGTAAACAACCGAATTCAGATCCAGAAGTACTAGAATCAGTTCGCCAGAAAAGTAAAGGAAATAAAGTCCCGAGAATTGAAAGCCACTATTTACGTGCTCATACCTCTCGTGAGTATATTGATGGTGGACTAACCTTGGCAGCCTTACATCGTGACTATGAATGCTAGCGCAGAAGTACAGATAAACAAGCTGCTACATTGTACATGTAGGTACAGCCAGAATTTCATGTTTCTTACAAAATAAAACGTTTATTTTCCATCGACCAGTTCTTTTATTTCTTGACTTTCACAGAGGGTTTTATAAGCTTCCGGGTGCATAAATGACATTTTTGGAAGCTGTTCAAAGTGACAACGGCACAATTGCATGACTCTTCCACTTCCTTGATCTTTATGAAAATATCCTGAATACCTGAAGTGGAAATTTCCATCCCTGAATATAAATTGACGTCTATACTAGTAATCAACCTCATAAAATCAGTAAAAAAACGTAAAATAAACCCATAAATCCATTTTTAACATTTATAAAATCTTTGATCCTCGTTTCTGTAAAATGTGAAAAACGTAGATGTGCCAATATATTACTAGGTGAGCATAAGATAATATAATCATATTAAAGATATCTACTCCGGCTTACCTCTTACATAAATTGACCCTTCGCTACTGTAATACAGCAAATAAAACTAACCGAAGATTTCAAAATTAATTTAGAAGGTAATTTTGCATTCAATTTTAGTAGGTATTGTGATTGCATAATGTATATGAGAGCCTACAATGTTCCCACTGCGGGGACACAGACCTCCTCTCGGTAAGAGGGAGTGAGTCGATTATATAATCATACATTCCTAAAGTAATTCTTACAGATGGCATGGCATTTCATGATTGTCTCTGCCACTGTTTGTCTCTGCATCACCCGAAGGTAGGGATGCCCAAAAAAGACTGTTGTATCGATATATCGCATCGTAACCGTATCGAATGCGCTTGTATCGATACGCGATATTATCGTATCCCTTTGTATCGATATATCGCATCGTAACCGTATCGCTTTGGTATATCGATTGGGTAGGTTATTTCGTAGGTAAAATATTATTATAAACCTAAATATATCTTAAACATTAAAGAAAGACATACCTTTTTTTAATTTTTACAATATATTGTAAGTTATAAAAGAAAAGTATTTATAGTATGTATGAAAGGTTAGTGTAGTACATAAATAACTCTAAATAATCCCGACCTCTGCTTATTACGAATAACAATATTATGTCTAAAGGTAGGTAGGTTTAATATAAACAAAAAGAAATAAATTTTAATCAGTCATAGTTTGATACGATACGTTAATGCGATTTTTTTTTTGGAATACGATATATCGAGGCGCATCGTATGGCCAAAATATCGTATTAAATATCGATATATCGTATAGCGCTGTATCGATATTTCGATATATCGCATCGTATTGGGCATCCCTACCCGAAGGTTGATTGGTAGAAAATCTGTACATTTATGTGCTTGAAGTTTTAAATAAATAATTAAATGGCAGCACTGCACCTCCGTGTGCCAGCCAGCACATCAAGCTACAATCAATTTTGAGCCTTATACAGAAAATAGTGGCCACTATTATACGTTTTAATAGTGATTATAATAAAACCAAACAAATGTAAAACTACCGTTTAATAATATTAACGTATAATCATGTAGATATTTTCTGCATTTCATCACTACATAGTATAAAACAAAGTCGCTTTCTCTGTCCCTATGTCCCTTTGTATGCTTAAATCTTTGAAACTACGCAACGGATTTTGATGCGGTTTTTGAAGTGAAAACTTCTTTAGCGGCGCTGTGTATGTACTTTTTTGGAATGGGTAAAAACTTCTAAATTCGCGTCAGGTCACGTGACCCTGATCGAAAATTCGTAAGACGTAAAACGTCAGACGTCTCGCCCACAGCCTCGATTCTAACTAGGCATGGGTAATATCGCTTTTACACTATATCAAATCGTATCTATGTATCGGTTTAGAATATCGGATATCGTATCTATATATTTCAATATCTATTTGGCTGAATCAGTGTGGAACTCGGAATCGAAATTGGTACTGTGATATTTAGGTTTCGGTTTTGTTCGATTCATTACATCATTGTATTTTATTTGTAACTGTATATTCGAAATCAGTGAATGTATTGTTGATAATATGGCACTCTGAAATGAAACTAGTACAGCCGTTTCGGTTTTCTAGATTTATATTTTTATCAATTATTTAAATATGTCAAGTATCTATTCATCAGTCATGAGTGAAGCTAATAACTGAAGACTGACGAAAACAGCAAAGTGCAATCAAGGTCAAGGGTCACGTAAAGTGATTTTAAAACAATTTTTGATGTGAAACATCTATAGCCGCACGTAAAACAAATTTCTGGCGTGGCGACGCATGCCGTGGCGACGCGTCACCACGCTTTATGATGGTGTAAGTATATATACAGTCACAGTCTTGTGTACTGTGTGGCGACGCGTCGCCATGCGCAATGTTTCACATCTGCCAGGCGTCCCGTGACGGCTCACTTTTTTTGTTGAGAATGCCATAGGTACGATTTAAAACCCTTTGACGTTTATTGATGGTTACCTGTTTACAAGTGTTTACAAAATAATGTATTCGGTATTAAACTCTATGCTCCTGTATATAATGTTTAAAATTAGTATTAGACGTTAGCTTAACGCTCTTTCTCGCTCGTTCATCTCTAGCTACATCACTCCCGCCCGCGCGCATCGCAAGGATACGGTACCTACAACCGTATAACTACTACTGTACCGGAATCAGTTTGAACCGAATATCATAGATCATGTGATACGATATCGTTATAGTGTCTCGTTCTAGGTACGCGGATACCTGAAATATAGATACAGTACTGTCCGATATATAGGTATTGGATATTGTACCGATATATAGATATTGTATCTATATACGATTTGTATCGCCCACTCCTAATTCTAACTGTCAAATCAAAAAGCTCTAAATATTCGGGCGTAGACTGACAAAAATAATAAACTGTACTTAATTTTTTAAATATTTCTATTCTTTTACTACACAATTGAAGCTACATTTATTAGAAGAAGCTAAGAAAAGTGATAATTTGAAGAAAGCTCGACAGGCGAAACAAATACGAAAGTTTAAAACAATATTCCGTGATACAGATTTTATCCATATTTACAGGCTTTCTGAGGATTTAATTAATATATTGGAAGATGACTTAAGTCCATATATGCGTCCGCGACTTCGTTCCAGTGGTTTAACCAAGAGGCTAAAGGTTTGTTTACATCTAGGTTTCTTGAGATATGATGGTGATGGTATGATCACCACACACCAACAAAAGCCTAGGTATTGAATTCCTGATGTTTCAGATATTATGCACACTATCATTTTTGGCTAATGGAAGTTACCAAAAAATCATTGGGAAGAATGTAGACACATACATATCTCAGTCTTCTGCCTCTAGGGCAATCCACGAAGTTATTATTTACAATACAATGATAACTTAAACACAAGTCAAGATTGCACTTAATTCTAGCTTCATTCATTGATTTCAGGTGACTCAGGATATCCTCAAAGGCCTTATTTAATGACTCCCTTTAGTAATTCAGAAACTGAGACTCCAGAGCCATTACAACAATTTGCACAGCAGTGCAAGAAACAGTGTAGAGGACTATTGGAATCCTGAAAGGACGGTTCAGATGTTTATTAGTACATAGGGTATTGTACTATGATCCTATAAAAGTGGGAGAAATTGTGATGGCTTCCTGTGTTTTAAACGACATATGTAATAGAGCCGGGCTACCAGCTCCTATGATGATGAGACCAATGTGACTTAGATGAAGAATCTAGGTTACTTGGAATCCTGACACATCAGGCTCCAACACATGATGACTTAGAGAGTAGGCTGATAAGTAGGCGAGATTTAGTTAATCAATTATGGCGAGCATGTTGTATCTACAATTTATGCGTTCCTTTACAGATGTGGTTAACGTGTTTAGATAGAATATACTCACCATTATTGATTAGATACAATAAATAGGTATTTAAATTATTAATAAAAATATTATTATAATCAACAATTGTCATAACATTTAAGGTGTGTATTTAAAGTGTGGTGTTTAAGGTGTATATGATTAGTATAATATCAATAGCCTATAATAATATGTGCCTATTTATACCTTAGTCCCTATTTGTACTATATTTTTAAATGGGTAAGAGTGTATACAGGGGTATGAGAAATTAAACAGATAACTGCATTATTTTCTTTTTTATTTACTATTAAAAACAATCAATCAAATCAAAAATCATTTATTCAAAATGACTTTTGATATTCAGTTAGAAAAACTTGATTCTATACAATAGTAGGTATGCAAAGTAATTAACATTACAAGAAACAGGACATTTAATTAAATAATTTAGTATTATACAATGAAAACTACCCAAGCAAAACAAAATTAAATAAGTACCTAAATAAAAGCCTGCAGGCATAAAGAGCATGCCCGCTAACAAACATTGACATTTACTACAAAAAAACAGTTCTTATACTTAAACTTCTTAACATCCATCTTAAATAAACTTAAAATTATCTAAACATAGTAGTAGATCCATGTTTCGGAGATTCAACTTCCTCGACTGATGGATGCTCATAAATCCTGCAGTGCCTGGGTCTGCCTTGACCATGACTCACTTATTTCCTTAAAAGTCGAACATCCTCTGCTGGTTGTCAATAAGAAGTCTCTCATTTTCCAAACACCTCTCTTTAATGGCGACAAAACATTCAGTCAGGCTCGCCATTTGGATTGCCTTTGAGAAGGTGGTGAGTGCTGGATCAGACGGCGGTGTGCCGTTCGATGCCTACGAGATGCTATGAACATAAAAATGCAACAAATTACTATACAGAGGTAAAACAAATATGTAAGTATCATCAACATCACATCACTCTCCCTCTAAAGGAATAGATATTACAATGTAGTATACATATTAGATGTAGTCTATATCTTGATTCTATTAGATGTAGCCTATATCTTGATCTTGATTGAATAAGGGCTGCTGTTGAAAAAACCTACAGAAAATCCCAACAAATTGGCCCAACCCGGGAATCAAAAGTGAGACCACTACTATGTAGTGCTTTTTACACTAAACCAATAATTAACCAAATTATAATTAAGTTAACCTTACATGAAGATGCAATTGGGGCATTACTCCTATGATGACGCATTGCAAGACTGCAAGTGGTGATCTAGCCTCAAACTGTAATACAAAAAAAAGTTATCTAAATATCCATTATAAAGTTAAAACATATTATTGTAAGACTTTTATTTAAAACTTCACCTTTTGTTCTGTATTAGGCTGGTTTTCCATTGGCACATTGTCCCTATACAAAGATGGGCCTGGTTGTATGTCCGTTCGCCCTGCAAATATAACATTACATTATTATATTTTATTAGAATTAACTTACTGGTATTGAAGGTGTGGACTGTTCGGTCTGGAGCATGCCTCTAGTAGATTGTTCTACAGGCAGTAATTGGTCAGTAGGTCGTCTTAGGGGTTGCTTAGGACTCTACAAAATTAAATATGAAAATTATAATTTCCAAGTACCTATACAGTTTTCATATTATGTAATGAAAGTATAGCACTTCTTGGCATGCTAAAACACACAATGTTACGTTACAACAATAAAGTTATACGTACATATTATAGTAAAACAATAGCTAATCATGTAATTTACTTAAATTTTATTAATATCTCGTGTATCATACAATACTCGTGGATGAGACAATAGTAATAATAGCCATATACTATCAGTGAAAAAATCATAATACTCACATTTCATTAGGTAGTTGTATTTATCCTCTTAGTCACAGAACTACCTATGTTAAAAGCACTCGCTGATACAAATAATCAAGGCTTGAACAAGAATCAAGCACCCAAAAGTTTAAAAACTACAAATTCAAGTGATTTTGTTAGCGTCGCGTCATCGGTTGTTATTGTTATGTCATGTTGACTTTTAATTCATCGTCGCGTCGCGTTGCACGAATAGAGCAAAGGAATCGTCATTCAGCCTTAAAATGTAATAAGAAATATGAAATAAGCTCTTTTAAATATGATATTGGTTATAGTTTAACTGTATTCCTTATAATACTTAAAGATAGACCTTTAATCAATGACGTATTATATATAGACACGTTATCAACCAACATCTCGGCGCTTAAAAACGGCGAAAATACTAGATAACTACTTATACGCGTAAAGAAAGGGAAAGAAAATATGACACCGTACGGCGGGATGTCTGTTGCTAGAGGGAGATAAATAAACATCTTCAGTTACGTCACAGGATAAGTAATAGTCAAATTACATGCTCATTGGTCGAGCGCATGAGTGACGTAGCTATCAGAGTCACTTCATGCGCCGGCCGCCATTAGACGCAGCGTCGTACAAAATAAAATAAAATAATCTAGTTTTGTAAACTTACGCGTGAAATGACACATTTTTGTCTTTAACTTTTGGGGTATAATTTTTACTTCCTCTGAAAACACACGACGGCTTATTTTCTTTATGTTTTGCACAGGTTTTCACATACGATATAAATTAAAAACAAACATACGTCGCGTCGCGTCGCGCGACAGGTTGGTGCGTGACTGAGCGCAATGTGGCCAATTGGCTTCATTTCATGTTGCCATTTTAGAGTGCGGACAACGTATCTATAGTTTTATACATCATTGCCTTTAATATATATTTTAAACCTATAAAACTCTCAGTCGAGATTGATCGATTATAATTTATAGAATTTGTGTCAAGCCCTACGTTCGTCTGAGAAACAGCGACGGGAGGTTACAGCCTTGGGTTCGACGACGAGCACAACCACGTTAGTGAATACGGTTTGAATCAGCGCTGTACGCTCGGTCGATCTCAAGGCTGTCTCGTCGACGAGCTCGTCGCAGCTTACAGCCATGAAATTGTCTTTTAGAGAATAGCACTGCTGAAGTCTATCCTGTGTGCTTATTTGTAAATCTGAATAAATTCCTTTCACGAGAAGAATAAACCAGTCACTTTGTTCAAGTTTTCACTTCTGTCGGCACTACCGGAGTGCCAGTGTTTTTTTTTTAATAGATAGAGTGATTCAAGAGGAAGGTTTATATGTATAATAATAATAATGTTTCCGTGCGAAGCCGGGGCGGGTCGCTAGTTCTAAAATAAAAGAAATAACCAAACAAACGATGAGGGTGCCACTGCGCGGTCGGCGTTTGGTCAGCGCCCTCTTATGTAAGTAGGTAATATCAAGCCCGACAAGATTTCTCGTCCGAAAAACTTGATCGAATCGTGAAGTAAGATCAGAGGATGTTGTCCGTGGTCGTTGAAATAAGTACCGGCAGCCTACCAACATAGGAATTACTGTAAAGCTGCCTGTCCACCGGAGCGGAGCGAGGCTGTAGACCGGAGAAATATTAACCAATAGTATTGCATAAAAATCTCAATGTCATTTTCTATTGGTTAATATTTCTCCGTTTCTCTGCTCCGCAGCCTTTCTTTTCGACAATGGACAGGCAGCCTTAACCGCACATCAGTGGTACCGATTTGCCATTGACAGCGTCTTTACTTCGTAGCAGTAAGGGCGGTTTTCGTAGTGCCAGTGTTAATATTGATGAGCTGTACCTATGTACGAATACAATTTTGTAATAGGACAAATAAAAAGTGAATTAAGAAAGAACTCATATTTTATTAACATAACTTAAATTAATATTTATAGATAATAATATAGTTCAATAAATATCACTCGATAAATACTGAAATAATTCATTCATTAAAATAAAGAAGATGGTAGCACTACCTTCCATAACAAAAATCCAGTCTGCCTTTACTGAAAAATTATAACAGAACTGCGGGGTAATTGCGTAAACAACTTAAAAATAAATGTAACTAAAACAAAATTCATTCAATTTGCAAACTACAAACAAAACCCCCAAAAATATTTTAAACCATAATAACCAAGTAATTAATAAAGAAAATACTATAAAAATTTTAGGTCTATCAAAGTGTTACTCAACTAGGGTGCAGATTCAAGTAAGCAGTAGTAGACCGTATGACTTTCTTCTAGATCTGTCTTTCACTCACAGACATAAGAGTTAATTTTCGCTTGTCCACTAGCAAATGTCCTGCATTTACTGCGGTTTCAGTTGGTTGAATTTGCAGAAATAACCTATTACGCAAGAGTAACAGCTTTGGCTTTTTAAAATTTTATTTTTATTAGGTACTGAATGGGACCCTTGACCTATATCACGCCTGATGGAAAGCGATGGGTGAGGTCTATGATGGAACGAACGTGCCTTGCGTGAAGAAGATGTCTGTTCACTCTTGCTTTGAAAGCTTTGAGCTGGCCTAGCTAACGAACGTAATAAGGAATTTCAATAAAAATCGAGACCAGCTTAGACGTTTCGATACAGTCACGAGCATAAGTATGTATACACTTGGCTTTATTCAAAGACGATTTTCTCCTTTAGTTTTGAATGAAATTTTATGTTATAAGGAACAAAATATTTTCGAACCCATAGGTTTGTGTAAAGTGTCGTATTTCAACGTCGCATTCGTTATTTCACGAAAAAATCGGAATTGAAAGTTGCCAAGTGTTGACATATTAGTGCTCGTGACTATACTATACCACTTACGTGCAGCCTACCCTAACTATCAGAAAGGTCTAATGCTAGTGGTTATTTTACAAATAGTTAGGCTACTTCTTTTGGAATGTCATCTATTCCCTCTTGAGTGTCAGCACCATTTTACGCAGCTCTCCGCGTGCAATTTTCCCTGAAGAGGTCATAGGAAGCTGGTCCATGAAGATCACACCACCTCGTATTCTTTGAGAGTCTGATAGTTTATCTGGAAGAAGAATTCAAATGTTAAGTATTTACAAGTAAAACAGGGTTGCTGCAAAGGTTGCTAAAAAATTATATTCGGTAGGTCCTAGGTAACGTCATCAGACCACTTTCCTCATCAAACTAGGGCATTAATCAGAGAAAAAAAATCAAATCATGTCATCTAACTAGTCTGTTTTGTCCCACTGCGGGGAAAAGCAGAGCCTATCCCTCTCCCGTTTCCACACAATTTTGTCTTTTCCTACCGAAAGGACTGGCCGAAGAGTCCCCTCCTACCAAAGTAGGAGTCAAGCTCGTCCCGCCATAACATCACCGTCTTGGCCTGCCGCTATGGCATCGTGCGTTTAGTAGGACCCCTGGCCCAGTCCCACTTAAACATAGCGGCTTTCTGGGTAACGTCCGTACTGTGAGTTTTGAAGCGCAGTATTGTGTTATTATTGGATACTGCGCTCCATAGCTCGCTGGCAGACCTCGAGCTTGGACCTCTGCTGAAGTGTCAAAGACCAGGGGGCCTAAAAAGGTCACTTTGGCAGAATCATAAAAGGATAACATTATGAATCCTAATATGGCGAAGACAGTCCGTGATTTTTTTTTCGCTGCACAGGTATAATCAAAGAGAAATTGGGATTGAATTTGGATTGGATTGATTGGTATGGCACAGACCAAAAAAAGTAACTGAAAAATCCTGCACCAATGAGATTTGATACGATTAACGTAACAGTTAACTGACCATTAAGATTCATAATGTTATCCTTTTATGATTCTGCCAAAGTGACCTTTTTAGGCCCCCAGGTTTGAGCACAAAAATAAATAAACAAAGGAAAAGAATACGTACTAGCAACCATCTCCTTAATCTCTTCCGCCGTGACGCTGAACCCTGGACTCCTCACGACGCACGCGACAGGATGCTCTTCATCATCTTCGTGAGGCACGCTGGTGACGCTGACGTCATACACGCCAGGATGCTCCCTGATCACTGCCTCGATGTTCGGGGGAATTACCTAAGGAGGTTATAATATGGTTAAAAAAAGACAAACACTAGTACTTCTGCGGAGTAATTGAGTAACACTCTAACAGTCTATAGGAGCGGCTTTCATTTTGACAGTTCAACAACATTCATTGCGTTATCTACGCTGTTGAGCAGACAAATTTTTCAAACTTTATGAAGCAATGGATTGGCCCTTAGGGCCTGTGCACACCACGTTATTTAAACGCGCCGTTGACGCGGAGCCGAGTAAAGGAAATATCAGAAAGAATGCTAAGCGAAAACGAAGTAATAGCGAGGGCAGACGATGCGATGCGGCGGGGTGGGTCAGGGGAAGAAGAAACACCCGGACGAATCGCGGGCCGAAACTAGATTGAAATAAAATGGAACCATCATGGGCGTAGCCACACTGGGGCAAGCTGGGGCGCTTGCCCCACCCTGGCTCTGACAAGAAAAAAATACGGAAATTAATGCATTGAAGGAAATGGAAGTGGCGGATCTGATCAAAATTTCGGAAATGCACTTTTATCCCAGCGTAAAAACTGCGCTCGCTATTTTTCTTGCCCAGCCATGTACGACCTGTACAATAGAGCGATCATTCAGCACATTACGGCGGCGGGTCAAAACGTTGCTTCGCTCAACCATGAGCGAAAATCGTCTAAGCGGCCTGTGTATGCTAAGTGTAAGTGTGCACAGAACGAGGATCGCCGAATCAAAAAATACATTTGTAGAAGAAGTGCTAAATAGGTTCTGCCAGAACCCACGCCGGCTTCTCTTGAAGTAGGTAATATTACTTATAAAGTTAGTTAAAACTTAAATTTATAAACACCGACTATTCATAATTAAAACTATGATATCTGTCCTGTGTGTAATTGTTTATTTTCTGTACCTATAAAAATGTGAGCTGGTCATTCCATAATCAACCTATAATGTTCAGACACAATGTAAAAATTGTTATTGAATAAATGAATTGAATTGAATTGAATGTTCCCACTGCTGGGACACTAGGTCTTCTCTCTTCGAGAAGGAGTGAGCTGTAATATACCACGCGGGCCCAGTGCGGGTTAGTAGGTACTACGTCACATGTCTTCGAAAATATGGTTCTAGGACATGCCGGTTTCCTCACGATGTTTTCCTTCACCGTTTTGAGAGCAGTTGTGGTCATTGTTTATGGGCAATATTGCGTTATGAACTTATAGGTACTTAACCGATAAAAACAACTCTTAGTGATACAGTTCACAATCAACATACTTGACACATAAAATAAAGAATTACATCACAAAACAATTTGATAAAGCGAAGAGTCGGTAAGTAATCAGACGACAAGTTCAAACATTTACATTGCAACAATGCAATGACTGTCACAGTTAGATTAGGATGGAGATCAGTTTAAGAGGTGGCCTTCCATATAAAAATAACTGTAATATCGTAAAGTTAAAGAGAAATTAATTAAAAAGTTGAAAGGACATGGCCGGATCACAACAAGATCATGATGGGTGTGATCAATTTATTGTGCGTCTATTCAAATGATAACAGCCATTTGACAGTGCAATATTTTTATCTCACGAAGTGACGCGCGCTTTACTTGTGTTAACCAAGTGTACTAACACGCTGTGAATGAGTGCGTGAAGACGAGCATCGTGAGCACATAACACATACACACACACACACACATTTCCGACTTCACCATTATCACGGACGGTACCGAGAGCTCCTGCGATTACACACACATTCACAGCTTGTTTGTGCACTTGTTGACCACAAGTAAAGCGCGCGTCTCTTCGTGATATAAAAATATTATAATATGAAATGGGTATGTCGCCGCGTCCAACTGACATGGTGTGTAATTTTGCTTAGCAATTATTTCCCTGACTGTACTATGCTCACTTACATGGTACATCCGGTATTTGATCCGCATCTTGAGCCTCTCGACGAAGAAAAAGTACCCCTCCTCATCTTTGTACAGAATGTCCCCTGTTTTGTACCAGCCGTCCTCTGTGAAACAGGCTGCAGTTTCTTCAGGGTTGTTGTAGTATTCCTGAAGGAAAAATAGTATTGTATTAGCATAATCAGCTAATGATGATGTTCACACAGCTGGGGACACAGGCCCGGTGATGGGGAGATGTCACGTGTCTTCGAATTTTTAATTCTAGGTTATGCTGGTTTCGTGACCGATTCTCACTACAGAAGTACAGACACAATGGATTTTGATGCGGTATTCGCTACCCCTCAGATGTTTTTTGTGTAGATGGTTTATGTGTATTAGTACTTGACTTTTTTTTGGAATGGGGCCGATACTTGGGAACCGTCTGGTCATGGAGATATTGAAGGTCAAAGTTCCAACTCTATTTGACTAACTTTAAATACCCGCTTTCCAATAATAATTCCGCACCCATGCATGTAACGGTACAGGAGTTGTGGGGATGCATGAGAGCAAATAAATAATATGATAAGACGGCAGTTGTGTTTTTAATTTTGATCCAGCCTGTCCCTTGCTGCCCTCTCCCAGCGATGCCCTTTTTTTTATCGTGGAGAAATGCTCATGCATACTGCACTACCACGGTGAGATAGTGCAGTTATGTGGGACTCTAACCCACTAAAACTCCACGGTGTTCTCCTCTGCCGCTTACGGCGGGAACGCGGGCACGCGTTAGCACTCATCCGTGAACCCGCCGCGGCTGTCCGTTACCGGACCCTCCTCTGGGAAGTACTCCCCATCACCGGCGCACCAGAACACATAGCACGCCGTGACCACCCCAGTCCCAGCGATGCCCTAAGCCAACGTCCGTACCCCACAGGGGTGTCCCTAGCGTGCAGTCGCTCAGTTTTTAAGTTTTATAAATCCTGGCTGGAGGCATTAATTTATTGAGACATCCACAGGCAAGCTCGTTTAAGCAGACGACAATCTCATAGAATGAACTGCGAGAGGCCATTCAAAAATAAAAAAAACCGGTCAAGTGCGAGTCGGAATCGCGCACCGAGGGATTTAATTTTTTTTTTTTTGTAATGTAACTACAAATTCACGGTTTTCGGATTTTTCCTTTACTTGTGCTACATGACATTCATCATTTCAGCCGAAATACGTCCACTGCTGGACATAGGCCTCCCCCAAGCACCTCCACTTCGACCAGTTCTGTGCTTCTCGCATCCAACGGGTTCCTACGGCCTTCACAAGGTCGTCGGACCACCTTGTGGGAGGCCTTCCAACGCTACGTCTTTCGGTACGCGGTCGCCACTCCAGAAACTTTCGGCCCCAACATGAAATTGCTGCTTGCCAAATTTCATGATTCTGGTTAACGGGAAGTAGATACCCGGATAGAGGTTTTGATTCCGGAACATTAACGCCCGTATCTTTTGATTGCGTTGACTTAGAAGTTTGATTTTTTCACTGCTTCAATGGATTGCAGCCCTGACTATTTGAGAAAAAGAAGTTAGAGAAAGAAAGAAAGTTTCTGAGAAAAAGGGTCTTGACAACGAAGTGATCTTATAAGGATTCCGTTTTTCCTTTTGAAGTATGGAACCTTATAAATAGTGTTGCCCAAATGCAAGACCAAGACAAGACCTTAGCCAGTCTTGGTCTTGGTCTTGCGTCAATACACCTGGTCTTGGTCTTGGTATTGCGCTCTCAGTCTTGGTCTTGGTCTTGGTCTTGCAGCAAGAGTCTCGCAAGTCTTGCGAGACTCTACTACTTAGACTAGACTATATTCAAATACCTATTAGCCTATTGCTCAGGGTGGCAGGGACATGGACGCGCAACCGCTTACCATGGATTCAGTAGTACATGATTCTGGACCCCCCTGCGTTGAAAATTTTCGTCGGCTTTTTCTTAATTTTTACGTTTTTTTCTGCAATTTTTTTTACTGTAAACTGTATAAAATCATTATTTCTATCTGACCCAATGAGATTTTTAATTAAAAAATAGTAAATTCACTTGTTTCACTTAAAACAGCAATGTAAATAAAACTCGAAAGAGCTACCTGATCAGCTGTATTGCTAAAGTTTATTTGCGAGGTCAACACTGTCTTCGTACCTACGCTATTAGCTTTCAAATGCCGCGACAAAGGGACCGCAGCGCCAAGCGGTCTCCTCGTATTATTAACGCACTTGAAAATAAACTTTCAAATTATTACAATAAAGAGCATAAATGCTTGAACGTGACAAAAAATGCGGAAGATTGCGGGAATCCCCGCGCGGCGTCGAGTCGGCCATGAATTCACACTTCTTTTGCATTTCGCCGATTTTAACGGATTTTTGCCAGTTCCTAGATTTTGTTGATCGCAAACGGGCGTGCTGTTTGCAAATTTGTGATCTTAACGTACTACGTATTACGTACCTACTGTACGTAATACACTGACCGACCAACAGTTTATTCGCGGAACGTCATATTTTACCAATCAACCATGAACCTTAATGCTTTAGCGATAAAGTTGAAAATCTGTTAAAGAAATATGGCAGATTGTAGTAGCTTGATGTGCTGGCGTCTGTACCATAACATCGGCTGGCTTAAAAACTGCAACTAGTACTAGACCTACTCGACTCGCTGTTAGTTTTAAATTTTGCTGAATAGAAGAATAATATAAACTTTGAAACATAAATACCTACATAATTTTTACCAACCTACTAACGTTAGATCTGCACATTAGACTTATACAAGTATAATATAATACTCTAAGTAGATATACCTACAAGGTATGAAATGAACTTTGGTAGAAAGTTATGGTAGGTACATTTTTATCACATATGGGAACAAATTTGTAAGTAACACGCTACCTACCTACTTAATAAATAGTCGAAACATATAATAAATCAATACAATATCTTTCAGTGTTATGACGATACAGTTTTGATACTGGGGAACGTCTATCAAAATCGGGATTGAAACCAATACCTACTATAACGCCCAAATCTCAGTCTGACTTAACTGCGAGACGCAAGAGTCTTGCAGGCTTAGTCTTGTTCTTGCTCAAGTCTTGCTGGGTTCAGTCTTGGTCTTGGTCTTGCTACAATAAGTCGGTCTTGGTCTTGGTCTTGGTCTTGCAAAAATGCAAGAACAAGACCAAGACTGCAAGACCAAGACCGATTTTGGGCAACACTACTTATAAAAGAAAGGCAATTATTTTTCTAGTTCATGGGGATACATGCATTTCCATCAGTGGATTACTATAGACTGATGCTGAAGAGTATAAAAATAAAGAAGAACCTGTCATCACGCCTTTCATCTCCGAAGGGTGAGGCAGAGGTGCACCCATTAGTACTGTTACGAGCTTGGGGTTCGTGACAATTAAAAACTGCCGATTTAATAACCAAAAATTGACTCACAACACAAATTACAACTCAAACACACTAATTATGAAACACAATTTCACTACTGATCACTCTTAAGTCGCACTTGAATAAATATCGCTTCGATGTACTCGCATGTATCGCTTATTCAAAACTATGTGTGTCTCGCGACCCACCCGGCGTATATAGTGCCACAGAGCTACTATATAAATGTATATACTATACTATATAACAGATGTTTATCTGTTCGAGATACCGGTCCCGACTAACCCGATGTCGATAGTTCTCGGAATTTCTAGGACCTTGACCCTACTAGTTCTACTACCCGATACTAGATGGCGCTAGTGGTAACTAATGTCACCATGTACCAGGCATCAATTGTGGCGCGCAACAGTACATTCACCTTTCACAAATTATATTCAAGTCCCAGGTAATAGGGGGCGAGCCTATTGCCATCAACCGGACACAAATCCAGACGGATCCAAGCGGTTACTGAGAAATTCCAGATGGAAAACCCAACAACACTCCCCGACCTGGGAATCGGACCCTCCTGCTCAACAGTAGCGCTTGCGAATAAAGAAGAACTCACAGTAAAACTGGCCCCTTTTGTCCATATTTCTCCTGGCTTCTTCGGTTCTGTTATTTCTTTGCCCGTCTCTGGATCGACTATCTGAAAAATGAATGTACAAATGAGATAATCTGTTTGGTTATTTTGGCCAAACGCAGACGTGGAGAAAACAGGATCAAATGTATTCTGCGTTCGCGATTTAGTTCCCAAATATATAAACGTTTATGGTTTTAAAAAAACGTACGCCATAAAGTTCAGCTCCGGCTACAATTAAAAAAAGAAATGAATTATTCAGAAGAAAATCCTCCAGACCGAATTTCGCCCATGGCGACCAATACCAGAGGAGCCCACTCTTCGGCGCGGGAGGTATTTTAGTGCACTTAGTAGTGAAATTCCCAATGAAATTTTGAAATTTTCAACTTTCAACTTTCCAACCCGGGAATCGACCCCAGGACCACACGCTCAGCAGTCGCGCTTAACCACGAGACCAACGCTTCAATATTAAGTACTAGTCATACTAAAATTACCTTGATTTACAATCACATTAAGTTGATATTCGTTTAAATGGAAATAACATCAATTGGAAACAAGGATTTATGTCTTCACTATTCTGACCCTTTTCCATTTATAAACTACGAGTAGAAACAGTCATACCAAGCAGTATCATAGTGCCGAGTAGCTGGGTAAAATACTGGCTAAAATACTGGTATTCAGCTACATTCGGTAAGACTGGAAGTCGACCCCAACATAGCTGGGAAAACGCTAGGCAGATGATGATGAAACTAAAAATGTCTTGATATAAGTTACAAACCTTGATTGCCGGTAGTGTAGCCGCGGTCTTGCCACAGTTACCAATGGGTCCTTCTGGAGCCCCAATGAAAATTGGACCTAAATTCTCAGTCTGTCCATAAACTTCCACCACAGGGGTACCTGGGCGCACCCTTTTCTGTAAACAAAAATAACATATACTTTAAAAATAACTATCCATTTTGAAAATTGACAATTCGCTGCACCCTTTTTTTTTCAGGATGGGTAATCATCAAATGACCCCTCCCGCTCTGGGAGGAGCTGAAGGGAGTGTCAGACTCTTACTGGATAAAACCCACCCGTGTTCCTTCCTTAGCCCTTATGTTCCGGGCCAGCGGTAACCCTTTCGGACAATCCCGCTGACTAGGCCTCACCCAATAATAGCTCTAAGCTAGCTATAAGTATATATAAATAAATAAATAAATAAATAATAGCTCGAACGATCCGTTCCTGCGTTGAACGTAACACATTTCTACGACGTACGTTCGTATGTACCTTCACTAGTGGACCGCCTTATCCTCTCAACGCTGCTAGATACATATTATAAGTTAGCTTCTGCCCGCGGTTATGTAGGTATGTCGTATAGACTTCTTTCCCCAGGATTCAAAGCATTTCATCAAAATCGGTCCAGCCATTTCGGAGATTATCCGGAACAAATAGACAGACAGACACAGACAAAAACTTTAAAAATTGTTTTTTGATAAAAGTACCGTTTAATACAACCTTAAGTTATTTTGACATTCCAAATAGACACTTCAATTTTATTTATTTGTATATATGTAATGTATGATATTGTTACGAGCTTGGGCGTCGTGAGAATAAAAACTGCCGATTTAATAACCAAAAAATGACACTTTAATCTCCAACACTAATAACTACTCAAACACGACACTAATTAAGAAACACAATTGCACTACTGATCACTCTTAAGTCGCACTTGAAGATGAAGATCTTTCGATGTTCTCGCTTGTATATCGCTTATTCAAAACTATGTATGTCTCGCGGCCCACCCCGGCCTTATTAATAGTGCCACAGAGCTACTACATAAACATCTAGAACGTTCGATTACATACCGGTCCCGACTGACCCGATGTCGATAGTTCTTGGAATTTCTAGGACCTTGACCCTACTAGTTTTGCTACCCGATACTAGATGGCGCAAGTGGTAACTAATATCACTATGTACCACGCAACAATATGTTCGCTATTCGTGTCTGTGTGACCGCGTTTTACTTTTATTTAGAGAATTTGTTACGGAAGGTTAGGTGTAGGTATAATTCATATTTATACTTAATATAAAATTTACATTATACAGGATGTAAAAAGACATATCACATAGCAGTCAACTACGCATTCTAAGTAACATTGCACAAAAATAATTGCTGGGAAACGACTTTTATTTTTGTTGTGAAAATTTGCTGTTTGCGGTAGTGCGCAATGTAACACACGCAAAACATTGTGCTTATGGACGCATACAAGGGCATAGGGATCGAGGGGGTATTTAAAGTTGTGTTATATAACAAAAAAAGTCAGTAAAAGTTGGAATTTTGACCTTCAATATCTCCGTAACCAGAAGTTTTCCAGGTATGGCCCAGTACAAAAAAAATATTATAATAACGGGGAGTACAAGTGAATCTCGGCTTCGTTAACTGTCTTTTTACACCCGTTATAATAAAAAAATCTCGATGTTATGTCAAGTCGTAAAAAAACGGGCGAAGCAAAGACATGTCGCTATTACAGACGCCAGCATATCAAGCTACTACAAACTGTCAAATTTCTTTAATAGATTTTAAATTTTATCGCTAAAGCATTAGGTTCAAAGTTGATTGGGAAAATTTTACAGTTTCGGGTAGCTTGATGTGCTGGCGTCTGCACAAAAATACTAAATTACGAAAATTTAACACTTATTCTATGGTTTCCAACGCACCAGTAACTCAATATGAATATCCTTATGTATTTTTCCTCCTGACAGCACAATGCGCTCCAAGCAAGTGAAGTCGCATTTCTTCTCATTCTTGATCAAGGAAGTCGCAATAGGAGGACTCAGGAATGCATTCATAGGCTTAAAGAGATAGAAAAATCAATTTTAGACCTACTTCAGTTTCTGTTCACCAAGCAGCTGAGTAGGAAAGAAATAATAGTTTTTAATAATAAATTACTTAGGGCTGATTTTTCATGATAACTTTATTCGAGGAATAATTTTGGATAATTATTTCATACAAAAACTGTCAAACGTCAATTTTATTCCTCGAATAAAAGTTATCTGGCGATGGAAAAATCAGCCCTTAACCTGATAAATAAGTAGCAGTGGATCGATCAGAGCGGCACAATGATTGTTGACATAACCATCCCGCATGATGACATCCTCGTGAAAGCTGAGAAACATAAACAAATCAAGTATCTTGACTTGATTCGCGAGGTTGTCGACATGCGAGATGTGGACTCAGCGATCATTGTGCTGATAGTCGTGACAGCCAATGGATTAATAGCGAATAGCCTCGACCAACACCTCAGGAGGCTCTCGTTGGGCAGCTGGATCAAGGGCTTCTGGACACGGCCCGCATTGTTAGGAGGTTCCTCTCTTTGAAGCCCTGACAGCCGGGAGCTTGGACCCTGTTCCCGATACCGATGGGCTACATTTTTACATTTTTAAATGTTGTTATATTTTTTTATATTCTAATATTTAAAAATATAATTTATATGTATTTAATCAAATAAAGGATAAATAATGACTTAAGAATTATGTTAATAAACTTTAACAAACCAAAAGCATTAAGAACGACCGAACGACGTTGCACACAAGTTGGCTGCACATGCCTCCGTACCCAGTGCCTTATAAAGGGACTATCGTTTTTGAACAGATGCCAGCACATCAAGCTACTACAATCTGTCAAATTTCTTTAATAGATTTTCAACTTTATCGCTAAAGCATAAGGGTCAAAGTTGATTGGAGAAAATTTGACAGTTTCGGGTAGCTTGATGTGCTGGCGTACAGACGTCAGCACATCAAGCTACCCGAAATAAAGTTTTTAGGATGGTGTTGGAGCTTTCAATTCAATTTAATCTTTATTGCAACCTACCCATTATTGATGCTGTTTTCTTCCTCATAAGAAGAGCTCTTTTTGCCTAGCCTTATGTCTATAGACGACAAAGTATCATTTTGCTTGCTTTCAAGATTCCACCTCACTTCACCTAAATTTTCACGGTGAGATTTTTACAGAATCTACTGCGGGATAATTACGTAACACACTATCAATGCAAAGCATTGGGTTTCATTTTGACAGTCCAACAACATACATTGCGCTATTTATGTTGTGGGGCAGATACATTTTTCGAACTTATGAAGCAATGGTTTAGCAATACATGTCCAATTATATCAGATTGAGAATGATATTGTGTTAGGCAATTAGGGTGCTGGCTGAAGAGTTGTCTGCGACTTTGCAATATACATTATAAGTGTAACTGTGTAGCTTTCTGTCAGTATATGAATTTTTCGAAAGAGGGGTTGTGGCACGTGTCGATCGATCAGCTTATGCTACGCTTGCCACGGTTGGTCCGTGGATGACAAACCGCGACCATCTTTACATACCAAGACCCCTCAGTGCCTCGGAAATCACGTTAAGCCGTTGGTCCCGGCTATCATGCGTGGATGTTGTTACGGGTCATCAGAGGCCCGAAAGTCTGACAACTAGTCTTACCAAGGGGTATCGTATCACCCAGGGATGTGGTGGTCAGACAAGCAGTCACTTCATGTAAAATACTGGTATTCCGCTGCATCAGGTGAGACTGGAAGCCTATGTCAACATAGTTGGGACAAGGTTAGACAGATGGTTATGATGAAACAGTACTTCCAGAGATTACCTCTTACAAACAATTTAACCTCTTCATAACATTCGCTTAGATAACATACCTTATACTGGTTAATAATATCAATGATGTGTTCCGTGGTCGCAGGGTTAGAGGTCTGCAGCTTTGTCTGTCGCAGCAGGGGCGCAGATATGGCGCTGAAGAAAGCAGACACCCACTGTACTGGGGATATATTAAGACCTATCTTGTTTTCGCCGTTTGGTCTGAAAGAGAAAACGTTATTTAATTGTAATTACCGGTATAAAGGGCTCGTGGCTAAGTTGTAGCGGCATCTACAACGCCACATGCGAACAACGCGTCATATTAACGTCACGCAAAATCCTGCATCTCGCAAGCAGAGTTTACCGCGCAACTAGCATAGATACAACGGCCCGACATGACATGAATCATCGGGCAGTTGCCCGCCAGACACAAACACCCGTCTGGTCGGAGGATCTTCCCTTTTCTATAGAGTATGAGTGAACTTTACACCCTGTTCCTCATACCTCTATAAAGTAATAACAGTCGCACGGGTCAACCGAAGGTTAAGCTACGCATACCGAGGTCGGTCCGTAGATGGGTTCATAACATATCGAGACCCTTCGTGCCTCGGAAAGCACTTTAAGCAACTGCTTAAAGTGCTTTGTGGGACCAACTGGTCCCAGCTGTCATTCGTGGATGTTTGACAGTCGTTACGGGTCGTCAGAAGCCCGAAAGTCTGATAACCAGTCTAACCAAGGGATATCGTATTATTTACTGAATGTTTGGTTCTAGGACATTTTCCGGCCGGTTTCCTCACGATGTTTTCGTTCACCGTTTTGAGAGCAGTGGTGATGAAATAATTTACACAAAGTAAAGCGCCTGTCTGGGTTCGAACCTACGACGTACAGACGCCAGCACATCAAGCTACCCGAAACTGTCAAATTTCCCCAATCAACTTTGAACCTTAAGCTTTCGCGATAAAGTTGAAAATCTATTAAATAAATTTGACAGATTGTAGTAGCTTGATGTGCTGGCGTCTGTACAATTCGTAAGTCGCGGCCGTTACCACTGGGCCACCATTGCCACTCACGAACATTATGCAGTAAAACGAGCACAAATGTGTGTCAGCTCGTATTCACCTTGCATTATTATTAATTTATCAATCAACGTTACTTTTAGACAAAGATAATAATAGAGCAAATTCGAACTCTCTATTCCTGTAGGTACTCCAAAAAGGCAAAAAACCTGCTTCGTCGAACATAGGAAACATGCAAAGACGAAGTTACTGAATTACTTACAAATGTGAATTGGTTGCGAATGCGACATTCAACATCTCTAGTTTTTTCAAAAACGAGCTGTGAGTGATCGCAGCAAGTTTGACGACACCTGTCGTGCCGCCCGTGCTGATGAGCCAAACATAGTGCTTGTTCCGGTCTATTATTACTGGCCTGAAAAGAACAATTTCAATTTTAGTATTGTTGCGCGCCACAATTGATGCCTGGTACATGGTGACATTAGTTACCACTAGCGCCATCTAGTATCGGGTAGCAGAACTAGTAGGGTCAAGGTCCTAGAAATTCCGAGAACTATAGACATCGGGTCAGTCGGGACCGGTATGTAGGTACTCGAACGTTCTAGATGTTTATATAGTAGCTCTATGGCACTATATAAGGCCGGTGTGAGCCGCGAGACATAGTTTTGAATAAGCGATACAAGCGAGTACATCGAAGCGATATTCAAGTGCGACTAAGAGTGATCAGTAGTGAAATTGTGTTTAGTGTGTTTGAGTTGTAATTAGTGTTGTGATTAAAGTGTCAATTTTTGGTTATTAAATCGGCAGTTTTTATTGTCACGAACCCCAAGATCGTAACAGTATATATTTCTGTGGATCTAAAGTCCATAATCACACCTTACACCCTGCTATAGAACAAAGCGACTCTGCTGAGGAAATGGATGTGATCATTGTGACCTGATGTGACTTTGGTTGGCCGCCTTGGAAAACTATAGGTACCTCAATTTTTATTAAAAACAAAGATGATGAATACCGAAGTCTGAAAGTGGACCGAAAAATGCCTTGTTTTATTATTTAAAATCAACATTTTAAGAATTGTATTGAGGTACATACAAACACAAATCCATAATGCGAAAGTGTGTCTGTCTGTCTATTACCCCTTCACTTAACTTAAATCGCTAGACCGATTTAGATGAAATTTGGTATAGAGATAGTTTGAGTCCCGGGAAAGGACATAGGATACGTTTTATCCCGATATTCCCACGGGATCGACATTTATGCGGGTGAAACCGCGGGGCACTGCTAGTGATATAATAATTTATACTGTTTACTTAAAACGGAACGTCAAAATCTTAATGTTCTCCTTGCCAAACAAGAACCATGGAAAAACAAGTAAAAAAAACTTATAATAATTTAATTAGTTCACGAAAGTTCTGGGAGAACAATAAACACGTAATGATTAATGAATGAATATTTGAATGTTACGACTTACGATTACGAGAGTGAGAAATTTCTATTCATGCTTAGGCAGTCGCCATTACTGGCCATACTATATTTAGACATGTCCTTTATAATAGGTTATAGGTAACTGTTTTTTCTTTTGTTTGGTTACGTAAACCTAAGATAAGGTCAAGAAGAATCATGTTTAGTCTTAATAATATAAAATCCTTACAGAAATTCCTCTTGGTTCTCCTTGTCGTCATACTTTTCGATGAAGCTGGCCAGGGATTGCTTTCCTTCATCAAAGCAGATGACCTCTGTGTTCAGGCCCAGTTTTTCCTTAACAACGTTGTAGGTTTTTAGGAGTTCTTTCTGACAGAATGCTACTCTTGGAGAGCATATTTTGAACAGTGTTTCTATTTCGGCTGTGAACAATTTTTAAATTAGGTACCGTCAAACGGGGTTACTTTAACAGTAAGGGTAACTTTAACAGTGTATGGGGCTACTAATAATGATTTAAACGTGTGTGAAACGAACGCTAGTGACCTTGATTGGTGGCTAGTAGCGTCCCGATCTTCGAACCTATACCTTCAACTTCTTCTTTGCTTTTATTTCTATTACCCCTAAAATGTATAAAATATTAATATTTTTTTTATCAAAATGATGTCAAAGTAATCCTTACACTTTAGATTTTTGCCGTTGATTGCATTTTAAAGTCTTGTCAAAGAAACCCCCTTCGGGGTTACTTTGACTCATGAAAAATAAAAAATATATATATTTGTGGGGGACCTGTAGGGCTTGATATTGGTATGAGATTGATAGTTAAAGGACACATTGTTCTGTTGGAACAAAAACATCATTTTAATTTTGGTTGTTAAAAAAGTTATTCTTAAAAAACTATCGAAATATGTGCAAAGTAGTCCCGTTTGACGGTACTTAATGAACTGTGACTCGTGGTAAACTTGTAGTAAAAACAAGATTAGACTGCGATTCTTTGGTCTTATTGAAGTCTTGATAAGTCATCATCATCTACCTAGCCTTTTCCCAACTATGTTGGGGTCGGCGTTAATGCAGTCTAACCGGTTGCAGCTGAATACCAATATTTTCGAACGTATGACGTACTGCAGTCGACAGTAGGTACGTTTTAAATATCATCATGATTTGACAAAAACCTGCGAGATCGCAGTAGTTAGGTACTCGTAAAAAATCATGATATAATCTAGTAGTCGTAGTCAAGGTCGAAAATATTTGTTTGTTCAAATAGGAAGTAGTGTAGTTATGTCACGTATTAGGTATCTAACTATATAATAGTAGTTTGTAAAGTACCAATATTATAATTAACTATAAGGAAATCTTGTACTGATCAAGAAACATAACACCATTGCTGTTTTTCCTTAAGGGTTAGGCAGACATGTCATGACATCTACATGAAACAGTACACCAACATTTTGCCAATTTATTTTGTATTGTGTATTTTAATTTTTAGTCCAATGTATAGGGGTTGAGCTTATAACCATCAACCGTGCACAAATCTAGACTCTGAGCTGCTACTGAGTAATTCCTGTTGTCCATATTCTAATAATTGTTTTGCAAAACCCAGGCTCTGACCACATTCTTCATAAAACTCTTTTAACAGGAACCCTAATTAGGTAGTGGGCAAATTTTTCAATTGACAGATAATTTTTATTCGTGGAATAAAATTGACGTCTGACAGATTTTGTATGGAAGAACTGTCAAAAATTTTAAATTATTCCTCGGATAAAATTATCTGGCGCTGGAAAAATCAGCCAGTCATTTATTTATGCTTTAGTAGATAGGTACACATTATTTTACTCCAATAACGCTGATTCTAATGATTATAATTCCTGTAAAGCCATGTTACGGTAAAAATATAGATACCTTATGTTTTTATTTATAGTTACCTCAATATAGTTATAATTATGCTCACTTTGTTTAAACAATGGGTCGACTCCAGCAATAGGCATGCCATTCATGAGTGCTGCGTAGTAAGGAATATGGAGATCCAAGTGGTTTTTTCCGCCCAAAGCGAGGACATCTCCTGGTTTTACTCCTAAGTTTCGAAAGCATCTGGCTAGCTGGATCGAACGAGCAAGGACTGAGGCGAATGTCTCGCTCTCCCCTGTTGCTGCGTCTATCTGTGGGACAGAGACACAAATTGTCGAAGTAAGAAGAATGTAATGTTTTGTTCAGTTAAAAGGACTATGCGAAAAATTTAGTACTTATGGTCTGTTCCAAAAGTATCAGATGATTGATATCAATTTGTAGTTCCACTAAGAATTCTTTTGACAGTTAAGGTTAATTTTGTAACCTAAATTTTTATCGATATTTTGATGATGGCTGATAGTTCAATTACAATTTAATCACGTAATTCAAACAATAAATAAAATCGGAAAAAGTGGTGAAAACTTCTAAGTACCTACAGATAAATTTACGTTACTAATTCCCATAAATGACTTATCGCGTAAGAATTGAACCTGAACAGGGTTTGTTTACACTTTCGTCAGATACTTTTGGAACAGACTATACCTACCTATACGGTGTTCCTCCAACGAGTCGGTGAATTCAGAGAAAACAAGGCTTCTGTGTCTATAGCGAATCAGCAAAGCGTACATACCTATACTCGTAAATCTGCTGAAAGCTAAACAGCCTATCGATGAATAGAATTTTTTGTTATTATTGCACACCAGCACATCAAGCTACTACAATCTGTCAAATTTCTAAAGGGTCCTACAAGAAGGCGCGACACGCGATTTAATCGCGCGCGACACAAAGGCACCGCTCGTTGCGCGACTTGCGGTTCCTTTGTGTCGCGTGTCGCGCCTTTTTGTAGTCCGAGTCTTTAGTTTATTTGTTGATACCATCATATGTATATATATGGTTGATACCTATCGTGCAAAAAAAGTTAAATAATACTACGGATGGACTGTGTGAAAGATGATGTAATGACTAGAAAGGGAAAATGACTACCAAGATGACAATTATTTATTAGAGAAGCTTGGAAGAAAAAGACTTGAAATTGAAACTAAAATCGCGAAAAAAAAAATCTGCTGTTCCCTACATTTTGACGAGTTATGCGAACATACATGTAGGGAATAGCGGATTTTTTTTTTCGCTATTTCAGGGTTGTTCCCATAGTAAAAGTTGTTCTTAATGATAAGTACAATGACCCCTTAAGAGGTTTTGCGTTAATTCAATAACATGATGTACCTATATAGGACCTGCCGAGTAGGTACTTACCTACCTATCTAGTAACTTTTTATTTTACTACGCTCTAGTAGTTACTACTATTTACTCGTATCTACCTAATTCAATGAATGACTACGGTTTCCGGCAGCTGATTAGCAGAGTACCTACCCATTGATAAAGATTATTTCTTTTTACGCACAGGTCAGTGTCGAGCCGATAATGAATGAATGAATGAATCACTATGTTATCAATTTTTTGGATTAGGACTAGGCCAACGCACGATTCAGAAAATAAATTAAGTACTACGTTAAATCTAAAAATGGTCCTTGGAAATCGGCAATCATATAGAAAGATGTGATATAATAATGAACGACGCCGTGCGATTAACTCTACCTACCTACCTTTTTACCTGACTGCGGCGAAGCCCAAAAGGAGGGTTATGTGTTTGACCGGTATGTATGTCCGTTTCTTTGTTCAACCGTAACTCCTAAACGAATGAACGGATTTGGATAAATTATACGTCTTTAGATTTGTCTTGGTAGCGCGAGTGTCACTGGGTACCTACATTTAAAAAAAAACAAAGTAAAATGGAGAATTTGGGGTGCCATATTGTGGAGATCGAAATTTTTATTTTCATCATACCATCGAGTGGGATATCAATATGAAGGATTTTAAAAGGTGATTACAAAAATAAATATAGGTATACAACTTCTTATAATTATGGTTAAAAGTAATTCGAAGTGACAAATCGAAAAAACAAGAAAAAAATTATTCAAATTTGTAAACTATAAGTATATCTACTTAATGTAATGATTTATTTATCCAGATCACAGAATCCAATTTGTTAGTAATTACATACACATCTTAAACACTAGTGTTAGTACTTTCATTTGGAAAATTTTGGTAATAATTAATTACTAATAATGTCAAAACAATCAATAAAAATGTCAAAATCACTAATATTATAGATAGTAATGTCAAAATCACCATTAGAAATAAAAAACTCCACCACTATATAGAATAAAAGAAGTTATTAAAAAAACCATAAGTACTGCGTTAAAAGTTAAAAAAAAACTGAAAAGCTAAAAACAAGCCCATTTTAAATTAAATAAAAGTTGGAAGCAGGCGGGCATTCCATTTTTATATTTCCAAACTCAAATGGGTCCGGCCTGCTTCCAACTTATATTTAATTTAAAATGGGCTTGTTCTTAGCAACGACACATCATCTGCCTAGCCTTTTCCCAACTATCTTGGGATCGGCTTCCTGTCTAACCGGATATTATGCAGCTGAATACCAGTATTTTACATGGAGCGACTGTCTGACCTCCACAGACCACAACCCAGTTACTGGGTAATACGATATCCCTTGGTTAGACTGGTTGTCAGACTTTCGGGCTTCTGACGACCTGTAACGACTGTCAAACATCCACGAATGACAGCCGGAACCAACAGCTTAAGAGGGAACAGGGGCGTGTGATTCTCCATACAAATGTATTCCCCTTTTTCTTCCTGAATAATGCCTCAAGAGCAATTTTTTATTTTTTCATAAAATCAAGGTTTGCTGTGAACACGTCCCTGTCACTTTCTTTTTTTCAGTAACTAATAAGTAAATAAAATATGACCCTCTAAAAATAACTCTCGTGCACTGACACGTGACTTAACACTGCGCTCGATGCAACAATCTACTATTATTTTATCTATGATCACATAAACATACCGGTTTAAAAACAGATTGATTTTGCAGAATTTTTAGTTCTAGGACATGCCCGTTCCCTCACGATGTTTTCTTTTCACCGTTAGAGCAATGATGAAGAAATAATTTACACAAAGTAAAGGGCCTGTCAGGGTTCGAACCTACGACTTACAACTCGTAATTTGCGGCAGTTTCCACTGCGCGATCAAAGTAAAGAAAGAAAATGCATACATATATAGCACATACCCATTAAAAGACACACAATACACCACATACCTACATACATCAGATAAAAAGCAATTAAAAAAAAGTGAAGTAAATAAGAAAAAAGTGTAAAGTCCGGTGCACCTAAGAAATTAGCAGGAAAGTGTGCCTCACGGTTGCGCCAAAAAGGCCAGACACAGAACTGAAGGAAATGCGGTCGGAGAGACTTTTGAAAGATCCTAAGTAAAAAGTCGTAATTCGAAGTTTGGCTCTCGCCTATTTCCTCCTCCAACATTGAACCAATTTAAAAGATATTTCATAAACTGAATAAGAAAGATATATACTGTGTCTCTATGTTTGTCTAGGCCTCTGTTGACAGCGATTTAAATCGGCATTTTTTTAGGGTTCTATTGCTTATAAAAATAATGTATCATCAATAAGGAAAACATAGGGACATACCTACAAGAAGTTAATACCTATTTATTATTCTGTAAAAAATCATTGCTTTATGGTCAGTAAACAGAAAGAATAAAGGCGAGAGCGTCTCTATGGAGAAACGACCACCCGCATTTCATACCATCATCATTCATCATTGCGAATCATTATAGACAAATCACACCCACCTGGCACACGGCATCAGGACATCTCCTAAAGCTATCCATACACAAATGTCCCAAATTATAGTTCTCATTGGTCAAGTCAAAAGGCGCTAACTTCATTTTTATCACTTTTTTTTTTGTTACACTATCAAGAACACGTCTTTATTTCTCAGCAGTCGGATACTGTTTGACGATCTAAGAATTTTTCTGATACTTATACTAGTTCAATGGCCTGACTTCCGGAGATAATGGTTGTTTGATAATTGCAGCTTTTATTAGCGAGATTATAATGATAACAGTTGATAGAACGGGTCAAGATGAAGGTTATTGTTTTAACATATCATCAGCAGTGCGATTCTGTAACCATCTCACCGTGAAAACTTAGGTGAAGTGAGCGTGGAGTGAGCTGTCAATAGTGTCAATTCCTAGCAAAAACAAACTCACTTCACCTAAGTTTTCACGGTGAGATTTTTACAGATTCGACCGGCTGTTATCCAAGAGTAGGTAAATCCTGTGGAATGTTACTTGAGTCTGCATAGAAATCGAGTTTAAAGTCCATTTATGGACTTTGGACATCGGACTATAGACTCGCGAAATATAGCGTCTTATACCTCAAAGGTGAGTGAGTTTTGGGGCGATTTAGGCCATTTTGTTGATGGGGCTCGTGGCTAAGTAATAACACCCGCATGTGTCGATCGATCAGGTTAAACTACGTGTGTCAAGCTACTCGAAACTGTCAAATTTTCCCAACCCACTTTGAACCTTATTACTTAGCGATAAAGTTGAAAATCTATTAAAGAAATTTGACAGATTGTAGTAGCTTGATGTGCTGGCTGTCTGTACATACCTATTCTGTCGCAATTTAGTTTCCATTTTAAGGGTTCCGTACCAAAATGTTAAAACGGAACCCTTATGGTGAGACTCAGTCTGTCTGTCTGTCATAGCTAGATCTCAAGAACTACTAATGCTATAATATCAACTTGAAATTTGGAATAGTTTTAGATGAATGACGTTTGCCCAACTATTTTGCAAATAAGAAAGAAATAAAAATATGTATATGTTTTTTGCAACCGGCACTGAAAGACGGTCTGAAAAAGTCCGAAGTGGGGCTACTAGGGCATGTGGGGTATCATATGAAGGAGCGAAGTTTGCACATTCTCAATAATTTTTTCTTTTATTTTAGGCCGCATAGTTTTCGACTTTTGATGAAAAATGTAAAAAAGAATACCGTTCCCCCTTATCTCCGAAGTTTGCAAAGAGAAAAATCTGAAATAATTCTATGTGATAGAAGTATAAGTAAAGATTACAGGAAAAATAAAACGATGTCTCTAAATAGCACTTTTTCAGAAATCGTCAACAAAAGTTACACTAGTTCCAGTATCGGTCAAGAGATAGCGCTGACCTAAAACTGCAATATTCTACACCGCAGTGCTGTGTTAAAATTTTCTAACGAATATAGGCATCGCCGATGAAAATTTAAAAAATATTGTGGTACGGAACCTTCGGTGCGCGAATCCGACTCGCTCTTGCACGGTATTTTTTAACAAATAAGTACAGACGCCAGCACATCAAGCTACCCGAAACTGTCAAATTTCACCAATCAACTTTGAGCCTTAAGCTTTAGCGATAAAGTTGAAAATCTATTAAAGAAATTTTACAGATTGTAGTAGCTTGATGTGCTGGCGTCTGTACATACATATTCGTGTGTTTATGTTCATGGCTATTTCAAGTGTCTAGCAAATCTGAAATCTACTTACGCGCTTAGGCGCTACTTAGGCGAATTTGCTATTGAGAAAACCCAATAACACTGCTCGAACCCTAGATTTCACACTCCGTATACTTGCGACTACTCGACCAAGGAGCTATACACTGAGATAATTATTACCAAATAATAAAATGGCAGTCTATCGTAATTTAATACCACTTACAAGCAATGACGAGGTGAAAAATTATTTACATTAAGTATGACAGTTGCGTCATATAATGATATATTGTAACAAGTCCAAATTCCAAGATCTCTGGTTATTATAAAGCACGGACTTTGGATTAGATTTAAGCAACTACCTACAGTATCTACAGCTCTTTGCTTCTTTACTATCTACACAAATCTAACAAAGATATTCTTTACGTACAAGTGCGTAAGTGCTCAGTGCACTATAATTATACGAGTGTCGACGACTACATTGCAATTGCCTCTGCGGTTGGCGCGTGCCGCTCGCTCGTGTATATGAGCACTAAAGAAGTATTTTAGATGCAGTATGTAAACTCTGGTCACATTGAGGCGAATTAATCATTCGCGGGATGCGGGTCGATGAAGTCAACCGGCTAGTCTCGCCAATTCGAACACCTCCATACAAGTTAGTTGACACAAACGGCGCGGGCGAATTTTGTCTAGCATCCTGCGCGAGATTCGCCTATCTTTGCCAGAGGTTTAGTATTTCCCCAGAGAGAAAAGAGCGATGGCAAGCTCAAGTGAAAGAGCCAAGATGGTTTCCGATACACAACACCCTTTTCATGATAACATCCTCGCGACACAAAGGCCGCAACAGCTTTTTAAAGTGTGTCCTCTCAATCACTGACGGATGGTCTAAGGAAAGGCTAAAGCTGTGGCGAGAGTGCTTCCCTACCAAACCCAGTCGTTATCTGTCCAGTTGCGAATCTGTCCAGTTGCTCCGGGAGGGATTAAAACATCATCAATATAAACTAAGTGGAGAAATTCGTATTATTCAAGCTAACTCAAAAACTACCAAAGCAAAGTTAATAAAATTTATATGGGACCCAGCATACCCTATCCATTAAAAAATTATAGGATTTTGCAAATCCGTCTATGGATGACGGAGTTATGACCGAAAATACATTAAAAAAAATACTAAAACCAAATTGAGAACCTCCTTCTTTTTTTTGAAGTCGATTAATCAAATCAATTCATAAACAAAAAAGTTATGCCCGAATTTACTTGCAAGATTAGAGATACCCCAATAACAACTTTTACAGAAATGAGGGTGTACCGTGGTATACTGAACACATCTACGAACCACTTTATGAGGGTACAGGCGTGATGTTATGTTGTGTGATTGCGTACACAATGCATACCTATGCGATAGCAGCAATCGCGGTTGATTTGCTAGCATTTATTGAAGAGTTCCGTTGTCTGTCTCCGAAACTTATCATCAGATCTTTACGGAATGTAAATGGGACCATTTCGGAATAAAATCCGTCTATATATGACGGAGTTATGCCCGAACATACATTAAAAAATATATACCTATAGATTAAACTAAAATATTATCGTAAAAATTATTTGCAAACAAATTGAGATGATTCCTTCCTTAATCTTTTTGAGCAGTGGTGGCCCAGTGGTAACGGCGCCGACTTACAAGATGTAGGTCGTGGGTTCGAACCCAGACAGGAGCTTTGCTTTGTGTAAATAATTAATTCATCACCACTCGCAAAACGGTGAAGGAAAACATCGTGAGGAAACCGGCATGTCTTAGAATCAATAATTCGAAGACATTCGATAACCAATCCGCACTGGGCCCGCGTGGTAGATTACAGCCCACAGCCTCGAAGAGAGGATGCTTTTGTCCCAGCGGAGCATTATAAGCTGATTATGCTTTTACTGTCCTGTACTCTGTTACTAACAAGTAACATTAAAAAAAAATGGAAGTCAATCCTAAGAAAAATCGCAGAAAATCTATTGGTGTGAGAGGAACCCGTGGACTAGTAGGAAATAAAAATACAAATTAAGTATAAAACTATTTTATTGAAACATCAAAACATAAAATGGTAGAGATTCTAACTAAACTTAATATATTTTTGTAAGTTAACATAAAAGGCACTGTTTACCCGAGTTAGTTAAAGCTGCTCAATCAAATACACAATTACTATAACTTTTAATATTGCTTTATTTATTTAAATGTAGGGAAAATATTTTGTACATGCTAAGAGCTAACGTAAAATACTTTAAGTTCGAAATAGGTATTACAGTTTAAAACAATCAAAAATAATAATATTTAAATAAAACAATTCGGAATTCTTCTCGAAATTTTTCACAAAACAACAATTTCTTAGAACATTATCCAAAATACATACAATACATATACACGTACAGTAAAGCTCGGCCTAAACTCACGCGAATCGTAGAGAAGTGTTCAAACACAGCAAACGACGCGAGCAATCGCGTCTCGTGTGATATTCAACTCAGTGTGGCCAGAGCTTAAAACAAAAAACTCAGTTCCGTTTATGCACATAATAATATAACCGTATTTAAAAAAGAAGTCTGCAAAACGATACTTGAGACGACACTTTTAATTCTTTGGGTAATTTTGTTTTGTGTAAAAAGCTGTTTACATTGTAGGTACCTTTTGCATTAGGACGTTATTTATAAATATTGACAGATTGGTCAAACGACGCAGAACACAGCCCCATTCAAACTTTATGGTCGCTCGAAGCACGAGGCGAGTCGCTGCGCAGTACCTCACCCCCACTGACAGGTGAATTTGTTACTTCGCAGCGACTCGCCTCATGTTCCGAGCCGCCATAAAGTTTGAATCGGGCTGTGTCAAGTAAAACCAGAGAACTAGCATTATTATACTTTTTTGGTCAGTAGTTTAAAAAGTATTGTTCCCAAAACATAAAAAAATGACGTAGAATATAATATTATTTCATACTATTATGACTGACAGATATATAAATACTCGTCTGCGTTTGTAACAGAAGTTTATATACTGATGTCTTGCTGGACCACTAAAACTTCTTTCTGTAGGTTCCCGGTGCCGATTTTGCAGTTATTGTTTACTAGTAAACCTTCCACACTGAAACAACAAAGACAAAAATAGTTTTAAAATAACTGACAAAAAATATACAAAAAAAATAACTTATTTTTTTAATATTTTGTCTCTACAGGAAGAGCCATCCCTGACGGTCAAAAACGGTCAGGGATGGCTCAATCGAAAAGTGCTGATTTTCAACTTAATTTGAATAAATTTTATTCAAATTAAGTTGAAAATCAGCACTTTTCGATTACAAATGGTACGCCACGATTTCAAGTTGTACGTCTCGACTCCATATGGCACGAATCGTAAACAACTTCGTATGCATTTCAAAGGTGGAACTAGTCGCGCGCGAGCTCGAACTCACTGGTGGGCATGGCCAAAAAGCACGCTGTCTCACCTGGCATCGTGTCCGACAGAGATAGTATCAGTAATGAGCAGTTAGACGCTAGTTTACACACAAGTCTAGTTCGCACGCACACAAACACCGTTCCGAACTAAAACGCGCATAAATAAATACGAAAAGTCCTTTGGAAAATTGAGTTTTATGAAACAACCATAAATCAATTAAAAATAAAGTTTATTGAACACTTCGATAATTGAGCTTTGTCGGTACAGACTTTTTTTTAAAGACTTTGCACCACTTATATTACTTACTAGCAGCACCCCGCGGTTCCACCCGCATAAGTGTCGATCCCGTGGGAATATCGGGATAAAAACTGTCCTATGTCCTTTCCCGGTAGTCAAACTATCTCTATACCAAATTTCATCTAAATCGGTTCAGCGGTTTAAGCGTGAAGAGGTAACAGACAGACACAATTTTGCATTTATAACATTAGTATGGATTCACACCCAAAGTTACGTTCAAATTAGCAAGAAAAACGAATCTTTGTTGGCTCATAACTTTGTAATGTTCCCGTGGGATAATTTCCAACATCCACGCGGTCGAAGCCGCGGGCAGAAGTTAGTCGACTTTAAGTCGTCACCACAGATATATGTAGATACACCTAGATAACGCAAGAGCAACTAGTTCGCGTGCCAAAAATCGCACCAGCTTACGTACAAAAATCGTAAGCCGCCACTTTCGCGCTCAGTCCTGTGTACTGCTGCGCTAGGCACCGGGAGTTGGGCGAGACGGGTGCCGCACGTGGCGGCGTTTTTAAATCGATTTGATTTTCCTATCACTAAATAGTGCTTGTGACGTATATATTCAAAAATGGCACGCTTAATTTTCATACAGTTGATACTTGCGTTATCGAGGTCTATCTTTATCTGTGGTCGTCACACAACACAGAACAACTACCGAAAATATTATAATTCTTACCCATTGACACCCGTATGTTTTTCAGCGCATGTTTCCAATGCCGTGTCGATCTCACATCGTATGCACTGCTCGCTACAATGTTCTATGACCGTCTCGTTCAGTTCTACTTGTGATCCGGAGTACATCTGTATGCCGACGCCGCAGTTCCTGATTTTACAGTTTCTTAGTTCCACCTGCAAGACAATAATAAATTGAATTTCAGATGAAAACGTGGTGGATATAACGTAAAATCTCGCCTATATTTCAGACCGATAGCGAGCCGTCCCATCGGACTATGAGAATGAAGGAAGAGAGACTGCACCTGTCTGCGCTTATGCACTATATCTCCCGCGCCGAAGGCTAGTCTCCGTTGAAATTGGCCCCCATGGTCGAAATACGGTCTGGAGTACTATTATTTTTATTATATTCCAGAAGGGTTGATTTCGTATCGCTAGTTGTTTTTTATGACCTATGTAATAGTACAACTGTTTTGCCGTTTAACATAATACAAATAGTCAGTCAGAGCGGAAGCCATAGTCCCAACAGTGGTCTCATTATGCTATGTTGGGACTCTGGACTCCTCTCTGTTAAATTGGGCAACAGAGAAGTTCCTAATTACACTTTGCTCGTGTTTAAATAATTTAAAACATACATATATGTAGCGGTATCTAAAAGGCCACATGCAAACAACGCGTCATACTGACGTCACGCAAAATCCTGCATCGCGCAAGCAGAGTTTACTGCGCAACTAGCATAGATACAACGGCCCGACATGAATCAACGAGCAGTTGCCCGCCAGACACAACACTCGTCTGGTCGGAGGATCCTCCCTTTTCTATAGAGTATGAGTGAACTTTACACCCTGTTCCTCGTACCTCTATACATACACAATTGTTATTATTGCGTATACTGTCTGTCCAACTATAATGTCTAGCACTAACAAAAAAAAATGTCCCCATTGTTTTTCTGTAATGGCAATGTTGATCTTTTTCCCTTCCTTCTTCAATTATTGTCAATTTTAACAGCATACAATCTTAGAAGTGTAATATAAGTTCAATACAGGTCATTTCTTAGAACAGAGCTGTAGTTTACAACATTTGTATCATCATCAGCTTGTCCCGAAGATGGAATCAAGGTTCCGCAAGTTTGCAAGTTGCAACGCTTAAATTATTGAAACAGTTATTTTTTTAATATTTAGTTTTTACCTGTGCTCCTTTATGAACCACGATTCCAGAGTAAAAGTTGTCAAATGTGCAGTCTTCTATGAGGATTTTCGCACCTGACATCGCGACAATTCCTTGTGCGAAGTCGCTCTGAAAAAAAAATAGATAGGTAGAATATGCTTTGAATCTAAATGATATTGAAAACTGCATCACCAATAGGATGTGTTTCGCTGAAAGCTTCAGACACCGTATTGGTTAGTTAGGTTCTGTTAATTAACTCAAGGAGAAATTCTCACTTTTCATTTCTCAAGTAAAGGTTAATAAAGCGTATGTACTTCATTATTAATCCTGGGATGTCTGTCTCAAACAATAATCCATCTCAGGAACCGCTGCAGAAAGCGTGTCGTTGTAGCAAGAATGTTTGTAGTTCTGGCTAATTTTGAAATATTCGGGCTGGCGATTAAATTTTAATCGTACATATATAATTACCGAATGTGATACAATCGTTTTTTTTGTATTAAAATTATCTTGACATCAAAACTTGCACCCCAATTGCCTAACTCAAACTCAAAGCATTTATTTCAATTAAACCATTTACAGATACTTTTGAATTGATAACACACTTTCACGATCACAATCAGAGGGTTTTCAAGCAAATTTCTAATCCATTGCTGCAAAGGTATGCAAAGTGCGTCTGCTCAGCAACGTAAATAACGCAATGAACGTAACTGAACTGTCAAAATGATAGGCATTGCGGTCAATTGTCTTACAGACGCCAGCACATCAAGCTACTACAATCTGTCAAATTTCTTTAATTGATTTTCAACTTTATCGCTACAGCATAAGGTTCAAGATTGATTGGGAAAATTTGACAGTTTCGTGTAGCTTGATGTGCTGGCGTCTGTACATGTATATGTGTTACGCAATTGGCCCGCTGCTCTATATGGAATTTATGGGTATCAATAAACGAAACAGCCAGTACAAAATTAAATATCAATTACCTGTGAACTACTAGATTGGTCCTGTATAACACAGCTAATAACATGTAGTCTACCTGACCTCATCACAATAACAGTGTTGACTGAGGTGCACAGTAACATCAGCTTGCGTAGTCGACATTCTTCAGATAACATTAGCAGGCAGGAGCGCATGTCTGAGGCTTCAAGAGTAGTGTCTGAAACGAATCACCAAAATTATAGCACAAGCAGTCTAAATAATATTATAACAATCAGCCTTTAAGGTTGTGTCCACTGCTGGGACACAGGTCTCCCTTTCTGTGAGAGGAAGTGGGCCGACAGACTTTAAAAAAAAAAAAAATGGGGTAAATAAGTAGAAGTAAGTAATAAACTTGTTTGATTTTCACAAAGATTCAATTTTTCTAATTATCCTGCAACACATAAAAAATCGGTTGTCTGTAAAGTCGGTTTACAGACGATAGTTGAACGTGACAACGTCATAAGAAAATACTGATGGAATAGTTGCATTGCATTTGTTAATATTCGCTTGCACTTCAAGCCGCCATGGAACGCTACAGAGCAAGGCCGCGAGGTAACGCTACATGAGTCATGATTTTTTGTGAGTGCAGCCAGCTTCATCGATTTATTAGACATTGTCACGTCAAAACATATTGGTTTGATTCCATGATTTTTTTGCTCCTTATTCCCCGAATAGTGAATGGTACAGGTAAAGAGAGACGGAAGACATGTAAGTACTGGAAAGTATAATAAGTGTCTAGTTCTGTACCATCGAAACTGGTGATGTTAATATTCGACAGCGGCACATCAGGCATCTGGTGGGTACGGCTGCAGACCACCAGCTCTTCAGGCTCCAGAGTCAAGGCATCGTCGGCTGACGTCATCATGCTGAGGTGGTACTCGTTGGTCAGGTGTGAGGCCAGGAACTTGGATATCACGCCGAACTCGAATATTGAGCCGCCTTCCCAGAGGGCTACTACCTGAAAAGAGGAACAGAAATGTATAATAATGCCCGCCAATTATGTCCCACAGCAGTGGCCTTTTCTCAGCGAAGGCATGAGCACCGATCAAGATACAAATTTAACGTGCCACTAGTCGATATTTTTTCCATACAAATTTCGGTAGAGTATTACTCCACTGTTTGACATTGTGCATCCAAAGTTAAACATGATATCGTTTTGTCTTATTATTAATTTTGTCTGTACGGAAACAGAATAGCAAAATAAAAAGCCATTAAAAAGATATGAGCCAACAAAGATTCGTTTTTCTTACTATTTTTTTAATGTTACTTTGGGTGTAGATAAGTAATAAATGAACTGTAAAATCTTCAAAACAAAGTCGGTACCAACAAAGCTCAGTCATCGAAGCGCTCAATAAACTTTATTTGTAATTGATTTATGCACTGATTTTTTCATAAAACTCGATTTTTCAAAGCACTTTTCGAATTTTTTTACGCGCCTTTCTGTTCAGAACGGTGATTCCGTGCGTGAAAACTAGACGTTGTTCGTGTAGACTAGCGTCTAACTGCTCATCACTGATACTGTCTCTGTCGGGTACGAAGCCAAGTGAGACAGCGTGCTTTTTGGCTATGACCACCAGTGACTTCGAGCTTTCGACTCCTTCCTCACGAAGTGTGTTACGCAATGACCCCGCAGCAGGTGCTTGGCGCATATAACATCTATTATTATATATAACATCTATTATTATAATTATATAACATATAACATCTACAGTAGCCATTTCACTTCATCTCATTGGCACAGAATAAAGACATACAGTATTGTTACTCGGCCGTAACCTTGATGTAAATGCCTACAGCCGCGCGGTACGTAAACATGCGATAGGGCTGCCCGCCTCCAGTATTTTAATTACATTTGCCTACTTTGTGTTTCCATTTAGTTTTGTTATTGTATTTTACTGTGTGTACATAAATAATAAAATAAATAAATAAATATACCTACTTCTTTTTATATAAACAAATAAAATACTTTGTGAATTGAATAGGAAGTGTTTAATAAAAATGCGTGTTGTTTTGATCGCCGCCGCACGACTCCAGCTACTGAGCAGCGCGCTGTTGCTATTCAAATTTCGAACTAATCGCCGCGCGGCGCCAGTCAGTAGGCAGCGCTAGCGCGCTGTTAAAATGGCGGGAAAGCAAGTGTGCATTCACAGATTGATTTTATTTAAAATAAAAAAAAAAAACAGTTTATTCGGTAATTTAAAAACTTGGCTGCATGCTCTAGTGTCTTTGCCAACATTTTCACGCAGCCACGGCAGAAAATAATCCTCGCGCCATTTTTCTCAAATTTTCTTTTCTTTGTACTTGTATTGTGAAATGTTTTTTTTTTCTGTTTCCTCGCAAATGTGTTAAAAAACGTCGTACGATATACGTGCGTATTGGTTATAACATTAAAGTCATCAACACAACTCTCTAAGACCATGTAAGTCCAAAGAATGATGATTTCATGAAACAGTTATTCTTATTACACTAACAGTTATTCAATAAAAATAATTAATTTTATTCATACAAGTATGCAATCATTTCATTAATGTTTTGTTTAAATGATGTTGTCACGTTAAACTATCGGCCGTAAATCGACTTTACAGACAACCAATTTTTTTTCTAGTATTATTCATACACACAGTACAATAAGCAACTATTATTAATAATAAAAACCACGTCTTTACTTTGAATTATACAAACTAACAAAACACACATGCCCCGAGGTTTTAACACAAGCGTACCTACCGTATAATGATTCATGAATCGCCTATAACTACCTATTTCACTCGTGTCTATCATTTTCCTTTACTTTAATCACTTTATTTATTAATCCAGACATCTTTTTTTCCGGAGGTAATAGGAAATACTTATCCATTAAAAAGACACACATTATGTACCTACCCACTAGTAAGTAAAATAGTCTTACCTTTCAGAGTTTCCAGGTAATGTAAAAAAAGCTATCTCTGGATGCGTTATTGACGAATTCATGCAACCAAAAACAGCACAATATTGCCTACTCGTCATATTAAATATGTACTTGAACTTATTTTTAGTGAAAAAATCGCGCGGTTATTGTTAAAAAAAACAACACACCGTCCGTTCGTCACTGCGGCACAGTCGCGACTGTCTTCATGCTGAGCGCATGCCGTGGTCGAGGCGCGTAGGTATAGCTCGCGTTTCGTCCGTTTGTATGAAGACGTCGTACTGTATGTCTTATTTATACTGTGTCATTGGCTAAACAAGAGCATGTTTAGCGGTTTTTTTGACGTGAATACTTACATTTTTCTTGCTCTTATTCTTCTGCCATTTAGCCCGTTCTCTAGCGAGATACTGTTCCCTGATGAGCGAGTTCTCATACAGCGTCCACTTTGACATCAGTCCGTCCAAACGCGCGTTCATTTCCGCACACAGAGATATGTAGTTTGGAGGTAGAAGTGAATCTGCAAGTGATGTGTGAAGTTTTATTTATTGTTTCTTGTTTTTGTTATCCGGCGCCTGACGGAGTAAAGTGATTAAAACATCAGTAAGTAAGAATAATAATCATCAGTAAGAGTAGAATCGTTTAATTTTATTTCGCTGCAGAACGATGACGCAACGAAAAATCTACGAAATGAAAGGGCATAACGTATTCATGCTATTGCGGTCGCAATAGTCGCAGTATCGTTATCCTCAGTTCGTAATTTAAAACACTTATGATTTTTTGGGAAAATAACTTTAAATTCAGTTTACACTACAACTTCCAACATATTTTATTACTTTTTCATTAGTGCCAGTAATTTTGAAATCAACTTTATTGACACTAACACAAAGTTGATACTTACGTAGAAATATCATCAATTGGAAACAAGGATTTGAATATGGTATAGTGTTAGGGGCCGTTCTCGCGAGCCTACCTATAATTTGAACCACTGAAAGTTGCGCATTTGACGGTAGCCTGAGTGTGCGTACACACGAGCGAGACGCGTCGACGACAGAGGCAAACTGCACCCATCGACGCGTCGGTGGTTGCCGTCGACAACAAGCCGCTCGTGTATTTGAGCACCGTACTCAAATACACGCCGTCAATGCGTGTCGTTGGTGTGTAGAGCACTTATATCCAACAGTGAAACTCATTCACAGAAATAACGATAATAAGTATTAACTACACTAACCATCATCATTCGCCAAAACTCCCTCACACAGCGAGGAGTCCAGCTGCCTCAGCTTCTCATGAGCATCTATAGCACTATTCCTAAGTAACGTAATGGACCGAGCCACACAGTTCGGTATGGTGCCATTGTGCATATCCGACCAGAGCTGCATGCGTTCTTCTATTGTGTTTGGTAGGAGGACTTTATCGTCTGCATCGTCCCATGGCATCCAGATATCGTTGTAGTAGAATCTGGAAGTAAACCGGTGTAAGAGTTAGAAAGAAAGGGTAAAAAACTGAAAAAACTGCAACAACTCAAAACTGAAAAAATATTAGTTTCCTATTAACCTCTGCTAGGTTTATAGGAAACTAATATTTTTTAAGTCCAGGGGGCCTAAAAAGGCCACTTTGGCAGAATCATAAAAGGATAACATTATGATTATGACCCATAATATGGCGAAGACAGTCCGTGTTTTTCTTTTTTCGCTGCACTACGTAGATATAATCAAAGAGATTGGGATTGGATTTGGATTGGATTGGATATGATTCGCCAAAGTGGCCTTTTCAGGCCCCCAGTTAATTGGTCAGAAATCCAGGTTCCATCTTTCATTGAAAGTTTGCTAATGGAAAAACACTGCCTGTTACCCCCCGCAACAAAGATACGGCGTGCAAACGAAAATTGCACGCCGCGACAAGGACAGACGCTCCTGTCAGGGGAGCTTATAGAAACAGACATTGAATGACTGCCGCGAAATGTACACACAAATTTTATAATTTCAATTTATTTCTTGTTTTAATATCAGTTGCAAGAATACACAAGCAGCAAACCTCAGGAAGTAATCTTGGATTTCAGAGTAGTGCACAGTGATGGCCAAGTGGTACCGGCCCCGACTTACGAGTTTTAGGTCGCGAGTTCGAAACCAAGTAGGCACTTTACTTTTGTGTATTCAATTTCATCAGCACTGCTCCCAAAACGTTGTGAGGAAACCAGCATGTCTCAGAACCAAAAATTTTAAGACATTTGTGACATCCACCAACCACACTGGGCCCGTGTGGTGGGTTATGGCCCACTCCCTCCCATAGAGAGGAGGCCCGTCTCGGCAGTGGGAACATTATAGGCTGATTATGCTATAAGAAAGCATAACATTTATCTGGCAACACTGCAGTTTGAAATTACCTTAATAAATCAATAAACTCCGCAGTAGTAGCAACATTGATGCACAGTTCTCGTTGTTTCAATGTAGGCCAGAGCTCAATCAGCGGTACATCAACAATATTCTCCGGAAGTGACACTGATTCATGTTGTACGCTCAGCACATCAACACAAGCTGACAAGTTCTCAAAGTCCACCGAAGTGACTGATACGTAGGCGATACAGGGGAATCTTACTTCTGCAAAATATGAAATACTTTACTTTATAAAAAGAAATAACTTCTGACCTTCACCTACCCATGCTCTTTAGTCTCTGATTATTTATTTCAATGCTTAAAATGTATTGAAGTCAAAAAATAATATGGAGCTTATTGAAGTAATAAACAGTGAATTATGATAACAAGATCAGAGGTTTTACCATTATGTAATAATTGATTCTTAAGTAAGTTTTTCTTTTTGGGTGAATGAACCAACAAGAATTTATTGTATTAGAATGAATAAATTACCATAGTCTTAAAAATAGTGATGTAATTTTAGTCTTACAAAGTTTATCACAATATTATTTCCAAAATTATATATTCACTAGCTGTTACACGCAGCCCACTACCATCCAGGACTCAAATTTCCTCCTTACAATCATCTTTACAAACTCCCATGTTTTGTATGATATAGTTTTATCTCATAAAGCGATGCACCCTTTACTTATTTTGAACAAGTGTACAAAAACACTGTGAATGTGTAAGCGCAAGGAGCTGTAAGGAGGAGGTACCGTCCGAAACAATGGTGAAGTCGGAAGCGTGTGTGTATGCGTTATGTACTGACGCTACTAGCCTTCACGCACACATTCACAGAGTGTTTGCAGATTTGGTTAGTACAAGTAAAACCTGCATCGCTTCGTGAGATAAAAATACTGTATTGAGATACAGTACAGGAAAAAATCTTTACAAATTCAAGCTCACACAGCGCGCCTGGGAGCGATTTATGCATGGAGTCTCTTTGAAGGAAATAATGTAAGATATTACTCACCAAACTTTTTACAGAAATCTTTGGACAGTTTCCATAGTGCGTCCCAGCCAACTGGTTCCACAAGCAGCTCTGCCTGCATGCTCCACTGTTCCCGAGCCGTGCTACGACCTGAGCTGAACACGCGTAACAACTCCTGCATGATCTCATTGTCGCTGCGAGAGAATGTGTACACTGATGGCATCTGAAAAATAAATATTAGCAATCTGAATTCAATTGTTTATGTTATTGATGAATTTTATAGATAAACTAGATTTAACCCGTGACTTTACCCTTCTGGAACCGAAAAAAAAATCATTATATCATTCACCATGAAAGTCATAGATAAGTGATGTCTATGACTTTCATGATATCATTCAAATAGTGAGTCTATAAATTGTTTAATAACAAACAGATATTACACCACCATCCTTTTCGTCGCCTTATGACATAAGTTTCTTGTACCTATGTCTAACAATACTTAATTTAAAATTCTACAAAATACCAATAACAGTCTCAAAGTCTTACTCCTGTATATGTATAATAAAATAAACAAATTTTAACTGTGCCTGTTTAATTGAAATAAATGCTTTGAGTTTGAGTTTTTGAGTTTTTAACTCAAAGCATTAATTTCAATTAAACCATTTACTGGCACTTTTGAATTGTCAAGGTAATATTTCTGACTGACCCACTGTCAGTCAGAAATATGAAGCTAGTTGGACATTCCAAAGCGTAGTAGGTACCTATGGAGAACGGGCAAGAAACTACATGGACACTCTTTAAGTTGACGTGTAAGTATATTTTGAAGTTATATTGTTACAAAAATATTAATTACAACTACAACGTTAATGTAAACAGAACTCGGAGCTAGTACGTAAACTTGTAATGTAAAAACTAAAGACAGGATTCGTAAACCTAAATGAACTTGAAGCTCAAATAAACATTTTGAAAATCCAGTCGACATTAGTACTACAAAACCCTTACTGAAGAAACTTCTGTTCACAATAGAAAAAGTAATGGGAGGCACAACAATAATGTTTATTGTTTAAAAATATGTATTTGTAACAATGAGAATACATAATTCAGAAATGATATTCAGGTAAACACGCTTTCAAATTATAACCGGTGAAATGACTCATCCCTAAAGATAAAATTTAACTTAATTTACAGTCTAAAAACAATACCCAATTCATATTTACCTTGAAATGTGACTTTTTGTATTATTTGGAACGTTTTTCACTATTTTTCTATTATTCAATGAGTAAAACAATAAATAATAGTATTCAACCGCTAAAAACAAAAATTTTGAAAATTCAAACTGGTTAAAACTTGGTTGTCACTTTGACTTGACAGTTTGTGTTTCTTCTTGGTAAATTCCGTTCTACGTTTCGCACCATGCTCTATGGGACCAACTATTTAGTATATACTAGTTCCATGTTTTATTTTTTATTATGTGATAATTATTATCACACGAAAACTTACTATAGGATAAAACCACTGACCTGTATTATACATATGATAGAGGTCAGTGGATAAAACAGTATCCTACGTCCTAATCCAGGTCATGTGCCTAATAGGGATAAAAACTGCCACTTTAAAACGTTCAAAATCTAGTCGCAGTAAGGTTACATGTTCTGTGGTCGTAGTCTCATCATTATTCTACATGTATTTTTGACAGATTGAGACTGGATCAGACTGTGAACGTTCTTAAACTGCCCCTCAGATGTCGCTACTATCACGGGTCCAAGAAATTTTACAGCTAGCTAGCTGTCACTCTCACTATCCATATATGTCTTGTAAACAAGTAACTTCTTTTATGCATAACTACCAAGGAATAAACTACTCTCTAACGAGAGATGGCTACTTAACCTAGGATAAACTTTTTTGAGCATAATGAACCCACAGACTGCAAGTATAGAAAGACGTACAGTAAGCACTAAATATAGTGCGCTTGACCTCTTTAGAGGCACGCCTGAATCTGCGGGCAATCATGTTAGCTCTCACACACAGCGCCCTCCGCTCCCTGTCAATATCCTCATCGTCTTTAAGGCCAGTGGTCAATAAGTGACCCAGATATTTAAATCGGTCTACCCTCACAAGGGGTATACCGTTCAGCTTAACTGAAGGTACTCATGGTACTATGACGAGCTGTAAGTCTTTATCCCCATTTCATCCAATTCCTTTCAGCCGTTACAGCAAGAAACTCTTCTACGGTTCCTCATACCAAAATACAATAGCGGACCTTTAATATCTGCCAACTAGCTTCTGCCCGCGACTTTGTTCGCGCGAAAGTCGTGATACACCACAATATACTTTAGCAGGCGCATTTCCTTTAGACTACTTTGTAGTTTTGATTTCCGCAATCAAAATACCTACCTATACCTCTGTATAAGTACGTTATGTTTACTCCAGACTGTCTGACGACGGCTCACTACAGAGTCAGGACTGATAACACGGGAGTAAACGTAACGTACAGCTGTTGTCCGTGTGAGAAGCAGCTCGTCCTGAGGTCGACCGCAGTCTTCAGTAGCAATTTCCCATTAAAATAATAATAATAGTGGATTGTAAACATAGGATTTCTCATAAACAGTCACCTAACCATCTATATATTTTTATTACCTAACTTCATGTTTTCTATTACGAACTATCATAATAATAATTATGACTGTTTTGCATTCCAACAAAAGGTATTGTTGTGTTATTTATGTGTGAATAAAACACATAGTTTTACTATGTGAAGAAGCTGATGTTTTGAACAGAATCTGTCCACTATTATAATTTGCGCGAAATGAATGATAAAAACTACTGACATAATATTAAGGCGGGTACAGACATTGCGAGGCATGCGCAGCGCACGGCGCACATCGCATGATTCACAATGTGTGGACGTACATATTCATGTGGAAGCACATGCCTCACCACGAATATGAACGTCTACACATTGCGAATCATGCGATGAGCGCCGTGCGCTGCACATGCCTCGCAATGTCTGTATCCGCCTTTAGAATCCTATCAAAGTTTACCGAGGATTTTGTATTCATACTTACATACCTACAACAAAATCCTGTGATTAGTAACCCACCACACACAACACTCTGGTCGGAGGATCCTCTTTTTTCAACTTTACACTGCGTACCTCTGACTCACTGACCGTGCTCTAACTCCAAAAAATATAATAGCAAGGAAACTTAGAGCATTTTTAATGCTCTAAGCAAGGAAAAGAAAAAAAGTGAAACGTAGGTATACTGTAACCCGTAACAAAATATTTATTTTTAACATGAAACCCCTATAATAATATAATATATCTCTTTACAATATCAGGTAAATATAATCGAACTCGTAATTGCTTTATCACCCTAACGTTGAAAGTCACAATGCCTGTCATAAAACCACAAGGTCTATTTTGTCTATGTGACAATACTGACAGTTAAAACTTCTACTGACCTCATAAACAAGGTCAGTGTCTGCTAGTGCCATAATAAAAAAAAAAAAAAAAAAAAAAACAAGGTCAGTGGAAACTTCACTAAGGTTAAAACTACCATAGTGAAGTTTCAATTTAATGGGATTTTTTTAAATAGTGATAAGATATTATAATATGTGAATATTATAGTCTTTAACTACGACTAGACTAATCAATCAGCTGAATGATTATAGTGATGAGGCATTTACAAGATCCACTTAAACATTATTAGCTATGCTAGCTTATCTTCTTTCTTGGATTCAACGTGACATGAAACCCATTCAATGATGCTACAGAAATAGAAATAATAACTCGAAGGTCGTCGTAAGTCTCCATCGAAGTGACTTCGAACTCTCTGAGCACTCTCACAGATAAAGTCTTTATTAGCTTTGTGCCGAAGTATCTTCCTGAAAAGATATAAAAAAAGCATTTCAGTTCTCGAATCTATAAGGTAGTCTATGATCTACGTATTATTTGTGCCGAAGGAATCAGGGAAGTCCACTGACCTCTAGTATAATACAGGTCAGTGGGGAAGTCCTACATTTTATAATCAAAGGAGAAGTCCCATACCTAAGACACTTTGGACACACCTGCGTTGTTTCTGGTATCGTAGATGTCCAAAAGCGGCGGAGACAAGATGTACTATCCACCTGCTTGTTTGCCGTTGATTGCTACTACGGTTTTCCGCGTTTTCTTTGTATCGTATCTGACCACGCACGCGTATTGTATGCAATAAAAAATTGAGAATTGAACATGATCGAGAAGGCTATCGGAGGCACCATGTAAAGTCAGCCCCAAAAAATGTATACACGGCCAAGGAACCATTTTATTATCAAGAATACTGGGTCCATAACAATATAATTATCCACGTATAGGTACAGACGCCAGCACATCAAGCTACTACAATCTGTCAAATTTCTTTAATTGATTTTCAACTTATCGCTTAAGTTCAAAGTTGATTGGGAAAATTTTACAGTTTCGGATAGCTTGATGTGCTGGCGTAAAATTTTCATACAAAATGTACGGGAAAAGTTTTCTGCAATTTGTGACTTTTTGAGTACTCCGACGATGGTTGGTCCCATAGAAGTTTTTGATCAGTACCTATTAGAAACAGGATCGATTGGCATCAAAAAATATTTTTGTGTAAAATGGCTATTTTCTTGCTAACGGTAATATTTTTTTTAAATCTGTGAATGGGGATCAAAATTCCATAAAAAAAATATAGATATTCTCCTAAAACCATTTTCGCGTAGCTGCAACGGATAAGGTACTTCCCCTTACTGCCCCGCTGAAAGTTTCCACTCTGTACCTATATCTTTTTGGGGTCGACTGTACCAATGCGGTCTGCTGGGGAGTGCACCTCGTCGACCATCGACATCAACGTAATAGTCTCGAAGGGTAATTTTTGCAGCGCGAGGATAGTTTTAATTCTTCGTCTCTAGCCAGCTATTGTACAGCTTTTACAGCTAGATAAGGGGCACAGGCTGTTCCAAAAGTTAGTCTTAATAGTTTGTAATGTTCTATAGGTTTATTAGGATCTGATCGCCAAAGAATTCGCTGAAAATCGGCATCTTCCTCATTCACGCGAACTTGTCTGTACATCTGAACTAAATCCGCTAGTATACAAAAGGGGTGACGTCTCCACCTCATCAAAATATGACGTAGATCTTGCTGAATCTTAGGACCGACAAGTAAACAGTCGTTCAATGAAACATTATTGTCTCCCTTGCAAGACGCATCAAAGACCACGCGAACTTTGGTGGTCTCTTTATCCTCTCGCACAACAGGATGATGGGGTAGATATACAGCCATTGTATTCTCTATTTCTTCAGTATCTGTGATTTGTACCATGTGGTTTTGTTCTCTATATCCGTCGATCACCTTTTTGTACTCTTCATATAACAACGGATTTTAGTTATAGTATAGTTAGAGACTCGTCATATGGATCAAGATATACATCAAGGTGTTATTCAAATACAGACAAGAGATTGTAGGTATGTTTCCATGGTAGAAGTTGTTCATAGTGATGAGTACAATAACCTCTTTTCAGGTTTTCATTGATTTCTATTATAGCGTGTATGTACTTAGTCGTAAAGTCGTGATCCTCAGTAATGGAGGAACGACAAAAAACTAGTTAAAAAAAAGTGTTCGTAACGTACCCAAACAGTCCATAGGTCCCAAACTGAACGGTATATAACAGTTGGGGTTCCTTTTCTTGACGTTCTCTGGACTGAACCGCTCTGGGTCAAAATGTTCTGGGTCAGACCAGAACCGAGGGTCGCGGTGAAGGTGGTATATAGGAGCCACTAGCGAACAGCCTGCCGGGAGAGTGTAGTTACCTAGAAATTTAATGTAGGAGTTAAACATGGAAATAAGTTAGCACAAGAACTGATAAAATCCATACTAATATTATAAATTCGAAAGTAACTCTGTCTGTCTTACCTTTTCACGCCTAAACTACTGAACGGATTTTTATACCCCTTTAAATTTTAACTTTATTTTATTTTTATTTCCTGTACTATCATCTTCCGCCATTGGTCTCCTCTCTCCCTGTTGATAAAAAGGGTTTTAAAATAACTTACTAATTGTAATATCTTCATTAATAGTCCTCTGCAGCACAGCCCCAATGGGGAACAGTCGCAGCACTTCTTTAAACACCATCTCCAAGTACGGCATCTGCTTAAAATCGTCGTCAGTCACGTATCTGTCCTCGTCGCCAATCACGTTCTTGATTTCTGCGTAGAGTTTCTCCTAGAAATATTATACATTCTGTAAGCAAGTTTGTTTTTGAGGCACCATCATCTTCCTCATTATCGCCGAAAGACGTTCTTTCCCAAGCACCGCACGTAGACCGGTTTAGTGCTTCTCGCACCCAGCGGATTCCTGTGGCCTTCACCAGGTCATCATTCCACCTTGAGGAAAACCATACAACAACGCTACGTCTTCCGGTACGCGGTCGTCACTCCAGAACCTTTCGGCCCCATCGGACATCTGTTCTGCGAGCAATGTACCCTGCCCACTATCTTAATAATCTGCCTATAATATTCCCACAGCTGGGACACAGGCCTCCACTCTGTGAGAGGGAGTGGGCTGTAACCCACCATGCGAGCCCAGTGCGGGTTGTTAGATGTCATACCTATGTCTTTGAATTTTTGCTTACTGCCTTGCGGCATAGTAACATTAAGAAAAAAATCCTGAGAAACGACCTTTATCTTTGGCATGAGAAACCGCTGTTAATTGTTGTTAGTCTCTTCACATTCGTTAGGTATATGTATTTAGTATGGTGTTAGTGGGGACGGATACAGCTGAGGAAAGAAGAAAGAGAAATAATTTAAAATCGGAATAATCTGTCAAAAGTTAAGCTTGGTCAACTTAAAATATATATATATATATACGCGTCAACCTGAGAACATCCTCCTTGCTTACGAAAGAACCTGCACCCTAATTGCGTAAAACACTATTAATCTCAATCTAAGGCCTGAGTTCACCAACATTCAAATCACTGGTTAGGTATTTAAACAGTTGGCTTATGTCAAATTTCCTAAGGAAATTTTAAATATAGAACTGATTAAATATTTAATCTATTGATTTAAATGTTGGTGAACACAAAGCTTAATCATTTTGAAGGATATTGCTAATCCATTGCTTCAAAAGTTCGAAAAACTTGTCTGCTCAACGATGTAAATAGAAGATAGTGAAAATGAAATTCATTGCTACTGATAGTGTGGTACGCAATTACCCCGATGATTTAATCTAGTAATTATTGCACAAAAATGCTTACCTGACATGTAGGATGATAAGCCATCATCAGCAAGATGTACGACGTGATCTTTGCTGACGCTTCTTGACTCTGAAATACAAAAATACATGATTTTGTTTTCTATAGTCAAGTAATCAATCCATATGGCGCAGCCGTGAGGCACGCAAGTGTGAAAATGAAAATATGTGTGCCTTACATAACTGTACCTTTGTACAGTACCCGGCGATAAATATTGCACATCGACCTTTGGAAAGACACAATCGGCTAATTTCGGCTTCGTAGAGCGTTATCTCTGTCGCACGAAATACAAACAGTCCGGTATCTATTAGGAGCTAAGTCTTCTTACACGGACCACCACTGAGTCAACCTGTTTTCTCCACGTTAGGCAATTGTCCATTGTGACTCCAAGATATTTAATACTGTCCGAGCGCTCTATCTGGGCACAGTTACAGGATATGGTGGCCACAGTATGAGAACAAACATGGTTTTTGATCTGAAATGACGTTGGTGGTTGTGTAAGAATTTCTGGTGTAAAGGGCATGAACTTTGCCTTTGCAATGTTGAGTGTGAGTAGGTTTGAGATTAACTAATCCGTGACCAAACTCAGAGCGATCTCCGTCTTCTCACGAGTGTCAGGCCAGTCCTTACCATGCGTTATAAGAGCTGTGTCATCCGCCTAAGTAATGATACTTGTGTTTGGAAGTGATAGCTGGCACGGCTCATTGACATAGATAAAGAAAAGAGTGGGCCCTAAAACGCTACCCTGAGGCACACCAAATGACATATCTTCCGGTGTACTTATAAAAGATTCGACTTTGACAACCTGCTTCCTTCCTGTCAAGTAGCTGCGAAAGATTTCGAGGGCATTTCCTCGTATGCCAATTCGTTCCAGCTTGTCTATCAGCTTTGAGGACAGATACAGATGATGATGAAGTATTAATGCCATCTTCAGCCATCTTGATTCCAGTCCGAAAAAGGGATGGTGCTATCGGTCATGCATAGCTCTATCTCTATCTCTCACTGGAATCATTATGGCATTAAAACGTCATCATACGGCATCATAATACGGTGATGAACTCAAAAAAATAAGTATTAGTTTAACTCACCGAAGTAAATATAGTAAAAGTCTCTTGCACCAGTTCCTCCTTATTCAACTCCTGGGACAGCAAGAACCTATCTATAACACTGAGCTGAGTATTAACACCAGCATCGTCTTCCGTGTCCATCAGATCCCGCTTGCTATCTTCAAGAGTCTTTAGTCTTTCAGCCCTATGAAGCAAGATGGCTTCACTAAAGTCCGTTATAATTTTCAAAAAGTTCTTTAGAATGCTATGGTCGTTTGATACCCAGAAGACTGGATCGATCTGTAAGTACCATTTTGTCATTCTTCTGAAGACCACGTCGTACATGCTGGAAACGGAAAAGGGGTTATTCTTATTATTACACCAAATGGGTTTCCGGAGTTTATTTTTAACCCAAAGATTCAGCATTGCCATCCAACGTGAATGCTATTAGCCTTTTGGGCACTTATCCCATTGGCAGCGATGTGTACATAATATATATTTTTTAGTGTTTGCTTGTGTACCTATTGTATTTAAGGCCTTTAGTCTGTATTTAAATAAATCCGTTTTCTGGCAATTTGACTAAGTTAGCCGACATAGCCCGAAGAATTGCCAAACTTAAGTGTCAGTGGGCAGGGCACATTGCTCGCAGAACAGATGGTTGATGGGGCCGAAAGGTTCTGGAGTGGCGACCGCGTACCGGAGGACGTAGCGTTGGGAGGCCTGAACAAGTGGACCTGCAATGACCCTTTGAGGGCCGCAGGAATCTGCTGGATGCGGGAAGCACAGAACCGGTCGAAGTAGCGGTGCTTGGGGGAGGCTTATGGTTTATGATCTTGATTTCTCCTCATGAGTTCGGCACATTATCTGCCCACTCCTTTATTTGACAGACACGTAAATTTTCGTTCGCCGTATCGAGACGTGTTGAATTAAAAAATAATTGGCCATCTAAACTCGATATGGGTATCGATATTTAAACACGATAAAATAAAAAATATAAAAATTTTATGTTTTTTTTTGAGAGGTCAACGACCGCTGTTTTTGTTGTTAGTTGAAGTACCTACCTATGAGCCTTTTTTTTTCAGGATGTGAAATCATCAAATGACCCCTCCCGCTCTGGGTGGAGCGGAAGGGAGTGTCAGACTCTTACTGACTAAAACCCAACCGTGTTCCTTGCTTAGCACTTAAAAAAAAAAGTACCTATGAGTTGAGAAAAACTGTTATCGTTTGTTTGATTGAATTAAGACATCGATACGCATCTGTGAAGTTTACACAAAATAAACAGTTTTTCTAAGCTACACAAAACAATGAAATATATACTTTTTATGTATCGCGTCTGCGGAGTTTAGCTAGCCAATTTAAAATAATCCTGTATAGTTACTTACGTTGGACTGTCATCTATCACTTTCTGAATGTGTGGTAATTTAACCGTTTGGTCTTTGGTCAAACCCATAAGTGTTTCTGTAAAATAAAAATAAAACAATCAATTAAACATTTTAAATAATTATTAAATAATCCAAGTAATTTAGACTTGGATTCCGGCTAAAAGTTATTAGATAATAAAACAGCGCGTGCTATCGGTATGTTAGATATTATTACGCAAGTATGTACCTACGTGAGGTTTTTAATAATACATAAGGAAAGCCTATCTACTCTTGTAAATCTATAGTGATGACGAAATCAGACGAATCGTGTTATAAAAACATCAATATATCATTCAAGCCTCATTCGTTTAGTAAATAGTTGCAAGCCGTTATAACGACTACTGCAATATCTATGAAAATCTCTGTAGCTACTGGTTATTTCATATATCAACCTCAAAAAATATCTGAGAAACCACCCTATCAATCCTATAAACTTCGTTTATCCTACTAGGCCTTGGATGTATTCTCGGACATTCGTTTCCGCGTATCCACCTTAGGGTGGATTTTTTGGGATGGATATATGGATAACCCGTTGCAGCCTTCAGCAACCCAGAGTCTGATTTGCTGCCCCTCATTACATAGTACTTTTAACAGCAGAGCTTAAGTTATAATACATAAAAGGCATTATAGTGTGACCTATGTGCTGAACTAAAGCAGGAATAATTTGTAGAACAAAGGTCACATTGTATAAGGTCACGTGAAAAAACCACGTTGGAGACAGCATAATCATTTTATTGATAATCCTGTCATCGCCAGATTCTTGGCAGCGTATAAATTTTTCGTCAGTTTAATTTTCTTTCGGGTTCCTAATCATGTATTGAATGCAGCGGTGCTATTCTGTAAAAATCTCACCGTGAAAACTTTGGTGAAGTGAGCGTGGAGTGAGCTGTCAATTGTGTCAATTCCTAGCAAAAAAAACTCGCTTCACCTAGGTTTTCACGGTGTAATTTTTACAGAATCGACCGGCTGGTTACAGTTTGCTTGTCGATGTCCATGCTACCCTGTACAGCAGACAGACTAATACTACTTCCGTAACTGTAATATTAAGTTTAGATACATATTAAAGGATTAACTCACGACAAACAGCATGGCTCGTGGCCCGAACAACATCCTTGTACACATCGAACTGGTCCCTGTTCATCATACTTCTGCACTTCTTCAGCAAGATGTCCGCCTCTTTGTTGAAGACCTCGCCGTAGCTGTCGATGGCTCGTTTGCCGTAATTCGGGGTGGCTATCTTCCTGTGCTTGCGCCATGTTGGACCTGGTAAAGCAGTTAAGATTTATTTCGCGTGAGATAAGTGACAGGCAAAGGTTGGGTCATCATAACGTATCTCCTCAGAAGGGTAGGGTCGATTGGACGAAAACACTATATGACAAGCGAAGTTCGGAGTTTCAATAGGACGAAGAGGCCAGCTTTATACTGATTTTGTTACAGTATTTTTATTTCACGAAGCGACACGCGTTTTACTTGTGGTAACCAAATGTACCAACACGTTGTGAATGTGTGTGTTGTGTGCTGACGCTACTCGTCTTTACGCACACATTCACAGCGTTTTTGGTCACTTGGTTACCACAAGTAAAGTGAGTGTCGCTTCGTGAGATAAAAATACTGTACACGCTGTATAGCTATATGAATATATACAAGAAGGTTGGATAGTTCTTACCTGATCCGCTCAATATTCCTCCTCCAAGCACATCAGCCATGTACTTGTACTGCGGACCTTTAACACTCGTCTTTGTGTTCGATAGCAGTAACTGAAATACGCATAATGATTTCATAAAATTTAATAATCAAACATATTGTAGCAGTAATTAACTTTTTTTCCCCGTGGGGTTAATCCTTTTGGGTAGCCTTCGATCGTCTGGGGAGAACGGAGGGTATCCATGAAGTGACATCATGGACTCCTACCGGCGAAAACCTCATTGTTCCCTCTATTATATGAGTCGAGGGTGTTTAGGCTCGACTTATAATTAGGTATCTATTAGCGGCGTGTGCCACGTGTGTATTTATTGCCTGCAGCTTTCGGTCAGGCGCGGTTTCGTGGCGGTGTGTGTAAAAAACTATTAAAAAAACAGCCGGTCGATTCTATAAAAATCTCACCGTGGAAACTTCGGTGAAGTGAGTATTGTGAGTTTGTTTTTGCTAGGAATTGACACTATTGACAGCTCACTTCACCTAAGTTTTCACGGTGAGATGGTTACAGAATCGCACTGCTACTTCGAAACTTGCCAACCGCACGAGCGGAGCGGTCGAAATATTTTTCTGTCCTTCGGGATTTTCTTTAAAGTAAATTAATCTACAAAAGTTTGTTGTTTGGGCCTGGACAGATATTGGACAGGATTTTACTGATTTTGCTCAACATTGGAAGTGGTGCCAAGTCTGAACCAATGGACAAGGCCAATGTGTAGCGCCGGCATTAGAAGGATGTCGAGTGGTAGGATGGAGTGGCCGCGTAAGAAAAACTATACATAGTTATGTTACCTAACTTTTACAAGATTCGAGGATATGCCGTAAGACTTCTAATTGTCACAAGTACCTTGAGATCATCCGGATTGCTCACAAAAATGTTCAGGTCAGGACCGAGCCAGAATTTGAATACTCCCCCATACTCCACCATCAGATCTTTCAGTATTTTTGCAAATTCTGAAACCAAGATAATTATCAAAATTATTAAGAGGCAAACATTTACACAATTCAAAGGAATCACAAGATTAGAACAAACATCATTTATTTGTTCAAAACATGAGTATAGTAATTAGCGGAAACGAACCTAAAAACAGCGGTGCTATTCTGTAAAAATCTCACCGTGAAAACTTAGGTGAAGTGAGCTGTCAATAGTGTCAATTCCTAGCAAAAACAAACTCACATCACCTAAGTTTTCACGGTGAGATTTTTACAGAATCGACCGGCTGGATTGCAATCGATTCGCTAGTTCGTAAACCAGCTTAACAAAGATTTTACCATCCAAGATACTGTAAGTTTTCTTAAATTCTCATCAAATTTTGGCCATTTTACCTGTCACCTGTTCCGCAACTATTGTTTTTTTTTAATATTAAATTTTTAACGTTTTATATTTATTTTTTTGATGCTATTTTTATTATCAACAAATTATACGTGTTTATGTGGTAAAGTTCTTATTTTATTTCACTGTGGGTCCTCCATAGCACAGTACCCAAAGGGTGCCACGGAACCCTATTACTAAGCCTCTGCTGTCCGTCCGTCTGTCTGTCAGAGGGCTGTCTCATGACCATGACCATGAACCATGCGATCTCATGACCAATTAGGGTGTCCCGTTCATGTATGGGGGAAAAAAAAAATTGAGCTACGGATACGCAAGAGGTATCAAAAGTTGCGTTTTGACACATATATTACGATTATTATAAAATTTAATTAGATATCCGGCATCTTGAGGCCTCTACCAGTCCTTGAAGTTTTTCAAATTTGCTATTTTTAGGGGTTTCTAATATAAACTATAAATCATACAAAAATAACATTTAAATGGTTTTTATTAAATTTAAGGGTACAACAATGAGTTAAAGCAAGGTTTAAAATAGTTGAAAGACAAAATAATCAATGGCAACTTTAAAAACGGAACTGGTTTTTGTGACCAAAATTAGGCATTTCTGAGCGAGATTTTAATCTGTTCCTAATAAAACCATCCCGAGCTGTAGCTCGGGATGGTTTTATTAGGAAACAGCGTCCGTGACGCTTTGAGAAGCCTCCGTCAAGTTTTACACATCTTTCCACTGACTGTGTCAGTCCGCGTTTTTCTTTTTTTCATTGCACTACGTAGGTATAATCAAAGAGATTGGCATTGGATTTGGATTGGATTGATTGGTATTTTACACAGACAAAAAAAAACAGCATGTGTGCAATTCACACGTGGTAGAAGTGAAACCTTCAAAAACACTGTATAATGCTTCCTATCTCATTTTCTCCCATGTTAAATCTTATGAATTTACATGTCTCTAAAAAAACAACAAAACAACATGTAAAAACTGTCGCTTTTTCGTGTCTTAAACTTTCAAATCACAACGATGCTAAAGAACATCCTGATGATTCTGATCCAGATTCTGATCCAGATTCTGATCCAGATTCTGATTCAGATCCAGATTCTGATCCAGATCCAGATTCAGATCCAGATCCAGATTCAGATTCAGGTTCAGATTCTGATTCAGATTCAGATTCAGATCCTGATTCAGATCCTGATACAGATCCTGATTCCGATCCTGATTAAGATCCTGATTCAGATCCTGATTCAGCAGTGCGATTCTGTAACCATCTCACCGTGAAAACTTGGGTGAAGTGAGCGTGGAGTGAGCTGTCAATAGTGTCAATTCTTAGCAAAAACAAACTCACATCACCTAAGTTTTCACGGTGAGATTTTTACAGAATCGACCGGTCCTGATTCTGATCCTGATTCTGATCCTGATTCTGATCCTGATTCAGATCCAGATTCTGATCCTGTTTCTGATCCTGATTCAGATCCTGATTCAGAACCTGATTCAGATCCTGATTCAGATCAAACTCAAACTCAAACTCAAAGCATTTATTTCAATTAAATCATTTACAGGCACTTTTGAAGTGTCAAGAAGTCGGTCAGTCAGAAAATTTGAAGCTAGTTGCCCATACCAAAGCGTAGGTACCTATGGAGAAGAACGGGCAAGAAACTCCATGGACACTTTTTTTAAATGATATTTTACAAAAATATTAGTTACATCATTACTTTTGATTTTAAAATTATATAATGTGAGAACGATGTAAAAAATTAATAAAAACGTAAGTGTTAAAAGCGTCCAGAGTACAACAAATAGTACTTAACAAACTACAATCCAAAAATAAATTAATTAAAAATAAGCCGAGGCAGCTAAGTGATGACCAGCCCCAACTGACGACGCCCGTTCACGAACATGACGCATAAATCAGCACCATTTAGCTCAACCATTTTGAAGGGAGCTAAATGATCTAACACACACACGCCACCGTCAGCGAGACATTTGAGTGAGCATGACATACTATCAGCTGCCAGGGCACATTCGAGTCAATGAAAGACATATTATTACCCGGTAAATGGTAGCTATAGGGTACATATAGGGATCTTGATTCAGATCCTGATTCTGATCCTGATACTGATCCTGATTCAGATCCTGATTCTGATCCAGATTCAGATCCTGATTCAGATCCTGATTCAGATCCTGATTCAGATCCTGATTCAGATCCTGATTCAGATCCTGATTCAGATCCTGATTCAGATCCTGATTCAGATCCTGATTCAGATCCTGATTCAGATCCTGATTCAGATCCTGATTCAGATCCTGATTCAGATCCTGATTCAGATCCAGATTCAGATCCAGATTCTGATCCTGTTTCTGATCCTGATTCAGATCCTGATTCAGATCCTGATACAGATCCTGATTCAGATCCTGATTCAGATCCTGATACAGATCTTGATTCAGATCCAGATTCAGATCCAGATTCAGATCCTGATTCAGATCCTGATTCAGATCCTGATACAGATCTTGATTCAGATCCAGATTGAGATCCAGATTGAGATCCAGATTCTGATCCAGATTCTGATCCTGATTCTGATCCTGATTCTGATCCTGATTCCGATCCTGATTCAGATCCTGATTCGGAATCCTGATTCTGATCCTGATTCAGATTCTGATTCTGAACCTGATTCTGATTCAGATTCAGATCCAGATCCACATTCAGATCCTGATTCTGATCCAGATTCTGATCCTGTTTCTGATCCTGATTCAGATTCAGATTTAGATTCTGATTCAGATCCTGATTCAGATCCTGATTCAGATCCTGATTCAGATCCTGATTCAGATCCTGATTCCGATCCTGATTCAGATCCTGATTCGGAATCCTGATTCTGATCCTGATTCAGATTCTGATTCTGAACCTGATTCTGATTCAGATTCAGATCCAGATCCACATTCAGATCCTGATTCTGATCCAGATTCTGATCCTGTTTCTGATCCTGATTCAGATTCAGATTCAGATTTAGATCCTGATTCACATCCTGATTCTGATCCTGATTCAGATCCTGATTCAGATCCTGATTCAGATCCTGATTCAGATCCTGATTCAGATCCTGATTCAGATCCTGATTCAGATCCAGATTCTGATCCTGTTTCTGATCCTGTTTCTGATCCTGATTCAGATCCTGATTCTGATCCTGATTCAGATCCTGATTCAGATCCTGATACAGATCCTGATTCAGATCCAGATTCAGATCCTGATTCAGATCCTGATTCAGATCCTGATTCAGATCCTGATACAGATCCTGATTCAGATCTGATTCAGATCCTGATTCAGATCCTGATTCAGATCCAGATCTATGGACATTTGTACACCTTTTTGGTATAACATAGAGCACTTGTATATTTTGTTTTTCATAACATCTGTAATTTGTACCTACCTATGTTAACAAATGAATAAATGACTTATGACTTATGACTTATTCTGATCCTGTTTCTGATCCTGATTCAGATCCTGATTCAGATCCTGATTCAGATCCTGATACCGATCTTGATTCAGATCCAGATTCAGACCCTGATTCTGATTCATATCCAGATCCACATTCAGATCCTGATTCTGATCCAGATTCTGATCCTGTTTCTGATCCTGATTCAGATTCAGATTTAGATCCTGATTCAGATCCTGATTCTGATTCAGATCCAGATCCACATTCAGATCCTGATTCTGATCCAGATTCTGATCCTGTTTCTGATCTTGATTCAGATTCAGATCCAGATTCAGATCCAGATTGAGATCCAGATTCAGATCCAGATTGAGATCCAGATTCAGATCCAGATTGAGAACCAGATTCTGATCCAGATTCTGATCCTGATTCTGATCCTGATTCAGATCCTGATTCGGAATCCTGATTCTGATCCTGATTCAGATTCTGATTCTGAACCTAATTCTGATTCAGATTCAGATCCAGATCCACATTCAGATCCTGATTCTGATCCAGATTCTGATCCTGTTTCTGATCCTAATTCAGATTCAGATTCAGATTTAGATCCTGATTCAGATCCTGATTCAGATCCTCATTCAGATCCTGATTCAGATCCTGATTCAGATCCTGATTCAGATCCTGATTCAGATCCTGATTCAGATCCAGATTCAGATCCTCATTCAGATCCTGATTCAGATCCTGATTCAGATCCTGATTCAGATCCTGATTCAGATCCTGATTCAGATCCTGATTCAGATCCAGATTCAGATCCAGATTCTGATCCTGTTTCTGATCCTGATTCAGATCCTGATTCAGATCCTGATTCAGATCCTGATACAGATCCTGATTCAGATCCTGATTCAGATCCAGATTCAGATCCTGATTCAGATCCTGATTCAGATCCTGATACAGATCTTGATTCAGATCCTGATTCCGATCCTGATTCAGATCCTGATTCGGAATCCTGATTCTGATCCTGATTCAGATTCTGATTCCGATCCTGATTCTGATCCTGATTCTGATCCTGATTCTGATCCAGATTCTGATCCTGTTTCTGATCCTGATTCAGATTCAGATCCTGATTCAGATCCTGATTCAGATCCTTGAATCCAAAAAAATTAAAAAAAATGCCGGTAGAACCCTCAAGATATTTTTTTATGTTTTTTTTTATTATTTTTACGGTAATCTAAAACTAATAATGCAACTTTTGAGGGGGCTTGAGTAGCGAAAAGCGAAAAAAAAATTTTTCGGGTCACCCTAATGACCATGAACCGTAGGTAATATTGTTTATATTGTTTATGGTAGGTATATTGTTTATCCTTTTTTTGTTTTAAATTTTTCAAAATCGTGATCTAAATTTAACCTTGTGTAATCTTGTATTATATTGCAATTTTATTTTGTTTTTCAATTGGAAATATCTGGCATTAGTCCGTTCGCATGTAATACATATATCCCAGTTATACAGGGAAACCTATAATTGGCCATAATAACTGTAACACGCATATTTTGTAAAATATTTTTATGTATCGCTGTTGGTTACCTAAATAAATAAAATAATAGATACCGTGGTATATGGTGGTAGGTAGTTGAAACTTCTAGTGTGTATTTCTATTACCGCTATAACAACAAATAAAAAAAGAAAAGATCCAACAGACACGTCAGTATAATTTTTTGCCCCCTACAGCGTCACCCACCCCAGACAATTACACCATAAACCAGCCATATTATATTAACATAATAGATATCTAAACAATGGATAAATTAAAAAAATTGCGGCTGAGCCGGGGCAGAGATCGCACAAAATTATAGTACTTACAGTATAATGCTAATCATAGTATAATAACTGCCCGCTCGGGTTATGCAGACAAGGCAAATAGGTGAATATGACGACCATGTCAGTTTAATTGCATGTTAGTTGTTAGTGTGTATACATACACCGACACGCGAGTGGCATGCTTCAACGGTAGAGGCAACTACACCCGTTGACGCTCGTATTTGAGCACCGTACAATGCGTGCCACGAAAGATGAGACTTGGCACACCACGTGGTTTGACATGCGCAGAACACGATTTTAGGTATCTTTAGCGGTCTGAGTGCGGGACGGGATCGGACGTCATAGGGGCGGCGGAAAGAGGCGGCGGAGGCGGGGGGGACAAGTCTCATCTTTCGTGGCACGCATTGTACTCAAATACAGAGAGCAGCGGTTTTCGCGATGTTCCAGTAGTAGCCCTGACTTACGAGTTGCAGGTCGTGGGTTCGAACCCAGACAGATGCTTTAATTTCATCACCACTGCTCTCAAAACGGTGAAGGAAAACAGCGTGAGGAAACCGGCGTGTCTTAGAAACAAAAATTCTAAGACAAAATGGTAGATTATAGCCCACTCCCTCTCGAATCTCTACACACCTTATTGCAGCGATTGCAAGCATCCACAAGGACGGTTTGACAACGAAGGCCGATACTTAAATTTTGTTTTAGTTACAGCTTTCTTATGCATGATGCTTCTAATATCGTCGCAGATGCTTGATTTTTACTGCATGAATTGAGCGTGAACATCGTATAGATCAGCCTTTCCCAAAGTGGGCGATAACGCCCCCTTGTGGGCGCTGCAGACCTAAAGGGGGGTGAGTAAGAGACCCAGACCTAGGTCTCTTACTCACCCTCCTTTAGGCCTGCCGACCGGCTGGACAGCCTGATGCTGTCCAGCCGGTCGATTCTGTAAAAATCTCACCGTGAAAACTTAGATGATACGAGTTTGTTTTTGCTAGAAATTGACACTATTGACAGCTCACTCCACGCTCACGTCACCTAAGTTTTCACGGTGAGATTTTTACAGAATCGACCGGCTGTTCTTGATTTCATTCGTTAGTTAGCTTTTAAGACAGCATAGATATTTGGCACAGAATTCTTCTTCTCAGCCTGTCAATGGTAATCTAAATGGCAAAGCATTTGTACGAATAAAAATTGTTACAAATAGTGACGAGCCCTACCTTCAGGCTGGCCCATAAACAGCAGGGCGTTCCCCAAGAGCGGCAGTGACCGAGGACCGGGGAACTCCTTGGCCATCTCTATCATTCTTCTGTTCTTGAACCGCCATAGCAACCAAAAGGCTGTCAACGCGCCAACTATTAGGTATAGCGGCCAGTTCATCCTGCAACAATAAATTAGTCTTAGCACAATTCATTCATGTCTGTCATCTGTATGTGTGTCTGTTCCAAAACAATTTGTCGAAGATGTAAACAAATGGGTCACAAAACGTCATAATGGGTCGTCGTAATGAGTCATACCTGTGGATGTCAAATTGTAGTAACATTACGAGTGATTTGCTTCGTTTACTTGACAACGAAAAAAAATTCTAATGTTAAATCACTAGGTGTTTTTCTTATGAGAATAGAGTTACAGGTTATTTTTAACCGACTTATAAAAAGGAGGAGGTTTTCAATTCGGATGTTTCTATTTTTTTTTATGTATGTTCGGGCATAAAACTCCATCGTAAATAGACGGATTTGCAATTTTTTTTTTGTTCGAGAGAGCTTTATTCCGAAATTGTCCCATTTAAATTTCGTGAAGATCTGATGATGAGTTTCGGAGACAGACAACGGAAATCTTCAATAAATACCAGCAAATAGACCGCGATTGCTGCTATAGCATATGTATGCATTGTTTACGCAATCACACAACATAACATCACGCCTGTACCCTTTAAAGGGGTAGGCAGATGTGTTCATTAGCTTCCTGTCACTGATATTCATATAGCAAGTAGTGTTAGGTAAATGAATTTGTTTGGGGTAGGTACAACTAAAAAATGAAAAATAAAAACTTTTTTACAAAAAAAAAAAAAACAACCGACTTCCAAAAAAAACACTACAAAGTGAAAAATAATTTTAATTTCGAAACTCGGTGTCAAAAACGAAAATACAGAACCTATTACCTACCCCACATAAATTCATGTAACACTACTTGCAATGTAAATATCAGTGACAGGAAGCTAAACTAAGTGGAAAAAAATCCTATTATTGAAGCTAAGTCAAGTAAAAAATACCCAAGCAAAGTTAATAGAATTTTTATGGGACCACCCCTGTGCCATATACCTTATCCATTAAAAAATGAGAGAATTTTGCAAATCCGTCTAGATATGACGGAGTTATGCCCGAACATAATTAAAAAAAAAATATAAACCAAATTGCGAACCTCCTCCTTTTTTAACCGCCTTCAAAAAAGGAGGAGGTTCTCAATTTGGATGTTTTTTTTTATGTATGTTCGGGCATAACTCCGTCATATATAGACGGACTAGCTTCTGCCCGCGACTTCGCCCGCGTGAAATTCGTACTTTCCTCTAAAAATTTCGAAAATGTACCTATGTTTCTAATCTTTATCATTTATTTAGACAATTAAGTTTTCGAGCCAATTTTTTAGTTTATAGATAAAAGGGATCAGATTTTTAAATAAACTGTATCCCCGCGTGTCACCCCCACAGCGGTGGAATTGAAAAAATCGTTTGAGATGTGTTAATAACTTGACTCAAAGATAATATACACAAAACTGAAATCACGAAAAAAAATCAGTTGTTCCCTACATTTTGACGAGTTATACGAACATAAATGTAGGGAACAGCTGAAACTTGCGTTTTTGCGTTTAGGTCCTGTAAGCCCCTTAATAATAAATAATATATAATTGTAAGAGCAATTTTAAACTAGTTTAACTACACTATTGTATTAGGTAAACCTGCGATGATAGTTGCATGTGTTTTAAAATAAATAAATAAAAATAAATAAATATAAAAATGAAAGTTAAACTTACCTTCAGAAAAAAAACGTCCAGTCAAACACAGTTCTAACAGCTAACTACCATGTAACTACGAGACTACATAACTACAATAAATTATTGTAAGTATGTACTGAATGAATACGTGTGCAGGATAATGAGGCACAAATGTTTTGGCATCACTTACGAGGACACAGATTGTATTGAGCGTCCACTGGACAGCGGTGCTATTCTGTAAAAAGATCACCGTGATAACATAGGTGAAGTGAGCTGTTAATCCACTTGATGCTAGGGATTAATACTATTGACAGCTCACTACAAGCTCACTTCACCTAAGTTTTACTGCTACAGTGATACTGCTTGATTTTGATGTGAAACATCTATAGCCGCACGTAAAACAAATTTCTGGCGTGGCGACGCATGCCGTGGCGACGCGTCGCCACTCTATACGATGGTGTATATATACAGTCACAGTCTTGTGTACTGTGTGGCGACGCGTCGCCATGCGCAATCGACTGCGATTCTCTTCCCACTCGATCCGGCGTTAAGCTATCTCTCTCTCGCCACACAGCTCGGATACCTATAGTGTATACTCCATAGTGTTGTTTACTGCGGTACACATAACCTGTGTTTTACTTGAAAACAAATTATTTTTAATAATAAAATATGTCTGACAGTGATAATTTAGAGAGTGACAGTGATCAGCCTCTTGCAAAGAAATCATTTTCTGGAAAAATCGTAATATTTTATTTTATCATTATGCCATATTTAGTTTATATCGCAATCTGTTCTTTTCAATCATATTACTTTTACAAAATAATGTCGTTGTTTCACATCTGCCAGGCGTCCCGTGACGGCTCACTTTTTTTGTCTGATTTTATATTAGAAAGAAATAAAAGAGAGCAAATGCGTTTATTTGAGGCAAACATGACGTATAGAAAGAACGCAAACAAAGGCGTGACGTGACATCCCCGCAAAACAGCCAATACGGCAATATTGAGATTTTGGCTAAATTAAAATCTTATTATGGACATAACTCGTATCGTTCTGAAAATATGTCCAGATTGTTACAGCAATTTCCCGTAAGAAAGCCATACCTATTTTTATTTTCTGGCCGAAAGATAAATTTTTGGGTTCATACAAATATTCCATGCCTGAATGCCCATTCTTCTCCAAACGAACACTACCTTTTGGAAGGGGCAACTAGAATAAATTCTATTTTACTGTAATTTTTGACGTTCAAAAGTGTATTATAATGTGCCTATTTGAAATAAATGGTTTGACTTTGACTTTCAATGATCTCTTAACATTACCTAATAAGTAGATTCCAAAGAGTATTTTGAAATTACTTGTCGAACTGAAGCGAATCCCGCTCGGGATGCCAGATGAATTTCGCTCGCACTGATTCTCAATTAAGGGCTGATTTTTCAATCATCAGTCGAGGAATAATTTTGAAGTTTTGACAGTTATTTCATACAAAAACTGTCAAACATATTTTTTTAAATTACCTGGATATTTATAATTTACCTGGATATAGGTAGGTATACTCCGTAACAAATGTCACCGTGATAACGTACAATGCGTGCCACGAAAGATGAGACTTGACCCCGCCTCCCCCGCTCTTTCCGCCGCCCCTATGACGTCCGGTCCCGTCCCGCACTCAGACCTCATACCGCTAAAGATACCTAAAATCGTGTACTGCGCAAGTTAAACCACGTGGTTTGTCAATTATCGTCTTTCGTGGCACGCATTGTACTTTCATTTTAACAGTTCAACAACATTCATTGCGTTATTTACGTTGTTGAGCAAACACATTCTCGAAACTACGAAGTAATGGATTAGCAATATCCTTCAAAATTATTCATATTGAGATCGATAGTGTGTTACGAAATTAGGGTGCTTGAATTGTCAAGTAAAATAAATACATTTGCAGTGGAGTTCCTCTACAATGCGTGTCACGAAAGATGAGACTTGACACACCACGTGGTTTGACATGCGCAGTACACGATTTTAGGTATCTTTAGCGGTATGAGGTCTGAGTGCGGGACGGGACCGGACGTTATAGGGGCGGCGGAAAGAGCGGTGGAGGCGGGGTCAAGTCTCATCTTTCGTGGCACGCATTGTACAATTGTACCGAGGAACATTTACCTATCCAAGTTTTATAGTGTCGACAACTTGTGTTTTCCTTGGTTAGCCACCTAACAGGCTTATTATTAAAGATATTCTCTTTGAACGGCTGTCAGTAGTTATTACCACTGTGGTGCAAACAAAGCATTATAGGTAATCATTATCATCACGCTGTAACTTCCTGAGAGGTAGGTACAGGGCCGTCTTTACCCGAGGGTGCAAGGGGTGCGTGGCACCCCGGCGCAAGGTCTTAGGAGGCGCCAGGGTAGCCCGTGAAATTCAAAATTACTGTTTTATGAAATAAATATCAATCGATGGAGTTTTATGAACTTAGAGGGTCTAACTCAATTGTAAGACAAAATATACAACCTGACACTGACCTGCAAATTGCAAAAAACGTAAGAAATAACACGTAAAATTGAATTTTGCGGGCTACCTTGGTGCAAAAACATCACGACTCTGTTGCCCAAAAGGGTAAAGCAGTATAGAGGTCTATTAGCACATCCTTTCGTCAATTGCGTTGTGTTTAGTCAAGTAGTGTGTTTAGTGGGATTTTCCAGCATCGGTAACTTCTTAGGAAGCCTTCCTTCACTCCATTAAACTTTCGCGAGCCCGCGCGTCCTCCTTCCAGTTTTGACGGAACCTACAATATCCAGCTCGTCCCGCCATTTTTTTTTTCCTGGAGTGGAAAATTCTCATGGATGTCCGCCGCCCTGGGACGGGCGGCGGGGTCTATCAGACTCTTACTGACTAAAAACGACCCCGGTGTTCCATCTCACACCTACGCCGGGGGTCGCGGGAACGTGCTATCCTTCCGCAACCCCCGACTGGTGCTGGCCTCGTCGGGTCAGGGGGGAGTGAGGTATCTCCTACGTGGCCTGCTGCGACCCGCAACCTAATCGGAAAAACTAAAACACTTCGCTTCGGAAACATTAAACTGATGTTTATTATCTCTAGTTAATGTTTACGTAATAGACTCATTCGAGGCGGATTGTGTCTTTTTTTGGATTCTAGTCACCTCAGTTCCACGAATTTACCTATATTAGTATTCCAGATGGAGATTGTTGCCGAATTTCAAGTACAAGACGTTATAAATATTGCCACAGACTACAAAATTAAGTCTACAGGCTTTTAAATGTGTTTATTTGTGTGTTCTGCTTAATCTTTTATGACATCGCTATAAGGAAATGCTGCAGTTTTTCGTCATTTTAGTGTTATGGTCCAATTTGAACGTGGTTGGAGTAAATTACTTTGAACTGTGTCACCGTCTCTGATTTTATTTTTAACCGCGTTTTTTGTAATTATTTTATACTAGCTGCGCCCCGCGGTTTCACCCGCAGCCGGAATATCGGGATCATACAATATTTAATCAAAATTGGTCCAGCCGTTTGAGCGTGAAGAAGTAACAAACATATAAACACACACACACTAACAAACTTTCGCCTTTATAATATTAGTGTGATTAAATTAAAACGGTTAAGTTTTTTTTTACAACAGGTTATTTTTCCTTGATAATGTTCTCAATAAACTAGCTTCAGCTGCCCGCGACTTCGTCCGCGTGAAATTTCACACTCCCCCTTTACTCTCTTAGGGGTGGAATTTAGAAAATCCCTTTCTTAGTGGATACTTACTCTCCACAAAGAACACACCCTTCGAATTTCATGTCTCTAGGACCAGCGGTTTAGACTGTGCGTTGATATATCAGTCAGTCAGGACTTTGAATTTTATATATATACCTACCTATAGATAGATATACATAGACATCGACGCGCAAACTGAAACAGCACATGATTCTGGACCCCTAACGTAAAAAAAATGCTGTTCCATACATTTTGACCGCGTCGTAGGTATAGCATGCACGTTGTTTTGACCGCGTAGGTATAGCATGCACGTTGTTTTGACCGCGTAGGTATAGCATGCACGTTGTTTTTCTATTGCTACGGCCAGACTTGAAGGCGAAGATTCATGTTCGCGTTGTCACGATAAAAGTTCGTGTTCGATCCATGACGAAGTGCTTGGCCACATCAAAAAAAAAACTTCACTACGTCGCGATAATATAGAACGTCGCGATAATTCATTTCGCGGGAAACATGGAACAAGCTTAAATTAGCTTTAATCCTCACCCATGCGTCGTAATTACCTACAATGTTTTTTCTTGTGGTTTGGCTCTTGCGGGTTCCATAAAACTGGCTCAGATTCATAATTTTGTATGAATTCTAATATTCTCTCATTACTCCAATCCATTATTAACAAGTTCAATCAAACACGTTAAAACCGCTCGGCATAGAAAACTGCCGCTCGGCGTCTGGCAGTCAACTAAAGCGCGCGAAGTGTAGCCAACCGCACGAACTTTTTCGCGACAAAACCTTTTGATGTGCGGCAATTTACCGACAGCGGCGCGAAGGGCATTCATATTCGCGAAGATGATTCGCGATTGGACGAATTCTTTGGCCAGATGTGTCGCGACAACGCAAATCTTCGCGTTATCGCGATACTGTGGCCCCAGCATATGAAACAGCTGATTTTCTTTATGATAACCGACGAAAAAATTCAACGGGGTTCAGATTTTAGGATCATGTTACACATCAAGCTACTACAATCTGTCAAATTTCTTTAATAGATTTTTAACTTTATCGCTAAAGCATAAGGTTCCAAGTTGATTGGGAAAATTTGACAGTTTCGGGTAGCTTGATGTGCTGGCGTCTGTACTGAATCCATGGTAACAGGTTGCGCATGGATGTCTCTGCCACCCTGTTTGTAACTACAGACGCCAGCACATCATGCTACCTGAAACTGTGAAATTTTCTCAGTCAACTTTGATCATTCATATCATCATTGCTGTGCTGCCGTCAGTACATGACGCTGCGCTGTCGTTACGGGTTGGCAGGAGCCCGAAACCCCCCCCCCCTAAGGGGATACCCCTTGGTAAAACTGGTTGTCAGACTTTCGGGCGTATTGCCCAATAACTAATAATCTGGTTAGGCTGGAAGCCGACCCCAACATAGTTGGGAAATGGGAGGCAGATGATGATGCCCTACTATTGTATAGAAGAAAGTTTTTCTAACTGAACAGACAGTTGTGCTGCTGGGGAGTTGGTTGCGCCACTTCTTCTTCTCAGCTGAAGCACTAGGAAGTGGTCACGGTGAGTTTTGTTTGGGGGACTTTCTTATGTAATTTTGACGTTCGAAAAGTGCTGACTCTGAACCTAATTATTATTTTTTTGAAGTGAAAACTTCTTTAGCGGCGCTGTGTACTTTTTTTGGAATGGGTAAAAACTTCTAAACTCGCGTCAGGTCACGTGACCCTGATAGAAAATTCGTAAGACGTAAGACGTAAAACGTAAGACGCGCGTTGTTGAGGACAGCGCCATCTATGCACATCGGGAAGAACTACGAGGGCCTCGCGTACTAACTACGTAGTTCATCCAACAACGACGAGATGGCGCTGAACCACGGATATACACCGTGAAATTTTAATGGTTGTTTTCCCGCGGCAGAACGACTTGCCATAAGGAGTACTTTCGAAACATAGAGTAAAAGTAAAAAAATAAAAATGTTTTTGTTTTAAAATAATTAAAAAAATATTCAACAACTCGAAAAAGTGAGAAAAAATAGTAACACTAGACGAGATTTGTTGTAGGTACTGTCGCACGCGCCGGCGCCATCAAAAGAAAACAATGCATAAATTAATGTTCAAACCAAAATAAGCTCCCGCATGTGGTGATACGGCATAAAATAGCTTGCACGCAACATTGCAAAAAATCACCTGCTAAGCCGACAAAGCGAAGACCGATTTAAAATGTTGAAACCAAAATAAGCTCTCATACGCGGTAATACAGCATAAAATAGCTTGCATTTAACAATACAAAAATCTACCGCAATCGCCGACAAAAGAAATGTTCAAAGTAAAATAAGCTCTCGCGTGTAGTGATACAGCATAAACTAGCCTGCGCGCAAAAATTACAAACGATCGAAACCGCGTTTCGACGCCTATTGTATCCGTGCGGCGGTAATTATCTAAATTTAATTTCGTGTTCAGTAAATTGCAGTTAAAAAAGTATTTATGACGGTCCTAAGCCCGTAAAAGTATGAAGCTCGATGGTATGAAGGGAAAATTTGAATAACTTGTTGGATAGCAAACAGCTGATTGAAACGCACGCGGGTCAATGGCCGTGCGGCTCTTCAGCCGTAGATATCGGGCGGTGTTACTATTAGTTCGTGATCACTTTCGAGTTTTGTGTTTCACAATGCTAAATCTGTCATTTCCTGTTTCTAATATTTTATTTATTTATGAAACGATTATATTACTAAGACAAAACTGTTTCGCTGCGGGAAAACAACCATTAAAATTTCACGGTGTATAACTGACGATGAGCTCCATGCGAGCGGTCATCATACCTGATTTGCAAAAAACCCTATAAAATAAGGAACACACCTTAACACGCGTGTTTTGTTTATAAGACGATTCACAAAATACACTCGTAATTGTTCAAGTTTTCACTTCTGTCGGCACTACCGGAGTGCCAGTTTTATTTATTTTTTTTTTATAAAAAACGTTGCCCCACCCTAGGAATTACTCGTGTATCGTGGGTGCGTTTACAAACATTTAAATTCACATATACAAACAGCTAGACCCGAAACAACTGCCTGTAGGCAATACAAATATTTGTTCCGTGCGGGAATCAAACCCGCGACACGCAGCGCAGCAGTCGATCGCTCAGCCACTGCGCCAACCGTGTCATCGAAATGAATAAATGACTGTTTTGCCTATTTCCAGCAGACAAATACGACAGACTGATTGATTAAGTCGATTTATCTATAATTATATAATACTAGCAGCGCTCCGCAGTCTCACCGGTATAAGTGCCGATCCCGTGGGAATAACGGGATAAAAACTATCCTATGTCCTTCCCCGGGATGCAATCTATCTCTGCCAAATAAATTGAAATCCGTTCAGTGGTTTAGGTGTGAAAAGGTAACATACAGACAAACAGATAGAAAGGCAGAAAGATAAATACAGACAGAGTTACTTTTGAATTTATATTATTAGTATGGATTATAAAGAGGTAAACTTTGTTTGTTTGTAAGTTTGTATGTAGGGAGGTAATCTCTGGAACTACCCGTCGGATTTCAAAAAATATTTTTGCATTTGATAGCCCAATTTTTGAGGATCGCTATAGGCTATTTAACATCACGCTATAACCTTTAGGAGCCGAGCAAAAAGAAAAAAAAGTCAGAAAGAACGCTGAGCGAAAACAAAATGATGCGAGCAGCCTAGGTGATTCGATGCGATGGAGTGGGTCAAAGGAACATGAAATTTCAAGCGGACGAAGTCGTGACTAAGAAATAAAACCAGATAATCTCATTTAAAACTATTTATTCTTCCATTCTTCGGGATCCTTGGTCTCGCTTTAATGTTGTATCCGTCTGCAGCGGATACAGAAATGGCTACGTTCAGTTTGATGTTGTCTATGGACCCCACTGGCTCTAAGCGCGCGTACCGCAGTACCCACACCACTATCGTCTTGATCAAAGCTGTGGCGTAGACTCGACCTGGAAACGAAACATAACCAGAATAATATCATTGAAGTAATGAAATACCAAATTTCAACTCGATCAGACCTGTGGAAGATTCATTAACTAGAATAGCTGATAATCTTCAAACGGCTTCTATTCAGCCGTTTTCTTGAATCATAGCTAAAAACACTCTCGATCAAGACACCTTTCAAACAAAACAATAAATATGAAAATTGTTTTAGCCGTTTGAGAGCTACGTTGGCGCAGACAGACACACAGATACATAATACGTGACTATGTGAACGCATCTTAGAATACGTGGCGTCGCCTTTATTATGTTTTTAAAAGCATTTCTAAGTTATTCAGGAATGTCAACACGAAGCTACGGGACCTAAACACAAAAAACGCAAGTTTTAGAAACAATAAAAGTATATGATCGACTATAGTAAACAAAATCAGAAAAATATATGATATTCTTCAGGATATATACTAGGTAGATAATGTGTTGAAAACATAATACAACTCATTTGATACGATAGAAAAAATCATGAAAATGCCTCTAAAAACTTTCTTTTTACAATAAAAACCATACTAATATACATACAATCATTCTGATTTTTTTGTTATATTATTCTACAAGCAACATACTAAAATACTACTGTTTTAATCTTTTCGTCCAAACAATAGATTTTTTTGTAATTAAATAATTGCTTCATATTTTGCAATAAATTAAATTTTGACGTGACAACGTCTAATAAATCGATGAAGCTGGCTGCACACACGAAAAAACATGACTCATGTAGCGTTACCTCGCGGCCTTGCTCTGTAGCGTTGTAGCGTTCCATGGCGGCTTGAAGTGCAAGCGAGAGCGCGGAACGAGCGATGAGAGACAGATGATGTCGAGCGCTGCCGAATCGGCCTCCGCGTTCGGCAATTTCGTTAATGTTTTGTTATGACGTTGTCACGTTAAACTATTGTCCGTAAACCGACTTTACAGACAACCGATTTTTTTTTATAACATTTTCAATAGTGCTAGTCACTCTGAAATCAACTTAATTTTCACTGAAATAAAGTTGATATTTGTTTAACTTGAAATAGGGTGGGAGTGTGCGGCACTGCACATTTTTACTATACCTACATGGAGACTTTTATCATTCTTAGAAAGATTTTCTCCTATTAGCGTCCAGATCTCAACGATCAAATGAAAAATTAAACTCTGCAGAACTGCGTGAAACACAAAAGTAATCACCTAAACAGTCCATAGGCCCCAAACTGAAGGGTACAAAGGCGTTAGGGTCCCGTTTCTTCACGTTCTCTGGCAGGAACCGCTCAGGCATCACCTTGTCGGGATCATCCCAAAAACGCGGGTCCCGGTGCAGGTGGTGGATCGGAAGAACCAGGGATGTGCCAACTGGGAGGGTGATTTTTCCTGTCAATCACAAAAAAGATGACAAATAAACAATATAAGGATTCGAATAACTATATAAATCTTTGCTTGTGACTTCTTTTTCTTCTTTAGCGTACCTACTAACTTCAACCCGACTTTAACATCTGCGACATCATTATCTGCCTCCCATTTCCCAACTATGTTGGGGTCGGCTTCCAGTCTAACCGGATGCAAGTGAATACCAGTATTTTACATGGAGCGACTGCCTATCTGACCTCCACAACCCAATTACTAGGTAATACGATACCCTTTGGTAAGACTAGTTGTCAGACTTTCGGGCTTCTGACGACCTATAACGACTGTCAAAGATCCACGAATTACAGCCGGGACCAACGGCTTAACGTGCTTTCCGAAGCACGGAGAGGTCTAGATTATGTAAATATGGTCACCCATCCACAGACCAACCGCGGCAAGCGTAGCTTAACCTGATCAATCGACCCGTGTGGGTATTGGTACTTAGCCACAAGCCTCTCAAGAAAAGAACCTACGCGGTCAAAATGTATGAAATAGCAAAAAATTTTTTTAATAACCCACGAATTGTTTTGATAGAATCCAGAATCATATGCAGCGGTGCTATTCTGTAAAAATCTCACCGTGAAAACTTAGGTGGAGTGAGCTGTCAATAGTATCAATTCATAGCAAAAACAAACTCACTTCATCTAAGTTTCACGGTGAGATTTTTACAGAATCGACCGGCAGTTACTCCTAGGGTTGCCAACTTTTTTTATATCAAATATAGTATTTTCGAAGCCATTGTATTCATAAAATATGACGTCACAGCATATCTACCTGCATAGTGTTTAGATAATTGTTTTTGTAGAGCTGAAGAACTTTTTTTTTTACCTTCATTGATAGTGATCTCCTCTTTCACCGTCCTTTGTATCATCGCAGCTATGGCGAAGTACCGCAGTGTCTCCTTATAAACCATATCCAAGCACGGCAGCTGGTTCAACTGTTCACTGCTGACGGGTCCATGTTCACCGACTACTTCCATCATTTCGTTATACACCTTGTCCTAGAAATGTTTTTTTTTTTTTGGGTAAATGGTACATTTTTATCTTAATATATTACTTTTGGTAATTAATATTGTATATATATTTTTTTTAAATATTGTATCTATGCGTTTTTATTTTATTTTTAAAATTTTGTCATTTTTGTACCTACTACTATGATCCTGTGTTGGTCGAAATAAACGATTTATTATTATATTATACCTCTCCTCGTTCGTTCACAGGGTAGCATGGACAAGTAGGGATAAAGGACCAATTAGGTATTTTCTTTTTTTGCGACTAATTGTCATATACCTAACAGGCGTAAGAAGATAAACATCGGGTTTTGTCTATGATTATTGATTAAACAACGCCTACTATAGCCAAATTTTAAACTCAACCACTTTTTCCTCCGCTGGAAAGTAAACCATTGTTAATTATTAATAAAAATAAAAGTAATTTTGCAGGTTTATTTAAATTAAAAAATAAATGTATGGTTCAGTGGAATAACTTTTAAGTATTTCTTTAGTTAAAACACGAATTATGAAATATTTCGACCACGTGGTCCGTAACGAACACTCCATGGAACGACTCGTTGTCAAGGGACAGGTGGAGGGCAAGCGGTCACGCGGTCGGTCACCTACGCGTCAGACAGACTTTATCAAAGCGTCAACACAAACCTCCATAGTTCAGAATTTCCGAGACGCTGAAGACCGGAATAAGTGGAGGAGCATTGCGAGGGCTGCTTTGGCCAAAGAAAATGCAGAGTCATCAACCACGACCACTCTGTCAAAAGTGAACGACTAAGGAGGAGGAGGATTTCCTTAGTTGATTGAATTCCCATCACTACATAAAATATTATAGTTTAACGCTCAGAATTTTGAGAATTATGCATGTCTAACTTTTTATAATATAATAAAATTAGATGATAGGTACTTATACCTGTATTTTATAAATATCAAAAAAAAATTAAGATTCTTTGTAGGTACTTCTAAAAAACACACGTGATATAGGGGTAGTCTTAAACCTCACCATGTATCACCAAGGGAGAGGGGGGGTTAAAAAATGCCAAAAAAAACATCACGTGATTAATGGACGGCCCCCCTAGGGCATATCTTGCGTACATTTTTGTTTAATTAAATGTATACCCTGTATTGACAGGGTCAAATTGAATTAGCTAGCGAAACTCCGCAGATGTGATGGGTCCAAATATAATTAAATTAAAAAATATATAAAAAGATCCATTTTTTTTGGGGTCATCGACTGTAGTTCTTTGGAATCGTATTTTTTGTTACGCATTTTCTGGTGTAAAATAAATAAATAAATAATCTTGTTTTTGTGTAAACTTCACAGACGAGATGGCTATCGATATAAAAACACGAGATAACAAAAAAAAACAGATTTTCTCAATGACTTTAAGTACAGACGCACAATCTGTCAGATTATCCCAATCAACTTTGAACCTTATGCTTTAGCGATAAAGTTGAAAATCTATTGAAGGAATCTGACAGATTGATGTGCTGGCGTCCGTACATACAATACCAGTGATCATTGACCCCAGAAAAAAAATCTAATCTTGTTTTTTTTTGTTTTATTGGGTAAGGATATCGATAACGATAACCAACGCGTATACGGCGTTTCACTAGCTAATTAAATTGGACCCATGCATTTTAGGCTCAGGTAAAGTTTTCGTACCTGCCAGTCTGGCAAATGGGCGAGGATCATAAGAGCACCAGACGCCATCTTAGCCGCTGCTTCTTGACTCTGGAAAGAAACAATCAGTTCGATTTCATTAGTTTAGCAAATACTTAAATAAAAAAGAAAAAGAAAGAAAAAATATTTATTCTGCGCACAAACAAAACGCACATTACAATAAATAAAAACTTTTTTAGAAAAAGTAAAATAACCGACTTCCAAAAAAACACTACAAAGTGAAAAATAACTTTAATTTCGGGTGTCGGTGTCGTTGGTTCTGTATTTTCATTTTTGACACCGACTTTCGAAATTAAAGTTATTTTTCACTTTGTAGTGTTCTTTTAGAAGTCGTTTGTTTTACTTTTTCTAAAAAAGTTTTTTTTTTTCACATTTTAGTTGTACCTACCTACCTACCCCAAACAAATTCATATATCACTACATGCTATGTGAATATCAGTGGCAGAAAGCTACTGAACACATCTCTCTACCCCTTTAAAGGGTACAGGCGTGATGTTATGTTGTGTAATTGCGTAAACAATACATACATATGCTATAGCAGCAATCGCGGTTGATTTGCTGACATTTATTGAAGAGTTCCGTTGTCTGTCTCCGAAACTCAACATCAGATCTTTACGAAACTTAAATGGGACCATTTCGGAATAAAGCTCTTTAGAAGAAAAAAAAATTCGCAAATCTATTTACGATGGAGTTATTTAGCCCTAACATACATAAAAAAAAAAAATATCCGAATTAAGAACCTCCTCTTTTTAGAAGTCGGTTAAAAAAGGCATAAAATCCACACACGCAAATTGGCCAAAAGCCTCGTATTCAATCAATTAAAGTGAAATATGTACAACATATACCTCTATTTCAAGAGCGAGATCATTTTTTTTTTTTGGTGTCATTGTACTTTGTAGGTAGGTATATGAAGCAAAGTCGATAAGACGCCGCGATGAGAAGCCGCGGCTTCGCCCGCGAGGTATGTCGATAAAAACTATCCTATGTCATTCCCCGGGATGCAATCTATCTCCCTTAGAAATAGTCTTTCATTGGCACCTTCAGGTACTGAACGCAAAAGAGCAAACATAAAAAAACGTTTTAAAAAAGTTTGTTGCTTTTTTTTAACCCCTTAACTCTTCGTATACCCCTACTTGCTATGTTAACCACAGTGACAGGGAGTTTTATAACATCATAAACATACACCAATACGTAAAAACTACCCAAGCATAGCTAATTCTTACATAGTAAATTGAATAATTCTTTTTTTGTTGTGTTTTGCCAGGACACTAACCTTAGTATAAAATAAAATTTAGGAAATTCGTTAGAAAAATTGCACCCGTGCGAAGCTGGGGCGGGCCCCTAGTAGGTACAATATAAAAGGCACCACCGCGCAAGCTTGTTCTACCAAATTATCAAAATCAGTTTACGATTGGTGAAAATATCGATGAACATACATAAAAAAACACATACACGATCATAGAACCTCGGACCTTCTCCTTTTTAGAAGTCGGTTAAAAAAAATTCTCACCGTAGTAAACAAAGTAAAAGTATCCCACTTGATTTCCTTCTCACACAATTCTCCAGACAGTATAAATCTATCCACGACACCCATACACTCTTCATCAGGGGTGGACACTTCCAAGGCTTTCCTTCTTCTCCTCACGACGTCACTGGTGAAGTCATCGATCAACTTTATGAAGTAATTTTGCAGCTTCTTCTTACCGGCCAGCCAGTAAATAATGGGTATTTGAAGCCACCATCTCGTCATCTTGGCGAAGACCATTTCGTACATGCTGTGGAAGGTAAATACGAGTAAACAAATTTGGTGGCAGAAGTAGAGCATGAATCCAGTCCTTCAGACCGTATTTTGGCCACGATGGCCAAACTTACGTCAGAGGAGACTACTTAGCTTTCGGCGCGGGAGATATTATAGTGCGCAAGTGTGTGCGACACAGGTGCACTCGCTCTTCCCTCACTCTCATAATCTGATAGGACAGCACGCAATCCGACACGACCGGAGAGAGATCAGACGCAGGACCAACGCCAACGGCTTAACGTACTTTCCGAGGCACGGGAGTATCACACCGCCAACATCCCAGGGCTCCGGGCTGTTACTAAGAAATTCTTAATGGTAAAACCCATTATCACTTTGAAAGAGCATAAATAAGTACAAGAAAAAACAGGACGCGCTAAATTTGAACTATTAATTAGTTTGGTAGTTCTCCTTCTTTTCGAGTCGATGGTACCCTTCTATTTTATATTGTTTGAGCTCAGTAGGTGGTCACGTTGATTGCGGCATCAGTGGCATTCATTAAGTCATCCAAGGTGCAGGTGAACGGGCACTTAGGGCACTCCAGCAAGCGGGGCATGGTCTGATTAGAGGCACCGCACTCGCACTGGGTATAGGATGGGTCAGTAATCCCCCACTTCAACAAATTGTGTTTGCAGCGCCCTACTTGGGTACGCAATATATTGAGAGCTTTCCATATAGGCCATTGCAGATCACGACCGGGTGGCAAGTGTTCCTAAGGTTTTACCAAGTCGGGAGGTGGTGGATGCTCTTCCTCCCACAATTTGCTTCTCTCAATATGTGGTTTGTTCTGGATGACCTGCGTAGAGCGGAAGCAGCTCTTACGAGTTTGGTAGTTTACTCTTAATATACAACTAGTCCTCAGGACCAGCCAATAAAGTTAAACATAAGCATGAACTTCATCATCATCATATCAGCCGAAAGACGTCCACTGCTGGACATAGGCCTCCCCCAAGCACCTCCACTTCGATCGGTTCTGTGCTTCTCGCATCCAACGGGTTCCTGCGGCCTTCACAAGGTCGTCGGGGCATGAAATTACATTAAATTAAAGAAAATCACGTAAACTCACTCCCGTGTTTTTGCAACCACCTCGTCCATTCTGCACAGATTTTGAGAGTCTTCTTTAGATAATCCCAAGAGCGTTTCTGTAATGAAAAGCATTCATGAATAAAATTTCAGTCTCAGACAGCATCAGAAATGTTGGTCCTTCGAGTCAATTACCAAGCCTATTAAGTACCGAAAATTCTCTGTTTCCCGGTCGCCCTAATAATCATAACTGTATTCTATACTTATAAAAAAGCTGAAGAGTTAACGCACTAATCCCTGGAACTACCAGTCGGATGTAAAAAAATCTTTTTGCATTTGATTTTTGAGGAAGGCTATTTAACAACACGATATAATTCTTAGGAGCCGAAGAAAAAGAAAAAAGTCAGATAAAACGCGAAAATAAAGTAAGTAATGGCGCGGGCGGGCGATGCACACTTACACAGCGAGTGCTGTACGGTTGCCGAAATTACAGGCGGACGAAATCGCGAGGAAACTAGTAAGGTTATCACAAAACACTTACGGTTTACACTTTGCGTGGTGCAATTTACAATATCTTTATAAACATCGAAGGACACATTCGGGTCCTTATGGCTGAGGACCCTAGCCACCTGCTCAGCCTCCGCATTGAAGATATGCGTGAAGTGCTCCACAGACTTCTTGTTGTACGAAGGAGTTGCTATCTTCCTGTGATTGCGCCACGTTGGACCTGTAATAAGTGAAACCATTCATTTGTTAAGGAATCAGGAATTATTGACGGACTTCTTGATGCAACGATAATACCGACACGTAAGGAATTTTTCATCGGCTGCCTCCCCAGTGCCATTAATTTATAGCATTCATCTCCAATTATTAGGCTAATCCGGCACCCTAATTGCTTAACACACTATGAATCACTATCTGTATCATTTCGATGGATATTGGTAATGCATCACACCAATATTATTGTTACGAGCTTGGGGTTCGTGACAATAAAAACTGCCAATTTAATAACCAAAAAATGACACTTTAATCAACAACACTAATAACTACTCAAACACACTAGTTATAAAACACAAATGCACTACTGATCGCTCTAAGTCGCACTTGAAGATCGCTTTCGATGTGTTCGCTTATATGCTGGTCCTGCTCCACAGGCACTTGAGCTCACTAGTTAAAATTTCAATAACTGGAAGAGGTGCTTCCCTTTTTATTTATTTTTTTTAGTGTTTCTGACATTATGAACATAATTTATTTTTTGTTTTATTCAATCAAGTCTTAATTGTTGAATACTTCTTTATTAAATAATATTCTCTTCCTATTTGGTAGTAAAATTCTATTAATCTCTTAAATAAATTACAAACTATAGTGTTGTATAATTTAGAAACATTTTTAAATTTTGTAAATGTAAGAACCGATTTTCTTGATGTTGACTTGAAAAAGCATGGCAGTTGAGAACATCTCATGCTCACTTAAATGTCTATTCGATGGTGGCGCGTGTGTTGGATCATTCGGTTCCCTACAAAATGGTTGAGCTAGATGGTGCTGATCCACGCGTCATGTTCGTGAACGGGCGCCGTCGGTTGAGACTGGTCATCTCTTAACTGCCAAGGCTTATTTTTAATCTTATATTTTGAAATGTTTCTTCATTTGTGTTTTTTTTTTACATTGTTCTCACATATATAGAAGCAACAATAATAATGTACCCACGATTTGTAATATCTTGATTTAAAAGAGTGTCCATGGAATTTCTTGCCCGTTCTTGTCCATAGAGATCTACGTTTTGGAATGGGCAACTAGCTTCAACTTTCTGACTAACTGATACAAAATGTATTTAGGGCTGATTTTTTCGCCAGCAGGTGTCGAAAAAATCAGCCCTAAATACATTTTATCCGAGGAATAATTTTGAATTTTGACAGTTCTTCCGTACAAAATTTGTCAGACGTCAATTTTATTCCACGTATAAAAATTATTCGATTGAAAAATCAGTCCTTAACTTAATCATGACAGTTTTGACAGAGCAATTTTGACAGTTCAACAACATTCATTACGTTATTTAAGTTGTTGAGCAGACAAATTTTTCTAACATATGAAGCAATGGATTAGCAATGTCTTTCAAAATTATTCAAATTGTGATTGATAGTGTTTTACGCAATTAGGGTGCTGATTATAGTACGGGTTTTTTTTTCAGGATGGGAAATCATCAAATGACCCCTCCCGCTCTGGGTGGAGCGGAAGGGAGTGTCAGACTCTTACTGACTAAAACCCACCCATGTTCCTTCCTTAGTCCTTTATGTTCCGGGCCAGCGGTAAGCCTTTCGGACAATCCCGCTCAGTCCTATTTCAGATTATGGATGTAAAGCGACAGAAGTACCTACAGGACAATTTATGAACTTACCTCCGGATAGAATACCATACCCAATGAATGGCACAAAAATCTCGTACAATGGTCCTTTCTGGCTCACTCTGTTGCTGGTCAGCAATGCCTGGAATGAATTATGGAAGATAGGTTTACGGAGGAGTATGAAATTTCGACTGCTTGGACACAGTGTTGTAGAAGATAAACGACTACGTTAACATTACGAAGGAATTTGTAATATATTAACAATGAAAGTCACCAGTTCGTAGATCCAATATTCAGAAAGTTGCCATGGCCGGGCGGTCGAAACGTGGAGAACCGCACAGCCACGCAAGAGGAGCTTTCCCATTCTTTTTGCTAACCACTGATACGATTTCGAAGAAAATGTAGACAGTATGAATAAAGTCCTAATGTTTGAACTTCACGAATGCAAGTTAGAAGAAGGGTGACCAAGATTTATGGGGCGTCAATCAGACACTTTCATTTTTATTAAGATAGATAGGTAAGTACCTTTTATTGTAAAAAGGATTAATGATTGTGTATTCGATTAGTACCTATGTATAAGAAAAATTCAGGTTTTAGACCTTGCATCGAATATACGTATAAATATTTGCAAGCAAAAGTGTAAAAAAATAATTTTGCTAAAAATGAAACTCAACCGACAATAATAATTGCAAAAAATATGCGCTTAGCGACATAACAGGTCTACTTTACAAAAAAAGCGTAATAAACTGAGTGCTATTAATTCGAAGGCTAAGCAGACACATTAAAAATTATTTTATTTTAAAATGTACAAAAAACACTGAAACATAGACGGTGACACGGACAGACAATAGCGAATAAAATTCTAAAATAGTTTTTCCTGTCTGAGAAAAGTTTTTTATTTTATTTTAAAATGTACAAAAAACACTGAAACAGACGGTGACACGGACAATAGACAATAGCGAATAAAATTCTAAAATAGTTTTTCCTGTCTAAGACAACTTTTGCTTGAGATTAGTTTATGATATTAATATTTATTTACCTAATTTGAACTAGGTATATTAGTTATTTCAGTTAAACCTTTAGGTACAGACGCCAGCACATCAAGCTACCCGAAACTGTCAAATTTTCCCAATCAACTTTGAGTTCAAAATCTATTAAAGAATTTTGAGAGATTATAATTATATAGTAGCTTGATGTGCTGGCGTCTGTACAACTTCTTGGATCTACGAATTTGCGACTTTCGTTGTTATATGTTTTACAAATTCCTTCGTAATGTTGGCGTAGTTGTTTTTCTTCTACGATACTGTGTCTGAGCAGTCGAAACAGACACTGAAAAATTACGACAATATGTAGATGGATCACGGTTAAAGGTTTCATTGTTTTTTTTTTTTCATTAGAGCCAGAGTTTTTCGGACAAAATGAGACTGAATCAATAAGGCAGTGACCTAAAGCGTTTGTCAACATATTTATATATATAAACGGGAATATACCTACCTACATCGGTTTCGTTCGATCAGGCTTACCGCGGTCGTGACGTGGATGGGTGATCATCTTTATATACCCCTCTGTGTCTCGGAAAGCACGTAAAGCCGTTGAGCCGGATGTCATTCTTGGATCTTTGACAGTAATTACCTGCGGGTCGTCAGAAGCCCGAAAGTCTGACAACCAGTCTTACCAAGGGATATCGTATTACTCAGTAACTGGGTTGTGGAGGTCAGATATGCAGTCGCTCCATATAAAATACTGATATTCAGCTACATCCGGTTAGACTAGACGCCGACCCCAACATAGTTGGAAAAGGGCTAGGTAGATAATGACATACAGTTCCCGGCGATAAATATTGCACATCAACCTTTGGAAAGAGACAATCGGCTAATTTCGGCTTCGTAGAGCGTTATCTCTGTCGCACGAAATACAAACAGTCCGGTAGGTATCTATTAGGAGCTGTTAAAACAATTATGATTTGTTTCTTTTGATAATTATTTTTATTCTTTGTATAAAATACACCAATTTGAATTATTCGATGTGCAAATATTTATCGCCGGGTACTGTACATCGGTTTCTAAAGGCCGATCCCGCAAAATTCGTATCTTCAGAAGAAAAAAAAATGTGATCGAACTACTGTATTATCATAAATCTACATAATAAGACAAGTGTAGTTGTGAGAAAATATAATGAAATATCTTAGTAATGTATTCGGCCTAGCCTAGAGAATCAATGTTGCTATAATTACGCGAGAATGCACTACAGCATAATAGCATCATTCCGACTTCTGCCGTCTGCGTTCGTTCAAGCTTTAAACGTGACTAGGCGTTCTAGATCAGTTCCAAGTGAGTAAACAAAATGCAAGAAGTATTCTGAAGCATTGAGGACATGGTACTCAAGGGTAGGTAGGTAATTCATCTTCCATGTCTTTTGCACGTGTTTTATGAGAGAAAGTTAACTATGCACTGATGATATGTTTTTTTTTTTGAGGATGGGAAATTATCAAATGACCCCTCCCACTCTGGGTGGAGCGAAAAGGAGTGTCAGACTCCTACTGACTAAAACCCACCCGTGTTCCTTCCTTAGCCCTTTATGTTCCGGGCCAGCGGTAACCCTTTAGGACTATCCCGCTGACCCGGCAGGCTTCAGCCCTGACGGGACCCTTCAGTTGCTGCTGACATCTCTTTGAGGCGCGCGTGGAACACGTACGCGCCTTCCGGCACGGGCCTGGTCCTGATCGGACGGTGAGCTACACATTACTCTCCGCCCGCAGGCCCGCGCCTACGGTGGCCGGGAGTCGTCGCGCGGCTCCCGACGCCCGGAGCATCTCCCGCGGGGCGGCTGGGACGGGAGACTCTCTCCCTCAGCCGTTCCGCCGCCTCCTTCGCTAGCATGACTGCTTCGCAGAAGGAGGCGACTGCCCCCACTGCACTGATGATAGTTTATTTATTTATTTATTCACAAGGCAACTACAACAGGCAATAATCACAGTAAGTATATCACTAGGTTCAAATTATAGGTTTCGACCTGACTATCACCCAAAGCGTAGTCGCACAACATGGCCAGCAACAACAATAATAATGATACAGTAAAAAATAAAAATAAAAATTGACAAAATTCCAGCTACAAAGTATGAGCCTCTGCCCTCCGACACACTACCTACTACTTATGCAGGGAATGTGTAGGAGACCAAACACGCCAGGTTAAGTACATTGTATAATTCACACAGAGTTACATTATTTAAAGCGATATAAAAAATAAAATTAAACCGTTATAAAATTAAAAAGAAAGAGTACATACATGTCTTTTAAAAGCAGCAGCACGAGAATCGAAGATATCAATACTTACTGTTATTGTCTTTTGATATTTCATTGTAAAGTCGACACATTCTAACGATAGGGTTATAATATGAAGTGTTATTTGTGAAGACCAGAAGTGCAAAAGTATTCGGTATTCGGGTGTTATATCTAATATTGATGTTGATGAGGGACAGCAGAGCCGAAGAGTCCAGCGTAGAATGTAGTATCTTATGCAGGGTGATCAAGTCCTGCTGTTTGCGACGAGCATGCAAAGGTTCCAAATTGAATCTCACAAGGCGTTCGGAATAGCTTTGTAGTGTTCTAGAGAAGCCGTGACGGTACGAGACCCACTTAACACACTTTCTTTGCACACTCTCAATTCTGTCAGAGTGTACTGCGTAACACGGTGACCAGATTATGGAACAGTATTCCAATACATTTCTCACTAGGCTTTTATAAAGTAATATAAAACTTTGAGGTTTTTTAAACCCTTTGGTAGACCTAGATATAAAACCGAGAAGTTTCAATGCTCTATTCGTTATGCTATTGTAATGATCTCTAAAAGATAATTGTTCATCAAACAAGACGCCGAGATCTCTGGCTACGTGCTTCCGTTCCAACGATTGACCCTCGAGTCTGTAGTCATAGGTGTTTTTGAAACGTTTTTTCGTAAATGTTATAACAAAGCATTTATTTATGTTTAATTTCATTCGATTAAGCGTACACCAGTCCGAAATGATATTTAAGTCGTTCTGAAAAGATTCATTGTCAGAGGTGTTTTTTATCGAATAGTGGGTTTTCCATTTGGAATTTCTTTGTACATACAATATGTTGGGGTCGGCTTGTGGTATAGTCGGATGCAGCTGTATTTTACTCGGAGCGACATGGCTATCCGACCTTCACAATCCATTTACGGGGTAACACGATACCCCTTGGTAAGACTGGTTCTCAGACTTTTGGGCTTCTGACTACCCGTAACGACTGTCAAAGATCTACGAATGACAGCTGGGACCAACGGTGTAACGTGCTTTCCGAGGCACGAAGGGGTCCCGATATGTAATGGATGATCACCCATCCATGCACGAACCGACCGCGGCCAGCGTAGCTTTGAACCTTTGATCGACTCGTGCCGCGTGCGGCTGCCATTAGGTATTTATTTAGCCAAAATCACCTTATAAGCCAAAATGACCAATGAATTAAAAGTTCCACTGCGCATCACAGTAGGTGACTAAAAGCTTCTGTAAGTAGGTTTGTACAAACACTTTTACACCTCAATCATATTTTAAAAACTAAATGACGACCTCATTTAGTTTTTAAAATATGATTGAGGTGTAAACTTTTCCTACGACTACTCTGAGAGGAAAGGCCGAAACAAACTCAGAGGTCACAGTCTCTTTTAAAGTCCAGACATAATGTTGGACAGATCATGAGAAGACCGTGTAGATTGATGTCTGAAATGGTTTTTTGAGGAAAGAACCACACAGATTGAGCGGACCTGTCCAGTTAGTTCACGCATTTATCATTAAATACCTACTTACCTATAACAAGAGTAAATATAAACATACTTACTCTAATATCGGTTGGATTCTTCACGATTATATTAAGATCGGGCCCCAGCCAGAATTTGAAGTTATCTCCATATTTTTCGTAGAGCGCTTCAATTTTATTTAGAATTTCTGTAAATTTGAGAAAATGTAACATTGATTATATTGTTATTTTGTAGTGAGTATTATAGATATCGTGCACGTAATTTTAGGTACAGACGCCAGCACATCAAGCTACCCGAAACTGTCAAATATTCCCAATCAACTTTGAACCTTATGCTTTAGCGATAAAGTTGAAAATCTTATAAAGAAATTTGACAGATTGTAGTAGGTTGATGTTCTGGCGTCTGTACATGGAAAAAAATGCATATAATTTATCAACACAAGGTCAAATTAAATTAGCCTGCTAATCTCTGCAGACGTGATCTAAGGTGAACATGATACAACCATATCGATACGCGGACGCACTGCAAGTTACCATCCCTACCTAGTTGCTATTCCACCAATTCGCACTAAGCGTTTTGAAATGTCCTTTATAATGCGCACAGCAAAAGAGTGGAACTCTCTACCTGCGTTTGTGTTTCCGAGTGCATACAACCCGAATCTCTTCAAAGTAAGAGTGAACAGGCTTCTTCTGGGTGAGCTCACTCCATCCAGACTTTGTCTCTGTCATCTCTGACCTAGACAGTGGCGTAGCGTGCCATCTCGGCGCCCGGGGCGGGAGACCCATTTTGCCGCCCCCATTCTATAGGTGCTTAATTAAAATTAAATTTCACAGGCAATGAATGAGGTATCTTTTATTGATATATTGTAATAATAATCGATTGTACATCGATTAACTTACCTATATGATATGGCAACATTGTTTTAATATGAAAATAAGGGAAGTCAGTATTAATTAGATTAAATAATTAATTTCTTATCCCTAATAATTAATTAATAATTAATTACTCTAGTCTAGGTCACCTAGACTAGAGTCAAGAGCAAACCCATTCCAAATTAAAAAAAAAAAAAGATACGCATCACGTCTGCGGAGTTACGCTAGCTAATTTAATTTGACCCTGTCCATCTAGCAGGAAAAAGAGAACAAAAATTAGAGACAACATCAGAATTATTCATAAAAAAATATTTAATATTTAGCTAGGTACTTCAGTTATCACACTAATATTATAAAGGCGAAAGTTTGTGAGTGCGTGTGTGTGTGTGTTTATATGTTTGTTACTTATCCACGCTCAAACGGCTGGACCAATTTTGATAAAATTTTGTATGGAGGTAGCTGACACCATGGATTAACATATAGGCTACTATTTATCCCGATATTCCCATGGGATCGAAACTTATGCGGGTGAAACCGCGGGATACTGCTAGTATTAGTATATATGTATGTAATATGTATATATTAAGGCCTATTCAGACCTAAGCGGTATTCGCTACCGTCTGCGGCAGAGAAAACCCAGTGGGTATGCGGTAATATTACTGTTCAGACCTAAGCGGATTTCGCTATCCTTGTGGGTAGAATAACGCGCGGTAGTCGAGTTTCGCCGCGGTACTTGATACTAAATACCTGAGCGAAACCCGCGCGGTATGTACCTCTACCCACAGCGGCAGCGAATATCGCTCAGGTCGCTCTAGCCGCGGTACTTGATACTAAATACCTGAGCGAAACCCGCGCGGTATGTACCTCTGCCCACAGCGGCAGCGAATATCGCTCAGGTCGCTCTAGCCGCGGTACTTGATACTAAATACCTGAGCGAAACCCGCGCGGTATGTACCTCTACCCACAGCGGCAGCGAATATCGCTCAGGTTTGAATAGGCCTTTATAGAGATAACATTTTTTGTTTGCAAAGCCCCATTTACACAATGCAAATTTCCTGCCTGTGGCATACAAAAAAAATGTTCCCACTGCTGGGACACAGGCCTCTCCTCTTCGAGAGGGAGTGGGCTGCAATCCACCACGCGGGCCCAGTGCGGGTTGGTAGATGCCACATGACTTCGAATTTCTGGTTCTAGGACATGCCGGTTTACTCACGATGTTTTCCTTAACCGTTTAGACAGCAGTGGTTATGAAAAAATTTACACAAAGTAAAGCGTCTGTCTGGCTTCGAACCTACGACTCATAAGTCGCGGCAGTTACCACTGTGCCACCACTGCTCTCTATCACTGTTTCATATAAACAATAAGAGTTTATATTAATTTAATTTGGGTGCTTCTGTATAAAATTAATGTTTTAATTTAAACTGAACTGATTGCGACTTAAATTCTGTTTCTGACCATACGCATTAAAAATAATGTAAATAAAACAATTTCCTTACTTGTGAGTTTAATTACCCACCATTATATGTATAATAATATAATACTTACCTAACTGGCAAGGATTTTCTGGTAGGTACTACAGGTAAAGGTCGGTATCAACTGTACCTATGTAACAATTAACAACGTACCTACTCTGACTTTGGTAAAATCAGCCCTAAGAAGGATATTTACTGTGTCCCTATGTTTTTCTTTTTTCGTTAATTGTTGTCAAATGTTGACATACAAGTAGCTAATATTTGTTATTCTGTAAAAAAACATTGCTCTATGGTCACTAACCAGAAAGAAAACAGGCGAGAGCGTTTCTACTGAGAAAAGATCACCCGCATTTCCTCCTAAGGGAAAAAAATAAAGTAACTTTTTATACAGCGTGACTGTGACATCGACCGAACGAGCGCAACCTGGATGAAAGTACATGATTCTGGACCCCTGCGTGGATGTTTTTTATAGCAAAATTACAGTTCATATATCAAAGAATAAAGGCTCCTACAAACAGGCGCGACCCTCGATATAATCGCGCGCGACACAAAGGCACCGCCCGTTGCGCGACTTGCGGTTACGTTGTGTCGCGCGCGATTTTATCGCGTGTCGCGCCTGTTTGAAGGAGCCTAACAAGCGTTTCACAATTTGAGCAAAAAGTTTTTAACACGAACCGTAGGTAGCACTAGTAGTACCTATAGTATATAATAGTACTTAAGTTTTTACAAAACCCTCGGAGATTACAAAAAAAAACCATTTCAACGCCATTGCCCTGATTAGGGGAACGATGCTCCCCCTACTTCTCCTACCTTACGTGATTTTTGAACAATTATTATTTTTGATATATTATATTAATTATTATACACTAGCGGCCCGCCCCAGCTTCGCCCAGGTGCAATGTTTTTTTTCGAATTTCCTAATTTTCTTTCATACAAACCTTGTCTTGGCAATTATACCGAACTCAACAAAAAAAAAAATATGCAATTTGGTGCAATCATTCGGAAGTTATGCGCCTACAGACTACACTATCACTACTTCCATACTAATATTAAAAATGCGAAAGTGTGTCTGTCTGTATGTCTGTTACCACTTCACGCCTAAACCGCTGAACCGATTTAGATGAAATTTAATATAGATATAGTTTGAATATTATCTAAATCTTAACCAACTGATTGATCTTAGTAATAACACATTACAAAAGTAATTAAGGTATATAATTATACATTGAAAATAAAATGAATATCATTATTCTGACCACGGGTTATAGTGACGGAAAATTTAATGGTGCCGATTCCTTTGTTCACAAACTAAACAAAATTTAAGTTCAGTGCATCTTTGTCTTTCTATTTCATTAGGAAAAGGACAGAAGATACATTGTACGGGTTGTAGTAGTTAACTCCGTACACCGATTTGTCGTGAAGGTTGGTAAGTTAAGTTAGTATAGAGAAACACGCTCCACTGAGATGCACTAAGTAGTTAAGTTTATTTAAGTTAAAAGTAACAGTACTACAGTGAAAGGCGATTATTTCTCTCAGTTGTTGATAGCTACCCAGTTATAAGTTCACTATATTTTTATTCGCTAGTCATGTCATTTTATTATGCCAAATTATGACGCGCATCGTTGGTCTAAAGTAGGTTACAGAATAAGCAGAAAAATGTACGGCGAGTAAACCGTACATACATTTTAGTTTAGTTCTGTCAAGTACAAGTTTAGACGTGATTAAAAACAATTTACGTCAGACGCTGATTAATTTGTTTCTTATTATACTTGTAGTAACAGCCCTGAGTTTGGAAGTTGGCGGTGTGATACCCCCGCGCCTCGAAAAGCACGTTAAATCGTTGGTCCTGCGCCTGATCTGTCTCCGGTCGTGTCGGATTGCCGTACCATAGGACTATGAGAGTGATGGAAGAGGGAGTGCACCTGTGTCTGCGCGCACACTTGTGCAGAATAATAACTCCCGCGCCGAAGACTAGTCTCCGTTGAATTGGCCGCCGAGGCCGAAATACGTTCTGGAGGACCTTAATTATTTTATGTTCGAAAAAATTTGCCTGCTCAACAACGTAAATAACGCAATAAATGTTGCTGAACCGTCAAAATGGTTCCATTGCCACTGTTAGTGTGTTACGCAATCACCGCGCATGGCTACTACTGTACTAAGAAACGAAATAAAGGAAAACCGCAAAGAAAATTGCGCCATCTAATCATGCAAAATACATCCTTAAAAGTATACCTACGCGTCGACTTGAGATTATCCTCATCAACGTTGTTATTGATACGGCAATTGCCGTATTATATGGCAATCCACGATTTGGCTTCAGAAAATACTGCATACGGCAGTCCTCTCATTGCCGTATCACAAAATACGGCAATTGGTTATAGATGAAACGAAACGTGTTTCACTAGCGTAATGAATGAAACGAAACGTACATAGGTAATTTTATGAGCACAGCCGGGAAAATCTCGACTACAACAAACATGAAGTTGTAATTGTTACGCCAAAGTAGTTAAAAATGAATGAAAAGGTTGCAAATGACACCACGTACACGTAGGTATACAAACGTAACTATGCTCCGTGCGTAACTGTTTCACCTACGAGTACCACCTACATATTATTAATCTGTATCTACGAGTGCGACAAAATGAGAAGCAAGGACAAGTATGCAGCTCTAGGATAAGTAGGTAAACATGAATCTGAGGTAAGAGAATTGAGAGACAAATGAAGAATAGACATTTTTTATTAAATACGGCAATTTAGTATTTTTTCCCTTAAAATACGGCAAAACAGACTGTGACATACGGCCGCTCAGATTTTTACGATAACAACACTGTTCCTCATTCATGGGCCGGCCTCGGTGGCGCCGTCCTCAGGCACCCTCCGTGTTCAGGAAGAGGTGGCTAGAGGACCTAGCTATAGACGCGTGCCACATGGGTTGGAACGAGGTTTTTTTTTTGAAGTGAAAACTTCTTTAGCGGCGCTGTGTACTTTTTTTGGAATGGGTAAAAACTTCTAAACTCGCGTCAGGTCACGTGACCCTGATCGAAAATTCGTAAGACGTAAAACGTAAGACAGCGCCATCTATGCACATCGGGAAGAACTACGAGGGCCTCGCGTACTAACTACGTAGTTCATCCAACAACGACGAGATGGCGCTGAACCACGGATATATAACTGACGACGAGCTCAAATACATTTTATGTACAAGGCCAATAGTATGTAAAAATGTAACTAATATCAATCGTACCATCTACGTCCTCTTCTAATACACCTCTGCAAACATTATGGTAATCGAACAAAGGTAACATTGTGTAAAATTTCATACAGGCTCCTTATTAGTTTATCTAGTTACCACTTTAGAAATGATTAACGAAGCACTGCCGCGACCAACACCACGAACTGAAGTCTATCCTGTGTGCTTATTTGTAAATCTGAATAAATTCCTTTCACGAGAAGAATAAACCAGTCACTTTGGTCATCATACCTGATTTGCAAAAAACCCTATAAAATAAGGAACACACCTTAACACGCGTGTTTTGTTTATAAGACGATTCACAAAATACACTCGTAATTGTTCAAGTTTTCACTTCTGTCGGCACTACCGGAGTGCCAGTGTTTTTTTTTCAGGATGGGAAATCATCAAATGACCCCTCCCGCTCTGGGTGGAGCGGAAGGGAGTGTCAGACTCTTACTGACTAAAACCCACCCGTGTTCCTTCCTTAGCCCTTTATGTTCCGAGCCTGCGGTAACCCTTTCGGACAAACCCGCTGAGTTGGAACGAGGTGGCGCTAGAAAAAGATGCTTGGAAGGATTTGGAAAAGGCCTTTGCTTAGCAGACAGTGTAGGCTAAATAAATAATAAAAAAAAGAGATTCGTAATTCTGTCAACTTACCTCCAGGATTAAACATGAAGATGAGCGCGTTTCCAAGTATAGGCAACGCCGGCGGCCCTGGTACTTTAGCCGCCAGCTCCAGCATCCGCCTGTGGGACCACCGCCAGTACTGCCAACATAAGAGACCGGCTGCCGCGACCACCGACATTGCCGTGAACCACGACATGATGGCGCCTGCAAAATAGAGATGTTGCATTACCTTAAAATGCAATTTCTATTGGACTCAATGAGAGAAGGTTGTGGCTAAGTACAATGCGTGCCACGAAAGATGAGACTTGACACACCACGTGGTTTGACATGCGCAGTACACGATTTTAGGTATCTTTAGCGGTATGAGGTCTGAGTGCGGGACGGGGACTGGACGTCATAGGGTCGGCGGAAAGAGCGGGGGAGGCGGGGTCAAGTCTCATCTTTCGTGGCACGCATTGTAATACCTAACAGAAGCACGGGTTCGATGGATTTGGTTAATCTACGCTTGCCGTGGTTGGTCCGTGGATGAGTGACCATCTTAACAAGACCCCTCCGTGCCTCGGAAAGCACTAAAAGCCATTGAAAAAAAAACCATATAAAAATATATACCTACATATTATATAGGTATATATTGTATAGTTGTAATTTAAAAGAATTACATGTTTCTTTTAGGTCTGTAATTGGACCCGTTTGTGTATTTAGTTTTGAAGGAGCAGAGACGACTTTGTTTTTTTTCAACTAAGTAAATTCCCGATTAACATCCACATCTTTAAATATTTTCTTTCACAGTTTTTGAAAGCTTTGTAATAATAAATATTTTTAGCAATTTGGATTTGTTCAGAAACGGCATTTCGTAGGGCTATAAATTCTTTTCTTATTGATTCGTCATTTGGATCACGGCTGATATTTTTTAGTTATCATTCCAATTATGTCTTTATTATAATCATCTATATGTTAACCAGGTCGAACGCATTGGAGTGGTCCAGAAAACCAGCATACACCGGAGTATTTTTGTCGGTATAGTAACTAACCGTACGCTTGAGCGCCAGAACAGCAGTTTCCGTGGACAACCCAGCTCTAAAAGCGAACTGCGAATCATGTGGATTGAGCTGTCCAGCCAATCTACGCTCAAGCACACCGTCAAGAACTTTATCCAGTGTGGTGGCAAAAGAGATAGACCTATAGCTATGCTTATCCGACGCATCCCCAGTCCTATTCTTGGCAATAGGCACCACAACCGTCCTCATCAGCTCCGTAGGTAGATAGGAGTGTTTCACACAAAAATTTAATAAGACACAGCATGGATAAGACTCTGGGGAGGTGCGGACCAGCATACTGAAAGTGTTCAATGCTTAGGCCATCATGTCCTGGAGATTTGCCTCAGTTAACTATCCATTGTGATTCATAATGTTGTCCTTTTATGATTCTGCCAAGGTGGCCTTTTTAGGCCCCTTGGTATCCGTAACGTTTTTTGCAATATGCAGGTCAGTGTCAGGTTGTAAGTATGTTGATTACACAACCATAGCAAATATGACTTTACAGAATTATCATTGAATTATTTTTATAAGTAAAATAATTAAAGTAAGGCCACACGTATTATAGAATATATTTTTATACAGGGGCGCAGGAACCTGTTGCCAAGGATTAAATACGCGATTCTGAACCGCCCAACGCTGAAATATAGAAATTTTTCATCTATACTATACTAATACTAATATTCTATAATATTGTTTGTTTGTTTGGTTGAACGCGCTAATCTCTGGAACTACCAGTCGGATTTGAAAAATTCTTATTGCATTTTATAGCCCAATTCTCGAGGAAGGCTATAGGCTATTTAACATCACGCTATGACCTTTAGGAGCCGAGCAAAAAGAAAAAAGTCAGAAAGAACGCTAAGCAAAAACGAAGTAATAGCGCGGGCAGGCGATGCGATGGGACGGGGTGGGTCGGAGTAACAAGAAATTTCACGCGGACGAAGTCGCGGGCAGAAGCTAGTAGGTTATATACAAAAAAATTAGATCATCATCATCTGCCTAGCCTTTTCCCAACTACGTTGGGGTCGGCTTCCAGTCTAACCGGATGCAGCTGAATACCAGTATTTTACATGGAGCGACTGCTTATCTGACCTCCACAACCCAATTACTGGGTAATACGATACCACTTCTTTTCTATGAAACAGCAGATTTTTTTGAAAGGCGACGAATAATTCGACTCTAGTGGAAATCGTGCTGAATTCATAGTTAAAGTTTATGCGTCGATCTCCCTGTATAATATAATAAACATTGTTAAAATTACTTACCTAATAAATTCATAGTTAAAGTTTTTGCGTCGATCTCCCTGTATAATAATAAACATTGTTAAAATTACTTACCTAATAAAATTTCGTAACAATTTTCCTCACTATTGTCACTATTTACATAAATGTAAAGTTCATTCGAATTTCGTACCCAGTGTTATCGATAGCTCCAACGTTTTATTATTAATCCACCGAATGTAATACAGCTTAGTTATATATACTTAACTATCCCATGATGTCTCTTTGGTAGTACTGACGCCAGCACATCAAGGTCCCCGAAACTGTCAAATTTTCCCAATCAACTTTGAACCGTATTCTTTAGTGATAAAGTTGGAAATCTATTATATTATTTTAATTTTGAATTGTTGTTTTGTTACTATTTGCTGTACTCTGGACGCTTTTAACGCGTACGTCTTTTTTACACCGTTCTCACATATAATTATAAATTTACATTAATGATGTAACTAATATTTTTGTAAAAATTTAATTTAAAAGAGTGTCCATGGAGTTTCTTGCCCGTTCTTCTCCATATTGGAATGGGCAACTAGCTTCATATTTTCTGACTGACCGACTTTACGACAATTCAAAAGTGCCTGTAAATGGTTTAATTGAAATAAATGCTTTGAGTTTGAGTTTTGAATTTGAGTTTATTAAAGAAATAAGAAAATCTATTAAAACTGACAAAAAAATAAGGAAGATTAGATATATGTACTATACAAATAATTATTAATCAGTTAATAAGTATTACAAAATTAGTTATTTTAAATTTTGTTTTATTTCCTTATCTATGGATAGAAATTAAGTTTAATAAGAACAGAACTGAACGCACTTGAAATATAATGTACAGACGCCAGCACATGTACATACATTATACATTACGGACACAAAATGGGTTGTATATGGTTAGGAGTTTAATATGGCTTTAAAAACGAAGAATTAAAAAAAAAACTTGTCTACTGCGAGTTGGACTCGCACACGAAGGGTTCCGTACCACAAGACGCAAAACGACGAAATGAACACGTTTCTTGTAGGTAGGTATGTAAAAATAAAATCATCATCATCTGCCTAGCCTTGTCCCAACTACGTTGGGGTCGGCTTCCAGTCTAACCGGATGCAGCTGAATACCAGTATTTTTACATGGAGCGACTGCCTATCTGAACTCCACAGCCAGTTTATACTGGGTAATACTCGTACGATACCCCTTGGTAAGACTGGTTGTCAGACTTTCGGGCTTCTGACTACCCGTAACGATTGTTAAAGATCCATGAATGACAGCCGGGACCAACGGCGTAACGTGCTTTCCGAGCCACGGAGGGGTCACGGGATGTAAAGATGGTTACCCATCCACAGACCAACCGCGGCAAGCGTAGCTTAACCTGATCGATCGACCTGTGCGGCTGTTATTATTTAGCCACGGGCCCCTCATTATATACATGATATACACTACATAAGATAAATAAAAATTATTATAAATAGGATAACGAAGAAATAAAATAATTATATGCGTATGTATTGATATATAATACAAATAAAATTATTACTAGTTAACTCTCCATATTTACTGTTATAACGGCCAGTAATAGACACTGAAAATTTCAAGTGTTTTTTAAGAATTTCAGCTGTTTCTTATGAACCGTTTAAAAAAAAACAGCACTCGGACAAACGAACTGACAGTAGAGCCGTACCTACTAATAGGGTCCCGTTGGCTTGGCACTCTTTGGGTACGGAACCCTAACAACTTTACATGGAAATAATTAAATGCTTAATAATGTATTGCATGTTGCTATTACAAAATCTAGTGCGCATTTACGCCAGTACGTAGTCATGTCACTCGGGTACCTACTTACGCAGCGCTACACACGTATTCTGAGCTAGAAACAGATGGTTTCGTAGATAAAGATCTTAACGCGACGCTTTCCTCAAGATAGTGCGCGTGAGGTAAAAAATAATAAGATGCTGGTGGTTTTTATTATTCTGAATGCAAACAAAGACCTAGTCCTGTACAGAATCGTTTGATTGGTGTATTCTGCGTCACGACACAACACAACGCAGTACCTATTGTAAATCCGGCTTAATTGACAATAGCGCATCGCGGCACTCCAAACAGACGCGACAAGACACGCGACACAAAGGCACCGCACATCGCGCAACGAGAGCGGTGCCTCTGGGTCGCGCGCGATTATATCGCGTGTCGTGTTTGTAGAAGCCTTAAGGTTCAAAACAGCGATGCATTTGATGTTAATTGAATCGAATGAACACCAAAATAAAAATAATTTTTGAGTTTTAATTCAATTCAACGAAATATTTTTTTAGGTACCTATTTCTTTAGTTGATTGAATTATAATAATCATTACTTACATAAAAATATGATAGTTGACGTTAAACATTTTGAGAATTATGCGACAAAATAGTAGATTGTTTTACATGGGAGCAAACAACTATTTTGAAGGCGAGAGTGTTACTTTGAATCCCGAGCGCATCGAGGGGTTCTAAAGTAGAATCCTGCCGGTCGATTCTGAAATAATCTCACCGTGAAAACTTAGGTGATGTGAGTTTGTTTTTGCTAGGAATTGACACCATTCACAGCTCACTCCACGCTCACTTCACCTAAGTTTTCACGGTGAGATGGTTACAGAATCGCACTGCTGAGCGCAGCAAGGGATTCAAAGTACGTCAATCGAGCTTAAAATAGTGTTGCTCCCGAGGTGGACACTCTACTTTTTATCACCCTCTGTGAAAAAATAAGTACCTAAGTGCTACTTTTATTTACATGTATAATTACTTGAGGAAGACATAGTCATTTCTTATAAAACTAAGTAATATCCTAATTTGATTAAACAATTAAGAACGAACGCAGAATGATTTTCGCGGGTTTATTATTTTATCACAAACTTTTTTTTTTATTTGGCTCGTGCGCGTTTTTCTTTTTCATACAGCCTGTTACTTGATCATCCAATGTTCGTGATTGATCTCTTTGTGGAACTTATACCTACTAACAATATCCACATTCAAAATTCAAATCACTTTTAGTCCCTGTTTACGAATAATACACTAGCTCTTTTTGACTAGATGTGATAAAAAATATTTTTGAGCTCTATTTTACGATTGATTTAATCATGATACTATTTTATTTTTATGAAATATTTTTCAATAAGTATTTTCTTGAACATTTGACTATACACTAATTTTTTGTTCTGGCTTGTGATGAATACGCTTGCGTAAATCGCTCAGTTTTTGTGTTAAAAACATCCGAATTGAGAACCTCCTCCTTTTTAGAAGTCGGTTAAAAAACTGAGCAATTTTCAGTGTCCTAAAGCGGGGGGAATTGAAGTGCCAAGTGTCTACCTATTACGGTTCAAAAGATACAGCCGTATCCAAAGAGTGAAATAACGAAGAAAGAAAGTATTAAAATAATTGTTTTGAAATACTTAATTTTTTTATTGTGCCTTTTTGTTTGGCGAGCCCACAAGGCGAGCCTGCCGGTCGATTCTGTAAAAATCTCACCGTGAAAACTTAGGTGAAGTGTGTTTGTTTTTGCTAGGAATTGACACTATTGACAGCTCACTCCACGCTCACTTCACCTAAGTTTTCACGGTGAGATGGTTACAGAATCGCACTGCTGTTTACTTTCGATGACTGCGCTTTTTTGCTGTGGCTAAGTAACTACCATTCTACCAACACGAATATTGAATTCTTGTTATACTTAATTATTTTTATCGGTCCCAACTCCTTTGAAGAAACTAACGCCATCTAGTTTATTTTCGAAAACTTGAACTCAAACGTTCACAGGAAAATATACATTAGGGTATCCATGCAATTTTGCAGGTGAGTGTACATACCCCCTTCTTTTGTTTGTGTGGCCGACGCAGTGGGCCGAGACGCGACGAGAGAAAGCGTTCTTGAAACCTGTCGGATTCATACAAATGAATACATTTTTTGCGAATTTGATTCAGGAACGCATTCCACAGAGCATTACGTATTCTCTCAATGGCGGCGACTGTAAGTAAGACTAGTTGTCAGATTTTCGGGTATTTTCATATAAAAAGTGTTTTCATGCCATAATATTTTACTAAGGTACTACTGTTTTCAAAATTCAAACACAGACCATCAATAACAACAACCTGTTTAATAAACAGTTGATTTTCAGCAGGAACTTGAAAACGATATGAATTTCGTTCCGTTACCACTAATGTTATCGTATAACGTTCCAAAATTTGTAACGATACTTATTAAACCTAAAAATATCAATAACGTTACAAAAAAAAACGTTATAGGTATCAGTAACATTAAGCTTATGCTTGTAATAACGTTATAGGTTAAACGTTACAGATTCATTTGTAATGTTATTCTTCATACTTTTTCGTCATCTTTTAAGTCATGAAGCTGGCAAAATTGAGTATCGAAATGAATATCGTTATTAAATCGTTATACCTACTAATAACGATATATTAATCATATTGTTAGTGAACAGTTTAAGATTTCGTTCCGTTTGTCAATATCGTTATAGCCCAGGAATTAATTTTGTTACGATGTACTGGAACTACGCGTAACGTTATTTTGAGTAACGTTTCAAGTCCGTGATTTTCAGCTCCATGATTTGATTGATGGCAGAATTGGCAGATTGGCACAACCCTGTTTTCAAATCTGTCATGATGGCTGACGGAGTGACGGCTGTCAGGAGTTTTTGGCGGGATTTCTTCGAGTGAAGTCTAGTTGGCTGTTTTAATTATTCGCAAATTGATTCCTAGTGGATATTGTGATGTAAAATTGGTGTAGTTTTGTATCTCAAGTGTCTGCGCAACTGGACAATATTTGGAATCATTGAAACAGACGCGATCCCGGTAAAATGGAGCTGAGATTTTTTTTGTAGTTTTGGCTACCTCAGCGAAGTTTACCGGGAAACTTGATTCGATACATTTGCTGCCAAATACTCCTAATACATTAGAATGTGTACACCCATATTCTAATGTCATGTTAGACTAAAAAAAAAATAGTAACTGATGACTAGGCAGCATGGTCTCAGACCTTAGCCATTAAAAAAAAAAAAAGTGACGGCTGTCATTCTGCCTGTCAGTTGCAATTGTTGCAAAACGTCGAAGTAAGGAGGTTATTGTCGTGACCGAACAGAATTTTAAATTAATATCCTAAAATTAGACTTACGGCATAAAATACCAGTGTAAATGATAATCTATTGCCGTATCAGCACATAATAAAACCAATATGGCATCGGTGTCCAGGTTCCAAAAGATCGCGCTTCTAAGTTTGGGTGCAGTAGGTGGCGGTTTAGCATATTACCGAATAAATGGGGAGAAAAGTGAGAGTAAATACAGTGCATACAACTCCTGGACAACGAATTTTACACCCAGCGTCCAATGGGATAGGAATTGGGACCAGTAAGTAACCTACCACACATAATTTAATAATCCTCAATAAAATAATTTTAACACAAAAAGAACCGTTTATGTTTGCATAATTAGTAATTTAGTACGTAAATAGCGTGATTTACAACCGTTTTATTTGTCTTCTGTATTGAGTTATCGTAGTTAGAAGGGTTCTATTCATGCAAATAAGTCTGAATACCATGCAGGTCATGACCCAATTTATGACTATGTTTTGATATAAAAATAAAGTGTTTTTGTAAAGTTCATTTACCTTATTATGACCTAAACTAAAAAGGTGTAATGGTGTTAAATATGTAGGTGTAGATTAAAAAATTGGCAGAATTAAATTAGACTTTTCTCCTTGAATTATCTATGATTTTATTAACAAACAATGCCTTTTTTGGTCAGTGGCTCACTTTAGATATCAATGAATGAATACATAGGGAGGCCTCCATTACCATAAAAAGTATCTTGTTGAATGATTTTTCCAAAACTCTTAAGGGGATTCCCCTGAAACTACATTCCTTTCAATAGTAGAGACACCTCAAAAAAAATCGGGGATTCCCCTTAAATAATCTACTTTCTTTACACATAAAAGGAAAGTTTTCTTGTTGCTGCCTGGCAATTCCAATAAGAATTTAACTTGAGGGAATTCAATAAAAACCACACTAATTAGTCACCTTAAACAAACAAACATGTTAAATCTGTGTTTTTGTGAAATAAAGTTTTATTATTTTTATTATTATTACCTTACCTACCTTGTGTTACCTTTTTAAATGGGTTTTTTAAAATTCTTATTAAAGCTATTTTAGTAAAATTCACAACAAAGGTTATGTATCAAAGGGTCGTCCTTTAATCACGTGAGGTTCGAAGAGGGGGATGTAGTTAGAAAAAAAAAATTAATCAAGTGCTAGTGGACTCGTGCACTGAGGGTTCTGTACAAATGTGTAGGTATGTTAAAATATTATTTCCAGTTTGTCACTGGTATTTTTTTTAATAAAATAATACAGTAATCGGATTTTTCCTTTACTTGTACTACATGACATTACTTCTTGCCAAATTTCATGATTCTAGGACAACGGGAAGTACCCTATAGTATAGGTTTTGATTCTGGAACATCCGTATCTTTTGATTGCGTTGACTTTGAAGTTTGATTTTTTCACTGCTTCAAGGGATTGCAGCCCTGAGTATTTGATATATAATTTTAACATGATAAATCCATGCGTTCCTGAGAAAAAGGGTCTTGACCGACGGACAGACAGACAGACAACACAGTGATCTTATAAGGGTTCCGTTTTTCCTTTTGATATACGGAACCCTAAAAATCAAGAAGCTGTTGGGATAATATTATGACAATCACATACTTATATTTTTTCATGTGAGGAAAAATGTAGTTTGGAGTGTGAAGTAAAATATTTTTTCAGAATCTAACTTTATAATATTTTATTAAAACATTATTAAAAAATTCACCTGATGCTGGAAGGAGCCTAAAACCTCACACTTACCTATCAACAAGCGGTAGGGGTACAAAAGTGTCCTATAAAACTTCACGTCATTAAAGGATGGCCCCCATTAAGCAAGGTTTTAAAAAACTACTAATACACTAAAAACAACTCTATTACTACTCATTAAAATCCAATTAGACTTAAAACTCCTAGTTCACACCAACAAATAAAACCTTTTCTGTTTTAGCCGAGAACCAGAATCAATAGTGAAACCGATTAAAAGTTCCTTGGGAAACCCTGAAGAAGACAACAAATACAATGAGAAGCTGGAGAAAGCCAAGAGCAGAGCCGTGAGACATCTGTTCCTGATTAGACATGGACAGTACAATATTGATGGAGCTAAGGATAAGGATAGGACTCTTACAGATTTGGGTAAGACATTCTAGCAAAAGATTTCTATTCTGAGGAAAAATACGTAAATGATTTTATTTCTGTAAGTAGGTTTGAGGTTTGTAAACACTTTTACACAACAATTATATTTTAAAAACTAAATGAGGTTGGTATTATATCTTATCTGACTACTCTGAATAGAAAGGCCGAAACAAGAAGTCACAGTCTCTTTTAAAGTCTAAATCAAAAGTCATCAATGTCAAAATTACAAAAGACTCGCCCCCAAAACGCCCGCCCTTCACCACTTCATAGTGCTTTCGCCGAGGAGAAGTGGTGCAAGAAACTCCCCAGTAGTAAGTCTAGACATAATCTTGGTTGGTCAGATCATATGTTCACCTAGTAGACTGGTGTCTGACTGTGTTTTTAGGAAAGAACCACTCAGATTAAGTGGACCTGTCCAGTCAGTGCATGCATTAGTCAGTAATCATGCAGCTCAACTCAAAACATAAGAAGCTCAACATTCATTTTACTCCGCTTGCTGTCTACAGGGTCCCATTAAAATAGATGGACAAATTTTAACACAGCGCTCAGTACGTCTAACCAAAGATATCCAAGCAAAAAAAAAAACACTGATTAAAGTGATTTTATTTTGACCTAAAATAATAAATTGCCAGCACATTAGAGTATTTTCGTTAGCCGATTCTTTTTTCTTGTAAGTATCTATGCGTTGTTTTTATATATTTTTTAACAACATCCTTATTTTGGTGGTCTGAATGATTTCTAAAAGTTTGTCCATCTATTTTATTGGGACCTTATATTATATCCGTAATAATATTATGAATGTGAAAGTAACTGTCTGTCTGGTAACATTTCACGCCTTAACAACTGGCTGGTTTTTTGGAAATATGGCACACAGATAGAACATGATCTGGGTTAGGTTAGGTTAGAAAATAATTTATGAACTGGGCCACTCCACGCGGGCGGAGCAGCGGGCAACAGCTAGTAAGTATTAATAATCAAAATCAAATTAAACATTTTCAGGTAGACTCCAAGCAGATTTCACTGGGCAAAGACTGGCACTCCTAAACATAAAATGGGACTTAATGGTCCAGTCCACAATGACCAGGGCTCAAGAGACAGGGCAGATCATAGCCAAGCATCTTGACAAAGATATAGAGGTGAAGAACTGTCAGCTCATTGAAGAAGGGGCTCCCATACCTCCAGAACCACCTGTTGGACATTGGAGGCCAGAACCAAAAGTAAGTAATTTTAAATGAACCTTTTATTAGGACTTAAGGATTGAAAGGAAAGGGCTGTACAGAAAATGTTATTTCTGGATAATGTGGGAATAATTTAATATTATTTTGAATATTTCTTTATAACCTACTTACATGCAATTACCATTTTTAATACAATGAACGAGTTTATATGGCAACATTCCAAGGCTGCACACTTTTCGCTTTGGAATGTTACCACAAACAAAAATAAGTTTTCTTTTTCATATTTATTTTTGAAACTTTAGAAATTGTTGGTGCATTTATTTTTAATTTACGATCCTTTGGATGAATATATCGGATGTGTCTGCATTCTGATTAAGATCAAGAGTGTCAAACAAACACACAAATTTTTTTTTTATTTTAAAACGTAGCCCCCACACTAGGAATTTCTCCTGTATTGTAGGTTCGTTTACAAACATTTAAACTCACATACATAAACAGCCAGGCCCGGAACAACTACTTGTAGGTCATACAAATATATTTTGTTCTGTGCGGGAATCAAACCCTCGACACGCAGCGTAGCAGTCTATCGCTTACCCATTGCGCCGTCCGTCAATGCAAAGATAAGTCATGAATTGCATAAATATCAGCTTCACATTTTGTGCTAATTGTTATCATATTTTTACTTACAAAGCAATAAAAAAAAACAACATTTGTTTTTGGTATAAAAATAATATCAGCCAGTTATATTTATTTACTGCGGAATAGGTAGGAACTATTTTTCTCGATCTTATTTTAAAACCAAGGCAGTTTGCTATATCCGCTGCATTATTCAGGCTGTAAGAAACTATTTGGAAATTCAAATTCACTGATGACACCTGGATAACCTATACATACATATATATAGCCTATACATAGCTAGCCTAATGTGATGTGGGTTTCAAGGAATGTATTTGAAATTGCATCTTCTCTTCATATTTATAATAACTTCAACATTCGCTATTGAAACTAACAATACACACCATTTCTTAGGGTTCTGTACCAACAGGGTAAAAACGGGACCCTATTATTAGTACTCCACTGTCCGTCTGTCTGTCTGTCACCAGGCTATATCTCAAGAACCGTGATAGCTAGACAGTTGAAATTGTCACAGATGGTGTATTTACGTTGCTGCTATAACAACAAATACTAAAAACGGTATAAAATAAATATTTAAGGTGGGCAACAAACGTGTTTTTTCGTAGTTTTTGCCTTGTGGGACAGAACCCTTCGTGTGCGAGTCGCAACTCGCACTTGTTTAAAGGACCCGCTACTTTAAATTCTGTATATTTATTAAAGTCTGTAATGTTAACTTAGTATATAAATTTTTGCACTCCGGAATTGGAGTAATCACTTCATCATCATCATCAGCCTATAATGTTCCCACTGCTGGGACACAGGCCTTCTCTCAGTGAGAGGGAGTGGGCCGTAATCCACCACGCGGGCCCAGTGCGGGTTGGTAGATGTCACATGTCTTCGAATTTTTGGTTCTAGGACATGCCGGTTTCCTCACGATGTTTTCCTTCACCGTTTTGTGAGCAGTGGTGATGAAATAATTTACACAAAGTAAAGTGCCTGTCTGGGTTCGAACCTACGACCTACAACTCGTAAGTCGCGGCCGTTACCACTTGGCCACCACTGCTCGCACTTGGCCACCTCACTCACTTCACCTGTTTTAATTTTTAAGGCATGAATGCTACACATTTGTTCGGGTCACGGGGTCGTGGCAGTGACATCCACGCGCAAATTATAACCATTCATTCAGCACATGATTCTACACTCTACACCCCCTAGCGTAGATTTTTTTCGTCGATTATAAAAAAAAATATCTACTGTTTCATAGAAAAGAGCAATACCTACACCAAAAACCTATAAACTTAAAATAACCGATGAAAAGTTTTATGCTGAGGGCATCAGAATCATGTACAGACGCCAGCACATCAACCTACCCGAAACTGTCAAATTTTCCCAATCAACTTTGAACCTTATGCTTTAACGAAACAGTTGAAAATCTATTAAAGAAATTTGACAGATTGTAGTAGCTTGATTGGCGTCTGTACCTACTGAATCTATGGTAACAGTTTGTGCGTCGACGTATGCCTCGCTTTATTTTTCTATGCCGCCCGACTGTGTCGAATCATATCGACCCGAACAAGTGTGTACAAAGGCACCCTTTTACGCAGTATAGGTACTGTATTTTGCACTATACCTACTTACTTCAGAGACCTTAGCATCTTATTTAATTAATTTCCTTCAGGATTATTTAAACCTCTTCAATTTAATCTGCAACATAAGATTAAGATAAAATTTGTCAGCATTTTTACTTAACACTTGATCCAGCTTTGAGAAACCGGCACCCTAATCGCGTAACACACTTTCAATTACAATCTGAATCATTTTGAAAGTTATTACGATTACATTGCTTCATATGTTCGAAAAATATGTCTGCTCAACAACGTAAATAACGCAATGAATGTTGTCGTACTGTCAAAATGAAAGCCATTGCTACTTTTTTTTAGTTTATTAGTGTGTTATGCAATTACCCCGCAGGGTTTGACCATAATAAAACGCGTGCGCATACTTTTCAAGCAAACGGAGGCTTCCAAACATCGGCTAAAACTAAAATGGGCGTGTAATTTAGTACTTTTTGCATTCTTTGTAAAAGTAATTTATTTCTTGTACAGACGCCAGCACATCAAGCTACCCGAAACTGACAAATTTTCCCAATCAACTTTGAACCTTATGCCTTAGCGATAAAGTTGAAAATCTATTGAATGAATTTGACAGATTGTAGTAGCTTGATGTGCTGGCGTCTGTACAAAAAAATTTGAGTAATTAATTAATTCACAACAAGCCAATTTCTCACGCCTCATTGTTTGTTTAACTTTTTTAAATGAAGGCCAATGATCGGACCGCTAATTATTACCGTTCACCCCTAATTACAGTTAACTTGCCATCAAAAATGAACTGAACATTTATACTATCCAGTTTTGCATTTTCCATTTCGTCTGTATGCTGTTGCATTTTGAATCACAAATGGTCATGATTCTTTAATTGAAGTCTATAATTTAGCCAATTGATGGCCCGGTTTCCACCAAAGCGGAGAGTAAAAATGTATACTTAAGAAAACCCATTGGTTTTCCAGATAATTATTTTTCTGCTGTGATGAACACCGGCTGTAAATGATGATCACTTCATGCACGGCATACATGATTACCTTTGTATTTCATTTAACTTTAAGCCATTTTTACCTTTTCCTATAATCCTACCTAAGCTTGCTATAATCTCTCTTTGGGTAATTTTTATGGTTTTCAACAAGATATTCAACTTAAAATCTAAAATTAAACATTTGCGAGTATCATACTTTATCTTAAAATGTTTACATTACTCGCAACTTTTTTAACACTAAACTTTTTAATTTATATAACCTTACAGATCAATATTAGCTTCGGAGGTAATTTAAATAGCTCAACGGGCCGCACGGATTTGTATGGCGGGCCGCATGCGGCCCGTGAGTTAAAGTTTGATGACGGCCTTCATACTTATTAATAATGTAATTTTAACTTTAAAATAGGTTTGAAATGGTATAAAAAAACCTAGTTACTACAATTTATTTGTTGTGAAAATAATTTATTTAGCGTTACAATTACCTACATGTGCAATATTGAAGTTCAGTCTCAGCTATGGAAGCCGATCAAAGCATGGAAAAAAAGGCTTGGTGGATGAACTGTGCACTGTTAGTCCTGATACTAATTCTTTATTTATTTATTTGAACCTGAAAACGAGTTAGTCCTAATCCTAATACTAATTTATTTAACCCAAAACTCCAGTTTCTCTCCATGCACTTAAGTTATATTTTAGAATGCAACTGGCGAGTATAATAACTCTTTTTTGGCACGTACAGCAGTTCTTTCAGGATAGCGCGCGGATCGAAGCTGGCTTTAGGCGCTACTTCCACAGAGCGAGTCCGGACCAGACAGAAGACACCTACACGCTGTTGGTCTGCCACGCCAATGTTATACGATACTTTGTTTGCAAGTAAGTACCTTTTTATTTATTCAATATTAACTATCGACCCGCCCCTGCATCACACGGATTGTAAGACTTGACAAAACATCGAGATTTCTTTCTTTCTTTTTTCACATAAACCTTCCGGAATGAATTCTCTAAATGATGGTGAAAGCCGCATCAAAATCCCTTGCGTAGTTGAGAAGAACAACGCAGTCACAAATACAAACACGATAAGAGACTAATTTATAATACGTGTAGATTTATGTACACACAGTAAACTGCATTCATAAATGACATATAAGTTTTGAGTAATTTGTTCTTTTGTGTGGTTTTCCAATACTAAATTGACAATGGTGGTTCCATTGTCAATTTAGTATTGATGGTTGATGGACAATGGAATGTATATGAATAGGTCGTCGCTGCAGCTTCCTCCTTGTACCAATAAAAACGGTAATCTGCGATGATAATAATGTTTCGCATATTTTTTTACACTGCAGTCTAAAATGAGAGCTGAGTCCAGCAGTCGACGAGATAAATTTGTCGTTCAAATAAAATAAATCGTGTATCAAAATTATCTCTTTTATATCTCTTCTTGTCGATGGACTGGACAGGTCAACTCCAAATGGGTGTGTTTCTTTCCTCAAAATACCATTTCAGACACTAATCTACATGATCTGACAATGATTATGTCTGAGTTTGTTTCGAGGTTTCTTCCCGAATAGGAAACACCGACCTCATTTACTTTTTAAAATATTATTGACGTCTAAAAGTGTTTGTATGAATCTTTTTACAGAAATGAAATCATTAATCATATTTTCGTCTCCTGTTTTTCAGAGCACTCCAGTTCCCACCTGAAGGTTGGCTCCGGATATCTCTGAACCACGCCTCCATAACCTGGATATCAATCATGCCGAACGGCAACGTGGTACTGCGGTCGTTGTCAGATACCGGCCACATGGAGCCTAAGTTCGTCACTAGCCGGTAAAACAGGTGTTTACAAGAGGTTTATACGGGTGTAGTTGCTAGCGCTAGTGTTAAGCCTGATTTACACGGTGCAAGCAACAATAAAAGTCGCACCGCCTAAAAAAAAAATGTTTGGATAATGCTTGTCATTTGTTGCTTCAATTTTATTGTATGCCACAGGCAAGAAACTTGCGTCGTGTAAATGGGGCTTTAATGACATGCCAGTAGAGATTGTTTTACTGGCATGCCATGGGATGCCGATTGTTGTTATTTTTAAATTCAAATGACAGTTAAAAAGGCATGGGATGTTTGCACCACTATTTGTAAAACAGGTTACACGCGTTTCGTCCACGAAATACTTTTTGAAAGAGATTTCTTGTAAACTTATTCCAGAACAAAATTATACTGTCTGTTTCATTGTATACTCTACTGTAGATTGGTCATGGACGTACGTAACGCTTTAGAAAAAATGTTTTTTTATGAGTAGTTGCTGTTACCAATTGGTTAAAGATACATTATTCGGTGATGAAAAAGCAATAATTATCCGGACAAAACTAATGCCATCGCTAAAATAATGTATCTACCATTTTGGACGTTGCCTTTTCTACGCACTGAACTACGGTACTCGGCCTTTAATACGCCACGTTGTGACTTAAAATCGAGTGTCATCGATACGAAAAGCAAGAAATTGACTTAAATAAAGTTCGGCTTTGTTCTATCTGCCTCTGTCACTCAGTTCTATGTGACAATCAATTAGTACACATCGATGTGTGATATTAACGCCCGAGTACTTCGCAATAAGCTGAGTAGTTAGATGGGTATAGCCACTAGCGCTAGTGTGTCGAGTTAAGAAGTAGATACAGTATTTAATTATGTATAGAACACATTATAACACACATAATTTCGCTAAGTAGACTCAATAAAATATGAGGGGCAATTCCTCATTTTTTAAGAACGTTCACATTCTATTCACAGCCTTAATCAGATCAGATCAGAGTTAGGAGTTTATTATTATGGTGTGTTCTGTACTTTAATCTTTTTTTTAGCAAAATAAGCACTGGGATCGGGTTCACTAAAAAGTAGGTTTATAGACGGAATATGTTGTCGTTAAATTTCTGTCCTAAAGGTTGTAAAGGTTTGGTTAATATGGAAGCAGTTACTAGCTCGTGTCACTGGCATGAGCCTAATAAATAATACAATAATTGAATTAATTACCGAATGATGACCGATCATAAAATATCTAAAGCTCTGTTTGACAGCCACAAGCTGGCAAACAAGTTTATTAATGTGAAATAATGAATGACTAGAATGATTTAATTTTACTTAACAATTAAATCATTTTAAGCCATTCTTGTTTGCAGCGTGCCACTTGCGCCAGTAACTAACCCCATAGGAATCGAGAGCAATATCAATCATAACGGTACCTAAATATTCTGACAACTAAGGTGGAGGATATCAAAATAGTCAATTTTAATGTTAAGCACTTCGAAAAGGAACCTTTCGAAGGTAATCACTGAAAATAAAATGATTTGATCTTAACACTTCGCTTTTACATTTTCAAAAAAATATGGCATTGTCGAGAAACAAGAAACGACAGTACAAACAAGGTATGTTTAATATTTCAAAAGGGTTTTTTATTCTCTAACCAGTAGCTAGTGTGAATTACATACTAACATGTAGACCAATTTTACAAAACTTAAACCTTTTTTGTAGTGCTTATAGGATAATTGGGATGCTATTATTAAATAAAAACAAATCACTTATTGGCAGCGAACACGTACTCAGGCGAAGTATGCTCACTTAGACTAATAGCTAGTAAACTAAAAAAAAATGCTGCTAAATAATGTTTTTGTATCATGCGGCCTGGCAGCTAATCCATGCGGCCTGGCAGCTAATCCATGCGGCCCGATGAGCTAATCCTTTTTTTTTGTATTGATGAATGGGCCCGCTCTTCCCCTCGATCACGACTGATGAAAAGCGATGGATGACCTTTAAAAAAAGTAAAAATATCTTGTTGGCCTAAAACTATTTACGTGTATCATAGTTGGCCTGATATTTTTTGGTGTTGCCTTTTAATCCAATAAAAACCTTTGCCTCAAACGACTTATGAAGTCAAAATTATTTTGATTACAGTAATAGCAGCTTAAAACGAAATGCCAAGACTCAGTAAGGAGCAGAACGGGTAAGAAACTTAAAAGTTATTCTTACTGCACATTGTAATTGATGCTTAAGAAGAGGGCGCCACTGACCGTTCAGGAACTGTTTGATTCGTAATCGGAAAAAATGTTCAAATACATTTGCAACGAAATTCTTTAATACCCATTTGATCGGAATTGGTCAATTAACACTCTCACCGCCACTCATATATTATAGGAAATAAGCCATGCGGGCCGCCGCGACGCATCTTGACGCTTTCGCACAAGCCGCGGCGGTGAAAATTTTAATACGGTATAACCTAATATCATTCGCGATAAATAAATCAGGTCAGTTGGAGCGGAACTAAGTATGATTAAGTATTATCTTCTATTATTTAAGTAAACGATAATCATGATGTACGGTACTAGAAAAACTCTGCACCCACTCAACCAAGTCAAGTTGTTTAGTAAACCCTTGCTTTTAATGCATGAATTAGTTGAATGAGACTTCTGATTATGTAAAATGAACTTTTTGATGAATATATTTTTTTTATATACATATTGACATTAATGATTTTTTTTCTCTTTGTTCTGTTAGTTATTGTCATGGTCTGGCAGTTCTGAGTAATTTATGTGGCCTACCCAAATGTCCTTTCTTTGGTATTGTTTGTCGAATCGTTGAGCTCCTTAAATTTTCAGTTGAGCTGCACGATTTCTGACAAATGCGTGCACTGACTGGACAGGTCCACTCAATCGGTGTAGTTCTTTCCTCAAATGACCATCTTAGACATCGATCTAAATGGTCTTCACATGATCTGACCAAGATTATGTCTGGACTTTAAAAGAGACTTGACCTCTGAGTTTGTTTTGGGTTTTCTTCTCAGACTAGTCAGATAAGAAACGCCGGCATCATCTAGTTTTTAAAATATGATTGACGTATAAAAGTGTTTATGCAAACCTACTTACTGAAATAAAATCATTTAACTGAAGATCAATTTCGTATTTAAATTTATTAAAAATAACTAACAATCTCATGCTAACGACCCTCAATGTCAAAAGTGTAGGTAAATAAGTGATATTTTGACAGATCAAAGGCGAATTCCACCAAACTTTTTTACCTAGTATAAGTCTTATACTGACAATAAATTTTGAATTTATGACTGTTTTTCCATACTAGAACTGTCAACGTCAATTTTATTCCACGGATAAAAGATATCTTTGAGAAAAGACTTTGGTGAAATCAGCTCTTATATTGAGATTAGAATGCGATCGTTCTTAAAATACGGGAATGGCCCCTCAGAAGTCATTGAACGTCAAAAGCAAGCTTATTTTTTGACAATGTGACAGCACGCGCTTTTAGTAATATTTCACGACAATGTTCAAGAAGTAGAACAACGTTATTATGTTATGTAAGCATGTCAATTTTAATATGAAACGCGCCTTAATTGTACTCTAGTAGTAACCATAACCGGCCATTTTGATAAGGACTCAAGATTTTTGAACAAAGCCTTAGGCCGTAAAATCAAAACCGCCATTTTCTATGTAATGCTAAGTCGTCAACTCGTAAACTATTTGTTTTCACTTTTGAAGTACCAGATGTTACTTATACCTGTGTTATGCAAAAGGAACGTTTTGAATAGATTTTACCAGCCTACATTTAATTTTGGTTGCCCATAGACAGTACAATATTTCTTTCTATAATTACTAGTGATTGATAAAAATCGTTAAATGAGCCCAAAATAATTGTAAGTTAATTAAAAAATCTATGAGCTCTTTGGTTGTATAGTTTCTTGTATCATATCAAATGTAATGTTTTTATCATTAAAGCGTAAGTGAGAGTTATGAACATTGTAGTTTCTTCATAATATTTTATACTTATTTGTCAGTACAAAACTGTCTTGTTTATGGGCATTTTCACTTTAAATGGCGCAGGTCGTTTTTCGATTGTCTCATGACAACAAAATTATGAAAAAAATATTTAGAAACAATTTTTTTAAGAAAAAGGGTATGTGCACTGAAAGTAATTTTATAAACTTGTGGATTTGATTTATTGGTTCCTGATAGAACACATTTTCAATTTTATTTAAATTAATAAAGTTTCGGAAATGTGTAAAATCATGATGTCCCACCGACAGTATGTATCATTGCATTTAATTTTTTAGTTTTTTTTTGTACTACAGCTAACATAGCGACAATTTAATTTTATTGTTAGATAGTTAATTTATCATTTAAACTAAGCATTTAATCTCAGTCAGTAAAGAAAATATTAAATAAATTGATAAAAAGCTTGTCCCACGAATTCGCGACTACCGGACATGTCCGGATAGTAACACGCTTTTTACTACTAAAATACACATTTATCGTGTAAATTTGGCTTTCATAGCAATCCCGGGTACAAATGTCAAAGTATGAAATGCCATTTTGAAGGTAGTCACGCAAGGTGTTCAGCTGGTGCGGTACGTTTCGCGGTACAAAAAGTTGGTCAAGAAAAATCTATTGAGGTTAGTAACGTTTTTTTACGTGAATATTAAGTTTGTCTTTATTTCTTTTTTAGCTGTACATAACTCAAACACTGCTGAAAGCATAAAAGTAGAATTTGATTGATTTCTGATAATATTGTTTGAGTATTTTAATTTAGTTTTAAAACGATCTACATTCGTCACGTCCTGTTAGCAACCGTTACTATAGGATGGACAAAAAATGTTACGAAACAGACATGTAAAGCTTAGAACTCATAAAATAAACTTACGAAATTTGCAAATTGCTAAAACGGTAATAATATTTGAATTTCGCGACCAACGCGACGCTTCCACCTTAACTGATGAGCAATTTTGACTGATTAAAAATATTTAGTAAGTAAGTTAGAAATTATACTGATTGAAAGTTTAAGTTTTATTCTTATTTTATTAAAATTTTATAATAAAGATACCGTGGTGGTTATGTTGATTGATTAATAGTTTGTTAGTTTATAGTTAATTAGTTGTTAAACGATGATTAAGATACTCGATACGTACCAAATAAATATTTTAAAGTACTTTAACAAAATGTTTTATTAAAATACATATTTAATACCTATGCATTTTTGTTTAATTTAGGTAGATATATTATATTCTACTCTACTTCTACTCTCATAAGAAAACTAACATTTTGTATGATTTTAACCTCACAGTGAGTTCTATTCCTAATAATTCTGTTTCGTCACGTCACATGTCCATTTAGTAACTGTCCCAAAATATTTTTGCCTTAATTATTAAAAAAAAACTTAAAATATTATCCGGAATAATATTATTAGAATATTATAAATAAAGAAAAATAAACTAAATTAAGATTATATTCCAACTTTATCATTCCTTGACCGATCAAATAAGTTACATGAAAATTAAAACTTGCATTTGGACAATATGTTACGATACTGACCAAATTGTTGAAATTTTAATTAAAAATACGTATCTAATAACCAAGTATTAATGTTTAATTTCATTAATCGATATACCAAAACTTATCAATAGCGTTTTTCTCATTTCATTTCCAGCAGTTTAATTTTTATCGCGGTTTGATTTTTGTTACTAACAAGACATCTTTAGCCCGATCTACTTTAGAAAAATAATTTTAGAAAATTAAATACTTATTTCTGCACGGAATTATTACATAAATCACATAAATTATATATTTTTTTACAGTAATTCAAAGTTTAAAGTCCTAAAACAATAATAAATTTTTAAAAGCTGTTTATTATAACCTGCGCCATTTAAAATGAAAATGCCCTTATGTGACTTGACGCATATTTACACCGATTAGAGCGAGTATAAGAATAATACATTTTAAGTATTGAAGCAATGTGCTCTATAATTTTATTAAATCTTTAAAACATAACCTGCACTGATCAGTGTAAATAATTGTTTAATTTAAGGACACAATAGTATCTTAGATTGTTAATGAAATTACATATTTAGACCTACTTTAAGTGCCATAGCCCACATGTTCACCTACCACTACGGTACCTCTACTGTACGAAGCCATTAGTGTTTGCAAAAAAATCTTGAAAAACAAACATACGTACCATATTTTATACATTTGTAGCATAATCGAGTCGGTGCAAAGAATGTATGTGTTCATTTAAATTACCACTAAATCTAGTCAAGTTTAGTGAAATATTAAGTATAATAAAGGGCGTGGGTCTCAGCAAACAGTATTTCTCTAGAAATAGCATAATCAGACTACGTTTGACTGCACATTCTCATATACGTGCAAAGGGGATTGAAGATTTTTATATGGAACTTGACCTACTGTCCGCCATTTGGTTTTTTCAAATAATGGTGGCCACGCATAAAACTTACATAAACCGATAGCAGACATCAATGCAAACAGAAACCATAATAAGACCAAACCCTGTAAAGCGTCAAGTTTCCGAGATTTTAACATTCAAAGTTGATCAAGTGACATCCATATTTTTTTTAACTTTCTTACTATTTTGTTGCATGGATGTTTGAAATAATCACTCGGACCTTTAAAGGCTGTTTGAAACCTGTAAAATAAGATAAGGAGGTGTGGTGTGGCTGGGACCCAATGCTTTTATTTTCGATAATCACTGCCTACGGCGTCCAGTGAAATGTAGCTCAAACTGTTCATTGTTAACCTATCACAAGTATTTTCTTTGATTAGTGACAGTGATTAGTAAGTTAGTATGCAATGTACGTTACAAAGAAATAAATCTCTCGAAACACTTTTCATTTAAACTTACTAGTCATTTAGTCTAATCAAAGTGCCTTAATTAAAGTATGTATACCACCGTGCAAAACTGGGCTCTAAAATAACACTATGTAAAAGCCAATTACCATATACCGTACTTGCCAAATTACCTCTAGCAACTTCTTATTGTGAATTTGTATCGTGTATAAATGACTAGCTGTAAATATTTTGTAATGTTGAATAAAATATGTATGAAATGGATATTTATGGCTTATTTTATTTTACCCATCACAACTTTTTAAATCACACACATCTTTTCAAAGCTCTTACCTGCTAATTGAAATACCAAATGACCAACAACTACAAACTACAACAATTATTTTCTGCAGCTACAAATTATCAAAATATTTATTTTGTTAAGTAACAGTTTGTTTCGATGGGCTGGAAGCGGCCTGTGAGCTCGGCCTATGTTTCAGTTGAGCAGTTATTAATGTTATCCGTGTTGCGGCCTATGACTACAACAGTGTTCCAAACTTCATTAAGTTTATAAAATAAAGCTAAGCTTATTCACATGTTAGATATTAAGCTAAAATCATTGCAACCATGTAACTGTTGTACTACTGCTACTTCCACTGCTGTTGCTTCATAATCGCATTAGGCATTTAGGCCGCGACCTAACAGAAAGCGATCGTCGCGTTCATTTCATGTTACTTCGTTCGGTGAACCGGAACGCGTGGTCACGCCAACAAGCGCCTTCCCGTTTTCCGAACAAAGTGACATATGAACGCGTCGATCGCTTTCTATTAGGTCGCAGAGTTACTCTCCTTAACAACAATAGCTTTTATTTTGACAGTTCAACAAAATCCATAGCATTGTTGTTACCTTGTGAACAAACGGTGCAATGGACCTTCTTGAATTCTCAAGTAAGAAACTGACAAGCAATCTCTTTTGCGACACATTTAGCAGTTCTTTCAAGATGGCTCACGGATAGAAGCTGGCTTCAGGCGCTACTTTTATAGAGCGCCACCGGATCAGACAGAAGATTCGTACACGCTAATAGTCGCCCATGCCAATGTTATACGTTTCTTTGTTTGCAAGTAAGACATTTATTATATTTCTGTTTTCTTACTCCAAGGTGTAATACGTGTCATTGTATTCTACATGACGTGTCAAAAATTTAACACCTTTTGTGTTTTGATCGCTTAACGCGTTAAGTAGACTACCTTAGCGCTGGCCATATAACCTCATATCGTCCCCGTGCAGTGAAAACCTCGTAGAGAGAAGTTTACCGCTTTTCTTTTTATTTATTTGTTGTGTGAAAACCTCGTGATGCATATTTAGAACAAACGTGCTCATCTCTAAGATGCTTTTAATGCCTTCTATTGATGATAATGAGAACGTCAATAAAATTACGACCATTTTTGAGGCAGCTTTTATCTCTTTCTGTAAAATAACGTTTATTGCAATCACGAGGTTGTCACTGCACGGAGACAATTACACGTTGAATGATCACATCGCATTTGTTTTTTTCCTGTATTGACTGACTTATTGGTCTGAAATTTTAATCCCGGCTCCGATTCTCGTGTCGCGCGAAGTGTCACCAGGTTTTTATATCAGTAGTCTGAATAATCGTTCGGGGAATAAAGGCGTGATGTCATGCTTTTTCTATTTCAGAGCTCTCCAGTTCCCACCTGAAGGTTGGCTTCGGATGTCTTTGAACCACGCGTCCATCACCCAGGTATCGATATTGCCAAACGGCAACGTTATACTCCGATGCTTATCGGAATCCGGCCACATGGACCCTCAGTACATCACTAGCCTATGACGCGTTTAGGATTGGTTAACTAATGTATATGTACTTACAAGTTGTGGTAATGGCTGGCACTAGTACCTGTACCAATTTATTTACTGACTTCGATTTTTTTTTAAATATATATACCTAAAATCGAATCGAATTGCAGTTTCTTTTTAATTGGAATAAGACTATGCCTTTATTTATAAACGGTACTTAAAGTTAAGTAATGATTAGCGACTATTTAACCATACATTTTGACGTTTTAAGTCTCTTTAACTTTTTATGCAACTTTCGCATCCACGAGTGAGATTCCTTATAGAGCAACTTTAAACCACAAAATTTAAACTCACCAAGTAACTCACCCTCGTATCAATTATTTCGTCTGTGCCTCTACACTAGATAAATCTCCGAATCCCTAATTTCTGTCGTGGGCGACACTAAAAACATTGTTTTTTTTAAGTAAAAGATAGTTAATTCATGGCATTACCTACATATCAGAAAAATTAACAAAGCCATTTCATTCATACACCATGTGATATAGTGTTCATTATGATACAATAAAAAGGAGAATTGTCTTCAAATGAAATTTGATGTCTTATATTATTTATCATTTAATCGTGGTCAATAGGTTAATCTCGGCTGTTGCTAGGTATTGTAAAAATCTGATTACTTTTGGCGAACACCGACGCTCGCGCATAAATCATGATCGTCTGATTAATTAAATACTGTGTTCTGTTATCAGCACACAAACGTTTTAGTAGGGTCATGAAACATAAAGAAAAGAGAACATATTTCTGTTCAAGAACATTTTATTTGTATATTGGTTCTGTATTATTAATGTACAACATCAATTATAGTTTGCGAAATATCAGTTAATTTTATACCTATTCATGCATTTTATTAGACAAATAAAAGCTCTCGATTATATAAATTCTTGTTAGGATATGTTGAAAAGTTTGAGGTTAGTATAAATAGTTGATATTTTTATTATTAAAATCTTAAAGGAGTTATTACAAAAAATAATTGAGATAAACAGTGCTGGGCAAAAACGCGCGTTACTTATAATTTAATAACTATAACTTAAAATATTCTCAAAAATTGAAATGAAAATGTTATTTGCATTTTGAAATGATCAATCCTTCCCAATTGGTATATTTCAAGCCAACAATACGTAACCTATTCGGGCCGCATGAATTTTAGCTCAACGGGCCGCAAGTATTTTAGCTCAGCAAGCCGCAGAACATTGCAGGCCGTTGGTTAGATTGTAATTGATTTTAGATAAATAATAATAAAACATTAACTGATCTTGTCCAGCACTGTATATTTATTTCTTTCGATTCTTATTATTTCTAACGAGAGGCAAAAACATTAAGCCAGTAGATGTAGTTACTAAATGTAAATAGTATCCTTAGAATAGTCACAAGCAAGGTAAGATTTACGTTGCAACTATCTCACTCTTGATTATAATAACCTGAAAGAGAGTAAAAATTATGAAATATTTACAATATTATTATTTATAAAAAAATTGGTGTTTTACGGAAAAATCACTATATTTAAAAAGGAGTGGCCGTGCCATCCACGGCCCAGATAGGCCTTTCGTCTCATTTTCTGGATAGTTTTAGAGACGCCTTTGTTCAACTATTTTGAGTAAGTATCAACCTGTACTTGCCTTTGATTCTATAGGTACTTACTGCTAAAACATTGCATTCTATAAGGTAGGTAAGTGTTTCGCGGGTCAAACAGCTTTCGGTCTGATTTGAAAGGGTAGCGAAGCCTGCAATAATGGTTATAGGTTCAAGCAAGCAGTTTTTTTTTAGGTTGACAATTCTGTACGAATAATTATGGAGAAGTTAGATCTTTGCTTTATAATTAATAGATACATATTTATGTTAATCAAGAATTTATTGAATCATTAATTATTCCACTATCAGCTAGCTAATGGTTTTAGACGTTGCGCGTTCCGGCAATTATTTTCTTATTTTGACTACATAAAAAAACTATTTATACGATTTAGATAAAATTAATATTATTCGCTTTTACGAATCCGTGGCTAATTCAAAAGATAGCGTTAAAAGAAGGTGAAACGCATTAGGAAAGAATTCGTTGTTGAAGTTAAATGACAAGCCACTTAAATAATAATATTTTTAAGCAGGCAAAGACACAGCTACGTTTTGTTTTGAGATTCATTCATGAGCTCGGCGGGCCGAACTTTTGATCAGTGGGCCCACTAAGCAAAATTGCGGCCCGCCGAGCATTATGATTTAGCAAGGCCGCATAGATACTTTTCGGGCCACAAGTGAAGCGCTAGTCTCAAATATTCTTACGAGTTTATTCTCAAGGTCCTAAAATATTTCAAGAGTTTTCTTCTAATATTTTTGGAAGTTTTCTTTAGGCGCGTTCAAACTCAATATCCACAATATTTTTGTATAAACAACGTAATAAATAATTAAAGCCAGCGTTAGCATAAAGCGGTCGATGTTGGTACGTAGCCAGGACATTGGGTCAATTGGGCGTAGCTTTAATTTAACTTGATGACATCATAATATGCCCAGTTGGGAAGACACTCCAACTGCAGAGGCAGCTTTTGTTATTTTGTGCAATATTGCGATCAGGTAAGGCATGTTTCGATAGTTTAATGCCTTCTGCTATTTTAAGGCATACCTATTGTTGGCTTCTATGATACTTAACTCATTTGTTTTGGCTGACTCTACACGACTGGAAGATTGCTATTCCAAGCTTCAATGCCATGTTAAAAGACGAATTTATTCCTCTAATATTGCCTAAATTTTTATATAGCCCAAAACCTTTTGCCACAAAGTTCCTTTCAATAGGTGTCCCTCCTAATCCTGGCTACGTCCATGAATATGTTCAGTAGTTCAGTTGGCGGCGACAGGTCGAGGAAGCGGCGGGTCTGGACCTTCCGTCGTGTCGTCTTCATCCTCGTCGTCGCAGGCATCTTCTGGCTCGCCGAGTGCGCGGACGAATTCTGTTGGAATAAACGAGTCTTTGTAGCTGTAGTTAATATGGTGGAATTAAGATGGGTCTTCGGGTCAAAAGTTAACCCATGATGAACACACGAATACAGGGTGGCAGGGACATCTGTTACCTTGGATTCAGTACCTACATGATTCTGAACCCCCCTTTCCCCCGGCGTTGAAATTTCACACTTTTTGACCTGGTAGGGTGGCGTAGGTATTACATTTTTCCATGAAACAGCTGTTTTTAGGGTTCCGTACCCAAAGGTTAAAAACGGGACCCTATCACTTTAAGACTCCATTGTCCGTCTGTCTGTCACCAGGCTGTATCTCATGAACCGAAATAGCTAGCCAGTTGAAATTTTCACAGATGATGTATTTCTGTTGCCACTATAACAACAAATACTAAAAAAAGAATAAAAAAATATTTAAGGGGGCTCCCATACAACAAACGTGTTTTATTCGGCGTTTTTGCCTTGTGGCACGGAATCCTTCGTGTGCGAGTCCGACTCACACTTGACCAGTTTTTTTTTTTTCAATTGAAAAATTTCTACACAGGTCTAGAATCGTGTGCTCAGTATTCAAGTTTAGTTTTCTGACACCCTGTATAACAAAATGAAGATGAATAAAACAATTTTGGCCAAATATTTTGTAAAATAAAAATCCCAAAGCTTTTTGTTCAAAAATTTTTACTTTGTTGTACTACCTAGGTTACTACTGCTAATTCCACCAGTCTTTAAAAGTAATTAAGTACCAAAATACTAATGACGTTTCTTTCTACAACTCACCTAAGAAATCTATGCGACCGTCACCGTCTGCATCTACTTCCTTGATCATGTCCTCAACTGAAACATAAAATAGTTATTATGATTTGACATTAATAATTATACCTACATAGTAAGAAACTGGCATTGATCAAATATTTACGGCATTTTAGCGATTCCAGACCCTTACAATTCTAGATTTCCTCTCGATGGTTTCCTACACCGACTCAAGTGCAGCCACAACCTTTATCTATGGCCGTGTTCATAACCTCAGATAATCTACTCGCTTTACCAGTTATCTGCTTTGATGAATGATCATTTATATCAAAAAAGTCCTAATAATTTTTTGGTTGCAATGGAATTTGAACTTTGTTATAAGTACGACATTCAGTTTGTTGTTCCATAACTTGAAAATTATCTCAAATTCGTAATTCAAATAGGTAACTACTAATGCCCAAAAATAACATAGACATGGAACATGTCGCAAGGACCCTAACATAATAAGGTACTATACAAAGAAAAACTGGTTACTCACTCTCTTCCTCAGACAGGTCCTCTCCCAAGCACTGCAGCACAGCCCTCAGATCAGAAGCACAGATGTACCCTCTGTTATGTTTGTCGAACACTCGGAAAGCGTCACGGAGCTCCCTCTCCTCCTGTTCAGCGGAACTTGTACCGCTACCAGCACCACTCATGGACTTGGAGAGGATGCAGACGAACTCTTCAAAACTTACGTTTCCGTCGCCTGGGAATGGAAGGAAAATTGGTTATTGAGGATCGTGCTTTCTAAGCTAAGAGTCTCGAATCAATTGTGAAATGGTCATTCGTGGGGTAGAATAAACTGAATAGAACCAAGATATAGTCCTCCAGGCCGCATTTCGACCATGGCGGCAATCTCAACGGAGACCAGCCTTTGGCGCGGGAGAGTCCACAAGTGTATGCGCAGACTTTGGTGCACTACCTCTTCCCTCAAGATAATCAAGATACAGCATGCTAATTGATACGTGTGTCTTTGTAATTGATAAGGAACTGAATCTGACAACTGCATGCAAGAGCGAATCACCTTCTACCAAGCACTTTTTTGCGATATCCTCATGAGATAAGTGCATGTGCATAAGTGCTCTGGCGGTGAGATTGAAATGCAGCTTGTAGACAGGCTTTTTCAACAATTCCACATGCTGCTATAGTACAAGGTTATTCTGTGCTCTAACCTTGGGGCTTTTGTTGTCGAAATGTTAGGATGAAGTGCACAGATGTTCAGCATACTCATATTCTCCATGCTCATATAGCTCATGCTTCTGCATGCTTATATAGCTCTTACAATGCTCAAGAGGTGCTTACGTCACTGTGGTCTGTTGGACACAGCCGCAGTCTGAGTCAAAGTTGTGACCAATCTTTTGAAGAATTGCTCTAGTTAATCCACCTACCGTCACTGTCCACCTCCTGCAGCATGTCCTGCAACTCTTCAACTCGTGCGAACTGTCCAAGACTGCGCATGACCCTGCCGAGTTCCTCCTTAGTGATGGTGCCATCGCCGTCCTTGTCGAATAGACGGAATGCCTCGCGGAATTCTGGAGAAAGCGGTAATTATGGTTAAAGGTTTAACACTCTCCCTGACGACAATATATAAAACTTTTTAAGTTCAGGAGGCCATGGAGGTCGCCGGCGGGTCCCAAAGTGTCTGCTTGTGAATGCCGTGAGTCAAAAGTCAAAATTATTACAAGAGGCAGGCGGGTCAAAAAATAATATTTCAAGACACTGTGGGATCCGCCTTGACTTCCCGAATTCAAATAATTTTTACAACTACTGGCGTGCTGTTATGGAAAATGTGTTAGAAAAATAAAAAAAATGTGCTTTAGCCTGCTGAACAAAATTTTTGGGGGTCGCCGGCGGTTCCCGTGGCAGGGAGAGTGTCAATATAAAGTATTATTTGTTGATATTATTTTGGTTTTGTGTACATTTCGATAAGTTTCTCATTTTGTTTGTGATAGTTTTAGCTTAGCTACGCGGTGTGGTTCGTGCGAAATTTGACGCTTTTACCGTGTGTTTTTTATAAGAAAAGAATTGAACAGAATGAAAGTTGTAAGTGGTGATTATTAAACTTGATTATTTGGTTAAAAACAATACCAAAAAGTTTTTATTTCTATCAGCATGTTGGTATTGGTACCATCGCCCGCCCCACGCATGCCTACTGCTCACTGTCTGTTCCAAAAGTAGGTCTGATACGTACCTAATAGTGTAACGTTGTAGACAAACCTTGTTGTTAAATCCTTACTCAATCACTCACTAAATGAATACTTAGTACTTATCACGTTCATCTGTATTTTAAAAGAATTTATCCCGGAAGGTTTAAGTGATATAATACATCAATATTAAAACTACTTATACCTATTAAAGAAATCTGGATATTTTGTCAAGTTGTAAAACCGTGCGAAGCGGGGTGGGTCGCTAATTTATTAATTATAATAGGTACCTTTCATCTGCGTCCTGGTAATTCCGGACGTCTCATCAACGATGGAGGCCTTTCGATCCAGGGTTGTGTCGGCTGCTGGCTTCAGGAACGTCACCTGGCGAGGTGGCTTCGACGGCGAGGGCTGCTCCGAAAGCTGCTGGCTGGAGACAAGGTCAGAAGGTTCCGTTTAGTTGTGTTGGTAAAAGACTACTGCGACAGGTATATTATGTAAGGACTTGTTTAGCTGTGTTGATAAAAAACTACTGCGTATCTGTGAGTAAAACCAAACAATGACTAGGTATTAGAAAAAGAGGGTTTTCCCAACTATTTATATGTAGGTAAAAAAACATTAAACCTACACGAGCGTATCTCTCACTCAATGAAAGTCAATCTCGATTCACTTCAACGATTATTACCTATTTATTTTGATGTAGCTCATGCAGTCTGCATATTGACGTGAGCCATTGAAAATTGAACATACTTTTACGTCGCTCGTTGTTCATGGCTTCGAAGTTATTTCGGCTATCGGTAAACCTAAGAGGATCCAGTAACCATAGGGTTTATCCCTCCTTGAATTGAGAATTCGACCCTGTGGGGTACCTAATTGAATTGAGAATTCGACCCTGTGGGGTACCTAATTGAATTGAGAATTCGACCCTGTGGGGTACCTAATTGCGTAACACGCTGTCAGTAGTAATGGCATTCTTTTGACAGTTCATCAACATTCATTACGTTTTTTACGATGTCGAGAAGACAACATTTTTCGAACATTTGAAGCAATGTATTAACAATATCCTTCAAAATCTGAATCAGATTAAGATTGATAGTGACGTGTTACGCAATTAAGGTGGAAGCGCTAAGGTAGCCCGCGAAATTCAAATTTTCTTATGTTTTTTGCAATTTGCTGGTCAGTATTAAGTTGTACGTTGATTAATATATGAATCGCGGCCGTAAGAAATATGTGTTTACAGAATTATAATCATTAAAGTCATCAACACAACTCTCTAAGACCACGTAAGTCCAAAGAATGATGATTTCATGAAACAGTTATTCTTGGGACTTACGTGGTCTTAGAGAGTTGTGTTGATGGCTTTAATGATTATAATTCTGTAAACACATATTTCTTACGGCCGCGATTCATATATTAATCAACGTACAACTTCATACTGACCAGCAAATTCCAAAAAACCTAAAAAAAATTGAATTTCGCGGGCTACCCTGGCGCTTTCGCCTTAAGGTGCTGTAAGTACCTATATTTGATCTTAAACACACTCACCAAATGTAATTCCCAAAGCAAACGAATTAACTTTGATATATTTTATACATGTACCTAAAGCAAATACATAGATTTGGGTAAACATTAGTTGTACATACATAATGAGATAATTCCTGGGGCGATGGGACGACCCCACATTGTTTGAACGAGAGACGGCAAATAGAATTTTTAAATTGGATCGTTGGGAGATGGCGCGGCGCGGCGCGGCGTTTTGATCTTCATGATTTTTTATGGATGTAAGAAGAGATGGGAGGACTTTCATTGGGGTTACTGTGCCATCCTTTTAGTTAATTGAGAGTTAAAAAGAATATTTTCATATTCTTTTTAAGACTAGACCAGACTAGACTTTTTATTCTTTCTTTCTTAGATAGAAAGGTTACCTTGAATTTCTTCAAGGTAACCTTTCTATCTAAGAAAGGATGGGATAGGACTCTCCTGAATGTGATCAGGTATTCTTCCATAATCAGCCTATAATATTCCCACTGCTGGGACACAGGCCTCTCTTCGAGAGGGAGTGGGCTATCTACCACGTGGGCCTAGTACGGGTTGGTAGATGTCAAATGTCTACGAATTTTTGGTTCCAGGACATGCCGGTTTCCTCACGATGATATTCTTCACCGTTTTGAGATCAGTGGTGATGAAATAATTTATACAAAGCAAAACGCCTGTCTTGGTTCGAACCTACGACCTACAACTGGTAAGTCGCGGCCGTTAACTCACTGGGCCACCACTACTTTCAAACGCATTAAGGCTCCTGCAAACAGGCCCGCGACGCGCGAAGCGAATCGCGCGCGACACAAAGGCACCGCTCTCGTTGCGCAACTTGCGGTGCCTTTGAGTCGCACGCGATTTTATCGCGTGTCGCGCCTGTTTGAAGGAGACTTTACATGTTCAACTGCTATAGGTTGAATGTAGGTATTATGAGCAGCCAATCGGATCCCTTGACATAAGTTTAATTATGATATGTCGTTGATTTTCGTTCCAGAAACTGGATGTAAGCTTTGTAACTCCAAGTACAAATTAAATAAACTCATAGTTCAAGAGGACGACCTATTCTTTTGCCTTAACAGAGAAAAAATCTTCCTTTTTCTCCACAAAATACTTTTCAATAACCTCAAGTGTTCCAAGAACTGGTCGATGCTCTTAGTAATTCCACAAGTTAGTCCAAACAATGGAACTCTTTAGCAAACTTGTTCTATACATGGTTGAGTCGTTTGTCTTAGGTCAATAGTTTCAATGAGCTACATAGTTCAAGTCGCTCGAGTCGGCAAATTGATCTTTGAAAATGGGTTATTTAATTCAATTAATTCCAGAAAATGGGTTTCAACGGAACCATTACTAAGCCTCCGCTGTCCGACCGTCCGTCCGTCTGTCTGTCAGTGGGTTGTATCTCATGAACCGTAATAGGTAGACCATTGAAATTTTACCGAATGTGTATTTCTATTGCCGCTATGACAACAAATAATAAAGGCTCCTTCAAAGAGGCGCGACACTAAACGCGACACAAAGGCACCGCAAGTCGCGCAACGAGCGGTGCCTTTGTGTCGCGCGCAATTATATCGCATGTCGCGCCTGTTTGTAGGAGCCTCAATGCGGGTTGCAGACCAAGAACTAAGCTAAGTTAGTTCAGCTAGCTCGCATAGCTGATGTAGTTTTTCATACTTGTGTACAGACCGCAAACTATGAACAGAAGTATGAAAAATTATCTCAGGTATGCGAGCTTAGCTAGACTAACTTATCTTAGCTCTTGTTCTGCAACCAGCCTAAAAGTAATTTAAAAGAAACGGTATCTAAGTTTTATCGGTGTTTTTTTTTTGCCTTGTGGTACGCCAACCCTTAGTGTGCGAGTCAGACTTGCACTTCGCTGGTTTTTTATGTAGCTTAGAGTGATTGATAGCACTAGGCGTTGGGATTTTTCTAGGTCCTCAGTACCTACTGTGGGTGGACAAAATGTTAATGAGGCTGTTTTCTGCCAGGGAAATTCTTATTAACCACCGGGTATCTTTGATAGGTATTTATAAATATTTCATGAATAATTAGTTAATCATCACCACTACTTAGATATTTATTTAGATTGTGTTTGAGCCAATGTTTCAAGACGAGTGCTAATCCCAGCTACAAACTGATACGCAGTCTCCTACAAACAGGCGCGACACGCGATGTAATCGCGCGCGACATAAAGGCACCGCTCGTTGCGCGACTTGTGGTGTGTGTCGATTTATTCTTGTAAGAAGGTAGGTAACTTACCTAAGTACTTATTTAATAATAACAATCCAAGTAGATAGGTAGGTAGGTATCTACTTAAGTATTAAAACAAAGGCAATAAAAAATTATGAGCAGGCTACGCAACGGATTTGGTCTTATTTGTTATGAAAACAGGACCGAACGAGGGAGAAGCTCAAATTGCCAGAATATTCATGTTTCTTGAGATTATAAATTTTAAAAGCAAGAGTTTTCGTCTGGACATACCTATTGCAATTTGAACTTCAGCCGGTCGATTCTATTAGAATCTCACCGTGAAAACTTAGGTGAATTGAGTTTGTTTTGCTAGGAATTGACACTATTGACAGCTCACTCCACGCTCACTTCACCTAAGTTTTCACGGTTTCACGTTTTCACGGCTATACCTATCACATCTGCGCAGTTTCTCTATAGCAAATTTAATTTGACTCTGTTTAAGAGCAGAACTGTAGTAAAACAGAACTTCTGGTTTACGAAAATTTTATTTTGGAGCCGGAAAATAAAACTGTACTGCACTGCAACAGTAAAGTATTGCGCAAACTATCTGTTGTATTGTATCGTAAACTTACAAAAATACTGGCTAAGTGCGAGTCGAAATCGCACACGAAAGGTTCCGTACCGCAAGGCAAAAACACCGAAAAATACGTTTGTTGTATGGTAAAATAAATATTTAAGGGAGGCTCCCTTAAACATTTATTGTATTCTGTTTTTAGTATTTGTTGTTATAACGGCAACAGAAATACATCATCTGTGAAAATTTCAAGTGTCTAGCTATCACGGTTCATGAGATACAGCCTGGTGACAGACAGACGGACAGTGGAGTCTTAGTAATAGGATCCCGTTTTTACCCTTAGGGTACAGAACCCAAAAAGGAATGCCGTCTGAAGGAAATACTTGAGACCAACATATATTTACCTATAAGTAGGACAACTAGGACTTCCCAAAAACATATTTGTAAAATATAATAAACCTAGTAACAACACCAGCATTCATAACTCTGAAGTTTCCTTAACCAACAATCTCTTAAAATCCTCAACAGCGTCTTTAAATTCAGATTGGCACCTAACCAGCCAACGGTAGTTTAACGGAAGATTAACGATAAAAAAGACGTAAAAGTCGTCCGTGCCGTAACCGGCTCTAGAGGGCGATCGATCCGTTTTGTCTCCGGTAGTATCAAGTGTATTTGTTTTGTGCAAAGACACCTTTCTGGCTATCTATATTTCTTCAACACAGAGGCGTGATAGGAATTTGAGATATCTTTCAAGTTATGGAACAAAAAACTGAATATAAATAACAAAGTTCAAATTTAATTGCAACCAAAAACTTATTAGAACCTTTTTGTTACAAATGGTCACTCAAAAATGAACTTAGAACACATGCCACTGAAGTAGATAATTGATTCACTGGCGATATGGCGATTATGACACTGCTTTAGTCACCTTGATTTTAAGAACTCTCGCGAATTCTTATTATCGCTATCTTCAAAGTCACTAACAAAATTGTAATACCTACGCTTAAAATTCACATAACAATATACATTATGTCAATAACATTGACATAACAATTTTTTTTGTCAAATTGATCTAATTTCGACTAAAAAACAAAATTTTGATTTTTTGTTAAATGCCAGAGATCTTTGCTATTTTTCATTTCAATGATATCTTTCAAATAAATTCCAATATAACCATGACGATAAAAATTGCTAGTGATTTTTCAGCACAAAGTACTGTAATTTGTAAATAAGACAAACTGCTCGAAAGACGATTTGCTAAAAAAACATCTTGTAGTCGTTTTGATTAGGACCATTTGCTTTTAGAACGTTTTGTTACGAAGGAATTTATTACTAGGTACCTATACGTTTTTGAATGCCTTGCTTCTCTTCAGTGTTTAAAGAAAAAAAGAAGGAAAAATCGTTTCATTGTCACAGAAACGCGTGTATAATAAGTAGATATAGTTTGTTGTGACTGTGACCTTCTTTCTACGCTTTCATTCAGTTTACCCTTCTCAGTATCACGCATTAACGCTGTTTGATCAATACTTAGATTAACTGTATGCCTATAAACTTACAGTGTCGTAGATATTTTTTGGTCTTTCGAGACGAATCCAACTTGAACTTTTAGCCATCTAATCTCTCTATCTAAACTCCGCAGACGTGACGGGTAAACATGATTAATTAACATTTCAAAAAGTCAATTAAGTAATTTGATGATTTTTGTGTTTTGGACAAAATTTGGCACACAGATAGTTTATAAGGATACTTTTTATCCCGATATTCCCACGGGACCGAGAGTTATGCGGGTAAAACCGCGGGGCGCAGCTAATAGTATAATATTATAAACGCGAAAGTTTGTGAGGAGGATGGATGGATGGATATTTGTTACTCTTTCAAGCAAAAACTACTGAACGGATTTAGATGAAATTTGGCACACAGTTTATAACCAAGATTAACACATAGGATACTTTTTATCCCGATATTATCGAAAATATATAATCGAAAAGCATAAAATACGTACAAGAGGACCAAATTATTGTTTAAATAATTGGTCCTCTTGTACGTGTTTTGTACGACCTGTGAATTGAAGGACAGTAAATATCACGACTTACTCGTAGGTCGTAAATTTTTTAGTAGTATCTAGGTAGATACCATACTACTAGAGTTAAGTATAGTGACGTCATAGTACTTATGCATGTGGAACTTAAGGACTAATAAAGTGAGTGAAGTTATTGATCATCTAGCCCCACATACAAATACAGTTGATCAAACTGACCTGTCAGAAGGGCTGACCGCCACAGCTGGAGGGCCTCTGCTGTCAGGACGAGAGGATTCATCTGGAGGACCTGGCTCACCACCGCTGCTGTTCGTTTGTCTCGTCTGGAACAATGAGTTTTTAACAGTGTTACTATAGAGTGAAGGCCTCATCTTTTACCTAGAGAAAATCAGAAGAATTGGCGCAACAAAGTCCTCAGCATCCTTCATGGATGCTGGGGAGTTGGAAGTGCCGAGGAGCGGACGTTTTGGGGGATTGTCTTAACTAATTTTGAAAAGTGATAATTCTCAATCAATTGTGTCTCATTAGCGGAGCTTGAGAGAACTCTCAAGCTCCGCTAATGAGACACAATTGTTTTTCTATTGTATCGTACTACATAGGGTAGGTACGCGTGGAACGTGACCGGTTAATTTGAATAATTTTTTATTTATTTTATCTTATTTAAAAGGTACACCAATGACTTATCCACTAGAACTATTGACATAAGTAATAATAAGTAACATATGTATTGTGTTATGGTGAACTAGTCACTTATAGGCGTACACAGCACTTACACAAAAAATTGCTTCTTAATTATATATTTTTAACAAGATTTTTTAATAAATGACTTGATTTTGATTGATGAGGCTCGTGGTCCTTTCAAGATTTGTGAATTGAAACGGTGATGCTGAATTAAACCACGGTTTTACCATAATGGACTTTATTTTTATCAGATATTTTTTCCTTTCTACTTACGTAAGTGTAAAAATCGAGGAAAAAACCCTCGGGAGATGACAGGCGTGATGTTATGATAACATACCATGACGCCTGAACCCCTGAAGGGTTAGAGGTGTGCCAGACCGCCCATTGTGTCACCCTTTGTACAGTTTCTATATTTATGTCTGTAATTTATATGGTGTACCTAATAAAGAGTATTCTATTCTATTCTATTCTATCGGTCATGAATAGCTCCGTCTCTATCTTATACTGATTTCATGAAGGTATGTCCAGCAATGGACTGCGATTTTTGGCGCAGCCGTGAGGCACACTTTCCTGCTAATTTCTTTACATCGGACTTTGCACTTTTTAATTTATCTTAGTTTTACGACTATTATACATGTAAAAATCTCACCGTTAAAACTTAGGTGAAGTGAGTTTGTTTTTGCTAGGAATTGACACTATTGACAGCTCACTCCACGCTCACTTCACCTAAGTTATCACGGTGAGATAGTTACAGGATCGTACTGCTGCACCTTGATTGTGTAACATACTAAAAATCTCAATCTGAATAACTTTGAAGGATATTTCAATTCAACATATTCAATCCATTGCTTCATAACTTCGAAAAATTCTTCTGCTCAACAACGTAAATACCGCTATGAATGTTATTGAACTGTCAAAATTAAATCCAATGCCACTGATAGTGTGTTACGTATTTACCTGTAATTAATTGTTGGTGTCTATTCAAGAACGTCACATAGTTTGTGTCAACTTGACTATTTCTTATTTTAATTAGTTTTATTACTGAGAGAGGCCAGTTTTTTGTTTCAAAATTAAGCTTTTCAGCCAAATATACGTCTTTTTTGGAGATTTTTTTTTAACCTAACCTATTTGCGTAACATAAAATGACAATTAGTCGCAATGTCTTTCAGTTTCACAATTCAGCCACGTTTATTGCGTTATTTATGTTGTTAAGCGGACGAATTTTCCAAACCTATGAAGCAATGGATTAGCTATATCCTTCAAAAGACTGAAATTGTAATTGAAAAACAGGAAAAAAAAGTTACACAATTGGGGTGCTGACTAGGGTATCATCTAATCTACCTACAGAAAGCCCAGCGTTCTAAACAAATTAAACTCTAAACAGGAATTCCATTGAACCCTGTACACATTTGTAACATATTCAATGGCAATTTGTAAGACCGATGCGATAAATTTCCATTCAGACCGAGCCCTCGCTTTCGCGCGATTTTCACGCGAAATCCGCTTTTTTCCGATCAAAGTATCGGCGCAATAAAGGAATAAATTCGGGGTATTTTAACATTTGTACGGATTTCGGATTTCCTTGTGTTGTTGAATTGTATTGTAATAAAAATCAGTTTGATAACGGTTAAAAAACTAATTTCAATTGCCTATGACACAGCCAAAAATCGCTGACATTCTTTAATGCGTTCAAACATGTAACAACCTTTGCAAAATTGGTCCTTATGTACGAATGGCCACCAAAATCTGTTTTCAGTCGGGTTTTGTAATTAGCCTGGTTAATTGAACACATTATTTAGAAATATTCAGGGCCGAAACCTTTTTAAACATGGCAATGTAGGTACATTGTATGCAACCTCTGACCAGGCTCTCTCGATCTACTCAAGTTTTAGCCAACCATAGATATAAGAAAGAAGTTGTTCTTTATATAATTATGTTTTTTTTATATTCCCATGCAGCCACTTTCGGCACTAGGATGACATTTCAGCATTTGGTCCCAACATTTTTATGGAAAGCAAAGAAAACTAAAACTGTTCTATGTTCGTGGTTGAGTTTCCAAACATGCAAACAAATATATCTTTTTTTGTACAATTAACTTTAAAACATTTAGTTCAGTTTGCGCGACAATGTCGAATATATTTATAACTTTTTTAAATACATAACATCAATTAAAAAATAACTTTGCGTAACACTCACCATGATCCCTTTGAGCTGATTCACCAACGGCGAATCAGCGAAGAAATTGTTGACCGCGGAGAATATGTTTGTGCGTTTGTTCGTCGCGGAGCAGCAGGCGTTCCCACGCCCGCCCAGCTTGCGCTGCAAAAACAAACACAGTTCACGTTTTGGTATTTAATTCACATGTGGGGATGAGGAAAAAGGTTGCAACACTGAGCTTCGCACGAATTCGGTGCGATAGGTCAATATTTTATGACGCGGCTATGCGTGTCTGACGTTGACGGGCCGGCCAAAATGGGCCTTGAAAACAGTGCAAAATATCACAGTTATATAGATATTCTACCTACCTACATCATTTTTTCACGATTCACGGCCCATATGGTCGTGGTTTAATATTTACAACTATAATTACGAGACGGGTCTGTGGAGTCCACAAGTTAAAATATTAGATAATGTTCCCTTTATAACAGTAAGTTTAGGAGCAGTATGTGTATATTTGTTTTATGGCTCCTTCAAACAGGCGCGACACGCGATAAAATCATAATATATCGTGGTAGCTCTAGTATTCAGCAGTAATTAACAGAAATCAAAATGAAAGATTAATGACTTTTCTTGAAACTACAACCAAATTTGTAATAAAAGGTAGAAATTTCGTAAATAAAAGACAAAAAGGAAATATTTTCGGAACCCTTGGGTATAAATGGTTTAAATTTTTAATTGTTATAGTTAATTATCTGGTTCATCGAATCCTGAACGGTGGACCACTACTTACGCCACACCCTGTATAAATAACAGACTGCAGAAACCGCAGAAAAGGTAGGTACATGCAGACGCCAGCACATCAAGCTACTACAATCTGTCACATTGTTGCTAAAGTATAAAGTTCAAAGTTGATTAGGAAAATTTGACAGTTTCGGATAGCTGATGTGCTGGCGTCTGTACTAGATATGTCTGAACTAACGACTAAGTTCTGACAACTCAAGGAGATTGATGAAACGTATTTCGAAGTTGCTTTAGCGCTAAATAACTTTCAGTTAGTTATCAATTTATTGCAATAGCTATCCAATAAATTGATGAAATTAATGTTCCAAGTAAGTAGTGAGAAACCTGAAGTTGCGGCTTCAATTTTCTGCTCAAACTAAATTAACAGCGGCATGGTTGAAGATGTTATATGTATTTTCTTTCGGTTTTCGATGTTTGAAAATGCAACAGAATATTCTGTCAACAATATTTTTTTTACATATTGTCAAGATTTGCGCCAAAAACAAACGTAACGTGTTTGTTTTTGGCGCAAATAATAAAATACTTAGATACCACGACATTAATTTTCACATTTTAATGTTAAGAGGGTGCATTCCGAAAATGTATAGCTGTAAGTTAGTAATGAATATATATTTTAGTAGAACACAGAGCTTTTATTCATCAATTAATTCAGTAATATAGATTAATAAATCATAACAACGAAATATTTGACAGCTATTTACGACATTGCCGCAACTTTCAAAATGCCTTGATGCAATTATTATTGTTGATACCTCAGACACGCCATTTTGACAGTTTAGCCACGTTCACTGCATTACTTTGTGCTTACGTTGCTAAGCAAAGGAATTAATGAAACCTATGAAGCAATGGATTAGAAATATCCTTCAAAACTCGTAAGTTTTAAGAAAAATTCTGCACAGTTGTAATTGTTAGAAAGCAGTTGTTCAAGATGATGCTTATATGGAAGCCAATAGTGTGTGCAGGCTACAGGGCAGATGATTAAAACGTTTTTGAGTAACTTAAACGTAATTATTTATTAAAATAACTGTTAAGTTAGAATTCAAACAATTACTATAAAATAGAAAAAATTAATTAAACATGACATGAGCGACGACGCAGCAAAAAGGGAAGGAACCAGGGAGGATAAGGAAGTAAGTGTTGTCATAGTAAAGCTTACAATAACACAGATTATAAAACTTTTACACTTCCCCTTAAGCTTTACGTTTAAAACAGAAACATGCAATACAAACATAATTATACTTAATGCATACATAATGCTACATCACTATAGTTTATAAACATGCATTACATGCAGTCATAAAACAAAAGAATTATTTCTAGTATCACATATATTTAAACATTACAATTTTATTTTGGTTACATTCATTTGTTCTGCGAAGTCTGAATGCTTACTTTTACATAAAGGTTTAGTCATAATGTCTGCAATCATGCTATCCGTTTGCAAATATGAAACAACTATCTGTCCATTAATTATCAAATCTTTTACAAAATGATATCTAATATCAATATGTTTTGTCTTCTTATGACAATATTCCTTTACTTCCAATAGTCTTTGAGCACTTTGATTATCATTATACAATACTATATTTAATTTGGTATTTAAAATTTCAAACAATAAATTTCTCATAAAACAAACTTCCTTGCAGACATCACTCATCGCAAGATATTCTGCTTCTGTGCTAGAAAGTGCTACACATTGCTGTTTTCTAGACTCCCAGTTTACATTATCATTACCTAGCTTAACAATAAAACCAGTGTAGGACCTTCTATCGCTGAGATCATTACCCCAATCTGCGTCAGCATAAGCAGTTATATTACAATTGCTACCTTTTGAAAACATCAAACAGTAGTCGATTGTACCACTCAAGTAACGCAGAATGCGTTTTGCAGCAAGCCAATGTGATTTGTCAAAATTATTATTAAATTGGCTCAATTTACTACAAGCATGTGCGATGTCTGGCCTTGTACAAATACATAAATACATAAGACCACCTATTAATTGTCTATAGTTATATGTGTCATCACTCAAGCTATTTTCCGATTTTACAAGTTTACAATCTAAAGACATAGGTGTTGACACATGTTTACAATCAGTCATACCAAACTTCGCAAGTAACCTTTTCACATAATTTGACTGGTCAAGTGTTAAAATTCCTTTTACTCTATCTCTGGTTACATTCATTCCAAGACAATTTCTTATTGGACCTAAATTCTTTACATCAAATTCTGATTCTAGTAACTTAAATAATTCCATCTTAGCCGCACCCAAACTAAATACATAGAAATCATCTACATACAGTGAAATTATGATAAAATCATCTTTTGTTTTCTTAAAATAAACACAAGGTTCACACTTGCTTTGAATGTAACCATTTTTAGAGAGCAATTCATGGACTCTGCAGTTCCACATGCGACTGGCCTGCTTTAGACCATAAATACTTTTGAGTAATAGACAAACTTTGCTATTATTTTCTGAAAAACCCACTGGCTGCTCCATGTAAATGGTTTCATTTAAATTTCCATTGAGAAAAGCTGTAGCAACGTCCAAATGGTCAATATCCATATCTAGAGAGTTAGCTAGAGAAAACAATATTCTCATGGTGGAATGTCGAACAACTGGTGAAAATGTTTCTGTGAAATCAACACCAGGTTTCTGAGTGAAACCACGAGCAACCAAGCGTGCCTTATATTTAATAAAATTTCCTGAGGCATCATTTTTAATTTTGTAAACCCATTTTGATTTTATTACATTTCTATCAACTGGTCTATCAACTAATACCCAAACACCATTTTCAGTTAATGATGTGTATTCATCATACATTGCCTTTTTCCACTGCTCACTATCAGAACAAGAGATAGCTTCTTCATATGTTTGTGGTTGATCAAAATATCCACCATGTACTAACAGAGATAAATCATAGTCACCATACCTCAGAGGTGGAATACCTCGAGTAGTTCTTACAGGCCGGCCATTAGTAGCAACCGGTAATATTGGATTTGTCTCTGGAACTGGTGATTCACCCTCAGATGATGATGACTCAGTCCAAAGATTATCTCCAGCAGGGGACTTGAAACTAATGTCGCTCTCAGGCGATCTGAAGCTGGTATTGTCACTCTGTGTGTCGCAGTGTTCACCAGGGACATCACCTGGAATTTGAGAAACATCCCGATTATTATCATTTAATAAAATATCATTACTATTTATAGAATTATCAGGATAACAATTATTTTCAAAATCATTGTTAATTGGTAAAATATTGTAATGATCATTGCATTCAATATAATTATTATCTTTTTCAGTAGTCATATTATAAAATTTATTTTCTAAAAATGAAACTGTTCTGGACAAGATAATTTTGCTTGGATTAGACGGATCAATTAATCTGTAACCTTTAGAAGTCTCACTATAACCTACAAACACATACATCTTGCTCTTTGAGTCTAATTTTTTGCGTTGCTGCTCAGGTATGAGAGAATAGGCAATGCAGCCAAAAAACACGGAGATGACTTAAATCAATTTTAGATCCAGTCCAAACCTCTTCAGGAACAGATCCTGACAAAGCAGCTGTGGGGCTCCTGTTTTTTAAATAAATAGCAGTGATAACTGCTTCACCCCAATAGCGCTTGCAGAGACCACTTTCCTGCAGCATGCACCTTGCCTTCTCCATAATAGTCCTATTTAGGCGTTCACTTACTCCATTTTGAGCAGGACAATAAGGTATAGTTATTTGATGAATTATTCCTTCCATCTTTAAATAGTCGGCGAATCTAGCACTGCAGTATTCGCCACCTCCATCTGTACGTAATATTTTGATCCGCAAATCAGCCTGCTTCTCTACTAGAGTTTTAAAATCAATAAAACTGGACATTACCTCTGATTTGGCTTTTAACAAATATCCAAAAGATTTTCTCGAAAAATCGTCAGTATAGGTCACTAGATAGCGAGCACCTCCCCAGCTGCTTTCAGACATCGGGCCGCAGACGTCACTGTGGATGAGCTCCAAAAGCTGCCTAGCTCTCTTAGCCTGTCCCTTTGGGTAAGACTTGGCCTTCATCTTCCCCTCAAGGCAAGCGATACAATTGTGTATGTCGTGCTTCTGGTTGTCCTGAAACATTACACCAGAAACCAAACCACCCTTTAAAGCATTCATACCACGTTGACTGAGATGGCCGAGACGCCTGTGCCACAATTCCAATGGCACTGTGATAGCAGCATTTGCACTTTGTGCATCCTGTTCCTCCTGCAGGATCATTGGAAAGTGTACCTGAGAATTACACCTATATCTAATGTTGTTTAAAACATAAACACCATTTTTCTTTAAAGCCATTCCCACCAGTTTACCATTTCTATCCAGAACATTACAAAATTCATTAAAAAATTTAACTACATAGCCTTTCTCAACGAGTTTGCCGACAGATATCAAATTGTTGGACAAATTTGGAACAAACATCACATTTTTAATTACAAAATTATTATTATTAAGACATATTTTTATGTCACCCATACCTTCACAAGCGAGTTTATCAGCATTTGCTATAGACACTGAACTATTATTTGCAATACTAAAATTAATCATAAAGTCTTTACAATTAGTCATGTGCGAAGTACATCCACTATCAATAATCCACTGGTTCTTGATGGATTGTGCAACCAGAAGAACTTGCTCATCATTCCTCTTTAATTTTGAGTCCCTCTTCAACTTAAAGCACTTGGATTTGATGTGGCCCTTCTTTTTACAGTAATTACACACTATGGGGCTCTTCTTACTTGCATAGTATGCACTTTGTTGAGTACCAGCCACATTTCCATTGGAATTTTTTCTAAATTCTTCTTGTAGCAACCTACTTCGCACCAGCTCGCTTGATAAAGTGTTTGTGATGTTGGCAGTCTCCAGGTTCGATACAAGCACATCATATTCTTCGGGAAGCCCACCAAGAAGTAATTCCGCTACTTCACTGTCTTCAATTGTTCTACCAATATCTACCAACTGTTGTCTCAGAGTCATGACTGCCTCAATATATGCAGTCATATTGCTATATTGATTAAATTGAATCTTATGGAGTTGTCTCAATAAAGTAACCCTTCTATAAAGAGATTTATCCTCGAACACAGTTTTGAGGTTATCCCATGCGGTTTTTGCTGTCGTAGAATCCCGTACATATTGATAACAATGTGGTTTGATCGAGAGGCATATTCCAGCGAGAGCTTTCTGAATTCGTCCCGCATCAGTATCCGTGCCCTCAACACAACCCCATAAATTTTCTAGTATGAGTGCCATCCGTACCTGAAACTTCCAGGAATGATAATTCACCACTCCTTCCAGCTTGTCCACAAAGCTGCCACCTCCGCCGTAGGGTAACATTGTCCCCGGCGTTCCAAAAGTATGGTCAGCTGCACTGCCAGCATGACTCCTGCCGTCGCCGCCACGTTGGTCTTGATCCGGCATTAGTAATATAATGGGTACGGATGATTCCAATAAACAATCAGCCCTGTGCCTTGTATTGGCACCACACTATAACTTAGTACAGTATTCACTTTTCGTTTAAAGCTGTGTCAACGTGTCTCCCTTTGTTTGCTGGGTCCATAACCTGTTAGAAAGCAGTTGTTCAAGATGATGCTTATATGGAAGCCAATAGTGTGTGCAGGCTACAGGGCAGATGATTAAAACGTTTTTGAGTAACTTAAACGTAATTATTTATTAAAATAACTGTTAAGTTAGAATTCAAACAATTACTATAAAATAGAAAAAATTAATTAAACATGACATGAGCGACGACGCAGCAAAAAGGGAAGGAACCAGGGAGGATAAGGAAGTAAGTGTTGTCATAGTAAAGCTTACAATAACACAGATTATAAAACTTTTACAGTAATTACAATCCGTGGATTGCAATTGTAACTATGCAGAATTTTCCTCTGCATTTTTAAAGATCGCTGCAATAACACAAACGTAATACTCTCTTCTCCCAGAATTAAACACTTATCATCCAAACGAGAACTGTTTACAAAACCCCCAAGTAAATAGGTACCTCTCCCTCATATAAATAGGCAAGGAGTTTCACCTTGCAATCAAAACTATTTACGATTCCAACATGGCTGTGGTTAATATCAGCAATCTGTCTAAATTCTACACGCCAAAGTTAAATTGGAATTGTTACACTTATTGGAGATCTGTTTATATGTTCTAGAAGCAGGGAATGATTCACGAATATTTGTGGTGAAGACGGTATGTAGCATGTGGGACCTAATACCCTAATACCGTGACTGTATGGCATCGGTCGGATCCGGCAGGTCATATTGGCCGTAGAACCGATGACCGTTGGGATAGACGTGTTCTTGAGTGGAGACCGCGACTCTGCAAACTTAAGGTAGGACGCCTTGAGAGGAGGAGCAACGATCTTCAAGGTGGCTGGTAGCAGCAGAATGAGAGTTGCCGAGAATCGACTTAAATGGCGTGCAATTGGGGTGGTCTACGTCCAGTAGTGGACTGCTGTAGGCTGATGATGACAAGATCGATTTCCGATGGAGTGCTCTTGATGAAGTTTCTTTGAAGGATAAAATCAGAAACGAAGTAATCCGGAAAAGAACCGGAGTTACCGACATTGCTTGCAGAGTAAGCAAGCTGAATTGGCAATGGGCTGGCCATGTTTGCTAAAGGACCGATGGCCGATGGGACAGACGAGTTCTGGAGTGGAGACCACGTATCGGCAAGCGTAGTGTGGGACGCCAGCTAGATGGACCGATGACATCAAAAAGGTGGATGAGACAAATTGGATGCAGTAGGCGGAAGACAGGTAGCGCAGCATGGAAGAGGCCTATGTCTGTCCGGCAGTGGACTGCGATAGTCTGAGTTGTTTGCTCTAATTGATGGAATTGGATTGTAAAACAGTTACAATCCTTCCTGTTAGAATAGCAGCATTTAGAGGGAGCAGGATATATCGACGGTCTGCCTTCACAATCTGCTGCGGTTCTGTTGAACGAACCTTACACATCAAGTTATAGATGTTCTATGTCACGAAGTCCGTTTGGCTATGAATGTTGTCAAGCGTGCACATGCACATTGTGATCAACAGAGACTCAACAATGGGTATAGTAAAACTGTACACCTTCGCGGAAATAGCCTCATGCGACGGCAGCAAGGGGCTGCCGCTGTGGGAGCGCGCTTGTCGGAATACGTCACTACTACAATCAAAGCCGAACGGACTTCGTGAAAAAGAATATCTGTAACACTATATAATGTCTATCCTAAATGTGGGACCTAATACCGTGGCTGTGTGACATTAATTTCCGATGGAGTGCTCTTGACGGAGTTATATCTACAGTTCACTGTTTACCTGAGTGTGAGAATCGTAACATCGATCGGTCTACCTTTACAAGCTAATGCGGTTCAGTAATGCTATTCTGTAAAAAGATCACCGTGATAACTTGAGTTAAGTGAGCTTAAAGCGGGTTGTCATTCCACCTAAGTTATCGCGGTGATTTTTTACAGAATAGCACCGCTGTTCAACTAACCTAACACGTCAAATTAACGCCGAAGTCTACCCTGTGTCTACTAAGTAACTACCTTCTCTATGGCAAAATAGATGTCGAACATCGATGGCCTTTGATTCGGTCCTTAGATCCGTGAAAATGAAGGATCAGGATCCTTCATACCCTTTGTCCTTTGAACCGTAATGAGACAGGTCTCATTACGGTTCAAAGGACAACCAATTTTGACAACCTTACAATTCAGCTTAAACGTTAAATATTTCGTAGAACAGTCAGTTATGGCGGCTTTTTCATTAAAAAAAATCTTCAAATATATGAAATATTAAATCTTCATCAAACTTCAGAGGACAGTTTCCGTCAATTCAGATTCTTATCTGAATTGACGGAAACTGTCCTCTGAAGTTAACACCAATGTCTATCTATATACATACATATACATATATCTTCTTGACGAGCATATCGAATTTATAGCCGCCATTTTGAAAGTCGTTACAACAGATACAAAATCAACTGCTTGACAGCTGTCTAACGTGTAATTGTACGGGAAAAGTGAGCGCGCATTGTTAGAATGTTTTTATTTTTATTGACTTCTGTTTCGTTTTTTAGCGTTTGTAAAAAGAAAAGAGATATCTAAGGTAAGCTAAATTAGGCCAATTTAAATTCTGTAATGTTAGCTTAAGGGGACTAAATGACCTACAGCGTGGTCACTGCGGACTGCATAGAAAAGAAAGAGAAGGGCGATGACACAATGCTGGTAATTTATTGCAAAATATGAAGCAATTATCTATTTAAATAATCTATTGGTTGGACTAAAAATTTAAAACACTAGTGCTTTAGTATGTTGCTTGTAGGATAATCTGACAGTGGTTAAGGCATGAAAAGGTAACATACGGACAGCCAGAGTTACTTTCGAATTTATAAATTAGTAATATGGATACAAAATGCGTCTGACTAACATTTAGTACAAAATATGTTTGACTTTGGCATTTAAATGTCAGTCTGTCTAGATATCAGCAGTGCGATTCTGTAACCATCTCACCGTGAAAACTTAGGTGAAGTGAGCGTGGAGTGAACTGTCAGTGTCATCTTACCAGATACTAGGGATTGACCAAGCATACATTTACAATCATAAAAGAGATTTTAATAATATTTTTTTTAGCCTAATCCTATTGATATTTTTATATAATTCAAAGCTAGTATTTTAGTGGTCAAAACATTAATATTTTGTGGGGTTTTACTTAGTGCATGTCGCACAGACTGCGGCCCCGCATGTAAATTACACGAATGTGCGTCAATGAGCAATTGTAGATCGAGTCTAGTAAAGACTGCGACGATGTTCAGCGTTGTTATTAACCCAAAACTATTGAATTAGAAGAGATAACCGAGTGTGTCAAGTCATCGAGTGCTAACGGATGCCTAGTTGACGGACCATAGAATGTAATCCCACGTAGTTTGTGTGGCGTGATCACTTCACCCGATTCACGACACTAAATGTCGTAAATCGGGTGAAGTGAAGGTGAAGTGATAAGATCACGCCGCGCTTGCGCGTTAATCACTGTCATTATCACATTGCAGATTGCGTGATCACTTCACCTTCCCTTCACCCGATTCACGACATTTAATGTCGTGAATCGGGTGGAGTGAAGGTGAAGTGATAAGATCACGCCGCGCTTGCGCGTTAGTCACTCATCACATTAGAGATTTGTTTTTACATATTTAACTTGTAAGGCGTCATGTATAAGAACATTAGGAAATTATGGTAATAATACTATTAATAATTAATATAATACACCATGGCGACCCTGCCTTAGAGTCTGCCAAGGGGCAGATTAAGCAGTTTTCGTTGAGCGATTTTCAAAATGTGTAACTCTAAAGTAGAAAAAGATGAGGTATTCGTCAATCAAAACGCGGCTGGTGGAGGTGTTGTTGACGCCGAGGTGGTGTTGCCATGGTTACGAGATTCGAGTGGAGTGATATATGGTACATTCCGAATTGCACTGTAATCGACTACAGCGTGCTTACACCTTGACCCCAATTATTCTGCTGTATGGTATTTATCTATTATTCCCCGCATAATCTTACCACGCCGTACGGTTGTCAAGCGTGGTATTTTGACAGTTCAAACCGGTTTCGGTCATTGTGTCATAGAGAATACGTTTTCGCAAATTATTTATGTGAGCGCTGTGTGCGATGATGACTTAATTCGGAATGAGCCATATTTCACGCCGCGCAAGCGCGTTAGGCGCTGGCGCTGTCTGGCTATATAAGGACTTACTAGTCTAGGGAAAAAAGAAAAAAAAACAAGGTTGAGATTCTGACTGCGCTTCTGTTTTGCAATTTTATTGTAAGTAAAACCCCACAAAATATTAATGTTTTGACCACTTAAATACTAGCTTTGAATTATGTATATAAAAATATCAATAGGATTAGCATTAAAAAATATTATTAAAATCGATTATGATTGTAAATGTTTGCTTGGTCAATCCCTAGCATCGGTAGGATGACAAAGACAGCTCACTCCACGCAAGTATTCACGGTGAGATTTTTACAGAATCGACATGCAGTTTGTATGCTTCATTACTGAAGGTAAACTATAAAACTAATAATCATAAAAATGAGTTATATGGCCTTTTAAGACATTTGATTGATAAGATTGTATCGTAAGATTCATAAGTGTATAGTGCAGCGATATTTACCTTTGACAGACAATAATGCAATTTAAACACGCTGTTTACTCATGTTTTCTATCAGTACTAAAACGCAATTACCTACTGTAAACTTGGCAATATTCATGATCCGTTTTGACGGCTAAAACATTTATGATCTGTGCATTTTCCTGACGTAAGCGAAGCGCACAAAAGCATCCGCTGAACGTGCTTCAATAACAATAAACCGATTTAGGGAATTGGTTCGAATAATTTATGTGTTGTATTAGATTTAGAAATAATATAAACCCTAGTTTTTATTTAGAAAAAGAGATAACCCTCAGTTGGTTAATATCCAATGCTAAAATTAGCCCTTTTACCTACCTAAATAACTCTTGTGATGAAGAATGGAGAAGAATGTTGATCACACTTAGTTCCTAATTCAAAGTCATAATCAACTTCATCATCAACATTAAATTTATTTCATAATTTTGAGTTAATTATTTTTTTGTAGTCCGTTTATTTTTTTAAATTACTTTTATTATCCCAATATTCCTACGGAATCGAGACTCATGCTGTTGAAACCGCGAGGCGCAGCTAGTGGTACATAAATTAGCAACTTAAAACAGTTTCCTTTGTAACTTAAAAGAAAACAAAGTATAAGCCACTTATCATTCTGCGGAGGAGGCAGTAAAGGTTTATCCGACCGAAACGGGTCGTTCAGTTACTGGCAAGTTAGTTCCACGGCCGGTATTATAATAAACTGCAGCAATTTGTTATGAAAACATAAGAAATAGGACGCGTAAAAATGTCGTGGCTACGAGAAACCTGACATCACAGACTGGGTTGGAGTTAAAAAAGCTGAATATAAATTTTCCTGGTCGCGATACAGTTTATAAAAAGTTCCATTGAGCGAGTCCCCCAAAAAGTTTGGGTAGTGTTAATCGATATTAAAAACCAGACTCGTCCCAAAGAACCAAATTAAAATCGAACGGCCTATTTTGTTCATTTATGGTAATATAATTGAATAGAATACTATTTATAAACACATATAAATTACAGACATAAGTATAGAAACTGTACAATGGGTGACACAATGGGTAATGATCTCAATAACGCAAAAATTTGATAGAAGCTTCAAAATGCATTAAGGTCATTTGTCAGATTGTAGTCCACTTTTCCTGGTCCAATACTTGTAATGCTAACAAAATAACAAACCGACCAGCGACCCAGCTTCTAATATAAAACGCTTAAGCCCAACATAAGCTGGGTTTGAAAGGAAAACACAACAATGCGACTACTTATCGACCGACGCGAGTTGTGTCAACGGGATGGAAAGGTCACCCTCGGTGGACTTAATGGAATAACCATTGTGCTGCACTGGGAAGCTTGGGTACAACTTTTAGTTACAACATTTTAATTGGGTCCACTTTTTTCGCTAACAGTACGAGCTGTGAGCATGATACTGCGAATTTCGGGAGTGTTTGCGGAATATTTATCACTGTCAGAAAATTTGCGTTGCAGTTCTGTGCTAATTAAATGTAATTTTCAAGACTGTAATGTAACAGATGGGACATAGACATTATATATGGTGGAGACGACAATCACACTAATATTATAAAGGCGAAAGTTTGTGTGTGTTCATATGTTTGTTACTCCTTCACGCTCAAACGGCTGGACCAATTTTGGTAAAATTTTGTATGGAGGTAGCTGACACCCTGGATTAAAATATAGGCTGCTTTTTATCCCAATATTTCCACGGGATCGACATATACACGGGTGAAACCACGTGGCGCAGCATTACAACAATAAATTAAACTGCAATGTAATGCGATGACAAAATAAATACTGCCGTAGTAAGCATACTAGAATGGTTTGAACAAAATAATTTATGTGTAAACATCTCCAAAACAAAATATATTAATTTTTGTAATTACAAAATGACAAATAAAACAATGAAAATTATTGGGCGTGGTAATGAACTTGAAGAAGTTGACTATACAAAATTTTTAGGCATAGTAATTGATAAAAATTGCAATTGGAAGAAACATATTATGCAACAGGCTAAACAGCTTTGCATTTGCACTAAGAAACCTTAGGAAAACTGTTGGAATAAATGCCGCTCTACTGGCTTATCATGGTTACGTCTCATCTGTGCTAAGATACGGCTTAATATTATGGGGCAATTCTACGGACAGTGACAGGGCTTTTATTGTGCAAAAAAAGTGCTTACGAGCTGTGTTTGGTGTAGGGCCATTAGAATCGTGCAGGCCCATATTAAAAAAGCATAAATTGTTATCACTGGCATGCTTATATATACTGGATATGGGAGTGTTCGTAAAAAAACACCCTAACCTATTTAATAAAGCCGATAGTGAAAATATGTACAAAATAGGTAAACAATCGAGGGATCCAACCAGATTAGCTATGCCTAGGTGTAGAACAGCATTTTGCCATAAAAACGCTAGTCGAATGGCAATAAAGATATTTAATAAGATACCAAAGATATTTAGAGAACTGCAGTGCGATTCTGTAACCATCTCACCGTGAAAACTTAGGTGAAGTGAGCGTGGAGTGAACTGTCAGTGTCATCTTACCAGATACTAGGGATTGACCAAGCATACATTTACAATCATAATCGAGATTTTAATAATATTTTTTAATGCTAATCCTATTGATATTTTTATATAATTCAAAGCTAGTATTTTATTTACTGGTCAAAACAGTAATATTTTGTGGGGTTTTACTTACAATAAAATAGCAAAACAGAAGCGCATTCAGAATCTCAACCTTGTTTTTTTTTTCTTTTTTCCCTAGACTAGTAAGTCCTTATATAGCCAGACAGCGCCAGCGCCTAACGCGCTTGCGCGGCGTGAAATATGGCTCATTCCGAATTAAGTCATCATCGCTCACATGAATAATTTGCTTTCCGATTTAGATAAATCACCACTATGGCAGCTGAGAGTCAGTAATATACCTATTCACTTGAATAGTTACTCATGGTTGGATTATAGTATTTATTTGTGTATACACCACGAATTTCTTCTTCTTTGGTAAGGTGGCGACTGTAGCCAGAAGCACAATTTCGAAAATGCCACGTTAGTTTAAAGATCGGTGATAATTATTAATTTAGGCCCTAAATGAAAAACCGACCATGCCCTAAATTTTAGGGCATGGTCGGTAGTCGGCGTTATCGCAAGATGGCACATGCCATGACTTCATATATGTCGATTCACGGGACATCGTTATCGCGTTCACGTTAATTCAGAAAAGGGCCCTAATTCACTATGACCACTTAATGATTCGTTACTTCGAAACCACGTCAATTCCTTAATAACCTAATCACTACATCTGCTATTAACGTATTCTCTATGACACAATGACCGAAACCGGTTTGAACTGTCAAAATACCACGCTTGACAAACGTACGGCGTGGTAAGATTATGCGGGGAATAATAGATAAATACCATACAGCAGAATTGGGGTCAAGGTGTAAGCACGCTGTAGTCGATTACAGTGCAATTCGGAATGTACCATATATCACTCCACTCGAATCTCGTAACCATGGCAACACCACCTCGGCGTCAACAACACCTCCACCAGCCGCGTTTTGATTGACGAATACCTCGTCTTTTTCTACTTTAGAGTTAACTAATTTTACTTGAATATTGTGACTAATTCTAATTTATGATTATTTATTTATGCATTGACTGTAGAAATGATTCCATATTGTTGATTGTATTTAATTAGCATGCAACCATATTTGTACGCCTCTTGGCATAACATAGCGACCTATGAATTTTAATTTAAGAACTGTATTTACTACCTATGTTAGACAAATAAAAAATGATTATGATTATTATGATTACACATTTTGAAAATCGCTCAACGAAAACTTTGCTTAATCTGCCCCTTGGCAGACTCTAAGGCAGGGTCGCCATGGTGTATTATATTAATTATTAATATTATTACCATAATTTCCTAATGTTCTTATACATGACGCCTTACAAGTTAAATATGTAAAAACAAATCTCTAATGTAATGAGTGACTAACGCGCAAGCGCGGCGTGATCTTATCACTTCACCTTCACTCCACCCGATTCACGACATTAAATGTCGTGAATCGGGTGAAGGGAAGGTGAAGTGATCACGCAATCTGCAATGTGATAATGACAGTGATTAACGCGCAAGCGCGGCGTGATCTTATCACTTCACCTTCACTTCACCCGATTTACGACATTTAGTGTCGTGAATCGGGTGAAGTGATCACGCCACACAAACTACGTGGGAATCAAAAAATCTCTTTTATGATTGTAAATGTTTGCTTGGTCAATCCCTAGCATCAGTAGGATGACACTGACAGCTCACTCCACGCAAGTATTCACGGTGAGATTTTTACAGAATCGACATGCTGCCTATGAATATATTTCAAAAAAGACTCCGAACATGGCTTATTGAAAATTGCTTCTATACTATTAATGATTTTTTGAATTATAATATAAATACGAATATTGCACAAACATGAATACTGTAATTTAATTAATTTTGACATTCTTGTAATTTAATTAATTTTGACGTTTCTGTAATTCAAATCATTTTGACATTTCTGTAATTTAATCAATTTTGACATTCCTGTAATTTAATTAATTTTGACTTGCCTGTATTCTTAATTTGACATTTGTAATTTCTTATCTTATTGACTTTTATAAAATAATTTTAATGAATATAACTATGAATCATGGCACATCAAAAATTTGCATGCTGAATTTAGTAGGCGGAATATGAAGTACTATGAATTGTATTATGACATCTGTAAGCACCATATTTCATGCAAATAAACGATTATTATTATTATTATTATTATTATTCCTAGTCTGCATACGGAAATTCGATCAAATATAACCAATAGATTAGTCACTATAGCTAGTCAAAGTTTGGCAAAACCCGGTTTTTTTTTCAAATTTCTATTATATTACAAAACCCATCATCATCATCATCATCAGGATTAATGGCCGATTCCTATAATTTACGGACCGTTATTGGATAAAATTAAGACTTTTATATCGTCACCAATAATGAAGCAAGGACCTCATAGCTTTGTGTTGTAGACCCTCCCATATAGAAGTAGATATCACAGGTAAAATTAGCTTACGAATCTATTTATATGCCCAGTTTGGCAATAAAAAATGCTAACATTGATAAGCAAAAAGATTCGTTTTTGTTTATAGGAACCGACCATTATTATTTTGATAGTTACAAAATACTCTTAAGCATTAGTATGGCCAGCGTTTTCATTTATTGTCGTATGTCAATATTGCTACGCGATCCATGCTTTTCCTACCAGTCTTCTGTCAAAGTAGGTAAACAATTTTCTTCTTTATTTATTTTGATCGAGCCTTGCTTTTGTGACATAAACTATTAGCGCTAAACGCTAATAATATGTGGGAATTCGTGACCGTGGTGGACAAGTAATACACTGAAGTATGTTGTAAATAGTAACGATTAATTTATTACGATATCAAGTAACTAAAGCTAGTTGTTACACTTGACACGAAAAGGTAAAATTAAATAATGTTATATGAAGAGTAAAACGAATAGAAACACTAGGTTACGGCGAGCTTCAGCGAGTAAAATATGATCGGGGTCAGAGAGGACCTCGCTCGATCTTGGTTAAAAACAGACTGAAGCTCCGAACCAAAACTCTCCCAAATCTGCCGTTCACTAGACAAAGGAAGCGGCACAACGATTTTACACAAAGGACGCAGCAAAACGATTACATTTTAAAAGTACAATAATAAAACACGAGAAATGCACATGGGTACAATACAAGACAACTAAAAATAACAGAACAATGAACCTTAACTAACAATAGCAAATGGGTACAATACAAGATAACTAAACATAATAGAACAATGAAGAACCTTAACTAAAAGTAAAGAATCATGAAAGACAATAGTACCTATAACTTAAATCGCTTGCAGATGTTCAACGTGGGAAAAACACAAAAATGAAACTTTCTAAAAATTATTACAATAAGTTCTTCTATACAATACTACATTCTTAAAACTATGCAAGGGATGGGTACGTAAGACACAGTCCCCACAGTACCCCCCTACCAGTGATAAAGATCACGAAACACCTGCCTGATAGTAATCAGGAAATTTAACTCGCCTACTAGAACGGCGAGGAATATGCTGTTGCTGTGGTTGCATGTTGCTATCTGCATTAAGTGGTTGATCAGAAGCAGCGGTTTGGTGATCGTTTTGCTTTACGGGTGAAATGCAGAAAACTTGTAACTTTTGAATTTGTTTGTGTCCTATGGTTTTAAAATGCATTGAGTTAATAACATGTTAAAATAATGCGCAACAAATATTTATTTTGAATATTATACCTTATAACCAACATCGTAAACATTTATTTATAACTTCGTACTAGCAAGAAAAATTCCTAATAGGTTTTGAAAAATGGGTTAAAATAATTTCCATACATTTTATTAGTGTCCTTTTCATTTCGTTACACATAACATTATCCATTATTTTTTTTCTGATAAACTTACCTGTTTAATTTTTATTTAAATAGTTCCTTCATATCAATAAATATTATATTATTATTGTGGTCCTCATAATACACCTTTTTTTATTATATTTATTTATTCCAAATGTATTGTCTCTAAAAATAAATGTTTCGTTACTCAGGGTTCGTTATGGGAAATTTGAAGACGTACATTAAGTTTTAGAACAAATCCGTATTTTTTTTAAGTTGGCCACATTACCTTCGAATGTTCTTTGACACATGTCAAACTGCAACCATTTTGTTACGGCGGAGAAAGTGTGTGTTTCGGTGAGTATTCAATTTGCTTGTATATTTTATCAGGGTGATTAACGGTGATAAATCAATAATTTTATTGCTTTAAAACTATGTTTTCTGTAAAGGAAACTATGCACATCTTTCCAAAGATATTGTAATCCGCTGTAATATTAGTTGCTTTTCAAAAGCTATGAGATATAAATATTTTTACGTTAGAAATTCTCAGATGTTCTTATCAATTTCGTTATTATTTCGTTACGTAACGAAACTGAGAAAATGTAAGGCTACGTTTACATACAATTAATACTGAATCAATCTATTTCTAAAATTAAATATATATATACATATATATATTGCAGAGATGGCGCTACTAACAAATGCAGAAAGACAAAGAAAGTACTGTGAACGTGTATAAGAAAAACCCAATAAAATATGAAGAATTAAGAAAAAAAACATCTCGAAAGAGTTAAAGCCCGCAAAAGCAAAATAAAAGATTTAAGTGTATATTTGTGTGTGTAGATGTAAGTAAATAAAATTTTAGTACAGACGCCAGCACATCAACCTACTACAATATGTCAGATTTCTTTAATAGATTTTCAACTTTATTGCTTAAGCATAAGGTTCAAAGTTGATTGGGGAAATTTGACAGCTTCGGGTAACTTGATGTGCTGGCGTCTGTACAATCACCACTACTTAGTGGAGTAGATACTAATACTAATAAATGACTTTAAATTTACAATTTTTTGTTTTATTTTGACTGCAGTGAATATCTCGGAAATTAAATATTGACAACTTTTCATACGTCAAGATTAAAAACAATGTGCTTTCGGCACATTTGATATAAAACATACCATGTTCAAGTGACACATGAAGCCCTCAAACCTTCCTTATTGACTTTTTTTAGTTTTGTTTTTTGACTTGCCTTGACCATATTGTGTGATCTCACCTTTATAGTATCAGTTTCGTTATTAATTTTATCAGTTTCGTTATTTCTCAGGTGCGTTACTTTTTGAGAATTAGTGACATATTTTCTGCATTTCACCCTTACAATATAAGTTGTGATATTCTCGCTAGGCGCAGATTGACCTTCTGACAGTATATGAGCCGGTTTTAACCTGTCAATTGTGACTGTAACGTCACGGTCCCTAATTCGAATGACAAATGTTTTGTCATTCCTTGTAATGACTTGGTAAGGCCCATCGTAAGGCTGTACTAAAGGGGCTTTAACAGTGTCATTGCGCAAGAAGACATGACTGGCTGTTGCCAAGTCTTTGAAAATGAAGCTCTTTATATCACCATGTGCAGAGCCATTTACTGGTTTTAACGAATTGAATTGAGTTCGAAGTTCTTGAGCAAAGTCTGACGCCACTGTGATATTATTATTTACCGAGGGTGCTAAAAACTCACCCGGCAGTCTAATACCTTGACCGTATAACATTTCAGCTGGAGTAGCTTGAAGATCTTCCTTCCAGGCTGACCTAATACCTAACATTACTGTTGGTAAAATGCGTACCCAATTTTCAGTTGGTAAGTGACATTTTATTGCAGCTTTGAGTTGCCTGTGAAGACGTTCTACCATTCCATTGGCAGATGGGTGGTACGCAGTAGTACGAAGATGCTTGGTTCCTAATAGGGTATTGAGATTCCTAAATAGGTGCGATTCAAACTGTCTGCCTTGATCTGTAGTAACACGTAAGGGAACACCGAAGCGTGATATCCAGTGAGTGTAAAATGCACGAGCAACGGTTTCAGCTTCTTGGTTTTCTAGCGGTATGGCTTCAGGCCAACGTGAAAAACGGTCGACACAGGTTAGACAGTATCTGCATCCATCTGAATAGGGCATTACAATTAAGTCTAAGTGGACGTGCTCAAACCTAGCTGAAGGAGGTGCAAAAGTTCCTGGTATTGAATGGACATGTCGTGAAACTTTAGCACGCTGACAATCGATACATGCCCTAGACCATTGTTTACAATCTTTATTCATAGAAGGCCACACAAATCGCTTCGACACTAGCTTCGTTGTAGCTCTAGCACCCGGATGTGATAGTTTATGTACGGAGTTAAAGGCTGCTCTACGAAAAGATTCGGTTATAAAAGGGCGAACGTTTGGTGTACTAACGTCGCAATAAATAGGTTCAGTTGTTCCAGGTAGACATACATGCTTCAGTTTTAAGGAAGAATTATTATTTTTTAGTAGTGATTGCAAAGATATGTCACTGCTTTGCGAAACTGCCAACTCTGACCAATTTATACATGAGTCAATTGTTTCGATCCGCGATAAGACGTCAGCTGGTACGTTGTCTGTACCTTTAACATGGCGAATATCGGTTGTGAATTGACTAATGAAGTCCAAATAACGAAACTGTCTAGGCGTATTTTGCTGATCTTTCTTTCTAAAAGCATATGTAATTGGTTTATGGTCAGTAAAAATAACAAAATTACGCGCTTCAACATGATGTCTGAAATGTTTTACTGCAGCATAAATAGCGAGGAGTTCGCGATCATACGCTGAGTACTTTTGTTCAGCAGGTGATAATTTTTTGGAAAAGAAGGCGATAGGTTGCCAATCATTACCTACTCTTTGTTGTAGCGCGGCGCCTATTGTGAAGTCAGACGCGTCAGTAAAAATGGCTAAATCTGAGTCTGAACGCGGATGAGCTAACAACGCGGCTTGAGCTAAACTGAGCTTACAGTTTTCAAAAGCATCTTTGGCTTCGTCGGTCCAAGCGATTGGTGTTTTGCCTTTGAGGTTGCCTCGTAAAAGTTCACATAACATAGCTTGACTACCGGCTGCATGAGGTATAAACCTTCTATAAAAGTTTAACATACCTAGGAACTGACGCAGCTGTTTTGCTGTGGCTGGAATCGGGTAAGTACGGATCGCTTCGACCTTTTCAGGTAGCGGGCGCGTACCATCGGCTGACACAAGATAGCCGAGAAACTTAATCGTTGATTGACCAAACACACATTTAGACGGGTTTACGACCACGCCATAAAGCCTTAACCTATTGAATACTGTCTCTAAGTGTTCCAAATGTTCTTTTTCACTACGCGAGGCGATTAAAATGTCGTCAATATAACAATAACAAAAGTCTAGATCGCGTAGCACTTCGTCCATAAACCACTGGAAGGTTTGGGCTGCATTACGTAAACCAAACGTCATGTATGTAAATTCATATAGTCCAAACGGCGTAGTTATCGCGGTTTTGGAAATGTCTTCTTCCGCGATTGGAATTTGATTAAACGCACGCACTAAATCTAGAGTCGAAAACACTTTTTTATCACTAAGGCACTGTGCAAAGTCTTGGATATGACGCACTGGGTATTGGTCCGGTTCCGTCCTGGCGTTGAGTGCACGATAGTCGCCACACGGTCTCCATTCATCATCCTTCTTAGGCACCATGTGTAAAGGCGATGCCCAGGGGCTTTGCGAAGGCCGAGCGATGCCTAGCTTCAGCATCGCGTCGAACTCCTTCTTTGCAGCGCTGTATCGATCCGGAGCAAGACGTCTGGGTTTCTGCGCGACGGGCGGTCCAGGGGTAACAATTATATGATGTTTGGTATTATGTTTCACTTGAGCCTTGCCATCAGGGCGTGTGATATCTGGGTATTTTGAGAGCAGCTGGTGATACGGCGATGAGCCCGTTATTGTTTTTATGGATGGCTCTTGATGGCCAGCTACCTGTCCGTTAACAGACAATGTGGTTGTACCATCAATGAGTCGCTTGGCTTTTGTATCGACCATAAGGTTGTAGTGTTCTAGGAAGTCGATACCTAGTATTGGCTTGCTTACGTCGGCAACAATGAATACCCAAGTAAAATCTCTGCGTAGGCCCAAATTTAACGTGAGAGTTATGGTACCATAAGTTTTGATGGGTGTGCCGTTAGCCGCCACAAGTTCGTAGTCGGTATTCTTTCTAAAAGGTAGAACTAACTGGTGAGGAAAGACACATAGCTCTGCTCCAGTGTCTACTAAGAATTGTGCTTTCGATATACAGTCGTAAACGAAGATGCGACGTGAGGTGGGCTGGGAATGTGCGTCATCCGCCGCTAGTGACTCCCGCTGGCGTTTCCCGGCTGCGACTGGTTTCGTTTGTATGCGCACGGCTGTATACACTTATGAGCCTTCGCGCCGAACTTGAAATGATACCAACACAAGCCCTGACCATTGCGGCTCTGCTGCGATGGTGATGCTTCACGTGGTCGGTAGCTGGATCGTGATCGTGACCTCTGTCTAGGATATCTACGATCGGTCTGCATTATTTCTCCCAACATAGTCATGGTTTTTACCAGCATTTCTGTTAACACCGTATTATTGGGAGGAGGCTCAACGTTAACGGCTGCAATGGCTGAGCTGCTGCTACACTCTGGCATTTGTTGCGTCTCTAATATGGTATCCGCAAGCTCTGCGGCTTTCTCGAGCGGTACATCCTCTTGAGTGGCCATTATAACTCTCATGTTCTTGGGTAAACCTTTGACCCATACTACGCGCAGCGCGTCTTCCGTTATCGAATTACCACTCTGATGTTTAAGGTGACGCAAATATTGAGAAGGCGTTCGATCCCCCATCGCTTGATCTTGAAGAAGCTTTGTAATTCTCACGTTTTTCGAGTCGGTGAAGCGTTGGATCATTCTTTCTTTAAAATATTGATATTCGTCTCGCCCGACAGGTGTTTGTTCCAGCACAATGTCTCGTATATCTTTCAATACACGGTAGTCTATGCTGCGTAAACAGCATGTTAACATGTTTGCAGGGTTTGTCACCCCAGACTCCGCCATTGATCTTTCTGCTATTACAAACCATAAATCTGGACAGTCTGGTGTGAATGTCGACAGCTTACAACACGACACGTTGCCGTTATCTGGACCGTTTGCCATTTTAACACGTACTTTGATTTAGCACTCGCGAAACTCTTCACGCACTGTCACGAACTCACGCTATATGATAGCTTTGATCACGTCGGGGTCACCACTGTGGGAATTCGTGACCGTGGTGGACAAGTAATACACTGAAGTATGTTGTAAATAGTAACGATTAATTTATTACGATATCAAGTAACTAAAGCTAGTAGTTACACTTGACACGAAAAGGTAAAATTAAATAATGTTATATGAAGAGTAAAACGAATAGAAACACTAGGTTACGGCGAGCTTCAGCGAGTAAAATATGATCGGGGTCAGAGAGGACCTCGCTCGATCTTGGTTAAAAACAGACTGAAGCTCCGAACCAAAACTCTCCCAAATCTGCCGTTCACTAGACAAAGGAAGCGGCACAACGATTTTACACAAAGGACGCAGCAAAACGATTACATTCTAAAAGTACAATAATAAAACACGAGAAATGCACATGGGTACAATACAAGACAACTAAAAATAACAGAACAATGAACCTTAACTAACAATAGCAAATGGGTACAATACAAGATAACTAAACATAATAGAACAATGAAGAACCTTAACTAAAAGTAAAGAATCATGAAAGACAATAGTACCTATAACTTAAATCGCTTGCAGATGTTCAACGTGGGAAAAACACAAAAATGAAACTTTCTAAAAATTATTACAATAAGTTCTTCTATACAATACTACATTCTTAAAACTATGCAAGGGATGGGTACGTAAGACACAGTCCCCACAAATATATATGTCAATGGCGCTAAATCTGTACAGCAAATCATAAATAGTTTGAGAAAAAGACATTGACATATAATATATTACTAGCGTAAATCATTGGAAAAAGATAGTTCTATTTTTTTGTTGTGTAGTCGGTGTTCAGCTGAACCCAGTCTTGACAGAAAATCGATGTTCAATTGTTAAAGAAAATTCCCAGACAGAACACAATGTTTGCCCACATTTACAAAAGGAGTTATTTCTAAAGATATAGACCGTAGATACAAAGTACCTATGTTTTCCAACTGGCCATTAATTTTGACGTAACTAAATAGCTTCACGCGGTGTTGGGTATAAAGCTGAACCTTTTACTTTTTGCAGGATACACTTAGAAATTAAGTGTTTTTATAATGTTAGAGATAATTGTGAAAAACCTAAAGTACCTACTTATAATGAATATAAGAACCAAAAATTACAAAATTAAATTCTAACTTAACTAAAACTATACAGAAACTAAAAAATAGCGTCGAAAAATTCATCCGCATCGCTGTCGGCTGGTAATGTACCCAAGAGACTGGCGGCAATACCACGTTGTATGGCGATGCTTAGGCTCTGGCCAAGGTAAAAGCCAGCCCTTGGGCCACGGGAAGTATCAACCAGCCGTTTAGAAATTTCTTTAAAAAGACCATGAGCACTCAGACCCCACGGTCCGAGAGTTTCAACCCTAAACGGCTGAATGAATGAATATTGGTTGTAGTTTGGGTTTTTATTTATTTGCCTGAGTGCTTGTTATTTTCATTTCGGCTCTTTTTTTTTCTAGTTTGTTTTAATGATAATTTGGCAGTTTCGAGTAACTTCATGTCCTTTCTTTGGTATTGTTCGTCGAGTCGTTGAGCTCGTTAAAAACAATTACTGACCATTTCACCAATTATCGTACACTGATTGGAAAGGTCCACTCAAATCTGTATGGCCTGACCAAGATTATGTCTGGACTTTGAAAGAGACTGATCTCTAAGTTTGTTTCAGTCTTTCTTCTCAGAGTAGTCCGATAGGAAACATCGAACTCAATTAGTTTTCAAACAGTCGTTATTTTTACGTATAAGAGCGTTGTTTTAGCCAATTTACAGAAATAAATATCATTAAATCTTTTACACTAAGTACTCAGGCAAAAAAACATCTTAAGATTTACATGCTTTTTGTTATTTTCTGGTGGAAATGTAAATACTTAATAAGACTGTAGTAGGAATAGATAGACAATCCTGTTCTACCTTTTGAAGAAGAATCCAGCTGTGGGTTAATCAAGCCTGCACTGCAAAAACTGCCTAACAAGTATGAACGACATTAGAAAAATAAGGGTCAGAATTATTTGTTATAAAAAATCTAAGAAAACTAAGTTAAATGTTATCAAGATAATACACTGGCGTCCCGTCAGTTCACCAAAAATTAATTTTTTTGGCTGACAAGCAACGATTGGCAAAAACATGATTTGTCATTTCAACATTATAGTACAATAACAAGTTTGCCAATTAATTCACTGAAAATAATAATCCGATAAACTTTTTTTTAATAACGTATTATTTGACAAAAAATTCATTTTTAGGGTTCAGTACCAAAATGGTAAAACGGAACCCTTATGGTGAGACTCAGTCTGTCTGTCTGTCTGTCTGTCTGTCACAGCTAGATATCTCAAGAACTACTAATGCTATCAACTTGAAATTTATAATAGTTTTAGTTGACTTTTGCCCAACTATTTTGCAAATAAGAAAGAAATAAAAATATATGTATATTTTTTACAACTGGGACTGAAACGGGGTCTGAAAAATACCAAGTGGGGTTACTAAGGCATGTGGGGTATCATAATGAAAGAGCGCAGCTTGCACAATCTCAAACATTTTTTCTTTTTTTAGGCCGCATAGTTTTTGATTTTTGTAGAAAAAAAATACCTACCGTTGCCTTATCTCCGAAGTTTGCAAAGAGAAAAATCTGAAATTATTCTGTGTGATAGAAGTTTATGTAAAGATTACAGCAAAAATAAAACAAAGTCTCTTAATAGCACAGTTTTTCAGAAATCATCAACAAAAGTTACATTAGTTCCACAATCGGTCAAGAGATAGCGCTGACATAAAACTGCAATATTCTACACCGCAGTGCACACTGTGCACAGTGTTAAAATTCTCCGACGAATATAGGCCTCGCCGCCCGATGAAAAATTAAAAATATGATGCGCGAGTCCGACTCGGTTTGACCGGTTTTTTTTTTCATTTTGTCTCATAAAACAACATTTGGAATAAAATCATTTTACATATTGACTTATTATTACTTACGCAATTTTATAAAAATGAAACAGTCAATAGGCAAAAAATAGGCATTGAGTTATAGTTAGTTAGTCATTTAATTTAGTAGGTACCTACCTAGTGTAAATAGTTGTGTTAAATATTGTAAAGTTAACAACGCAAAGCATAAATAACAAAATACATTGACAAAATACATTGCTTGATAATTTTATTACTAACTTAGGCTAAAGTGAGCGAGCAAAGCGAGCGAACGAGTCCCCGTCATCTCCTTCGTGTTAGGTTGCTTCAAACCCTGTAGACAGAAATGCTCCGTCGACTACGTCTTATTATTATTATTGCTTGTAAACCAACTTGTTTTTACTCCGCCCCTAAGACGACCTACTGACCTTTACCATATTAACTTATAATACCGTCATGATCACTTTGTGACTGGTTTAGAAATTAATGTATTATAAAATGATATTTTGTATTAAACTGGATTTTTTCCAAAATAATCTAAATATCAAACGAAAAATGTATAAATTATTAAATATCATCCAAAACACTTGTAAAGAGAAGCATTTGCCAAATAAATGTTTGTAAATAGGGTTTTTTTTTTTTTTCTCTTTATTTGTTTTGGGGTTTTTGTCTAAACAGATATGTCAACCCCATCGTGCCTTTTATCATTGTAACATTAACACTTATAATATATTATACGAATATATTATATAATATATAATATTATATAATATATATATAATATTAATATATTATAATATATTATATTATACTATTATACGAAACATTGGTTGTAGTAAACAAAAAATTTGACAATGGTGTTTTGGTGAAACATTAGTGAACCAGATTCACTGCCATCAACCATCAACTTCCTACCCTTGCCCTGTGTTAGTTGGGGTCGGCGCAACACGTTTTCTTCATCCATTCTCCCCTGTCAACCATAACGCTATCATTCACTCCCTTCTCCTTCATATCATTCCTCACACAATCCATTCATCTGGTCCTTGTGATACACGAACTTCTAGTACGGTCGCCTGCAGATAAAACGGACCCCTCAACGCTCACTGCTTAAAGGCGGGGGGGGTCCGTTTTCTCTGCAGGCGACTGTACCTACAAGAGCCAGGGTTACACTGATGCTTGTGTTTTGAAGTACTTAATTTTTTTTCTCTGGTCCTCTGGTCTCCCTTGCCATCCATCAAGACACACGTGCTATTCACCTCCAGAAAATTTCACAAACATTGCCTTTACAGGAAAAAATTATGCAACACAAATACAGGCCAAATGCACAACAATTTGCAAACTAAAAATAGCTCTCAATTATTGTACCAAATAGTATGTATATGGCAAATATCGCCATAAATAAGTCAACCCGACGCCATCTTGTTTTATGCTGCTGAAAGCGCGTAAATTGCACGATAATAACAAACGTTTCACGGGATTCGCGCGTAAGGACCTGCGTAATCTTTCAAACGATTTCCTTGACAGATGTCACTGTGTTCGGGGGTTTTTCTTTTTTGTAAAATGTTATGGGGTTTGTGCTTTGGCGTTTATTTTAACTGTGTGGAACTGTGGATACTGTTTTTGTACCTATTTCGTTTGTTCACAAAAGGGTAGACCTACATGGGTACCCGGGTACCCGTTAACCGAGTAATATTATGTAATGTAACTCTTATTTAGGTAAATGTCCCTATATTTCTGTAGGTACGGTCAGCAACAAAAGTCGATTAACACTTCAGTTTTTTTTTAATCTCAGTTATTGAGCAAAATATTTGTTAAAATTGCAGCAGAAGTATAATGCAATTTGAACAAATATTTTGCTCAATAACAGATTAAAAAACCGGCCAAGAGAAATGAAATTGTTTACCTACTCGACTAATAAAATTTAGCGGGTGGTGCTTCTGCACCACCCGCTAAATTCATCATCTGCGTAACCTTTTTCCAACTATGCTGGGGTCGGCTTCCAGTCTAACCGGATGCAGCTATACCAGTACCTATTGTAAATGGAGCGACAGACTAAGAGAAATTAAAAACATAGAAGCAAGAAACTAAAAATTAACAATGCATAACGTCACGCCTGTAACCCCGTAGGGTGTGGCAGAGTTGTACCTTATTGTACAGACGCCAGCACATCAAGCTACCCGAAACTGTCAAATATTCCTGGAAAAAATCAAGAAATAATCCCGAAAATTACTACATAATAATAGGCCTACCGGTCGATTCTGTAAAAATCTCACCGTGAAAACTTAGGTGAATTGAGTTTATTTTTGCTAGGAATTGACACTATTGACAGCTCACTCCACGCTCACTTCACTTACCTAAGTTTTCACGGTGAGATTTTTACAGAATCGATCGGCTGTTTCTGATGGGCTTTGGGCTTCCTCTATAAAGTTCTATGTTGGTCGAAATTCCTTCCGAATTTGAACTCCGGGTTACAAAAAGTTTAGATGAAAATAGTTTATGTTGAAACTTGGGCCGACCTCAATATTTTGGGACCGGATACAGAAGCACATGTGAGCCTAGCTTTATTTATATAATTGCGATGTTTATTGTAAAGTATATTGTGCGTTTTTGATGGTATTTAGGTTAGTACACCGTGTGATCTGTTTTTTACAGCTAATAAAAGCCAAGGTTTAGATGTTCCTAAGCACTGAATACTTAGATACTGCTCGTAATCGCGTAACACAGTATCAGTAGCAATGGCATTCATTTTGACAGTTCTACATCATCCATTGCGTGATTTCTTTGTTTGAACTAGGGATGCCCCGATACGCCTTTTTGCCGATACGATACCGATACCGATACTCTTATTAAAATATCGGCGATACCGATACCGATACCGATACGCTTACTGAATTCAAAAAGGAAGGTAGATTAAATAAAACACAATTAATTAATAGTTTTAGTAATCAAAATTAACATTTATAAGATTTTTATGGAATTATCAATTGTCGAAATTTCAAAGTGATGCCATATAGCACTTTTGTGTTTTGAAGTTGATATGACTACTATTTATTTTATTTGACTCAAACGACTAGTTATAAATGACATACAATACACAAACAATTACGATATGTAATTCTTAATCTTATTTGCATGGAAAAATACTACGCGCAACAATATTCAACCTAACGAAATGGGATAGCTGATGTGCGAGTCCAAAGGCCAAAGCGGGCGGGCGAAACAAAACACTGAATAAAGCGCGGGTTTCCCCGAGCATAGTTAGTTCGTGCCTCGTTTGCAACGAAATAGACGGGACAACACGCGCATACATTTTTAAAGCCGAAATTTGAAAAGTATCGTTGAATCGGCCATAAAAATATCGCCGATACCGATATATCGGCAAACCTGAAGTATCGCCGATATATCGTATCGGTATCGGTATCGGATGCATCCCTAGTTTGAACAGACACATTTTTGAACATATTTAAGCAATGGATTAGCAATGTCCTTCAAAATGGTTCAGATTGTGATTTTGGTGCTTTTGCAATTACGGTGCTAGGTAATTCATTAACCACCAGTCTACATTCAGCACCCTAATTGCGTAATTTAATAACGCAATGAATGTTGTTGTACTGTCAAAGTGAAAGCCATTGTTAGTGTTAAGGCTCCTGCGAACAGGCGCGACGCGCGACGCGAATCGCGCGCGACACAAAGGCACCGATCGTTGCGCGACTTGCGGTGCCTTTGTGTCACGCGCGATTTTATCGCGTGTCTCGCCTGTTTGAAGGAGCCTTTAGTGTGTTACGCAATTACCCCGCAGGTCCAATCGAGACTTAGTCAAACATCACAGAGAATGAAGAAGGCGGAAACCACTTATTTCGGGATTCAAAACAAGATAATTCATCCACAATACTCCAGCTTTCCAGTGGAATTTAAACCGGACCTAATGAAATTAAAAACGCAGAAGAAAAAGCAAAAAGAAAACAATATTTAAACTTACAGGAGGACCAATCCAACACTGCAAAAGATTAATCATTATACCAGTCTACCAGACTCCACCTATCACTCGAAAGTTCCGCAATTCGTTTGAACATAAAACTGTTGATACAAATCTGCGTGGGCGCTGCAAGTATACAACTGTAGTCTTGGGGCTCAGATACCGTACTACCGGAGATCCATCTTTATTGATTCTACGTGTTGGGAGCTTGCCACATCTGCAATCATTGTAAACTGATTGGTTTTACACTCAACCGTAATGGGAAGAGTTGCTTTTGCCTGTGGCTTTGCAAACTTCCATCCCCCGTTCTTAGAAAGAAAAAAAAAAGTAATAATTGGGACTCGCACAGGCAGAAAAAAGAGCCACAGGGGGTTACGGTGACTTGGGGGTTATGATAACTCCTTTATGCATCGCTACATCCTCTAAAGAACATTATCCTTTTGTCATGTTTTTGTTTGGTTTGTAAGTCAAGGGGTTGTTTTTACCATTTTAATATTGAAAATCTAAAGTGGTTTCTCGTCCAAAACTGGCAACAGGTATATAGTAGTAGATTATAATGCAATTAAGATACATATATGGAAATACTTTTGTAGCAGTGGAACGGTTCACGAACATAGATAAACAAAATGCAGGGAAAGTAGGTATGCGCAGTAGGTAATATAGGTATTTATACTGAAAACTGTAAACTTTCCGAGCACGAGAAAATCAGCCAAAATATCCGCATTGTGTTGGAAAGACTAGTACCTATTTCAATGTAACTAATTTCTAGTTTTCCAAATTAATTACAATGCTAAATTATTTTTGCTGCAGTAAAAATAAATAACACACACCACATTTTAGTACAACGCATTACAACGTATTACCCTTAAAAGTTTTGTTAACAACAAATACACAAGCGTTGGAAAAACTAGTGCATCAATCATCAATGTAAGTAGATTCTAGTTCTCCAAATTAAACAGAATGCTAAATTTATTTGACATACATACATAATCAATCTATAATGTTCCCACTGCTGGGACACAGGCCTCCTCTCTGTGCGAGGGAGTAGGCCGTAATCCACCGCGCGGGACCAGTGCGGGTTGAAAGAAAGAAAGAAAGAAAAAGTATTTATTGCGACTCGTACAGGAAGATCACAAACTAAACTAAATACAGCAAAATAAAAAACCAAGTTATATAAAAAAAAAGTAACAAAAGGAAAATGAAACAGAAAGTCCTATACGAGACCAAAAGGCTCCTATCTCAGCATGATGCAACGACATTTAAAAAATAAATGTTGCAGCGGTTGATTGTTGGTTGGTAGTCTTGTCATGTCTTCGAATTTTTTGTTTTAGAACATGCCGGTTTCCTCACGATGTTTTCCTTCACCGTCTGAGAGCAGTGGTGATGAAATAATCAAACCTACGACTTGTAAGTCGCGGCCATTACCACTGGGCCTCGACTGGTCTAAGCTCTAAAAACTAGTACATCAATGTAACTAGTTTCTAATTTTCCAAATTAAACACAATGCCAAATACATTTTGAGCACCAAAAATAACACACACCAGATTTTAGTACAACGATAGAGTATTCACCCCTAAAAGTTTTGTTCACCACAAACCCGTGTTGGAAAAATTAGTACTTACATCAATGTAGCTATAAATTATTATCTAGTTTTCCAAATTTATTAAACACGATGCTAAATTCATTTTGCAGTAGGTACTAAAAATAACACACCACATTTATGTACAACACTAGAGTAAACGCTACATGCTAGAGTATTCACCCCTAAAAGTTTTGTTAACCACAAACACAGCACGATATAAGTATAACACAAGTACCTTAATGCACAGCCATACCCCCATCTCTCCACTATCTGAGTGAATACGTGCAGTTTCAGAAGTCACTACAGCTTTTATTATTCTACACTACGTTAAATAGTCTTTTATGTGTCTGCAAGACGTTATGAACATAAATGTTGACGAATGGAGAGGAAGGCCAAAGAAAAGAAGGATTGTGTAAAGAAAGAAAGAAAGAATATATATATATATTGATATGAAAGAGAAGGGAGTGAATGATAGGGTGATGGTTGAAAGCAGAGAATGAATGAAGAAACCGTGTTGCTTCGACCCCAAGGAGGGTTTTCGTGAAAATTTACGACACCAGTTGGCACCACTGTGACAAGAGGTCTTCCAATATAAAATATATGATGACGTTCATCATTCGATTCATTCATTCGTTCATCATTCCGTCATGACTAAAGAAAATATAGGCTCTTTGACAGATGCCAGCAGTGCGATTCTGTAACCATCTCACCGTGAAAACTTAGGTGAAGTGAGCGTGGAGTGAGCTGTCAATAGTGTCAATTTCTAGCAGAAACAAACTCGCTTCACCTAAGTTCTCACGGTGAGATTTTTGCAGAATCGACCGGCTAGACCTGACGTGCCAGTGCTGCCACCTAGCGAACGTCATTTCAGAAAACCCTCAGTAACATGGTACTAGGGCAGGAAGATGATGATGAGGACTGTGAGACTTCAGTTAGCCAAGGTTCTCCCGCGGCGATTTTTTTCGCGCACTGAATTTTCAACGCACTGCTTAACGCCGAGAGTTGAAAATTCAACAGTATATTTTTTTGACGCTCTGGGATGCGCTCTGTTCGATTCTCAAAGCTCGGCTCAACACATAGAGTTGAAAATCCGGTGCACGATAAAATCCCGCTGCGATATTTTTACTTCCGCGCGAACGTGCACTTAGAGTAAAGAATACAGACTTGTGAGTTCCGCCTGTTTTCACTAATACTACACGACACCTAAAGCTAACTGTAGGATTTCCAACCCTCGGCTGAGTGCTGTAAGTTGAAAATTCAACACCGCGCTTTGATTTAGGCATTTAGCTGTCGCCTAGTGTGACTTAAAAGTTAAAACAGTCATCAATTTTGCCGTTGAAAGAGGTTGTCCTTAACCTTACTACGATCTAGTTAATTGAGTGCACTTAGTTTAAACCTAATAAACTGACGCTTAAGAGTCGACTAAGGTACGATTCCCACCAACCGGCTCGCATCGCGCCGGGCCGGGCGGCATTTTACAATGCGGTAAAGAACATTGAAATGTATCAACAGTAATTACTGTTCATATTTGCATGCAACTCATATTTACCTCCGTCGGCATCCCGCGACGCGTCGCGACGTGTCGCATGCGTAAGTTGCATGCAAATATGAACTGTAATTACTGTTGATACATTTCAATGTTCTTTACCGCATTGTAAAATGCCGCCCGGCCCGGCGCGATGCGAGCCGGTTGGTGTGAATCGTACCTAAAGGCTCCTACAAACAGGCGCGACGCGCGACGCGAATCGCGCGCGGCACAAAGGCACCGCTCATTGCGCGACTTACGGTGCGATTTTATCGCGTGTCGCGCCTGTTTGAAGGAGCCTTAATCCAGATAAAACGTTTTTCTAGTAATTTAACATAACAAGCCAGTATTTACTTAGATATTCTACAATGTTTAGAACTTGTTATCGTCACGTACTTTTCAAATTTATGTGAGCTACCTACAATAAAGTTTTATGATTCACTACTTAAGCGGCCATAACGTTACGTTTAGCCACTTTAATATTAGAACTTAGATACGTATATATGGGCGCAGAACTAATAATTGAATTTAAATTGTAATAATTTGATTATTTTTCATATTTGATTTAATCTAAATGTCATTTCCGTTCAATTGGTATTTGTTTTGACAGCTTTAGTTCTTCCGGTCAATTTAAAATAATGTTGATATTGACTTTACGTCACATCCACTGTATTTCTTTTACTATTTATTTTTAACTTCCGGTTGTTTTAAAATATCTGTCCTGTTACGTCACATCCACTGTATTTTATTAGTATTTGATTTGAACTTCCGTTTCCGATTTAATTTAAATCTGTGAACTAAATTATTAGTTTTTGATTTGAACTTCCGTTTGCGATTTAATTTAAAATGTAGTAAATTTTTATTTTGAATTTCCGTTTAAGAATTAAATTAGTATGTTGGGATTTTATTTTGACTTCGACAGCATTTCTGATTGGTTTATTCTATTTTTATATAACTTCCGCTTTTTGTTTTGACGAATTTGATTGTGAACCGTTGTGAGAAATCAGTATAAATAGGCCGTAATGTGGCCAGTAAGGGCAGACTTTGTACGCTCAGCAGTGAATAAACACCTCAAGTTTAAGTAAGTGCTTTCCTTTATCCCATTATTATTTACATCTATATTTGTGTGAACTTTCGTAAAAATTATGTGTGAATGTGACAACAACGGCGATGATGCGCCGACAGCAGCGGTGGGATCCACCTTGCCCCTGTTGAGGTCTTCCGGATCCAGGGCCCGTAAGCCCGCCCCGGCTACGCAGCCGGAACCCACCTTCTCTCTGGAGCAAGTGATGAGCCTCGTGACCTCCATTACGAAGCAAGCTGCATCCAGCGCTGCCTCTAGCGCTGTGACCGCTGCGCTGAATGCTACTTCAGCGCCGTCTCGAGATCGTGGTAATTTCTACCTACCACCATTTGACCCTGATGTACGCTCACATGACATCAGGGACTGGTGTGCCAACGTTGACCAAACTATTTCAACGATTGGTATATCGCCCCACGAAGCTCGTATGAAGGCAATACTGCAATTGAAAGGCAGAGCGAAAACCTGGGCAGACATATGGTCGCTGCAGTCCACTACATGGGAGCAGGTGAAACACGACCTGATCCAGACATTTGGCGAAGAGTACCGGTATGCTGACGACGTCCAGCGGTGGCGCAACTTCACATCGGAGCAGGCAAGCAGCCCGCAGCCGTCAATGAAGCCCTTCGTGTGCTGCAAGTGAGGGAATCCTGGACATGTCGTGGTCCGGTGCACGAGAAGTGGCAGCCAAGCTGACGGTGGACAACATGCTAGAAGTAGTGAAGGGCGAGTGGATTTCGTTTATCTGCCCTCAGGCACGAAAATAAAGGTGAGTTGTTTTGTTTACGATTCTGGTGCTGAATGCTCGTTAGTAAAAGCGAGTTGTGCAGCCAAATTAAGTGGCAAACGAGTTAATTATGTTGTTGCGTTAACTGGTATTGGTCAAACGCGTTTATTCAGCACAGACCAAGTCATATACAGTAGCGTTGCGATTAGCGAGCAACAATTTGAGATTTTATTTTTCTACCCGACATTTACTTGCAAAGTAAAATTATGATAGGACAAAGGCAGCAATAACAACTCCGCCCCTAAGACGACCCACTGACCGAATGTGGTCAGAATTGGCCGAGTGGAACATGCACTGCTGTTGATTTTTTGGTTACAGGTTAACACACAAGGACATGTGCAAGCAGGATGACAGTGGGGGACTGTGCTGCATTCTTTGGATCTCCTGTACGCATAATCGCTGATCAAGGCCGGTGCTTTTCGAGCGAGGAGTTTCAAGACTTCTGCCAAGGAAACAGTGGATTGCAACCACTGCAGCCATTAAGCCAGCTACAGATCTATTTTCTTTTGAATTTGGTGAGTCGTTTTCATTATGTTTTGACTCTGGTACCGAGTGCTTCCCTGGTAAACAACAGCAATTGTAAAGTGTTGCGTCAGTTCAATGGTTTAGCTGGTTACTATAGGAAATTTGTTCCAAACTTTTCGAAGATTATGGCTCCTTTATACGAATTAACGAAAACGGGCGTGCCTGGACAATGCAAGGAATGAAGTAATTACTAGACTGACGTCCTCCCCGCTCTTGACTATTTTTGATCTCGACTTGCCGTGTGAACTCCATACAGACGCTATTTCTCTTGGTTATGGTGCTGTTCTAATTCAACGCCATGCTAATAATCCTCATGTAGTGGGTTATTTCAGCATGCGAACAACCAGTGCGTTTCGGCTGTAGATAACTACACTAGCTATTAAACATTTTCGCCATTTCTTATACGGTAGATGTTTCAAAGTCATAACAGATTGTAATTAATTCACTTACGCCTAGAATGCACCGCTCTGGTGGGCATTCCTGCAAAATTTTCAGTTTGACATTGAATATAGGAAGGGTGACAGACTTTCTCATGCAGATTTCTTTAGCCGTAACCCCGTAGAATTCGGCGCTAATAAAACTCATAGTGAAAATGTTCCGTTAGAATTTTTAGTAAACTCCTCTACATTAAATCATAACTGGCTGCTTATTGAACAAAAGCGAGATCCTGTTCTTAAAAACATAGTTGAACAACTGGGATCCGATACAATTCCAAAAGATATAGCAAACACTTATATATCTCAAGATAAACTCTTAAGACGTAAAGTTCAGATTGATAATAAAACTCGTAAACTTATTATAGTGCCTCAAAATTACAGATGGAATCTTATTTCCCATTATCACGATACCCTTCAGCATTTTAGTTGGGAGAAAGTACTCGCTAAACTAAGAGAACAGTATTGGTTCCCAAGCATGTCAAAATTAGTTCATTGAAAATTGCGTTAGTTGTAGAATTCGAAAAGGTATGTCCGGTGCTAAACAGGTCACTCTCCATCAAATCGCTATCCCTTTTCTCACCATCCATGCTGATATAACTGGACGTATGAGTGGTAAACGTAACAATACTGAATATGCATTTGTATTTATAGACGCTTTCACTAAATATACTCATTTAATTTACACCAATAATCGGACGTCAAGATACTGCTATATGTTGTTTACAAGAAGTAATTTCTATTTTTGTTACCCCAAACAGACTCATAATAGACCTGGACAAAAGTATGACCTCCACTGACTTTAAAAACTTTTGCCAGCGCTTCGGTATTGAACATCACGTAGTAGCTAAAGGTGCTAGTCGGGCAAATAGTCAGGTGGAACGAATTATGAAAATAATTAAAGATAATATATCGGTTGTAGAGCTTAATAAACCTTGGCATAATGCTATTCGAGATTTTCAGTAGGCTATTAACGCTACTATTTCTAAAAGTACGGGAATATCTCCGATGGAGTTGTTATTTGGGAAAAAGTGTTCACCGCTCTTACAAATTGACATTGATGAACCAATTGAAGATCTCAATGCTGTAAGATCATTGTTTAAATTAAGGATGGACGAGCGATCATTTCAGGACGAATTACGATTTGATAAGGGTAAAGCTCGTGTAAATCCTTTTAAAGTTGGAGATTTTGTCCTAATGCATAAACATGAAAGACATACTACTAAGCTTGGCCCTAAATATGAAGGCCCTATGGAAGTTTTAGAGATTTTGCCAAACAATCGTTATAAAGTTAAGCATGTCAATTTACGGGGTTGTTCCGAAAAGATCGCTAGTCATGATTTTTGAGACCAGCACCTCTGGCTCAAAAAGATCCATTTATGGATAATTGTAATGATATTAATTGTATTGATAATAATGCTCATGATTAACCGACCGTATGGGCGGACAAAAAATATTGTAGCTAACCTATCCACTTTTCCTTCCTTAAACACTGGCTGATCACCATGTGTATCCTTGTTCCCGGTCTTAGGGCTAGACCCCAGGCGGGTGATGCCATGTGGTATGGCTAGATCCAAGGCGGGTGATGCCATCTAAGATAGGCTAGATCTTAAATGTGTGGTGCCTTTGTAATGTTTGTATAAATATTGTAACTGCAAAAAAATATTGTAGCTAACCTATCCACCTTTCCTTCCTTAAGCGCTGGTTGGCCACCAAGCGTATCCTTACTCCCGGTCTGAGGGCTATATCCTAGGCGGGTGATGCCATATGATTGGCTAGATCCAAGGCGGGTGATGCCATGTTAGGGTTTTTTGTTTGGCTATATCCTAGGCGGGTGATGCCATATGATTGGCTAGATCCAAGGCGGGTGATGCCATGTTAGGGTTTTTTTTGGCTAGATCCCAGGCGGGTGATGCCATATGGTATGGCTAGATCCAAGGCGGGTGATGTCATGTAATGGAGCTGATCCTATATAGGTCATGCTTATTGAACTTATATACAGCGCAGAGAGCGCGCTGGACCAGAATGGCCGTATGGGCGCAGAACTAATAATTGAATTTAAATTGTAATAATTTGATTATTTTTCATATTTGATTTAATCTAAATGTCATTTCCGTTCAATTGGTATTTGTTTTGACAGCTTTAGTTCTTCCGGTCAATTTAAAATAATGTTGATATTGACTTTACGTCACATCCACTGTATTTCTTTTACTATTTATTTTTAACTTCCGGTTGTTTTAAAATATCTGTCCTGTTACGTCACATCCACTGTATTTTATTAGTATTTGATTTGAACTTCCGTTTCCGATTTAATTTAAATCTGTGAACTAAATTATTAGTTTTTGATTTGAACTTCCGTTTGCGATTTAATTTAAAATGTAGTAAGTTTTTATTTTGAATTTCCGTTTAAGAATTAAATTAGTATGTTGGGATTTTATTTTGACTTCGACAGCATTTCTGATTGGTTTATTCTATTTTTATATAACTTCCGCTTTTTGTTTTGACGAATTTGATTGTGAACCGTTGTGAGAAATCAGTATAAATAGGCCGTAATGTGGCCAGTAAGGGCAGACTTTGTACGCTCAGCAGTGAATAAACACCTCAAGTTTAAATAAGTGCTTTCCTTTATCCCATTATTATTTACATCTATATTTGTGTGAACTTTCGTAAAAATTATGTGTGAATGTGACAACAACGGCGATGATGCGCCGACATATACTTAAATTTGTTGTTTTATTAATTTGTTTTGTCTAGATTCTAGAAGGACTATGCGTTGGGAATACGCTTCTATCTTAAGATTTTAAAGAGAAGAAACTTTGTGAGTGGTAAGGGGTAATTTTCGGATCTACCAATCCGATTCCGAAATTTTTTCACTGATATTATAGTCATCTAAACCGTATTTCAGTCATAATCATAACGGCTGCGGCTGTACGTATGCACCGACAAGCGCAATGTTTTGCGTGCGTAACATTGCGCGCTACCATAAATAGCGATTTTTTCACACCAAAAATAAAAGTCTTTACCAGCAATATGTTTGTACAATGCTGTATTTTTACCTCACGAAGCGACTCGCGCTTACTCGTGGTAATCAAGTGTACAAACACGCTGTAAATGTGTGCGAGAGCACATACACACACACTTCCAACTTCGCCATTATCTCGGACGCCGGACGCGGACGGTACCGCGAGAGCAGCTCCTGCGCTTACTCACACACACACATACTTGTACGTGGAGCCCTTCGAATGCAAGTCCGGCTCGCACTTGACTGGGTTTTTGCTAACCATTTTTTCAAATCTTTCTGGTAACTGACGGTCATTACGAAAGGCGACGAAAGAAAATTCGACGCTTCTGGGTTGTATTTCGATACTCCTGCGCCCCCGCAAAAATTGTTGGACGGGATCGCTTCATTGTTCGAAAGTTTATTAATGTTTGCGCATTTTATGCCAGAACTTTTATTTATCAGTTGGTTTGTATCTGCCTAGCCTTTTCCCAATTATGTTGGGGTCGGTTTCCAGTCTCACCGGAAGCAGCTGCATACCAGTATTTTATATGGAGCGACCGCTTATCTGACCTCCACAACCCAGAACCCAGTTACTGGGAAACATGATACCCCTTGATAAGACTGGTTGTCAGACTTTTGGGCTTCTAACTACCCGTAACGACTGCCAAAGATCTACGAATGACAGTCGGGACCAACTTCCGAGGCACGGAGGGATCTCGATGTGTAATGGAAGGTCACCCATCCCCGAACCGACCGCAGCAAGCGTAACTTAACCTTCGACTGACCCTAGTGGCTGTTATTAGTGCCCCGCGGTTTCACCCGCATAAGTTTCAAATTTTCAATTCCGTGAGAATATTGGGATAAAAACCATCCTATGTCCATTCCCGGGACTCAAACTCTATACCAAATTTTATCTAAATCGGTTCGGCGGTTTAAGCGTGATAAGGTATGTAACAGACAGACAGACACACTTTCGCATTTATAATAGGTATTAGTATGGATTTCTGGTCCTATTCTGAGCAGGAAAACCTGCTATCTCGGGTATCGATTCAAAATATATTTATTCAAAAAGGTCAGTGGTTATGCTAATAAACGCTTTTATGTCGTTAGGTATCATCTTTTTATGTGTCTTATTTTTATTTCTGACCAGGCTATGCACGGCTGTTTGAAATGATGTTTCTTATCGCACGATACAGGTTTTCGACAACCGACTTCCGAAAAAACACTACAAAGTGAAATAACTTCAATTTCGGAAGTCGGTGGTTGGTTCCGCATTTTCGTTTATTGCCATCGAATTCCAAAATGAATGTTATTTTTTTGATGGAAGTCGGTTGTTGATTTTTGTAAAAACGTTTTTATTTTTCACTTTTCAGTTGTACTTACCCCACACAAATACGTATAACACTACTTGCTATGTAAATATCAGTGACAGGAAGTTATTACAACATCATCAATTTAAAAGAATTTTGAAATCTATTCACAATTGCTCGATTTAACGCGTAACAAAAAAATAAAAAAATGTACTCGAATTGAGAACCTCCTCCTTTTTGAAGACGGTTAAAAAATGTTTCTTAATTTTATTAAACTTCTTCTTAGACGACGATATAAATTATAAACGACTCTCACTTGACTAGAATTTTATCGATAATAATTTGCTACTCTGCAAACTTGGCGAATGAGAGCTAGACGTGTTTCTTATTTGGTGTTTCTTATTTTTTTTTCTTTCTGTATCTCTCTAACGTTGTTAATTTATTTCATTGTGCCTAATAATAATACACAGACACCACTCTTACATAAATACAGCAAAAGGAATTTCGTTCCGAACGATTGTCCCACGACACCTCTCGACTTTTTTAAATGTAGCAATATCGTCCAAGACAGATATTACAATCTTTACGTAAATACATAAAATTTAAGTGTCTCTTTGTAATAGCAAAATAACGTTTTACTAAATCCATCATCATCTGTCTAGCCTTTTCCCAACTATGTTGGGGTCGGCTTCCAGTCAAACCGGATACAGCTGAATAATTATGACTAAATTCATAAATAAGAAAGTATTATTTATGGTACTTATAACAAAAAAAAAAAAACAATAAATTTATTCTTATTTTTTTTGTCTGTTCGTCCGTTTGTTCCGGCTAGACACCGAAACGGTTGGACCGGTTTTGACGGGTCTTTCACTTGCAGATAGCTGATGCTATAAGATGTAACTTAACTTACTTTTAGTTTAGAAAAAGAATTAGGGTTCCGCGCAAAAATAAAACCCATGAAATCCAATATGTTTTCCGACATGCACGCCAACAAAGTCGCACTAGTTACTAATAAATGTAGAAAAAAAACCTAGTAAGTACCTATTGTTCATCTATTAAAATGACCTACACTAAGTAGTAGGTTATTTTTCAACCTAGACTTAACGGAAAAACAAACAAAGGAAAATGATCATAACGTTATGCTGTTACTACACACTCGTACTTACCTACATGTAAACAATCATAATATATAAAAGTCTGTCCTCCCAAAACTGTATTGATTAAATCATACTATTCCCTATCCGTACTAATTAATTAATTGATTAAAATATTCCTCATTGAAAACAATAGTGATTTAGCGGTCCTGTAGTGAAACAAACTGGTAACTAGGTCAGCAAGGGCAACATTCCATTAAAATTTTATCAGAAATCCTGACTGTTTTGTCGTTTTCCTGCACCCTCACAAAAGTGGATCATTTTTAGGCAATTTATTTAAAAAAATACATGTTCTCTATTTAAAAAAACTTCTTTTCCAAACAGTATTTGGCTCCAATAATTATTATCACAGAAAAAAACTGTTGTCTCTGGCATTTAATATATTTTCGCAATTATTTATAGAAAAAATACTAGGAATAAAACTCACCTTGCAAAAAAATTGTGTGATGTTTGTGAATGTGTTGTTTTTCAATTTGTGCACGTGGGGCGGCGAAACGCGGGCGTTTTCAGTACCACTACGGCTACACTGAAATTCTGAAAGATGCTGAGATACTGCCCTATGTCAAAATATTCGCGCACGCGCTCAACGAACCCATTTTAAAGGGGCGTTCCATCACAACGACAAAAAAAAAGACTATAAAAATTCGATGAGGTGATATTTTTACTTTTAAATATTAAACAATGAAATTCAATATTAAACGTGACTTCTTCTCTCGAAGTCTGGTTTTACAATATAAGATGACGATATGGAATGAAACCAGCTCAATAAATTCTTAACAACCTTGTTTTGACTACATTTTTTATTTTGCCCCGCTAAAATTTATAATTTTGTTGTTTAATAAAAACGCAAATGATGTCATTCGAAAACAAGTTTGTTTCGATGTGATGCGTCTACTCGGAGCAATATGAATTTATAATTACCTACTTCCAGTTTGAAGCAATGCGGGCGCTATCATAAGTAAATATTATTTTTTCCATAAGTTTTCCAAAATTTCAGAGGATGCCAGTTTCGTTGCAATGGCCGTTTTGCGTAGACATGACGCATGCCCGTGGCGTAACTACCTGTCCGCCATTTTGAAAAACAAAACAAAATGGCGGACAGTTAGGTATGCCAGGCTCCTAAAAATCTTCAATGATTCAACCTCTTTCCCCCAACTTGTTCTTTTTAGTGTTCCGTAGTCAACAGGGGGTTCCCCTTTATAGTTTCCTGTTCCCGTCATCCGACCATCTGTCCGTCTATCCGTCCGTCCGCAGCTTAGTTCAGAGACTCTTAGTAGGTACTAAAAAGCTATAATTTGGCAAGGACATAACAATCACGCCGACAAAGTGGTAAAATAAAATTTTGAAATAAAAATTTAGGTTAGGTACAGTGGGCTGCAAAAATCCATGGACAGTACAGAAATAAAATCGTGTGAAGCGAGAAATGACGCCATCTAGCGTAAAACCAGTTAATGATTAACAAAATTTAATTATGCTGTTACTAGATGGCGTTGCTTTGCTTTATATGACAAAATATTTTTGTAGTTTCTTTTTGTCTCTTCAAACATTCAAACAATTTATAATTAATACTTTCTTTTAAAGAAAATTGTTCCTAAGTATTAACCTACTATGTTAAAATTGAATATAAATTTATTAGTAGGTAGGTATCTGACTTTCTAAGTTTTAGTCTTCAAACTTGAGAGGGTAGGTTGACTATGGATTTATAAATAATTGGTAGGTAGTATAAATAATACTTAGATCGAAGAGTTATGAACTTATGACTATGCTCAATTGATCGTTCGCTAAGTTCATTTCGATTACCTCGTTCGAGTACCTTTTGTTCAGTTTTTATTTTTAATCAGGTGAATTATATTTTACCAAAATGAGTACGCGAGTTGTAATATTGACTTCGTTACAAAAGTTCAAATAATTGCTATGTATATTTCAAATAGGCACTTCTTATCTCCAGAACTTCTAGCCACAATGTAGGTAGTAGAGATTATGATATGCATAGTTTGAGGCTTGCAACCTATATTAGTAACCCATACTAATATTATAAATGCGAATGTAACTCTGTCTGTCTATCGGTCTGTCTGTCTGTCTGTATGAAACCTTTTCATGCCTAAACCACTGAACGGATTTCGATAAAATTTGGCAGAGATATGGATTGCATCCCGGGGAAGGACATAGGATGGTTTTTATCGACATACATCGCGGGCGAAGCCGCGGGCGTAAGTTAGTTATTTATAAGATAATGTTATAAAATTGTTTGATAAACGCCAAGAATTTAAAAAGCAGAAAAATGAATTAGGGGTCAGCTTAGCGAGCTGAGAGCTGACAAACGCTTGTCATGATATAAAATCCATACTAATGTTATAAATTCGAAAGTAACTCTGTCTGTCTGTCTGTATGTTACCTTTCATGCCTAAACCACTGAAAAGATTTCGATAAAATTTGGCAGAGAGATAGATTGCATCCCGGGGAAGGACATAGAATAGTTTTTATCCCGATATTCCCACGGGATCGACACTTATGCGGGTGAAACCGCAGGGCGAGTGTTTTATAATTTCATTATATAAATAGTAACAAGAAGTACGTTTAACCGTTGGTCCCGGCTGTCATTCCTGGATCTTTGACAGTCGTTATGAGTCGTCCGAAGCCCGAAAGTCAGACAAAAAGTCTTAACAAGGGGTAACATGTTTCCCAGTAACTGGGTAGTGGAGGTCAGGTTGGCAGTCGCTACATGTAAAATCTGTTTGTAACTTTCTCTTATTACATACTAGGTCTACATTCAAAAAGTCTGGACTGGATTTTGGAGCTTTTTGCTGCTTCTTGCTACGATGGTTGTATAGATTAAGTTGGATTAAAAAAAAAACCATATAACAAAAATTACAATGTCTGATTTTTTACGAATATCATTTCATCATTACTATGGTTTACAATTCGTGATATAAACAAAACGATATTTACCTACATGCTTTTTCTTTTTTCTGCTTTTTTCTGTGGACATTGTTTTGGGACGAAACTTTTACTTTGTTTTGATAAAATAAATTGTATACTATGTTTTGTACCTATATTGTGAATAAAATGTTATGTAACAAAGGTCGTTGACAATAAAATGGTTCCTTGTCGGTGTATACATCTTTTTGGGGCTGACTGTACCTAATCTTTTAATAATTGTGGTTTTGTACTTTTTCTTTTGTGTGCACCAAATAAATGGTTTATCTATCCTAACTGCTCACTTATTTATTACAACTTAGGATATTATTTTATTTTGTTATTTACGTACCTTTACATACATATAATACTATAGCTGACCCGGCCACGCGTTGCTGTGGCTAACGTTTTTGTGCAATAAAATAATATTGCGATTATAAATGGAGTTGTGAGCTATCCTATCTTTCAAGTTGGATCAAACTGCACACGGTGTACAAATTTGATTAAAATCGGTTAAGTAGTTTAGGAGTCCATCGCGGACAAACATGTGCGTGACACGTAATTTATATAGTATATCAAGATTTAAATTTTAATACTTAAATTATTTTTAAAACGTCTATCTGTGAAGTTTACACTTTTCTCAAGTTTGAATAACATCTTTTTATCTGATCCAACTAGTTTTCCCTCAAAAATGTTGTTTTGGTAATGAAAAACACGTTCAACGGTTCAACCAGCTTTACGTCATAGTTGAATTTTCTGCGACGAATTTCGTATACCGCGTGTCGCCGTAGTAGAAACTCGATTTAATTTAGATTAAATACAACTTGCAACCATATACACTAAATACACAGCTAAGTATGCCTTTAAGAGCGTTATTTAGTTAATGGGGAAGCTGATCTGATGTTTTTAATTAAACAACATTAAAATTGCTTAAAAAAATAGTCATGTTGAGAGGGTTTTATGCGCCTGCCACACACTCGACGAGTGGCATGGGAAGTAACGAGGAAAGGAGGCAGAGACATAGTGTGGCAACATTACTCGTCATGCCACACGTCATGCTCCTCGTCCTACCCACTGCTCCCTATTTTGTCGGTTTTTGCGCGCGAGTCAAAGGACCGGCAATACGAGTGCGAGTGGCCGGCCACATAATCGCGCCGCGCGCGGTCGCAGTCTGCATGGAGAGCTCGCGCAAGACGCAGGCGTATGCAAAATTGGAAATTATGTCGTCGCCAAGCGTGGAATGGTCAAATGAAAAGGTGTTAATAATCCACCATCTCCGTTGGCGAGGACGACGACGACGATGTATATTTCTTTTTACTACATTAATATAATTAGCTATACTAAAAATGCATAGCGCGCACGCTGCCACCGTTTCAACGTCCATTGTCTCACCAAGGCAAATGACAAGTGAGGAGCGTCGCGATTAATTGCGCGAGTAGAGCAGTGTGTGGGCAGAGAGGGCAACATCGCGGCAAATCACGGCAGCGCGAGGAGCATAGCGATGAGCAGCGCAAGGAGCATAGTCTGGCAGGCGCACTAAACCTGTCAACCGCACTAAACCTGACTATTTGAGAGTATAAGTATTTATATTTAATTTATTGAGTTTACTCATCCTCTCATCTGACTAGCCTTTTCCCAACTATGTTGGGGTCGGCTTCCAATCTAACTGGATGCAAATGACTATTTGAGAAGTATAAATATTTATATTTAATTTATTGAGTTTACTCATCCTCTCATCTGCCTAGCCTTTTCCCAACTATGTTGGGGTCGGCTTCCAATCTAACTGGATGCAAATGACTATTTGAGAAGTATAAATATTTATATTTAATTTATTGAGTTTACTCATCCTCTCATCTGCCTAGCCTTTTCCCAACTATGTTGGGGTCGGCTTCCAGTCTAACGGGATGCAGCTGAATACTAATATTTTACATGGATCGACTGTCTATCTGACCTCTACAACCCACACCCAGTTACTGGGTAATATGATACACCTTGGTAAGACTGGTTGTCAGATTTTCGGGCTTCTGACGACCCGTAATGACTGTCAAAGCAAAGATCCACGAATGACAGCAGGGACCAACGGCTTAACGTGCTTTCCGAGGCACGGGGGGTCTTGGTATGTAAAGATGGTCATCCATCCACGGAACAACCAAGACCGGCTGATGCTAGGGATTGATTTGAGACTATTAACAGTTCACTTCACCTAAGTTTGCACGGTGAGATTTTTACAGAAGTGACGGGCGTGTTTTATGAAGTGCAAGTGACATTCAACCTTAGGGTGATAACGTCATGGTCGACTATACCTTAAATAGCCAAATAAAAAGGGCCTTTAATTTTTACTTCTTATTGTGTTACTTATTTCTCTTATGCTGCATGACGTCATCACGTCAACGCCGCGCCGGTTGTCGATGAAAACCAGCGCTGGGGCTCTTGCCTGCATAAGGTTCAGCATTATGCTGAGCGATGGCCGTTTTGCGCGGATGTGACGCAAATCTTCCCCCAACATGTTATTTTTTGTATTCTTTCTCTGCGTCATGTTAACCGCAAATATTTTTTTACCTTACATAAAGTCTAAGATTGATCCTATCCATGTAATAAACCTTTTTATCGCCAACAGATTTGTATCTTCCGCAAACAGTAATCCGGGTTTAAGGCTGGTTTTCCACCAGAGATGAGCGAGGATGCGTAGCGAGGGATGTGTGTAAAACTAACCAATACCAACGCTAACTTAGTTCAAGCTATAAAAATGAAGCGATGTTATTGGCTGGTTTCACACACATCCCTCGCTACGCATCCTCGCTCATCTCTGGTGGAAACGCAGCCTTAGGCATGCTTACGTGGCGAGTGGCGACGTAGGTACCTATACATATTTACTTCTCGACCTAACAAACCGCAATTTTGGTTTTTGGTATCTTATACACTTTTTTTGACGTGACAACGTCTAATAAATCGATGAAGCTGGTTGCATTCACGAAAAAACATGACTCATGTAGCGTTACCTCGTAGCCTCGCTCTGTAGCGTTCCATGGCGGCTTGAAGTGCAAGCGAATATTAACAAATGCAATGCAACTCCTCCATCAGTATTTTCTTATGACGTTGTCACGTTCAACTATCGTCAGTAAATCGACTTTACAGACAACCGATTTTTTATACAAGGTGAGGGTATAGGGGGGGTTCAGGGGATCAGACCGGAATAAATCGGTGCTGTGTACGTATGTCCAGAGATGCGGACTTAACCTCATTGGTGTAGTGGTCGCAAGCGCTACTGCTGACCGTTAGGTCCTGGGTTCGATTCCCATGGCAGGTTGGGCAAAGTGTTATTGGGTTTTTCCATCAGGAATTTCTCAGCCCAGAGTCTGAATTTGTGCCCAGTTGATGGCAACAGGCTTGTCCCTTATACAGGACTTAAACATTACTGGCGAAATGTGGGTATAAATGTAAGTACAGACGCCAGCACATCAAGCTAGGGCACGCCACGATAGTGGCAATAAGACCCCTCTTTGAAGAGTGGCTAGAGAGGCGTCACGGCGCCCTCACCTACCGCCTGACGCAGGTCCTCACCGGACACGGATGTTTCGGGAGGTTCCTGCACATCATCAGGCGGGAGGAAACGCCCGGGTGTCACCATTGCCAGGATCGCCCAGAGGACACGGTGGAGCATACGGGCGTCGGGAGCCGCGCGACGCGACTCCCGGCCACCGTAGGCGCGGGCTTGCGGACGGAAAGTAGCTCACCGTCCGAACAGGACTAGGCCCATGCCGGACGGCGCGTACGTGTTCCACGCGCGCATCAAAGAGATGTCAGCATCAAATGAAGGGGCCCGTCAGGGCCGAAGCCTGCCGGGTCAGCGGGATTGTCCGAAAGGGTTACCGCTGGCCCGGAACATAAAGGACTAAGGAAGTAACACGGGTGGGTTTTAGTCAGTATGAGTCTGACACTCCCTTCCGCGCCACCCAGAGCGGGAGGGGTCAATGATTATTTCCCATCCGCAAAAAAAATGCATATGAAGCTACCCGAAACTGTCAAATTTTCCCAATCAACTTTGAACCTTATGCTTTAGCGATAAAGTTGAAAATGTGTTGAAGGAATTTGAGAGATTGTAGTAGCTTGAAGTGCTGGCATCTGTACATTAGGTAGGTACACCACTGTTCAACCCTTTGGAAAATATAGGGGCGTGATAATGATGATGTTAAGCCTAACAGTGAACTTCTTTCGGTTATGGTGATGATGATTGTGACGTTTAATAAATAAGTTATGCGTGCTGTAGTGGGGGTTGCGCGGTGGAGGGAGTGCGGGGCGATGCACCGCACTCTCTGTTCTTGTCCGAGCGGTCGTAGCGACAGCACGCCTAACACAGTGATATTGAAAAACAGTGTTTTATTGTCAGCCTCAAACGTAGACACCACAATGATGCGGGGTAAAATCAGCCTATCATTGTTCCCACTGCAGGCAAGAACACAGGCCTCCACCCTGTGAGAGGTAGTAGGCCGTAATCCACCACGCGGGACCAGTGCGGGTTGGTAGATGTCACATATCTTGGAGTTTTGGTTGTAGGACATGCAGGTTTCCTCACAATATTTTCCTTCACCGTTTTGAGAGCAGTGGTGATGAAATAATTTAATCAAAGTAAGCGCCTGTCTGGGTTCGAATATCCTCCAACTCGTAACTTGAGGCCGTTACCACCACCACCACAGCTCTAAAATGCTACTAAGATAAAAATCAACGCAAATATGTATATTATGACCGAACATACATAAAATATATATATATAACTAGCGGTCGCCCGCGGCTCCGCTCGCGTGGTCCCGCTTTTCTGTTGAAATTTTTCCTGAATTTTCTTTGCTATAAACCTCACGGAGCCCGAGACCTTTCCAACGAATGCAAAACCGTGGAAATCGGTTCGTGCGTTCTGGAGTTATAGCGTCAGGAAGGAAAACCCGACTTATTTTTATATAGTAGATATATAAATATATATATATATACATCCGAATTGATAACCTCCTCCTTTTTTGAAGTTGGTTAAAAAGAAAAATGGGTGGAAAGTAACTAAAGTCTATTCAAACTTTCAAATTAGTATCAAGTTAATCAAATATCAACTTTAATTTAATGGTAATTAAGTTGATTTCAGAGTAACCAGCACCATTGAATGAAACAATTATAAAAATGTTTGATGTAGTAGCGTAAACTGAACTTTATTGTGTAGAATTTAAAGTTATTTTTCCATAAACTCATATTATTTGTTTACATTTTTGGCAAATAAATCGCGAATGCAAAAAAAAAAAAAAAAAGTGTACATTGTTTCTAGATTCTTTAATACGTCTGGTATAGCAACAGCAGCTCTTTTAAGTATAATTTAGCCAAATCTTTGACACAGTTTCAAACTCCGGATAAGCTAAGAATTTCCTAGCAGAAAAGCCATATAATACTGCCTAACATGGGGAATCGAACCCTGGACACGAACTAACAGCAACCACACTTGAGACAAACGAGGCAGTTAACTGGGCCTAAATAGGCCACTTTAGCAAAATCATAAAAGGATAACATTATGAATCATAATGGACAGTTAACTGTTAAGTTAATCGTATCAAATCCCAATGGTGAAGGACTTTTCAGTTATTTTTTTTTTTCCGTGCTAAAATACCAATCAATCCAATCCAAATCCAATCCCAAACTCTTTGATTATACCCACGTAGTGCAACGAAAAAAGAAAAACACGGACTGTCTTCGCCATAATAGGATTCATAATGTTATCCTTTTATGATTCTGCCAAAGTGGCCTTCATAGGTAAGTTTTTAATGAAAAAGTCTTTGTGCTTTTCTATCTTTAACTATTTTTCTTTATCAAGTGTTTTGTGTGTACATACATAAATAAATACATGAATACTAATAAATGCCGATCTTATCATAATCTAAAGTGAATTACTGTGAAAAACTGGCGCCAATTGAGTCACTAGTGCAAACGATAGCGCCTACACAGTTACTAATTCAAGTTCATCTGGACGTGTAAGTATGCTATGGGTTTAAAATCAGGCGCTTCAGTGTGATTTTGATTGAATTTAGAATATTGCTGGTGGAAGCAAACTAATTTTATTATTTGGACTTTAGAGTCCTCCATAATGTTGGTCATCTTGGATTTAAAATTGCCATTACCAAATCATTTATCTACATGAAGGTCGTTATCTTAAACTTAACACCTTACCTTACAAACTCTAATTTGTACTATAGGTTCTTTTATCTAAAGGTCAAATCAAATTAGTTAGCAAAACTCCGCAGACGTGATGACAAAACATGATAAAAAAAGATTGATGATTTCTTTTTTCTGGGGTCAATGACCGCTGGCATTGTACTTAGGTACAGGAAGTATAACTTTTTTTTTGTTAAGTGTTTCGATATCGACACTCATAACATCTGTAAAGTTTACACTACATAAACTGATGTTTTTACCAAATATTTCAAGTAAACTACACTACGTCTGCGGTCGTTGGCCCCAAAAAATAAATTAATCAAATCATTTTTTTTTTTTTTATCTTGCTTAGGCATCGATACCCGTCACGCCTGTAGTTTCACTAGCTTATTTAATTTGACCCTGTACTTACAATGTTTTAAGTTATGAAACTATGTACAGACGCCAGCACACCAAGTTACTACAATCTGTCAGATTTCTTTAATAGATTTTCAACTTTATCACTAAAGCATAAGGTTCAAAGTTGATTGCGAAAATTTTACAGTTTCGGGTAGGTTGATGTGCTGGCGTCCGTACCTATTGTCCCAAAACTTTCCCATACGGTATCGTAGGGGAACTATTTAAAGTTCATTTTTAAATCACATTGTGCTCAATTTGATGTGACAAAAAAAGAATTAAAGTACCTATCTACAAAATCATTGTACACAAAATAGCTTCATCCGGCCACTAAAATTATAGGGGCTTTTGAATAGAAATATTAAAAAGAGATGGCAACATATATTCTACGATGAAGGAAAGGGAGGGAATTAACAGTATTTTGCAAAAATGGCGAGGGGTTGAAAGTATCTGAAGGGGTTTACAAGCAATGTGGTGTCGGTCGTACGTTTCTTGGCAATGCTTCGCAAACATGACCTAACTAAATAACGTATCAGCCTTTTGCAATATTCCCAGATTAAGCCATAGACCACGCATAATCATCTCATACAATAATAGGTACCATTCAATTTACTAAGCAAACAACATCGTAGCTCTCGCGAAATCTCGCCAACACAACCAACAGCAGCCCCGCCCTCATCTCTCAGTCCCCGCTACAGACTATAAAATCGCCGGGCGGTGTCAAGGTCAATTCAGTTCAATAACTTCATTCGTTCTGTTCTGAATCTCGCTCATTCGTTCGTTGACGCATGCGCAGAGGCGAGCACTCGAGGAGTTGTACCGTTTGGCGCGTTTATTCATTCCAGTTCCGACCGGTAGCACGGACTCACTTATTTTTAAACTCACAAAAAAAAATTAATATTAAAAAATGGAATTCGTCGGCAAGAAATACAAGATGGTCTCCTCGGAGAACTTCGACGAGTTCATGAAGGCTATCGGTGAGTTTATTTAATTTTGTACTATCATTGTAATACTTCTAGGAAAAAATCAATGTTGGATGCCGGCCGGTCGTTCGGCTCTCCACGCGCCGCGGCCCGGCCGAAGCGAGCCGACACCTTTTTGTACTTATTTTTCTTGAATATTTTTCTATTTTTGCTGCTGTAAAGGTGTTCTCTTCTCGTTATTTTAGGTTCTTGTGGATACTTTAGCTCTTAAATGTACATAATAATCGATAAAATTCCATCAACCTACTTAGCACCATTTTGTGATTCTTCCACTTTCATAAACACGATTTTCTTACGTTTTTTAACAACAAGCTGTATAAAATATTTACTGCAAAATCCAACTGTGAAAAGGGGCTACGTAAAAAATCAATAATTTCGTTATTTGACCTGATTTGCTTTTTTTTAAAGCAGGTAGTTTTTTTCTTTTTGACTTTATCCCGAGAATTTTTAGACTTCACGTTTAATCGGTATTATTTACAAAAAATATATTTCTTTCATTAATTACTACGTAATCGCGAATCGCGATCGAAGAATTAATGCTCCTACAAACAGGCGCGACACGCGATATAATCTCGCGCGACATAATGGCACCGCTCGTTGCGCGACTTGCGGTGCCTTTGTGTCGCGTGTCGTGTCGCGCCTGTTTGAAGGAGCCTTTATGAAACTGTCGCACACGATAATGGACGCTACTCATCTGTTACTTTGAGATATCACGAGTAATTGCTCCATTAACTAACTATTATACATAATATACGTAGCTACCTACCTACCTTCTGACATTATACCGGTAATGAAATAGGTATTATAAAAGTATAGGCCATACAAATTAGTTACGCCCATTGTCCTGAATCCTTGGACGGACAATAAAGTTTCAAGCGTTTAGGATTCTATATTTTATGTTCTCTTGTGTTGTAAGTAGGTACCTACCTACCTGCATCGCCTTTTGTGTCCTGTGTGAAAGCAAATTTAGGTCATCACCGATTGACCTAGCTAACAGGTCTAGCGTTCTAGGTTCATTAGCAGCGTGCCTTTTATATCTAGGTAGGTATACAGAAACAATCTGTTGCTTCTTGTCGACTTTCAGATACTTTCCCGAATTGTTTGGGAAGAAGCGGTCGTTCGTGGGAGTTCTTCGTTATTTTTCGTAAAAATCATTTTTTTCATATGAGTCAGTTGTTTACCGCACCTTATACCTTTGGTGCTGATTAATAATAAAAAGGGTAGTTAATCAAATGCATTATGTCTGTAGATAGAAAGACAGATAACTGAATAATCCTTCCTGCTTATCGCATAAAACTCAGTTTTTTTTGCCAAAACTTAAACTACTATGGGTCATTTATCAAGGAAATCTTTGATAAAAATTCACACTGTTATGAATTATGATAAAACAAACTGATAACAAAATGGTTTTCGCAGTAACGAAAAGTTCCGATTACCCACATAACTACAAAAATTACAGTAAGTGATTAAGTAAGTATAATCGGGTAAATCATGTTATCAAGCAAAAATATTTTAAATTTTTTAGACTTTACTGTAAACTTCGTTCACTTAGTTATGTATAGAAAAAGCTATGTATTATGCAATAAAGCAATGCACATAAAACGAACGTATTACCGCATTGCAGAAGTACGATAAACCGGCTTCATTAAACGCCCCATGCAGCCTACGAGCATTCATTCCTATTTATTGTTCATTCTCAACTACCCACGAATGAGTTTTTATAACAGAAAATGTTAAATGTACTATGTACGTGCTCTGTGCTGCTTTTATAAATTAAAAAAGTTTAGACGTGCAGCCTCCGGTCTATTTAATCAAACCTTTTTTGTTTGAGATGCCCACGGAGGCGGAGTTGTTAATTAAAAAGAATATAAGTTATATGACATGCTTGGGACTATTTAGATAATTTTCCGGCTATTCTGCTATATGGTTAAAGTTATAAGGAAAATTCGGAACAAAGGGAAAAGCAAGGAAAGGCACATCAGTAATCAAGTTACGTCTACGAAACTTTTGCCAATACACACCCTAAATTGTCAATTTCTTAATACTAATTAAGTAGTCTCTTAATTAAAGTTTCTTAATAATAATTCAGTAATTACTTTTTCAAATTAGCACCTTGCAAAAATCCTGCGAAACAAGTAAAATCACATCAACAAAGTTCGGTAGAAACGCGAAAAACTTTTCGGCTCCTGCAAACAGGCGCGACGCGAATCGCGCGCGACACAAAGGCACCGCTCGTCGCGCGAGTTGCGGTGCCTTTGTGTCGCGTGTCGCGTCGCGCCTGTGTGTACGAGCCTTTATCCAAAAATACCGAATTCAATAAAAGCTATCTTATAAAAAGAATTTCCTGAAGATACTAGCATAAATTTCCCGAAACGGAGATATAATCTAAATTACTCATTTTTTACCAGCTGCAGATAGAGAAAAATGGCATTATTCACTTTTACTGGTACTCGTATTATGACCACATTGACCACCTGCAATGAGTGTGCCGATTATTAATCATTATCGGGGCTCAATCGGGATACAACAGGCCCCCTTGTGATCATGGCGATTTAATTGATAACTTGTTGAATGAGTCTGTTCATCGGTAATGGGTTAAATTGATACATTCTTTCTTGATGAGTCTGCTTCGTTGTTAGGTCAGCATCGACTTCGATTAGGTCAGATAGTCGGTTGATTTTAACCGCGAAGAATTTGAAGACAAGGGTATTCTTTTTTACCCACGACGACGACGACGGTACGGAGACGGTATTTATGCGTTTGGGGTGAGAGGATTGCAAACCAATGTTGCCATTTATCTCCAAAACTACTAGTCCGATTTTGATGCGGTTATCAGTGATGGGTTTGGATTTGATTGGTGCGTATTCTTAGATAGGTGTTACGGTGCCTACTCACCAGGGGGCGCTGCAGTAAACGTTTGTTTATATAAACCTATGTTGCCATTTATCTCCAAAACTACTAGTTCGATTTTGATGCGGTTTCCAGTGATGGGTTCTGGTTTGATTAGTTTCGTAAATTCTTTAAATCAGGGGTTTTTAAATTATTTTATCCTTTTCCAATTACATACCTACTTACTTACATTTAACCGTCGTGAGTTTTTTCAAAAATTTTTTTTGCTTTTTTTATTTTTATTCTTTGGGTTTTGTCCATTTTCTGTCTTGTGTGTTTGGGGTTGCCGGTCTGACACATTTTTACAGGGTTTTTTTTATTAGCCATTTCTCAGAAACATAACATATTTTCTCAAATACATAATTATATTACATCAAATAATATTGAATGAAAGATTTCTAGAACCGGCTTTTAATTTTTATTCGTTTTGATTGGAAAAAATCCCTTTTTGTAGGTAAAACGCATAGGGGAAGAGATGGGAAGGAGAAGAGATGGGACTAAACCAAAAATTATACCAGTTTCCATTGTCTGCCTATAAGAAAGAAAAGAAAGAAAATACATTTATTTAGCACAAACTAAGAGACACACAATACACCAGATAGTTAGATAATAGTCGTACATCAGATAAAAAAATCGGTTGTCTGTAAAGTCGGTTTAATGACGATAGTTGAACGTGACAACGTCATAAGAAAATACTGATAAAATAGTTGCATTGCATTTGTTAATATTCGCTTGCACTTCAAGCCGCCATGGAACGCTACAGAGCGAGGCCGCGAGGTAACGCTACATGAGTCATGTTTTTTCGTGAGTGCAGCTAGCTTCATCGATTTATTAGACGTTGTCACGTCAAAACTAAGATAAAAACAAAAAGTGCAAAGTCCGTATCCAACAACGTTTACAAATAAAAAATCTTTCAGCTTGGTACCCCGCAAATTATTCACTTCCTTCATTGAATAATGGAACAAAAAACAGTCGGGTTTTTACTTGTCTCGTTTTTGTTAGATTCAAGTGATTGAAATAGCAATGTCTGAGGGAAATTAGCATGGTTAATGGATAAAGCGACTGACTTTTGAACTTCAATAAGATAAGAATGAGATTACAAAAAAAAACGGGAAATGTTACCAAGAGACTCTGTTTTTGTTTTCGTTTAATTACCTACCTACAGAAATAAGATAACTGAACAAAAACACAATACATTTGCACTTCGTACCTACTAAAACAACAAGTTACCAGATACATATTTAAAAAAAGATGCTTTTTAAAAATCGAAACATACGAATTACTCATTATCGATCGGTTGCCAGTGCCCAGGTCGCCTCGTTCTTATTTCAAAACCCATGCTAAACAACGCAGAAGATAAAAAAAAAGTACAAAAACAAAAAACTGACAATACAGAGTTAGACTCCTTCAGACCTTGGACTTAGCGCGGACTTTGACTCGCGAGTCGACTCGGAAACTTGCCAACACTATTTACACTACGACAAAATTGATTTTGTGACAAATATTTCGTGCAGTTTACCTACTGAATCACACGTAAATACATAGGACTACTGTAAAAGAAAATGATCTGTAAAAGTTTCCGTCAAATAAACTGGTCAATGCAAATATTGTTTTTTTTATTAATAGCTAATTACCAGAGATCGGAATTGGGTGTGTGAAAATACCTAAAGTTTGCAGCGAGACATAACATAGAGCTGTTACAACCACTAAAGTTAACCGGTTTTGAATTTTACCGATTTAGTTTCGGTTTTTTGTTTTACATGTTCTTTACCTTTGTAAAACCGAACTATAAACATTAGCAAGCTGCTAATAGGTACAGTTTTAAATTAATTTTTGTTTTGAATTTTCCGGTTCAAATTCGGTTTTTTAGTTCTACTTGTTCTGTACGTCTGAAACACCGAATTTTACACATCTGCAAGCTGTAATACAGTTTTAGTTTTAAAAAAAAACTAATTTTAACCGGAAAAGTATAAAACAAAAATTAATTTAGAACTGTATTAGCAGCTTGTAAATGTTTATAGTTCGGTATTTCAAAGGTAAGGAACATGTAAAACAAAAAAACCGAAACTAAACCGGTAAAATCCAAAACCGGTTTAACTTAAGTGGTTGTAACAACTCCATATTATGTCCCGCTGCAAACTTTAGGTATTTTCACACACCCAATTCCGATCTCTGCTAATTACTTAACTTAGACTGTTTTCAATCTTGCTATTCTCTAATCAAATTGCGACTGGCTGTTACACCTTTTTACAAAAAAAAAAAACACGCGTGTTAAGGTGTGTTCCTTATTTTATAGGGTTTTTTGCAAATCAGGTATGATGACCGCTCGCATGGAGCTCGTCGTCAGTTATATATCCGTGGTTCAGCGCCATCTCGTCGTTGTTGGATGAACTACGTAGTTAGTACGCGAGGCCCTCGTAGTTCTTCCCGATGTGCATAGATGGCGCTGTCCTCAACAACGCGCGTCTTACGTTTTACGTCTTACGAATTTTCGATCAGGGTCACGTGACCTGACGCGAGTTTAGAAGTTTTTACCCATTCCAAAAAAAGTACACAGCGCCGCTAAAGAAGTTTTCACTTCAAAAAACTTTAAAATAATATAATATCCTTTTTTCCACATTCACATTCATACATAATAATTCTAATTTCTAACTCTCTCTCCTCCCTCTTTTTTTCTCTTTTCTTATTCTTCTACAAATTCGTATTTCTTTTTAAAACTATTGGCTGTTAAATACACTTTTAAAAGTCGATAAAACTTGACGGCCGAAGAATAGTTGCCATAAAATGTGGTAGTGGAAAATGTTGTCATAATAACATAGTAATCTATTTACAGTTTTACCTACCTAACATATATTTATTTAGAATGAACGCTAAAGGCAATAAATAATATAGATTAGCTGTGATAGCAATCTTATTTATTTCACAATAACTATAAAAATCGTTTCGTGGAAAACCGAGCATGGTCTAATTTTGTATGTCCAGAATTCTAACCTGTGAATAAAGGCTCGTACACACAGGCGCGACTTGTCGCGCGACGTGTCGCGTGGCGATTCTGCGAAATTATCGCGCCGCAACACCTTTCACACAAGGGCGACGCGAATCGCGGCCGCGACGCGACACAACCTAACCTAACCTACCCAGGTACTTACTCATGTCGCGTCGCGGCCGCGAATCCGCCGCGACACCATACAAAATGAACATTTAGTATGGAGTCACGTCGCGCCGCGAATCGCGGCCGCGACGCGACACAACCTAACCTAACCTACCCAGGTACTTACTCATGTCGCGTCGCGGCCGCGAATTCGCCGCGACACCATACAAAATGAACATTTAGTATGGAGTCACGTCGCGCCGCGAATTCGCCGCGATATCGCCGCGACACGAGGGTATTATAAAAGGCAGTACAATCCAAACCGAGCTCAGTAGTAGACGATCTTCGTCAGAGGACGAAGGCAGGTCTGTGCGTGTTTGCTGAGCGTGGGTCCCAGGTTCGATTCCCCGGCCGGCCGACATAACCCAACATAAGTTTGACCACACAAGCACGAACGACGACACTGAGGAATTCGACCAAGGTGCTAAGTGACTTAGGTATGTGTAATTAAGTATTTTTATTACGGAGTTTTCAATTATATAATATGACTTCGTAAAAGTAACTTTTACTCATAAAGTTTACTCTAGCCTGTAACACATGTTTATGGCTTTGTTAGAGGACGACGGTAGATCTAGGCGTGTTTGCTGAGCGTGAGGCCTAATGATGGGTTCTTCATCAGATGACGATGACCTTTTGTTATTAGCAGTAGCTATTGATGAAGATAGAAGACAAGAACACAGTCGCATTAAACGCTGGTAAGTCGCAACATTAAATTATCTATTTGTCTAACTGTTTCTCGCCTTGTTGTTATGTGGGGTACCTAGGTACGTTTGAATACCTACACAGTTGGGATGCATCGTAGGTATCTTTTATAGCTTCACTATAATAAAGCTCACGGCTGAAGTTTTTTGGAAAGGTTTTTAATATGGAATTAGTAAAATGCGATAAATAGCTACTTAGCATCAATACGATTAGTAGATGATTCGATAAAATAATTGTATAGGTAGTGTTGTTGTTTGTACCTACTTATTATAATTTGATTTCTTCTTGCAGGAAAACATCGGTCCACCCAATAAATGTTATTTTTGTATTAACAAACAAATTAAATACCTATTTTATATTCAATCTATGTAGGTACTTAACTCTAAATGGGCGGGCTGTGGCCCGTGTGTCGACCTGTGAACACGAGGCATTAGTGTAGGATCCTCAACACATTCTGCACGTAGTTTCGTAAAAACGCTCACTATTTCTGCCCCGCATTTCATCAGCACTGTCGCATTCCCAATAATCATGTTGCCGTATTCACGAGCACAGTTCAGTTCGCGTCAAATAACTTTGCCGCTCTGAAGCTAGGGTTTTCCCTAGCCGAGCATGCATTATTATTTATTACATACGATTCAATAGCTATCGATCGATTAAACGTAACGCACGTTCGCTCGCGAACCGAGTCGGGAAGGAACTAACTAAGTACCTACTAACCAGATTACTAAAAATACTAAAGAAGAATTAGGTAGGTACTAAGAAGATCAAACATGCCGCCTGCGTGCGGGGCCCGCTGTCAAACGTTACCGCCGCGCGGACGCCGCCGACGGCGGCGCGGCGAGTCTTTTGATGTGCAAGGGTCAACAATTTACAGAGGAGAAAATGTTTAAAGAATAATTATGAAATCAGAAACTGTTAGAAAATTGTACATAGGCTTTATTAATTATTATTACACACTGTTTTCATTTTCTAACTTTTAAATACGATTAACGGGTTTCTTAGATTAAACTAAGTTAATTATCCACTTTAAATTGATTGGGTTTACTTACCTAATAAATATTGTACCTATATATTTATATTTACAGTTAGGTATTGCAATAAACGAGCGCGCGTCGTGTGACTCTAATTACATTGACATAAAGTTCAAATTCAAATTGATTCACGATTCAATAGATTCATGATGAAGATTTTTTTAGTCAATCACGGCTGAAGTCGCGATCTTTTATTTTATTAATTCACTAAGTATCGATTATCGACTGACATAAGTACAAAACTTTTATTAAATGCACGACCCAGTGCATCAATTTGTTAACGGACGGCCCTGTTAAAAAATCTTGGTTAGTAAACAAAAATACTTCGTAAAAGTACGTACGTCCGAATTCACCAGTGTCGTCGTTCGGCTTAGGTACCTAATCTAACCTAAGTGTGTAGATGCACATGCACATAGTTTCTGTGTGCGTTAGCTCCTGAACGTTCAGGGCTCAGTCAGTATCGTCCACAAAACATAAAATAATATCCTAACGGGCTACTAGAGCTGTTTTGCGCCAAAATTTTACAGGCGTAATGTTATGTAAGTATGTGTGTATGTTTAAAAAATATGTCTAATGAATGAGTGACCTAATTATAAATAGACTGCCTCGTTGGTGTAGTGGTCGCAAGTGCAACTGCGCGTGAGGTCCTGTGGGAGCTGTAATGTAGGTACCTGAATGTAACACAGCCGTTGGCATTCAGACGTCGAACTCGAACTGACTCACGCACAGCTGATATCACTAGCACTCGACTGCCAGCGGAGCCCAAGCGGCTCTCAAATGACTATAATAAAATGTACTATAACAGACCGCGTCCGCTAAAAGTACGACAAACGCAGATCATTCCAACTCGCGTCGAGAGTTAAGTAGGTATACATAGATTAGATATACTTAATAATAATTTAATTTGTATTTTAATACAAAAATAACAAACAATATTTGTATTGAACATTTAATGATTTCAGATGTCTTACACAATGTTAATTATGAGTTGCAGGCAATAAATTGTAAAATTAGCTTCTGCCCGTGACTTCGTCCGCGTGAAATTTCACCCTCCCCACATTCATCCTCTTAGGGGTGGAATTTCGAAAAACCCCTTTCTTGGTGGATACCTACTCTTCATAAAGAACACACCCTCCAAATTTTGTCTCTAGGATCAGCGGTTTAGGCTGTGCGTTGAAATATCAGTCAGTCAGGACTTTGAATATAGTTATGTCGGCCGACCGGGGAATCGAACCTGGGACCCACGCTCAGCAAACACGCACAGACCTGCCTTCGTCCTCTGACGAAGATCGTCTACTACTGAGCTCGGTTTGGATTGCACTACCTTTTATAATGCCCTCGTGTCGCGGCGATATCGCCGCGAATTCGCGGCCGCGACGCGACACCATACTAAATGTTCATTTTGTATGGTGTCGCGGCGAATTCGCGGCCGCGACGCGACATGAGTAAGTACCTGGGTAGGTTAGGTTAGGTTGTGTCGCGTCGCGGCCGCGATTCGCGGCGCGACGTGACTCCATACTAAATGTTCATTTTGTATGGTGTCGCGGCGAATTCGCGGCCGCGACGCGACATGAGTAAGTACCTGGGTAGGTTAGGTTAGGTTGTGTCGCGTCGCGGCCGCGAATTCGCCGCGACACCATACTAAATGTTCATTTTGTATGGCGTCGCGGCGATATCGCGGCCGCGACGCTATTCGCTACCTGACGCGCCGCGACACGGTCGCGGCGCGACAAGTCGCTCCTGTGTGAAGTGTCGCACGCGTTTCCATAGAAAATGTTCTACGGATATATATCGCAGAATCGTGTCGCACTGTCGCGTCGCGCCTGTGTGTACGAGCCTTAAAGGCTCCTGCAAACAGGCATGAAGGCTCGTACACACAGGCGCGACTTGTCGCGTGGCGATTCTGCGAAATTATCGCGCCGCAACACCTTTCACACAAGCGCGACGCGAATCGCGGCCGCGACGCGACACAACCTAACCTAACCTACCCAGATACTTACTCATGTCGCGTCGCGGCCGCGAATTCGCCGCGACACCATACAAAATGAACATTTAGTATGGAGTCACGTCGCGCAGCGAATTCGCCGCGATATCGCCGCGACACGAGGGTATTATAAAAGGCAGTGCAATCCAAACCGAGCTCAGTAGTAGACGATCTTCGTCAGAGGACGAAGGCAGGTCTGTGCGTGTTTGCTGAGCGTGGGTCCCAGGTTCGATTCCCCGGCCGGCCGACATAACCCAACATAAGTTTGACCACACAAGCACGAACGACGACACTGAGGAATTCGACCAAGGTGCTAAGTGACTTAGGTATGTGTAATTAAGTATTTTTATTACGGAGTTTTCAATTTATATAATATGACTTCGTAAAAGTAACTTTTACTCATAAAGTTTACTCTAGCCTGTAACACATGTTTATGGCTTTGTTAGAGGACGACGGTAGATCTAGGCGTGTTTGCTGAGCGTGAGGCCTAATGATGGGTTCTTCATCAGATGACGATGACCTTTTGTTATTAGCAGTAGCTATTGATGAAGATAGAAGACAAGAACACAGTCGCATTAAACGCTGGTAAGTCGCAACATTAAATTATCTATTTGTCTAACTGTTTCTCGCCTTGTTGTTATGTGGGGTACCTAGGTACGTTTGAATACCTACACAGTTGGGATGCATCGTAGGTATCTTTTATAGCTTCACTATAATAAAGCTCACGGCTGAAGTTTTTTGGAAAGGTTTTTAATATGGAATTAGTAAAATGCGATAAATAGCTACTTAGCATCAATACGATTAGTAGATGATTCGATAAAATAATTGTATAGGTAGTGTTGTTGTTTGTACCTACTTATTATAATTTGATTTCTTCTTGCAGGAAAACATCGGTCCACCCAATAAATGTTATTTTTGTATTAACAAACAAATTAAATACCTATTTTATATTCAATCTATGTAGGTACTTAACTCTAAATGGGCGGGCTGTGGCCCGTGTGTCGACCTGTGAACACGAGGCATTAGTGTAGGATCCTCAACACATTCTGCACGTAGTTTCGTAAAAACGCTCACTATTTCTGCCCCGCATTTCATCAGCACTGTCGCATTCTCAATAATCATGTTGCCATATTCACGAGCACAGTTCAGTTCGCGTCAAATAACTTTGCCGCTCTGAAGCTAGGGTTTTCCCTAGCCGAGCATGCATTATTATTTATTACATACGGATACGATTAACTGACTTGTGCACTGACCCTGTCTAAAATTGCCTTTAGGTACTAAGAAGATCAAACATGCCGCCTGCGTGCGGGGCCCGCTGTCAAACGTTACCGCCGCGCGGACGCCGCCGACGGCGAGTCTTTTGATGTGCAAAGGTCAACAATTTACAGAGGATGAAATCAGAAACTGTTAGAAAATTGTACATAGGCTTTATTAATTATTATTACACACTGTTTTTATTTTCTAACTTTTAAATACGATTAACGGGTTTCTTAGATTAAACTAAGTTAATTATCCACTTTAAATTGATTGGGTTTACTTACCTAATAAATATTGTACCTATATATTTATATTTACAGTTAGGTATTGCAATAAACGAGCGCGCGTCGTGTGACTCTAATTACATTGACATAAAGTTCAAATTCAAATTGATTCACGATTCAATAGATTCATGATGAAGATTTTTTAGTCAATCACGGCTGAAGTCGCGATCTTTTATTTTATTAATTCACTAAGTATCGATTATCGACTGACATAAGTACAAAACTTTTATTAAATGCACGACCCAGTGCATCAATTTGTTAACGGACGGCCCTGTTAAAAAATCTTGGTTAGTAAACAAAAATACTTCGTAAAAGTACGTACGTCCGAATTCACCAGTGTCGTCGTTCGGCTTAGGTACCTAATCTAACCTAAGTGTGTAGATGCACATGCACATAGTTTCTGTGTGCGTTAGCTCCTGAACGTTCAGGGCTCAGTCAGTATCGTCCACAAAACATAAAATAATATCCTAACGGGCTACTAGAGCTGTTTTGCGCCAAAATTTTACAGGCGTAATGTTATGTAAGTATGTGTGTATGTTTAAAAAATATGTCTAATGAATGAGTGACCTAATTATAAATAGACTGCCTCGTTGGTGTAGTGGTCGCAAGTGCAACTGCGCGTGAGGTCCCGTGGGAGCTGTAATGTAGGTACCTGAATGTAACACAGCCGTTGGCATTCAGACGTCGAACTCGAACTGACTCACGCACAGCTGATATCACTAGCACTCGACTGCCAGCGGAGCCCAAGCGGCTCTCAAATGACTATAATAAAATGTACTATAACAGACCGCGTCCGCTAAAAGTACGACAAACGCAGATCATTCCAACTCGCGTCGAGAGTTAAGTAGGTATAGGTACATAGATTAGATATACTTAATAATAATTTAATTTGTATTTTAATACAAAAATAACAAACAACATTTGTATTGAACATTTAATGATTTCAGATGTCTTACACAATGTTAATTATGAGTTGCAGGCAATAAATTGTAAAATTAGCTTCTGCCCCTGACTTCGTCCGCGTGAAATTTCACCCTCCCCCCATTCATCCTCTTAGGGGTGGAATTTCGAAAAACCCCTTTCTTAGTGGATACCTACTCTTCATAAAGAACACACCCTCCAAATTTTGTCTCTAGGATCAGCGGTTTAGGCTGTGCGTTGAAATATCAGTCAGTCAGGACTTTGAATATAGTTATGTCGGCCGACCGGGGAATCGAACCTGGGACCCACGCTCAGCAAACACGCACAGACCTGCCTTCGTCCTCTGACGAAGATCGTCTACTACTGAGCTCGGTTTGGATTGCACTGCCTTTTATAATGCCCTCGTGTCGCGGCGATATCGCCGCGAATTCGCGGCGCGACGTGACTCCATACTAAATGTTCATTTTGTATGGTGTCGCGGCGAATTCGCGGCCGCGACGCGACATGAGTAAGTACCTGGGTAGGTTAGGTTAGGTTGTGTCGCGTCGCGGCCGCGATTCGCGGCGCGACGTGACTCCATACTAAATGTTCATTTTGTATGGTGTCGCGGCGAATTCGCGGCCGCGACGCGACATGTGTAAGTACCTGGGTAGGTTAGGTTAGGTTGTGTCGCGTCGCGGCCGCGAATTCGCCGCGACACCATACTAAATGTTCATTTTGTATGGCGTCGCGGCGATATCGCGGCCGCGACGCTATTCGCTACCTGACGCGCCGCGACACGGTCGCGGCGCGACAAGTCGCTCCTGTGTGAAGTGTCGCGCGCGTTTCCATAGAAAATGTTCTACGGATATATATCGCAGAATCGTGTCGCACTGTCGCGTCGCGCCTGTGTGTACGAGCCTTTACGTACAATTCACTAGGTATGCCAATTTCCCGAAATTTTATCTTTATTACTGCAAGTTATTTTTATTTCGTTCTTATCTCTTAAACTTCATAAAAAACAGATAAGATGGATGTTGCACACTCGATCTGCACTCGCTGCGTCATACCTATTTTTTTAACGACCTCTGCAAAAATGACATATATTTGGCTGTATGTATGTCCATGGCAACAGTAAGTACATACTTAGACTGTCAATTGATATTACGAGCAAACCAATATAAGAGATCTATATCCTTGTGGTCAAGATTACGTTACATTCGAGAATGATGTCAGTGCACACTGCACACTGACGTTCAAATAGACTATGAATCTGATTTTGAATTAGTTGTTTTTTTTTGCACAGAAAGAAAAATGGGTGTATTTGTCACAGAAACGAGTACATACAAAAAAGACTTATCAAAATCGGACTATGTAAAAAGTTATGCGTGGTCATACATAAAACAAAATATACGCGTCGACTTGAGAACCTCTTCCGTTTTTTCGTCGGTTAAAAAGAGTTATGACGAATAATAATGAAAAACAAAATAGGTACAAAATAATTAAGGCTATAAAGGCTCCAACAAACACGCGCGACACGCAATATAATCGCGCGCGACACAAAGGCACCGCTTGTTACGCGACTTGCGGTGCCTTTGGGTCGCGTGTCGTGTCGCGCCTGTTTGAAGGAGCCTTAATATGATTTTGGCGACATTATTCATAGCTTTTCTTTACTTGCTACGATCTTTATATCTAATATAATTTCCACTAAAATAAGACACCGTGGATATATTTTATGCAACAGTGATAGAACAATAAGATAGAACTAATTTTCGAACAATCGTCCAAAGTCCTCTTACATAATTTTAAAGTGTCATTGGCTTTAAATAAACGACTCGCTCCATTATGTAAAATCTCGGGCTTCGATTACTTAATTAACTCGTTTACAAATCATGCGGGCAGTCAACAATACGGGTGATATATCAGAAAGACCTACCACAACGAAATATCCTTTCAATTAATTAGGAAGATCGCATGAGAATATCCCGACATAGTTTAGCGATTAAGCTACTATTGGAGCCCGCTGACTGTCGGGCAATTGTCGTAAAATGGACGACAATCAGCTTCAATTGCCGTCAATAAGATACGAGACGGTTTGTTGAGAGCGGCCATTTTCTATAACAATACTGATCGCGAGTTCCGTTTTCTATTTGTGTGCATGTTTGATTCGCATGCGTTTATTGGTTGTCCCCACGGTCAGAGGTCACGTCGTATGATTTTTTAGTATAGAAGCAAGGACTGGAGATTTTATTGATTTGCGGGGCGTAGACGGGCGTAGTCTACGCAATACCGGACTACATCAAACGCAGCAGCCTTCCTCAAATGGAAATGATATTCTGACAAACAATATTTCTAGTCAGTTGCAGGCAGAGCTTTGATAAATAAGTCAGTCACCCGTGTCTGTAAATAGATCTCGGAAGATTGTTCGTTTGGCAGTGGGACAGTCTTAACATTATATTATTTGTGGGCATCTATTTATTCATGAATTGGACATATTTATTAATAACTGTCAGTGGCCAATGCTAAGCTGTTTTGAGTGGAAATGTATAGCTGTTGGGAGATAAACAGTCTCTATTTATAGGGACAAAAAGCTGAACACTAACTGTACTTCAGTGTCCTTTTATATTCTGCATACAATGTTCCCAGGAATATTTCTTTATTGAGTGACATTTTAATACATGAATAGGTTGCAGTAAATTGAGCTTTAGAATACGTATATCCTCTCGGACATGTGATCGGATGAGTCAGAATAGACACAGATTATCATCTTAACCGATTCAAAGATCAATTGATGGCAATAGGCTGGACAGTCAGTCGTTTCCTTTGCTTTAGTCAGAATAGCGGATATAGTCTGCGTAAGCCTACGCAGCCATTTTACAATCCAATCTGTCACTTGAACTTGACATTACGTTTTGCTTCGCAAGTTGCTTAAATATACATAATAATATGTATAATCAACCTACTTCTTTCCAGTTCCCGATGACTAACTTTGCTAATTATGTATTTAAAATTTTAGTTTAACTGTTAAAAAATTAATTAACTACCTAACAAAATAAAACTATTTTTACATTTTCATTAGACCGTTAACAATAACAGGAAAGTTTTTAAATGGTTATGCCGTTTTGAATTCGTGCTTATCAAAAAGTTTTAAATCAATTTCAATACTCGCTGGTGCATTAATTTATTAATGTTGTTTGTGTAAATTTGCATTATACATATTATTTTTAGCCAGTTTTTAAATAATTTGCAATGGTCTGACATTACTGACATATTATTCAAATCTTCCTCTCTGCATTTTTACCATAGATATCGACTAAAGGCTCCTACAAACAGGCGCGACACGCGATGTAATCGCGCGCGACACAAAGGCACCGCTTGTTGCACGCCTTTGTGTCGCGTGTCGTGTCGCACCTGTTTGAAGGAGCCTTAATAGAATCGTTCGAGACGAGAACGAATGAGTTAATGGGTATCCTGAATGAAATGGCCATGTTAAATCGGTTACTAGTTCAGCTACTGGGAATGATTTAATTACCCTGGCCCCTGGGCCTAATTATTAATCCTAGCAAATTTACATCAGTTGAGACAATATTTATAAAGTGTGTCCTAGATGTAAACCAACCAGGAATAAATCAAGTCTATTTTATTTTTTATACTTAATGGTGAACTTGCTTAAGAGCCTATACTACCTCAAATGGCTATGTAGTCCAGTCAAATAAGACTTTGAAGGTTACAATAATTCCCATAGAGCTAAAAATTGGTATGAATGTTCAGAATACTATTATAAATGAATTGTGAAAAGTCCCCATCAATCCCCCTTGTGCAATTTTTTTTATTGGTGGTGAAAGTTTGCAAAAATAGGTTTTTCGCGTTTTTCAGCTAAACGGTGAGTTTTACAGCAAAAATAGTTCAGACAAAAATTGTAGATCATCCGATTCTCTACAAAAAATGTATCCACACTTTTTTTCATAATTATTGCCATTTCCGTGATATAGCGGTTGAAAGAATTGAAAAAAAAAATTTTTATTCGTAATATGCACGTTAATGTACTTTTATATACATTTTTGAACCGTTATACGAGTAAACATATGAGTCCCTGTCTTATACATACAAAATACCAGACATCTGTAAAAATTCATGTGCAGTGTCGAAAAAATTATACTCGAAAAAGTAGCATTGATACCGTGAAAAGACGGCGCCAAGAAGAAGCTGGTTCATCAAAAATAAGTCCTCCTCGTACTAGAGCACGAGTAAGTGAAACTACATAAATCTTACTGCAGTGCTTTTTTCTTCTTCAACTCTTCATTTAATTCATTGACGCAAAATAAACAACACTGATTGAAGCAGAATATAGTTTCACTTACTCGTGCTCTTTCAACCGCTATATCACGGAAATGGCAATAATTATGAAAAAAAGTGTGGATACATTTTTTGTAGAGAATCGGATGATCTACAATTTTTGTCTGAACTATTTTTGCTGTAAAACTCACCGTTTAGCTGACAAACGCGAAAAACCTATTTTTGCAAACTTTCACCACCAATAAAAAATTTTGCACAAGGGGGATTGATGGGGACTTTTCACAATTCATTTATAATAGTATTCTGAACATTCATACCAATTTTTAGCTCTATGGGAATTATTGTAACCTTACCTCTATTTTAAGGACTAATTTGACTGGACTAATGCATGATCCTCCATTATGTCGAAAACACGATTCCATAAAATTTTCTCGATAGAAAAAAAAGCCCTCCAAAAAGTAACCTCCAAACCGAACAATAAAGGCTCCTACAAACAGGCGCGACACGCGATATAATCGCCGCGACACAAAGGCACCGCTCGTTGCGCGACTTGCGGTGCCTATGTGTCGCGCGCGATTTTATCAGGTGTCGCGCCTGTTTGAAGGAGCCTTAAGGGCCTTACTCTCGTTTAGTACCGTAACTCGGTCACTTTATGAAGCTTATAACTCATTAACGGTTTGGTTAGAAGGTCTGTAAAAAATATATGTTTGCTATAGATTCATGTACAGCATTTTTGAAACAGGGTTTTTTCATAAGGCTAATACTTTTGCCTTAAAAAAATATTTACCAAAACGCTATTTTCGCTAACATTTGCTTATAACTTCTAAACGGCTTTGATGTTTGGAAATATTTTTACACTGAAAAATTGGTGGTTAGAGGTACTACATATTTGAAACAGCGTTTTTAAATCAATCAACAGTTGCAAAGACAATGCCCCATTTTGAGATATAGGTTCAGAGGTGCTCTGCGCGGGCGCGGGCGGCAGTCGTGCGTTAGCACTGAGACGGGGTGGCTGTGTCGCTCGCTGCTCCGCCCGGCTATCGATCGACTACGCGCGTTTGGCTGTGTTAGTGCAAATATTTATGAACGAATTGTATCAGTATGCGTTTATAGATTAGCTCGCTACAGAGGGCCCATTTCTATTGTCCGCATGGACGCTTTATTAGTGGTGCCATTTCTAAATACTGTTTTTTTTATATTGTTTATTTTGTAAATATGTATAAGATAATTTGTAAATAAATCAAAATGCCAAAGCAAAGCAAGTCAAGAAAAATACGTTTTCTCTACGACGACGTACCGTTTTATAGATATTAGCGAAAAACTCAAAAGTGGGAATTTTTATACCCCCCACTCCGGCTCACCTCCTAGAAGCGGGGACTTTTAGTATGTTTACTCCCTAAGCACTCTGAGCAACTTTCTGAAGAAATCGCTCAGGGCCCAGCTCACGCACTCTACACCTCTTTTTGGTTTATTCGTTGAGTGGACTAATAAGTATCTATCTATCTATACTTAATCTTATAAATAAAAATCTTTAAAACTTTATCTAATAAATAAAATTGGAGTGTCTGTTTGTAATATTAAAACAACCGCTTCAGGCCATTTTATTTTGTCTGTTTAGAAAATAACTACATACTTACTCACAATAAAAAAAAAAAAATGTTTTCAAATACCTTAATATAAAAATTGAGCATTCTTAGTTGTCAATCTACGAGTAGGTATTTGCATTACTGAGTTTATTGATTACTACCTTCTCATATTCTTGTGCGGATTTATTTCTGTGACTGGGACTTTCACTAGCAGATAGGTGAATAAGGAGTAACTTAGGCTACTATTATTTTAGAAAAAAAAAAAGAAAATAGGTTCCCACGAAAAAAAATTAAAACCTATGAAATGAAATATTGAATAATATCCGATTCAAATAGGGAGGTTGTATACTACGTTTATTTAGGTACTTAACCAAATGTAAATAAATCATATAATAAAGAAACGGAGTATAGTTTTTTTTTATTTTTTATAAGTGGATCCTATACGTGAAGATTCCTTAATTTCCAATGAAATTGATTGGATAAATAATAAAATAATATAGTGTTTTTGTTTTAGCCCAAGAAATCGTTCACCAAATATTGTATATAAAAATGCTAATACGAAAAACTGAAAATAAATAATAATTAAACTAAAATGTAAAAACGATCAAAAAGAACTAAATGGAGAAATATTAGAAGAATTTCAATAAAATTAGCATAGGTATTTCTTTACGTGGCGGTGAATAGACGACTTTTATGTATTTGAGGGGGTGAAGCAGATGAAGTGGGATATGAATTGTCCCCGCCTTCGGCGGGGTGCACCGCGCGGATTTCGTCGATGAGCGACTTCCATTATATTTAGAAGCGTAATTTCGCGACTCGAATAAGATGCACGATTGCCTCCGCGCTCTACTGTCCGGATTCTCACTGCGAGCTGCGTAATCACCAGGTTCGAATCTCAGTGGACGGCATAATCTTTAGTTTTGTTATTTTTTAATTATAATGTACTTATCTTTTGTTTTGTTATTTTTTAATTATAATGCGCATATTTTTATTTTCTTATTTTTAAAATAATTCAATAAGTAATTGTTATTTTAATAAAAACAATCATTTTTATTCCTATAGTTATTTTTCTTCAGAATCTAGAGTAATATAATAAAAATAAAATAAAAACGTCCACCAAGCTTGATTCGGAAAAAATTATATACCTACAGTGTTTTACAAAAGAGTGTAAGCAATAATAATATAGTCTGAAAATTTTCAAACAAGAAAATCGGCAAAAAGTAAAATAATAATTAAAAAAACATATCAAATAAGAAAATAAAAAAAAAACAAATATGGAAAAGTTTGGATTTGAAGCCGGGCGTTAGTGACTAAACTATAGTGACGTGACGCACGAGACCACTAGACCAATCGAGCTGTTGTAATGTATGTCGAAATTACGCGTCATAATCTGTACAAACAAAATATTTAATATGGTGTGTACATAAAAGTAGTTACAATTTGTTTCGTCGAATAAGATCTCTTTATTGCCTTCCGTTTATTTTCTTGTTGACCATTTTTTATATACCTACTGATAGTACAAATATTTACACCAACAACATAACTTAGAAAAAACTAATCAAAAAATAAAATATAATAAACAGCTTTCATCAACAAACAGATACCAAAGTACGTACCTACACTAGGTACCGACTCGAAATAATTGCAAGACTTCAAAGTATTTTATACGGCTACTCGCTCAACTACATAGGTACCCAACGCGTCAGTTTTCGCAAATGCGATCATTCTCCTTATCAATTAGAGTCTACGGAACAATTTCTGTGAAAATATTAATTGTAAACGCGATTATGCTCCTTATTCATAGAAGGTAACGGGTCAATTTCCTATGCAAGTATTTTTACTTCCAACTAAGATTGAAAATAATAATTGTAAAACAAAAGAATCTTCGTTTATTTGTGGAATATTTAACATAATTGGACGTAGTTAAGCAGAAAGGACTCAATCCACACTTTGGTCAAAATTGAGTTAAGTATGCCATCGTACTCCTGAGGGTCGAATCTATCATGTAGTGAAAACCCTATTTTGAAAATGAACACGAAAACTAGTTTTCTCACTACCCTGACTCAACCCACAGTATGAAGAGCATACAAAATGTATTTGCTGAACGAACTCAGTCCGCTTGAATTGTTTCTGAGTAATGACATTTCTATGAGTATGTTCTTAAGGTTGATAAACCAGAATAAACTCAAACAGTTTCCATGGATCTTTTCTAAGAATTAGTTTTGATTGGAAATATCATATTATCAAATAACTGAATCGACTCAAACAGGTTGGGTCGTTTTGTGATATAGGTTTACTGACATAAAATATTTCGTTTTGTTTATCAGAAAGGACTCAATCCACAATACTTATGTCACTTTTGGTTTATGGGCGTTTGAAGTTTTAGCTGTAATTTCTCTGACCAAAAGTTACATTTTTTTTAATGTTTGCCCTATATTATTAAGAAGATAGTTTATATTTTATTTTTCCATCAAAATAACTATAAATTTTGCAATAGATTTTGAGATATTAAGTGAAATGTGGGTTGAGTCCTTACAATTAAACTTAAGTTTGTAAAGACAGGTATTTTTTATTACTTTCTCAGAATGGACTCAAAACTACCCATCGACTAGAAAATACGTTATTAAAAAAAAAAACAAGTATTATTATAAAAAACGTTATATAATAAATTGACCTTAATCATAAAGTTACCAAAATTACGTAAAAACGCCACAATTCAAATTTAAAGAATAGAAAAAACAGCGCAAAGATAAGTGCTCATATCAATTTCCCTCATCTTCCAAATCAAAGTCGAAGAGTTGGCCCGTATCCATCAACATCAAAGTAAACATAGATCTTAGATCTTCGAGCTTTGCTTGAGAAATGGCTTTTCCCTGGGGCCAAAGAACTTCAAAATCTTCTGAAAATTGGTTTATAACCCCTTTGTTTTTTTTTTTGACAAACCTATCTTTTGAATATCTCCACTATCTGACGTCATAGTAATTAAGTAAGGATCTTCTTTTTTCAACAAAATTTGATTAGTTTTTAGCCAGTTTACTTTTTCTTTATTTGTACATATTTTGCGGTTAACTATATGTACTTAATAAATCTTATACTTGAAAAAAAAAAAACGGCCATTCCTTTTTGCCTAACGACACTGATTTCAGCAAGATTGAATGTGAGCTTAAGCATCACGAGCGTATTTACACCGTAGAAGAATATATGAATATCATAAAAATCAAAGAAATCTGTAAAAAGAAAAAACCCCGTAAAGTTACTAGAATGAAGAAGATTTTTTAAGTACAAAAAAAATTGAAAAAAAAATAGTTAAACGCAAAATATGTACAAATAAAGAAAAAGTAAACTGGCTAACAACTAAACAAATTTTGTTGAAAAAAGAAGATCCATACTTAATTACTATGACGTCAGAGAGGAGATATTCAAAAGAAGATTTGTCAAAAAGAAACAAAGGGGTTACAATCCCATTTTCAGAAGAAGATTTTGAAGTTCTTTGGCCCCAGGGAAAAGCCATTACTCAAGCAAAACTCGAAGATCTTAGATCTATGTTTACTTTAATACCCGAAGATTGTCACGCATTTTATAACCTTAAAGGAAACAGCTGTATCAACGAGGATGTTGATGGATACGGGCCAACTCTCGACTTTGATTTGGAAGATGAGGGAAATTGATATGAGCACTTATCTTTGCGCTGTTTTTTCTATTCTTTAAATTTGAATTATGGCGTTTTTACGTGATTTAACTTTATGATTAAGGTCAATAATTATATAACGTTTTTTTATAATAATACTTGTTTTATTTTTTTTTAATAGCATATTTTCTAGTCGATGGGTAGTTTTGAGTCCATTCTGAGAAAGTAATAAAAAATACCTGTCTTTACAAACTTGAGTTTAATTGTAAGGACTCAACCCACATTTCACTTATTATCTCGAAATCTATTACAAAATACATCATTATTTTGATGGAAAAATAAAATATAAACTATCTTCTTAATAATATAAGGGAAACATTTTAAAAAAATTAACTTTTTGTTAGAGAAATTACAGCTAAAACTTCAAACGCCCATAACTCAAAAGTGACATATTGTGGATTGAGTCCTTTCTGCTTAACTACGTCCAATTATTGGTTAGCAACTCGGCATTCTTATTTCACGTGTAATACTTAAAAAATACTTTTCATGTTTGATGTGAGACTCGAACCCGAACGTTCGCCATGCGAGGTACAGTGTTAGCCACTTTGGCCACCGTAACGCTTACGAACCTTATTGAAATTTCTAATAACAATCATGTGGCCAATTTGTAGTGTTGTCAAACGTTCTTATAGAAGGTCATTAGTACTAATATTGCTATGCCATAGTTTTGTGAGATTGCTAGTCGACTTCTGACTGTTTTTGTAATATACCAAAATATTTTTTTTTACAATTTTTGTCTGACTGTCCGTCTGTCTGTCTGTTTGTTCCCGCTAATCTCTGAAACGGCTGGACCGATTAAGACGGGACTTTCACTAGCAGATAGGTGAATAAGGAGTAACTGTTTGTTTTGTTACTTTTTTTTATATATAACTTGGTTTTTTATTTTGCTGTATTTAGTTTGTGATCTTCCTGTACGAGTCGCAATAAATACTTTTTCTTTCTTTCTTTCTTTTCTTTCTTAGGCTACTTTTATTTTAGAAAAAAAAAGAAAATAGGTTCCTACGAAAAAAAATTAAAACCAATGAAATGAAATATTGAATAATATCCGATTCAAATAGGGAGGTTGTATTATACTCCGTTTAATTAGGTACTTCCAAATGTAAACAAATCATAATAAAGAAACGGAGTATAGTTATGTTTATAAGTGGATCCTATACGTGAAGATTCCTTAATCTCCATAGAAATTGATTGAATAAATAATATAATAATATAGTGTTTTTGTTTTAGCCCAAGAAAATTGTACACCCAATATTGTATATAAAAAGGCTAATACGAAAAACTAAATATAAATAATATTTTAAACTAAAAATGCAAAAACGATCAAAAAGAACTAAATGGAGAAATATTAGAAGAATTTCATTAAACATGCATAGGTATTTCTTTACGCGGAATACAGAATTAATAAGTTATCGTAAACTCTGCGAACTCAACAATAACTTTTTTCTTAAATTCCACGCGGACGAAGTCGCGGGTAACAGAAGGGAATGGCGGATGCAAGACTGATATATTTTGTACTAAAATATATCAGTCTTGCATCCGCCATTCCCTTCTGGAATCGTAGGCAAAAATGGCGACCTACGTGCGGCATGTCTGCGCCTCTGCATATTCTTTGAATTTCGTTTTAGTGTAGCGCGCCACCGCACGCGTTTTACGTAGGACGCTTAGCTCCGCCCACATGCACAAGGTCAGTGAGCCATCTATACACCTTAAGGCTCCAGCAGACAGACGCGACGCGACGGTGCGACACGATTCTGGTCGAATAATTTCCTTGAAGTTTTTATAGAAATTATTCTACTAGTCGCGTCGCGCCTGTCTGAGTGAGCCTTTATCGTTTTAGGCTAATAATTCCATAAAGAGCGAGAGCCTTAATTAATTTAGATAAATTGAAAGGGGATTAAAACCAATGGGATATTTAGTGAAGGATGATAAAGTTCTAGACTTTGGTAAACTAACAAAATTGTTATCAATTAGTAACTTGTACATTTAATGGTTATGTAATTTATACTTACCTATTACTTTAAGTATGAATGATCTAATCATTTATATACCTTGCCTGCCTAATCTTGACATTTTAAAACTTATTTAAAGCCCCAGTAGTCATTTGATAGATTACTTGGATACAACAGATAATCACAATGTTTTTATATCCCCTACAAAACTTGCTTAAAATCCGACGGTTATATTATTAATCATTATCATAATGGTAATTATAATTTAGTACCTCAACGCTATTTTTATTCTAAACTAGATAATCCTGAAAATTGCTGGTCCAAGTCTTCCTAATCCTATCAACAATTTAAACAAAACGTTTACAAAACTTCTCTCATGCGAAGTTTGTGAAACGGAAAATATTGAAATAAACAAACAGCAATTTTCTCAATTTCAGTAAACACACGATTGTACAAATTACCTACTTAAGTAAAATATAAACATAATCATATAATATCTTTGTTTATCTCAAACGTCATGTTATGGGCACTGGTTAATAAAATACACAATCTTATAAAAATAAAATACACAATCTTATAAAAAAAGTGTAAGTGGTTGTGTGTCTATGTCCCTGTAAATGTAGAGAAGGGTTTCGTGAGGTAGGACCCCTGAGTTATACTTATAGATCACCCGGCTCTCTTTTAAAGGACATGTTAATTTACTAGTTAATAGTTTGAAATTGCATTTAAGTGTAAGCAGAATCTACAAAATTAAAAAGGAAAAATTTAAAGCAATACAATATATTGTTTTTGATAATCATGAAACTGGGGAACATTGCAAATCATAACGCATAATATGTGCTTGAATATATCTACCTATTAAAAGTGCGACGGCTATTTTTTATCGTGCATTATGCTGCATACTGACATGACAGTGGGTAGTAGATGGACATTGAACCTCTGTATTTATCTCACTGGCATTCAATCTTACCGCGCCGCTTTTATTTTTAAACTTAGTTATTTCGTTCAGTCAGTCAGTTCAGTTAGTTAGTTATTTTCGGTTCGCTAAGACTGCTAATAAGTGAGTGTTAGTAGTATTATTTTGCTCTGTGGCACTACACTAGTGAATTGCATGGAATTGGTATGTACTATAGTTCATTGTCTCTAACACTGTAGATCTATTGTTAATTTCATACCTACTTCGGTAACCTAAGTAAATGCTAAAAAATATTTAATTATTTTCTCGGAAAATATTTAATTATTTTCTCTGAAAATATTTATAACTTATTTCCTCTGACGAACGTTTAAAATCGCGTTAGAAATAGGTAAAGCTACGGTTTCCTAGGAGTGGTTCCGCCACATTATAACGGCCGTCATGAAAATCTGTAATTTTCACCAGTATATGACATTAATGTGTCAAAAAACGCTCTGTATTTCGACAGCGATTATTGTGCCCTTTTATTCGGAAACCAACGCTTTCTCGATTTTTTTAAACAATCTGTTTAGTGGCCGTTTTCTTTGCTACTCATGAATTTTCTATAAAACATGGAGATAACTTTACCTCTGCCAAGTTGCATCAACATCAATTTGCACACGTCTTTAGATAAGCGGCAGACGCTAGACGACGTTAATCACACTTTTATTATAAAGGCAAAAGTTTGTAAGTGTATGTTTATATGTTTGTTAGTTCTTCACGCTCAAACGGCTGGACCAATTTTGATAAAATTTTGTATGAAGGTAGCTGACACGCTGGATTAACATACAAGCTACTTTTTATCCCGATATTCCCACGGGATCGACATTTACGCGAGTGAAACCGCGGGGCGCAGCTAGTCAAATATATATTGGAGATCAGAGGTGTGAAGTGGCATAGTAAACATCAAACATACTTATTAATAGTACCTATTTAGGTACCTAGTTTGGATGTGGCAAAATATCTGCAAATATATTCTGTAAAAATCTCACCTTGAAAACTTAGGTGAAGTGAGATGTCATTCACATGCATTGACGTGTAGAAGTGTTTGTACAAAACTACACACAGGCGCGACGCGACACAAAGGCACCGCAAGTCTCGCAACGTGCGGTGCCTTTGTGTCGCGTGTCGCGTCGCGCCTGTGTGCACGAGTCTTTACAGAACAAAAAAAAACGGATGCTAAGGATTGACACCATTAACAGATTGTTACAAACTGAATGTTGAACTTGAGTGGGAGATTTTCCTTTTTAGGGTTCCGTACCAAAATGGTAAAACGGAACCCTTATGGTGAGACTCTTGTCTGTCTGTCACAGCTGGATATATACTAATGTTAACAACATGAACTTAGGAATAGTTTTAGATGACGTTTGCCCAACTATTTTGCAAATAAGAAAGAAATAAATATATATTTTTTGCAATAGGGACTGAAAGGGGGTGTAAAAAATTCGAAGTATATATATTCGAGGTATAGCTATCATATGAAAGAGCGCAATTTGCACATTCTCAAGCATTTTTTCTTTTTTTTAGGCCGCATAGTTTTCGACTTTTGATGATAAATGTAAAAAAATACCGTCCCCGTCCCCCTTATCTCCGAAGTTTGCAAAAAGAAAAATATAGAATAATTCTATGTGATAGAAGTTTATGTAAAGTTTACAGGAAAAATAAAACGAAGTCTCTAAATAGTACACTTTTTTAGAAATCGTCAATAAAAGTTACATTCATTCCACTATCGGTCAAGAGTTGGCGCCGACATAAAACCGTAGTGCACAATGTTAAAATTCTCTGACGGATATAGGCCTCGCCGATGAAAATTTAATAACATAATGATGGTACGGAACCCTCTCGGTGCGCGAGTCCGACTCACTCCTGCCCGTTTTTTTTAGGGTGTATGTACCTTCTCACCTCATAACGTCAGATAGTTGAGATTATTAGTATGTCACAGAGATAATAATGTACAATACACAACCTATCTTATCTATTTTTTTGTCACACCTCTTTTAATTACCTACTTCATATTACTTGTCTATGGAAAATCACAAATCATAATGGTAACATTTTTCAGAACTATCGGCTAGCGATAAAAAATGATACTTCAAAAGACCCGACATGTTAACCTAATAATTTAAATAAATATTAACTTTTGGTAAGATAATCAGATAACTAATATCTGATAAAACCTAATAAGTACTTCCTTGTAAAATAGATAAGAACTCTTGGTGAAAGGTGTTTTATTAGATTTTGCCGTTTTTATAACATTTTATTAGGATATAAATAAAAAAAGTTAAAGTAGGTAGCATAAAGGCTCCTACAAACAGACGCGACGCGCGACGCGAATCGCGCGCGATACAAAGGCACCGCTTGTTGCGCGACTTGCGGTGCCTTTGTGTCGCGTGTCGTGTCGCGCATGTTTGTAGGAGCCTTAATAGGCGCCTTTATCCAGAATAAATCAAGGGCAAAGGAATCAAATTCATTAGTTTTAGTTTAAGTACTGTATGTATCTATGATCGATAAGTGCCTCTCTATAATTCAAACAAATGGATATTTGATTGACAAAAACTTTCCTCCGACTATGTTCTAAATTGAAAAATTGCGCCAATTTAAAGGTCATCGGCCTTGACGTCACACCACGCGACACCGACCAATGGCGTCGTGCCGCGCCCACTATTCATCCAATGGGAGCGCAGAATTGTTTATCGATTCATCTCTGCGTGTTGATAGTAATTGGAGGCGAGATGAGATACGCTCCGGAGGAACTTGCGACTGATTTTTACAGTGAACGATTTCCACTATATGTAGGTATTATTGTTTTGTTAAACGGAAATCTGATATTTATCTATGGAAATATGCGTTTGTTTTGACGCCAAAGTCCCTCCTATTTTGTACAATACCTACGGATGCTCATTAGCCGTCTGAAAATTGTAACACGAATCTTCGGAATTCGTAATTGGAGCCAGAATTGGCGGGAAGTTAGTCATATTCTACGTGGGTGGCTAGCTAGACTAAAGTTTCTAACTGTTGCTGCACTCAAGGAACCGCATTCCAGCGCGTGCATTCCTGGCCCGAGCCGATGCGTTAGCCCACCGGGACTTGCCTTATACGGTACCTAGGTACTTATATATTACCTAGGTTCATATAGGTACTATAAGGACTTCTAGTCCTTATATCATAGGGTCGTTCAAATAAAACGAATACTTATAAATACTGCTATGTAGAATCGGATCTGTAGATTTTTACATCAGAACATACACATGACGGCTCTCCAGCAATAGTCTCTTCACAGTTATTAATTTACTTATTATCAGCAACATTATTGCAAGGAGAATAAAGTTCACAATCATTTTGACAGACTTGTCATTGGCAGCCGAATAGCACCTTAATGGGATGAGAAAAAAGATCACTGTGATTTGGACAGTGATGCAAAATCAGAAGTAAAATAACTGAAAGGATGAATTGGACCTTGTCTCACAATTATGCCGTCCTTATTAAGTATTCATAAAGGTTAGATGGAAACGCTAAATGGCCTAAAATCAATTAAAGGTATAGGACCTTGAAACCATAGTCATAGACATAGATTGAAACAGAATACCGGCCATCTTGGAAACGTTAAACAATGAATATTGTGATAAGTAAATTAACGGCTTGATTAATAAGTTAATGCGATGTTCATTAATTAGCTAAACGTTAGATGCCGATCTTAGGTCATGATTTCTTGCTGTAAGTAACTAAATAGGTAAACTGTACCTAGATAGGTAGATGGAACAAATACCGATAAAGTTAAAGAATTTTTAAAGAAATTCCTTTACCACATAGGGGCACATGTCACCTTTTCGAACTGTCAGTTTCATTAAAAATGTTGGCAATGACGTAGTCGGAAAATATTAAGATGCAAAGAAAAATGAACCTTATGATAGGAACTTGACATATTATTATTTATTCCTTGTCTCTACACCTTGTTCACGTGCAAGTGCATGCACCCATACGTCCATACCATAACTTAAAGTCAAACGAGTCTCCATACATTGTTTCATTCATTACCTAATTGCTCGAGAATTGCCTTTCAAAGGTGCTTTTTGACAGAACACTGATAATTATTTTATCATTGTTCCTCTCAATCAAATCATCTGTCAAACCCTACCATCTAATCTCTTCACCATGGTTGAATGGTAGAGAATGTCTAGGGCATTAAGACCGCTTTTGTAACTGTTTTATGAGCGAAAAATTTAAACACTTCAAATAAGGCTTCTCCAGCCAATCTCCCGTAAACTTATCTAACCGGCGTTTCCTAGGCCTCCCTCGGCGCCGACGCCCGTCTTCGGGCACCCATTGTGTGGCGACAAAATGTGTAGGTAGACTACATACTATTTAATCCGATAATGCAGCTCAGATGGGATTACCATTTTATCCAGACAGCCAAACACAAGATAAAAATTGCAATGTAAATAAAATATGTTAATAACTAGGGATGCCGCGATACGCCTTTTTGCCGATACGATACCGATACCGATACTCTTATAAAAATATCGGCGATACCGATACCGATACCGATACGCTTACTGAATTAAAAAAGGAAGGTAGATTAAATAAAACACAATTAATTAATAGTTTTAGTAATCAAAATTAACATTTATAAGATTTTTATGGAATTAAAAATCTTATTTGCATGGAAAGATACTACGCGCAACAACATTCAACCTAACGAAATGGGATAGATGTGCGAGTGCGAGGCCAAAGCGGGCGGGCGAAACAAAACACTGAATAAAGCGCGGGGTTTCCCCGAGCATAGTTAGTTCGTGCCTCGTTTGCAACGAAATAGACGGGACAACACGCGCGTTTACATTACATTTTTAAAGCGTAAAAGTATCGTTGCACCGGCCATAAAAATATCGCCGATACCGATATATCGGCAAACCTGAAGTATCGCCGATATATCGGTATCGGTATCGGTATCGGATGCATCCCTAAATAACTGACACAGGGGTGACCTCGTGAGATGAATCATGTGAACTTGAAATGCATCATTCTTATCTGTTTTATCTATAACATATCCTGAGAGCGCAGACAATGAGGTTTAGTCACAGACTATAGGTACTTGTAATACCTAAACTAGGTTTCATTAGCACAGACGTCTTTAAGTTAGTCGCAGTCTGTTGTAATGAATCATCATAATAATTATTCTAGTTGTTTTTTTTTTAATCCACATACTTAGTAACTTTTAAGTTTGGATTTTTTGTATTTTGTTTTTTCTGCTACTCTTTATTACACAAATTGTCTAAGTACTTACATCTCTTTTTATGTACTCTCGTATCGCAGGTAGATGCTGGAAGAGATTTTCTTGGAAATAAGCATTACCTTTGTACAGACTCCAGCACATCAAGCTACCCGAAACTGTAAAAATTTCCCAATCAACTTTGAACGTTAAGGCTCCTTCAAACAGGCGCGACACGACACGCGACACAAAGGCACCGCAAGTCGCGCAACGAGCGGTGCCTTTGTCCCGCGCGCGATTCGCGTCGCGCCTGTTTGCAGGAGCCTTTACACTTTAGCGATAAAGTTGAAAATCAATTAAGGAATTTTGACAGATTGTAGTAACTTGATGTGCTGGCGTTTGTACGTATTTTTTTATTCCTTTTTTCTTGTCTGTTCATGTGTGTAAAAAAATATAGAAGTAAATGTGGTGTAAACCCGCATGTCCTAGAACCAAAAATTTCGAAGACATACGACATTACCAACCCGCACTGGGCCCGCGTGGTAGATTATAGCCCACACCCTCACCGAGAGGAGGCCTGTGTCCCACCAGTGGGAATATTGCACGGGAATATTGTAGGCTGACTGTGCTACATAGTAAATCATAAGTTTCCTAAATTGTGACCAGGGCCTTTTTTTATGGGAAATCATCAAATGACCCCTCCCGCTCTGGGTGGAGCGGAAGGGAGTGTCAGACTCTTACTGACTAAAACTCACCAGTGTTCCTTCCTTAGCCCTTTATGTTCCGGGCCAGCGGTAACCATTTCGGACAAACCCGCTGCCCCGGCAGGCTTCGGCCCTGACGGGCCCCTTCACTTGATGCTGGCATCTCTTTAAGGTGCGCATGGAACACATGTGACATGGTGACCCCTTTGTAGGAATATTATCTTTTACATAGTCCATGCATTCTTTCTTTGATCTTCCCCTACTCTTATATTCATACTTACTCAAAACTTCTCAATTTTTTTTCCAAACAATGCGTATTAAAAACAACAATAGGTACCATAATTCTGCCAACAATACTCCGATGCTCACAAAATAACAAAGTTTTGTAGGTCACCTGTTGCAGAGAGGTTCCCCTCTGACTTCTGGGCAATCTGCCAAGAGGTATCTTACCTGTATATATGCAGAAAGCAATGATATATAAACTTAATTTATTTGAAGTCTGCGCAACATGTCTTACTTAGCTTATTAATCGTCATCCCCCCTAGTCACCCCTTTTCTAGCCATGTCATAATTCACATAATAAACAACTTACATACTTTAAGTACCTACTTAAATAAGTAAAAAAAGTAAGTTAGCTCTCAAGAACTCAGGTAGTCGGCTTGAGTTTTATAACAATAAAAAAGAAATACCCATTGATATATTACTTTCCTTTACTTAATAAATCAATGGAAATACAATTTTGTTTTTACTTGGGTACCATATTATACATATATAAACGTGTATTATATAGAGTCGTAAGATAAGATAATTATACATTTTTCTCTGGGTCTTCTACTGCCCCCCTGAAAGTCTCAAACGCCCACGAGGGGCGTTATCGCCCACGTTGAGAACCTATGGTTTCGATTGTTAGGTTAGTATAGTTTAGAATTTAGATAATCACAGGTAAAGTCAAGCTTAAGGAAGCAGATACCTACATCAATATTGTGATACAATATTGAGGATGTTTATCAGTTACCAACAATGGTCGTCTTCGTCTACCGGCTAATAGTGTGAAAACATCCTTCTTTCCAACTAACTACGTTGTATTAGAAGAAAACTATGTATAAAACGTTGTTTCATAATCAATTTCCAACATAACTTCCTTATTTACATGAAAAATCATGTAAAAAGTTGGCTATGTAACCTCTAATATTGTTCTGCCCTTACCCCAATTTATTAGAGTTATTCCGGTCTGATCCCCTGAACCCCTGAAAGAAATAACCAAACAAACGATGAGGGCGCCACTGCGCGATCGCCGTTTGGTCGGCGCCCTCTTAAAGGTGCCTAAATGCTAAATCTAGAAACCAGCATGTCAACGACTCTTACGTCGCAAGTACAAAACGAAACTACCAATAGAAATTGGAACTTCGGTTGCTATTTAAAACCTTAATGTGCACCGAAGTGCACATGAAAGGTTTAAACACTTTATAGGAAATTCAAACTCAACACATTTATTTCAATTAAACCATTTACAGGCACTTTTGAATTGTCAAGAAGTCTGTCAGTCAGAAAATACGAAGCTAGTTAGTTGCCCACTGAAATTGAAATTATTGGTTGGTTTGGTTGAGTTCTGGACGTTAAGCGCGGTTATTTTGGTGTTAGTGCTTACTGTTACCTAGCAGCCTAGCAGTCGATATACCTATAAAAAGAAAGATAAGAGTAAAAATAATTGATTTGCTGAAAATACAGGTTTTGTGAAAACTAAATACATAGGTACATAGGTAGGGTAGGTAACAGATACAGTCGGTAACTGCAATTAGCTAATTACCCACCTTTGCATAAATGGTTGCGATTTATTAGATTACGAATCGATAGAATTTTATAATTCTTTTATATTTCATTTACTTTGATGAAATAAATAAAATACTTATACCGTACTTAAAAGAATTAAAAAATTCTATCGATTCGTATTCTATAAAATCTCAATAATTTAAGGCTCCTACAAACAGGCGCGACACGCGATAAAATCGCGCGCGACACAAAGGCACCGCAAGTCGCGCAACGAGCGGTGCCTTTGTGACGCGCGCGATTCGCGTCGCGATTCGCGTCGCGCATCGCGCCTGTTTGCAGGAGCCTTTATGCAAAGGTGGGTCAGCTAATTGCAGTAACTGACTGTACGTAAGTAGCTTGTCATTTAATTTTAACAAAAAAAACATAGATTTCTGTGTCAATTATATTTATAACATCTTTTTTTTGTACGCAAAATACGCGCATTGACGTGGAGTTGCGGACAAGAGCCCGTTGTACCTATTACCTATTACCTAACATCTATTTTTACACCACATCATCATCTGCCTAGCCTTTTCCCAACTATGTTGGAGTCCGCTTCCAGTCTAACCGGATACAGCAGAATACCAGTATTTTACATGGAGCGATTGCCTATCTGACCTCCACAAGCCAGTTACTGGGTAATACGATAACCCTTGGTAAGACTGGTTGTCAGACTTTCGGGCTTCTGACTACCCGTAACGACTATGAAATATCTACGAATGACAGTCAGGACCAACGGTTTAACGTGCTTTCCGAGGCACGGAGGGGTCTTGATATGTGAAGATGGTCACCCATCCACGGACCAACCGTGGCAAGCGTAGCTTAACCTGATCAATTGACCCGTGCGGCTGTTATTACTTGGCCACAAGCCCTCTCTCCCCCTTCCCACCCTCGAGCATCAACTTTCGACTCTGACTTGAATGATTAGATAAACTTAAATAATGCATTATTCCGGTCAACAAAGTTTATATTTCCTTTTCTCTCAATCAATAGGTTATCAGTAAGGAAAACGTTGACCCTCCTTCCGAGAGTTGACTTACACTCATGAGGTAATGTGATAAGGGCAGACCTTATCAAATCACGTCGTGTAATTATGTGAGTTATTTCTTCAGGTTGTTAGCTCATTGCTATGATAACTGCTTTGTGCTCAACTTGCACTAATTATGATTGGAGTTTTGTTTTTATCTATATATAAGTACATATTAAGTACTAACTTCTGCCCACGTTCGTCTGCGAGAAAAATTATGTAAGTCTAAGTACATACACATTTTGCAGTGACATAACAGAAGATACGTACAAAAGTAAATAAAAATACTTTTATTTTAAATCTCCGAAATCCGGGAATCTTTTTCATATCAAAAAACAGTAATTTTAGTATGTTGCTTGTAGAATAATCTGACAAAAAAATCAGAATGATTGTATGTACGAGTATATTAGTATGGTTTTTATTGTAAAAAGAAAGTTTTCAGAGGTATCTTCATGATTTTTACCATCGTATCAAATTAGTTGTATTGTTTTCAACACACTATCTAACTAGCATATATCCTGAAAAATATCATTATATTGTTCTGATTTTGTTTACTGTAGTCGATCATATACTTTTAGGCATTACAAAACTTGCGTCTTTTGCGCTTAGGTCCTGCCGGTGAGGCTCAAGTGGCTCTGTTATAAATATTTTTCAATGTTAGGTCTCCAAATGCAGACTTTTTTCTTCTAAACAGTGAAGATCCCTTAACAATTTTTGTAATTATTTACCAAACAAAGAAATAAAGTCTTTATACCGTACCACAAAGGATCAAAATCATCTAAACAATTCCTAAATGGATCAGTACCGCCTTCTTATGGCTAACGATTTCCGATCGGCCGCCGCATGCGCATCGCATGTCTTCCATACTAATGCAAGTTCATTATTAAAGTGCAAAGAAATGTAGCCTCTATATGGATAAGCCGTTAATTGCATTTTTCTGTGTAGTACAGTCAGCTTTTGTAGTGAGACAACAAAAAGGTAGGAGATACAGGTTTATCTAATAATAATTGATAGATCATAAGCCGCTTATAACGGAAACTGAATTATCAATCGATACATTCATTCTATTCTACTTCTTACTAATATTATAAACGCGAGTTTGTGTGGATGGATGGATGTTTGGTACTCTTTCATGCAAAAACTACTGAACGGATTTTGATGAAACTTTACAGTAATATAGCTTATACATCAGAATAACACACAGGATTTTTATCTCGATATTCCCATGGGATCAACACTTTTGCGGGTGAAACCGCGGGGCGCTGCTAGTAGATACATATACGCGCAAACTTTAACCATGGATTCAGCACATGATTCTAGACCTTCTAGCGTAGAAATGTTTAAGGGTCACCGCACACGGGCCACCGGCGGCGTCAACCGTGTGCAGCGAGTCCATATAACATGTATGAAAACTACAGGAAATATGCCAGTGGCGTCTTTTTGTGGTTGTGGCCGGTGGCCCGTGTGCGGGGACCCTAAGGCTCCTACAGACACGCGCGACACAAAGGCACCGCTCGTTGCGCGACTTGCGGTGCCTTTGTGTCGCGCGCGACTTTATCGCGTGTCGCGCCTGATTGAAGGAGCCTTTAGTCGTCATCTCGGCAGTCGGCTCCATATCATCTTTCACAAAGTGAATCCATCGTTTGTAGTTTCTTGCCCATTCTTCTCCATACGAACACTACCTTTTAGAAGGGGCGACTAGAATCAATTCTATTTGACGTTCAAGAGTGCCTTTAATGTGCCTATTTGAAATAAATGATATGATTTTGACTTTGTTGATTTGGCCTTCCCCTATCAACATTCGTACCCTTAAGGTGTATAGATGGCTCACTGACCTTGTGCATGTGGGCGGAGCTAAGCGTCCTACGTAAAACGCGTGCGGTGGCGCGCTACACTAAAACGAAATTCAAAGAATATGCAGAAGCGCAGACATGCCGCACGTAGGTCGCCATTTTTGCCTACGATTCCAGAAGGGAATGGCGGATGCAAGACTGATATATTTTGTACTAGCTGTTACCCGCGACTTCGTCCGCGTGGAATTTAAGAAAAAAGTTATTGTTGAGTTCGCAGAGTTTACGATAACTTATTAATTCTGTATTCCGCGTAAAGAAATACCTATGCATGTTTAATGAAATTCTTCTAATATTTCTCCATTTAGTTCTTTTTGATCGTTTTTGCATTTTTAGTTTAATTATTATTTATATTTAGTTTTTCGTATTAGCCTTTTTATATACAATATTTGGTGTACAATTTTCTTGGGCTAAAACAAAAACACTATATTATTATATTATTTATTCAATCAATTTCTATGGAGATTAAGGAATCTTCACGTATAGGATCCACTTATAAACATAACTATACTCCGTTTCTTTATTATGATTTGTTTACATTTGGAAGTACCTAATTAAACGGAGTATAATACAACCTCCCTATTTGAATCGGATATTATTCAATATTTAATTTCATTGGTTTTAATTTTTTTTCGTAAGAACCTTTTTTCTTTTTTTTTCTAAAATAAAAGTAGCCTAAGTTACTCCTTATTCACCTATCTGCTAGTGAAAGTCCCGTCTTAATCGGTCCAGCCGTTTCAGAGATTAGCGGGAACAAACAGACAGACAGACGGACAGACAGACAAAAATTGTAAAAAAAAATATTTTGGTAGGTATATTACAAAAACAGTCAGAAGTCGACTAGCAATCTCACAAAACTATGGCATAGCAATATTAGTACTAATGACCTTCTTCTATAAGAACGTTTGACAACACTACAAATTGGCCACATGATTGTTATTACAAATTTCAATAAGGTTCGTAAGCGTTACGGTGGCCAAAGTGGCTAACACTGTACATCGCATGGCGAACGTTCGGGTTCGAGTCTCACATCAAACATGAAAAATATTTTTTAAGTATTACACGTTTACACGTGAAATAAGAATGCCGAGTTGCTAACCAATAATTATGTTAAATATTCCACAAATAAACGAAGATTCTTTTGTTTTACAATTATTATTTTCAAACTTAGTTGGAAGTAAAAATACTTGCATAGGAAATTGACCCGTTACCTTCTATGAATAAGGAGCATAATCGCGTTTACAATTAATATTTTCACAAACCATTAAAGTAAAAATACTTTCATACGAAATTGTTCCGTAGACTCTAATTGATAAGGAGAATGATCGCATTTGCGAAAACTGACGCGTTGGGTACCTATGTAGTTGAGCGAGTAGCCGTATAAAATACTTTGAAGTCTTGCAATTATTTCGAGTCGGTACCTAGTGTAGGTACGTACTTTGGTATCTGTTTGTTGATGAAAGCTGTTTATTATATTTTATTTTTTGATTAGTTTTTTCTAAGTTATGTTGTTGGTGTAAATGTTTGTACTATCAGTATATAAAAAATGGTCAACAAGAAAATAAACGGAAGGCAATAAAGAGATCTTATTCGACGAAACAAATTGTAAAGTAAGTACCTACTTTTTTGTACACACCATATTTTGTTTGTACAGATTATGACGCGTAATTTCGACATATATTACAACAGCTCGATTGGTCTAGTGGTCTCGTGCGTCACGTCACTATAGTTTAGTCACTAACGCCCGGCTTCAAATCCAAACTTTTCCATATTTGGTTTTTTTTTATTTTCTTATTTGATATGTTTTTTAATTATTATTTTACTTTTTGCCGATTTTCTTGTTTGAAAATTTTCAGACTATATTATTATTGCTTACACTCTTTTGTAAAACACTGTAGGTATATATTTTTTTCCGAATCAAGCTTGGTGGACGTTTTTATTTTATTTTTATTATATTACTCTAGATTCTGAAGAAAAATAACTATAGGAATAAAAATGATTGTTTTTATTAAAATAACAATTACTTATTGAATTATTTTAAAAATAAGAAAAAGAAAATATGCGCATTATAATTAAAAAATAACAAAACAAAAGATAAGTACATTATAATTAAAAAATAACAAAACTAAAGATTATGCCGTCCACTGAGATTCGAACCTGGTGATTACGCAGTGAGAATCCGGACAGTAGAGCGCGGAGGCAATCGTGCATCTTATTCGAGCCGCGAAATTACGCTTCTAAATATAATGGAAGTCGCTCATCGACGAAATCCGCGCGGTGCACCCCGCCAAAGGCGGGGACTATTCGTATCCCACTTCATCTGCTTCACCCCCTCAAATACATAAAAGTCGTCTATTCACCGCCACGTAAAGAAATACCTATGCTAATTTTATTGAAATTCTTCTAATATTTCTCCATTTAGTTCTTTTTGATCGTTTTTGCATTTTAGTTTAATTATTATTTATTTTTAGTTTTTCGTATTAGCATTTTTATATATACAATATTTGGTGAACGATTTCCTTGGGCTAAAACAAAAACACTACTTATATTATTTTATTATTTATCCAATCAATTTCATTGGAAATTAAGGAATCTTCACATATAGGATCCACTTATAAAAAATAAAAAAACTATACTCCGTTTCTTTATTATATGATTTATTTACATTTGGTTAAGTACCTAAATAAACGTAGTATACAACCTCCCTATTTGAATCGGATATTATTCAATATTTCATTTCATAGGTTTTAATTTTTTTTCGTGGGAACCTATTTTCTTTTTTTTTTTCTAAAATAATAGTAGCCTAAGTTACTCCTTATTCACCTATCTGCTAGTGAAAGTCCCAGTCACAGAAATAAATCCGCACAAGAATATGAGAAGGTAGTAAGTAATCAATAAACTCAGTAATGCAAATACCTACTCGTAGATTGACAACTAAGAATGCTCATTTTTTATAAATTAAGGTATTTGAAAACATTTTTTTTTATTGTGAGTAAGTATGTAGTTATTTTCTAAACAGTCAAAATAAAATGGCCTGAAGCGGTTGTTTTAATATTACAAACAGACACTCCAATTTTATTTATTAGATAAAGTTTTAAAGATTTTTATTTATAAGATTATGTATAGATAGATAGATACTTATTAGTCCACTCAACGAATAAACCAAAAAGAGGTGTAGAGTGCGTGAGCTGGGCCCTGAGCGATTTCTTCAGAAAGTTGCTCAGAGTGCTTAGGGAGTAAACATACTAAAAGTCCCCGCGTCTAGGAGGTGAGCCGGAGTGGGGGGTATAAAAATTCCAACTTTTGAGTTTTTCGCTAATATCTATAAAACGGTGCGTCGTCGTAGAGAAAACGTATTTTTCTTGACTTGCTTTGCTTTGGCATTTTTATTTATTTACAAATTATCTTATACATATTTACAAAATAAACAATATAAAAAAAAAACAGTATTTAGAAATGGCACCACTAATAAAGCGTCCATGCGGACAATAGAAATGGGCCCTCTGCAGCGAGCTAATCTATAAACGCATACTGATACAATTCGTTCATAAATATTTGCACTAACACAGCCAAACGCGCGTAGTCGATCGATAGCCGGGCGGAGCAGCGAGCGACACAGCCACCCCGTCTCAGTGCTAACGCACGACTGCCGCCCGCGCCCGCGCAGAGCACCTCTGAACCTATATCTCAAAATGGGGCATTGTCTTTGCAACTGTTGATTGATTTAAAAACGCTATTTCAAATATGTAGTACCTCTAACCACCAATTTTTTAGTGTAAAAATATTTCCAAACATCAAAGCCGTTTAGAAGTTATAAGCAAATGTTAGCGAAAATAGCGTTTTGGTAAATATTTTTTTAAGGCAAAAGTATTAGCCTTATGAAAAAACCCTGTTTCAAAAATGCTGTACATGAATCTATAGCAAACATATATTTTTTACAGACCTTCTAACCAAACCGTTAATGAGTTATAAGCTTCATAAAGTGACCGAGTTACGGTACTAAACGAGAGTAAGGCCCTTAACTGTCCTCACGACATTTTCCTCATTCCTCTGCAACACATGACAACCAATATCCACACAAAATTAAATTAATTAAAACTCTGTCTCCAATAGTAGAAGTTTTGTTATAAGAAGGATTTAAAAATCTTTTATAAAACCTCACAGCTCAATATTATTATGAAGTCTCTAATACTAGGAGCCTAGATCTCTGCTTACCTCATAATCATAATCAACATGTCTAAAGAGCCACTAACAACCAAATATAGGACCATTTTCTATGAACACTTGAAATTATGTAGGTATACTATTCTTTACGTACTTACTGTGCTAATTAATTCATCTACATCGTCTAAATGACTACATAATTGACAAATAAAATTAATAAAATTAACTTGCAAAATAATTGACCTCGTATATCGTGTTAACTGAACTGCTACAAATTACAATACATATGACACGTACCCTCCATGCAAAGTCCAAACATTGTTTTGTTTTGTAAATAACTAATAACTAGTCATCTCGAATACAAAGTTCAAGTTTTGAATTGTCACAGAAAGACTGCATCTTACATCTATTTCCTAACCCGATAGTAAAGTTTGCTATAAAATTTGCTGGATCCAGGAGCACCGCATTATGTAGGCTTCATTCGACTCTTTGCAGAACCATAGGTGATGATAACAAATGCGAAACCACTTCAGCAACCAGACTGATGCATTAAATAAAAGATCTTTACAACGGGCGCAAATAGATTTATTATTGTAAAATACATAGGTTATAATTATCCAGTATATCTTGGCACTCAATGGCGGCGCCGTTTTCCAAGCCAAATGTCAACATTAAATCAAATCTAGTACATTCATTGTGGTTCTTCAATTCGTCATCAGCCAAATACTACTGGCTATGTTTACGTAACACTAAGACCGTATCGTGTTACCTAGCAACGGGGTTGTGGAGGACTACTGCATCCGGTTAGACTGGATACTGACCCCAACATATTTGGGAAAAGGCTAGACAGATGGTGATGATGTTTACGTAACACTACGTAACAGCGATGCTATTCTGTAAAAATCTCACCGTGAAAACTTAGCTGAAGTGAGCGTGGAGTGAGTTGTCATTAGTGTCAATTCCTAGCAAAAACAAACTCACTTCATCTATGTTTTCACGGTGAGATTTTAACAGAATCGACCGGCAGTGTTTGACATTTCTCATCACATACCTACCTACTTTGTGATGGGTTCATGTCTATTGGTTCATGTATATCTTCAAACATGTTTCAATGAGAGGAAAAAAGTAAAAGTTGGTGGTCAGTAAGAATTAGAGAGCGCAAGACTAAGTCCTGGATAGTTCACGTGATAATTTCCCATAAAAGGCCATCCTTTGCTAGTTAAGTAGTAATTAGTACATGCGTGTGAAAGCCAACTGGACTTTGAGGGTCGCGTCACAACTCACAACACGAACTTCAAGTCGTTCCTGGTGCCTATTCCGACACATCATCTCGAGAAGTTCCTCAAGGAAGAGTCCTGGCCGAAAGGGTACTTTGTACCGCCGGTTTCGTGGCTGGATACATGACACCAGTCGAAACACGACGCAGACACTTCGTGTGCGTTAGTTAATATTGTATTTTGTGTTTACATGTACCTTGATGCCTGAAATAAATGAATAAATAAATAATTTATTTAACTTATCAAAATACCCTACACTAGTATACTCGTAAGAACTTATGAGAATATTTGAAGTCCATTTAACTCTTGAAGTACGTCCGATACACCCTGAACGGTCAGCCCCGTTACCACCAAAAATATGTTGCTAGTCAGCAATAGCAACTAATTTTACCACAGCTTCTACGCTTTAGTGCGGATCCAAGAGAAGAAAAATCAATTTTCTAGTCACACCTTCTAAATCCCTGTTTCTTTCTTCCAAAAGGTGTGGGCCTCATCACCCGTAAAGCTGCCAACGCTGTCACTCCCACGGTGGAGCTCCGCAAGGACGGAGACAACTACAACCTGGTCACGTCGTCCACCTTCAAGACCACAGAGTGCAAGTTCAAGCCCGGTGAAGAGTTCGATGAGGAGAGGGCTGACGGCGCCAAGGTAAGATTCACCGACATCTTTTACCTTACGCTAAAAAGTCACGACCAAATTATCGTACCCTAGGACACTACTCTCCAATCAATCACAGTTTATTTGTTATTAAAATCAATCGATTATTATTAGAACATAATTAGGTATATTGATTGAGTACAATTAACCATGGTAAAAATAACAAAATTAAATTCTAACTTAACTAAAACTATACAGAAACTAAAAAATAGCGTCGAAAAATTCATCCGCATCGCTGTCGACTGGTAATGTAACCAAGAGACTGGCGGCATTACCAAACGGTATGGCGATGCGTAGCCTCTGGCCAAGGTAAAAGCCAGCCCTTGGGTTACGGGAAGTGTCAACCAGCCGTTTAGAAATTTCTTTAAAAAGACCATGAGCACTCATTTTATTTGTTAATAAATAGGTATCTACTAACTTAAATTCCAGTACCTACATTGCCAGTGAGATTCATAAAGGCTCCTTCAAACAGGCGCGACACGACACGCGACACAAAGGCACCGCAAGTCGCGCAACGAGCGGTGCCTTTGTGTGGCGAGCGAATTTATCGCGTGTCGCGCCTGTGTGTAGTTGCCGTAGTCAGGTAAAAATGTACGGCAAATAACCACTGGTTTGTCACTTTTCATAAAAACCTCTCTGTTCAAGGCATATTGTAAACTAAATGTGTCTAGGTCTACCTACACACCAAAGCTTAGATTTAGCCGCCGCTAATTTTAAACAAAAGTTGTCAGACTTTCAGAGTTGTAAAGTTCTGAAGCGGCAGGGCTTTGATGTTTCACTTTTTTAACTGTGGAGTTTCAGATATCAGAGCATAAAACTTGTAAGGATATCCCAAGTTAACAACGAAACAACTATTGTAGTAGCAAAGTCTAAACTTTTCTCATTTGAAATTCCAGGTGAAGTCTGTGTGCACGTTCGAGGGCAACACTCTGAAGCAGGTGCAAAAGTCTGCCGACGGCGTGGAGATCAGCTATATCAGAGAATTCGGACCCGAGGAGATGAAAGCTGTAAGTATAATATACCATCAAAGAGTATTAGTAGTCTTCCAGACCCTATTTCGTGGCCAAGGCGACCAATCTCAACTGAGACTAGCTTTCGAAGCGGGAGATATGTACAATTTCTTTCGCACACAAGTGTATGCGGTAGACACAGGTGCACTCCCTCTTCCCTCACTCTCATTGTCCGATGGGACGGCACGCAATCCGACACGTCGAGAGAGAGATCAGGCGCAGGACCAAAGTCAAAGTCAAAGCATTTATTTCAAATAGGCACATTAAAGGCACTTTTGAACGTCAAAAATTACAACAAATAGAATTGATTCTAGTCGCCCATTCCAAAAAGTAGTCCATCAGCTTAACGTGGTTTCCGAGACACGGGTACTCCCGTGACACGGGTCACACCGCCATCAAATAAAATGTCCATATCATTACATCTGTGAATTGTGTTAAATAAATAAATGTCATACAATAAGCAAATAAATTTTACACTGCAGTAGCCGTGTTTGACATAAGAAAGAACCAAATTATACGGCTGTCGCCGTACTGTCATCCATGAACTTTTCAAATACGGTTACAGCCGTTACCGCGCCGGCACGTGTTAAAGAAATAAAAACGTCGATAAAAAAAATTCTAAAGACTAGCTGTCTATAAGCTGTGTATAAGCCTTCAGCGATTACAAACTGGACGTCCACAGTCTTAAAAGTTACCTGACCAAAGAAGATTGCATTGTTATCGTCTAATTGTGCCGTAAACTCGAAAATTATACGGTTGTTGTAAAATTGGACAAGCTTGATATCAAATTGATTTTACGGATTCCTACGAATGTTTGTTTGTTTTTGTTGTTATTTTAATAATTATTATTCCGTTAGTATAAGGCTTGGTGAGTTCAACGGAATTATCGTAACATTGCCTATTTAAACATCTGAGCAATAACTCCCACCATAGTTGGTCCATAAAGAAATGGAACCTCGTAGCGTGGTCGAGAATTTAATAGTTTTTAATCTTTACAAGAAACGTTCTTATTCTAATAAATATATTATTATGAGTTTTGTTTTATTTGGACCTTTTAGCTATTACTATAAAGGCCCTTCCCTTTTTGCACTTCCCTCGATCTGAAGACGTCCAGCTTATCCCATCACTTTGTTTCTGGCTCTGCCACTTATAGGCGATTTTTTACTAGTAACATCTGGGGGGCAATTCGTTCACAGTCTGATCTGTCTCAATCTGTCAAAAATACCTTTAATCGCCCTACATTTTTGACAAGTTTTTGATATTTGTTTGTCGCCAAGATGAGACTGCGACTAAATTTTGAACGTTTTAAATTTCGAGAATTGTCCTTCTGTTAACTTTTACATCTTGGAATCTAGCCGTAGAGTTATCTATCACTATAGGCTTCGTCTATATGTCGCTGGCACGACAGTTATTTAATTTTTTTTTTGACCCAAATCTTCGCCACTGCCACGAAGTTATCGGTGGCAGCGCAGAAACCACTTTGGCTACACATTTTAGGGCACAAATGGCAGGATAGGAGGTGTTGCATAGTTTGTGACACAGCTCCACATCCACAACCTGCTGCCGTTACGTCGAGGTATAGCCCCCACTTTACCAGGTTCGACTTACATCTTCCCACTTGGGTTCGGAGACGGTTCAGGGACTTCCAAGTGGACCAGGGAAGGTTACACCCTGCAGAAAGATGCTCGTATGGTGGTAGTTAGTGAGTAGGCGGGGGAAGATACCACGTAGGCTACCTATGCATGTCAAGTGTGCCTTTAAATTAGGATGCATCATGCACCTCTGCATCATCTATAATCATCCTATTATGGTAGACAATAGGACAGTAGCATATAAACATATTAATAAAAATGTTTATCACCTACTTAATCCCTTGATTATACGTTATTAGTTCGCTTGCCAGGTGCATCTATTGATTTATGCATTGCACAACTGACCCCGGATTCTGTAAGCCTGAACAAGTTGCTTTCAAATCTCATTTATTATGATAAAAATGATAATTAAATGATAAATGATTTTATTTTTGTAAGTAGGTTTGCACAAACACTTTTACACGTCAATCAAATATTTTTTAAACTAGATGAGGTCGGCGTTTCCTATCTGACTACTCTGAGAAGAAAGGTCGAAACAAACTCAGAGGTCATAGTCTCTTTTAAAGTCCAGACATAATCTTGGTCAGGTTATATGAAGACCATGTAGGTCGATGTCTGAAATGGTCTTTTGAGGAAAGAACCCACACAGATTGAGAGGACCTGTCCAGTCAGTGCACGCATTTGTCAGAAATCGTGCAGCTCAACTAAACGTACTATTAAACTTACACATACTATCTTTACAGGATGACCCAATACAATAGTGGTTTGCAAACACACACCAAATAAATTGAAAGATCAACTTACGGCTAATACTTAAAAATCTAAACTTTTAAAAATAAAAAGCAACACTAAACTCTATTAAAATCACAAGCTGAAGTCATACAACAGAATTATATGGACCTACATAAGTAATAATTATCAAACTAAACTTGGTTTATGCAGTATGCTATAAAATCTTAACCTAAACCTTCTTGAATAGAAGAGTAATAACATCGTTTGTGGCGATGCTTGAGGAAGAAGCCGAAGTCAAGCCAATGATAATCAGGGGGCCTAGTCTCTAAGTCCGTCAAAGAAGATACGGGCCCCTCCGTCCCCATAGAGCCGTAGGGGCCCGTATCAAGTAAAAAGTAAATTAATCGGGTGTACTTTGGACGGGCAAAAACATATCGGGACTAGGGACATCTGTCAAATCAAATGTTGTCATTCATTCTTAGAATGAGCCCCAAATTAATCTTACATCCGTCCGTAAAAGATACGGAGTAGTAATCGCTCATAATCTTCGGCCAAAACTACGAATTTCGTGATTAGGGAGTAAACTACAGGATTCGAGCGGGCCCATTTTAAAATGAGTACCTAGTTGAGACAAACCCAGGTACATCATCGCTTGTAGGTATTCCCCGTTAGTCCCAGATTTTGTCAGTTATGTTTAAAACAATGTTATAATCATAATATCTCTTTTCCAGGTGATGACCGCGAAGGACGTGACTTGTACCAGGCTCTACAAGGTCCAATAAACTGCTTCAAAAGACTGCGGGGCGGTGCCCTACCTGTGTCTACTCTGCACAACTATAAATTATGTCTTTAGGCTACTAGCGTCGTATACGTTCGAATTTGGTTCGTAAACATCATGAAATAAAAGTTATTTTTCTATTTTCATTGTATTTGCCAAAGTTTTCTAACGCATTCGCGTATCGTCTTCATGTTTTCAACTGTTGTATAAGTTTTTCAGTGCATATTTAAATAAAAAGGTTTTTTTTTGTAAATGTTGGGTTTTTATTTTTCCTTACTTGGGTACAGACGCCAGCACATCAAGCTACCCGAAACTGTAAAATTTTCCCAATCAACTTTGAACCTTATGGTTTAGCGATAAAGTTGAAAATCTATTAAGGCGTGGATATATGTGAAATGGGCTTCATTTAGGATACATTAGAACCTTTTTTTTCCGTAACCCTTACAAGAATTTTTTTCAAAAAAATATATATTAATCTACACAATATAAAGCATGTCCTCTTCGCTTCAAAAAAAATAAAAATATATTTGAAATGTCATAAATAAATACGCAAAGTGACCTCTGTTTTTGTAACTTACTACCATTTTTCTCCTAAACTATCAATCACAGGATCTTTTAATTGCCACCAATATATTATATTAAGTAATGCCGAGGGGACCTTCGGCTTATTTTTGCCATTAACTTTCTTAATTATTTATAATGAATTTTTTTACGTAATCGCTACTCGCAAATCGCGTAGCCACCCCTCCGGCGCCCAATAAATCAGTGCGGGACGAGACGCTGTGCTGAACGGACCTGTGACACTTTTCTCCGCAAACACACTTTGACGACACGGTTGGCGCAGTGGCTGAGGGATTGACTGCGTTGCGTGTCGCGGGTTCGATTCCCGCACGGAACAAATATTTGTATTGCCTACAGGTAGTTGTTCCGGGTCTGGCTGTTTGTGTATGTGAATTTAAATGTTTGTAAACGCACCCACGATACAGGAGTAATTCCTAGTGTGGGGCAACGTTTTCTTTAAAAAGAAAGAAAGAAACAAAATTATTGTCGGTAGCCCAACCAATTAGATTTTTTTTGGTTTTATATGTATATAGTGTGTGTAAATATTAGGTTATTTTAGTGTTTAATTAGGTATAACGTTGTAAATACATAATAATTACTAGTTGTCGTTAATTCTTATTGAAAATAGCATACCTACACGAGGAGATTACAAAGAATAAAACACTAAGTACCTACTTAATATTTTATGTACTTGTTAGGTAATGAAAAAAAATGCACTGTCCTTCAAAACTTAGTTGATACCATACTTATAGAATTGCAGTAGGTATACAGTATACACAAAATTAGTAGGTATACGGTACAGACTCTATAACATAAACTAATACGAAAAGCGAATTAGGTATTTATTACTTAACCATAAACGGTGAAAACTAAAAAAATTTCTAAACTAGGTAAGTACGCAGTTTACTAAAATTATTCTGAGAATCCGATGCCCAATCGAATTACACGGTTAACTTTATAAAAATAAGGTCTTATTTCGGTCCAATATTTTCATAGAAAAGAGCACCTCGCAACTAATAATGAACTCTATTTCGACGGGAGAAACGTTTTATTATTCTGTTCGTATTGTCTGCCTTTGTAGAAGCCGCTAGCTATCGCCAATCCGCCATTGTCACACAAAAATGTTTTGAAGGGCACTATTATTTTATAAATCATTTATGGTTGATATTTCGGTATTATGAACGTAAAACTATGTCAACAAAAAGTATGAAAGTACCTAACGAACATGGATGTTAAACATTTTGTCAATTTTATTTTTATAAAGTTTGTGTAGATATCTACAACATTATTTTTAGGATATGTGAAACCTGAATATAGTTTGTTCAGAATCAGTAACTGAATCGATTCCAATAATTTTTACACCCATGTTATATTTTGTTCCAAAAAAGGCTGAAGTGTCGTTTATGCAATATGATTTTTGTAATCGATGGAAACAATAGTCCAGAAAAAATTAACCTAAATACATGTGGTGTGATTGGTGCAATAGTTGCAGGATGTGGACACGATCAATTTCAAGAAATTACATCACATTTGGCCTAAAATGTACGACTATCATATGAACATTTTTTTTATATACAAGTTTTTAATATGGAATCCTCTGTTGTATATGAACATTGTAAACAAAAAATTTAATTTTTTCATATACCTACAATACATATTATGTTCCATGATTTTTTATTTTCCTTTAATTCTTCTGCAATAAGTTTTACCAATGTAATTATAAGTAATAGATTTTTTCAACTAACAGTTTTAGTAGTCTGACAACGGTATAATTTTGTTGTCATGGTAACACAACAGCAACATCATATACATTTTGTTAGTATAATAGAACCCTTCAAAATCACGCAAATTGGCTATATTATAGGTAACCCGGTCTCGGAAGGATGGACTCAGATTGACAGTTTTGGTAAATCTCACCGGTCCTTCCAGGTTCATAATTTCCCAGATTTTTTTAAAGTAAGTAGTAAATTTTATCGAGTAAATCAAGATATACAATGGTAACATGTAAGTCTCTTCATCATAGTTAAACCTAAAACGCGTAAAAACTATAAATTATACAATATACATAATTATATTTTCCAGACATTCAAAAGGTTTTACACCTCTGCATTAGATACAGCTACTGGAAGCGATAGCGATAGATAGCATGCGGCGGGCGGCGAGAGCCGGGCGTGCGTCGGGCGCTACGATGAAAGATTATAGCACAAAATTATATTCGCGTTGCACGAAGTTATTGTTAGGGGTGGGGAGGCGCGCGCGGGGTGCTTTGTCTTGGTAACGCCCACATGACCAAGGTTAATGGCGTAGATCCAGCTCTTAAGAGCGTTATTACAAAACCGAAGTGCTCAGTTTTAGGTAAATTCGACGGCGCGCGGCAGCAGATGCGCACGTGTGCGTCTAGGGAAGAACGCTATGCACACATACAAACCGCTATGCGTCGGACGCCAGGATCAAACCAACAAGAGCCTTCGTTTTCAAAATAAATTAAATTACTGTTATTATAGTTCATGAAATATTATTTGTACCGATGAGTGTTACCTACAACGGTTTGAGTTACAATAGGGTCATACAAATTTACTTCACTTTTAATTTTTATTTTATACCACTAAAGTGACAAACTAGCATACGGCCCGCTTGATGGTGTGTAGTTACCGCAGCCTAAAGCAGTGTTGCCAGTGACAGATAGTGAAATGTAACATGAGAGAGCTCAAAAAGTAACATTTTCACGAGAAAAGTAACATTATCTTATTTTTTGTGGAAAACGACTAATAATAACATGGCACTTTATTACATAAAAAAAAGCTGTCCCCTTAGTAGGCTTCGAAAGAATCGTAATAACAAACTGAACTGAACCAACACGGATGCCACTACTAGGCTGTCGCTCACTCGCCTAAGTAAGCGGGATGGGTCATTTAGAAATTCACGCGAGTGAGTGAATATGCGATACGACAAACGAAGTGAAAAATTTTCGCGCTGTCGTCGCGTCAGAATTTGGTCACAAAATCAAGACAATCAAGTGCGCCAACATGACGAACGAAACCTTTCTTGTATGCGTTCCGTTTCATGTTTATTTTTAGTAACATTTTGAGGCGTGTAACATGGAGGTAACATGAGAGGGTCAAAAGTAACGTAAAATGTTACAAAAGTAACATACTGGCAACGCTGGCCTAAAGACGCTTGCATTGCCAGAAGCTGCATTACTTGCGCGTTGCCAGCCTCTAACATTACTTACAAATACTTTTGTGCTACTTTTATAAATACTTTTTGTACCTACTTTTTTTACGAAGTTTAATATATTATGTAATTTATTTAGCAGGTAGGAAGACATTTTAGTACTTATTTATAGAAATAAATGCAATGTGATGTTGTTTCTACAGTTTGGATAAAAATCGGTTGTCTGTAAAGTCGGTTTACGGACGATAGTTTAACGTGACAACGTCATAACAAAACATTAATGAAATTGCCGAACGCGGAGGCCGATTCGGCAGCGTTCGACATCATCTGTCTCTCATCGCTCGTTCCGCGCTCTCGCTTGCACTTCAAGCCGCCATGGCGTACAACGCTACAGCAGAGCAAGGCCGCGAGGTAACGCTACATGAGTCATGTTTTTTTCGTGTGTGCAGCCAGCTTCATCGATTTATTAGACGTTGTCACGTCAAAAAAGTCAAAAGAAAATAAAAAAGACAAATCAAAAGTCGTTTTATTAAAATTAAAAATTACAACTGTGAACTTGTAACGGTTCATGAGACACTAGCAGACAGACGGACGGTCGGACATCGGAGCCTTAGTAATAGGGTCCCGTTGGCACCCTTAAGGTACGGAACCATAAAAAACCAGTATAATAATTGTAAAATAATTAAAATAATATTCTCCGAAGCGGCATAGACCGTGCTTTCCTCGAATCTATGATTTCAGGAAGCACGCACTCCTCATAAAATTCTTACCGCTGAGCTTCTCTTGCGCGTTTCAAATTATCGGCCAAAACCTTTTTTTTTTATTTTGACAGCACCAAAAGTTCTATTTTTTTCTATTTTGCCCATTATTGTGAACTATTGTCTGAAAATAATTAATTAAATTAAAGTTGGAGATAAATAAAAAAGTCAGAAAAATTAAAAACTACAACTATATTTACGTATGTTTTTTTTCTATAATTATATTCACGTTGGAACATCATAGGAAAATAATTATATTATATACATTACAATCAGAACATAACTAATTAAAAAAAAAAACTCACTTGTATCAAAAAGTGTTGGTCGCTTTTTATTCGTGGCGAATTGTCGAACGAGATCACGTGACGGCAGCAGCGAGTGAGCGCTACGTCCTCCCTCTGAAAGCGCTCGGCGCGGACTAAAGCTAAGACCGTGCATCCCGAGATTTATATTGATAAAAAAGCATTGCATAAAACAATTGCTTAAAAATATTATTTTACTTCAAAATAGAGTATTTTTTTTTTTCAAGCAAGGTGACAAAGTAACCTTAGTTATTAAACACTTTTTGTTTGAATTTCTATTAAATATTCAGAGATAAAAAATATCATTTCGGCTGAAAAAATATCATTAACTCTCTGTTTTACGGAATTATTTTTGGTTTATTACTGTATTAAACATAATAAATTGATGTATGCATACCAAAGTAGAAGATACAGTTGTACCGTGGACATTTTTATAAATTATTAAACTATTATATCTTCGATGTAACAGAGCATCGCGAGATGCCCGAAATTAAATTTTTATGAAACAGCCTTTGCAGGAACAAGTTTTTTACTGATTTATGTAAACAAACTGAAATATTTATTGAATGCGCTCCCAAAAGAAGGAATTAAACTTTCTCGGGCATGTATTTTTTTTACTATTGTGACTTTAGTTAAACCATAATCACAAATCAAAACTCGAGTCAAACGCTCTAAACAAGAAAAACTTGTGATAGCGCTCTTAAGGTTGACAGATTGTAGTAGCTTGATGTGTGCTGGCGTCTGTACATAGTTATTACCTACATTATAAAGCATAATCGGCCTATAATATTCTCACTGGACACAGGCGTCCTCTGTGAGAGGGAGTAGGCCGTAATCTACCACGCGGGCCCAGTTGGTGAATGTCACGTCTTCGATTTTTTGGTTCTAGGACATGCCGGTTTCCTCACGATGTTTTCCCTCACCCACAATGTAAAGCGCCTGTCTGGGTTCGAACCCATGACCTTACAACTCGTAAGTCGGGGCCGTGGCGCCACCACTGCTCTCTCTCTAAAATTATTTACCAAAAAATACTTAGTAGTCGGTAGTACCTACCTACCTACTTTATACTCGCTTCACATGAATTAATGATTCATTAAACATGAATGTGGTTAAGTTATATATATAAAGGAACGTAGGTAAAACTGTCAAACATTATCCGCATTCTTTTCCCCGGAAAAAAATGTGAATAACGCTTTACCTACTTGCCTATGGTACTTCAACGCTGTCCCACTCCTGGATAAAGGCCTCCCTCCACTCCTTCCATAGATAATATATTTCTATGATTTTTCCATCTTTCGCGAGCCCGCGCATCCTCCTTCAACTTTTGACGGAAATCATCCAGCTCGTCCCGCCATCTCCAACGTGGTTTTCCGCGACCGGCTTCAGTGTCTCAGGGCACCAGTTCTGTGCTATTTGGACCCACAGTTTGTCCGGCATGCTTCAATCCCATTTAAGTTGGGCAGCCTTTTGAGCCACGTCAGCATGGGCGTAGCTAGGGGGGCAAGAGTGGGCAATGCCTACTCTAGAAACTTCTTTGCCCACACCAGATAAATCGTCAGTATTGAAGAATTACTTACGGTTTAATTGCTTTTTATATAGAGCCGTACGTACATATTGGCCAAGATGTAAGGTTTGTTGAGTCCGGGGCTGGGATTATTTATTACAAAGCGTCTTTTTTGATCTATCATTAAATGGCTGTGGTTAGTTCAGCTGGACGGCTGCCCCCCTATACAAAATCCCTAGTTACGTCAATGCACGTCAGCCATATTTGTTTTGGAGCGCAGTATTGTGTTTCGAACCGAAAGCTAAGTTTTCAAACCCAACATCAAGATGTGAGTGAATAATGTAAAATTTCTTTAATAGATTTCGCTCAACTTTGTCGCTAAAATATAAGGTTTAAAGTTGATGGGGAAAATTTGACAGTTTCGGGTAGCTTGATGTGCTGGCGTTTATACATACAATAAACTCCTACCGATTGCTAAAATCTATCACGGAATCCTGTATGTTCAAGTTTTATATTATTTTAGGAAGAAAAAACATAAACATCATAATTATCTATCTATACTAATATATTAAAGCCATAGATATAAGAAAGTTTGTTTTTACATTTCTATGAATAAATCTGAAGAGTTTGTTTGAACCCACATATCTCTAGAACTATCCGTTTGAGAAAAATTATATGCGGAAACCATTGTATCAAGCCGAAACCTTTCGAAATACCTACCAGCATTTAAAAAAAGAAGCATTACAGCACTTTACAGCCGCAACGGGTCGCAGCGCATCGGTGCGACGCTGCATGCAGTTAGCAGCTGCAAATAAAACAAAGAAAACTGAAAGGGTTGATAATTTATGAAATAGTCATAATTTTAATGATTATATTTCTGTAAACTCATATTTGTCCCAACCCAAACTATAATTGAATATCATTCAGGCTGTTACTTGACCGGGGCAGTTAACTAACGAGATAAATATATTCTATTCATTCGTATGGAATAGAGCCATCTAGCAGCGAGTAGTCCTACTACTATAACGTTTCTGCAAATAACGACATCTAGTACCGATGTAATAAATTATTATAGTAGCTGTTCATCCAAATTGTTACACTACTTGATGCTAGATGTCACTTTATCATTTATAAAACAAAAAAAGAAAAATGTATCATTTATAAAATATTTTTCAATAATTAAAACTGAAAAACAAAAAAAATACAAATTTGGCTGATTGTAATAAATTTATCTATTGCGAGTAATGAATTACTTAATTTTCTTAAAATAATTAGGTACAAGGTTACAAGGTAGATCTAATAGGCATTCCTACGAGATTCCTATCCTACAGTAGGAATTTTTGACATTTGGGGTTCCGTGAATAAAACAGGGATCTGCAAGTACTTGCACATCCATCTGTGTTTCAGGTTTAAAATTATCTCTCTTTTATACAGTATTTTTATTTCATTTTACTATCCTGCCTGCAGTGTCAAAGTTATGTCCACATTTTTCTCACTTTGACAACAGCGCACAATCACTATTCTTGTATGACAGGTTTTATACAATAAAATTCTATAGTCACCGGCACCACTTGAACTCCGCACGGTTACCTCAACTTTTGAATTTGATCGGGCTATAGAGGTTTTGCGGGCGTTGCTCGACGCGTCCCGCTGCGTGTAGGTCGTGTTTAGTTTATCCGTACCGTGATAAAAGTGGATACGTTCGCATTTTGCGGTGTACGGAACGCGATTTTAACAATTATCGATATTATACGACATCTGTCAAAGTAAACTATTCCGGAATTCTGTGTAAACGATGAGTTTCGTGTAATATTATTAGTCTAAAACAACAAAATTACAATGCCGGTGTGATAAAAGTGTCCTTTTTCGTGTATTGTTAAATGTATGTGGATATAATGCCTGGAATTTGTGATGTGTATTGTGTGTAACCACAGTTTGGTGTGTGAGGATTACACAGTTCCTTATTTGGATTAGAAATACGCACAAGTGAGTAAATATTTACACTAACCGCTTACGAAATATTACGAAGGTTACAGTCGGGGATACTTTTTTTACGAACGATTACTTACTTAAAATTTTATTTATCGAACATGTAGGTAGGCTGTAGCGTCTTACCTTGGGCAACTTACCTGATACATATTTAGAAAAATTTGAAAATAAAAAAACAGATACTGATTCCTAAGTGTTGGCAGTTCCGAAAGAAAGTTTAAAAAAAATTGGAAATTAAAAAAAACCTACACCTTAGCTCCGCTTTTCCTGTGCTAAGTATTTTTTGAACTTTTAAGTTATAAGCTATAGTAAAATTTTACTGTACCTTATGTATTATTGGGTTTGGTAGGTAAGTAGATTCTTTAGATTTTGTCACTAATGGAAATCAATCAATAAAACTTTGGAAATAGATAGGTACTTACCTAAACCATGCTGCATTCTTGGATTTAGCCTGCTTATTCTTATTAAAATTCCCATGGAGTTATCATCAATAATAAAATATTATAAATACCTACAAATAAGTAGGTAATTTAAAATGTGTTTTTTTATGTTTAGACATCATCATAGGTATTAAGTAATTCAAGGTTGGCATTTATTATGAAAGACTTATTTTATATAAACTTACATATTGTACCTACTTATTTATTTTATAATATTTCACACTAAAATAGATAGATTTATGTAACAAAATTTATTCCTTAGCTTATTGAATGAATTAGAAAAAAGTTGTAATAGTACCTATATGAAAAAGTTATCTTAGCATTATTAATTTCAGTAGACTGCAGACTACTAGTCCTGATCAGCTTTATCAAAGCCTTCTGCTGCTGGCCAGAATAAGGTCCATTCCAGAAGGAAGACCTCTTTTGATAAATTACCTTCTCAACTTTTTTTTTTTACTTTTTTATCTGTAATTGGTATGGTGTAGGTACTTAATAAAGAGTATCCTATTATTTTCTTCTTAGAACTTCCTTTTACAAGAACCATAAACTGTTTTTTATATTCAAATAGATTATCTTAATATTTAACTTATCATACTGCACTTTAAAAATACTTGCTACGAGCATTTGTTAATTTTTAATGAATAGCAAGGAAAATGTGTGTTAGGTAAGTATGTCATTGATGTAGATATTTATAAACAAGAAATATTTATAAACAGTGACAACACAATGAGTTTAATTATAAAAAATATTTTGTTTATGATCTCACTTCAAATTTAAATACTTAGCATGTGAATCTACCTTTAAAATAACAAAGTACTTGGAAGGACTTAGGAGGGTTGGAGCCCTTTGTCCAGCTGTGAGACAGTAAGGGCAAGTAAAAATAAAACCACACTATTATTTCGCTAGCTACCCAAGGTTGCGATTATACCTACATCCTAATGGAACAACTTCATGTAGGTACTAGTATAAAAAGTATTATATGTCCTTCTCTAGTTCGTCCTCCATCTGCGTTTGTGTTTCCGAGTGCATACAACCCGAATCTCTTCAAAGTAAGAGTGAACAGACTTCTTCTGGGTAAGCTCCCTCCATCGTAGACTTTGTCTGTGTCATCTCTGACCTAGATTAGAGTCAAGAGCAAACCCATTTCAAATAAAAAAATAAAAAATTACCTTCCAACTGTTGGGGCACAGGCCTTCTGTCTGTGAGAGGGAGTAGGAGTTTGTGTTTAGGCTCTGTGTAATATTACTACGTTTTTATTTAGTGTAATTTGCAACTTTTACAGTAGGTAGGTACTAGACAATACATCAACATAATTATTATTAATGACACTATTGTACCAAATAATAATAAACAATATGTACAATATCCAATTACTTACATAATTAATTACAATTCTAGATTATAGTAAGTATACAATTTAACATAGTCTATAAGAATACAAACATTCCATCTTTATCACACTACGGTACAGACGCCAGCACATCAAGCTACTACAATCTGTACCAAATTTCTTTAATAAATTTTCAACTTTATCGCTATTAACATTAGGTTCAAGGTTGATCAGGAAAATTGTACGTTTCGGGTAGCTTGATGTTCTGGTGTCTGTACCTGCTTTACTAGAAATTATATTACTTCTGACATGCACCCGTTGATATGATGTCCAATGCACTGACATCAACCTGTGTGAGGGTCACAGGAAAGTTAATAAACCCTCATATTATGTCATCTAAAAATAAAATGCCACCATTAAACTTAATTGTTTTATATCTAAGTAAACGAAAGCATTGCTTTTTAATTAATTTTGAGAAGTCATTCGCAGCTAAACTGTCATGCCTTTTTTTTTTCTTAAGATTTTTTTGAGAAGAAATTGGTCATTCATCTGCTTCTGTTTTCATTGCCAAAAATAAACGTAAGTATTCAAAAAGAAAGACTAGTTTGTTGCCAAGAGTTCACCCCTGTGGTGATAAGAAATTATCCCAATGGAACATAGGTACTACTGGAATTAAAAGTATCCTGTGTCCCAACCCAGGTCCTGGTCTAGCTGTGTCCCAAATTTCATTGAAATCCATTCAAGGCGTGAAAAAGTAACAGACAGAGATACTTACTTATGTACTTTCGCATTTATAATATTATATGGATACATAGGTATAGTATGCAAACTTTTTAAAAAAACAACATGGGCATACCCATCTATACTTCTGTACTAATATTATACCTAAATAGGTAAAATTTGTTTGTATGTCAGGGGTAATCTCCGGAACTACTAATCGAATTTGAAAAATTCTTTTTGCGGTTGATAGCCCAATTCTTGAGGAAGTAACAGTATTTTTCGAAATTGTTCTCTACTAACTTTTTATCCTACTTATGCGTATGAAGTTTCATTAAAATCGGTTCATTCATTTCGAAAACGAAGGGCTTGAAAGTTTGTTTGAAATGCCGTACGGCGGCGGCGTAAACGCTCTGCTCTGAACATTACGCTACGAGCCTTAGAAGCCAAGCAAAAGGAAAAAAGTCTGAAAGAACGCTTAGCGAAAACGAAGGTGTAGCGCGAGCGAGCGATGGGATGCGATGCGATGGATCGGGAGCCGAAATTTCACGCAGACGAAGTCGCGGGCAGAAGCAAAGTAGTAAAATATATTTTTGGACAATTTATTTTTCTACTTTAACTTTTAAATCGTTAGAATGACTCACTGCATTAAATCAATAGTAAGGAAAAACTGGTTTGTTATGGTGCTCGGTGGTCAGGGCAATCAATTAGCAATATGTCGCAACTATTAATACTGAAGGCAACATTAATGATGTATGTGGATTTAAGTATTACCACATGCTGTGTGTAAATTATTTCATCACCACTGTTCTCAAAACGGTGTAGGAAAAGATCGTGAGGAAACCGGCATGTCCTAGAACCAAAAATTCGATGACAGGTGATGTCTAACAACCCGCACTGGGCCCGCGTAGTGGATTACGGCCCACTCCCTCTCACAGAGAGGAGGCCTGTGTCCCAGCAGTGAGAACATTATAACCTGATTATGCTACATGCTGTGGCAGTCAAAATTTACATAGGTAAATATAAAATTATAAGGTAAAAAGGTCATCATCTGTCTAGCCTTTTCCCAACTATGTTGGGTTCGGCTTCCAGTCTAACCGGATGCAGCTGAATACCAGTATTTTACATGGAGCGACTGCCTATCTGACCTCCCCAGTTACTGGGTAATACGATACCCCTTGGTAAGACTGGTTGTCAGACTTTCGGGCTTCTGACTACCCGTAACGACTGTCAAAGATCCACGAATGACAGGACAGCCGGGACCGACGGCTTAACGTACTTCTTTCCGAGGCACGGAGGGGTCACGGTATGTAAAGATGGTCACCCATCCACAGACCAACCGCGGCAAGTGTAGCTTAACTTGATCGATCGACCCGTGCGGCTATTTAGCCATGGGCCCCTCAAGGTAAAAAGGTAGGTTGGGGATAAATTGACACTGTTAAAATAAGTATTGAACCTATTTTATTTACAAGTCAAATAAAAAATTCTGTAAACTAAACGTGATTTACTTACCTACTTACGAAGACATTGCATGTAGGTAAATTATAAATGGTAGTTAAGTACCTATTATATTTAAAAAAATGTTGATGTGTGTTCATAAATCGATGCATGGTTGAAAATTCACAACGTAAAAAAAAATTTTTAAAATCGATATGATCATAACTTTTTCTCGCCAACCAGTAAACCAATAACACTACCAGAGTACCAGAATGGCTGAAATAAAATATTATACGGTATACCTTTACCCTCTAATTTCTTTTAAGAGTTCCGAAGGAGTGAGCGTAATTTAGGGGGACGCGCCAAGCAAGCGCGGGGGAGACGAATCGATACCTCGCCCGGCCGGGTGTCAGCTGAGCTGTGACCCTTTATACCCTGGCTGTGACCCCTTATACCCTGGCTGTTGACACAGTCTGGTTCGGACGTCATTGACTGAGACGTGTCTAAGCGCTTTATTAAAAGATTCAACGATCTTAACACGCTTGAACACTTCTAGCTGAGATGACGGAGAAAATGATTAATTCATTTTCGCGCAATATTTTTTTAGGGGGTTCTATTATTGAAAATTGCTGTTTGGTTAGTTTAGATTGTTTAGCCCTTTTATGGCCTAAGCCTAAGCCATCGTCAATTAAATTTGATTCTCGTAATATAGTAGGTACCTACTGATTCTGTTACAGTAGGTAAGTATTATGTAAGACTAATAACTCTAAAATAAAACAACTTACAAAAATCGTGGGCTCTATCTAAAAAGTGTAGGCGCATATTTGTAAACAAACGATGACTAAACTTAGATTAAAGCTCATTCATGTTTAAATACTTAACCAAGTACCCACTTACTTTATATCTTTGAAAAAAATCATAAACAAGTTAGTACCTACTGATATACGCGTTCGTCGTTGTCATCATGTATTTAAAAAGTACATGTATAGGTACTTACTGGAAAACACGACCAAGAATAAGTTTCATTTATAAAATAAGTAACTGTTTATTTCAAACGAGTAATAATAAAAATATAACAGCCGCGTCAAAGAAAGTTACTAGGTATCCATCAAAAGCATTATTCAATAAGTAACCAATTTATAACTTCTTCGATTTCCATTATTAAAGTAACTGGAACTTGGTCTGTATTGTGTGTATAGTTTGAGCTGAATTATTAGATGTTGAACACGGTACGCCATCAGTTGCGCATTGTAACTGTCGCAGTATCGCCACGTTGATCTATGGCCGATTCCTATAGGAATCGGCCATAATCGGGGTTAATTTTAACCTTTAACTGTCCGTATGTTATAACATACGGACAGTTAAAGGTTAAAATTAAGACTCTTTTATCTTTACCAATAATGAAGCAAAGACCTCAGAGCTTTGCATAGTAGACCCTAGTAGACCCATAACTATGGAAGCAGCTATCACAGGTACAATTAGCGTACGGATCTATTTATATTCCCAGTTTGGCAACAAGAAAATGCTACTATTGGTAAGCAAAACCATCGTTTTTGTTTATAGGAACCGAGCACTAGTCTACATAGATTACAGTACAGACGCCAGCACATCAAGCTACTACTAATCTGTCAAATTTCTTTAATAGATTTTCAACTTTATCGCTTAAGTATTAGGTTCAAAGCTGATTGGGAAAATTTTACAGTTTCGGGTAGCTTGATATGCTGGCGTCTGTACATATTTGACTAGGCAAAGGACACTATACGTGTACCTACTAAAACCAAACTACAAGGAATAATTAAATTAACTCTTACTTTCAGTTAAACATTGTCCCCCTAATTTACAAAACAAGGTTTTTCTAGATCAGGTTTAAACCACCGACGCAGTTATTGAATTAAGAACCTAACTGATATAGAAATGCAGTTGTTTCTATAAAAATGACAACTTAGTTCGGTGCTAAGTTGTCATTTGCCTAAATCGAAATAAAGTTCGAAATACAAATATTGGCTCTAAGATTTAGGCTAGAACTAAAGTTAGATTTTGTTTTGTAATAATAAGACGGTGTGTGTGAAGAAGAGACAGTTTAGATTGATTGACCAATCTAAACTGTCTCTTCTTGAAGTCAATGAAACAAAGTTGTGATCACATAGAACAAAGAGAAGAACCCTGAAACCTTCGCTCCTTTTTTTTCTTCTGATATCACTTCACATCAGACTGGTCTCCCTCGTGAATTTTGGGTGCAATGAACTTTTAAATTTATTTCACAAAACATTCCCTAGAGGCCAGGAGCACAAAAACCTTGTAACAGAAATCGCGAAAAAAAACCTTTAAAATAAATTTATTTAGCAGCTGATTTTTTTCGTGATTTCAGGTTTGGTCCCTTAGTAAAAGTGGGTCATGATGATGAAAACAATGGCCCTGTAAAAGGTTTTCAATTATTTTATTTCAACAACCCATTGCTTTCATAACTTAAGTAAACTAGTATCCATAAGCACCGACATAATACTATTACATATCAATAAATAACTAAAATCAATTATTTCAAGTAAATAACACCCGTTACCAAACATAAATTAATGGAAAACATATAAGTAATATTTAAAACAAATGAAATAAACTTAGATAAAACCAAATAAATTCAAATTAAATAAATAAAAAACCCTAAGCCTTTCATCGTAATACATAAAATATGATATGATTCGTCAGTTTGTATAAGGTTTTTGTAAGTGCAGTAAACAATTGTTATAAAAATAAATAAGCTCATTTTATACAAACTTTCAAGCCCTTATTTTTCGAAATGAATGAACCGATTTTAATGAAACTTCATGCGCATAAGCAGGATACAAAACTCTAAAAAGTTAGTAAAGAACATTTTTAACACCCTTGCTCGTAAAGCTGATGTAATTCCACCGGTTTTAAATATGTAAAGAGGGTCATAAAAAACGCGTGTGTTACCAAAGCAAATAGTTAAGTTATAGTCCATACAAATTCCATAACAGCATTATTTGCCATTTCAAATTTTGAACTGATCGCCGCCGCACGACTCCAGCTAGTGAGCAGCGCGCTGTTGCTATTCAAATTTCGAACTAATCGCCGCGCGGCGCCAGTCAGTAGGCAGCGCTAGCGCGCTGTTAAAATGGCGGGAAAGCAACAGTGTGCATTCACAGATTGAGTTTATTTAAAATTAAAAAAACAGTTTATTCGGTAATTTAAAGATTCCATCCAAAACAAAACAAATATAAGTGCCAAAATAACTCAGACAATAAATTTGGAGCCACAAACGAAGAAGTTTTGCCCTGAGCCGCGCCCCTCTTCTACTGATGATACTTTTTTATTTACAACTAATGACGAATTACAATGCTCTTCTGCCGCCTTTCAAGAAGTTTCGTCGTCTCCAACATTTACCCTAACACAAAACAATGACATTATGAATAGTAATAATAATAATAAAAACATAATTAAAAAACCAACTACAACTACGTATCATTTTAACAATTGTAATTTCACTGTTTCAATAATTAAAAATGAACAAAATATAAAATGTTTTTTTTCTGTTTCCTCGCAAATGTGTTAAAAAACGTCGTACGATATACGTGCGTATGGTTATAACATGCTCGGCTCAATTACGCCCTCGCCTTCGGCTCGGGCTGAAATTCCGCCTCGCATGTTATAACCATCTTTACGCACTAATATCGTAATGTACTATTACGAAATGTCTTATTTAAAAGAAGATAACTGGAATTCTCTGTTTCTATGGAAAATTTAAATTCGGTCTAATTTGGCTGTAACACAATTTTTCGAAAATGTTCTTATCTAACTTTTTAGACCTTTGTATTCTACTTACGCGTATGAAGTTTCATTCATTTCGAAAAACAAGGGCTTGATAGTTTATATGAAATGCCGTACGTCGTAAACGCTCTAAAGCCACTTCGGTAGTCGTCCTTGAACTCAATGTGAAAGAAACATTTTATCTACAACACAATCTTGGTTCTAGCCTTTAGGTGTTATGCAAGAAAAAATTCAACCGTCTAGAAATAGAAAGAAAATGTCATTGGTTATTGAATAATGCTTTTGATAGCTACCTAGTAACGTAACTTTCTTTGACGCTGCTGTTTTTTTTTACTGGCCAACCAGCCAGTAAAAAAAAAACAAATTTTTGCTCGTGTTCTTAATTTAATTACCAGTATATACCTACACTTACTATTTGCTACGGATGAATGAACTGTGTGAATGATGATATGGCTGGAAAGGGGTCATCCCCTTTTTACCGAACTGACGACTAATAGTGGTAATAAGGAAGAAAATACATGTTGCGCCGACTCCAAATATATTGCTATAAGGGCAGAAGAATTATGATGATGACCTACACGTGCCTTTTGCTCGATAAATCAATATCCAAAGTTGCAGTTCTGTCGGATCCTAATAAATTCGAAAAATTTCCCCTTCCTTTGATCCAAGTTTCGTGGTTCCCCATTTACCCATAAATTATTGTTTACCATTTTTTGTTTTCCTCCGCGGTATTACTTATGTCTGTCTCCTCCACTATTCCGTTTTGCCCTCTTCTACCTTATGCCCCCATAAAGCGAAGATTTATAAATATTGTCAAACGTAACTAGATTTTTGCATCAGAAGTGGAAAGAGGGGAACTTTGTACCGACGACGGCGCCTTTCTTTTTTTTACACGTGCTGTAGAACCTTGAATGGCGAATAATAATTACAATGTCACGATTTCAGAAGCGTGATTGACAATACCGTCAGTTATTGGGTTACTTTGACTGAGTTGTTATTAGTTACCAAGTGATAATTGAATGGATACCTGCTACATTAAATAATACTTAATGTTTTTTTCTTCTGTTTGCCTTCGTTGTGGGTTCTAAAACAGTTCACTCAATTCGAGCGTCATTGTGTCGGCTGTTTTCTGGTGATAAGAACACACTGAATCCTATCAACCTCAAACACAAAACTTTTATTTCAATTAAATCATTTAAGTACAGACGCCAGCACCTCAACCTACCACAATCTGTCAGATTTTCCCAATCAACTTTGAACCTTATGCTTTAGCGATAAAGTTGAAAATCTATTGAAGAAATCTGACAGATTGTGGTAGGTTGATGTGCTGGCGTCCGTACATGCACTTATAATTGGAGGGGCCTGTGGCTAAATAATAACAGCCGCACAGGTCGATCGATCAAGTTAAGCTACGCTTGCCCGGTTGGTCTGTGGATGGGTGACCATCTTTACATACCGAGACCCCTCCGTGCCTCGGAAATCACGTTAAGCCGTTGGTCCCGGCTGTCATTTGTGGATCTTTGACAGTCGTTACGGGGAGTCAGAAGCTTACCAAGGGGTATCGTATTACCCAGTAACGGGGTTGTGGAGGTCAGATAGGCAGTCACTCCATGTAAATTCAGCTGCATCCAGTTAGATTGGAAGCCGACCCCAACATAGTTGGGAAAAGGTTAGGCAGATGATGACATGCCCTTACAATTTTTTAAGGAGTCATTAAGAGAGTTGAAGTAGTAGGTTCCTCTCGAGAAGAATGCTGGACAGTCCATGGACACTATTTTAAATCAAAATATATTACAAAGTTAGGCTACAGTAGATCATTAAATTTTTTATCTATATTTACAAAATATGCGAGAAGATTGTTACGAGCAGTGCACGATAAATCAGGTCCAGAGCAAAATTATAGACAACTCAACAAGAAACAAAAAAAAACTGGCTCTCCGGGAGTGCCGACAGAAGTGAAAACAAAACACAACCAGAATACTTTGCCATCACTCACTAACATATCGGATATACACTAAAACCGAGTACATCCCGAGGACAGCCGAACACATCTGAAACTATTTTTTTAATCGTCTTATAAACAAAACACGCGCGGTGTCGCTTACGGTAACAGTGGCCCGAGGTCAAAGGTTTTTCCCATCTCAAAAAAGACCCAACGCGCCTAAAAAAAATTTCACTTCAATAAGCCGTGGCAACTTAAGAGATGACCAGTTCCGACTGACAGCGGCTGTTCACGAACATGACGCATGGACCAGCACCATCTATCTGCGTACGAATCCAACCATCTTCACGAAACTCTAAGTACTAAATAGGTACCTATCACTTACGGAAGTACAAACCCTAACCCACAAGACAACATCCCACAATAGTGTTCCACTTAGCTTAGTTACTAGTTGGTGCATAACATGGCACTGGCGCATAATGACGTCATCCGGTCCGCAATGTGCAATGCACATGTACCGGTTGACATTGGGATCACAGCGCTTTGTGAATGTACTCGTGTTCATTGTGAGAATGTGTAACTGGCTGGAGAAGTTAGTTTGTTTGCGAGAAAGATCGCATATCTTTTGAAGAGAGATAGAAAGACTTTTGCATTAGAACGGTGATAAACCGATAATATGAACCAAACCCGGCTATAGGCGTCAAGTTTGTCTCGCCATCTAGGCTTGGGTCTTCCGCGATGCCGTTGGACGTTTTCAGGTACCCATGTTGTATTGATTTCACCCCACAATACATCCATCATGCGGTAAAAGGGAAGGAAAACTACTCACCAACAGCGAAATGGGTATCATGAGTATCCGGAAAAGGCCAAAAATAAACCTTATTTCAGCGTTTAATAGGATCCGAAGCCCAAGGACTCCCAAGGTGAAGATTTTACTGCTTACAGTGTCAGACGCGTGGCACAATTCCAAAGAGACGGTAAAACGATTTTATTTAGCTGAGTTCTAGGAAGATGTGCATTGTTTCGTGTTCCGATTACTAATACAGTAATGCGAAACTATGCATAATAGGTTTCTGCCCGCGACTTAGTCCACTTGAAATTTGTTGTTACCAGTTACCACGTCGCGTCCCACCGCGTCGCGTCGCATCGCACTCCCGCGCTTTTACTTTTTACTTCATTTTCACTTAGCGTTCCTTCTGACTGTTTCATGTTATTTGGCTCCTAAGGCTGCCTTTCCACCAGAGATGAGCGAGCGAGGATGCGTAGCGAGCGATGTGTGTAAAACTAACCAATACCAACGCTAACTTAGTTCAAGCTATAAAAATGAAGCGATGTTATTGGTTGGTTTCACACAGATCCCTCGCTACGCGTTCTCGCTCATCTCTGGTGGAAACGCAGCCTTAGGGTCCTAGCGTAATGTTAAATAGCCTTCCTCAAGAATTGGGCTATCAATTGTAAAAATAATTTCAAATCCGACCTGTAGTTTCAGAGATTAGCGCGTTCAAAAAAACCAACTCTTCTTCATTGTTAGTATAGATAGATATATCCCTGATAAAGTCCAGTGTTGATAAAGGAGGCCGTATTTGATATTCAGCAGCGTGCTTCAGCGCACATAATACATGTGTGGGAATTCGTGACCGTGGTGGACAAGTAATACACTGAAGCACGTTGGAAATAAGTAGCGATTAATTTATTACGATATCAAGTAACTAAAGCTAGTAGTTACACTTGACACGAAAAGATAAATTAAATAATGTTACATGAAGAGTAAAACTAATAGAAACACGAAGCTCGCCGTAAACTATTACGGCGAGCTTCGGCGAGTAAAATATGATCGGGGGTCAGAGAGGACCTCGCACGATCGTAGTTCAGCACAGACTGAAGCTCCGAACCAAAACTCCCAAATCTGCCGTTCACTAAACAAAGGACGCGGCAAATCCACATCTGCAGTTCCTAAACAAAGGAAGCGGCAAAACGATTGCCTTTTAAAAGTATAATAATAAAACACGAGAAATGCAGATGGGTACAATACAAGACAACTAAAAATAACAGAACAATGAACCTTAACTATAAATAGCAAATGGGTACAATACAAAATAACTAACCATAATAGAACAATGAACCTTAAAAGTAAAGAATCATGAAAGACAATAATAGTACCTATAACTTAAATCGCTTGCAGATGTGATTCGTGGGAAAAACACAAAATGAAACTTTCTAAAAATTATTACAATAAGTACCTCTATAAAAATATTACATTCTTAAAACTATGCAAGGGATGGGTACGTGAGACACAGTCCCCACACATGTATATGTACCTACCTTCGTAGTATTCTTGGTACCGTTGCCACGAACCCCAATTTTATGTTAATGAGTCTACCATTCAGTCTAGACGCTTAAAACATTTGATTACGATCTGCAAAAAGTTCAGCCGTAAAATTAAACCGTGTAGTCAAGGTAAATTGAAATGAAATTGCTTTTGGAAGTTTGCAAATGAAAATTACTTCTTACCTTGGTTTGAAATTGCCGAAATTGAGTCCAAGCTTCTATAACCTCTACAGAGTGACAGGACATCGACGCGTAACTTGTTAACATGATCAGTTCATGATTCCGAAACCCCGTGCGTTGCTGCTCCTCAAAATAAAAAGTTTGCTGTTCCCCATACATTTTGACCTCGCTGATATTGCAATTTTCTATGAAAGAGCAGATTTTTTTTTTAATAACCTTCGGCTGATTTCTACGCTAGGGGCTGTCCATTAATCACGTGAGGCTCGAAAGGGGGAGGGAGGGGTTCATAAAAATCACAAAATATCTCAAGTAACAACCTGCAACCTTTCAGTCTTCGTCTGAACGTTATTATTGTAGTCTTTAATTTTCTATAATAAAATTTGATGATAAAAATACCTGAATTTTATAAATTAAAAATAAATAATAATTTGTAGGTACTAAAAAATACACGTGATATTGTGTAGGCTTAAACCTCACCATGTATCACCAACGGGGGGAGGGTGGGGGGGGGGGTTTAAAACTGTTCTCTCGCCTTGTTTCTCGCTTTATTTTTGGCTTTTATATAATTTCACATGGATATTAACAAAATGCTATATGTATGTACATATATCTAAATACTTAAACGTCAGTCTTTGCCTACCCTTAATTTTGATCACAATTCTGTCAACGCTTAGGTTATTCACCTCCACAATTCAGACTGTTTACCCCCACACATTGCATACCGAAGTCGACAATGTAATTCCAATGGCATCTAATATCACAGAGCTTGCAAAACACACGTTAAGGGGCTTACATGACCTAAACACAAAAAACGCAAGTTTTAGAAACAACAAAAGTATATTATCGACTACAGTAAACAAAATCAGAAAAATATATGATATTCTTCAGGATATATGCTAGGTAGATAGTGTGTTGAAAACATAATACAACTAATTTGATACTATAGAAAAAAGTTATGAAGATACCTCTAAAAACTTTCTTTTTACAATAAAAACCGTACTAAGTAATATATATATACAATCATTGTGATTTTTTGTCAGATTATTCTACAAGCAACATACTAAAATACTAGTGTTTTAATTTTTTTGTGCAAACCATAGATGATTTGTAATTAAATAATTGCTTCATATTTTGCAATAAATTATCAGGGGCTGTGTCAGCAGCATCACGCTTCTCTTTCTTTTCTATGCAGTCCGACAGTAACCGCGCTTTAGGTCATGCCTTAAGTCTAGCTCGCTCTTACGACATAGGTGTGTTGTATTAACGTGTGGAAGCGTTGTTCAGCTGTCTAATTGACCCACTTCCAGTGAAGCTCTTTGTTAAACTGTGTGCTTTTCCCCTTTGTGCGACACAGGGTATTAAAAGGTTTGTTCTGTTCGCTTTTATCCGGCTTTTCCGAGGCTTGTAAGCTTGTTAACTACGGTTGTTATTTTTGTGAGACGGTTAGCTGTATTTTCTGTAGTCATTAGTGCTATTTGCAGTTCTTGGATGTCTATATTTTCATTTAGTCCAGCCATAGTCTAAAAAGTGGAGTTTCTCTTCTGCCCGAAATGTAACAATTTACTACTAGACTTGACTCCTAGAAAAGAGGTAGTGTTGTTAACATTTAAGGCTCCTTCAAACAGGCGCGACACGCGATAAAATCGCGCGCGACACAAGGGCACCGCAAGTCGAGCAACGAGCGGTGCCTTTGTGTCGCACGCGATTATATCGCGTGTCGCGCCTGTTTGTAGGAGCCTTTAATTTTATGAACGATCATTACTGTATTGCTTATCATTGTAGGCAGATAGAAAGTCGCTAGGAAGACATTCCAACAGTCATAAGCATGCGAGTTGGAACAGTTACGATGAACGAGATAAAATACTTCAGGCACAGGCAGTCATGAAGCCTGTAGCGATCTAAAAGGCATAATTGCTGTAGCAGCCGACTGGAAAGTCTAAAATTAAGTTTATTACCCTATTTTGCAGAATTACTCACTGTAATAAAACTCGGTTTATTGTAAGGAAAATAAGCAGCAATGTAAATACTTTTTTTAACACCCTTGCTCGTAAAGCTGATGTAATTCCACCGGTTTTAAATATGTAAAGAGGGTCATAAAAAACGCGTGTGTTACCAAAGCAAATAGTTAAGTTATAGTCCATACAAATTCCATAACAGCATTATTTGCTATTTCAAATTTGGAACTGATCGCCGCCGCACGACTCCAGCTGTGACTCCAGCTAGTGAGCAGCGCGCTGTTGCTATTCAAATTTCGAACTAATCGCCGCGCGGCGCCAGTCAGTAGGCAGCGCTAGCGCGCTGTTAAAATGGCGGGAAAGCAACAGTGTGCATTCACAGATTGAGTTTATTTAAAATTAAAAAAAAAACAGTTTATTCGGTAATTTAAAGATTCCATCCAAAACAAAGCAAATATAAGTGCCAAAATAACTCAGACAATAAATTTGGAGCCACAAACGAAGAAGTTTTGCCCTGAGCCGCGCCCCTCTTCTACTGATGATACTTTTTTATTTACAAACTAATGACGAATTACAATGCTCTTCTGCCGCCTTTCAAGAAGTTTCGTCGTCTCCAACATTTACCCTAACACAAAACAATGACATTATGAATAGTAATAATAATAATAAAAACATAATTAAAAAACCAACTACAACTACGTATCATTTTAACAATTGTAATTTCACTAACTGTTTCAATAATTAAAAATGAACAAAATATAAAATGTTTTTTTTCTGTTTCCTCGCAAATGTGTTAAAAAACGTCGTACGATATACGTGCGTATGGTTATAACATGCTCGGCTCAATTACGCCCTCGCCTTCGGCTCGGGCTGAAATTCCGCCTCGCATGTTATAACCATCTTTACGCACTAATATCGTAATGTACTAAAAATTTATAGTTTAGCGGAGTTCTTTAGCTATAAAAAATTTAAATCGTTATAGGAAGTTTTCTCTCTTAACTGGAGCTAATGTGGAGTTTACATGTCTTCTTTGTATTGTCACAGTGTATTTACTACGTTTGATCCCTGATAGTAAACAGGACACAATAATATCAAGGCAGTATGACAGTCCAAAATGAGTCAAAATGCTCATGTTGACCGACTGTAACATAACATAATCAGTCTGTAATGTTCCCACTCAAAATCTAAATATTTTATTCACATAAACCTACATGGGCACTTATGAAACGTCAGAAGCTAGGTGCACGGTTCCAATTGGTCGTTTCCTATATGGAGAAGAGCTGGCAAGAAACTCCACGGTTACTCTTTTAAAAATAATTGGCTTTTACAATGTTTTCAAATTACAGTAGGTATGGAGGACAGCGTAAGCCTGTCAACAAGTACCAGGTACTTAATAATATAAATAATGGTCTACAGAGTCAGAGTCAACAAGGCCTACAAAGTCCTCACATTAACAAAATATAAAATAATATCAAAGGGATAAATAAAAAAAAAAACAGTGGCACTCCGGGAGTGCCGACAGAAGTAAAAACAAAACACAAACAGAATACTTTGCCATCACTCACTGACATATCGGATATACTTTAAAACCGAGTACATCCCGAGGATAGCTGAACACATCCGAAGCGGGTATTTTTTTAATCGTCTTATAAACAAAACACGCGCTTTGTCTCTTACGGTAACAAGGACGCGAGTTCAATGGTTTTTTTCCATTTCAAAAAATTCCCAACGCACCTAAAGATTTTTCACTTCAATAAAAACCTATTAAAACCAAATTATATAATTGCCACTGTTGAGACACAGGCCGCCTCTCTTCGAGGATGGGTTGTAATCAACCACGCGGGTCCAGTGCGGTTGTTAGATGTTACATGTCTTGGAACTTGTAGTTTCTAGTACATGCCGGTTTCCTCACGATGTTTTCCTTCACCGGTTTCAGAGCAGTGGTGATGAAATATTTACACAAAGTAAAGCGCTTGCTTGGTTTCAGACCCACAGACCTACATACAACTCGTAAGTTGGGGCCGTTACCACGGGGCTACCACTGCTCGACCGAATAGAGTTAATAAATTTAAAGTAGACTCGTAGTATCTGGTTACCTGTTCCTAACAAAGCGAAACTGTGATCTTTAACCCTCGGAGACTGGTTGCTAAGTGCTACGTGACTTTGAGTATTGCCAAAGCTATTGGTAATATTTGCAGGACCGGCATTGCGTTTGCGCTACTTACATACCTTACATTACGTGCAGTTACGTCGCTCCTAGACGCTAAAGCATTCAGTGTCATTATGCTGTGGTCCTTTCCTCTGCTCGTTTTGTTGGTTGACGAGTTTTCTCATTAAGTATTCTAGGTTGGCTGTTTCGACATCTATAAAGATGCTAATTACTTAAGTAGGTAAACATGAAAAGAAGAAAATAAAGCTTGACCTGGAGTGTTTTTGTCGATTCGCCCATCTGACATTCTGGGAATGGGTTTTTGGAGCTCATTCAAAATTGAGAAATTTGTGCAGGACCTTAAAACAATGCATGATGGGCTTGATGTGAGCTGTCAATAGGGTCAATCAGGGTCATCAGGTGGAATGACAGATCACATCATGAGGCGGCTAAAACTTTCTTGACAAACATGCACGCTCTGGGCTTTATAAAATTATTGATTGCCACAACATTGATACCAAAAACAAAGACAGGGTGTAGTATATAGGCTTTTATATTAATTAGGTATTACAATAGGAAAACGAAGAATATGCAGTTAAAAAAACATAAAAATTTAGTCATCACAAAAATTTTAAATTTACTTAAATCACTTCACCTAAGTTTTTACGGTGAGATTTTTACAGAATAGGTGGGGGCTGATTTCTGAAAAGTACCTATTATATACTCTGTACTCATTAACGAACTAGGACAACCGCTTTGTTTCAAACCGAATACAACTCAATTTTGCTAATAACACAGGATGATGTTAATTACCTCTCCATTTGATGCTACCGTTTCGTGTAAACGTTCGTTGTTCCACTAACCTGCCGGTATCCCGGGCTGTGTTTATAACGAGTCTATTAGATGGGCTATTTTAATAACACCGGGAATACTGGGATTCTGGGAGAACCGAATGAATGAAACGTAGTAGAGAAATTGTAATGAAAATTGGAGTATTTCTTGGTTTCATTGATAGGTTTAGACCCAAAATTTGCCTTATGTGAGTCTTCAACAGCCATGGACATCTACTTAGGCAAAACTCTCTTGCAAAGAACTTGTAACATCGTTTACTTTGAAAAGCTCTTTAAGACCCATTAGATGAAACGATTTCTAATAGCAAATTGCTATCGAACATTAGTTATGCGCATCTGTGAGCAATTTGCGGCAATCGATCAACTGACGTGTGATCGTTTGAATGCAAATATACCTAGTAACTACTTTGTTGGATATTATACTTTAGAATCTAAAGTGAGTTTAGATGGATGAGAGCAAAACTTAAGAGATAACATAATGGAATCATCGATTAAACAACTTTCAAACGGGAATTTTATTGAAAGCTTTCTTCAGTTCCATCTGGACTCATCATATTTCAGCCCGAAATCACCCTCTACTGAATATAGTATAGGCCTCCTTTCCTTTCCAAACTCAAACTCAAAGCATTTATAATTTAAATTAAACCAATTACAGGCCCGTTTGAATTGTAAAGGGGTCCGACAGTCAAAGATAAACCTAGTAGGTTCCTGTAGAGAAGAACGGGCAAGAAACTCCGCGGACACTCTTATTTTCATTCCATTCTCCACGAATCCGTACGGCTCTCGTCCAGGTTTTTCCCCGAAACTTTTACGGTGACATCACAGTTCACGAAACGCGCTTTTGGACTTGACCTTGGCTACTATTTGGACAAAACCCTACTCGGCCATATGTAACCCGATGTCCCGTCCTTCCCCACTTTATATAATCTAGTTAATTCTAGTCCCTAAGCATCGCGTAGCCTAGTTTAAGGACCAAAGGTCAAGCCTAGTCATTGATGTGTCCATTAACCCATTAGTCACCTTTTCTTTGCTATTGTAAGAAAATTGATGGACGAGAAAAGCGTGGCCTAACAATTTGATGCCACAATTGAGCCATGAATGATCTTCGAAACGATTATTGGCATCAATTGATCATGTGGTTGTAGTACTATTGTTAATTCTGTAGGTACCTACTAGCCTACATAATGGAGTATAAGATGTCCTAGTAATAAATTCAACTCTCTCACTAGATGCTCTCCGTTACTAAGTCCTTTCATGTCTTCGATATTGCATTTTTCTTTGAGTTTATTCCGTCCGGTGCAATCTTTGAGATTTCTTGGAGCTTAAGATTTTTCCCTGTGAATATTAGAAGGGTTTTCATATGTAAATGTCCGCTTTTGGACAGTTATTAGTGTTATTACTTGGCAGTAAATAATTTCATCACCACTGCTCTCAAAACGGTGAAGGAAGACATCGTGAGGAAACCAGCATGTCCTAGAGCCAAAAATTCGAACTGGGCCCGCGTGGTTGATTACAGACAGCCCACTCTCTCGGAGAGAGGAAGCCTGTGTCCCAGCAGTGGGAACATTATAGGCTGGTTATGCAAAGCTACGGTTTTCTAGAAAAGCGTTTCCGTCATATACAATGTAACAGACTAGCAGCGCCCCGCGGTTTCACCCGCATAAGTTTCGATCCCGTGGGAATATCGGGATAAAAAGTATCCTATAATTATGTTAATCCTGGTTATAAACTACCTATGTGCCAAATTTCATCCAAATCCGTTCAGCCGTTTGTGCGTGAAGAAGTAACAAACACACAAACTTTCGCCTTTATAATATTAGTGTAATTAGTGTGATGTTATGAAAATCTGTCATTTTCAGAAGGTTATGGCCATTAAGGTGTCAAAAAACACTGTATTTGGACATGACATTACTGCCGCATTTGGCGGTCATCGCTCTTCAGAAAACCGTTGCTGCAGTGCGATTCTGTAACCATCTCACCGTGAAAACTTAGGTGAAGTGAGCGTGGAGTGAGCTGTCAATAGTGTCAATTCCTAGCAAAAACAAACTCACTTCACCTAAGTTTTCACGGTGAGAATTTTACGGAAACGACCGGCTGAAGAATTACGAAATACACTATTAACTACCCGGACGATATGAAATTTATTGATCAACACATTTTTGTCTATGATATTAAGTAATATCAAAAGGAAATCACCAGCATGAATTCCATAGAGTCCGGATATTAAACGACTAGACTTCCTTTAATCGTTCGAGTCTATAAAGTGTCGACATTTGTGATACGTACTGTAAACATTTTTTTTAACTTCCGTCATCGCTGTGTTACTTACGTATCTAATAATAAATCTTTGTTTATGAAATCTGTTTAAGAAGATATCAAACATTTTTTATCAAAGAAATGGACAATGACAGTGAAGTCACGCAAACGTCAGATTTTCGGCCATTGGAGTAACAAATGATTGGAATTAAATCATTTGTTTGCGTAAGTCAAAAACCTTTCATTATTGTAATATTATGAACACAAATCTATATTATAAATAAAATAAAGTCGGGTTAGTTACAGCATTTATAACTCAAGAACGGCTCGATGTTTATGATCTTTGATTTGTCTCCGCCCCGAATAGCAGAATAACTATTAAAACATGGGGAAAAAATAACGAAAAAAAATTGGTTGTCTGTAAAGTCGGTTTACGGACGACAGTTTAACGTGACAACGTCATAACAAAACATTAATGAAATTGCCGAACGCGGAAGCCGATTCGGCAGCGTACGCGGCAGCAACGCTACAGAGCAAGGCCGCGAGGTAACGCTACATGAGTCATGTTTTTTCGTGTGTGCCGCCAGCTTCATCGATTTATTAGACGTTGTCACGTCAAAAAAAAAAGTGAAGAAAATATTTCAATTGCGGTACGAAGTTGTGCGGTCAGTTAGTTCCTTAATAAAAATAATCAAAATGATGCTCGCTATAACGGTGTTTTCGCACTGTAAAACGAGCGCATTTTCGCACAATGAAGCCGCGAACTTCGGAATAGCACGTTCTAAATACAGTTTCCGCGATTAACGTAGGTAGTTATTATAACATTTGTGAATCATGCTGGTAAATTGGGTGTAGGTATAGTCGTTTTACTTTGGGCCACGAAAACAGCGAGAAACTAAAGCTTTGGTATCCTAAGAAAGCGGTGAAGGGTCACACAATGAGGCCATTTTTACACACTCGAATTTTTCGACGCAATTTTTTAGTTTTATAGTTAGGTAGGGGTTAGGAATTTAGGATATTATATTTTAATAGTTTGTTAGTTTATTTAGTGTTAGAACTTTATCCAGATGTGAAAAAGTGTGAAAAAAAATATAAATATACACTGGATAAAGTTTTCTTTTAGATTAGGATATTATAACTTTAGAACTTTATCCAGTGTATTTATATTTTATCCTCCTTAATAAATGTCTATACCTACCAAGAAAACTGCAATGGCATTTACTTTAAAAAAAAACGAGATTGTCGGTATCAAAATCGGTCTACAAAGAGTGCAACAAGGAGCTTAGCAAGATTTTTGTAAATCCTTTGTTTTACAACCCTTGATACGGGCTGTCGTAGGTATGTAGAAACCCCCCTTCAGAAGGGTTGTGAGTAATCCAAACTTGGGCTTTTCTTGGAGAGTACCTACTTGACTTGAATTATTTACACCCCAATATTTTGTGAATTCTCCCCTCTTGCACGCCGCAGGTAATTCGGAAAAATGTTCACTTCAGACACCATAACGGTGGTCGTTTCTATTTCCTGTTTTCCTCTAAGAGGTCGATTCTCTTTTCTTAAATTATACTAGCTTCTGCCCGCGACTACGTCCGCGTAAAATTTCTTGCTCCCTCGACCCACCCCGTCGCATCGCATCGCCTGCCCGCGCTATTACTTTCCGACTTTTTTTTGTTTTTGCTCGGCTCCTAAGGGGCCGTCTCCACGAGCGAGAGAATCGCAGCGATAGTCTCGCCGTGCCATCAAATTTTCGCCGCGATTATATCGCCGTGATGAGATGAGACACGTTCTAAGAGTGTGTATAGAAATACGTAGCACGATGATAATATCGGCGCGATTCTCTCGCTCGTGGAGACGGCCCCTAAGGGTCTTACCGTCATGTGAAGCAGCCTAGTCTTCCTCAAGAATTGGGCTATTAAATGCAAATTTTTCAAATGCGACTGGAAGTTCCAGAGATTAGCGCAATCAATCAATCTCTTCAGGTTCATTATTAGTACCTACAGATTGACAACTGTTTTGAAGTATTTTCGTGCTGTTCATAATGTACGAGAGTAAAAATAACAGGGCCTAGTTATGGGCCGTAAGCACCACAACGGGGAAGAGGTACTTGTCTCAATTAACCCTGAAAATTTGCCTTTTCCCTTGGAGTTGTTTTCAAGGATCACCTTTTCGAAAGTTTTTGACAAAGTCTTGTTGCCTGCGTACTTATCTTAAGGCTACGCCGACCGCCTAGTGGCGCCCTCATCGTTTGTTTGATTATTTCTTTCATTTTAGAAAGAAAATGCAGAAAATAAGCACGTTGATATTATTATAAACGGTAGTTATTATAATCACTATAACGGAAAATAGTAGCCACTATTATCCGTTTAAACTAATTATAAAGCGAGTTTATTTGAACTCCCCAAACCTCTGGAACATTTGAAAAATTCTTTTTACATTTGATAGCCCAATTCATGAGGAAGCCTAATGCCTTCCTCTTCTGTTCCAGCCCTTAGGAGCTGTGTCAAAAATTCAGAAATAACGCTGAGTGAAAACGAAGTACTTAAGGGCCTTACTCTCGTTTAGTACCGTAACACGGTCACTTTATGAAGCTTATAACTTATTAACGGTTTGGTTAGAAGGTCTGTAAAAAATATATGTTTGCTATAGATTCATGTACAACATTTTTGAAACAGGGTTTTTTCATAAGGCTAATACTTTTGCCTTAAAAAAATATTTACCAAAACGCTATTTTCGCTAACATTTGCTTATAACTTCTAAACGGCTTTGATGTTTGGAAATATTTTTACACTGAAAAATTGATGGTTAGAGGTACTACATATTTGAAATAGCGTTTTTAAATCAATCAACAGTTGCAAAGACAATGCCCCATTTTGAGATATAGGTTCAGAGGTGCTCTGCGCGGGCGCGGGCGGCAGTCGTGCGTTAGCACTGAGACGGGGTGGCTGTGTCGCTCGCTGCTCCGCCCGGCTATCGATCGACTACGCGCGTTTGGCTGTGTTAGTGCAAATATTTATGAACGAATTGTATCAGTATGCGTTTATAGATTAGCTCGCTGCAGAGGGCCCATTTCTATTGTCCGCGTGGACGCTTTATTAGTGGTGCCATTTCTAAATACTGTTTTTTTTTTATATTGTTTATTTTGTAAATATAAGATAATTTGTAAATAAATAAAAATGCCAAAGCAAAGCAAGTCAAGAAAAATACGTTTTCTCTACGACGACGCACCGTTTTATAGATATTAGCGAAAAACTCAAAAGTGGGAATTTTTATACCCCCCACTCCGGCTCACCTCCTAGACGCGGGGACTTTTAGTATGTTTACTCCCTAAGCACTCTGAGCAACTTTCTGAAGAAATCGCTCAGGGCCCAGCTCACGCACTCTACACCTCTTTTTGGTTATTCGTTGAGTGGACTAATAAGTATCTATCTATCTATAGAAATAAATAAAATTGGAGTGTCTGTTTGTAATATTAAAACAACCATTTCAGGCCATTTTATTTTGACTATTTAGAAAATAACTACTTACCCACAATAAAAAAAAAAAATGTTTTCAAACACCTTAATTTATAAAAAATGAGCGTTCTTAGTTGTCAATCTACGAGTATAAATTGCATTACTGAGTTTATTGATTACTACCTTCTCATATTCTTGTGCGGATTTATTTCTGTGACTGGGACTTTCACTAGCAGATAGGTGACTAAGGAGTAACTTAGGCTACTTTTATTTAAAAAAAGAAAATAGGTTCCCACGAAAAAAAATTAAAACCTATGAAATGAAATATTGAATAATATCCGATACAAATAGGGAGGTTGTATACTGCGTTTATTTAGGTACTTAACCAAATGTAAATAAATCATAATAAAGAAACGGAGTACAGTTTTTTTTTTATAAGTGGATCCTATACGTGAAGATTCCTTAATCTCCAATGAAATTGATTGAAAAAATAATATACCTAGTGTTTTTGTTTTAGCCCAAGGAAATCGTTCACCAAATATTGTATACAACGTGTAACAGAATAAACGCAATTCCTGAAAGTAGTTTGTTCAGAATCGGCTTCTGAATCCATTTCCGTCATCAAAAATAGGTGTTAAATTTTGACGGAAAAATCTTTTAAATTACTTAAATTAGAAACACAGTATCATGACAAATTAATACAATCCTTAACTCAAGGAAATTGAAACCTTAACTCAGAGCAATAAAGGTTACTTAAACGCACGACATTATTTGTATTTTGCTCACAGGTCGTAATACAATACACACACGTAAATAATATCAATGAATTTTACAATAAAAGTAGTGTGCGTCAAATAAAATAGGTAATTTAAAGGAATTTCAACTTTATCTCCAATATGTAAGGCTTGTTTGAATGCACGACCAAACTTAGTGCGGTCATCAGAGTAGCCCTACACACACACAAACAAATTTTAGGCATTAATACAAAATAAAATTATTGAATTTGAAGAAATTTGAACCTTATTGCAAAGAAATAAAGCATTTGTCGGCAACCTCTTTGACGTTTTATGCGAAATGCCGACAAACACGCCGCCGCTACCGCCGAATAAAGGCTCGTACACACAGGCGCGACGCGACACGCGACACAAAGGCACCGCAAGTCGCGCGACGAGCGGTGCCTTTGTGTCGCGCGCGATTCGCGTCGCGCGTCGCGCCTGTTTGCAGGAGCCGTAACATGAGTACCTAACATTAAAATTATTAAAAGCTAGTCATCCGCCGGTAGCGACCTAGTGTAGTTGTTCTTCAGTTTACTTCCGTGACATTTTTGATTCCGTGCTTGATGGCTTTCCGGTACACCAACATACAATACACGGAGATGGTGAGAACCCTGGCTCGCTGTCTTGATAATGTCGCGTTAGCTTGTCGGGAGTTCAATGACCGTTTTGGCTGCAGTGTGAGCGCCAGGACGATGCTGGCTGCAACTCAGCGATTGAGGGACTCTGGGACGTTCCTTCCTAATACGGCTTTGGACAGAGGGACGAATGTGCGGACTACTCGTCTGCAAGAGCGTATTCTCGACCATTTCGATGAACATCCAGAGGACAGCTCGAGAGAAACAGCACCCCAGTTCGACTGCAGCCACATGTACGTGTGGCGAACGTTGCGTGCTGATGGTGAACACCCATATCATCTTCGACGGTGTCAAGACCTAACGCCGAAGACGGTGCTCCCGCGCATTTCACGTGGACCGTTCGATGTTCGATGGCATCTGGATGCGGAGTATGGCAGTCGCTGGATAGGTCGCGGAGGACCTGTGCCGTGGCCTCCCAGATCGCCAGACTTACACCGCTAGACTTTTTTTTGTGGGGTCGCATAAAATCGCTCGTGTATGTCAGTCAATCTACAAGTGTCGAGGAGCTAAAAACAAAAATTCAACAAGCATTTGTGACGGTGAAAAGTGATACTGAAGTGCTTACAAAATTGATAATAAGTGCATAGTTCAAGACGGCGGTCATTTTGAAACTTTAATGAAAGTGGATCGCAGAAATAGTGCAAATTAATAACCTAAGTGTTAAGTGTAAATAGTCCAGTTCTGTAAGTACCTACTTCTTCCTATCAATACGATTGTATTCTAATCACTGTAAAAATTGTTATTATAATCTTTTAAACACGCCGTCTTTGCATATTTTTGTAGTACAAACAATAAACTGGACCTACCTAAACACAACGAACTTATCAGAGGGATCGCGGGATTCGCGGGGGTGCAATCTCGAAAGATAGGTAGGTAGATAAAAACTGCAAGCAGCGGCGCGCGGCGCGGTGCGTAGAGACTAAATTCAAAGCCTGTGAAAGTTCGATAGAAAAAAAAATAATTTTACACGGTGATATCGCTTATCAATATCACATCTAGCTAATGTTCGGTAATTTAATGATCGGTCATACGGCCATAGGTAGGTATTTAATGCCTACATTAGAACTAGGCACTCACCGTTGGCGCGCGCGCCGCTAAAATTGAACAAACAACATTTTTAGGTCCATGATACACACGTGCACATGAATAATATCAAAGCATTTTAGCGCGTTTAATAAAACAGTTGATGTAAGAGAATTTAATCCTTCCGTGCAAATAATAAGGCTTATTGAAATGCACGACCGATTTGTATTCCGCATGTCTCACTAATTGATTTGTTGAGAAATGTCGAAATAGGTAGTAGACAATTTTCTGGTTCCTATGAGCTATGTCCTTTGCAAATGTACCGTAAGAATAATGTGAAAGAGCGAGATGCACAAAACCGGCGACCCTTTGAGACCGCGCGCGCGCGCTTCCTCCGGGCTGCCGGCCGGCCATCTTCAAAGTAGGTATTTTTTACTGTTTGTGATTAAAATCTTGTAAGCACTGATTTTTGTTTCACTTAGGTAATTAGCAGAAAACACGCTTATCAGAGGTAGCTAATAATATCGCGAAAGTTACGCATCTGAGATAAATAGTCCAGTCAAATTAGTCCTTAAAATAGAGGTAAGGTTACAATAATTCCCATAGAGCTAAAAATTGGTATGAATGTTCAGAATACTATTATAAATGAATTGTGAAAAGTCCCCATCAATCCCCCTTGTGCAAAATTTTTTATTGATGGTGAAAGTTTGCAAAAATAGGTTTTTCGCGTTTTTCAGCTAAACGGTGAGTTTTACAGCAAAAATAGTTCAGACAAAAATTGTAGATCATCCGATTCTCTACAAAAAATGTATCCACACTTTTTTTCATAATTATTGCCATTTCCGTGATATAGCGGTTGTAAGAATTGAAAAAAATATTTTATTCGTAATATGCACGTTAATGTACATACTTTTATATATACATTTTTGAACCGTTATAAGAGTAAACATATGAGTCCCTGTCTTTTTTTTTTTTTTTGTTTAGCCTGCGCTGTCCCACTCATGGGCAAAGGCCTCCCTCCACTCCTTCCATCTTTCGCGAGCCCGCGCGTCCTCCTTCCAGTTTTGATGGAACCTATCCAGCTCGTCCGGCGGGACGACCTGGATAGGTTCCATCAAACCGCCGCGACCCCGCGGGTGCCGCGGGGTCGCGGCAGACCACGTAGGAGATGGCGATCTCCTACGTGGTCTGCCGCGACCCCGCCTCACTGTCTTATACATACAAAATACCAGACATCTGTAAAAATTCATGAAAAAAGACAGGGACTCATATGTTTACTCGTATAACGGTTCAAAAATGTATATAAAAGTATGTACATTAACGTGCATATTACGAATAAAATATTTTTTTCAATTCTTACAACCGCTATATCACGGAAATGGCAATAATTATGAAAAAATGTGTGGATACATTTTTTGTAGAGAATCGGATGATCTACAATTTTTGTCTGAACTATTTTTGCTGTAAAACTCACCGTTTAGCTGAAAAACGCGAAAAACCTATTTTTGCAAACTTTCACCATCAATAAAAAATTTTGCACAAGGGGGATTGATGGGGACTTTTCACAATTCATTTATAATAGTATTCTGAACATTCATACCAATTTTTAGCTCTATGGGAATTATTGTAACCTTCGAAGTCTTATTTGACTGGACTAAAATATTTTTTACCCGCGTGTGCCGCACGGAGTCCGGGCGCTTCGCCCTTCATTAGTTTCGAATTTCGGGTAAAAAGTCGCAGTTTTAAATGCATCCCCGTTACTAAGCGTAGTCTTAGATTCATGTTGATAATTTCACTTGCTAGAAAATTATCAATCATTACACTGTAAACTCAATTAAGTAAGTATCAAAAGTTATTAATTCATAATATCAGTCTGTGACATTTTAGGTTTTTTTTTACTATTGATAGGCGCGCGTTTGACCGTTATCTCACCTGATGTAAGTAAAATTCGTTCATTGAACTAACGCATATCTATGCCTATAACTATGGTCAGCTGGCGGGCGCTCGAATGTGCGTGTCGCGTCGGCTGCTAATATTGCATGAGTGTGTGTGTAGGCATGTTGCTGCACATACGTTTTGCGTTTAGTAAGGATAACTATTTTATAAAAAACGACCAGGTTTGGTTTAAATTTATTTAATTACGGGTGTTGTTTTAGACTTATAATTTTATATTCTAATTGGGGTGTCTGAGGTATTGCGCTTAATCCGTTACACGTTGTATATAAAAAGGCTAATACGAAAAACTAAAAATAAATAATAATTAAACTAAAAATGCAAAAACGATCAAAAAGAACTAAATGAAGTACTAAATGAAATATATGAGGGGGTGAAGCAGATGAAGTGGGATACGAATAGTCCTCGCCTACGGCGGGGTGCACCACGCGAATTTCGTCGAAGAGCGACTTTCATTATATTTAGAAGCGTAATTTCGCGACTCGAATGAGATGCACGATTGGCTCCGCACTCTACTGTCCGGATTCTCACTGCGTAATCACCAGGTTCGAATCTCAGTGGACGGCATATCTTTTGTTTTGTTATTTTTTAATTATAATGTGCTTATCTTTTGTTTTGTTATTTTTTAATTATAATGTGCATATTTTTATTTTCTTATTTTTAAAATAATTCAATAAGTAATTGTTATTTTAATAAAAACAATCATTTTTATTCCTATAGTTATTTTTCTTCAGAATCTAGAGTAATATAATAAAAATAAAATAAAAACGACAACCATTTCTTTTTACTATAAAGAAAAAACAATAAAATTGCATTATAATTGTTACAAAAATAAGAAAATCAACAAAAGTAATAATTACTGAAAATTTTCAAACAAGAAAATCGGAAAAAGTATAATAATAATTAAAAAAACATTTATATCAAATAAGAAAATCAACAAAAAGAATTATGGAAAAGTTTGAATTTGAAGTCGGGCGTTGGTGATTGATGCAGAGAACTTTAGTGATGCACGAGACCACTAGACCAATCGAGCTGTTATAATGTATGTCGAAATTACGCGTCTATAGATAATCTATACAAACAAAATATGGTGTGTACAAAAAAGTAGGTACCTACTAACTTTACAATTTGTTTCGTCGAATAAGATCTCTTTATTGCCTTCCGTTTATTTATACACTGATTGTTTATTATACAACTTATGAGTAGAACCGAAACAGTACAAACATTTACACCAACAACATAACTTAGAAAAAACTAATCATAAAATAAAATATAATAAACAGCTTTCATCAACAAACAGATACCAAAGTACGTACACTAGGTACCGACCCGAAATAATTGCAAGACTTCAAAGTATTTTATACGGCTACTCGCTCAACTATATAGGTACGGACGCCAGCACATCAACCTACCACAATCTGTCAGATTTCTTTAATAGATTTTCAACTTTATTGCTAAAGCATAAGGTTCAAAGTTGATTGGGAAAATCTGACAGATTGTGATCGGTTGATGTGCTGGCGTCTGTACTGTACCCAACCGCGTCATTTTTCGCAAATGCGATCAGGCTCCTTATCAATTAGAGTCTACGGAACAATTTCGTCTGAAAGTATTTTTACTTTAATGGTTTGTGAAAATATTAATTGTAAACGCGATTATGCTCCTTATTCATAGAAGGTAACGGGTCAATTTCCTATGCAAGTATTTTTACTTCCAACAACGCTTTTGAATACGCGATTGTATTTCTTATTTGTATGAAGTCATGGATCAATTTTCGATGCAGATAGAAAATACTTGAAAGTATCTCGAGCTATGTTTTTTTAAGGTGGACGTACTTTGTAGCTCTGGTACTCGATTTTGCAAGTACGACCCATGCCTAAACGCGATTGTGCTCCATAAGTAAGAATTCAGAGTTCAATTTCCTATGCAAGTTTGTTTTCTTCCAACAGGGCTCTTGGTTGGAATAGTAGTAGAAACTTTAATCGTCTATACTCTATAAGTACGTATTTATTTGTAAAAGCGATTTTGGTCCTTATTTGTATAGTTAAGGTTCAAATAGAAAATACTTGAAAGTATCCCGAGATCTAGTTTTAGGACGTGGTTTCTTAAAGAAGTCGTACTTTTAAGCCCTGGTACGCGATTTTGCAAGTACGACCCATGTCTAGTCACTGCATTTTTTAGTTACTTATACTCTATGTATGGGTCACTGACTCACTGTCGCTCCGCGTAGAAATGAAGAAAAGCTAAAAAGACGCCGCGATGGCGCAACGTTTCGTTCGACTCGTTCGAGTTATTTATCAAATCCTTACAAATATCTTATTTCAATCGATAAATAAAAACAACAGTTCCCTTTATAGGTACATTACATCACTGTTATTAATTTTATCAAGATTTGTTTATAAATAACACAGTTACAATTGCAACGATTTCAATTTTAATGGTTATTTTATGATTTTTTTCTATCGAGAAAATTTACCGAAAACGTGTTTTGAACACAATGGTCCACTCATAAATATGATCAAGATTAACATATTTTTTTTGCTGTTCTAAAATGTATACATTTGGCTAAAATATTGTTTTGCGAAGCCTATTTTGACTAAGTACAGCGCCTTATAAAGTTATCGTAAACTCTGCGAACTCAACAATAACTTTTTTGTTAAATTCCACACGGACGATTAACAGCTAGTACAAAATATATCAGCCTTGCATCCGCCATTCCCTTCTGGAATCGTAGGCAAAAATGGCGACCTACGTGCGGCATGTCTGCGCCTCTTCATATTCTTTGTTTGTAGTTTTAGTGTCGCGCGCCACCGCACACATTTTTACGTATTCGGGAGTAGGGCGTTTAGCTCCGCCCACATGCACAAGGTCAGTGAGCCATCTATACACCTTAATAGCGCGATGCGAAGAGATAGGTCAGGGGTACAAGAAATTTCATACGGACGAAGTCGCGGGCAGAAGCTAGTAGGGTATATTTTCTAACCAGTCCGCTACCGCTGACTTTAAGTCCTCATTCATAATAATTACTCTTTACAATACATACATGTGGTCGTAAACCGCAGACTAGTGTTGCCCAAATGCAAGACCAAGACAAGACCTTAGCCAGTCTTGGTCTTGGTCTTGCGTCAATACACCTGGTCTTGGTCTTGGTATTGCGCTCTCAGTCTTGGTCTTGGTCTTGGTCTTGCAGCAAGAGTCTCGCAAGTCTTGCGAGACTCTACTACTTAGACTACATTCAAATACCTATTAGCCTATTGCTGGGTGGCAGGGACATCGACGCGCTTACCATGGATTCAGTACATGATTCTGGACTCCCATGCGTTGAAATTTTTCGTCGGCTTTTTCTTAATTTTTACGTTTTTTTCTGCAATTTTTTTTACTGTAAACTATATAAAATCATTATTTCTATCTGACTTAATGAGATTTTCAATTAAAAAATAATAAATTCACTTGTTTCACTTAAAACAGCAATGTAAATAAAACTCGGAAGGGCTACCTGATCAGCTGTATGGCTAAAGTTCATTTACGAGGTCAACACTATCTTCGTAGTTCGTACCTACGCTATTCGCTTTCAAATGCCGCGACAAAGGGACTGCAGCGCCAAGCGGTCTCCTCGTATTATTTATGCACTTGAAAATAAACTTTAAATTATTACAATAAAGTGCATAAATGCTTGAACCTGACATAAAATGCTGAAGATTGCGGAAATCCCCGCGCGGCGGCGGCGTCTTTGTCCGTAAATTATCAAATAAGTAGGTACGTAATACACTGACCGACCAACAGTTTATTCGCGGAACGTCATATTTTGCCAATCAACCATGAACCTTAATGCTTTAGCGATAAAGTTGAAAATCTGTTAAAGAAATATGGCAGATTGTAGTAGTTTGATGTGCTGGCGTCTGTACCATAAAAAATATATACTATAACGCCCAAATCTCAGTTTGACTTAACTGCGAGACGCAAGAGTCTTGCAGGCTTAGTCTTGTTCTTGCTCAAGTCTTGCAGGGTTCAGTCTTGGTCTTGGTCTTGCTACAATATGTCGGTCTTGGTCTTGGTCTTGGTCTTGCAAAAATGCAAGAACAAGACCAAGACTGCAAGACCAAGACCGATTTTGGGCAACACTACCGCAGACATTGACCTTCTAGTCTGGAAATAGTCGTTCTCTACTATCCAATGTGCGTTGAGAAATGTTACCCGACATAGTACGGAAATATCCGACCATTTCCGACTTGGGTCACCCGGTCACTTTGATGTTGATTAGCATTTGTTTATTATTTGGCTTTGGAATGTACGATGATTCAGAGAAAAATAATGTCTTTCTTTTTTTGTTTTTATGGCTTATTTCCGTCACTGAAGTTTGTGGATTTCCGATGGCCTGGCACAGAGCCGAATGATAATTAAATTCGTAAAAAATAAGATCATTCATAATTATGCAAAATTCAAACCGAAAAAGAACTGAAGCCACCAACAAAAAATCTGAAATAGAACTGAGTAGGTATTGTAACTACTACGTAGTAAGGACCAGCATCCTAATTATGCGTAAATCACATCATCTAAATAATTTTGAAGCTAATTCATTGCTTCATATGTTCGAAAAATTTGATTGCTCAACAACGTAAGTAACGCAATGAATGCTGTGGAACCAAAATAAAAAGCCAATGCTACTATTACCATCGAATAACACGCAATTACCCCGCTGTTTCCTCGTTGTTATCAACTTTGTAAGAGAATATTATTATACCTAACTTCTACCTATTGGCGTAAAAGTCAACTACTTGATATTACTCAAGAAAACTGCATAACATTCCTTCCAGGCTGGTGCTGTAGTCCGAAGGATCCCCGAGCGTTTTCGTGGAAAACGTATTAAGTGCAACTGAAAACTTTAGAAAAATCTACAGTCGGATCAGTTTTTCTTGAGAATTAATTGAAGAAATATCTGGGCGGACTGGAAACTGAAAACTTTAGAAAAATCTACACTCGGATCAGTCTTTCTTGAGAATTAATTGAAGAAATATCTGGGCGGACTGAATGTGGTAATAGAACGAAACCGATGCTGATGGTACCATATTCTTTTTATATTTAATAAATTAAAGATATTGATTACATTATAGTTGATTATTGAATAAATTATCAGTCCCTGTAATTTTGTCATTTTCATACTCTGGGAGTTATTTATTTACGCACAAAGATGCGTTAAAAATCTTATGGAAGTTTCGACGCTCATTCATAACTTTCAAACCAATGTTTTTTTTAATTCTGTGTCCGAACACGGCTAGAGACGAGACAAGGCAAGTAGATATTTATTTTTTTGCTGTACACTGTCAATCAGTGGAGTAAATTCCATAAGACATGTAGAAGAATGGAAGAATGACTGATTAAGTGGAACCTTAAACTCGCTCTTTGAATATCAAAAGTTTTTGGGCAGCAGGGAGAAAAGTGAACTATAGTCGGACTTTTAATTAGATGCAGTAAAATGACAGCTTTTGTGTTACTTAAATGACTGAAATTGGCGTCTTTTTATTTTTTCGCGGCCATCAACCAAATCTTGTTTTTCTAGTACAGAATAGTGTAACAACCGAAACTTATTTGAAATGAGTTCTTAAGAAATGTCATTTTACTGCAGCTATTTAAAAGTCGAACTATAGAAGAAAACGAGCTTTAAGGCCAGGACTCTCGGAAATCTCGGAATCGACCTATTTTTGATTCAACATTAAACAATCAAATATTCTTTGTTTTAATCTGAAAAAAATATATGGCATAGTTTAACTAACATTCTTGATTATTCTATGGTTCAAAACACGATATTTACAACTTCACTCGATCATAAAAAATCGCAAACAAATCGAAAACAGCGAATTTTTTAATCGTTTTTCAAGTCTTATTTGAAGTAGACTTAACTTTTACTCGCAAAAAATATATCAAAAAATAGGCAATGATGTATAGTAGAACATTCTACGGTTAATTTTTTTCAAAACTGATTTTTATTGTCTTAACAAAATATAATCTAAAAAGGCGGCCTGCGCGCTTCACTTCAGTAGCCCGCCGGGCGTTACCGAGGTAGGACCTGTGTCGCTTTTGCTGGCTCGCCGCGTTCCCGCTAATCGATCGAAATATACGTTATATTATTGTTAATTTCCGTGTTTGTGTATTAGTTTCAAAAATCAGTCTGTAAATATTGTTTAGGTTCTAGTATTAATAATTAAACTAAATATTAGTTTGTTATAATATAGTTGTAATATATAATGATAATTAAGCTCAGCGAGTTCATTCGAACTGCGCTTTCGCGGCATTTGCCACGCGAGGACGGAGGTAACGCTAAATGCCTACTACGCTCGAAGATCCTGGCCTTAATGTCGGATTGAGATAGTCTATGGAAGCAAGAATAAAAAAATAATAGCTTAATGTTGATACAAGTGTATGTACAAACTGTTCATTTTATAGTCAATTATAAACATGCGAACTTATATAGCACAGTCGTAAATTAAAATTGCGCGTAATAAAACCTTTATGGATGGATAACTGTACTGTATTATGTAGCTACAGGTGAGTAAAGTTATACTTTATGGACACCTTCGTTGGGGCTCGTAAGCATATTTCATTCAATGTTTATCTTGTACTGGATCTGCCCGCGACTTCGTCCGCGTGAAATTTCTTGTTCCCCCGACCCACCCGTCGCATCGTATCGCCCGCCCGCGCTATTACAGTACCCGGCGATAAATATTGCACATCGACCTTTGGAAAGAGACAATCGGCTAATTTCGGCTTCGTAGAGCGTTATCTCAGTCGCACGAAATACAAACAGTCCGGTATCTATTAGGAGCTGTTAAAACAATTATGATTTGCTTCTTTTGATAATTATTTTTATTCTTTGTATAAAATCGATAGGATCGAATAGGTCGATGTGCAATATTTATCGCCGGGTACTGTACTTCATTGTCGCATAGCGTTCTTCCTGACTTTTTTTTTTCCACGACTCCTAAGGGTCCTAGCGTGATGTTGAATAGCATTTAGCCTTCCTCAAGAATTGCTACAATCTGTCAAATTTCTTTAATAGATTTTGAACTTTATCGCTAAAGCATTAGGTTCATAGTTGATTGGGAAAATTTGACAGTTTCGGGTAGCTTGATGTGCTGGCATCTGTACCTACAGTACCTACACCCACATTTTGCCAGCTATGTTTAAGTCCCATGTAATAGGTGCGAAGCCTATTGCTATCAATTGGGCACAAATTCCGGCTCCGGGCTAGTACTACTGACAAATTTCTGATACGAATGCCGAAAAACTCGTCCCGACCCGTTTTACTGCACTCTTGGGAAAAACGAGGGTGGCTTAATCAATATCTGTTTATTTACTAGAGAAAATTCAATGTTGCGGTACTCGGGCTCGGGTGTCAAAGGGTATCTCTGTCTTTTGGGGGGACATTTTTAGGCACTTTTAAGTCTTCTGTGCGATACCCTTTATGAAATTGAATATCTCTAAATTTTGACTGGCTCTCCAACTAACTTAGTTTAGGGGTTGGCCCAAAACACGCATCTATGCGAATAAACAAAATTGAAGTGTCTGTCTGTAACGTCAAAATAACAGCTTTATAACCGATTTCAAAAAAAGGAGGAGGTTCTCATTTCGGTTGTATTTTTTTTTATGTTTGTTACCTCAGTAGTAGTACGCCGTCATTTATAAACCGATTTAGAAAATTATTTTTTTATTTAAAGTATATAATTATTTCCAGATTGGTCCCATTTCTATCAAAATCCAGTTCTGATGATGGGATCCATGAGGAATTGAGGGAACTCCTCAAATATTATACTCACACCTCTACAACGTGTAACAGAAACCCTATAGCTATCCTTAAGCACTAAAGATAACAGCTGGTATAGAGTCACTATACTTAGTTTCAACTCAAAATAAAATACTCTAAGAATTGATACCAAATTTTCGGTATCTTAGGTTTCTGAAATTCAAATCATAACAAACATGTCACCGCACTACGTAGGTCAATCACTTTACTTGCCAATATCACGATAAATCTCTTCCGTAATTCTGCGAGCCTAGTACTGTACTAGCCTACCAAACGCGGCGTCTTTGTCGGCGCGAACTGACGAGATCAAACATGCCGCCTACCGCTTTGGCGGTGCGGCGCGCCGTACCGCCAAAGCATAGGCGGCATGTGCGCGCGCGCAATACAATACCTACTTTACCGTGATGTAAAAATTAATGTGTAATTATTGATTTTCAGTTTACTCATTAATATTAATATTAAGCCAGAAATTGCACGAAAAAACCGAGATAACAAAACTTACGTAAAATATCGAAACAAAGTTTAGGTAGGTTAACTAGTTTCATCTCTTATTATTACCGAGAAAACAGTAAAATCTTAAAGTTTTGCTTAATTTAGTAAATTGACTTACATTTTTAAAGGTGGGGTTCGATGTGGTGGCCTTGGTACTGTATGCACAAGGCCGCTCGCTTGTTCATAGACTCCTGAACATTGCATAGCATGTCTGGTGTGATTGTCCTGAAAGCGGCCTCAATTCGTACTTTCATTTGGTCCACTGTATCACACTGCACTGCGTACACTGCATTTTTAATGTACCCCCACAAAAAAAAATCTAACGGGGTTAGGTCTGGGGATCGTGGAGGCCAAGCCACGCTTGTGCTACCACGCCCAACCCACTGAGCAAAGCGCGCATCTAAATAATGGCGAACATCTCGAGCAAAATGTGCCGGTGCACCGTCATGTTGGAAAATTAAATTATTCCTCATCACGAGATTGACATAGCTTAACACTGGTACTGAACTGATGCGCGTGTCACAGGGACTAGAAACGAGTGCACTAGACACGGAACAGACGTCGACTGGCGAGCAACAGCAAAACAATAACAATGCTAAATAAATCTCCTATTCCCTGCTATCCTGGTACCTAAATATTATTTCGTTAAATTTAGATACCTACGAGTATAGGGTGGCTGTCCCAATTAGTGTCCAGTACTATTAAAAAATATTGTTCAAGGATTCAAGATTATTTTACATCTTAATAATAATTTCAACTAAACTCCGTTAAACTTTCAAGTAAATCTAACACACCAGAGTTACGTACCTAATTCAAATTCAAAATTGAAAAATCATTCATTTTTTTTCACCACATCACGCAGCGGGACGCTGAACGTGCCCCCGCGCGTGATTTTTTACCAAATTCAATAAAAACATGCTTCCGCGCGTGGAATTATCCGTTCCACGAACCCCGCTGCGTGACACGGTGCAGTGTGGGCCTCCCCTTAGATTCTTACCAGCTGACTAAAAACAACATTCCCGCAACCTCGGAAATTCCCGCAACTCCGGAAAATTATTAAGTAATTTCAATCCATTAAAAATCATAATTTATGGGGCCGCGTTATCTCTTTAGAAGTTGTATTTACCAGGAGTAATTGAAACTACAGGACGGCAATTGGTGCACGTACCCTACTAACCCATTAGGTTTACACACACTAAGATGCTTACATTGTGTGTGTAACGACGTAATCAGGGTTCTGTGAGCAAACGATTTTCAATTCGGCAATAACAATTCCTAACTCATGCGGTCCTAGTACTTTTATTAATTTCTTTCCACAGTTAGATGCAGTTTTGCGACATTTTTTATTGACTTCGTTTGAATTATACTAAAGACTAAACGTGCTCAAACCAATAAAACCCATGTACTATTGATAAAGCACCGACAGACCGTGAACTTCCGATAATTCTTTCGGTTAGTCCTACAGACAAAAATTATGCGGGCGTGCTATTATTTTGTAATAAAAAAATAGTATTAACTTGTTGTTAATAGTTTTCGACATAATTATTAAAAAAAAAACCTTATTTTTAAAATTATGAACGGAACCGTGCAACCGAACTGTGATTTTATTTGTACTAGGAGAAGCATCAATACCGAAGAGGTGAATTGAAATGATGTTTTGGGTTCAGTTGGACAAAAATTCTTGTTCTAAATCCTTTTTCTATTCTAAGTTTTAATGGCAAATAATAATGTTTATTTAAGCAATTAATTCTTGGTAGGATACACGTAAGGATTCGATTTTTTATGATCAATTCAATGGTACGAGCTGACGATTTTTCGAAACAATTCGTTTTAATGCGATCTTCAAGCAAATCGATTCAATAGTAAGGTGAATCGAATCCCCTGGATCGTATGTGTAAACATTATTATGATAAGGGCTCATAATAGTTCAAGTTCATGTTTGCCCAAAGTATTATGCTGACAATCATAAACAGCGAATAGGTAGGTTTATTTATTTCAAACAAGATCAATTACATACATAATTATGCCGACACTTTTTAGCTTGTCCGCATTATTTATGTTAGCACTAAGCGAAGATTGAAACATTTGATTTTAACCGACTACATCTGTACCATCTGAATGAAAGTCATTTAATTACGCTGGAAAGGTTATCAATTATTAATATTATTGATTAAAAGTTTAGACGTACCTACCTGACTGGCAACTGTAAATATGTCACAAAATAAAGGTGTGTTAAAATGTTGTTTAAAATTTTTTTGATTACGATTTTTGTTGAATTTTTAGTACTTAGATCGATTCAAGAGCACGGGATTCGTTCTGTGAATCGATTAAAAAATCGATTTAAAGCAAAACATCGTTTATCCTTATGGCCACCAAAATAAAAGGATAGGAATAACGTTGGGAAATTCAATACAGAAATATTGTTTTTTAATTAGGTATTTATTGTGTTGTAGGTACGATGGTAAGGTGGGGTGGGTGGAAGATTACTATTTACTATGTAGATAATAATTATCTACAAAGTAATCTTCTACAAAAGGACAACTACATAAAAAACCAACAAGTGTGTAAATAATACGTGACAGTGCAAACAGGTACCTAAATATTATTTCGTAAAATTTTAATACCTAGACCAAAATCAAAGTTTAGGAAAAGTCAGTAATAATATTTTGTAAACAAAAAATAAACATGCGGAACCTTTTATTCATTTTATTCAGAAATACCAGGAGTAAGAGGTTTATTTTTACTCACAAATGGTTCACTGACACCGATCAGCTGATTTAGTGCTAGTGATGTGTTTATTTCAATTTGAAAAGTTCGGTTTCTGGTATCAATGTATTAAAATTTCTCATAAGTTCTGAACATGTAGATATAGGATTAAAAAACCCTTCCAATATCGTTTGATATCATCCAAAGAAGCCGTGCCTTTCGTATGTATATACCCTTTCCGTTACACGTTGTATAGGTGTGAGTATAATATTTGAGGAGTTAATGTGTTTTTTATAGTAACTCGTGCATTTGCTCTCGAAAACCACCATTTGGTGAAGTGGAACTGATGAAGAAGACCACAGATGGGCCAACGGAACTACTCAATAATAAGTATTACACGGGTTGCGATTCGATTATTTTAATATGGTTGCTAAGCAATTTATGCTCTTCAAAATGCGAATTGTGAAATGGAGCTGAGGAATTGAGGGAACTCCTCAAATATTATACTCACACCTCTATAGGTGTGAGTATAATATTTGAGGAGTTAATGTGTTTTTTTTAGTAACTCGTGCATTTGCTCTCGAAAACCACCATTTGGTGAAGTGGAACTGATGAAGAAGACCACAGATGGGCCAACGGAACTACTCAATAATAAGTATTACACGGGTTGCGATTCGATTATTTTAATATGGTTGCTAAGCAATTTATGCTCTTCAAAATGCGAATTGTGAAATGGAGCTGATGGTGGAATACTAGGAGAACTAATCAACAATTAATATCCCTGCATAGGGAAAAGCAATATTTTGTAAAAGGCAAGTTGACATTAGGCTATTGTAACTTAGATACATTATAAACAGACCCACTTAAAAGCGAGATATAAAAACTTTTTAACAAAAAAAAAACCGACTTCCAAAAAAAGAACACTACAAAGTGAAAAATAACTTTAATTTCGGAAGTCGGTGGCAAAAACTAAAATACAGATCCAAAGACACCGACTTCCGAAATTAAAGTTATTTTTCACATTGTACTTAGTGTTTTTTTTGGAAGTTGGTTTTTTTTTGTTATAAAGTTTTTTACTAAGTAAATGGATATGAAATAAATACGGTGCTTAAAACGATTTTTAATGTTTTGTCTGTCTGTCTGTTCCGGCGAATCTCCGAAACGGCTAGACCGATTTTGACAGGACTCTAGCAGATAGTGGATTTTATAAGGAGTTCAGGCTACTTTTATTTTAGAAAAAAAAAAATTGGGTTCCGCGCAAAAAAACTTAATAAAACCCATGAAATTTCTGACATACTCGCGAGCGAAGCCGCGGGCAGAAGCTAGTGATAAAATAAGATTCATGTAAAACGTGAAAAAAATTAAATGGAATACTGCAATTCAAAACCACTATCGTCAATACATCCGATGTGACCGGAATGTCGGAAACACACAATAAATTAGAAACACATCATTCAACATAATCGACATGACCATCCTATTACAGTGCTGCTTAGCATAAGAAATCCATCCAACAACCATACAAAGACATCAATTTATTAAAAGGCATAGAATAGTCTTCATTCTGCCTGTATGCATACTGACGAAAAGTTTAAAAAGGCAATGATATGCGTCTATTCAGCCTTTAATGTTACTGTCAAAAAAAAAGTACTTACGTCTTCCCCTCTCCCCAAAATATTGTCTATGCTTCCTGTGTTCCGTTCCATGACAATCGGGTACATTGACCGAGACGGCCGGACGGACGGACGATCGGATGTAAATTGTACTGCAGATACCTAACGGGCCCCCCAGTAGTGACTTGATGAGAGTTTGATGCGTAAAACGGCTTTTTTTCGGCGAGTTCTGTGAGAGATTAATTGTTTGTTTATGATGTCCTTGACTTTTGAAGAATGTGGCGTTGAAGAATCTTGTGTGATTAAATAATTATTATGAAGTTTTTGTTTGCTTTTATTCTCAGACTAACTCCGCCCCGCGGTTTTACCCGCATAAGTCTCAATCCCGTGGGAAAATTGCGATATAAAGAGAAATCCTGCCTATGTCGTAATCCAGGTCATGGTCTACCATGTGGCAAATGTGATCAAAATCCGTTCAGCCGTTTTAGTATGAAAACGTAACAAACACAAAAAATCAAATCTTTTCTCTTTATAATTAGTTTAGATAATTACTTAGTTAGCTTTTAGTTTAGTTTTAGAACTTTTCGAAAGTCTATTGTCGTCTACATCAGTGGATGTTACGCAGCTGCCTAGCTGGTATGTTAAAGATGGCCATTTTGGTTAGGTACATAAAGTAAAGGTCAATGACATTACTAAGGCAGTCGACCATTACTAAGGCAGTTTACTTCACGATTGTATAAAAATATTCGTTTAGGTTATACAGGAAAAAAATTAACCACTGCGCAAACTGTAATCTTGAGTTCAGTACTTAATAATATGATTCTAAACGTAGAAATTTCTCGTCGGTTAACAAAAACAAAAAAAAAAATGCTGTTTCATAAAAGTGCAACACCTACGCGGTCAAAATGTATGGAAAAACAATTTTTCGTACTACTTGCTCAAAAAAGTGACATTCTATGCCACAAAAAGCGAACATAACAATAGTCATTTTTAATCTGTTAAAAACAGGGAAAGAAAATTGTACTGAATTTCATTCATCCTCTAGGGAGAGAATGTGATTTGAATTTGGAATACTTAGGTACCGAAATTTATACTGAACTGCATCTGTGTTTACATCATTGCGTTTGTATATAAAGCATTATACATTATTTATTTATTTATTTAAACTTCTCGCACAAAAAGGTACAAAGGCGGACTTAATGCCTTAGGCATTCTCTACCAGTCAACCAAGGGTGGTGAAGAGATTGGATGGCAGGTGCTATACATCTTTTTGAAAAAGGAATACGCATTTATTATGTAGTTATGATTATTAAATAAAATTACGAAAACCGACGAGGCCGTATGAGCTTGATGCTTTCTTTGCAAACTTTTACTTTTAATTGTCATTATTTTTAATAAATGCTTATCTCATATTATTATTGTGTTAATTTTTTCGCAAATGGTACGAAAAGTAGAGTATTTTCCTCGGTGATAAAGCTGTCTTAGTCTTGGGTGAACTTAAATCCCTCGCTACACTCAGGACTCGTCTTAAATCCCTCGCTTCGCTCGTGATTTAAGTTTTTAACACCCTCGCTACGCTCGGGGGTAAACCTCGAGTCCTTCGTTACGCTCGCGATTTAAATCGTCACCCGCGACAGAAGACACTGCTTTATCCCCTTGGTTAATAATCTACTATTTTATTTTATTTAATTGGCGAAAAATTTCTACGACTGAGAGTCTAGAATCACATGCTGAATTCATGCAACTTACAGTTTGTGCACTGGTTATTTTATTTTTATTTTATTATGATCTCCAAAAAACACCTTAAGTACATGCTATATTATAAAGGACAAGAACAAAAATCTATGTTATATCTAGTTTAAATGTTCTCCTGTACATTTTTTCTAGGTTGAATAAAGTAGGCTATCTTTAGGGTTCCGTACCCAAAGGGTAAAAACGGAACCCCTATTACTAAGACTCCACTGTCCGTCTGTCTGTCTGTCACCAGGCTGTATCTCATGAACAGTGATAGCTCGACAGATGAAATTTTCCGACTCGCACTTGGCCAGTTTTTATTTACCAATGTAGATAGCAGGATTCTAAAAAAAGTAAATTGACACATGGTTGCCAGTATTGGCACTTGAGGTAGAAAAAATGTTTGTTACCACAGACTTTGTGTTGCGTAAATCACTTGAGAACTTGCGATCTTTATCTCATAACCACTAGTGTTGTTACCATACAATTGGAAACAGCGACAGTTTTCACATGATCATAGACTATAGATGCTACTACCACAATAGTCTCATTCATTCATTCACTTGCTGTAAACGGTCCACTATTAGAGTCTGGAACTGAATGACATGGTAATTGATAGGTTTCCACGTTTTTTTTTGCAATGTAATGGTAAGTTAATCATTGTAGATGGACTACACAAGTACACATATTGTAAAAGGTACTATCTGAAGACGTACGTTCTTGATAAGAAACATCAACTTTAAGGCTCCTACAAACAGGCGCGACACGCGATATAAACGCCCGCGACACAAAGGCAGCGCTCGTTGCGCGACTTGTGGTGCCTTTGTGTCGCGTGTCGTGTCGCGCCTGTTTGAAAGAGCCTTTATGATGGAGTGTTTTTATTCTAACTTTACGGTTCCACCGCTCGGCAAAGGTCTCCCCTGTGTGGTGACTTCTCCGGCACCTCTTAAGTCATCACGCCAGCGTGCAGCGTTTCCTAGGCCTACCTCGGCGATGACGCCCGTATTGAGGCACCCACTGTGTTACGACTCTAGCCCATATGTCCTGATGATACACATACATGACCCGCCCAATCCAACTTCAGTATAGCACAGCATACTATCAAAAATCGGATTGGGAAAAACAGATATGGCATCCCACTTAACCCAGTCCAGTACTAACAAAAAGTAAAAAAGTATTGCATAAATTAATCAAGTCAAAGTCAAAGCATTTATTTCAAATAGGCACATAAAAGGTACTTTTGAACGTCAGAAATTACAACAAATAGAATTGATTCTAGTCGTCCATTGCAAAAGGTAGTTTTCGTACGGAGAAGAATGGGCAAGAAACTCGACCGTTACTCTTTTAAAATGTTTTACAGTATTTTGCATACATTAATTAATAATAATAATATGTGAAGACGATGCACCAAAAATAAAATTACTATACCACAATAGGTAAAAGAATTAAAAATGAAACCATGACATATAAATTAATTATCTGATAGATACATGGTGCTCACATATTTACAAACATGGTAAAAGTAAACGATTTTCATTAAAATAAAAAAAAAATTACAAGTGATAATCAAAAAGGATAAATCCCAACATGTTATTTCCTGTTACTTAATTTTAAAATACCTATTATTATTGACGAGGAAGCTAATTAATATTATTATAACCGAGGATATCTTTGAGTTAGCCAAGTAACCTATTAATTTAAACAATATTCATTGGACGAGAATTGACGAGATATAATTATGAGCTCAATATGCTTGTGATTTTCCGCTTACGAATTGGTCGGGAACACTGTTTTTTATTTTATTAATAATCCTCGTGAAATTTCGGCCCCCGACCCATCGCGTCGCATAGCATCGCTGGCCCGTGCTATTACTTCGTTTTCATTTAGCGTTCTTTCAGATTTTTTCCCTTTTTGCTCGCCTCCCAAGGGCTGTAACGTGAAATTAAATAGTATGTAACCTTCCACAATAATTGGGCTACCAAATGCAAAAAGAATATTTCAAAACCGACATCTAGTATGTAGTTGCAGAGATTAGCACGTTCAGCTTTATTATTAGTTTATTGGTATAATTATGAAAGATAACCAAGAGGTAAGCACGTTCTGACACTTTTCCAGAATGTCATTAAAAGAGGCAAAGGTTGTGCAAAATACTAGGAGTTCATAAGTTAGAAAGATGCTTTATAACTTCTGAATTCAATTGAGGAGCATCAACTACACTTAAAGGAAAGTGCTCGGCAAGCATGGCAATCAAAAATACCTTGTTTTTATAGACCCCATCTAAAGGTCGAATCTATTTGAATCACCAGCTTCGCAACCATGCCTGCAAAAATCGTCGACCGCTGTAGCAGACAAGTCCTTAAGTGAAAGCCACGAATTAAGCAATGTCCAAATGGTCTGATGACCTTACGAAAGACAGCTGAGACGGATCGAATACAAGAGAAACCAGAGACCCTGAAAACCCGACACCAACTGATCGTTGAACAGATAGGTGTGTTAAAGAAAATTAACCCTTAAGACTGATCAGTATATCGTTCTCTTCAGTTCTAATATCTTAAGTAGACGGTTACCGGCTGATGTTATTTCTCCTTTAATTTCGCTGTGGCACTGAGGTTCGCTGACAGAAAATCCAATTCTGGGTTAAGCTCGCCTTTGAACATTAGCTGTCCTTGTAATATTGTTACAATGTTTCTGTAATTTAGTTTTATAATAAAGACAATAATACTGAAATACCTCTAACTACTTATCTAAAGTTATGATTCTTCACAACCGATCTGTTTTCGTTTTCGCTGCCTGATTGCGAGGCATGCGGCAGCGACGCTAACCGCTCAGATACAGTGACACTTCCTTGTTTCATCCAAGTCGAACGCACAATGTACCTATGTATGTCGTAAGTGTATCAATCAGTTTCCATATGAAAGCACCTTGATACAAAAAACCGTGTGTATATTATTCAAATATCAAACTTTGGCTGCTCAGTTGGTAAGAGAGACAAATTTACTTACAAATTCAGTCTTTGGGGGGCTGAATTTTAATTTCGTGCTAGCATTGTTCCACTTCCCCCTGAAAAACTGTTCATTGTTACCAGTTCTTTCCACTGTTCTTTTATTTCAATAACTTTCTTGTGTAGTTTTTTTTGTAGAGCTCGAGGTCGTCTTTTTCCTACCGCTATATCTATTCGCCCCAAATCTGTCCTTAGGCTGGTGGAAAGTGTCGACAAGACACTTCTCTCGTAGCAATAATCCAATCTTGGTTGGACTGGTAGCTGATGATAGATCTTATTAATAGGTAAGCTTTTATCGAGAAATTATATTTATCAACTTTATCATAAATCAATTTCACCTTAATGGATTATCCCCGCAAATTCAACTCTATACAATGGTGCATTCATTACAATTATATCCAAATCTTTATCAACAAAATTCATTCTGAAGTCTCACAGCGCATCCTAAAACGATTAATTACATATTCCCTTATCTATCCGATTCATTCTCGAGCCGCAAGTTTTCGCTCAATGGCGCTAAGGCATGCGGGAGTCTGATACTTCCTGGTGAGTCTAACTGATTAGGTACATGGCTGTCGGCTGTCGAGACAGTAGACCCGTGAGAGGAATGTCGGAAGAATTGGTGAGGTTTCTTTTAGAATTTTGTAATGAGGGTTTTCTGAAATGACGTTTGCTAGGTGGCAGCACTGACACGTCAGGTCCAGGCATCTGTCAAAGAGCCTATATTTTCTTTAGTCATGAGTGAATGATGAACGAATGAATGAATCGAATGATGAACGTCATCATATATTTTATATTGGAAGACCTCTTGTCACAGTGGTCCCAACTGGTGTCGTAAATTTTCACGAAAACCCTCATTGTTTGTTCATGATTGTCGCAGATTTTACCAAGAAGGTTTTCTTTTTTTGGTTATCTATATCCGTTACACGTTGTTTAAGGAGACTATAGAAATATCCCTGATTTTCTAACGTCTTCGCGCATGGGTGTCGCAAAAGATTTATGGGAAGTTCATTTATGACATCCTTGATGATTGTCTTTTAGAATGGTTTGCATGCATGCACCGAATATTTGGGTCATACATACATACCTAGTAATTCTATTGGTAGTTCGAACGTCGAACTACTTAAAATAAAAAAAAATCTATTTTTTTTCTTTATTTATATATAGGGGCTTTTACGCATATCGTATGCCAGTCCCATCGTATCCTAAACAATTATTCTAAACTTCTTTTGCTATCTATAAAGTGAATCACCAGCATAGTAAGAAGCCTTAAATAAACTAACTAAGTACTCCTCAAAGTGCGCTTTTATAATTTCTAACGTGGCAATATTTATCGTAGACGGCCACGACCGAAAACTATATACGTGCACATTATAAAATTATTGAGGACGGAAATTTAAAAATGTCTTCATATAAATTTCTATCCATTTTACTTCCCTGTGTTATCATGTTACCGTGACGTGGACACCCACAATAATATCGTCACGTTAGAAAATATAAAAGCGCACATCGCAATAATATCCATCCATACATATACCCATATGTCTGAATGAAGAATCCAGTCTTCACAATGGTACACATGTTACATTTCCAAATGATACATAAACCAATGAAGTGATAAAAGTTTACACTACTAAACTGTTTGTTTTTACTCTCAAGTTATTTGTGTACGTTCTCGTCCGTTTACGTTGTTATTCTCATCATCCCGTACCTTATGATGCGTAAGGGCTGGCAGGCAGAGAGAATTTTTTTTTTAATTCGGTATTTTATTTTGAACTTGTCAAATCTAAGAAGGCCCTGATATTCAAGTCGCTCGCGAATAAATGATAAATGATTTATTTCTGTAAGTAGGTTTGTACAAACACTTTTACACGTCAATCATATTTTTTTAAACTAGATGAGGTCGGCGTTTCCTATCAGACTATTCTGAGAAGAAAGGCCGTAACAAACTCAGAGGTCACAGTCTCTTTTAAAGTCCAGAGAAAATCTTGGTCAGATCATGTGAAGACCATGTAGATTGGTGTCTGAAATGGTCTTTTGAGGAAAGAACCACACAGATTGAGCGGACCTGTCCAGTCAGTGCACAACAATAAGCTTGCCGAACACATAACGAAATGTCCCGAAGATAGTAAAGCTAAATTTGAAAAATGCCATACATAATTGTGAGACCATAGCCCATAGATAAAGCCATAGATAATGCTAAAGGTTTTTCTTCAAGACAATGATTTTATGAGAGGACCACGATTAGCAACTAGTAATGAACTGGGATTAATAACATTTTACAGTTATCGTTGACAAGCATAACGAAATACATATATGAACTTTGCTCCTATGCTAAAATATTTATCATCATCTGCCTAGCTTTTACCCAACTATGTTGGGGTCGACTTCCAGTCTGACCGGTTGCAGCTGAATACCATTATTTTATATGGAGCGACTGCTTATCTGACCTCCACAACCCAGTTACTGGGTACAATACCCCTTGGTAAGACTGCTTGTCAGACTTTCGGGCTTGTGACTAACCGTAACGACTGTCTAAGATCTACGAATGACACCCGGAACACGGAGGGGACCCAGCCACAGACCAACCGCGGCAAGCGTCGCTTAACCTGATCGATCGACCTGTGCGGCTGTTATTACACGGGCCCCTCTAAAATAATATGAGTTCAAAAAAATCGGGTTACCATTCAAACGCAAAACACAGAAGTCGACGACATGCAAGAAGAAAAATTTTAAAGGCTCCTTCAAACAGGCGCGACACGCGATAAAATCGCGCCCGACACAAAGGCACTGCTCGTTACGCGACTTGCGGTGCCTTTGCGTCGCGTGTCGTGTCGCGCCTGTTTGCAGGAGCCTTAAAGAGACTCCTTTTTAGATAGAATTGTATTTTTTTAAATACATTTATTCCTATCGCTGTTTTAATACTAATTGCATGCTAGCATGTTCGTGATGCTAAGCGTGAAATTATGATAATGGGCTAATTAAATTCGTTGTTTTAGTGACGCACACTTGTTTCGTCTGACTCAGCTGTTGTGGATCAACACGCTGGCTCGTAACGCGATTAATAGGGCTATCAAAATACTCAGCCCATAATGTAATAATCTAAAATAATCAGCCCATAATGTTCCCACTGCTGGGACACGGGCCTTCTCTCGGTGAGAAGGAGTGGGCCGTAACGTAATCCACCACGCAACCCAGTGCGCGTTGGTAGATGTCACTGTGACATCTACCTATGACATTGTCACAATAGACAATGTCACATATTATGTACACGAAAACATATGACGTTGTCACATGTCTTCATATTTTTGGTTCTGGGTTATAAATGTGGCCTGGCCGTTTCGCTACCGTCACATGGGCGTAAGGTGAAACATTTATTTACATGTTCATTACTTTTCTGTTTACAATAAGTAGTTCTTGTAGCAACGAAACGGTCAAGCCTCATATTTTGACTAAGGTGTAGAGTTTGTGAAGTTAGGGCTTGTAGAGTTAGAAGCTTGGCTCTACATGAGATCTGATAACTTTTTGACAGTGCGAGCCGTATGGTCTTGGCAACATTTTACATTATAATGTTTATGGTGGGATAAACAAAATCAGCGAATCTAAAATCACGACGAAAGTACTTACTTGTACTTGTCGACATATTGTTTCTTTTACAACATTCAGATTGATTATTATATTATCCTGTTCTGCGAAGTTAGTAAATTTTGCTAAAATCAATAAATAAATTCACTTAGTGAGTGAATTTATTTATTGATTTTAACAAAGGTTTGGCAAAGGCTCTCACAAAAAACTCCATATTCAGTCGTAAAAAATTGCTTCATCTCGCAAAAAAATATAGACAGCCCTACACGTAAACGAGTAGAGAAACAGATGAAAAAGCATTACCGTGGCTCTGATTGCGTAACGAGGTGGTTGAACTCTGGCGTGCGTGCGAATCAAATTGTGTGTGATTGTACCGACTGCGTCTGTTGTGTTGAAGGCTCTGCCATGTGGTTGGCTTATGTTGTCATGTCCATTGGCAAGCGTTTGAGGTCTTTAAACCTTTCCACGGGGCTGCCTCGTTGGTCTAATCTCTTCTAAGTAAGAGTGAACAGGCTTCTTCTGGGTAAGCTCACTCCATCGTCGACTTTGTCTCTGTCACCTCTGACCTAGACTAGAGCCAAGAGCAAACCCATTTCAAATTTAAAAAAAGAATAGTGGTCGAGATCCTGTTCAATTCCTAGATCGAGCAAAGTGCTTTTCGATACTGCCGGTCGATTCTGTAAAAATCTCACCGTGAAAACTTAGGTGAAGTGAGTTTGTTTTTGCTAGGAATTTACACTATTGACAGCTCACTCCACGCTCACTTCACCTAAGTTTTCACGGTGAGATGGTTACAGAATCGCATTGCTGCTTTTTATTTGGAAACCAACGAACCCTCAATTCATGAGTTAGAGAAACTATTAATTAATGAAAGAAAGAAGGTTTAGGGGGGACAATAAACGCATAAAAAATACAGAAAAAACTGAGTTATAGTACACAGTTAAGGCTCCTTCAAACAGGCGCGACACGACACGCGATACAAAGGCACCGCAAGTCGCGCAACGAGCGGTGCCTTTGTGTCACGCGCGATTATATTGCGTGTCGCGACTGTTTGTAGGAGCCTTTATAGTTTACAGTATCGTGTGCCTCACGGCTGTGCCGAATAGGCCCAGTTCGGCAAAAATACCCGACAACTAGTGCCTGACGCTGGTTTCCGACTGGACCTCTTCATCGTTATTTTGCATCCCTACGCAACCCAAAAACCTGGCCTTTCAGGAGGTCCCGTACAGAAAATGTTGTGAAAACTAGCTTCATATTATCTGACTGACCGACTTCTTGACAATTCAAAAGTGCCTGCATTTCAAAACCTAGTAAGGGACACTTTTTACAAAATTCGTTTTATTGAATAATCTTGCTGCACTAACCTTGAAGGACTCTACGAAATACAAAAACACCAACGTTTTAAACTTACATAAAAGGAGATATAATTTAAGCATCGATACCTAGTAAGTGCACCTTTCACTCCCTAGTGACCATTTTAAAACCTAGTAAATCACTTTAACCAATTCAAAAAATACTTTCCATAGGCTGACCAATATTACGTTTATGCGCTCTCCTGTAAAATTTCACTTTAAGTCCTTACTAGGTTTTGAAATGGGGCAGCCGTATGGTTTAATTGAAATAAATGCTTTAAGTTTGAGTTTTGATGAGATTGTCTAGTTGAGATGTCACCACCATCGTATCGTAAGTCGCAACCAAGCAAACCAGTTGCCTATTTGCGTAACACTTGAAACAAAGAAGCCTCCTACACCCCGTGTATCCATCTCGTCAATGTAATGACAACTTGCTTTAGTTATATTTTCAAGTTCAAGCATGTCGTATTCTGACTCATGCTGCACCTGTTCTGATGCATGGTTGATAAATTCTCCAGTTTTTATATTAATTGAGACATCGTGTCTCGTGTACATTGTTTGAATTAAAATGAACATTGTATGGTTTGTGATAGTTGTTTATACTTGCTTGAAATCGTAAAACATCACGCCTTGTTTCCTCGAAAGGTTGGGCAGAGGTGTACCCGTAGAAATATAAAAAACAGTTCTTTCATAATATCTATGGGTGTGCCTGTAATACTCCCACATGTCTCCAGTTTTGTTAAAGTACCATGTAATAGGGAGTGAGCCTATTTCCAACATCTAGGCACAAATCCAGACTCCGGGCTGCTACTCAGAAATTCCAGATAGTAAAACCCAATAAAGGCTCCTACAAACAGGTGCTACACGTGATATAATCGCGCGCGACACAAAGGCACCGCTCGTTTCGCGACTTGCGGTGCCTTTGTGTCGCGTGTCGTGTCGCGCCTGTTTGTAGGAGCCTTAACACTGTCCGACCTGAGGGTAGTGCCCCTGACCTCATGGTCAGTAGCTGCTGATTGCTTAAAAATAATTATTTCTGTGGTAACTACTAACGTAGTTCGTTCGTTCGTAGTTCGTTCGTTCGCCGTTCGTTCGTCGTTCATTCGTTCGTAGCTTTGCTTATTTTAATTATTTTCTGCGGTTTTGACCGCTTGAAGAGATTTGAGTGTTCTCATTACCAATCTAGCGTACGCATCCCTGCTGCATCTACTACTAAACGGGGTAAATAGGGATGCAGGGCCTGAATGGGGACGAAACTTTAAAATGGATTTTAACGTTGAAATAATGCAGTTTGTTGCCAACAAGGGCACTTATCCTTTAACCGTTTATTAAAGTCCATTTTGCCAACAAACTATATTATTTCAATGTTAACATTCCTTTTAAAGTTTTGTAGTCGTTTCGTTTGTAGGTAAGTATTTATTTGCCGAATTGTATTCACGTCACTTTTGGTCAAGATTAAGTCAAAGAAGCGATGATTGTGCAATGCAAACATTAGGCACTTAGATTTAGGTATTACCCGGTAGTAATATATTTAGTACTCATTCAACACTGTAAAGTGACCTACCTACCTACACAATACCCTACATTCACTTACCGGTAACTATGATATAATAACTGCAGTCAGTAATTAATACACGGCGTTGTTGCGTCGCATTCCAAGGTATTGTTGCGGGCGGCGCACGCGCCGTTTCATGCCGCAGTACCGCGATCAATGTCGCTTTGTGTCCTGCGTACATGTTCAGAGACAAAAAAAAAGTTGTTTTATGTACTTGGAGAATCGAGTGGACGAAACTTGTTCGAAATGTCAAATATTTGAAGAAAAAAATATAAACAAAAGATGTTTTTGGTATTCGAATGTGAATTTATGTGAATCGTGAATGTTGATGAAGCTCTGTACTTTGTAGTGCATACTATTTGTAGGATGGAGTGCGTATCAAAAAACCAAGTTTAATGCTGAGTAATTTTTAACTTCAGTGTGAGTTTATACTGTGAATCGTCATTTAATTTTGTATAGTAACTCGATGCAGTTTTCACCTAGTGTGCACTTAGTAGTTTTGTTGAAAATAATGAATGAATATTGGAATCAGTGGTGTTAAAGATGGAGTATAATAATAAAAACGTTCAACGGTTGTATTGGTTTTCAAAGTGGGTTAGTATGAATTATACATTTACAATGTGTATGTAACCTAATTAACGCGAGCCCTCATACACCCCAATTAGAGAGAGAAAAGAATAATACTATGAAGAAGCAATGAACATAATACAATGAAAGCTATCTATTATTTATGCGTTTATTTAGTCTTATTGCCTTGAAATAAGATTTAATTTTCTTCGGCCCAGTCTGCGGTCCGTATGGCAAAATACATAATTTTTGAAAAATAATACCAATACTAAAAGTTACTGAAATCGATTCAGTAGTCAATTATGAACAAACTACTTTCAGGACTTGCGTATATTCTGTTACACCTTGTATAGGTGCTAAAAAGAATTAAGAAGAAATTCCTAGTGTGGGGCAACGCTTAAAAAAAAAATAGATACCAATAATATTCACATTATTGTTATTGGAAAGTGATCTCTACAGACCAACATAACGGTGCTAAACAATAATAAAGTCAAAAGGACCACACCTCTAGAAAACTCGTTACTTCTCGTTTACATTCTTGATTTTCAAGTCACAGAAGTACTGTATTATTTTAATAAAATCATGAGTCATCCTTTTAAGGCTGTATAAATAAATGCTTGAGTACGATATTGGAAATGAAAAGTATAATATACATATACAGTATGGATTTGTAAAGTGTACCGCGATAGACTAGTGATATCTATCGTTTGATTACTTAGTAATCTAGGATACAATGGTGTACGTTACCCCAGCAAGAAAGTGTCTCCTAGAGTTATAGGAGTAGAACGTATAATATGTGCCCTATCTGCTGTAAATGTGCCCCCAAATAAAAAATGTGTGCCCCCTGTCGTTTTGGAAAAAAACGGAAAAAACGATTCCTGCTGGGGTAACGTTTTTCTAGCAGGAAAATTCTAAACGAATGATCGGAGAGAGAAAAATTGTGCATGGCCAGAGAGCTTATATGTGTGCCCTAATGTGCCCCCAAAAAAAAAATCTGTGCCCCTTCAGGTTTTCGAGATATTGCATTTCCTGCTGGAGTAACGTTTTGATGAATCGTATATCTCTACAACCATTGCATGTGCCCCTGTAGAGTAAACATACACGAGTAGCTCTTAATGTGTGCCCCTTAGTGCCCCAATTAGTTTTAAGAAAATATTTATAGTTTTCAAGTTATAGCGGTTTTATGCAAACCCGAAAAAACATCGCAGCGCCTAAATTAGACAAGAAACAAGTTCGCTGAAAACTGTATTCGGTCCTTCTTGACGCTAATAATAACCATACAAAGTTTCAAAACTATTCATGCATGCGTTTTTGCTAAAAGTCAAAACGATGGTGTCCTAACTTTGACGGCAAAATACAAGGAACCGGCTCAATCCGAAATGTGTAGGTGTAAACCAAAAGCATGTGCCTTTAGTCAAAAATATATGGTGAAAATATTCAGCTTGGAATGTTTCGCATTAAGTAAATATTAACAAATAACCAAAATATGTAAGCAACGGCTGGTTATCCGACCAAATTTGAATGACTACTAAAAAGCGACGGATTCATACATATCGATGACCTTCTTTATTGGACGTATTATACCTAAGCTGTTGTCCGTACAGTCGCGTTCAAAAGTTTTGGGGGCTAATTAAAAAATATATTAAATGCACCTTGTGACTATAATAAATGAAACCGCTTGTTGATGTGGAAATTATTATTTTTATTCCCTTAATTTTAATTCTTAAAGTAATTATTGCTTCAAATCACAGATCAAAGAAATTATTTGCACGTTGTGTAGTCATTATTATTTAAATCACAGATCAGTTATTCATCCTAAGTCTCTCACTTTCTCCAAGCTAGACAAAGCGACTCCTTGCGACACGACGTCAGCGGATGCCGCGGGGCCAGAGATATATGCAGCGGTGTGGGGAGGCGAAAAAAGGGAATCTTCTATTAAGTAAGGTGAATGCTCCAACCAGCCCGCAAAATTCAAATTTTTTCTGTTTTTTTTGTTCCTACGCCTTTATGAACTTGGAGGGTTGTATTGGTGATTTTGATGATTATAATTCTGTAACTACATACGTCTTACAACCGCGAATAATATTTTAATCAACATACAACCTAGCACTGGCCTGCAAATTGCAAAAAACGCAAGAAATTTTGAATTCCGCGGGCTAGTTGGAGCATTCCCCTTAATGATGAAAAACTTACAATGCGTGCCACGAAAGATGAGACTTGACACACCACGTGGTTTGACATGCGCAGTACACGATTTTAGGTATCTTTAGCGATATCTAATCTCTTTCAATAAATATATATGTACCTAATATAAAAAGACAAATACGGGCTTTTTATTTAAATACAAAAAAGAGCTACCTCTTTTTAGTAGTATATAAATTACTGGATGTATTTTAATGAAATTTAGAATCGAGAAGATAGCTTACCTTGGAATAGCACTTAGGCTACTATTTATAATGTACTTAATCATGTGTAACGTCATAGAAACAGCTAGTAGAATATAATCCAATAACAACTTTATTTAATTACTTATTACTTTTGTAAGTCAGTGTACTCAGGCACAACACGTGTGAACCGGTTAGTGAGTAAAGTAAAGAAGGTCATCGATATGTATGAATCCGTCGCTTTTTAGTAGTCATTCAAATTTGGTCGGATAACCAGCCGTTGCTTACATATTTTGGTTATTTGTTAATATTTACTTAATGCGAAACATTCCAAGCTGAATATTTTCACCATATATTTTTGACTAAAGGCACATGATTTTGGTTTACACCTACACATTTCGGATTGAGCCGGTTCCTTGTATTTTGCCGTCAAAGTTAGGACACCATCGTTTTGACTTTTAGCAAAAACGCATGCATGAATAGTTTTGAAACTTTGTATGGTTATTATTAGCGTCAAGAAGGACCGAATACAGTTTTCAGCGAACTTGTTTCTTGTCTAATTTAGGCGCTGCGATGTTTTTTCGGGTTTTCATAAAACCGCTATAGCTTGAAAACTATAAATATTTTCTTAAAACTAATTGGGGCACTAAGGGGCACACATTAAGAGCTACTCGTGTATGTTTACTCTACAGGGGCACATGCAATGGTTGTAGAGATATACGATTCATCAAAACGTTACTCCAGCAGGAAATGCAATATCTCGAAAACCTGAAGGGGCACAGATTTTTTTTTTGGGGGCACATTAGGGCACACATATAAGCTCTCTGGCCATGCACAATTTTTCTCTCTCCGATCATTCGTTTAGAATTTTCCTGCTAGAAAAACGTTACCCCAGCAGGAATCGTTTTTTCCGTTTTTTTCCAAAACGACAGGGGGCACACATTTTTTATTTGGGGGCACATTTACAGCAGATAGGGCACATATTATACGTTCTACTCCTATAACTCTAGGAGACACTTTCTTGCTGGGGTAACGTACACGATACAATGTACTTATAATGGACATAATCTTTAAGTACACTATATAAGTAGTATAGTATCTTCAAGTACCACTTCTGTAATCTAGTTGGAGCTAGAGATTGTGGAAAGTTCGTCGAGAACCACCAATGCCACTTAAGTTTGGCCTTTCTTCAGGCTATGTCGGTTACCTTGGACCTCCTAGGGAGATCTTCATTTCTGATTCGATCACGCAGGGAAACTCCAAACATAGCCCTCTCCATTGTCCTTTGGGTGACCTTCTAATAAGGCGATTGTGTTGTGAGCGACCACGTTTTAGTGCCATAGGTCAACTGGTAACACGCACTGGTCAAAACTTAATTATATGTATATTATCGAATCTTTAAGAGCGTTATTACAAAACCGAAGTGCTCAGTTTTAGGTAAATTCGACGGCGCGCGGCAGCAGATGCGCACGTGTGCGTCTAGGGAAGAACGCTATGCACACATACAAACCGCTATGCGTCGGACGCCAGGATCAAACCAACAAGAGCCTTCGTTTTCAAAATAAATTAAATTACTGTTATTATAGTTCATGAAATATTATTTGTACCGATGAGTGTTACCTACAACGGTTTGAGTTACAATAGGGTCATACAAATTTACTTCACTTTTAATTTTTATTTTATACCACTAAAGTGACAAACTAGCATACGGCCCGCTTGATGGTGTGTAGTTACCGCAGCCTAAAGCAGTGTTGCCAGTGACAGATAGTCAAATGTAACATGAGAGAGCTCAAAAAGTAACATTTTCACGAGAAAAGTAACATTACCTTATTTTTTGTGGAAAACGACTAATAATAACATGGCACTTTATTACATAAAAAAAGCTGTCCCCTTAGTAGGCTTCGAAAGAATCGTAATAACAAACTGAACTGAACCAACACGGATGCCACTACTAGGCTGTCGCTCACTCGCCTAAGTAAGCGGGATGGGTCATTTAGAAATTCACGCGAGTGAGTGAATATGCGATACGACAAACGAAGTGAAAAATTTTCGCGCTGTCGTCGCGTCAGAATTTGGTCACAAAATCAAGACAATCAAGTGCGCCAACATGACGAACGAAACCTTTCTTGTATGCGTTCCGTTTCATGTTTATTTTTTGTTTTCTGTGAAATATTTTTTATTAAGTCTTAAAAGTAACATTTTGAGGCGTGTAACATGGAGGTAACATGAGAGGGTCAAAAGTAACGTAAAATGTTACAAAAGTAACATACTGGCAACGCTGGCCTAAAGACGCTTGCATTGCCAGAAGCTGCATTACTTGCGCGTTGCCAGCCTCTAACATTACTTACAAATACTTTTGTGCTACTTTTATAAATACTTTTTGTACCTACTTTTTTTACGAAGTTTAATATATTATGTAATTTATTTAGCAGGTAGGAAGACATTTTAGTACTTATTTATAGAAATAAATGCAATGTGATGTTGTTTCTACAGTTTGGATAAAAATCGGTTGTCTGTAAAGTCGGTTTACGGACGATAGTTTAACGTGACAACGTCATAACAAAACATTAATGAAATTGCCGAACGCGGAGGCCGATTCGGCAGCGTTCGACATCATCTGTCTCTCATCGCTCGTTCCGCGCTCTCGCTTGCACTTCAAGCCGCCATGGCGTACAACGCTACAGCAGAGCAAGGCCGCGAGGTAACGCTACATGAGTCATGTTTTTTTCGTGTGTGCAGCCAGCTTCATCGATTTATTAGACGTTGTCACGTCAAAAAAGTCAAAAGAAAATAAAAAAGACAAATCAAAAGTCGTTTTATTAAAATTAAAAATTACAATTTAGTAATAGGGTCCCGTTGGCACCCTTAAGGTACGGAACCATAAAAAACCAGTATAATAATTGTAAAATAATTAAAATAATATTCTCCGAAGCGGCATAGACCGTGCTTTCCTCGAATCTATGATTTCAGGAAGCACGCACTCCTCATAAAATTCTTACCGCTGAGCTTCTCTTGCGCGTTTCAAATTATCGGCCAAAACCTTTTTTTTTATTTTGACAGCACCAAAAGTTCTATTTTGCCCATTATTGTGAACTATTGTCTGAAAATAATTAATTAAATTAATGTTGGAGATAAATAAAAAAGTCAGAAAAATTAAAAACAACAACTATATTTACGTATGTTTTTTTTCTATAATTATATTCGCGTTGGAACATCATAGGAAAATAATTATATTATATACATTACAATCAGAACATAACTAATTAAAAAAAAAACTCACTTGTATCAAGAAGTGTTGGTCGCTTTTTATTCGTGGCGAATTGTCGAACGAGATCACGTGACGGCAGCAGCGAGTGAGCGCTACGTCCTCCCTCTGAAAGCGCTCGGCGCGGACTAAAGCTAAGACCGTGCATCCCGAGATTTATATTGATAAAAAAGCATTGCATAAAACAATTCCTTAAAAATATTATTTTACTTTAAAATAGAGTATTTTTTTTTTTCAAGCAAGGTGACAAAGTAACCTTAGTTATTAAACACTTTTTGTTTGAATTTCTATTAAATAAACAGAGATTAAAAATATCATTTCGGCTGAAAAAATATCATTAACTCTCTGTTTTACGGAATTATTTTTGGTTTATTACTGTATTAAACATAATAAATTGATGTATGCATTCCAAAGTAGAAGATACAGTTGTACCGTGGACATTTTTATAAATTATTAAACTATTATATCTTCGATGTAACAGAGCATCGCGAGATGCCCGAAATTAAATTTTTATGAAACAGCCTTTGCAGGAACAAGTATTTTACTGATTTATGTAAACAAACTGAAATATTTATTGAATGCGCTCCCAAAAGAAGGAATTAAACTTTCTCGGGCATGTATTTTTTTTACTATTGTGACTTTAGTTAAACCATAATCACAAATCAAAACTCGAGTCAAACGCTCTAAACAAGAAAAACTTGTGATAGCGCTCTTAAGCCTCCACTCCGTCAGGGATATATTCCACTTCGACATCATCATCCACAGCCCAACTTCACCCACTACTGAGCGCCTCTCTTTTATTCAATCCCCACGCTCCTGCTCATCTTCCTGTGCCAGCGTCATCCAGGTTTACCCACGATGGTAACAATGCCACCAATCTTTTCTCCAGACGAAGGACGCTTCATTCCATTCAATTCTGCCACATCTAACCACTAAGACTCATTCAAATCCCAGCTAGTATAAATGTCGAAACAGTTCTGCTCTACCGCATAAAATATCCAAGTGAGCGTGAATTCGCAATTTTAGAAGCAAACAATTTTTTTTGTTCCTTCACGCGTAACATTTTTTCTTGTGTCATACTTTCCTATACAATGATCGCTCATTACTTGTCTCAATCTCAATAAAAAAGATTCAATCTAATTGAATGAGCAAGTGAATGATTCATCTCGTATCTATTTATAGTGATTCCATTACAATAATTTAAGCATTGTTTCTTTGATACTAGATTTTTTTTATGGACTCTTGTCGGGTTTGTTTTTTTTTTGCTGACTTGGATGACTGCGTTAATGCTTCGCTTTTTTTTTTCATGAAAGTGTAATGTGGCGTTTTCTTATAGATCATGTAATAAATTGTTTTAATTGAGATTTAAACTTTTTCTTTTGGTTTTATAAACCATCTGTCTGCCAAATTTCAGCCAAATGCGTTCAGCCGTTTTTGAGCCTATCTGGAACATATATCCAGGCAAACAGACAAACGGACAAAAATACTTTACTATGTTATTATTATGTATAGATGTCCAACAATTATTTATGCCAATGGTGACGCGAGTTACCGCTATTCCGTTGTCGGTAACGCGTGCGGAATATACTAAAACAACTCGAAGACATAACACATGCCTATCACTGGGATTTTTACGCAAAATACGCGCATTGACGTGGAGTTGCGGACACCAGCCCGTATTTACCTATCAGCGGGAATGTCCGAAAGGGTTACCGCTATAATGTTTTTGTGTTAAGAACGAGTTTCTATGGCTAGTATAAGCGGTTTTTACGGTATTGGCTCTCCCCCTTTTAGAATAGAATACTCTTTATTAAGGCTCCTTCAAACAGGCGCGACACGACATGCGACACAAAGGCACCGCAAGTCACGCAACGAGCGGTGCCTTTGTGTCGCGGGCGATTATATCGCGTGTCGCGCCTGTTTGTAGGAGCCTTTACTTGGGACTTTAACATAACTGATGTAATCTGTGTGTACCTACAGTATAGGTGCCTAACTATTCGGGAACTACAGGCTTTACAGGTGTTTTATCGCGGATTTTCAGTATCCAAGTGTTTAAAAATGAAATTTAATACTTACCAATTTCTATTGAAGCACTGAGTGGAACAACGTCTCATAACAAGAATGGAACAAATAACAAGCCAAATTTGTCTAGTCAATCCTATATGGCACCCTAAGTCTACTTAACAACGGAAATAACGCAATTAATGTTGTCTGTCAAAATGAGAGCCAGTCTTCTTGTTAGTGTGTTACGCAATTACCCCCGCGGGAGCCAATCGAGATAGATCGAAGGGCCAAGAATATTGATGCACCACGCATCCTAATGTTTGGTCTTTTGGTAAATTTCTAATGGTTCTATCATATATCCTGCTAAAATCATTAGCCTAAACTTTTTGCTTTCCCTTCGTAGTCTTTAGTTGTAGACCCACATTAACCACGTCCATAACTGTAATTTACAGCTGAACTAAACTCCTTTTATGTCGGCTAATACCATTAGGAGCCATTAAGTGCTGACGCGTTTCTACTGTCTAATTGAATTGTCGTATTATCGGCTTGCTCATTTACGATTTTGTTTAGTTTCTATTTCTAGTGTTATCGTTTTTTTATTGGTATTTTGTGGTAGTGGGATTGATTTGGCGATAGCTGATTGATGGAATCTGATTAGATTTACTTCGGAAGTGTCAATTAAAAATTTATTCTTTCGATAGTCTTTATGATAATGACTGACTCGACGTCGTTAGTATCTTTCCGAAGCGTTCTTTAAGGCCATTCCTATAGCTCATAATATTGATGTTGTTATTATCTTCTTCTTCAAGGATTTCTTCTTTAAATTTTTGTCAATATATCTTCTTTTAAACCGCAATAGTTTAAAAGATGATATTTTGACAAAAATTTAAGAAAGTATATGCTTCGATGGTTTGGGCATGTTGAGAGGATGAGTAAAAGGCGATTAAGACATGGTATTTACAAGGCTAATGTGAGTGGAAACGCCAGCTAGGTACGCCTTAGAAGATCATAATGTAGTGACCTTATTTCACCAACGTTCTTGCAAAAGAAGTATGCATGGATCGTAGCAGTTACTAAATAGCATACTCCTATAACTCTCACTTTTACGTTTCGTCTATATCTTTCTCATTTTTCTCCTTTCTTGTCTATCTATGTTTCCATCTGTTTCTTGTTAGTCTTTCTGTTTATAAATTTCACACATATTGTATACATGTTATGTCCTAGGTTTTTTCTGGAATGTTACATCTGCTTTAGTATTAAGTATATCGACATTGCGAGTTAGTCAGTGTTCGAGCATTTTCCTGTAACCTAAATTCTTACACGTAGTATTAGTCTTCCATTCACGTAACTGTAAGTTGTAGTGTGAGTCACCTTGTAGGTATTTTGAATCAATGCTTTTCCTTGGTGATTATTTTCATTTAGATTTTGTCGTCTTTCACCTGTATTGTATGGTGTTGTTTATTAATAGATTATTCTTACTAATATGGTTGAAAGAATTTATTTATATGCACACATTCCAGCAAATTCATGGACAGGCACAAAACTATTATGTACGTATTATGTGTGTATTGTGTACTATTATGTATTATGTTTATGTGTGTTATGTGTGTTGTTACTAATAAAATAAAGCTGAATAGTTTGTTTGCTTAAACCTGCGAATCTCTGGATCTGCCAGTCGGATTTTAAATATTCTTTTTTATATTTGATAGCCCTATTCTTGAGAAAGGCTATTTAACATCACGCTACGACCCTTAGAAGACGAGCAAAAAGAAACAAGGTCAGAAAGAACGCTAAGAGAAAAACGAATTAAAGGTCGGGGTATATCACCATTACGATCATTTGATACGATACTTTGACATACTCATTTTATGTAGGTATCTACGTAGAATAATATATAAGTGTATTATAGCCAAATCAAATCTGGCTGTCCTAGTATTCCAGTCTAGTAGTCAATTGCTTTTATTAATGCGTGGACGCTTAATATCAGAACAGACCCTTTGGTCCTTCGACGCGCTGTCATTGAGTTGAAAACGATACGGGTCATTGCCCATTGACCATATTTGGGACGCCTTTTGTCCCTCATAGGTATACTATATTATTTTAGTATATATAACTAGTGACTTACTTTAAAGTTTGGAGCATAGTGTATAAGCGCAGCCATTGAATGTTGACCATACCTGAACTCTAATTGCATAACAGTTGTAACACACAATCTGAATAATTTTGAAGTATATTGTTAATCCATTGCTTTTATGTTCGAAAAATTTGTCTGCTCAACAACGTAAAAAACGCAATGAATGTTGTTGAATTGTTATAACACTTTTTTACAAAAAAAGAACAACCGACTTCCAAATAATACACTACAAAGTGAAAAATAACTTTAATTTCGGAAGTCGGTGTCGTTGGGTTCGCATTTTCATTGTTTGCCCCCGACTTCCGACATTAAAGTAATTTGACCGCAAAATAATGCTTATTTTGAGTACCAGAAACCTTTTAAATAAACATTGCTAAACCTATCGTGATCATGCCTGTTTGTAAAGTTCAAATTCAGTAGACCAGATGGCCCCTTGTTGTTAAAAACAAATTCAAAAGACAGCTAGTATTAAGGCTCCTACAAACAGGCGCGACACGCGATAAATTCGCGCGCGAAACAAAGGCACCGCAAGTCGCGCAACGAGCGGTGCCTTTGTGTCGCGCGCGATTATATCGCGTCGCGCGTGTTTGTTGAAGTCTTTACAGTTATAAATAGCTGGTCAATTATTCTATTATAAAAAAGTGCCGACGCATAATCGGACTCCTTGGTCTTTAGTAGCGCACGCGCTGTCATCGGATCCTGTTCGAAATCGACTATTTGTTCATTGACCGGAACAAAACAGCTTTTATTGGGTTTCTATTACACTACTAAATACTATCTTAATGACCGCATTGCTTCTGTTTGTCTACCGATTGCAGGCGGGACATTCACTAGTACCTACTTCTATACTAATGGAGGTAGTAAGAGGTAAGTAATCTCTAGAAGTCATCAACATTTTCGAGCCCTTATCCCAATTTTTTGGGGTATTCCTCGAAACGCACCAAATTTGAAACGCACCAAATGGAACGTCTATCGATTTCACTTATTACGAACCCTTCATTGCTACATCGTTGACGAAAAAAAAAAATTTTTTTTGTTTTATATTTTTTTTTCGAAGAATACTTTTGGTGCGTTTCGAGGAATACCCCAATTTTTTGAGGTCGGCGCATCTTGTCTTTTTCTTCCATTCTTCTCTATTAGTCGTCATCTCGATAGTCACCCCCTTTCTAGTCATATTATCATTCACACAGTCCATCCATCGTTTCTTTGGTCTTCCCCTACTCTTATAGGCCTCCACATTCATACTCAAAACTTTCCTCACGACATTTTCCTCATTCCTCCTTCTGCCCTTACCCCAATGTATTTGTGATTGGCGCAGCATTTCATCTTCCATACTTCTCTATTAGTCGTCATCTCGGTAGTAACCCCCTTTCTAGTCATATTATCATTCACACAGTCCATCCATCGTTTCTTTGGTCTTCCTCTATTTTTATAACCATCGACGTTTTATACTAAATCTCTAGAAGTACTGATCCGATAAGAAAATTCTTTCACTGGCGGGAAGCTACCCTATTGCCGAGTGCCACAGGGTATGTTTTATAGTATAGTTGATTACCATGCGGACAAAGTTGCAGGCAGAAGCTAGTATTAGATAAAATCCTTCCTTACATACATAGTATAAAACAAAGTTGCCAAAATGTCTGTACTCGCATAACTTCCGAATGACTGCACCAAATTGGATAATTCTTTTTTTGTTGTGTTCGGTATTTCCAGGACAAGGTTTGTATGACAGAAAATTTCGGGGAAAAAAATCGCACCTGTCTGAAGCTGGGGCGGGCCGCTAATACTGTATAAGTCATTCGTATTTTTATGCCAAAATTCTTGGTCTTTCGAGACACAAGTTCAGATTTAACAGAACAACCAATTGGCATATAACAGAATGCTTTGAATTTTTAAAAATTATTTTGAATTGTTCCCTTGGGGGTAGTTAGAAACTACTGAACGCCATCAGCTACGATTTATTTTTTACTTTATTTACATTAATACATCTGGTTATACTCGCACGCTGGTCGCGAGTACTATGCACTTGACCAGTCTGAAGAAAATCACCATATAAGGTCACTATATGCATGTCCTTCTAGGGCGTCCCCTTCCACTCACATCTGTCTTGTCAATACCTTTTGTTAGTCGCCTTTACTCATCCTCTCAACATGACCAAACCATCTAAACATTATACTCTTTTCAACTTATAGTATTGAAATCATATTTGACCTAAAACAGTCACGGTTCCAGCTGACCCAACTCTTCAATCATTTTGATCCCCCATCAAAACACTTCGTAACCCATCAACCACTCCTACATTTCTTCAAGTACTTACACCAATTGATTCGAACATAAAAGTGTACGCATCATAATCAGACACGGCCCGTGACGCGGCGTCTCCTAGTCTGGCGCTTTGGCACTCAGGACCAACCGGGTCAACGCCCACTGACCGTAATATGATGCTTGTTATACCACGCACGGAGGATATATCATGTCCTCTCTTCTGGTATGTGGCATTCTTGATTTGGATCGAGTGGATTTGTGTGTGTCTGAAATGAGTTTTAATCGTCTCAAAAAGGTGTTTCTGAGATTAATTTAAGAGACAGCCTGCGTCAGTTTTTGATGGCAATAATTGCATCCGAGAGTATTTTGGGAATTTTAGGGAATTTGTCTGTGATGATCTGCGGGGTAATTGTGTAACACACTATCTATAGCAATCGCTTTCATTTTGACAGTTCATCGTCATTCATTGCGTTATTTACGTTGTTGAACAGACAAATTATTCGAACATAAGAAGCAATGGATTAACATTATCCTTCAAAATGATTCAGATTGTGATTAATAGTGTGTTATGTAATTTTGGGTGCTGATCAGTGTCCTTTACGTTTAAGAGTTTCTTACGGACACTGATCACAGTCAAATACATCACAATAGATTTAACATCTGCTCAATCTTTTCTTCTTCTTCTTTTCGAGTCGATGGTACCTATTCTTCTTCGATATTTTATATTGTTTCACCCTAGTAGGTGGCCACGTTGATTGCGGCATCACTGGCATTCATCATCTTCTCTGTATCATAAGATGACCTGGGAGAAAAAAAAATCCAAATACCTGGCAACCCGTAAACCAAGCAGTGTTTAACGCGAAAGAGTATTTAATTGTGGACTGAAACATCACACAACACACACAACATGTCTGAGACCGCAACTAGGTGCGGTCTAATGCTCGGTTCCTATAAACAAAAACGATGGTTTTGCTTACCAATAGTAGCATTTTCTTGTTGCCAAACTGGGAATATAAATAGATCCGTAAGCTAATTGTACCTGTGATAGCTGCTTCCATAGTTATGGGTCTAAGGGTCTACTATGCAAACCTCTGAGGTCTTTGCTTCATTATTGGTAAAGATAAAAGAGTCTTAATTTTAACCTTTAACTGTCCGTATGTTATAGGAATCGGCCATTAGACAAATTGATAGCAAGGACCTTGAAAGTGAATCCTCTAAAAACAACACTATGACTATATTTTTTGTTAAGACATTTCCTATTTGACCACAATCTAAAGTATTTTCGAATAACCTTGTCAGCTTGCCCTATGACTCATATTGACCCGTTATTTATTATGTTACCGGGTCTTGGCATTATCTATGCTAATTAAGTTTTTTTTTATTATTTATACCTAAAGGCTCGTACACACAGGCGCGACGCGACACGCGACACAAAGGCACCGCAAGTCGCGCGATGAGCGGTGCCTTTGTGTCGCGCGCGATTCGCGTCGCGCGTCGCGCCGGTGTGCAGGAGCCGTAAATCTGACCTATTATAACGTTACTTTACGGATTTGCAAAAACCCGTATCAAAAGACCGGTTGTCTAGAATTTTTTGCTAACGGGACCCTAAAACTAAGACTCCGCTGTCCGTCCGTCCGCTCGTCTGTCACAGGGTTGTATCTTTTGAAGACACTTGAAATGTTCACAGTGTGTGTGTACTACTATTATATGGCTGCTATACCAACAAGGAATACAAATAAAATAAACTTAAAAATCGGTTGTCTGTAAAGTCGGTTTACGGACGATAGTTTAACGTGACAACGTCATAACAAAACATTAATGAAATTGCCGAACGCGGAGGCCGATTCGGCAGCGTGCGCGGCAGCAACGCTATAGAGCAAGGCCGCGAGGTAACGCTACATGAGTCATGTTTTTTCGTGTGTGTAGCCAGCTTCAACGATTTATTAGACGTTGTCACGTCAAAATCAGAGAGGGTACCCCATACACGAAACGTGTTTTTTAATGTGTAGTGTTATGTAAAAATAATGTACGGGAGTACGGAACAATTCGTGTGCGAGTCTGGCCGGCACTTGGCTGTTTTTTTTGTGTTTCATGTAAGATACAAGGATTATTATATTCGTTTAATGTGTGAATAAACAAGATTCTATTAGGAGGATTAGTGGCATTATATTATTACCTGTGTACTGATTTATGAATGATAAATTATTTCAAAGCAACTAATTGTTTAACAAGAGTAGGTTAATTCATAACTATCTCCGTATTTTCGAAACCCTTAACACAACAGTCATCATGACGTTTCGTTCAACCTCATTTTGACTAGTGGCATTCTTTTTTCGTTCGGATAGTGAGTGAATGAGGAATTCTTGTTATGTGAATGAAAACTACAGTTAAAAGTAACGTTCCGAACGTGAACATTCACAGATAGAAACATTTCGACTTTATCCTACTATTGTTAGAGCAAACAGTTCGTTCAACAAAGACTCCGCTGTTTAGCAAGGTTCTAAGTAAATATTGCTCTTTTTAGAACAGGCAGAACAAGAACGGGAAATTGTTGAAATTCTGGCTGTTTTCTGATTTCTGAGATGTCGTCTAGAATATATTTGGACGATTTATTTTTTATTTATTTTATTTAAACTTCTCGCACAAAAAGGTACAAAGGCGGACTTAATGCCTTAGGCATTCTCTACCAGTCAACCAAGGGTGGTGAAGAGATTGGATGGCAGGTGCTTTGAATGAGAGGAACAATGATGATGATATTGTTCAAGTTAATTTTCTCCCTTGAATAGATGGACTTGGACGTCTTCCTTAGGAATTGGCAAGAAATGGCGCAGAACCGGGACTGATGGAAGGAAAGGAAGGAGGTCTTTGCGCAGCAGGGGGAAAATTACAGGCTAGCTATAATAATATAATTTTCTCGCACCTGTGAAAGATAGCAAAGAAAGAAAGAAAGAAAATACATTTATTTAGCACAGACTAAAATACACACAATACACCAGATAGTTAGAATAGCTATATTTTTAGTTTACTGAAGTTGAGCATTTAGTAATGTAAAGAATTTTTTTTTCGAATCTTTTGTTTTTTTTTTTAATTTATTCATGACCATGGAGAATCTTTTGATAACATCGGGGCAAAGGCTTTAATTTTGACAGTTCAACAACATTCATTGCGTTATTTACGTAGTTTAGCAGACAAATTTTTGGAACATATGAAGCGATGGATTAACAATATCCTTCCAAATTCAATTACTATTTGAATGATTTTATATGATGCAATTAAGGTGCAGGTATCACAGTAATACCAAGTGGTCATTGTATACGCCAAGGACTTAATTAACCATAGATAATGCGATATAACAATAAAGAAATTCGTTACTGCGTCATTGCAATGGCGTCGAAAGCTGGACATTTGAACGGCTGCCAATATCCGGTGCGTCGTCAAGGTTCTATGAGCCCTTAGACGTACGTGATGTCAAAATAATGGCAAACGGTATGCACGGATAGGGTTGACAATCCCTTGACCTGTTCAAGTGCTCATGCTTCATGCGTAGATCTAATGGGTGAGCTGGTAATTTTCAAAGAAGTCCACAGTTTGGCTTCTGCAAAAGGACCAATAACATTAAATCCCAAAAAAGGATATTGAACTTGAAACTACACGTGTCCAATCTACTGGTTGGTATGGGTTTGAATTGACACGGGTGACCGATTCCTGGTGCTATAATGATTCCGGTCTGAAAAAGGGATGGGTGCTATCGGTCTTATATAACTCCGTCTCTCTCTCGCACTGCGGTGCTATTCTGTAAAAATCTCACCGTGAAAACTTAGGTGAAGTGAGCGTGGAGTGAGCTGTCAATAGGGGAACCAGCAATGCACAACACAGCAATGCACGGCACGAGAACGCACGACATTGGAATGAACGTGTTTTGAATTCCAATGACGTACATTGTCATGTCGCGCATTCTCGGCCCGGACCAAGAGTGTCCGGCTTGATAATGTACAGCACGGGAATTGGAATCAAAACAAACAGTGACGTCACAATAAAAAAGTAAAAAGCCATGTGAAACTAGGGATGAGATTTTGATTGATTAAGGATTGATTTTGATTGATTTTGTTTCATTTGACGTGTGGTTGACGTTCAATCAATTATTATTGAAGTAAATCTGTGAACTATTCGTTAAGAGGAAATACGGGCGGAACGACTTTTGAAAATTAGGTATTTGAAGAAACTATCGCTGTCGCTCTGCGAGCCCCCGCCCTCTAATGCGTGCGATAAGGACAACTGCAGATCCGACTGAATAGCCTAAGGCTATGGTCTCCTATTTCACGCTGTACGCTGCGTCCCGTTAGGTCGGACGCTGCGTCACAATGTTTACTATAGAAATGTACTATTGTGGTCTCTTTTACACGTCGACGTTGGCGTCTTGACGCCGTACGCGGCATCTAAACGCTGTGCGTCGCGTCTCTAGTCATTTCGAACCATTGCAGCGTGAAGGTCGTCTCTCGCGTCATACAAAATGATGAGGTTTAATAAAGAAAATGACTAATTGTTGATAGAAGCAGTTAAATCTTTTAATGCAGTGTATGATAAAAGTGACAAAAATCATAAAAACAATATTTATAAGTATCAATGTTGGGAAAAAATTAGTGATGCAGTCGGATCGACCGCTCGCGAGCAGCGACTAAAACGCCATTCTCTGCTGCGGATGTATTGACCGCCGACGCTGTGCGTTGCATTCAGACGTCGATCGGAACGGAATTATACGTTGACGCTAACATCAGACGCCACGTTTGGCATAAAATAGGAGACCATAGCCTAAGTAAAAAGTCACATTTTCGAGGTTTGGCTCTCGCCTATTTTCTTCACCAATATTGAACCAATTTAAAAGATATTTCATAAACTGGATAAGAAGGATATGTACTGTGCCGCTACATTATGGTTAACACCCCGACTCAGAGTACCCCGACTCGGATAGGTTAGGTTAGAAGGCTAAGGCGGGAGCGAAGCGTAGCGGAGCTCCCGCCTTAGCCTTCGTGGTTATTTTTTTTTAAACCACCCAGAAGTAGGAGCCCCGCGAAGCGGGGCTCCGTCGACCTATCTTACACTCTGAGTGCTTACCAAAATTTTATTAAACATGAGCAGCTGATTGCAGCTTATATAATTAATATGCTGTACAAAACTCTTTTTATAAAGACTTCTCTGCTTAAAAACTTATCAATCGCGCAATCAATCGTTTTTCGGAACAGCACTATCTAGCTCAATTACCTAGTATCCAAGTCCCAAAATTTCGAGTCACCTGATTGGCCAACCAATCGGCCAATCACGCGATGTCGCCAATTCATGTGTTGTACACTCTCGGGTCGGACCATCAAGGTACACCCCAGGAATTGGAGACATCGCGATGTCGCCAATTCTTGTGTTGTACATTCCTGTGTTGTACAATCCAGTGTCGTGCATTGCTGGTACGTGCATTACAGTGACGTGCATTATAGGGACTCGTCAATAGTGTCAATTCCTAGCAAAAACAAACTCACTTTACCTAACTTTTCACGGTTTTATTTTTACAGAATCGACCGGCTGGAATCATAATGGCACTAAAATGTCATAACACACTTGATCTAATGGATTCCAGCCAGCAAGTTGAGCATCGACTTTTCACCAGAAGGCCAATTCCCGTAGTTAAAAGCGTTCAAAATCTTGTCTCAGTCTCATCTCAGCGACAATCAATGTTTTTGACATTGATTTTGCTAATTCATTGCTTCATATATATGAAAAATTTGTCCGCTCAACTACGTAAATAACGCAATGTATTTTGTTGAACTGTCAAATTGAATTGAAGCCATTCTTATTATTAGTGTGTTTACGCAATTACCCGGCAGACTGTTCTTAAAATTACGAGGATTGCCCCTCTGATATTTGTCATTTAACCGTCAGGTGCAAAGAAATTGAACTCAAATTACTGGTTTTCCTTATACCGTTCCAGAGGACTGGCTGTTTTCGCCAAACGATTTTCAGATGTTTTAAAAATAAATATTGGAATCCCTAATATTAGGATCGTTGTGGTTAGATAACAGTTGATAAACTGCACTATTTAGGGACGGCCGGTTAGCTCATTAGCTATTTTTGTAATAAACATTTTACCTTATTGTTTTCGCATTTTGTCATTGGTACGAATTGAAATATCGTGTAGTGCCGTGAGTGTTGGCTGAAATAATAAATGTTTAGGTAACCTACAGTGATTCTGATTTGGCATTCGTACAAAGATGGGCCAACAACACGTGAGTTACATTATCCATATTATTATTGTCAATAATAATGGTGTCTACTACAATTTCAGTTTATGGTTAGATTGTATTTTCTTTATTATCTTCTCTTGTGACTGATATCTTATGATGGTGAACAGATTAGCAGTGAACTGACAGACCAGCAATGAGCAATGCACTGACTACAGTCGGACCTTTTTGGTCACAAAGAGTTTTCAAATGAAATAGTTGCTTAAAATGACTGTGGTAGAAAGTTAGGAACTCATGTACGACGCCAGCACAACAAGCTACCCGAAATTGTCAAATTTTCCCAATCAATCTTGAACCTTATGCTGTAGCGATAAAGTTGAAAATCTATTAAAGAAATTTAACAGATTGTAGTAGCTTGATGTGCTGGCGTCTGTACATGCATTGTTAGTCAATAAAAAATCTTTTGAGATCTCCTAATTCTTTTTCCTGGAGCCATTATTACCAGCAGCATGACCTTGGGGTCATGCTGCTGGTAATAATGGCTATACTATGTAGATAGGCATATCACATATAATGAAAATTGATTCACCTGTCTTTCTCGCAACTTTTCTGTGTTCAGTTTAACACTGAACTATATCACACCTAGCACCTCCGATTCCGTACTTTCGGTACGAATAACTTGTAAATCTTGTAACTCATCAGTAAACGCTAACCCTGACACTGCCACCTTAATTTGTATGCTCTTCTAACCCGACACAACACACTAAACGCACAGAATGCGTTGACAGTTATATAGGATACCATCGATGTTACAACGGGACCGTACGTACGTGTGGTGTTACTATTATTGTTATTTTTAGTGACGTCAGGTGAATACTTTGTATTTTATTTACCTGGGACTCGCGTGTTTTTATTTTTACATGGTTATTTGTAGGGATGCCGCGATACGCCTTTTTGCCGATACGATACCGATACCGATACTCTTATAAAAATATCGACGATACCGATACCGATACCGATACGCTTACTGAATTAAAAAAGGAAGGTAGATTAAATAAAACACAATTCATTAATAGTTTTAGTAATCAAAATTAACATTTATAAGATTTTTATGGAATTAAAAATCTTATTTGCATGGAAAGATACTACGCGCAACAACATTCAACCTAACGAAATGGGATAGATGTGCGAGTGCGAGGCCAAAGCGGGCGGGCGTAACAAAACACTGAATAAAGCGCGGGGTTTCCCCGAGCATAGTTGGTTCGTGCCTCGTTTGCAACGAAATAGACGGCACAACACGCGCGTTTACATTACATTTTTAAAGCGTAAAAGTATCGTTGCATCGGCCATAAAAATATTGCCGATACCGATATATCGGCAAACCTGAAGTATCGCCGATATATCGGTATCGGTATCGGTATCGGATGCATCCCTAGTTATTTGTGTTGTAAAATGGCATTTTGTGTTGACCTAATTCTGGGTAGGGGTAAAATAGTGGATAATTAAACTTTCATTATGAATGACCATATTACCTGCTCGGTTGGATTGGAAGTGAGACTGAAATTTGATTGGCGAAATGAGGGTATAGGGGATAGTTTGTGGGTGTGGTGGTGGAGGGTGGGTGTACTGTTCCTCTAACTACCCCTTCGGGGAATACAGGCTTGATCTTATAATTAATGAATACTATGAATAGTCATAGGCACGCACGCAAGATGATGATGATGTAAAAGAAAGCAAGCCTGTTATTGCTTCCACTAGAATAAGAAATTGCCACGTTGGTCTAGTGGCCGCAAGCGCTACTGCTGAGCATGAGGTTCAATTCCCAGGTGGGGAAAAGTGTTATTAGGTTTTCTGGAGTCCGTTAGATGGCAATAGGCTCGCCTCCTATTACATAGGACTTAAACATAATTAGCGAAATATGGGCGTACTTTAGAAAGGTACACCTCAGCCTTAGGGCGAGGCCACAACACTGCGTTGCGGCGTCGCATCGTAAAAATCTACGACGCCGCACAATACATCGTGGAAATTTCCGATGCGCTGACGCAACGTACAAATCTGCAATGCGACGACGCGCTACCTCTTAGTACTGAATGAGGTGCGCGCACGTTTCATGATGGCGGATCACGATATAGATTACCTGATATCCTTAGTTCAGGAACGTCCCGTCCTTTGGGACAAAAGTAAAACTGAACTGACGGTTAGCGTCTTGTCGTACGATATCGTATGCGATGAGATTTTTGCGTTGCGTCATCGCATTGTATTGCTGTGCGACGTCGTTTTTGCGATACGACGCCGCAACGCCGTGTTGTGGCCTCGCCCTTACCTTGCCCTTCATGTTATGTTATCTAGTATAAGAAAGAAAGAAAGAAAATAATAACAAAGGACCAGTATTTGTAATTTGTAATACCAGGTATCAACGATAGCAGCATACAAGTTGAGACGGGCAGTTAACCTATTCGCCTACTAGTAATTAACGGTTATTAGAAGTAATAAATGTCGTTGATACTGGATAAGCAAACAATATTTATTGAATGAGTACGCGCCTGGTATAAAGCTGACTCCTCTTTGTACGAAAAGTCTATACAATGCGAGGTTAGCTAAGACTGGAAATGTATAGCTTTATGTGTCGTCGCATACCTACTGATAACAATATTATTCAGAAAGTAGGTTATTTAATTAATTAAAGTGGATATTTACTAAATGTTTTAATGACCTCAATTATAAGTTAGGAGACTCACTAACCCAGAGCTAATTATCCCATTTTTTGGGGTATTCCTAGAATCGCACCAAAAGTATTCCTCGAAAAAAACAAAATATTGAATATTAATAAAAATAAAAATATTATAATTTTATTCCTCGAAATGCATCAACGATGAAACATACAGAAGAGCATGAAGATTCGTAATAAATTATATCTTTAGACGTTTCATTTGGTGCGTTTCGAGGAATACACTCATTTATTTTTGCATTAAAAGTAAACCAACGCTTAAAGGCTCTCGCAGACAGGCGCGACACGACAGCGCGATGTGTTTCTAGTAGAATCATTTCTACTATGAAAACTTCATTGCAATTGTTTTACCAGAATCGCGTTCACCGTCACGTCGCGCTTGTCTGCGGGAGCCTTCATACAGCGCCTGTCATATCATAATGAGAATAAAAGGATGAAACCTAATTACTCCTGTTTACAACAAACTATTTGTTAAAGACATAATTGCATACAGCGATAAGATAATGATGTTTTTTGTTTCTACTAATGACACAAAGTTCAAACGCCTTAAGGGCCTGTGCACATCACGTTTTTTAAACGCGCCGTTGACGCGCGTTTTAGAAACGTGCGTCGACGGCGCGCTTTTATCCTACAGAAGGTCTACAGGCTGCGTCTGACTCGCGTGCTTATCGCGTCTGTATCGCTACAAACGCGCGTCGACGGCGCGTTTAAAAAAACGTGGTGTGCACAGGCCCTTAAAATGCACCGACTTGTCTGCTTACATACTAACATCACGCCTACTGCACACTGCGTTCCCTAAAAAGGTTGGCCTTCAGACAGAGGTGTAGAAAATATCCACATTTCGCCCGTTATAGGTTTAAGTTGCATGTAATAGGGCGGACCCTATTGCCATCAAACAGACACGAAACGAATCCACAAATTGCTACTGAGATTGAGAAATTCCCATTTGTAAAACTCAAAAACACTGCCAGACCTGGAGATGGCACGTAGGGTGTCCGGAGCCCGGCAGTGCTCAGCTGACCACTCGCGACCACAAGACCTGCAACATTACTGCTTTGGTGCAAGATTCAGGGCAATGGGGGTTTTCGTGAAAATTTACGACACCAGTTGGCACCACTTTGACAAGAGGTCTTCCAATATAAAATATGTGATGACGTTCATCATTCGATTCATTCATTCGTTCATCATTCAGTCATGACTAAAGAAAATATAGGCTCTTTGACAGATACCTGGACCTGACGTGTCAGTGCTGCCACCTAGCGAACGTCATTTCAGAAAACCCTCATTTCAGTGCATTTTGGCGCCATTTTGACAGATTGATGCGTAACCGTAAGCTTTCGCGAAGTATCGTCTCTGTATCGTTCCTTATTCAGAAGTCTGCTAAGAGAATACTAAATAGGGCTTAGCTACTAAAGCTACATATTTGATAGGGTTTTTCTCCACTTTCTTCGTTCTTATAATTCCTAACTACGCGTGTCCTAAGGTAATCTCTATACAGTGTTAGCTACAAACTAACTCTCACCTCATTAGAGATTTTAGGGCTATGTGTGTGCGAACTAAATTAACGAAAATATTTATTTAATTTCACAAAGATTAAAAAAAAAAAACGGTCAAGAGCGAGTCGGATTCGCACACCGAGGGTTCCGTACCATCATGTTTTTAATTTTTCATCAGCGAGGTCTTTATTCGTCAGAGAATTTTAACACTGCACTGCAGTGTAGAATATTGCAGTTTTATGTCAGCGCCATCTCTTGCCTATTAATTACATCTAAACCTATTCCTTTCAAGTTGATAGCATTAGTAGTTCTTGAGAGAGAGAGAGAGACTGAGTCTTACCATAAGGGTTCCGTTTTACCATTTTGGTACGGAACCCTAAAACGTAGGGGTCTCTAATATTCTTTTTTTGCTATCGTATATCCAATCCTCTTTGATCTGCGCTGATTGCATAATGTTCAATCAAATCATCTTGAGTGTAGTCTGTATGTTGTGTGTCTTGTGGTTGTCTCTGAGGAGATCGTATTACCTCCTCCCCTGACGTATCTATAAGAATTTATTACTTACTTACTTATTTATTTGGTATTTTATGTCTTCAGTATGATCTATACAAATAAATGAAATTGAAGTGTCTGTTTGCTGTGTTGTATGTCAAAATAACAGCTGCTTTTTACTAAATGCATATGGAAAGTATGTACAGCACTTACAACAAAAAAAAATTTGTCTCTGTCTGTCTGTTTGTTCCGGCTAACCTCCGACGCGGCTGGACCGATTTTGATGAAATTTAGCATGGATTTTGAACTCTGGGGAAGGACATGATGTAATATGCTACTTTTTATTGACATGCCACGCGGGCGAAGCCGCAAGCTTAAGCTAGTTGTACATAAACTAGATTTTTTTTGTCGGTTATTTGAAAAGAAATTTGCTGTTACATACATTTTGACCGCGTAGCTACTGCACTTTTGTAGGAAACAGTTTTTTTTTTGGAACCGACGAGAAATTTCTATGAAAACGATTTTTTTTATACTAGAATCATGTTCTGAATTCATGGTTACAGATTACAGATTGCGTGTTGATGTCCCTGCCACGAATATTTGCATTTACGCTTACTCACCTTCATCTTTCTCGTCTTCAAAAGCGCAACAAAGTATAAAAACATCTGAGCTGTAAATAAATGCGACTGCGCTTGCGTCAATCAATTTTATGGGTCGGCTGCCGCGCAGTCAAAGATTATGTTGCTCGGATATCCAGCGCACTTTAACTAAATCAAAGGGACGAGATGTGGGCTTGTGGCACGGAGTATGTTATCCATCAGAATGCCAGCTTCTTACAATAATAATCTGCTGGTAAAAATCTCACTATGAAAACATGGTAAAGTTAGTTGTCATTTCACCTGATGATAGAGCTTGACACTATTGACAGCTCAATTCACCTTAGTTTTCGTAATGAGATTTTTATAGTTTAGTGGAGTAGGTGTGTGCAAGCTTAATACAATAATTATCTGCCGATCTATTCTGTAAAAATCTCCCTGTGAGAACTAAGATGAAGTAAGCTGTCATTCCACCTGATGCTAGGGTTTGATACTATTGATAGCTCACTTCAAGCTCACATCACCTTAGTTTTCGTAATGCGATTTTTATAGAATAGATCGGCTGGTATAGAAACAGTAATATGTCAGCGTGTACTGCTTACCTACCGAAATACTGCCCACCAGAGAGTAAGTATATCCCCACCATATATACTCAATATCTCTACCCATTGCTGTTGCCCCCATCGCACGACGCTCGTCTAATTGCTGCGCCCCCTTGCTTATATCGTCACTCCATTTAACTTTATACTCGTGCAAAACGCGATTGCATGGGGCTTGGTCTCTGTTGCTTCTCTACTCAAGGGCCCGTGGGCTGTATGATGTATTGTTGTATGGTCCCGACAGTTCTGTTGAACAAAGTGGTGTGGTATAGGTGTTATTGGATGGCGTGTGTAGGTTATTAGTACTTTTGTGTCTTGTTCTTCTGCTGAGGGAAGTTTTTGTCCTACCTTAGATACTTATGTTTGGTTAAGCCGTTGGTCCTGCGCCTGATCTGTCTCCGGTCGTGTCGGATTGCCGTCCCATCGGACTATGAGAGTGAGGGAAGAGGGAGTGCACCTGTGTCTGCACGCACACTTGTGCGCTATAATATCTCCCGCGCAGAAGGCTTGTCTCCGTAGAGGTAGGCCGCCGTGGCCGAAATACGGTATAGAGGTATGAGGAACAGGGTGTAAAGTTCACTCATACTCTATAGAAAAGGGAGGATCCTCCGACCAGACGGGTGTCAGTTGTGTCTGGCGGGCAACTGCCCGTTCATGTCGGGCCGTTGTATCTCTGCATAGCATAGTTGCGCGGTAAACTCTGCTTGCGCGATGCAGGATTTTGCGTGTCGTCAGTATGACGCGTTGTTTGGATGTGGCGTTGTAGATACCGCTACAACGGTCTGGAGGACTTTATTATTTATTTATATATACTTTATTGTATACCACAAAAATATGTATATCACATGAGAAAAATAAATCAAACACTAAAAAATATACAATAGGCGGCCTTATGTTTGGTTTAATTTAAATTCAGATGTGTCATGTGATGGAATGGCCATAGATATTGTTTTATCAACAATATACTTAAGATAGTAAATTGTACAGACGCCAGCACATCAAGCTACCCGAAACTGTCAAACTTTCCCAACCAACTTTGCACCTTATGCTTTAGCGATAAAGTTGAAAATCTATTATAGAAATTTGGCAGATTGTAGTAGCTTGATGTGCTGGCGTCTGCACAAAAATTATTTTAAAACACGCTGAAAACTGCAGCGAAGAGTTCGTTGCACTTTTGTTCGTTGAACTGCCGAAATGATAGATATTGCGGTTATGAATGTGTTGTAATTAGGGCGATGGGCCACTTGGCAGGAAGGAAGATAGTAGAGCTATTGATAAACACAATGGCCCTTTTTCGAATCGAAATCCTCGTCGACAGACAAAATAATAATAGAAAAAACTGGCCAAGTGCAAGTCGGACTCGCACACGAAGGGTTCCGTACCACAAGGCAAAAACGCCGAAAAAAAAAACGCGTTTGTTGTATGGGAGCCCCCCTTAAATATTTGTGTGATTCTGTTTTTAGTATTAGTTGTTACAGCGGCAACAGAAATACATCATCTGTGAAAATTTCAACTGTCTAACTATCACGGTTCATGAGATACAGCCTGGTGACAGACGGACAGCGGAGTCTTAGTAATAGGGTCCCGTTTTACCCTTTGTGTACGGAACCCTAAAAACCATCAACAGATCATCATTTCTACCCTCATCCTATATGTGGTCTAGCGGCATCTCTTGTTCTTCCATACATCTCTAACAGCTGTCATTTTAGCTCAGCATTAGCGTCCTTCGTGTTCAATATAATAATGCGTTCAGGTTATTAATGGGATTGCCCCGCTATTGTAGTGCGTCAGGGATGTTTGCGGAAGCTCGAGTTGACTGTTTTTATACAACGATGAGAAAACGATGCGCTTCCCTGGTGCACCGCGTGCGGGCCAGCCCCAACCTTACCCTGCGCTGTGTGGCGAGGACTCACTGCCACCACAGACCACACGCCTATCAGCGAGAATCGTCTAGTCTAAAATCATGACTATACGTGACTACGTATAGTCATGATTTTAGACTAGATAATTAGAATAGGAATACTAACATAAGGAATATTGTTACTAACACGAATGAGTCGTGTTACTTGATTAAATAAATATTATTATTATTAATCCCTTTTCTAGTAAACATCAACAAATAACAATATTGTTTTTCTATGGGTTGTGGAGGTTAGACAGGCGAATTTTTAGAACACGTGAAGCAATACAGATTGTGATTGATAGATAGTGTGTTGCGCAATTAGGGTGCTGTTTTACCACGGAGTATCGTGTTACCCAGTAACTGGGTTGTAAAGGTCAGATAGGAAGTCGCACCATGTAAAATTCTGATTTTCTGCTGCACCGGGTTAGACTGAAGCTGACCCCAACATATGTAGTTGGGAAGAGATGTGGCAGATGATAATGATGATCATAACATCTCTCTCATCAAAAGTTAACCCCCTTTTAAGTAAACATAAACAAATAACTAAATGAAAGCTTCTTTTTCGTTTCAGAGCCAAACCACCATGTTTAACTTCATGAAAAAGACCGCGGTGTTGACTGGCGGGGATGTGGGGGGTGGTGAGGAGCGGGACGGAGAAAAAGAGAGGCGGAAACGAGAGAAGAAGGAAAGGAAAGAGAGAGAGAAACGGGAGAGGATAGCGGCCGGGCTGGAGGAGCCGCTGAGGCTTGAGGAGGTGAGTTTGAAAGAAGTATGTACAAAATATTTTTTTTTACTTTTGTCCTTTGATTGGGTCACCAGTCTGACACTAGAGGATATTTTGGGACGAGCTTTGATTTCCTTATAGGTACAATGCGTGCCACGAAAGATGAGACTTGACACACCACGTGGTTTGACATGCGCAGTACACGATTTTAGGTATCTTTAGCGGTATGAGGTCTGAGTGCGGGACGGGACCGGACGTCATAGGGGCGGCGAAAAGAGCGGGGGAGGCGGGGTCAAGTTTCATCTTTCGTGGCGCGCATTGTACAATGCCATTTTATAAACTTGATCTCACAATATACAGGGTGTTATCCTATCGACGTGCAAACTGAAACCAAGGATTTAAAGTACATACATGATTCTAGACCCCCTAGCTATTTTCCGTCGGATATTAAAATAAATCATCTGTCTCATAGAAAATCTGTGCAATACCTACGCTGTCAAAATGAATGAAAGAGCATTTTTTGAAGTGAAAACTTCTTTAGCGGCGTTGTACACTTTTTTTGTAATGGGTAAAAAATGTTAATCTCGCGTCAGGACACGTGACCTGATCGAAAATTCGTAAGACGGATGGCCGTAGCCGGCACCGCGCGTGTTTTGTTTATAAGACGATTCACAAAATACACACGTAATTGTTCAAGTGTTCACTTCTGTCGGCACTCCCAGAGTGCCACTGTTTTTTTTAATAGGCTATGAAAATTTCTACGCCAGGTCGTTCAGAATCATACACTAAATCCATGGGTTGCGCCGATGTCTCTGCGGCTCTGTATGTTTTTGAGCATCTTAGCGAAAATGTTCAAAGACGTACTCAAGCTAGCTTTTAATGCTGGAAAATGAAATCAATTATAATTATTAAAAATGTCGCCAAATTCAGGATACTAAAACGATATAATGTACTACCTATCTATACATGTTGGAAACGTAAAAAAAAAAAATCTGACAACCGGTCTCACCAAGGGGTATCGTATTACCCAGTAACTGGGTTGTGGAGGTCAGATAGGCAGTCGCTCCATGTAAAATACTGGTATTCAACTTCACCCGGTTAGACTGGAAGCCGACCCCAATATACATAGTTGGGACAAGGCTAGGCATGTTGGAACTATGACGAACCACGCGCGAGCCGAATTGGTCGCAGTAACTAAAGGCTCCTTCAAACAGGCGCGACACTACACGCTACACAAAGGCACAGCAAATCGTGCAACGAGCAGTGCCTTTGTGTCGCGCGCGATTATATCGCGTGCCGCGCCTGTTTGTAGGAGCCTTAAGCCCGGGCCTGAGGGCACCCCGACCAAGTAGGTTAGGTTTGAATTTTGATAATATATCGTTTAAGCTCCAATTTAATTAATTCAATTCAAAACTTAAGAAGAACTTCTTCGTTTCAACACCAAGATGCTTCAGAAAGTGACACTTAACGGTGTAAGACCACACCACTGTGAACAAATATTAACAGTTACATATCATCATAGTAAATGTAGGCTAACGCGTTATCCATAATATACCTACGCAATTATAATCAAAAAGTAATAAACGATCCAATCGAGCCTAGAGAAAACTCGCACGCCCATAATAAATTCAAAATAACTGAACTCCAATATAAAACATGCAAATTTTACAACTATAATCCATAAAAATTCCTATGAAATCAATGAGTTTTCTTCAATTTCTAAAAATGTTTAAATATTATGAGTCTCTCTCCCACAGGCGCGTTATTATCGGTCGATAATATCGCATGCGTTATTGCGATATTCTGTTTTCAGTACATTTTGTGTTAGGACGGACATGATAACAACGCGCCTCGTAACTTCAAAAGTACTTATAATAATTTGACAAATGAGGTATCGTTAGAAGCGTCTTGACATGGTCTTGACCGTCCGCTGGTTATAGGCTAGGTGACGTCACACTAAATTCAATATGGCGCCCTAATGGACATAAAGTAAACCATAATTTATAAGTATGTATGTTCGTACAGCGGCATGTAACCACGGGAAGGTACTTTCTTGTTTCATCCTTTTCAGTAGTCGGGTTTTAATTTTTAGGGTTTTTACACATTTTTACCCAAAGGGTAAAAACGGGACCCTATTACTAAGACTCCACTGTCCGTCTGTCTGTCACCAGGCTGTATCTCATGAACCGTGATAGCTAGACAGTTAAAATTTTCACAGACGATGTATTTCTGTTGCTGCTATAAAAACTAATAATAAAAATAAAATAAAGTTAAAACTTAAAGGGGTATAAAAGAAACGTTTTTTTCGGCGTTTTATGCCTTGTGCGAATTCGACTCGCACTTGGCCGGTTTTTAAACTTATTTTTTTAGGCTGTGTATACAACGGTTTGTTTATTCATTGGTCTGTTTATATCTGTAATTAAGAGCTGTGTGGTCTTGGCCTAAGAATAGATTCGCGTTCGTATCTTGCTGTGGTTTTCGTTTTTACACTCTTGATGAAAACTTCAAAGGGAAATGTGATACCTAATATAGCATACAGGGTGCCAGGGACATCAACGCGCAACCTGTTTTCACGCGGGTAATGTCGCAGGCAGAAGCTAGTTTTATAATAATGACAGCTACACAGATTGATTGAGTTATTGAAATAGCTTGGCTGTGGTTTTGGTCCCTCTGTCGAATTTCAATTCTTGAACAAGTTCTTCCGGTTTTTAGGCTGTTTATACTTGACGGTCTCTTTATTCATTGGGACTGGTGTAACGTGTCGGGACTTGCTCTGTTTTTTTTGTAATTAATTGGAACAGCGGAACACTTATTAATTTGTCTTGTTTGTCTCGACTTTGATGGGTTAATTGTTTTGTTTCCGTTTGTAATTAGAGTTGTGTAGTCTGGGCCTAAGAATAGATTTGCGTTCGTATCTTCCTGTGGTTTTCGTTCTCGATTAATACTTTCAAGGGCAATAATATAGCATACTAGCCTAAACTAGCCTTTTCTATGCGTTACAATGTCCTTTTAATTTTTTTTTGTTGTGACCTTGTCCGGCGCACACAGCTTACCAAAGTTTCATCACAATCGGTCAAGCCATTTTTAAGTTTTTGCGAGACTAACGAACGGCAATTGATTTTTGTATCTATATTTTAAGCAGTCTGATTTAAGGCTCCTTCAAACAGACGCGACACGCGATAAAATCACGCGCGACACTAAGGCACTGCAAGTCGCGCAACGAGCGATGTCTTTGTGTCGCGCGCGATTTTATAGCGTGCCGCGCCTGTTTGTAGGAGCCTTTAGCATTACAGTTTCCATTAGAGTTAATATCAATAGAGGTCGTCCAGGAGTTCAGTCAGTCTATCGAAAATAAAAGTATAAAATTGAGCAGGCTGATGAAAAGTCGAGGAGTATTTAGTTAATCCTATTATAACGTAAGCCGATCAAAAGTTCATTCACCATTTAAGTATAAAAACAGTTTAATTTAGTTTCCAGTTTTTTTTTTACATCTGTATGTAAGGCTTCCGATGTCTACTGATGAACACAAAAAGCTTTCCTCATAATAATTACGCGGACAACCCCAGTCAAAAACAAGCATACAAGTTTTTATAGTCGCTAAAAGTACGGTATACATACCGTGACCCCTCCGTGCCTCGGAAAGCATGTTAAGCCGTTGGTCCCGGCTGTCATTCGTGGATCTTTGTCAGTCGTTACGGGTAGTCAGAAGACCGAAAGTCTGACAACCAGTCTTACCAAGGGGTATCGTAGAATACTCTTTACCCTCTTTACTCTTTTTGTATTACCCAGTAACTGGATTGTGAAGGTCAGATAGGCAGTCGCTCCATTTAAAATACTGGTATTCAGCTGCATCCAGTTAGACTGGAACCCGACCCCAACATAGTTGGGAAAAGGCTAGGCAGATGATGAACTTAATATAACAAAGAAACCTCGACGTCATGTCAAGTCGTAAAACCATGCGAAGCAGGGGCGGGTCGCTAGTTGTAGATAAACAGTAAAAGTTTTTGCTGATATGTTCTCCGAAATACACTAAAAACTGTTAACAATCTAGACTGTACAATAGCTTTTTCTAGATTTTCTGTACTTGTATTTTTCTTGCAGTCACGATGTCTTTGTTATTTCAGACGACACATCTCCATCATTTTTGGCTGGTGTCTTTGTTTGGGCTTTCATTTCGGTTGGCGGGGCTCGTGGTTAAATGATCCGATGAAACAGGCGCGACACGTGATAAAATCGCGCGCGACACAAAGGGACCGCAAGTCGCGCAACAAGCGGTGCCTTTGCGTCGCGCGCGATTTTATCGCGTGTCGCGCCTGTTTGAAGGAGCCTTTATAATAGATGTAAAATACATACCTATTATTGGAACGATCCATTATGCTATGGTATGAAACAACGCTTCGATCTTAGCAAAAGATACGAAGCACTAGCTTCACAGAATGTAGGCCTGTAGAAGTCAATAAACTAGCAACCGAGACCACCCATAACTATCCTACTTACATAATTCATTACCTATAATGGAATAGAAACGCCAGCGGTTACTTACGCATAAGATTCTTGCGTATGACCGCATTTCGCATGATCAAGATTTATTGATCAAAACAAACAAATAGTGGCATTTGTAGGACTGTTCAACATCACGACAGTGAAATGTCAAAGATTTTCATCACTTTATTTAAGGCTGGTCCCAAGCTTCCGATTCGCTTTAGGTGCCTATCATGTGCCAACTGATAATTCGGATCGGAATACCAAGTTTTCGTCATATAAAGGTCCCATTAAAACAGATGGACAAACTTTTAGAAATCATTCAGAACAGATTCAAATAAGGACGATATGGTACAAAAATATATAAGAAAAATGCGTAGATATTACTTACAAGAAAAATAATCAGCTAACGAAAATAGACTAATGTGCAATTGGAATTTATTATTTTAGGTCAAAATAAAATCAATTTAACCAGTGTTTTTTTTGCTTGGATATCTTTGGTTAGACGAACTGAGCGCTGTGTTAAAATTTGTCAATCTATTTTAATGGGACCCTGTATATAAACCAAACACCAAACCTGGTTTGGTTTATATACAGGGTTTAGGCCATAAACAATCAAACCACCAACAAGCTGCCAATATCACCAACAAACTTTTTTTTCATTCTAACTTCTCTACGGTCTTTTAGGTTTTTTGTTTCGGTTGTGGAAGTCATGTTTGTATACTTGTAAGCATCTAAATATTGAGTCAGTTATACATTTGTCTGAAATAACACTCTTTCAATACCAATCCCAGGGGTTTTTTAAGGAAATTCCTAATTCATTGCTTCGTAGGTTTGAAAAATTCGTCTGTTCGACAACGTGAATAACGCAATGAACGTGGCTGAACTTTCAAAATAAAAGGAATTGCGATCAGTAATTTTATGTGTGTTACGCAAACACCCCGTAGTCTTTCTTAGGCTTTTTTTTCTCAGGATGGGAAATCATCAAATGACCCCTCCCGCTCTGGGTGGAGCGAAAGGGAGTGTCAGACTCGTACTGACTAAAACCCACCCGTGTTCCTTCCTTAGCCCTTTATGTTCCGGGCCAACGGTAACCCTTTCGGACAATCCCGCTGTATTCCTTCTTTGACTTATGGATCAATTTTGAACATCAGTAAAATATCCGATATATGTTATAGCTTAAATTAAGCAGCGGATTGGCAATACGGGCCCTGCCTTACCATAGATCTGATCCTCAGAGAGGGAGTGTCGCAATAGGTCAAAAGTGCGAGGTTGTTTGCATTCACTTGTTATGCTCTGTACTTAAAACGAATGGAATTTGGACCCGTAAAATGTAAGATTTGCATTATTATCCATGTCTCAGTTGTTTTTGATGAGCGACAGTTAAATGTTGCGGTAGATTTTGTAGTACCGTTTGCTGAATGAGATGGTAGAATGCTTGAGTGAACTGTGAATGGAGCACAAAATCAATCTGCCTAGCCTTTTCTTAACTGTATTGGGGTCAACTTCCAGTCTGGCTAGCTATATATAGAGTAGATTGTGTAAATAACTCACTGTTTTTAATTTTGCATCAATGAAGTCTTCAGACGCGTCATTTAAAATGTGTCTTACTTCTGCTTTGTTCTCCTTTTAATCTGCTAAACTATCGCCAGGGTCAAGTTCTTGAGCCTACGGCCCTTTGAAAGTTTTTTTACTGATAACAACCTTATAACAATGAGAATAAAGATCACTCTGATGCAAGATAGGAGGCTAAATAACTATCATCATTCTCTTGCTTTTATTTAAATTTATTTGGGGTCTGCGCAATATGATTTTTTCTTCCACACTTCAGACTCGGAAGTAAAATATATTTATATAACAAATACTAGCTTACCCGGCCACGCGTTGCTGTGGCTAACGTTTTTGTGCAATAAAATAATATTGCGATTATAAATGGAGATGTGAGCTATCCTATCTTTCAAGTTGGATCAAACTGCACACGGTGTACAAATTTGATTAAAATCGGTTAAGTAAGTAGTTTAGGAGTGCATCGCGGACAAACATCGTGACACGTAATTTATATAATTAAGATTATCAAGAACCCTAGGTTTATTTATTAACTAGACATACTTCTAATACTAAATAAACTAAAAATCTATTAAAATTTAATATCCTTCGAAGCAAGAGTGAACAGGCGCGGGCGTCTTCTGGGCACGCTCGTTCCATCATAGGCCTCATCCATCGCTTTCCATCAGGCGTAATCGTGTACAAGAGCAGGCCCATTTTGAAGTTAAAAAAAATATCCTAACTTAACTAAAACTATTAACAAACTAAAATATGGCGTCGAAATATTCCTCCGCATCGCTGTCGACTGGTAATGTACCCAAGAGACTGGCGGCATAGGCATTGCCACGTTGTATGGCAATACTTATCCTCGGGCCAAGGTAAAAGCCAGCCTTTGGGTCAAAGGAAGTGTCAATCAGCCGTTTGGAGATTCCATTGAACAAGCCAATTGTAATTAGAAAACATCGCGATCACGTTGCAGGAATTCCACCAATCAACAATCTTGATAGAGACCAAAATAGTAACGTGACGCAGCCACTTCTAAATTCAAACATCGAGCTATCGACGCACGCTTTACTCAAGCTCTTCTACAATGTAGACGTAATTGAACTGGTACAGAATGACAGGCATCTCATTCATATTGACCTAGATTAGCATTCTGCCCAGATCAATGAGAACGCATCGATAGACAATATACATTTACGTCAGTCACTTTAATGAGAATCGATTGTTCGTTTTATCGATGATATCACGGATTTGCTTTCAGCGAGTGGCTTATCGGTATCGATACTCTTTGATAGTGAAATGATGAGCAATTTATTTGAAAGTATTGTGCGTAGTATGGCCCCCTTTAAATGATAATCATTGAATGACAATGTATTGTATGGGATTAGCTTTATTAAATATCGTAATTTTAGGGGCTTTCCCAAGCAAATACGCATTACTGAATAGAATAGAAAAAGAAAGAAATACAATACGTTAATTTGCGGTAAACATGACCCAGAGAAAGTACACAAACACACGCTAGACACACTACACTTTTAAATAGAATACAGACACTATATAACTTACAAATATAAATGTAGTAATTATGATTGATGATTGGGATGGGACGCCCCAAAAGGACATTTAGGATTACTAGCATGTCGTCAGAAACGCAAGTGGTCAAATACGCATTTTGTCATCTTTCAGGATAGACTTGCAACTTGTCAGAAACGGAACTCGACAGACACGCAGTTCGGCAGACACGCAATACGACAGATACGCATTTCGTCAGATATTTGTATCCAGCCACCCAGATTGATGGTGATGTCTTTCAGAAAGGTCCGATGCGTAGTACTCAACCGGTGTGCGACTGTGCGTATGAACAGATAAACGAAGCGATAGGAGCATATTGTAAGAATCGTAGCAGGTGGCGTTGTGTAGTTTCTGCCTACCCCCATGAGAAGAAGGCGTGATGTTACGTATGTATGTAAAGCAGCTGTTTCAAGGTTAAAACCTAAATAGGTCTGTTTCTAGAACAGTAAGTACTGCATATTTAATTTCGAGTTCCATACAACGCCCGCCTGGAGGTTCGTATAATAACTGGAAAGTCTATTATACAATTATTTTGAAGGGAATTATGTAAGTTTGCATAGAGAAAGCGATAAGTTCCGTTGGGATTAGGGTTACCATATGACAGGCGTTTGCCGCATTTGATAGGCATTTTAAGGTTTAGACAGGCGTGCGGCCGGCATTGGTCTGAGACAGGCATTTTTAAATTTCGCGCCAGCTCGCGCATCGCGGTTGCATAAATGCAAGCGCGCGGGCGCGAAATTCATGAAAATCTGCCAGTTTGTGTTCTCTATTTTGGCACACAATGCGAACGTAGAACGTACGTTTTCTCTCGTCAACGCCCAGTGAAGTAAAGAAAGAAATCGGCTGACAATTGAATCAGTAAAAGCAATATTGATTACTCAAGAAAATTACAAAACTGTATCTTGTGAAGATTTTTACGTTTGTTTTATGAAAAGAACTATTACAGCGTTTTGCTTTAGACAGGCATTTTTCTGAAAATTCAGGCATTTTAGGTATCATAGACAGGCATCCCTCTATTTACATATGGTAACCCTAGTTGGGATGGGCTCTCGCCAAGTAGGATAAAATATTCACATTGAAACGGAAATGTCAGGAGACCGAAATGAATTATGGAATTTAGGGAGATTGCCATGAGGAGACAAACATTAATTATCCTGTATAATTCATTTTTGTCTCCGCAGGGCAATCAGGGGCAATGAAATTGAAAACTTGCGCCATCTCGAAATAGGAGGTTCAACAACCGTTACGTAATCATTATAAATGTAATTTCCCAAATCTAAATTCCTGAAAAAATCGTCTAATAGTGCAAACTAAGTTATTGCCTTCAAGTAGACACGAATTATCGTCGTTCCAGTATTTTTTAAATGATAATCTATCAAAACAAATAACAAAATCAATACATCAATTTTAACGCGTGCCCGATAAGCAATCCATTCATCGCAGAGTTCACAACATGACGCAAGTTGACAACCCGTTGAACTAGCGGTATTTACCTAATTATTGTTACGAGCTTGGGGTTCGTGACAATAAAAACTACCGATTTAATAACCAAAAAAACTGACACTTTACTCACCAACACTAATTACAGGTCAAACACACAAATAAAGAAACACAATGTCACTTACTGATCACTTCTAGTCGCACTCGAATATCGCTTTCGATGTTATCGCATGTATAGCTTACTCAAAACTATGTGTCTCGCGGCTCGCGCCCGCCTTATACGTCGTATAGTCCCACAGAGCCACTCGATAAACATCTAGTATGTTCGAGTACATAGCGGTCCCGACCGACTCGACGTCGATAGTTCTCGGAACTACTAGTACCTACAGGAAGGGTCAATGTCCTAGTACCAAGGCCAAGGTACTAGTTCTGCTACCCGATACAAGATGGCGCTAGTGGTAACTAATGGCGATACATGGCGATGTATCAAGCATTATTTTTGGCGCGCAACACTGTCCCGAGCATTATTGGCTCCATAATAACGCGCCAGTCGATCCACATGGACGATCTTAGGAGTACCTCTTGCACCTTTCTGTATCCGGTAGGTTACATCATTGATCTTTGTCACAATCCGGTACGGTCCGTCCCATTTAGCTTGAAGCTTAGGAGATTTCCCTTTGCTGCGGACTGGATTGTGCAACCACACTAGTGAACCTTCGTCGAACCCTTTATTATTCATTTTGCGGTCATAACGGGTTTTCATCCTTTCAGACATTTGCTGGCCCGATTGTCGGACGTGCTCATAAATGTCATTCATCTTGTTCCGCAAATCATTTGCATAATCAGTTACACTGCGTGGGGCATCAGGTGGTATTCCGGTGATCAGGTCTGCAGGCAGCCGTAGTTCTCTTCCGAAGTTTGCGAAAGCTGGCGTCACCGATGTACTTTCGTGGACAGCGCTTCGATATGACAACAAAAACGGTTGTATGTGCTTGTCCCAATCTCGTTGCCGATTTTCCACAACTTTTGCTAGATACCTCTCCAGTGTCTGGTTAAATCGTTCCACCATTCCATCCGATTGTGGGTGGTAAGAAGTCGTTCTTGTTTTATGAGTACCCATAACTCGACAAGTTTCCTGGAATATTTGTGACTCAAAATTCCTTCCTTGGTCACTGTGAATCTCCAAAGGTACTCCAAAACGACAGAAGACTTCATGAACTAATTTATCTGCAACTGTCGAAGCTTCTTGATTTGGAATGGCGAAGACTTCCGGCCACTTCGTGAAGTAATCCATCACAACCATGAAGTACTTGTTACCACTTTCACTTTCCGGAAACGGCCCCGCAACGTCAAGGGCTATCCTCTCCCATGGTGCACCAACATTGTACAATTTCAATGCACCCCTACTACGAGTCTGAGGTCCCTTTACAGCTGCACAACTTGTACATTTGCGACACCAATCTTCGACATCGTCCCGACAGTGGACCCAGTAAAACCGTTCTCGTATCTTCAGTAGAGTCCGTTTTACTCCCAGATGACCTCCTGAACAACCATTATGGTACAGCTGTAGAACATCCGGTACTCGAGCTTTAGGGACAACCATTTGCAAATGACAGCTGTCTCCCCGAGCATTTTCCCATTTACGGCACAGGACTCCATCCTGAACCACCAAGCTGTCCCATTGGGCCCAATAGCTTTTTGTGACCGAACTCATCGCTGAGACGTCGCTCCACCTGGGCTTAGGAGCTCCGGCCTTCATCCACTCTAGAATCGGCTTGATGTCTGAATCTTCCTGCTGTGCACGTTGTAGGCTTTCCTTCCACTCGTTGTTGAGGTCTGTCTTGAGCATCCTCACAGGTACCACTTCCTTACTCTCTTGCCTAGTACAATGCTTGCAGTCTTCAGGACAAGGTCTTCTTGACAATGCATCTGCATTGCCATGAGATTTTCCGCTGCGATGTTCGACCACGAAGTCGTATTCCTGCAGTAGTTCAATCCATCTCGCAACTTGTCCTTCTGGGTTTTTGAACTGCAATAGCCATTTCAGTGCAGCATGGTCAGTTCGTAAGTGGAATTTCCGACCCAGAAGATATTTGCTAAAATACTGCAATGACTTTACCACAGCAAGCAGTTCCCGTCTCGTAACACAATAGTTCCTTTCCGGCTTTGACAACGACTTGCTGAAGTACGCTATCACAACCTCTTGATCACCATTCCGTTGGGACAGCACACCGCCAAGTCCTATGTCACTTGCGTCTGTGTCAACTATAAATTCCTTGCCCGCATCAGGGTACCCCAAAATAGGTGTTTTGCACAGACGGTCCTTTAGCTCCTGGAATGCGTTGTCGCAACTATTATCCCAGCAGAAATGTCGCTTCTCCTCGGTGAGCTTATGCAGGGGTTTGGCTATATCTGCAAAGTTCTTGACAAATCGCCGATAATAGGAGCACAAACCCAGAAACGCTCTGACCTGCGTCTTGTCCTTTGGAACTGGCCAGTCCTTGACAGCTGCAATTTTCTCTGGATCCGTGCGGATACCTTCTTCAGACACGACATATCCCAAAAAGCTAACTTGTCGTTTGAATAGTGAACACTTCTTCGGGCTTAACTTGAGGTTGGCACTCTGGATCTTCATGAGCACGCGTTCCAGGTTTTGAAGATGTTCTTCAAACGTGCGGCCTACGATGATGATGTCATCCAAGTAGACCAGGCAGGCATCGCCAATTAGCCCGGTAAGTACAAGTTCCATCAACCTTTCAAACGTTGCCGGAGCATTGCACAATCCAAACGGCATAACTTTAAATTGCCACAGACCCTTTCCTGTTGAGAATGCAGTTTTCTCTTTGTCCTTGGGATCGATTTCAACTTGCCAGTAGCCACTTTTCAGGTCCAGCGTGCTAAACCACTTTACGCCAGTAAGCATGTCCAGCGTGTCATCAATTCTTGGCAAAGGATAGCTATCCTTCTTCGTAACGTCGTTCAGACGACGATAGTCAACACAAAACCGCATGCTGCCGTCCTTCTTTCTTACCAGCACTACAGGTGAACACCACGGACTAGATGAAGGTTCAATCACACCATCCTTCACCATTCCCTCAATCATGGTTTCCACTTCCTTCTCACGTGCTACCGGCAATCTCCTTGGCCGCTGACGGATAGGCAATTCTTCTCCTGTGTTGATTTTGTGTTGAACTAAGCCAGTCCTCCCGATGTCAGCATCGTTTGACGAGAAAACATTGGCGTACCTGAGTAACATCTTCTTCGCTTTGACCATTTCATTTTGAGACAGAGCGCTGTGGCAGTCTTCTAAAAGGGTGGTCACTCTCGTTTGTGCATCCTTGCTGAGGGTCCCAGTCGATAGATATTGGCATCGACGCAACCAATCCACTTCCTCGCAAGTACCAAGTAGTGTGCCTTTTTCTATAATCTGTTCCTGATCACAAAGGTTCAGCACACGTACCCCTGAGATGTCGGTGGCTCTCACCAAAGTTCGTGCCACTTTCCATGGAAGGTCATTGTCTACCCTTTCCACGAGTACACAACGATGAGTTTGCCCAGGATTCCGAGGTAGACTAACCGGAACAATCGTTTCCGATCTCGGCGGAAGAACAATCTTCTTAAGGCTGTACACATTACCTGGTAAGGCCCCTTCCACGAAAAGTTCCTCTTGTCCACATTTCAAAACACCTTGCTTGACGTCAATCTCACAACAATTCTTCCTCATAAAGTCAAGGCCCAGGATGCAATCGTCCATTATATCAGCCACAATGACATTATGCAGGTAGATTCTGTTGCCTAGCTTCAACTCCATCTTCTTCTCTCCACGGACGGGTATGCGCTGACCGGTGGCTGTCACCAAATTAATGTGTTCTCGGTTGTGTGCGGAGTCCCCAAGGAACCGACTTATAAGTTGGGAACTGACGACCGTACGAGAGGCTCCAGTATCTATGGTCAGCTTACACGGCGTTCCGTTGACCTCGCCCTTGATGATTAGGCTATTCCCATCATGGGTTTGTGTGATCGAAATCCTTGGGGCTCCTTGAACATCAGCCAGCACCCGCCCCGCAGTCCTGGCTATTACTCGTTTCCCTGCTGCTGGTGTTGGGCGGTGCTGTTAACCGCACTGCCCTCTGGAGATCGGCCGTCTTCTCTTTCTGCAGTTCGCTTCGGGCAACTGGATCGAAGGTGGCCCCTTTCCCCACAGCCGTAGCACCTAGGGCTGTATCCTTTATTGCGGTCGCGAACTGTAGCCGCTGCAACCTCCCTGACGCGATGGGAACGATGATCCTGCCGCACCGCTTCCACCTCCAATGCATGGGCCAAGGCGTCCTTAAGCGTTCCGTGGTGACCGAGCCTCACAGCAACTCTAACTTCAAGGTCGCGGATGCCGTCGATGAATGCCTGCACCAGGTTCCCATCAATAAGTGCAGGTACGGACTGGTACGCTTTGCGAACCAGCTTCTCCACTTCCAGGGCCCACTGCTGCAGGTTTTCATTGCTGCGTTGCACGCGATCCTTGAGCTGCGCACGAAACACGTGTTCCAGGTGAGCGTCGCCATACCGAGCCTCCAATGCCTCAAGGAGCTGCTCGTAAGTCACTTCCTTACCGAGAGCTTCCAGGACAGTTAAGGCCTGGTCACGCAGGCCCAGGGTGAGGGCAGTCATGGCCTGACTTTTATTCCACCCGTTCGCCTTCATGACAGCCTCAAACTGGATTTTGTAGGCCGACCAGGAAGAAGTTCCGTCGAACGGTGGCACTTTGAATCCACGTAGCGAAGGTGTTATAGCTACGGGAGCTGCAATTCCATCACCCAGTTTAAGGTTGTCCAGCGTTTTCTTCATGTCAGCCATCACGTTGTCAACCCGATTATTCACGTGGTCGATTCGGGTTTCGGCTTCCGACAGACGGTTGTCGTGTTGAGCAACCTTCTCCTTCATCTCCTTCATGTCTTTCCCCAAGGTTGCATGAAGGTCCTTCATGAGGAACATCTGCTCTTCCTGGCGGCGCACCTGCTCCTCCTTATCCCGCTGGAGCTGTTCCTCCAACCGACGAGCCTGTTCCTCCTGTCGACGAGCCTGTTCCTCCCTGTCACGCAGCAGCTGTTCTTCCAACCGACGGGCCTGTTCCTCCTTGTCCCGCTGGAGCTGTTCCTCCAACCGACGAGCCTGTTCCTCCTGTCGGCGAGCCTGTTCCTCCTGTCGGCGAGCCTGTTCCTCCTTGTCCCGCTGGAGCTGTTCTTCCAGTCGACGAGCCTGTTCCTCCTGTCGGCGAGCCTGCTCCTGCAGCATCATCATCAGAGCAGCAAAATCTGGTGCTGATGATGCTGGAGCAGCTGTGGACGGGCCGGCCTCCGTGGTCGGTAGCTGGCCTTCCGACCCCTGTGGCATTGCTCCACCAAATCGCCTCTGGTCCGTCTCTTGCTGGCGTTGACTCCGGGTACGGATACCCTCCATGTCGTCTTTGGGTAAAATCGGCATGTTTTTATCCCTCGCTTCTGACACCAATTGTTACGAGCTTGGGGTTCGTGACAATAAAAACTACCGATTTAATAACCAAAAAAACTGACACTTTACTCACCAACACTAATTACAGGTCAAACACACAAATAAAGAAACACAATGTCACTTACTGATCACTTCTAGTCGCACTCGAATATCGCTTTCGATGTTATCGCATGTATAGCTTACTCAAAACTATGTGTCTCGCGGCTCGCGCCCGCCTTATATAGTCCCACAGAGCCACTCGATAAACATCTAGTATGTTCGAGTACATAGCGGTCCCGACCGACTCGACGTCGATAGTTCTCGGAACTACTAGTACCTACAGGAAGGGTCAATGTCCTAGTACCAAGGCCAAGGTACTAGTTCTGCTACCCGATACAAGATGGCGCTAGTGGTAACTAATGGCGATACATGGCGATGTATCAAGCATTATTTTTGGCGCGCAACATTATGACCGTTTGTTACTACGAAAAAAGGGTGCGCGACGTAAATTTTCCTTATAACACGTTGAATTAGATGTGTTAATTTGGCGCAACTGTTGAATTTCATACTCTAGAATTTGGAAAAATAATCAAATGAGCTCCTTAATTTTCGAGTTCAGGTACACGATTACCAACAAATGCGTGCACTGACTGGACAGGTCCACTCAAATCTTTATGGTTCTTTCCTCAAAAGACCATCTCAGACATTAACCTGCAATATTGTCTTCGTATGGCCTGACCAGGATTATGTCAGGACTTTAAAAGAGACAGTGACCCCTGAATTTGTTTCGGTCTTTTTTCCCACTTAGGAAACACTGAACTCATCTTGTTATAAAAACATTTAATTTTGACGTGTAATAGTGTTTTTGAACCAGTTTACGGAAATAAATATCATTTCTAAAAATGGTGGACAATGTCTTCAATTTAAAATCAGCTGTAGAAATAAACTTCGATCAATTATTGATCGAAGGAAATAAAGGAAATACTAATAAATGAAACAAATCAACATCGACATCGGAACTCGGAAAGTATACTCACAGAAATACGGAACTAACATCTTGATCTAATTTATTGAATTAAATAATATCCTTCGCAAATCTATTGTTCTCCTTCGGAAATCCACTATCCAAACATTGGGGGACCATTCCCTGCTAGCAGAATATAAATCAACCTCGGAACAATGGGAATGGCGGACAAATTCGATCTTTGCCCGAAGTTCCGTTAGTGTGGACATACGATGCAATCTGTGAAAATGTGTGAATCGATTTGAATGTGATTCGATTTGTGATACATGTGCATCTGTAGAGGTGTAGAAGTGTAATGTTACCTCTAGTGTACCATTACGGGTTAAATTGAGAGATATATCTATCTATTTACCTAATAGATAATACACTTAATAAATTTATAATGAATACATTTAATATAATAATTAATTAATAATATAAAATTTTAAATGTTTTTATATTTTTTATATCCTAATATTTAAAAATATAATTTATATGTATATAATGAAATAAAGGATATAATAATATATAACATATTATTTTTTACTAGATAACCCGGTAAATTTCGTAATTCGTACCACGCGAGACAAAATTTATCTCGTATTGATTGATCTCCCAAACCGTTTTTACTTCAACGCCACCAGCATCTTTAACTTAATAATTTTACTCAAATAATTATTGTTTAGTTAAGTACACAAGACGGTCACTTCACATCTAACGGTTCTAAGAGATTCATCGTCAAGTTTCCACATTATATGGACGTTCCGCTTGCCGCACTCATGTAGCCAGCTGCGGAACGAGCAGTTAATTAGGGTGAGAAGTATTGAAAATTGAGGAATATATACAAAGTGGAGACGACAATACTACAATAATTAAACTTCGTATACATATAATGACGTTCTCAGTCTGCATACGAAAATACAATCAAATATATCCAATAGTTTAGTCACTATTGGCAAAAACTATATACTATTATACCTATACCCAGAAAAATCACTTTTTTTAATTTTGATGTTAGAATTTATTTGATAGATTCAAAATAATTCTATGCAAATGCATTAGTAGTACGTATTTTCATTTATTGTCGTATTGTCGTCTCCACATTATACTAGTAGTAGACAATAATACTTTAGTACTTTCATGTTTACTTAAATATATGGGACCTAGCAAGGAAACAATCTACTCTCTACTACCGAATTACTATCAAAACTGCGGAGAAATTGCCATTGTATGTGTGTTTTGACAGTTCATCCACGTTCAATGCGTTATTTACTTTTTCGAGCAGACGAATTTTATAAACCTATGACGCAATGGATTAGGAATTTCTTTTAAAGCCACTAAGCACTGCAATCTTCAAAAACAATATAACTACTTTTAACTGTGAACGGCTTAGCACGTTCCTCCGATTGTCTACCGTGCTAGTAGAAATGCACTAGCCATTTGTTAGCCGAGCATTTGGACGGGGCCCAAATACTTGGGCTTACAGACACTGGCTAGACAACCGAGTGTTTGCCGGCTCGCAAAAAATAAGAAACAAAACCTCCATAGCTGAAATAGAAAAATAAAAGATATGTACTTTTTTCAAATCGGGGTCACATCCAGGCAAACGCTTTGCTTTGTGTGATTAATTTAATCATCGCTGCTTTTAAAACGGTGAAGGAAAACATCCTAGAACCAAAAATTCGAAGACATGTGACATCTAGCAACCCGCACTGGGCCCGCGTGGTTGTTACGGTCCACTCTCTCTCGAAGTGGAGGCCTGTGTACCAGCAGTGGGAACTTTATAGGCTTATTCTGCCGCCGTAAGTAAAAGGGGCACACCTGAGGAAAGGGAATAGAGAAAAATGAGCCTTAATGGATGCGCCTTTTTTGTTTACTAAGGTTTATTTTTCTTTAATTTTTGGCCGATATTCGTTCTTTTCGTTTACTGCGGCAGTATTATACTTATGCTTTCAGATCCGATGATCTTAGAGAGACAAAATTCCGTCACATATTTATCAAACCAAATATGTTTATTAAAGTTCTTGTCAACAACAGCACATTCTGCTATTGTTCTCGTTTCGAATTCGTTTTGTTTTACATTCGTTTAGTAGTGATCTAGTGGCATGGACGTTAGGTTTAGCATGGATTCTTCTGGATTGAATATGATGGGATTTGCATTGACAGCTTTGGTATTAATTATTTTGTTTACTGTAAGTGCGTGTTCTTTTGTTTTTCGATTTCGTAGTTTTGGCGAATGAAGCTCGAACTGATGGAGCCTTTTCAGTGTTGATTACTTCTTCAGTAGTTCGGTAGTACAGAAGACAGCACGTCTGTTGTTGACTTTGACCTTGAGCTGGGCTAGCGTAGCGTAGTTTCAATAGAATGCTAGGCAAGCCGGGTTTTGTTACCACAGATGCCTACTGCACTAAATACTTCTTGATTTTCATTTGTTACAAGTTTAGCTTTGAAAGTTATGTTTAGTTTTCATTTGTCAATAAAATGGGTCGGTGAAATAAGAGTATTGTTAATTAATATAATTATGTTGGATGGGTACGTTCCTTAGTTTTCTAAAACCTGAATTGTAATTGTTTTAGGGCACACTACGTTTATTATACGCGGTTTTGTAGCTGCAGTTGTGATGGTTTTTTTTTATTATAAATTTATGTCGGTTTTCGAGTCTCTCAAAACGGTGGAGGGAATGTCCTAGAATCAAAAATTCTAAGACATGTGACATCTACCTACCAGCACTGAGCCTACGTTGTAAATTATAGCCCACTCTCTCTCGAATTGAGAAGGCCTGTGTCCCAGCAGTGAGAATACAGGCTAATTATACTTTAAATAATATAGGCTTTGATTGAATATAGGCTAATTATACTTTCGTGTCTGTGTGTGACCGCGTTGTTCTTTTAAATTGCGCAACGGATTTTGATGCGGTTTACACAATTGTTAAGGTAACTAATTCTGGAAGGTTTATATGTATGATACATTGACGTTAAACTTACATAATTAATTATAATAAAGAATATATCGATGTTTTGTCAACTCATAAAAACCGTGCGACGCAGGGGGGCGGGTCTGCTAGTAACGAATGAATTTAAAAAGGTATTGTGAAAAAATACTACGTGCTAATATTTTAAGAGCGAGCGTAGTAAAATTTTATCGCGGTGATCTCGACTATAACAATAGAGTGTCGATTTCAATCAATTCATTGTACTTTTCTTTATACACTTTTTCATTCGAAACGGTTAGAAGAGGATTTAATTAAAAAATCTAATGAATTAATGTGCGTGTCTAATGAAATGATAATCATTGAATTGGCATTTAAAAACGATAAGTCAATGATTGGTATTAAATATAATACGTAATTAAATGCGGTCTTCAACTTTTCCTTATAATAACATAAAACTGTGCATTACACGATGACAGATATTTTACGAAGCAGTCCAAGTGTCATTAATTAATTATACAAGGTGGAGAACTGGAGACGACAATAAATTAAATTTCGTATATTATCTTAATGACGAATACTGGTATTCCGCTGCATCCGGTTAGACTGGAAGCCGACCCCAACATGGTTGGGAAAAGGCTACGCAGATGATGATCTAATGACATTCACAGTCTGCATACAAAAATTTAACCAAATTTATCCAATAGTATAGTCACTATAGCCAGTCAAAGATTGCTAAAATCCATAGTCGGACCATCACAAGCACAACACACCTACTATTTAGTTTGTTTGATAATACACTTTTTTTTTAAATTGCAATGTTTTTATTTATCAAATATGTTCCAAAATACTCTTTATACTTGCATTAGTATTGCCACCAGTAGCAGTGTTCTCATTTATTGTTGTACTAGCTGCGCCTCGCGGTTTAACCCGCATAAGTGTCGATCCCGTAGGAATATCGGGATAAAAGTAGCCTATATGTTAATCCAGGGTGTCAGCTACCTCCATACTAAATTTTATCAAAATTGGTCCAGCCGTTTGAGCGTGAAGAAGTAACAAACATATAAACACACACACACACAAACTTTCGCCTTTATAATATTAGTTGTCGTATTATAGTCTCCACATTGTACAGCCATATATAAATATTTCTATAATCCCAAGAATGATTCACAAAGGTTCCCCTGATTCTTTTTCTTTCTAATATGACGTCATAAACTATTGGTAATCAGTTATCTGATCCTTGATTGACACACACACATTGATTGGTACACTATCGAAAATCTTGAATATCTTCCTCTAACATTTAACATCTAAACAAAACACAATCACCTTTCTTCCATCTTTAAAACAGTTAATAGTTTTTTAATTGAACGTAAACAGTTCGCCTTTCACTATATCACTTTGTTGTTCGGGTATATCAGACCGCATCAGATGGTCTGATGGACCCGCGTCTGTTTAGCTACAATTACAATGTTGTTAGGAAGATTCTAATCAATAATCCAGCCTTGATAGGTTGTACGATTTCATCCAATTATAGTAGGGAAGACTGTTTCGCTGTGTGAAGCGCCTATTGAATTGTTTACTGTAGGTTGGAACCGCTCATTTTAAGTAAGGTTTTCTATTTTCTGTATTAGATATTGGTGCCAATTCCCTTGTTCACAAACTAAACTGAATATAAGTTCAATGCATCTTTTTCTTTCTATTTCATGAAGAAAAGGACAGAAGATGAAGACCTGACGTAAATTGACGTAATTTTAGAGTAGGCAAGTTTTTAATCACGTCTAAACATGTATGGAGTAGTGTCAGGCGCTGATTAATTTGACAGGACTAAACTAAATTTTATCTTCTGTCTTTTTCTTAATGAAACAGAAAGAAAAAGTTGCGTTGAACTTAAATTTAGTTTAGTTTGTAAACAACAGAATCGGCGCCATTATGATCGTAACTGCTAGCAAAGAATCAGATTTAGATTTTGCAATTAAAGATGATTGAAAAGAACAAGATATTGAAATGAGTCTAAAATAGTAACAGCATTAGTACATACATAAACTCACGCCTTCTCATGTAGGTAGGCAGAAATATATAAATAATACTAGCTGACCCGGCCACGCGTTGCTGTGGCTAACGTTTTTGTGCAATAAAATAATATTGCGATTATAAATGAAGATGTGAGCTATCCTATCTTTCAAGTTGGATCAAACTGCACACGGTGTAAAAATTTGATTAAAATCGGTTAAGTAGTTTAGGAGTCCATCGCGGACAAACATCGTGACACGTAATTTATATACAGTATGTTAACTAACAGAGGGCGTTCCCGTTAACCCGCAATAGTATAGCATCCATACATGCTAAAAAAAATATTACCATTCGAAAATAAAATGTTTTTTTTTTTTTTTATATTAAAATATTCACTAAAAATCGTAAATTGATACTCTATTTATTTAATTAATTCTAATTTATTTAATTAAATAAATTCCGACATTGCTGTCCTTCAAGTACGCGTGTACAGAGTGTTTTTTTAACGTAAAAATTTTCGATTTTTAGTGAATATTTTAATATAAAAAAAAAAAAAAACATTTTATTTTCGAATGGTAATATTTTTTTTAGCATGTATGGATGCTATACTATTGCGGGTTAACGGGAACGCCCTCTGTTAGTTAACATACTGTATATTAAGATATAGATAAGAGAAGAATAAATATATAGATCTTTACATACTCCTTTTGCTTCGTTTACCTGACCTTTCTGAAGAACATCATCACCAACAAGGTACACTATACAAGGAGCCAGGGACATCGACGCGCACACTATAACCACGAGTTTAGCACATGATTCCAGACTTAGAGTATAAATTTTTCGTCAGTTATCAAAGAATTTATAAATTTTTCGTCAGTTATCAAAAATAATTTAAAAATTTTTCGTCAGTTATCAAAAATAAATCCGTTGTTTCATACAAAACTGTAATAAGTAATACCTACGCGGTCAACATGTATTGAACAGCATTTTTTTTTAATAACCTACATTAAGTTACCTCAGGGGTGTTCAGAATCCTGTACTGAATCCATAGTAACAGGTTGTGCGTCGATGGTCCTGCCACCCTGTATGTCCTTCTTGGACGTCCCCTCACGCATTAGTAATCATATGAAAATAAGTTGTTGCTAAAATAAAGTTAAATGATCTTAAAGGGATTGCTTCTATAACAACTGTAGACAAGACAGCTATTTTATTTATTTGAAATGGGTTTGCTCTTGTCTCTAGTCTAGGTCAGAGGTGACAGAGATTAAGAGAAACAAACGGGAATCGCTGTAGGAGGTTTAGATATTGTATTGTACGCACAGAAACAAAATTTTGAATTTTATACAATAAACCACATGTGTTAAATAAGAGGCCAATTATCACTTCGTTACGGTTTAGTTGATAGACTAATTAATATCTGTTATAGTTAGTGCGTTCGTTCGTATAATTTGCATTAAACATTCATATTTCACGTTTATAACAATCCTATTCAAGTCATCATATACAGGATGAAATTGAATATGTGTGTTAAATTAAAATATCTAATTCAACTTGTTATAAAATAAATTTAGAGCATGTTATTAAGGATAGGGATGCACATCATAGGTGCGCATAGGCGAGCGATTTGGCAAAGTCGCGCGTCGTCGCGCGCTCTTTTTTTCGTAGGAACGTCAAAATTAGGTAAATACCGCTAGTTCAACGCGTTGCCAACTTGCTTCTTGTTGTCAACTCTGCAGTGATTAGATTGCTAATCAGCGCGCGCTAAAATTTATACTTTAATTTCATTTGTTTTAATTAATTTTGTAATACTTTTATTTTTACTGAAACGGCAATAAATAATTCGTGTATAAAGGCATTGACTTGGTTTGCACTATCTAAGACGATAATTACAGCATATTTTTCAAGAGTTTAGATTTGAGAAATAACAATTTATAATGATTATGTAACAGTTACTGGACTTTCTATTTCGATTTGGCGCAAATATTTAATTTACGCAAAATACGCGCATTGACGTGGAGTTGCGGACACCAGCCCGTATTACCTATGTATTAAATTTCATCCTGTATAGTCTCTGAACTTTCTTATTTTATTACAATCAAGATAATAATATAAAAAAAAATGTTTATTTATCTCCATAAATTACATTCATAAACATATTAAGTTGACAGGTATTTCGATAAAATTTTATAATAATTAATTAATTATTTGCTTAACTGCATCTTAGAAGCCTTGTTAACCTACTGATACATACTATAATTTAATTTGATATGTATAAATAAGGCCATGTCAACAACAATCTTCAGTTACAATCAGTTCGGAAGAGAACTGGTTTTCTGATACACTTTCGTTGGCGGTATTCATGAGGCTTCGTCGTGAAGAATGTCGCTCCCAAATTGCAGAACTCGTCATGCTTTTTAACCGTTTACAATACTGCTATACGTTTCGCCATCTCGAAACTGAGAGTCATCAGCCCATTTGCAAAATCTTTACTCTTTATTCCAACGAATATTATCTTTATCACGTCATCTTAAAGATCAATTTCGTGTGCCCCGTCTCCTATACCGATATTAACATTATATCCCCAAGCGTCAGATGTTTGACAAATTACTTCGGCTTCTGTTTTGTCCACTACATCAGTTTCCCATTTGCGAGTGACTTGCTCGTTTAAAGCGATCAGATTATGCTTAGTGTTACAATTTACTATGCCATTCAAATATTCTGTCATGTTCTCTCGATTAGATGCAGTCATTCTATTAACTGTTAGATTTAACCTTCATGCCCATTGAGCCGTATCGAACAGATTTGACCAACAATTTACTAAAATTACTTTTATCGTTCACAGGTTCGACGATCGCTGAAATTGCGGGGCAGACGCAAGGAAAAGGAGAAACTGCCCTCGGGCATCACAGCTGACTACACCGCATCGCTGTTCGCCCACCTGGAACAAGATTCAAATTATTCCAATTACCCGCTCATACCTACCTCGGGGTCTAACTCCAATCTGAGCGACGAAAATAACCACCTGTCGCCCGGGTACTCCACAACTCACACTTGGAGCAAGAAGGAAGGAGTCCTACAATCCGACAGCTCCGAGACTTCACTAAATTCATTAAATAATCCGAATAATGCCAACACCAGCCCTAGACAACCGCCAAATCTACCTCCTATACCACCGCGTCCTCCAAAACGTGGCATCCTTAAAGGTCCACGACTCAGCAATACTAGTTCAAATTCTGTAGAAAACAATGTCCAAAGCAACGATGCAGTTGATAATGTGTCGAATGGTCAGGACTCCAATCTATTGGCCAGAAATACTCACCAGAATGAGTTGATGGCATACGGTATTCCGCCTTCTAAAAGCACCTCGTCCAGCGACGATATGCAGCATGTACAGAACTTTACCAAAAAAGTAATTCATAGCCCTGTGGAGACGCAGTACAAAAACTACAAGAATAACTCGAACCCGTCGATCACTACCCAGGATGTTGACGAGGCACCAAAGACGAATGGGAACAGCTACCTTGGAGTGACGTCCACGTCTCCAAGCGCTGATTCCCTTACTGATACGACAACGAACTCTTCATTTGCTACTCCACCGTTTTCTACCTCACCTGTTGGCGAGTCTCAAGGGTTCCATCGATGGTCCAGGACTAGCAACTTCGATGATGTTTACTTACCTCTTCCTTCATTGTCTCCTGTGCGACTACCGAAGCCTAGATATCTCACGATCCAGAGACAGAAGGCTCCTAGGAATGACTTTGGATTCAGTCTTCGTAGGGCGATGGTTCAAGAAAGAATCTTCATTGGAGATATTAATGGGCATGACAACGCCCTTCTCAATGGTGACAATAAGTGCAATAACATCGGAATGGTCAGTAAATTGACGTTCAAAGCTGTAATTCTCGCTGAACCAGGATCCTATCCTGGAGCTAGTGAGACTGGATTGCTACCTGGTGATAGACTTTTGGAAGTGAACGGTGTTAACGTTGAAGAGAAGAGCCGAGAAGAGGTCATTGATCTCATCAAGGGAAGTCATGACTCCGTCACTATTAAGGTGAGTTTCAAAGTATTCATTAACATTAATTATGTGTGTGAGTGTTCGTTATATTTCGGGGAATTAATTAGGAGTCGCGTTTCACTTAATTGTGTGATCATGTTTCATGACATTGTCTTGCATATTTTTTGGAGTACTTATCAAATTGATAAAGCGGTTTTCGATAACTTATCGTAAAATAAACTACAGTGGATTTCGGGTATAACGACGATGAAGGGACCACTCTATTTTCGTCGTTATATCGGGAAGTCGTTACAGGCAAAGGTAAAGAGATACAGACATGTGGAATGGGAAACTTTGTATTCTTTGCACAAATCAGCATTGTTTTCACCGTTTTTCAATTTTGAAATGATTTCCGCCTTTTCTTTAACAGTGAATGTGCGTCTAGCAGCTATATATACTTATTCAAAAGTTTACTAAACCCAGTTGCTACTTAGAATATCGCTTTGTAACTGAACCATAAATTTAATTCCGAAACTTACACGCTTCCCTACCTACTTAGCTGATATCTATAAACAAAAGGTAAAGGTCTCCACACTTGCTGACCATCTGTGTGGATGTAAACAAAAGATAAGAAATGTTTGTGAAAGAAAGAAATCTACAATGTCTTTGGCGGCCGATTCCGGTCGCAATATCTGCATGGGATTTCTAGGAATTTGTTACAAATGATTCATTAAAAACAGTCGCTACACCCGAACTCGGCGTTACATCCAAAGTCGCTATAGCCACATGAATTTTGTACTAAAGTATGCTTTAAATTCAAGGGACTTAGATTTAACGTCGCTATAGGTAAATGGTCGCTACAACCAAGGTCGTAATAAATGAAATCCACTGTAATTTCAAAGAAGCGATGGAATTGAGTTTTATGAAATGAAACGTGGTTTTATGCACGTAGAAGGAAGTTTCAAATATTGTATTGGATACATGACTGCATTCGTTTGTTTTATTTTTTATCTATGGGCATCCATTTTTTGGAAATTTTATGACCTGGCTAGTGCAGCATTTCAGTCAAGTCTTTTTATCATTAAATTGTTTTGGGATTAGAGATAGAGTTGGGAAATCAAAATGCGTGCACGGACTAGACAGGTCCACTCAATCTGTGTGGTTCTTTCCTCAAAAGACCATTTCAGACACCAATATACATGGTCTTCACATTATCTGATTATGATTTTGTCTGGATTTTAAAAGAGACTGTGAGTTTGTTTCGGCCTTTCTTCTCAGAGTAGTAGGATAGGAAACGCCGACCTCACCAGCACATCAAGTTACCCGAAACTGTAAAATTTCCTAATAAACTTTAACCCTTATGCTTTAGAGATAAAGTTGAAAATCTATTAAAGAAATTTGACAGATTGTAGTAACTTGATGTACTTACTGGCGTCTGTACATTAAAACTACAGTACAAAAACTATAGGTACTTCTAAAATATCTGTATATTGTGTGAAAGATGACTCGTTATTTGACCTTGACAGTCATTTGAATAATGACATAATAAATCAGCCAGAATTGAGCAGAAAGCATTTAGACTTGATTTTTTTGGCTTTTACAAGGCGTTGACATGGGTGTTAATGACCATATTAAATGCTAATTTATCAGTAGACAAAAGTGAAAGTGGACACCACGGCAGGTATTTGTTTAGTTTTCATAACCCGTTATAAGACCAAATCCTGGTGTTATAGCGCCAATATCATAACGTGTTTCAAGTTTGAAGTCACTACGTACACACGGCAACATATTAAGCTATACATTTCCAGATCTAGCTGACCTCGCATTGTATAAGTTTTTCGTACATTCACAAGACAACTTATACTGTATAGCTTGATGCGTAGCCGTGCGTACTTCTAGTTGGGCAAAAAGGCAGTAGGCCATTAGAATCTATAATATGCATTCGCGATTTCTTTGCCAGAAATGTAAACAAATATGAGTTTATGGAAAAATAACAATACAAAAACAACAAAAATTTAGACTCGAACAAACATTTTTCAATAGTGCTAGTCACTCTGACATCACTTAATTACCATTGAAATAAAGTTGATAATTGCTTAACTTGAAACAATATTAACACATTCCCTGTCCCATGAATCACATAGGATTCATGTTGATTGTTTAACTATTGTATCTACTTTATGGACAGTGAATCTGTTAATTTGAAACAAAAGTTTGAATACACTAGATATAATACCTCACAATTTATTAATGCTCAGGAAAGATAAAATCCTGCCTCATTCGTCTAGTGGTCGCAAGTCGCAACGGTCCTGCGGGGTAATTGCGTAACACACTAACAGTAGGAATGGCTTTCATTTTGACAGTTCAACAACATTCATTGCGGTATTTACGTTGTTGAGCAGACAAATTTTTCGAACATATGAAGTAATGGATTAGCTATATCCGTCAAAATTGATTCAGATTGTGATCGACAGTGTGTTACGCAATTTGGGTTCTGCGATTGATTAGCAGGGCGGGTATACTATCATTAGGTTTTTCCATCAGGAATTTCTCAGTAGCAGCGCGGAGTCTGGTTGATGGCAATATTCTCGCCCCCTACCTAAGTTTTCACGGTGAGATTTTTACAGAATAGCACCGCTGTACCTAACCCTACGGGTAAACAAGACGTGATGTTATGTCTGTAATTTAAACATTAATGCTCAGAAAAAAATAATAGATTCAATCAAGGCAAAAAAATGTGTGTCGGTCTGTTACCTAATAACTCAGAAACTACTGCACCGATTCTTAACGAACTTCGCGCGCGCAAAAGGCGTTACAGTTCTGATATATCGGTGTTTTTGTTCCTGGACAAGCAACAACTTCATTGTAAGAATTGCACATGCAACTATGCTTGTAGGTGTGATCACTCTTGCAGGTGTGATCATTCTTGCAGGTGAGATCATTCTTGCAGGTTAGATCACTCTTGGAGGTTAGATCATTCTTTCAGGTGTGATCATTCTTGCAGGTTAGATAATTTTTTCAGGTGTGATCATTCATGCAGTTTTGATCATTCTGACAGGTGTGATCATTCTTGCAGGTGTGATCATTCTTGCAGGTGAGATCATTCTTGCAGGTGACATCATTCTTGCAGGTTAGATCACTCTTGCAGGTGTGATCATTCTTGCAGGTTATATCATTTTTTCAGGTGTGACCGTGTGATCATTCTTGCAGGTTTGATCATTCTTGCAGGTGTGATCATTCTTGCAAGTGAGATCATTCTTGCATGTGAGATCATTCTTGCAGGTTAGATCACTCTTGCAGGTGTGATCATTCTTGCAGGTTATATCATTTTTTCAGGTGTGATCATTCTTGCAGGTTTGATCATTCTTGCAGGTGTGGTCATTCTCGCAGGTTTGGTCATTCTTGTGGGTGTTATCGTTCTTGGAAATATTATGTAGATATTATAACATAACATCACGCATGTATGAAGGGTTAAGCATAGGTGCACCTTTGGTATACACATATAACAGTTCGCCAGTTATGATAAGTCCCATGTAATAGGAGGCGAGCCTAGTTCCATAAATCGGGCACAAATCCAGACACCGTGCTGCTAAATTTTTAAAAATTGTTTATTTTTATAAATTTAATTTTATTTATTTGTATACTTATAGATAAGTCCAGGTTTCTTACGACGTTTTCCTACGCGCCATAAACTCGGATAGTACCTAGTTTTCAACAGAGTTACCGGGTAACAAATCATATCTCCCTTTAACCCTGGCTCTCATCATACAACACGTACATAACATAACTTTCTCCCGCGCACCGATGTTTACAAGTAAAACCACTTTCGAGCTCGGTTTGTAAACAGTGGTACAACACTATTTAGGTTTCTGTAACGTAAATGTCTTCATTGGCTGACATACCTTCATGACTCAATCATCGCAGTAAAAGCGATATGTCTGTTTTTAAATTCGTCTGTTTGGTTTTTGAATTTAGAACCGTGTCTATTGATTGTTTGTGAATGTGTTAATTTTAATGTGCTTAATATATATTTTTCAACAATAAACTGAATGTCATACTTAACAAAATTCAAATTCCATTGCAACCAAAAACTTATTAGGTTAGGACCTTTTTGTTACAAATGGTCACTCAAAACAAAAATTAACTAAAATCAAACTAGCTTCCGCCTGCGGCTTCGCCCGCGAGGTATGTCGATAAAAACTATCATATGTCCTTCCCCGGGATGCAATTTATCTCTCTGCCAAATTTTATTGTAATCCGATCAGTGGTTTAGGCGTAAAAAGGTACAGGTATACAGACAGACAGACAGAGTTACTTTCGATTTTATTATATTAGTATGGATTTCTGTAAAGTGGCGGTGGAATGTAATCATCTGAGATTTTGAACATTGCACATCTCATTTTGGATCTTTCTTTTTTAGTTACTTGACTAATAACTGTCTGCCAGCACCCTGTCAGTAATTGATTGAGCTGTTTAACACTTCGATGGGGATACGATATAAATAAAAAAACACTGGCACTCCGGTAGTGCCGACAGAAGTGAAAACTTGAACAAAGTGACTGGTTTATTCTTCTCGTGAAAGGAATTTATTCAGATTTACAAATAAGCACACAGGATAGACTTCAGCAGTGCTATTCTCTAAAAGACAATTTCATGGCTGTAAGCTGCGACGAGCTCGTCGACGAGACAGCCTTGAGATCGACCGAGCGTACAGCGCTGATTCAAACCGTATTCACTAACGTGGTTGTGCTCGTCGTCGAACCCAAGGCTGTAACCTCCCGTCGCTGTTTCTCAGACGAACGTAGGGCTTGACACAAATTCTATAAATTATAATCGATCAATCTCGACTGAGAGTTTTATAGGTTTAAAATATATATTAAAGGTCTATCTTTAAGTATTATAAGGAATACAGTTAAACTATAACCAATATCATATTTAAAAGAGCTTATTTCATATTTCTTATTACATTTTAAGGCTGAATGACGATTCCTTTGCTCTATTCGTGCAACGCGACGCGACGATGAATTAAAAGTCAACATGACATAACAATAACAACCGATGACGCGACGCTAACAAAATCACTTGAATTTGTAGTTTTTAAACTTTTGGGTGCTTGATTCTTGTTCAAGCCTTGATTATTTGTATCAGCGAGTGCTTTTAACATAGGTAGTTCTGTGACTAAGAGGATAAATACAACTACCTAATGAAATGTGAGTATTATGATTTTTTCACTGATAGTATATGGCTATTATTACTATTGTCTCATCCACGAGTATTGTATGATACACGAGATATTAATAAAATTTAAGTAAATTACATGATTAGCTATTGTTTTACTATAATATGTACGTATAACTTTATTGTTGTAACGTAACATTGTGTGTTTTAGCATGCCAAGAAGTGCTATACTTTCATTACATAATATGAAAACTGTATAGGTACTTGGAAATTATAATTTTCATATTTCATTTTGTAGAGTCCTAAGCAACCCCTAAGACGACCTACTGACCAATTACTGCCTGTAGAACAATCTACTAGAGGCATGCTCCAGACCGAACAGTCCACACCTTCAATACCAGTAAGTTAATTCTAATAAAATATAATAATGTAATGTTATATTTGCAGGGCGAACGGACATACAACCAGGCCCATCTTTGTATAGGGACAATGTGCCAATGGAAAACCAGCCTAATACAGAACAAAAGGTGAAGTTTTAAATAAAAGTCTTACAATAATATGTTTTAACTTTATAATGGATATTTAGATAACTTTTTTTTGTATTACAGTTTGAGGCTAGATCACCACTTGCAGTCTTGCAATGCGTCATCATAGGAGTAATGCCCCAATTGCATCTTCATGTAAGGTTAACTTAATTATAATTTGGTTAATTATTGGTTTAGTGTAAAAAGCACTACATAGTAGTGGTCTCACTTTTGATTCCCGGGTTGGGCCAATTTGTTGGGATTTTCTGTAGGTTTTTTCAACAGCAGCCCTTATTCAATCAAGATCAAGATATAGGCTACATCTAATAGAATCAAGATATAGACTACATCTAATATGTATACTACATTGTAATATCTATTCCTTTAGAGGGAGAGTGATGTGATGTTGATGATACTTACATATTTGTTTTACCTCTGTATAGTAATTTGTTGCATTTTTATGTTCATAGCATCTCGTAGGCATCGAACGGCACACCGCCGTCTGATCCAGCACTCACCACCTTCTCAAAGGCAATCCAAATGGCGAGCCTGACTGAATGTTTTGTCGCCATTAAAGAGAGGTGTTTGGAAAATGAGAGACTTCTTATTGACAACCAGCAGAGGATATTCGACTTTTAAGGAAATAAGTGAGTCATGGTCAAGGCAGACCCAGGCACTGCAGGATTTATGAGCATCCATCAGTCGAGGAAGTTGAATCTCCGAAACATGGATCTACTACTATGTTTAGATAATTTTAAGTTTATTTAAGATGGATGTTAAGAAGTTTAAGTATAAGAACTGTTTTTTTGTAGTAAATGTCAATGTTTGTTAGCGGGCATGCTCTTTATGCCTGCAGGCTTTTATTTAGGTACTTATTTAATTTTGTTTTGCTTGGGTAGTTTTCATTGTATATACTAAATTATTTAATTAAATGTCCTGTTTCTTGTAATGTTAATTACTTTGCATACCTACTATTGTATAGAATCAAGTTTTTCTAACTGAATATCAAAAGTCATTTTGAATAAATGATTTTTGATTTGATTGATTGTTTTTAATAGTAAATAAAAAAGAAAATAATGCAGTTATCTGTTTAATTTCTCATACCCCTGTATACACTCTTACCCATTTAAAAATATAGTACAAATAGGGACTAAGGTATAAATAGGCACATATTATTATAGGCTATTGATATTATACTAATCATATACACCTTAAACACCACACTTTAAATACACACCTTAAATGTTATGACAATTGTTGATTATAATAATATTTTTATTAATAATTTAAATACCTATTTATTGTATCTAATCAATAATGGTGAGTATATTCTATCTAAACACGTTAACCACATCTGTAAAGGAACGCATAAATTGTAGATACAACATGCTCGCCATAATTGATTAACTAAATCTCGCCTACTTATCAGCCTACTCTCTAAGTCATCATGTGTTGGAGCCTGATGTGTCAGGATTCCAAGTAACCTAGATTCTTCATCTAAGTCACATTGGTCTCATCATCATAGGAGCTGGTAGCCCGGCTCTATTACATATGTCGTTTAAAACACAGGAAGCCATCACAATTTCTCCCACTTTTATAGGATCATAGTACAATACCCTATGTACTAATAAACATCTGAACCGTCCTTTCAGGATTCCAATAGTCCTCTACACTGTTTCTTGCACTGCTGTGCAAATTGTTGTAATGGCTCTGGAGTCTCAGTTTCTGAATTACTAAAGGGAGTCATTAAATAAGGCCTTTGAGGATATCCTGAGTCACCTGAAATCAATGAATGAAGCTAGAATTAAGTGCAATCTTGACTTGTGTTTAAGTTATCATTGTATTGTAAATAATAACTTCGTGGATTGCCCTAGAGGCAGAAGACTGAGATATGTATGTGTCTACATTCTTCCCAATGATTTTTTGGTAACTTCCATTAGCCAAAAATGATAGTGTGCATAATATCTGAAACATCAGGAATTCAATAGGCTTTTGTTGGTGTGTGGTGAGGTATACCCATCATATCTCAAGAAACCTAGATGTAAACAAACCTTTAGCCTCTTGGTTAAACCACTGGAACGAAGTCGCGGACGCATATATGGACTTAAGTCATCTTCCAATATATTAATTAAATCCTCAGAAAGCCTGTAAATGTGGATAAAATCTGTATCACGGAATATTGTTTTAAACTTTCGTATTTGTTTCGCCTGTCGAGCTTTCTTCAAATCATCACTTTTCTTAGCTTCTTCTAATAAATGTAGCTTCAATTGTGTAGTAAAAGAATAGAAATATTTAAAAAATTAAGTACAGTTTATTATTTTTGTCAGTCTACGCCCGAATATTTAGAGCTTTTTGATTTGACAGTTAGAATTAGGAGTGGGCGATACAAATCGTATATAGATACAATATCTATATATCGGTACAATATCCAATACCTATATATCGGAGAGTACTGTATCTATATTTCAGGTATCCGCGTACCTAGAACGAGACACTATAACGATATCGTATCACATGATCTATGATATTCGGTTCAAACTGATTCCGGTACAGTAGTAGTTATACGGTTGTAGGTACCGTATCCTTGCGATGCGCGCGGGCGGGAGTGATGTAGCTAGAGATGAACGAGCGAGAAAGCGCGTTAAGCTAACGTCTAATACTAATTTTAAACATTATATACAGGAGCATAGAGTTTAATACCGAATACATTATTTTGTAAACTCTTGTAAACAGGTAACCATCAATAAACGTCAAAGGGTTTTAAATCGTACCTATGGCATTCTCAACAAAAAAAGTGAGCCGTCACGGGACGCCTGGCAGATGTGAAACATTGCGCATGGCGACGCGTCGCCACACAGTACACAAGACTGTGACTGTATATATACTTACACCATCATAAAGCGTGGTGACGCGTCGCCACGGCATGCGTCGCCACGCCAGAAATTTGTTTTACGTGCGGCTATAGATGTTTCACATCAAAAATTGTTTTAAAATCACTTTACGTGACCCTTGACCTTGATTGCACTTTGCTGTTTTCGTCAGTCTTCAGTTATTAGCTTCACTCATGACTGATGAATAGATACTTGACCTATTTAAATAATTGATAAAAATATAAATCTAGAAAACCGAAACGGCTGTACTAGTTTCATTTCAGAGTGCCATATTATCAACAATACATTCACTGATTTCGAATATACAGTTACAAATAAAATACAATGATGTAATGAATCGAACAAAACCGAAACCTAAATATCACAGTACCAATTTCGATTCCGAGTTCCACACTGATTCAGCCAAATAGATATTGAAATATATAGATACGATATCCGATATTCTAAACCGATACATAGATACGATTTGATATAGTGTAAAAGCGATATTACCCATGCCTAGTTAGAATCGAGGCTGTGGGCGAGACGTCTGACGTTTTACGTCTTACGAATTTTCGATCAGGGTCACGTGACCTGACGCGAATTTAGAAGTTTTTACCCATTCCAAAAAAGTACATACACAGCGCCGCTAAAGAAGTTTTCACTTCAATAAACGAATAAAGGTTACATATTAAACTAAAAACGGATATAATTTATTATATCCTTTGTATACCTAGGCTTGCGTTTGACCACTATCTTTTTGACCTCAAAGTAACTGATCATGCTTATCACAAAACACACAAACATCCATTTCTGCAACGGAACCCTGCACCCTTTTTAGTTGAATTGCAAACCCCTGCAGCTGTTTACACGATATTAACCGAAGTATCGACCTCACTACCATACTTGATCGAATTTCTTATCCCTTTCAAAAATTTCTTAGTTTAAATGCAAATATTATATGCAGGTGCAACCGATAGCGGAGCTGTGTGAGCTGTCTCGACGGAAGGCAGTTGATGGGGGCGGTGATGTGGAGCTGTCTGATAGCAACGTGAGGGGAGGCACTCTTAGCAGGTCCGGCAGTCGACGATTCACTACGTCACAACAGGTATGTGGGACTTTAATAATGGCTTTTGAACGACACCTACATATATTTATATAACGTTCTTTAAAGTGTTGCTGTCGTTACATTGCACGTGAAACTGACAGAGACAGCATGACACTTAACGGAGACTCAAAATTTTGTTCGGTTTGAGAATTCTGCCGTCAGTCATCATGCGATTATCCTCGTGTTATTTTAATCTAGGAACGGATATTTAATACGAATCGCCATTTCGAGTGTACTGGAATCCTGTTTTTATTGTGTTTCGTATAATCTAAAGTTGACCTAGTTTAATTCCTTGGGGAACGCCAAACAAAATATAGGAACACAAGCGTTTATTTCTAATCTATTAATTGCAATCAATTAAATTCCTGAATAGCCTTATCACTTCTGAAGACGTCTTCTCTCATAAGGTATTTATATATTTTGATTTAGATAAATTCAATGTTGTTCATGCTGTAGAAAGCCTGTAAAAATCCGATAAAAATCTTTTTATAAAACCCAAAACAAAGAACTTTATTATAACAAGTTTTGTACTTTTAACTTTCTTACGATATCTACTTTCCTCGCTTACTTGAAGTTGAAGGGCTTATCTCAAGTTGTGTCTGCTGTCGACTTGACTTTGTAAGGACTTACAATAATTCCTTTAATATTTAATACTAAGAAATTCTAAGAAAGTTTCGTTTTAAATCTTGCATCAACATTAACATAGATTATGCCAGGGGATAGCAATAGGTTACATACTGACATTGATTGGTAATTTTTACCTGTAGGGGGGAGTCCCTGGTGTCCTGAAATACAAGCTTAGGCTTAGTTTAGGCACCAGTCTCCCACAAATAAACATAGTGGTCTTTTTCAATTCATTTACATGTGTTAGTTTATAAGTATTATTTGTGGAAGAAAAATAAACATTATTATTTATTATTATTGATTGAATTTAGGGCTGATTTTTCAATAGCCAGTGATCTTTTATCTTTAGAATAATTATGACAGTTTGACATATTTTCTATAAAAAAACTGGCACACCGCAATATTAAGATATCCTCAGATAAAAGTTACCTGACTATTGAAAAATCAGCCCTTAATCAAATATTGAGAGAGTCCTTACCAAAATCCCATATCAAACAATATAAACAGAAAATAGACTGATACATCGTCATCATCATTATCGATGAAACATGACTTTTCATCATCTTCATCATTCTCTTTATTTAGGATCGTCACAACATATTTTTCTTCCATACTTTTATTCTATTAGTCGTTGAAGTGGCTTTCGTTAAAAAAAAATTTTTACCTAAACATCTTCTAGATAAATAAACGTTAGTATTCAAAATGTTTCTCATGCATTCACAACAGCTGGTTATACATTTACACAATCAATAAATCCTAAATAAACAGTGCCTTTTGTTTACCCCAAATTGGCATTTGTAAACAATCTAGAATTATTGAATGCTAATTTGCTATCTGTTTAATTTTCACAATCGAATGCTGCAATGCAAGCAAATCTTACTAACAAATGATGTTTGCGTTTTTGGTAAACAAGCAAAGACTGTGTCTAGAATATTGGTGTATTGAATTATTTGATCTCTGTTTTATTCAGTTTGTTGAATACGGCTTTGTATTCATTGTCTATCGAATATTTTCATATTACAAGGGTAAATTAGTTAATGAATTGCAAAACTGATTTCTAATTTGTCATGTCTTATTGTGGGATTTGTCTTGTATTTAATTTTTAATTATGTCATCTCTGCTTATTCTTCAAAAGCTTCAGGACAAATCTTTTCAATAGTGGGTACCTATTGTGACTACTGTCTATTGATAAATAATTTTATTTCTGTAAGTATGTTACAAACACTTTTACACGTCAATTGATTTGACGTTTCGGGTTTCCTATAGTAGGGTAACATGTTTGTGGATTACCGAGGTATACATATAGATCACTAGTTTTGAACCTAAAACGCTTGCCTTTAAAATCTTAACTAACCTGCAGTTAACTAATTTGAACACGAAACCTTCACATTCCTTTTCTAAAACCAAAACCTCAGTTTCTTCATTATCTACACAGGCAATTTGATTGACAACTAATTAATTGTGTATGCCTACAAACTATTACATAATATCTATCATTAAAACAAGCTGTCGACAAGCGTTTGTATCTGCGCTAATTACTTGTAGCAAAACGGCACAACTTTATTCATTATTCGTTTATTAGTTTCATGTTGACATGCAATGTTGTGTGTATCACTTTGATTCGCGTGTTTGCAGTCTTTGATGTTACACCATCGTAGAAGCTGTTATGTGGTCTATTTTAATAATTGGGTGTCACAATAAGACTACTTCTATCAAGTTGCTAATGATCCTGATAAATGGACTATATGGTATATGGTTAGGTTCAGTGGACAGCAACGTCTTATTATTTTTGTATTTTAATTTTATGGGATGTTAGTGGTGTGTAATTGCTGCATAAAGTTAATTGATCCTCAGCCATTCTCAATGGAAACGCTAACAACTTTAATCATTACTACCCGAAGAGTTTTTAAACTGGCCAAACAATAAATTTGACAAAAATCCCATACAAAAAGGACGTTAACTTTTTTATTAGTAATATAGATTATTTTAGTTTCATGTTGACATGCAATGTTGTGTGTATTACTTGCGAGGCGCGTGTTGTTTGCAGTCTTTCATGTAACACCATCGTAGGAGCTATTAGGTGATCTATTTTAATTGGGTGTTGCAATAATGCTCATATTGTCGTGTTCTTGATAATATTAGGGTACGATTGACGTAAAAGGTGAGTAAAATGGTTTATGTTTAGTGGACAGCAACGTCTTTCTGTATATTATTCGATTTTATCGTATGTTAGTGGTCCAAGACAGTCCACAGAGTTCTTGCACGTCGTCCATAGAGATCTTCGTTTTGGAACAGGCTCCTTGACAATTTAAAAGTACCTGTAGGTATATGGTTTAATTGAAATAAATGCTTTGTCTATGACTTGAACATAATAATTCCATAATCTTTATCCTCAGCCATTCTCAATCTTTTGTTTTACTCCCATACTAATATAACTTTTACTTCAGAACTTCTGTTAGAGTTTACATTTTCGATAAGTTAGTCGGCTTTACCCAAAGCTTTATCTTTAATCCATTTTCCGTTTTTAGTCAGTCTAAAGCACCAGTTGTCTGTTTTAACTTTTGCGGAAGTAAGGCGCTAATCAGCCGTCTGCAGCCTGCCTGCACTAATACGACAAGCGCTGCAGTTTAGCATCCCGTCTTATGCATCATCTGCTTTCAGCTGCCGAGTTGCTGACACACTTGTAACATGCGAGCCGACACCGCGCGTGCTCTTTAAATGTTTGCCGTTATCTTGAGATGAAATATGACTAATGAGCACGCGTCAGTCGCTTAGTCGCGTGGATTGTTATAAGTATGTTACCGGCTTTATAGATTCGCTTTAGAACTGTGTCTAATACAAAGAGACAGGCTTGTCCCTTTCATTAGGTTCTTAGGAGTATTACCTACCATAGTTAAATTTTTGCTGTGCCCTAACGGGTTCTACAACCGCTCTTAGCTCTTTTGTTAACATCTTGTTTTTGTCTTGTGGAACGCAAATAAGTGAATATGAATATGACTTGTGAATAATACAGGCTGGGTACAAATACGGATCGCGTAACTTGCCCTGGGGGTCTACTCCCTGACCCCGAAATCCGTAGTTCCGGCCGAAGTTACGGGCGTTTTCTACTCCGTATCACTTGCAAACATCTGTATAGTTCGGGGCCCGAACTAAGAATCAATGACAACACGCTTTGACAGCTTTCCCTACTCTCGATATGTTTACGACCGTCGGAAAAATTGAACTTGACACTCGTTTTGAAGTGTCAACTTTTTCCGGACGGGCCCGTATCTTCTTTGTCGGATTTAGAGGGTAGATCCCCTAAAGATTGCTAAAAGCTGTAGAAGTCGTAGAGATTATCTGCCTTTCTCTGGCATTTTTTTCTGGTCATATTTTGTAACGTTTTATATAAATACAATATCAGAAAACATGTGGTTTATTAGCATTATTCATAGCAGAGTGCATTGTGCACAGTCTAAAGTTACATCACGGTTGCGTATGTCAAAACAATGTGTTCGAGCTATTGGCGCCAATGGTCTTAAATAGGGTTGCCAAGCGAATAATAGTAATTTAAATTATACCAATTTTGAAAATTGCTTTGGCTTATTATCTCGTCTTGCAATACAATGCTGGCTGGTACGAATAATCCTGAGTTGATAGGGTTAGCAAAAGGCTAGATAGAAAAAAAACACGTTATAGAAGTGAAAAAATTTTGAATAAGAGAGGTTTAGTGCGAAAGACTTCTATTTTGTTCTCTCTCATGTAACGAAATGTGTCTAAACGTGACCCGTCCTTGAAATTTCACTCTCTCTAATTATCTCTTCTAATTATCGAATCACTGCCTAAGAAGTTACACTTAAGGCTGATTTTTCAATCATCTGATAACTTTAAACGAGGAATAATTTTGAAATTTTGACAGTTATTTCATACAAAAACTGTCAAAATGTAAATTTTATTCCTCCAATAAAAGTTATCTGGCGTTGGAAAAATCAGCCCTTAAGGGGGAATCGCTAAGGTAGCCCGCGAAATTTAAATTTTCTTACGTTTTTTGCAATTTGCTGGTCAGTATTAAGTTGTACGTTGATTAATATATGAATATACGGTCAGTATTAAGTTATACGTCGATCAAAATATGAATCGCGGCCGTAAGACATATGTATTTACATAATTATAATCATTAAAATCATCAACACAACTCTCTAAGACCACGTAACTCCAAAGAATACCCTGGCGCTTTCGCCTTAAAAAAAAGAAAATAGTTTTATTCATTCCATAGAATCAGTGCGGTCAAAAGAGATTTCTATCCAGTTTAGTTCGACACAGAAGTGTGAATGAATGAAAAGCAGCTGCAGAGGAAATAGGTTGTTAATTTTGATGGTTCTTGTAAACCGACTAGCTTTTACTATGTCAGTACACTTGTCTAAACATCAAGCTACACATTTCCAATTTTAGCTGATCTCGCATTGTAAGAATAGGTTTTTCGTACAGTCAGAAGATAGCTTATTAAATACTGGTTATGTGTAGCTTGATGTGTAGCCAGATTTTTAAACTAAAATAAACAGAATTCAGAATTTCATATTTGCTAGCAGTAACTTTGTTAACTCCGACAGCATTGTTTGTTTAATATTATTTCTCAAATTATCCGACTAATATTATAAATGTGTTCGTTTTATGTTTGCTTACTTAATCACACAAAAACGGCTGAACAAATTTGGATGAAATTTGCCACACGGGTAGACACGAGCTGGATTACGAAATATGATACTTTTCATTCCGGTAGCACGTTTCACGCTTAACGCGAGCGAAGCCGCTGGCAATAGCTAGTTATTCAATAACTAGCTTCTGCCCGCGTGAAATTTTATGCTCCCCGATCCACCTCGTCGCATCGCATAACTTGCCCACGCTATTAGGTACTTTGTTTTCGCTTATAATTACTAGTTCTGTCTGACTTTTTAATCTTTTTGCTCGGCTCCTAAGGGTCTTAGCGTGATGTTAAATAGCCCATAGCCTTCCTCAAGAATTGGGCTATCAAATGCAAACATACTTTTTCAAATCCGATCAGTATTTTCAAAGATTAGCGCGTTCAAAAAAAACTCTTCAGATTTATTTTTAGTAGTATATACTAGCAGCGCCCCGCGGATTCACCCGCATAAGTGTCGATCCCGTTCGAAAGACACGTGGCGCCATCTATTATCATAGTAACGTTGTTGTTTTTTCCCCGGGAACAGCACTTTTTTTCGGGATGAAAGGTACCCTATGTCCGTTTCTGTACCTTTACCGTTTCTGTAACTTTACCTTACAACGTATATGCCAAATTTTAGGATGATCGGTTCAGTGGTTTAGGCGTGAAAAGGTAACAAACAAACAAACAAACTTACTTTCGCTTTTGTAATATTATTTAGGGTTACAATCAACAGCACTTACTTCTTTTATTCAGCACGAGACCTAGGTACATCAGAACATGATCTCATTATTCTACAAATGTACTCAAGAACTTTTCGTAATTAACTCAATAATAACACTTTATCCTGTGAACGCAGACTCCCGTATTCCTAGTTCTAACGTTTCCTACCCACTTTAGTTTTGTTTCCTCATTGCTGCTTGCGAATGGGGGAGGATTCTAATGTATAGCGGTGTATTGTGACCGTTGCTTTTAAATGCAGTTTTGTAAAGCCCCTTTTTGCGTTGTGCAAGTTGTAAGCTTGCGGGGAAACTGCAAATGTATCGTAGCGTTCGCTATGGAAATACACACTTAGAGGTCTAGTTATAAACGATGATTAAAAATAAGTGATTTTTAAACGTCAAAAACGTATAGTTAAACAGTCGTTAATCATTGAGACGTTTATGAATAAAGATTAGGTTGCTAGTTCTAATAGATTCCGAGGATTTTGACGGTTGTTGCCTGTGTAAAAAATGATCAGGAAACCATGGTCTTTTAAGGCCGCTCTCTCGAAAAAAGCTTGAAAAAAGCATGCAGATGAAGCCATTTTTTGTCGGCATTTACAAAGAAATTACATCTGAAAAAAATCCTTAGTAATCTTCATGATATAATACGTAATTTGGTTTAGCCATAATTTTTCTACCGGTATCACTTAATTAAAAAAAAAAATCACCAAATCATTGAGATGAAACCGTTTTACTCCTTCATTTTTTATCAAAAGAGTGTAAAAAAATATATCTACATCTTCGCAATACAAAGGAGAATAATTTGGTTTTGTTACTTTTTTAAAATATGTATTATTTTTATGATAATAAATTAAAAAGGCCTCTGATAAAGGACTGCGTCTACATCACCCCCGCACTCGTCCATAAATTTAGTGCGGGGCGCATCGTGTTGCTAGGTGGACGTATGTCGCGTTGCGAGAACTCCGCACTACGAAATAAAATCGTAAAATATTACTGCAAAAACAAAAAGTGTACCTACCCAAGCGGGGTTTTATGAAACTTATGCGCTGTCCATTACTCTGTGTACATAGGTACTGTTTATAAAATACCTACCTCATTCAAACGAAAGTCGTAAGTACTAGTAGTGAATGATCACAGAAGGTCCACGTCCACGAAATGATTCAGCCAATATTATAAATTTTACTTTTCGGTTCCTAAGTAAAGTCTATTATTCTGATGCGTTGCGATTATTTGTGACATATTGTGACACAAAACTGAAAATGCTCCTAAAGTAGGTATTAATTATGATTATAGGTTACGTACTTGCTAATAATTTGTCAATTTATTGATTACCGGCGTAATTATTTTCAAATAAAAAAATCAAATCAAATCATTTATTTGCATAAAACAGGTTCAGTGGATGTTAAAAAAGGTCAAATGGTACACTGTTAATAACCATATAAGGTGTGCAAATATAAAACAAGAATGTTAACTGTTAATTTCACTATTCAATAAAGTACGGACGCCAAGCACATCAACCTATCCGAAACTGTCAAATTTTCGCAATCAACTTTGAACCTTATGCTTTAGTGATAAAGTTGAAAATCTATTAAAGAAATCTGACAGATTGTAGTAACTTGATGTGCTGGCGTCTGTACAATGTCATTGAAAATAAAATTATCGTCAATACAGATCAGTCAACAAAATAAGGAATTAAAAATAATAATGTCATACAATAGTAAAAAGTAGTAGTTCAATAATATATATGTATATACAGGCTGGATTTTTTTAACCTCACCTAGAGGGCAAGTACTCTAAACACTGGAGATAGCAAATTTTACTCAAAGGAAAATCCCTTCATTAAAAAATAAACAAATCTGCAATCAAAGATGTTCGAAAATTCGCTTGCCGCTCTCGGGAATCGAACCGCCTAAAATCCGAAAAAATAATACCCTGTACTTTTATGGCATCAATCGATAGGGTCAATCATAAGGATCTAATCTCTCTATGGCAGATCGAAAGTCGAATACTTTTTACTCGACTTCTATCGTCGCGGGTGACATCAATCAATCAATTAAATCAGCCTATCGCAGACCGCGGGTGGCACAGACTACATAAAATTAGAAAATCAAATTGGTAGTCATGTTTTTTATTATAATTATCACTTATCATTACTATCCATGTGGGCTAAAGTGGGTCAATAATATTATTCAACTAATTAAATCAAATAAAAAAATCATTACCTGTACGTAGTGAATCAATTAGTTCTACCAGAGAAGTTGAAGGTGATTCTGTTGATTTGGATGTGAATGTATTTTTTTTTACAAATTATGAACCTATATTTTTGTTTTACTTGTAAATATATGTATAACTGCATTCATTTTAGGAACAAGATGATTTGGGCATTCAAAAACTACGGTCTCTATTGGATGACATGGTGACTCACAAGCATCTTGTAAGGTCTGTCGAAGAACTTGAAGATTATTCAGCTGAATTTTAGTTATAATATATTTGTTTATAAAAAATATAACAAATAATATGACATACACTAGTGATAATTATACTACCTATACCTACCTACCTACCTACTTTACCTGCCTACCTATCTACCCTACCTTCCTATCTGCCTTACCCTAACTACCTACCTACCCTACCAACCTACCTACCCTACATACCTACCTACCTATCTACGTACATGCCTACCTACCCTTCTTCTCTTCATAGAAACCTTCCTAAGACTTCAACGAATATTTAAAAAAAAACCGAATTGGTCCAGCCATTCTTGAGTTTTGCGCTTAGCAGCACATTTAGCCATTAATTTTAGTTAAAAAGATACATTAAGTTGTTTACCACATGGCAAGCCAGGCTGATTTATATTAAGGGTATAGCTTCTACTCACGGCCTCGAAAGCTTTTAACAATTTTATTCGTAACCATAGCCCGAAAAGTACATCCATATCAATAGATAATACCTAAATAAAACCAAAACTGGACCATTGTAAATACAGGGTGTCCCAGAACTCAACGTCAAGCCAAAACGGGGTGACAGGATTGATCATAACCATCACAAGAAAAATCTGAAAAAAAATCTATCCCATGCAGTTTGAAAATTATGGGCATTTTAAGAAAAACCTAGAATTTTGACCAAACTGTAACATTTTTCGGTTATTGTGGTTATTCTTTTTTATTTTTGTTCATTTGAACTTTGGAAACGTAATCCTAAATAACATTTTTAGAATCCCAATAAAAAATAATGACACAATTGCCTCAAGTTTCCGAGAATTGAGACTATTCGTTAAACTACGAATTTAAAATTTTCAAGATTCGTCGACTTTGATAGGCCCTCCTTTAAAAAAAATGTACTAGAGTGCCTTGGCAAGTGGCATTAAAAGTTGGTGCATTTAATCAGAATTCTAAAATGGTACAATACTTGTTAGTTCTATACAATAAAAAAGAGTAAAAAAATTAAAACCTCAAGTAACCCGATTTTTGCTATCTCAGTTAAAATGTTTTTGATTCGCACAAGCTCTAGGTAGGTTCTTAATTTTAAGGCAAAATGATGAGAGAGATGGATAGTGGGTATGTTTGCCATGAGTGAGCGAGACAGATAGTGACGCCACTTTTATTAAAGTGAAAAAAGTGAAAAAAAGTTAGTAAAATAATGAAAAATCTTGATCTAGTTTAATTTAGGTTTGTTGGAATAAAAGTCAGATAGAGAAATAACGTTTTTTATTACAATAAATAAGCCCATTGAGAACGTAGCCGACCTGCGTGAACGCATTTCTCAAGCAGCTGAGGAGATCAACTCTTGAAGATATGCCCGACTAATAAGTAGATCTTTTTTAAGAAGATGTAGGGCTTGTATTGAGGCTGATGGTAAACAATTTGAACATTTATTGTAATAAAAATGTTATTTCTCTATCTGACTTTTATTCCAACAAACCTAAATTAAACTAGATCAAGATTTTTCATTATTTTACTAACTTTTTTTCACTTTTTTCACTTTAATAAAAGTGGCGTCACTATCTATCTCGCTCACTCATGGCAAACATACCCACTATCCATCTCTCTCATCATTTTGCCTTAAAATTAAGAACCTACCTAGAGCTTGTGCGAATCAAAAACATTTTAACTGAGATAGCAAAAATCGGGTTACTTGAGGTTTTAATTTTTTTACTCTTTTTTATTGTATGGAACTAACAAGTATTGTACCATTTTAGAATTCTGATTAAACGCGCCAACTTTTAATACCACTTGCCAAGGCACTCTAGTACATTTTTTTTTAAAGGAGGGCCAATCAAAGTCGACGAATCTTGAAAATTTTAAATTCGTAGTTTAACGAATAGTCTCAATTCTCGGAAACTTGAGGCAATCGTGTCATTATTTTTTATTGGGATTCTAGAAATGTTATTTAGGATTACGTTTCCAAAGTTTAATTGAACAAAAATAAAAAAGAATAACCACAATAACCGAAAAATGGTACAGTTTGATCAAATTTCTAGGTTTTTCTTAAAATGCCCATAATTTTCAAACTGCATGGGATAGATTTTTTTTATATTTTTCTCGTGATGGTTATGATCAATCCTGTCACCCCGTTTCGGCTTGACGTTGAGTTCTGGGACATCCTGTATATGTGGTACACATAATTATTTAACTTTCACGATGACTTGACCTTCTGTGATTTCGATACTCTGTGACGAGACTAGGCGAGGCAAACCGTGGTGGCGGCGCACACAACCGCACATTTTCTGTTACATGCGGGTAGCGGAGTGGCGCGGAGAAGGGGTCGTTAGCTCCGCCCAAATGCTCAAGGTTATCGGCATTAATACAGGCCTTAAATGAGATATGTCTCAAGTCTGTTTAGTCAACAAACTTGAGGTTGAGACAAGGTTTCAATTTTGGGGATGCTAACTTTTACTCAGAATAGTCAGATATATGAAACGCCAATCTCATCTAGCTTTTAAAATATGATTGACGTGTAAAACTGTTTGTACAAACTGTAAGTGTACAGACGCCAGCACATCAAGCTACCCGAAACTGTCAAATTTTCCCAATCAACTTTGAACCTTATGCTCTAGCGATAAAGTTGAAATCTATTAAATAAATTTGACAAATTGTAGTAACTTGATGTGCTGGCGTCTGTACATTAATAAAATTATTTATCATTTAACGTCTTTTCCCCGGGAAAAAATTTATGAGATGAAAAGTATCCTATACCTTCCTATCTCATTCCAGCAGTGCACCTGTGTGCCAAAATCCAAATCCGTTCAACCGCTACTGCATGAGTTTAGCATCTAAAATATTTGTTAAAATTTAATAGCTCCCGAAATGCAGGTGTACTATTAAGTATGCAAGCTGTTTGCAAGGTGGCTGTATCGAGACTGGTTTTCAGATTTGACGAAAGAAAGAAAAAAACAAAAATTGGTTGGGTGTTTATTTTACACAGATACAAGTGCATACAAAAACACAAGTCCTCAAGGCAAGGCGAGTCTGACTCCTCATTGCATGCATTGATGGGCTTTCCACCATCATCTGCCTAACCTTTTCCAACTACATTGGGGCTGGCTGCCAGTCTAACCGGATGCAGCTGAATAACAGTATTTTTCATGGACCGACTGCCTCTACAACCCAGTAACTGGGTAATACGATACCCTTTGATAAGACGGTTGTCAGACTTTCGGGCTCTAGGACGATCCGAACTAATGATAGCCGGGACCAACAGATTAACGTGCTTTCCGAGGCACGAAGAGGTCTTGGTATGTAAAGATGGTAACCCATCCACGGACCAACCGCGGCTAGAGTAGCTTAACCTGATCAATCGAGCCGTGCGGCTGTTATTACTTAGCGACAAGTCCAGCATTGAATAAAAGTTCATAACTATAACAAAGTATTACGAACATGCACTCAAAACAAAAAGTGTAAGTAGTCTGTCTATAAATGGTCCATTAATTTGTAAATACCTAATTAGTAAGTTATTAGTAAAAGCAAATTGCGTTGCAAGCAAAAAGGCTGTGAGTTAATTCTTGAATGATCATTTACTTTTAATTGTTAATCAGTTCTCGAGAAAAAGGGTTAATACCTAATCTAACTGTTCAGCTTTTACCTACTTCTGGAATACCGTTCTTCGATTGATCTGACATATTCTCATTAACTTAATAATAATCACTGTTAAATACGTCTGTCTGAAAACCTCTTTTGTAAGAAAAATAAATCAAGGAGGTTTTTTTATTTTTTCTCAAGATTTGCGAAATGTATTTTACTTGTTTTACATACAAACGAAACAGCTGCTTACCGGCGAATACGTCAGAGACAGTTCACTGACCTACAAAGCACCCGCTTTCGAATAATATTTTATTCGGAATTATTTTATCTGGCAACCCTGATCTCGGTCGGTTGGCAACATTGTGACATGCTGTCATTGAAACGTAACTGAAACTCGGTTATCGCAATCTTACCTAACCGTTGTGGTTCGTGTTAATAAAATCGAAGTCTTTTTTACCTATTTTATCTTATGAAGTAGATAGGGGTCTAGGTCTAATGGTACTTTTATTTTATGCCTAGAGAAGTATAAAAGAACATCTAAGTACACAAAGATTTAATGAACATGACATGCTGTCATTGAAACGTAACTGAAACTCGGTTATCGCAATCTTACCTAACCGTTGTGGTTCGTGTTAAAATCGAAGTCTTTTTTTACCTATTTTATCTTATGAAGTAGATAGAGGTCTAGGTCTAATGGTACTTTTATTTTATGCCTAGAGAAGTATAAAAGAACATCTAAGTACACAAAGATTTAATGAACCAACTAATATGGACAGCGGGATAATTGCGTAACACATGTAATTCCTTTCATGTTCAATTTAACAACATTCATTGTGTTATCTACGTTGTCGATCAGACAAAATTTTCAAACATAATGAGCCATGGATGGAAAAAAAAATCCTTCGGATTATGAAAGAAAGCGTGTCACGCAGGGCCAGCGGGATTGTCCGAAAGGGTTACCGCTGGCCCGGAACATAAAGGGCTAAGGAAGGAACACGGGTGGGTTTTAGTCAGTAAGAGTCTGACACTCCCTTCCGCTCCACCCAGAGCGGGAGGAGTCATTTGATGATTTCCCATCCTCAAAAAAAAAAGCGTGTCACGCAATTGGGCTGCATCACGCTAATTGCGTAACACACTATCAGTCACAATCAGAATTATTTTGGAGGATATTTCTAATCCATTGCTTCAAATATGTCTGCTCAACAACGTAAATAACGTAATGAATATTGTTCAACTGTCAAAATGAAAGGCATTGCTACTGTTAGAGTGTTACGCAATTACCCCACTGGTCTATTATTTTAAACTGTCACTGTTTCAAACTAAAATTTTGGGCCGCTCGAACTTTTAATGAAGTAGCACAGAATCCTCTTAAAGAAACGAATGATCCAGATGTAGGTATACACTTGAACAAAAGTAGCTACTACAATCTGTCAAATTTCTTCAATAGATTTTCAACTCAATCGCTAAAGCGTAAGATTCAAAGCTGATTGGGAAAATTTGTCAGTTTCGGGTAGCTTGATGTGCTGGCGTCTGTACCAACGAAGAAGTTCTAAGAATCCATCTATGAACATGTGTCTTAGTAATTAACTTTTTATTCCTATGCGTGTGCACATCCCATTTACTGGATAAGCCATAACCAGCTGTGTTACAATATTGTAACATTACATAATTAAAATGTAAGTAAATGATACTCATTGAGTTGTAAGCATTTGTAATAAAATGACGAACTATTTTCAAACACGAACGTTACGCCTCCAAATTATTAGCTGCGAACGTTACAATTAATAATATATGTAAGTAATGAAAATGAGGAATAGCAATTTTGTTGCAATCCATACTAATATTATAAATTCGAAAGTACTTAACTCTGTCTGTCTGCATGTTACCTTTTCACGCCTAAACCACTGAAAGGATTTCGATAAAAGGCAGAGATAGTTTCAATCCCGGGAAAGGGCATAGGATACATTTTATCCCGATATTCCCTCGGGATCGAAAGTTATGCGGTTGAAACCTCGGAGCGCAGTTAGTAATAATATAAGACACATAAACCTACCATAACATCACGCCTGTAATCCTCAAAGAGTTCGGCAGAGGTGTGCCTATAGTACCTCGTACCTTCCCACACCTCCAAACAATTTCTTTCAACCTAACAGCCGTATCAAATCACCAAATAGTTCTTTAAATTACTCGGTAATTTTCGGACCCCAACCATAAATTCATAACAATGACTACGGCTAGGGAGGGTTGATTATATTGAGCACATCGGGGTCATTTCGACCTATTTGTGATAATTAAGATATAGTGGAAGTGTCCGGCGAAGCTTAGTTATTTGGATGATATTGATTTTTCATTTGGAATTCAGACTGCAGTAGTGTTGGGTTTGAAAATAAAGTTCGGAATTTATTTCGATGCTAGCGATGCAGGAATTGAGTTGTCGGTGCAAAAATGTTAGCGCTGACATTATTACAAGTTTGCTTCGATTTAAAATTTGTCTATTTGAGTATTACATCGAGGCCAAAAATTATGGTGATGCGGTGCGGTTGGATTAAATGCGGGAAATAAATTATATGAGCAAGGCGAGGTATGGTACGCCAAAAATATGTTCAATCAGACGAGAGCAAGAAAAGCAATCCACTCACCATGCAATGCCTCCACGATGACCTGCCTGACGATTTCTTCTTGGAGAGGTAGGTACTTGAGGCAGCCGGCAAGCACAAGCGGCACGTCCAGTTGAACGGGGTTTTTTATGATGATCGCGGAAGATGATAATTATATGGATTATAATATGGCGGCGCGGGGCGGAGCGACACGGAGCGGCGCGGACGCAGCACCTCAGCGGAGCGGTGATCGAGAGACGATCGAGGGAGGGCTGATTATATTGAGCATATTGGGGTCATTTAGACCTATTTGTGATAATTAACCTTTTAACCGCCCGACTTCATATCAGTTGTCGTGCCTCCAGCGCCCGGCACAGTGAATCGAAAAATAAATACCTGATAGAATACAGCCTAATTAAATAGAAAAGCAGATCATACGAGCTTTGGCATGTGGTCGTAAATATACGACCTTGGCGAAATGGACACGAAGATATTTATCGGATTAATCCGGCGTAAGCGGTTAAAAGGTTAAGATATAGTGGAAGTGGCCGGTGAAGCTGGCGAACATTTCATCCCCCCAAAACAATCGAAAAGGCAGTTTTATTTGGTCTGTTACCAATCTCTCTACTAGTGTCACCGCTTTGATGTCATCCTTCTGCTGTTGTCACCGCTTTAATGTCATACTTCATCTTCAGCTGATGTCACAGCTATCGATATCGGCAAAGATAAGCGGAATCTCGCATTAGTTCATTTTCGTACGTACTCTGAAGTGATGTGAATGCATCAGGTTGTAGCTTGGCGATAGCCTACCTTACACTTTCCGTTTGTACGATTTTTTATCTCATTCCGCTCCAACAACTGAAGGATAACCACGAATCCTAGCAAAACCTACATATACATACGGCACAATCAGCTTATAAAGTTCCAGCCCAGCCGGTAAAGGGACACTGGCTCCTCTCGGTGAGAGGGAGTGGGCCGTAATCTACCACGCGGGCCCAGTGCGGGTTGCTTCAAAATGTTCTTCAGTAATTAGGTCGGCCTAAAACCTCAAGGGCTTACATTTACAACCATAACGTCATAGATAATCATATTCACAATCCGCAGGCACACACACACATACCTGAAATCACGCACACTCCCTACATTACCTACGCACACATCCCAACCCCGCCGCGTTGCCGTTATTTCATAACACTAGTGCATTCAATACAGCCACTCTGCGCAGTTTGTGCGCTCATTGTATTTCAAGAGTCGACTCCACAGCCCTTTGATGTGGTTGACTGCGAGGGGGCTCGTAATGCCTAGGTAGAATTTTGTTTTTCTAGACATTTCTACGCCTGAAGCTGTTGTGAGGGTTTTAGAAAAATCTTGTTTTGCGCTTGGCTGGTATTTCCATTGAAATCGTACGGTTCTTGTTGTCTGGCAGTTTTAGTAGCTACTCGTACATACTAACACTAAGCATGGTACGAGCCATTTGTTAATGGGTCGCCTTGGTTTTGGAAAGCCTAGACCCCGCATAGTAGTCATCTTCGAAATGGGGGTCCATTCTTAAGTTTTCGGAAAAGAGGTGCTAAAGTTTGTTTGGCTTTCAGTCGCTTTTACAAATACACTCCCCCCCCCTTCAGAGAGAAACATTTGCCCCCGCTCGCCCCTCTTCAGCGAAAACCTAGATCCACGCCTGTGTCTATTGCTCTGAGGTCTTTGTCCAGTAGAGCGCTGCTATCTTCAATCACCAATACGTTTGTCAATCGCAACCAAATTGAATATTCCTAGGTCATGTCGGTTAGTTTCCCATTAAATAAATACTCTCAAACTCCTGCAAAATATATGGCTTGCTTTGCATACATTTTGATTGCACTTTACCGTCGAGAGCTACGTCCGTTGAGTCGAGAGGGTTCCAATTTTGTTGATGGCGAATATATTCCGTTGGAGTGATATTGAAGAGTGGAAAATATGAATATCGCATATATCGATGTTGCCTTCTCCGTTTTGCGAACGACTAGGGTTTTCGGGGGTGCATATAAAGCCCGTTTTCTCCAAACGGGCTTTATATGCACACCCGAAAAACCTAGGCGTCAAATCAAATCGCGACCGAATTCTATACCAAATAACTGTTCTAATTTCTAACCAGATGTTTGGTCCAATCACAGCCAGTCTTACTATGTAACACTACAGTCATCCAATTAACAATTTTAACTAAATCGCAGCTGTAACAGTGAAACTGTTCATTATTTTACAGACAGAGCTCGACGACCCGTGTTAGTTTGTCTAGACCAGCCTTTCCCAAAGTGGCGCGATAACGCCCCGCTGTGGGTGCTGCAGGCCTAAAGGGGGGTGGTAAGAGACCCAGAAAAAAATGGGGGCGTTGTGTAGAGGCTTCGGGGGGCGATTTGTAATTTCATCTAGCTAGGAGGACTCTTAGACACCGGCTGAGCTCTCGATTCTCGGCTACAACTTGTGAAGTTTGGCAACCCCTGGTCTAGACGGTCATATACAAGTCATAGTTACGAGTAGGCACTAGGCGGTCCTACTACAGGACTTCACAATTTATGTACGAACTATTTCTAGGTAGAGATATGTTTAGTTCTAGATCTCTGCAGAATGCGTGTTTTGTAACTAGATGCTTGTAGTCCTGCCCGTAAAGATTTGAAAACGTTGACAGTTTTGTAGATAAGACAAACAACACAGGTTTAAAAAAAGTAGATGTCGCTTTTTGAAAGCTTAATTTAAAATGAGCTTAAAAAAATTAATGGCATAGAACAGGGAAAATCATACTAGACTCAACACAATATGTGTGACGAGTACTATTATTATTTTCTGAATCTACGATTGAGCTCATTTATTTTTAAACTAGCGGCCCGCCCCTTGGTGCAATCTTTTTTTTTTAATTTTCCTAAATTTTCTTTCATACAAACCTTGTCCTGACAATAGCGAACACAACAAAAAAAAAGAATTATCCACTTTGGTTTAGTCGTTCGAAAGTTATGCGCTTACAGATATTTCGGAGACTTTGTTTTATACTATGTAAGGGTTGGTAACACGCCCGCTCTAACACAGTATTACGCCCCCTATTCCATGAGACTTTAACATATCTGGCGAAATGTGGGTTTTACTTACTACTAGGAACACCTCTGCCCAACCCTAAGAGATTATAGGAGTGGTTTTATGCGCTACTGGCAGCGCCCCGCGGTTTCACCCACATAAGTTTCGATCCCGTGGGAATATCGGGATAAAAACTATCCTATGTCCTATCCCGGAACTCAAACTATCTCTATACCAAATTTCATATAAATCGGTTCAGCGGTTTAAGCGTGAAGAGGTAATAGGCAGACATACTTTCGCATTTATAATATTATAGTATGGATTATGGAAGTCCCATCGTTTGTGGTGCTGTTCCAGAAACGATGGGACACTTCATATCATGTCCTACCTGTCCTGTCCTGTACGTTACAGGAAATGATGGACGCTAGTGATGGCGTCAAACACTTAGCCGAATTTTAGACAGAGTCCATTTAGATTGCGATGGACACGCTAAGAAGATGGAAGTTACCACTGTTATGTGGCTGTATGTATGCTCTATGGATATGAAAGATTTCTATGGGCTGTTGTACCTACTATATCGAAAAGGGTAGCTATCTAGTGCCGTATAGGTACGTGAGGAAGTCAAAGTCTGCCCTTCAACGAATGAGACTCGTTAGTCCGTGAAATAATTGAAAAGCCGATGCGAATAGGGAAATGCAATTATGCGCGTCGCCAGGCAGTTAAGTGAATTTCTTTTTCTATTACTTGTTGAAGTTTCTCGTTTCCTCGTTGCATGTTCATATTGTGGCTAACTGCTTCGGAAATTTTGGATTTGGAAAATTAAATTACGTACAGAATTAAATCGAAAAAAAAAGACTGTTTAAAATGGATTCGGCGCACAATGCCACATTCGCAAAATGTCTTTTCTCATTATGCTTCTATTTAATTTCTTTTTTCCTTTTGATGTTGACTTATTCTAAGGCCCGCTTCATCGCAAAGGATGTGGTTTTCGCATAATTATCGAATTTCATCATCGTGCTGTTACTGTCAATCGATTGAAGATGCTGTGAAGATAATAGAGACAGAAATATGTTCAAAATATTATGTTTATCGCTAAACGCATTTATGTGATTTGTGGCGTAGTGAAGCCTCAGTACGGTCAGCATCAAAAGTCGATTAACACTTCAGTTTTTTTAATCTCAGTTATTGAGCAAAATATTTGTTCGAAATTGCAGCAGAAGTATAATGCGATTTTGAACAAATATTTTGCTCAATAACTGAGATTTAAAAAACTGAAGGGTTAATATTTTGCTCAATAACCGAGATTAAAAAAACTTAAGTGTTAATCGACTTTTGATGCCGACTGTACCTACCTACCCGCTTACTTACCTAAAATGTGAGCAGTTATACCTTACAAGTTAAAATTCCCACTGAAGATCTGACGCTTACAATGTAATGAAAATAAAATTAATGTGTTTGTTTATTCACAGAAATAATTTTTTTACAAAATATATGTACAGACGCCAGCACATCAAGCTATCCGAAACTGTCAAATTTTCCTAATCAACTTCGAACCTTACGCTTTAGCGATAAAGTTGAAAATCTATTAAAGAAATTTGACTGGTTGTAGTAGCTTGATGTGCTGGCGTCTGTACCTACCTCCGCCAAACTGCAAAGCAGTTTGTTGGCAGACGTAGCTCCTAATGCTCGTAGCTGTCATTTTGGTCTAGCAAATAAAAAATCAGAGTCTAAATAGGTACCATTACCACAGATTACTAAATAGTTACTACGTAACAGATACTTCACTCAGTAGAAAATTTCCAATACCTATTGCTATAATAGCCTACTCCGTCGCGTCAGCAACCGCTGCATGCTAAAATGTGCCTAAATGCTCAAGCGTACAGTTGTGATTGCTTCGCACCGCGCGATCCCACAGCAATCGCAGGGCCGCCTCTTAGATAAAATTAAATTAACATAACTATTTGTGTCTATTTTATTGAGAACTGTGAATATGTTCGGTAGTTTAAAATTGTATCTGATTGGTGCTGACTGTAATAATTTTGAAACGACAAAAAATGGTAATAGTTTATCACTTAACTTTCTTCATTGACAGGTAAATGGAAAAATATTAGGTGTTTATCACTTCTTTTACTTGATTTGTACCCATCTACTGCACATAAGGCACCAGACGGCATTGTAGGTACCCGTACAAACGAATTGAATGATTAAAATTGAATAACGTGCGTGCGCTTCGCTTGTGAAAACCGCATTGAATATGGTCCGCAAACGGCCCGAGACCGCTCGGCCGGGCGGTAGGTAATTATAGCGCGCAAGTACATGAAGTGACGGAGGCCTGCCATTACTAAAAGAAAGTATCAGTATAATTATCTTTCATAAAACAAGCACCAGAATGTTTATATTTAGACTAAAAACTAAAATTATGAGTTTCGAACACGTTCCCCGCACAATGCGTCCATTATTCTCACCGCTCACTTGAATGAATGAACGAATAAACAATCATTTTCATTTGTTTCCACGAATAACAAAGATGAATGAATGGCGAGATATTACTCACTCTGCTGTAGGTAGGGAGTAATTTTGAGAGCAATAACAATAAATTTATGTTTTGAAAAATACTAACATATCATCACGCCCAAAGGGTTGGGTAGAAGTGTAGCTATAGTACTCCACTGAACATAAGTAATCTGCATTCGCGATTTATTTGCCAAAAATTTAAACAGATATGAATTAATGGAAAAATATTTTTAATTTCCACACAATAAAGTTCAGTTTACGCTACAACTTCAAAACATTTTTATAACTTTTTCAATAGAGCCAGTCACTCTGAAATCAACTTAATTGTCATTGAAATAAAGTTGATATTTGTTTAACTTGAAATAGGGTGGGGGGTTGCGCACCTTTACTATAGGTACCTACACTTATGCTTGAACACAAAAAAAAAACCACTACAGGGACACTGACGCGCAACCTATTACTATTCCCCACGATTTTTTTTTTTATTCTAGAAAAGGGCTTTGTCGCGTATGCGATTATGCCGCCCTGGTAAGGTTTACAATTTATAACTAATAATACAATCTTTAACCAAATCTTAGCATAGCTAGTCTGTAAAGTGCTCTAGCTGCGTGAGAAAGTGGCGCAGTAACCTATTTCTCTAAGCCTACAATCTAATCTATGTCTAAATTCTTCTAAACCATGAAAAATTTTCTGTTCCATACATTTTGACCGCGTATGTATAGCACTTTACTATGAAACAGCTGATCTGAAAATGTCTATGCTTGAAGTAGTCTAGAATGAATATGTTAATTTAATGGTCAGCCTATATGATTGCTCTATGAAAATGTAAATCCATACTAATATTATAAAGCGAAAGTGAGTCTGTCTGTTACCACTTCACGCTTAAACCGCTGAACCGATTTAGATGAAATTTGGTATAGAGATAGTTTAGTCCTGGGAAAGGACATAGGATACATTTTATCCCGATATTCCCTCGGGATCGAAATTTATGCGGGTGAAACCGCGGGGCGCAGCTAGTATTGAATAAACTCCAACCTTGTTACAATTAACAGGTTTTGCTTGCTGTAATGTAACATGCTTGCTGTAATGTAATGTAATAATCACAATGCTAATCTCAATTAGTGTACATTTTTGTAATTAGTAGGTAGAACTATTAACAAGAAAAGAAAAATAGAGTTACTTAGAGTATTTTTTTTTATTATAATAAGATCAGTAATACCGTATCTGTTCAATAAAACATTATTCATAACAATAAAATTGTTTTCATACTCAGTATGTCAAAAGTAATATTCTACACTAGAAGTCTTTATCACAAGTGAATATAATATCCATTTATTTTTACGTAAACGAGAACAAAATGTTAGTTACAAAAGTTGCCATTATACATCGATGGCGCTAGTTTGAATGGAGATTCAAAATTCAATAAACACGTTTTAAAAAAATATGACGTACATCTTTATACAGCCCAGATTTTATTGGAACCATTTTGGTCGATAATTGTATAGATTTAACATGTATTTATGTCCAATCTCCATTTAATCTATCCTTTACCAGGTGGGCGTTTCACAGTGACTAGTGATCATGATCATTTCTATGACCATTTTGTTATCAGAAAAATTCGATCAGCACATCTTGCTCTGCCAAATTCCACCCTTTATTTTTATACATGTAAATCTTAGTATTGCATTTCCGTAGCTCATTTTTGGCCACTAGCAGTACAGTCAATAATGGACTTTATACGTGATTCTGAAACATTTCTCCGACATTCGTTTCGCCGTTTAACGGTTCACCGATAGAACGATTCACTTTTCATTTTTTCACCGATAGAACGTTTCAATGACGAACGATTCGCCGACAGAACGATTCACTTTTCATTATTTCACCGATAGAACGTTTCAACGGCGAACGATTATTATCGCCGACAGAACGATTCACTTTTCATTATTTCACCGATAGAACCTTTCATTGGCGAACGATTCGCCGACATAACTGTTCATCTGCCCCTGGGGTATAAAACATAGGTATTCGACATGTAAACCATTCCATCATTTTTAATTTTTATTTGCAATGTGCGTTTTTGTTTGTGCAGAATAAACAAATTTTCTTTCTTTCTTTTTCTTTAAACCTATTTCCTGCCCGGAATCAATACCAACGTGTTAATGAAAAGCATTTCGAATCTGTAAAAATCTCACCGTGAAATATTGCGTCGAGTGGCCTAACCTACTTAAATGGCTGGGCGCATATTTGTCATTTAATTAATACAAAGTAATGTGTCCTATGAACTTTAGAATGGTTTTTGTTAATCATAGTTGATTTGTTGTGTTTTTGTTTTGGTATTAATGATGTTGTATAGGTAATTGTTAATAATAAAAGTTATTTTGATTTGCAAATATATTTCATTTATCCTTTCAAAACGTATGTATAATCACAACATGTATGATACATGATTGAATCAAATACATTTTTGTCACTTTTTTTGGCTGGTTTTCCACATTTTTGTATATAACTTTAAATTTCATCTTCACAATTTGATTCAGGTGTAAACAATAAACGAAAATAGGTCTACATGTCGAATACCTATGTTTTATACCCCAGGGGCAGATGAACAGTTATGTCGGCGAATCGTTCGCCAATGAAAGGTTCTATCGGTGAAATAATGAAAAGTGAATCGTTCTGTCGGCGAATCGTTCGCCGTTGAAACGTTCTATCGGTGAAATAATGAAAAGTGAATCGTTCTGTCGGCGAATCGTTCGTCATTGAAACTTTCTATCGGTGAAAAAATGAAAAGTGAATCGTTCTATCGGTGAACCGTTAAACGGCGAAACGAATGTCGGAGAAATGTTTCAGAATCTTATACGTAGGTCATAGGACACATATTTAAGGATATTCATGAGTACAATTTCCATAAAAATTTAGTGTTTAAAAGTTCAGATTCTTGTCAAAACTTTGCATTTCATACTTAGCAATAACATTGCACACTTCCATTTTAACTTTAGGTATAAGATTAGGTTGTAACTTTTTGACACTAGCTGCCATGCTGCGAAAGAAAACATCTATTTCATTGGTATTTTCTTTCAATATTTTCTCTATGAGTTTATCTATGGTCTGCGACCTCTGTTCTGGTAGCTTCGGATCTTCTATATATTGGACTATTTTTGGTCCATTCATGAGTATTGGTTTTGGTAGTATTTTTATAGGTGGTATGTTTTTAGGCACTGGGATAGCTTTCTTTCGGCCTGCATTCTTTCTGCATATTTTCTTTGGCGGTTCGCTAATCTCTTGTTTCGGCAGAATTTTGATGTACGGTTTTAGAGGTGCTTGGGGTCCATCCACAACGGTGATCTGAAAATTATAATGTCTTAATGTTAATGCTTTATAACATAAACTTGGTAAAATTAACCTAAGGAAAAATAGTTCTCAAGGAATGATTTCATCAAATGCTCAAAATGACTTCTTCAAATTAATAATATTGAAATGATATCAATCCATACTATATGTATAACATTATTAATGCGAAAGTGCGTCTGTCCGTTACCTCTTTACGCTTAAACACTTGAAACCATGAATTCAGCACATAATTCTAGACCCCATAGCATAGAAATTTTTCATCGGTTATTAAATAAAAAAATCTGTTGTGTTGTAGAAAAGTGCTAGGTCAAAATTTGTGTGTGTGAATTTTCTTTAAAATACCAATGAAAAAAATTCCTACACAATAAAGTTCAATTTACGCTACAACTTCAAACATTTTTGTAGCTTTGTCAGTAGTGCTAGTCACTCTGAAATCATTTTAAAATTATCATTGAAATAAAGTGATATTTGTTTATCTTAAATAGGGTGGGTAGGGGTGTGCAGCACTGCTTACTTTAGCTGCTTTATCAATCAGCATGTCCAATGTCTAGTTTTTAGTGTAGTGATGTCACACACAATAATGTTTTTAGCATAATTAGCTTATGATATTCCCACAGACCTCTCTCAGTGAGAGGGAGTGGGCTGTAATGCACCATGCGGCCATGTGTGATTTGGTAATGTTTTTAGTGATACTTAATATTTTGTCACCCTAAGTGCTGATTTTACCAGTCAGATATCTTTTATTAGTGGAATAAAATTGACAACTGACAGTTCTAGCATGGAAAAACTGTCAAAAATTCAAAATTTATTCTCAGGATAAGACTTATTCTAGGTTTAAAAGTTTGGTGGAATGCGCCCTTAGTATAATATCCACACTTATATCTGTAATTTATATGGTGTACACAAATAAGAATATCTATTCTATAACCACCTCATAATACTCCTGGTTATCAGTAATAACCTGCTGCTCTGTGCCAACCGTCTCATCCAGAACGGGTTGCTCTTCTATCGCTTCCTCCATCTGTATCGTCTCCTCGCTGCTGTCAGCTAACGTTGCGTCCAGGAACTGCAGCTTTTCAGTTATGACCACCTTGGTCCGGTGCATCGTCCCTAAGCGCTTGATCCGTGTGTAGCCATCGCGGAGACCTCGCCAGCGTTTCTTGCATTCCTCCACTGGAAATAGTAGGAAGATTATTACAAATACATACATACATAAACTCACGCCATAACTACAGAACGACACCTTATTTTATTTTATTTTACCTTGTTACAATTATTATGACATTATATTTTAGCCCAAAAATTTTGGTCCATACGGGATGTATAAAATGTGATACAATACCAGAAAACACTAATAAATAATATAAACCACCAGGCTTGGTTTTCGAAAGTTGGTTTGGCTTTATGAAGTTCCCATTGAAGGGTGAACAGCCAATTTAAGGTTATCACTTAGGAATGATTTGAAAATGTGGTTTGGCCTCCTTAATTTTTTTCATAGTTTTTTTACTGCAGTTGCCTACTAAGGTAGTCATAGTAATCATCACAACACATTACCAACACCCACATTAGAACAGTGGTATTTGAAAAATTTCAGATTCAATTTAGGTTATTTCTTCACCAGAAGAAGTAACATACATACCAAAAACATATTCGTCACTTGTTAGCTCAAAAATATCGATTACCGAAGCTAACAAGGCCAAACATTCACTTATAAAATTACTCCGACCGACAGGTCAAGATTGTTTATATTCGAATGACAACACCAATCAGCTGTTTTTTATACGAGTCTAAAAATATTACAACTCTTCCAATACGTAGACAATGAGTCGCCAATGATACAAAATATAGGTCACTCTGTGCTAAATCGGGGTTAGAGACCAAAATCCACGCGAAATTTGATGAACTAAACAAGTAAAAGACGACCCACTGACCAAATCCACTTGTTTCGAAATTTAATTCAATAATAAATGATACAACACATGAGGGCCTTGCGGTTGTCCTCTGCAGCACGGCCGATTCATAGTAAAAACTAACGAATGGACGCTTACCTGGCTTCGACAGTTGCTCCGCTATTTCCTGCCATGTAGACTCCCTTGCTAATATGTTTTTCCGAGACGGATCGTACACATTGTACAAAAAACTATGAGGTTCCACTAAATCCACAAGCTTCTCGTCTTCCTCCGAGGTCCAGCCAACCGCGTTCAAAGGCATTTCCAACTCCGTTTTCGCTTGCGTCACAAGATCAAAACAAAATGTCCGCTGCCTATCAGAGGAACGAAAATAGCCGCGCTGCGCAGCACGACGTCACAACTTAGCGATGTTGCTCTTTTGTTTGTGCATTCCATCGTTTTCATTGGTCGTTCGTATGACGTAGAGTTTTAGCCGACTATAGTTACGCCATCTAGCGGCGAGTAGCGGTTTTTTGTAAAATAAAAACTGCCCTCTGTGATGTGAACTTAGAACTAGTGTTTCGGTTATTCGACACTAGATAGCGCGAATGTAAGTTTAGAATTAGCTGCATTTTTATAGAAGCAAACTCGAAGGAAATCTGAAAATATCAAAATAATAATTTAATAAAAATCAAATGTCCATAAAGCCGCTCGGGCCTTTTTATTGCCTTTACTTGCCTCTGTTCTAATCCTAGCGCCATCGCCACTCGTCTCGGCCGGATGGCAGCTTCCGTTTCCCGTTTCCCGACTCTAATATCTCCATTTAGCTGGGAAGCCGAAGTCTGAACTAGTCCTCTACTTTAAGATATGCTTAACCAATTTTTCCTGTTTTTTGTCCGCTACCTTCTCTTTATTTTCTTTATTTACAGGCGTGCAGTTAGTTGTATATCTGTCGCAGATGTATTATATTGATTGTCATTGAGCTACGTTTTACAAAACTGCTACCGACGTTTAGACGTAATGTTGAATGGCTTATTTGCAGTCACAATGAGCGTCTTTCATAAAACTCTGATAACTTCTTAAATTTTAATTAATATTTCTAATCGTCTGTTAAAATTATATCTACTTACATAAAGTTATCAGTTAATTTCATAAAAGTTCAAAGGAATCTCTGTAATCTCTTGTCCTTGTTTAGTTTGTGCATTATCTGACTCAGATTAGATAACGATGCATCGCAGCTGCATCAAAGGGCTTTTTAATGCAGAGCTTTTTTGTAGCTTTCGTTGTTAATGTCTTTGGATTATGATTTAAGTTGGACTTTTTAGGTTGAGCTAGATATAATTACATAGATGTCTAATTGGGTGAAAAAAACCCCTCACACTACAGTACCCGGCGATAAATATTGCACATCGACCTTTGGAAAGAGACAACGGCTAATTTCGGCTTCGTAGAGCGTTATCTCTGTCGCACGAAATACAAACAGTCCAGTAACTATTAGGAGCTGTTAAAACAATTATAATGATTTGCTTCTTTTGATAATTATTTTTATTATTTGTATAAAATCGATAGGATCGAGTAGGTCGATGTGCAATATTTATCGCCGGGTACTGTAATTGCATGTGCCTAAGCCGTAAAATAATACCAAGGAATGTGGGACGGCCATGACTCCATACGTAAGATATTAGATAGATAATGTCGTCGTTTCGTCCTTACATAATATAATCAGCCTCTAATGTTCCCACTGCTGGGACACAGGCTTGTCTCTGTGTGAGGGACGTAATCTACCACGCTGGCCCAGTGCGGGTTGGTAGATGTGACGTCTTCGATCTTTTGTTTCTAGGACATGCCGGTTTCCTCACAATGTATTTCTTCACCGTTTTGAGAGATGTGGTGATGAAATAATTTACACAAAGTAAAGCCTCTTTCTTGGTTCGAACCCACGACCTACAACTCGTAAGTCGCGGCCGATACCACTGGGCCACCAGCTCCCATCCTTGCGTACCACGAACTTTTTTTACGAATGGTTTATAAGACATTGCTACTTGATAAGTATTTCATAACATACCTGATTTGGTATTTCAAAATGTATTTAAGCTACGATACATTATTCTAACAAGTTAGAAGTTTAGGGGCGTGGAACATTAAATTGCCAAATAATTTCAAAACAATATGAGCAACGCCCGGATTTGCCCTCAATTCCAGCAATTCAACCCAATTCCGGAAAGCACAATTTATAGGAGTTACCGCAACTATCCAGTGCTCGGGGCTCACTACTATTGGAATTCTGGTGCAGGATATCCGATATTTGTGATCTGATTCAAGTTTGTAGAAGTCCTGAAAAATATTACCTTCTTACTTCCGAATATTATTAAAGTCAGTAGAGAGTAAGTCCTTATATCCGGTTCGTAGTACCATAGACCAAACAATAATGGTTTTGGTGATTGTTAGATTTTGCTTCGCAGACGGTAAAACTGACTGATGATCACAGAAACTATTTATGAATAGTTTCTGTGATCATCGGTCAGTTTCACTGTCTGCGAAGCAAATATTATGATATTTGCGATTGATTTTTACTTACGTAGGGAAATAGAAAGTCGTCATTAATCTTATTGATATCTTAAATTCATTCATTCACTGTCAGACAATGCTCAATGTTGGCGCCTAGTGCTACAGTCATAGCAACAAGCTTCGTTCGTCTGAGACGAAGCAAATAGTTAGGAGTTTAACTTTTTTCTTAGTTTTTATAAGGTACCCCACATTACCTTTCTCATTATATCCATTTTGCATAACGTTGATCGCTCCACTAAATAATTGTAAAAAAACCTATTCTGTATCGAAATACAAGTATAAAACTATCCGTGGGTTTCATTTATGTCCAATACGAGACATAAAATTTGGCGACCGTGACAGGACCTTTCGCAAAACGAAAAAACTATCAAGAAATACGAAGCCAGATCAGCTTGACCAACAAAGCTAGATATCTGCTACATCAAGAAACGATATTTTGGAGTATTTGAAGGTTCAGCCATTGCAGTCTACACCTGATTTACGGTCTAGACATAGTGATATCAACCGAAGTCGCCGTACAGCAGCCTGGCCAATGCAGCTAAGTGACCTTTCCTTGACCTCCTCACACATAGGTCTACGTTCCCCTATTGATTCTTCATAATTCATAAACCCCGAGATTTTACATGTGCTTATTTCATACAGCTAGGTATATAAATAACTAAATAAGCAGTGATTAATTCCTAAAATAAATATCTACTCATAGTTTAGAAAATAATTAACTTTATATTGTTTGACCTAACTACCTACGTCAATGTTTTACCGGTTTGAATGACCTACTTATTTTACAAAGACAAATCTATCACTATAAAGGAACTCTAAAGTATTATCTATTAAGTATTATCAACTAAATTCGACCCTAGGTAAACAATAATATTGTTTTGCAAATCACTAAGATTGTTTCGCCGAACATTCCAGGAACGGTGACGTCATTTGCGACGGCCGGGGCCTACAATACATTCGAGCCTCATCCACGGAGTACTGTCGGGTTCAGCACCGGTACTTCCAGACCACAGGTGACACAGGAAGAGGGACGTAAGATAAATATTTTATTAAAGGTTCATTGTATTCTTGCATAGTTTTACCGTATAGTTCTCATTACCACAGATTACTAACAAATACACATTTCTTTTGTTTACTTTGTTTATTGTTACAATGGGCAAGGATGACGGTTCTGTGCAAGAACTACAAGATCTCATTGTCAACCGTAGTTCAATAAAAGGCCAAATTACTAAGTTTAGGAACTATTTATCGAATCTGTTGTCAAAGGATTCTGTTGCACGCATTGAATTAGCGGAGTTAACACTTAAACTTAGTAAATTTGAGTCACTGTCCGTTCGGTTCGATGACTTGCAGAATCAAATTGAGATATTAAATTCGAGTAATTTATCAATCGAGATTGATGAAAGGGATGATATTGAACAATTATTCATAACAAACATTGCGAATGCTCAGTTTCATTCAAGATCATCAGCCTAATAACCGCTACGATGAATCTGGCAATATGCTCAATTCTAGCCATGGTTCAGCTGCTCCTTTAAATGCTGACAATCATGAAGTAGGGTTCAAACTGCCACAGATACAAATTGCTAAATTTAACGGAACATTTTTCCGTTGGCTTGAATTTCGTGACACATTTAAGTCAGTCATACATAATAATGAGCGCATTGCACCTATTAACAAGTTTCACTATCTATTATCTTATTTGGAGGGAGATGCCGCTAGAATAGTGAGTAACTTAGAAGTCTCCAATTCTAATTATAGTGTTGCCTGGAAATTGCTATGCGACCGTTATGATAATAAGCGACAGTTAATAAGCCATCATTTGTCTTCTCTATTAGACATACGTCCAATGTCTCGCGAGTCAGATAAGTCACTTCGCTTCATAGTGGACCACGTTACCAAGAATCTGAGAGCGTTGTCTGGCTTGGGACTACGTGTTGATAATTGGGATGTTTTATTAATACATCTACTGTGTTCTAAGCTAGACAACCGTACTCTTACCAAGTGGGAAGAATGGCGTGGCACTTTGGCTGATTTAATTCCTAACTTACAACAATTTAATAAATTTCTAATTTATCGAGCAGATGTCCTTGTGTCTCTAAATCACTCTTCACCGAGCCATAATAATAATAATAAGGCATCGGCTTCTACGTCGTCTAAAGGTACCAACAATAAAGCCGAACGTCAGCATAATAAATCTGATACATGTCAATCAGTTTGTCAGTCTGCTTGTCAGAGTAATTCTTCATCTTCTTCAGGTTGCGTTGTTTGCCAAGGCGAACATAGAATCTACGAGTGTCCTATTTTTAAGGCCAAGAGTGTGGAAGATCGTATAACTGAAGTTAATAAATTAAATCTTTGTTCAAATTGCTTAAGGTCCGGGCACATTACACGAAAATGCTACCTCAGACCTTGTCGGGAGTGTAAGAAGAAGCACAATGCTCTTTTACATGTTCCGGTAGTAACCGAAACCCCTGCTGCAGGTGCCAAAACCTCTGCTGCAGGTACCAAAACCCCTGCTGCAGACACCAACACCCTTGCTGCAGGCACCACATCATCATGTGGAACGATAGCTAATCATACTACACAGGATTCAATACATATTTTACTATCCACTGCCTTAGTTGAGGTTTGTAACCCTACAACAAATAAAACAGAACAAGTACGTGGCTTGTTAGATTGTGGCAGTCAATCGTCTTTTATGACGCAATCACTTAAGGACAAATTATCTTTATCAGGTAATTCATTATTTAACAATCATATTAACATTGTCGGTATCGGCAATCATGTCAATAGTAAAGTTACAGAGAGTTGTGTGGCGCAGTTAAAATCGTTAATTAAACCGTTTCACGTCACAACAACTTTTCTAATATTACCGGAATTAACAAGTAAAATTCCCAGATATACAATAAATACTCAGCAACTGCAAATACCTACTGAGGTACACCTTGCTGACCCTAGTTTCAATCAATCCTCCGCTGTTGACCTACTCATCGGGGCAGATTTGTTTTGGGATATTCTTGGCTGCGAGCAGCGTTCTCTAGGCCCGAATAATCCCACCTTAAGAAATTCTCAATTTGGTTGGCTCGTTTCAGGCCCAATCAAAATAAACGATTTAAACAATATATCGAATATTCAATGTCATCATTCTTTGACATCAGTTAAATCGGAAAATGATTTTAAAATAGAAATATCAAAGTTTTGGGAGCTTGAGGAAGTGCCATTAAAATCGCCATTGAGTCACGATGAAAGATTATGTGAAAAACATTTTTTAACTCATATGACACGATTAAATACCGGCAGATTTTCTGTTCGCTTACCACTTAAAGATTCGCCTAATTGTCTTGGAGAATCATATATATTAGCAAAAAAACGTTTTCATAGTTTAGAGAAAAGATTCCGAAGGAACCCACAACTTAAATCACAATATGTTAACTTTATAAGAGAGTATGAACAGTTAGGTCATCTCTCACAGTCTGATGTATTAAGACCTAATATATCATATTTTTTGTGTCATCACGCCGTCTTCAAAGAAAGCAGCGAATCCACCAAAATTCGTGTTGTTTTTGATGGATCAGCTCCTACTTCATCTGGATTGTCAATCAATGATATTCTTATGATAGGTCAAAATATGCAGGATTCTCTATTCTCCATTTTAGTACGGGCTAGACAACACAAGTACCTCCTGACCGGCGATCTAGAAAAAATGTATCGCCAGGTCCAAATTAATGAGGAGGACCGCAATCTCCAGCTCATACTGTGGAGAGAAGATGAGTCCCAACCTATCAAAACGTTAAGACTAAATACTGTAACTTACGGCATGGCAAGCTCCAGCTATTTGAGTACACGTTGTCTGTGGCAGCTTGGCGAAGAAAATCCAGATGAAACCATTAAAACTGTAATTCAGCACGACTTTTATGTGGATGACATGATAACTTCGAGTGACAGCGAACACAAACTAAAACACATTCTTCAAGGGGTTACTGCGGCACTTAAATTAGGTTGCTTTAATCTAAGGAAACTTAAAACTAATATAACTAGCATTTTTGACTCATGTTCTTTAGATGTTAATGAAAGGTTAACACTCAGTGAGTCTTCTAGCACCCTGGGTTTGGGCTGGGATCCATCGACGGATACACTGCATTTTCCAATGCAATTCCCAGTTCCTTTGGCTAGCAATCGCCCAACTAAACGTTCAATATTATCTAATTTATTTAAAATTTTCGACCCCTTGGGTTTGCTCAGTCCGTGTGTAATGCAAACAAAGGTTATATTACAGCTTTGGCTGGAGAAATTAGGATGGGATGATCCAATTCCTGAAATTATTGCATTGACCTGGGCTAAGTTTACTGATTCTCTGTCCGCACTTGGGAGCATAAAAATTCCAAGGCATGTACTCTGTGATGAGCCAATATTTATAGAACTTCACTGTTTCTGTGACGCTTCCCAAAGTGCATATGGAGCTTGTATTTATGCACGATCAGTAAACTCTGCTAATGAAGTCACCGTAAAATTATTGTGTGCTAAATCTAAAATTGCACCTACAAAACCTACAACAATCCCGCGCTTGGAGCTTTGTGCTGCTCTCTTAGCCGCTAGATTGTGTAAGGCGGTCAGAGATTCTTTGCGGTATAAGGTAAATAGTGAGGTTTATTGGAGTGATTCCAGTATTGTGCTGGCATGGCTTCATTCAAGTTTTAAGAATCTTAAAACTTTTGTTACGAATAGAGTTTCGGAAATTTGTGAGCTGACAGACGTAAATTCTTGGCGTCACGTTCCAACATCAGTTAATCCAGCTGATCTCATATCTAGGGGGGTCAGCCCTAATCATATCAAAGACAATTTGTTGTGGTGGACAGGTCCGCAATTTTTATTGCAATCAGAAGACACTTGGCCTGTTTTAAACAACAATGAAGTTAATGTAAATAACTTACCAGAAACCAAACAAAATTCTGCAATTGTTAACTTAGAAACCTCAACGGAATACTTTATCAATTTTCATAACTATCAAAGTTACGATCACTTAAAACGAATATTTGCATACGTGATGCGATATATTAATAATTGTAAATTAAAGTCTTGCAAAAAATTTTTAGTCTTAGGCACTTTAAAAACAAATGAGTTACACAAGTCATTTATTAATTTGTGTCGGTTAGCACAGCAACAATCATTTCCAAGCGAATACAAAACACTCGCCAACGGCCACTCATTAAAATCTAAATCTAAACTTTTATCATTGACTCCCTTTTATTGCCCTAATGATAAATTAATTCGAGTAGGCGGTCGTATTGATTCCTCAAAATATCATCATGATAAAAAACACCCTGTGTTGCTTGATGCATCTCATCATCTCACGAAGTTAATATTTCAATATGAACATGTTCGTAATTTACATGCTGGCCCACAATTGCTTTTGGGCATTATTAGAGATTACATTTGGCCTATTAATGGCAGACGTCTCGCTAGACAAACTAGTCGTCATTGCGTCAAGTGTAGGCGATTTCAAGCCAAGCCATTGGAACCTATAATGGGAAATTTACCTTCCCAAAGGGTCACGCCAAACTTCCCATTCACTACAGTGGGCATAGACTTCGCCGGTCCTTTTTTTATTTTAAATAGGAAAGGTCGCGGTTCGAAATTAGTTAAAGGCTATCTTTGTCTTTTTGTATGTTTAACTTATAAATGTATACACCTTGAAGCTGTAACTGATTTAACTAAAGACGCCTTTATTCTTACCTTTCGACGGTTTGTGTCACGACGTGGAAGGCCATCGGAAGTATTTTGCGATAATGGTCGCAATTTTGTATCTGGTGCTAAGGAACTAAATCATTTTTTTAAGATTAACGCGGACTCTCTTTCTGATTTTGCAAGTGGGGAAGGGATCAATTTTATTTTCTCACCTTCTTACGCCCCTCATTTTGGTGGAATTTGGGAGGCCGGTGTGAAATCGGCTAAGTACCATATCAAACGTGTGATGGGCAATTCCCATTTAACTTTTGAAGAGTTGTCCACCCTTTTTGCACATGTAGGATCCATTTTGAATAGTCGTCCGCTTTACCCGTTATCCTCCTCACCTGATGATCTTCTCTGCCTCACTCCTGGTCACTTTCTAATTGGCCGGCCCCTCACTGCTCTTCCATCACCTGCCTTAGAAGACCGCAATTCCAATAATCTACAACGCTACCAACGAATACAGCAAATTCATCAACATTTTTGGCGTCGGTGGCAACGTGAATATATCGCTGACTTACAGCAACGCAGCAAGTGGAGAATCGATAAGTCAAGCCTGAACATCGGTGATTTAGTCCTTCTGAAGGAGGATAACACGCCGCCTCTGTGTTGGAGGCTGGGACGAGTGGAGAAATTGTTTCCTGGATCGGACGGAGTCTCTCGAGTTGCTGACGTGAAGACCCAACGGGGAGTTGTACGACGTCCTTTAGTTCGCCTTTGCCCTCTGCCTTCCTCAGATGAAGAAAAGGGTTGAAACCTGAAGATTTCAACGGCGGGAGGATGTTGGCGCCTAGTGCTACAGTCATAGCAACACGCTTCGTTCGTCTGAGACGAAGCAAATAGTTAGGAGTTTAACTTTTTTCTTAGTTTTTATAAGGTACCCCACATTGCCTTTCTCATTATATCCATTTTGCATAACGTTGATCGCTCCACTAAATAATTGTAAAAAAACCTATTCTGTATCGAAATACAAGTATAAAACTATCCGTGGGTTTCATTTATGTCCAATACGAGACACTCAACTTAAAGAAACCGCTAGACCCCATCCTCTAAAGGGGAATAGGAGATGAAAGTTTGTCACTTTGTCCAAGGAAAATTGGGCACATTGTTTTATAAAGAAAATGCTTTATTTCAGTCAGAAACAGTCTCATTTATCGTGTGATCAAACGTTAGGGAATCTATTTAACATTACAGATTCCTTACTAATTAGTTTAGCTACACAGATCGCGTGTCTGATCTCCCGCTTGAACTGACTGCTGATATGGTTTATTAGAGAAATGTATCCAACTAACGAGAAGAATATATAAGTGAAATTAAGTGGTTTTTGAAAATGTGGTGGTGGATGTGGTGTGGGGTGTGGTGGTATGTGGTGTGGTGTGTCGCTCCATGTAAAATACTGGTATTCAGATGTATTCGGTTAGACTGGAAGCCGACCCCAACATAATTAGTTTGGAAAAGGCTAGGCAGATGATGATTTTAAAATGTGGACTGCCTCATTGGTCTAGTGGTCGCAAGCGCTGCTGCTGAGCATGCGGTTCTGGGTTCGATTGTCAGATTGAGCAGTGTTACTGGGTTTTCCAAACAGGATTTGCTCAGTAGAAGCCCGGAGTAAGGATTTATGCCCGGTTGATGGCAACAAGCTTGCCTTCTAATACAAGGACATAACAAGGATACAAGGTACTATAGGTACACCATAAGCAGTGGTGGACTGGTGGCTCAGTGGTAACGGCCGCGACTTACGAGTTATAAGTCGTGGGTCCGAACAAGCATTCGCTTTACTTTGTGAAAATAATTCCATCACCACTGCTCTCAAAACGGTGAAGGAAAACAACGTGAGGAAACCGGCATGTCCAAGAACCAAAAATTCAAAGACGTGACATCCACCAACCCGCACTGGGCTCGCGTGGTGGATTACGGCCCACTCCCTCTCGAAGAGAGGAGGCCTGTGTCCCAACTGTGGGAACATTATAGGCTTATTATATAATAATAATAAATTTATTTCATAAATAAGGGAGATTGTAGTACAGAAACCAGCACATCAAGCTACCCGAAACTGTCAAATTTTCCCAATCAACTTTGAACCTTATGCTTTAGATATAAAGTTGAAAATCTATTAAAGAAATTTGACAAATTGTAGTAGTTTGATGTGCTGGCGTCTGTACATGAGGCATACATAAAGTATAGTATATATTATACTTTATGTATAGTATATAATAAGTATAGTGTAGTATAGTAGTATTATGCTTATGCTAGGTGGTTACCGGTTGAAGAATCGAGAGTCTTGAAGTAGTAACCTTGTGTCCTTACCGTAAACTTCACTAAAAGACAGAGAATGGGAATTTGTGTGTCTCACACACATTTCTATTCATAAAATTGGTAGGCAGGGCTATGGTTAATCAAAACTTCATATAAAATTGGAATAATCAAAAAGTTACGCTTCACATGCAGATTTAATACTTGGGGTAGCCGATGAAGTGTGCTTCCGTCCAACTTTACTACTGATGTCCTTTATTAAGCTATTTTTGTACTATGGAAGTCATAGTTTTGTACGACGTATATTTTAAAATTTAATTAACTGTTTCATGCTTTAGCTCAATCGTAGATTAGACAGGAAATTACCCATGTTTTGGAATATTTAATTATCAAAGAGGTTGGTTAAGATACAAAAATACATTTTGTATACTTACGTGTAAGTACACCATCTATTTATTTACTGATACTTACCAAAAAAAATTACAATGACGATTTTTTTTTTGTATATAAATAAGGGCTGATTTTTCTATCGCCAGATCATGACTTTTATTCGAGGAATAAAATTGACGTTTGACAGATAAAATAACTGTCAAAATTTCAAAATTATTCCTCGAATAAAGTTACCAGGAGATTGAAAAATCAGTCCTAAATAAAATAAGAATCTTGTGGTATAAAATTTAATGATAGCGTCCGAAAGTTTCATTCAAAAGTATTGCAGCTTCTTTGTGCATAGAAACTGAAACTTTCAGACGTTAGGCCGACTAGCAAGCTTAAAAAAAGCTTTCTACCATTTTTTTGTTTGTATACATAATTGAGGAACAACGTTCAAAGGCGAACTTGATACATGAAGTATGTTTGCAAAGATCTGTCAAAATTAGCAATTGATTCTTGGAACACCAATATTATTCACTAATCGTAAACATGCATTCTCTTGATGCCAATGTACACCAGCCACAACATTACCGTAAATTCCTAATTACTCCAAAGTGACATAAAAGATACCACACCATGCTTACAACAACAGATCCTAAAGGCTCCACTTATCAAGATATACAATGTTTGCCATAGATACAGATACAGAGATACGCGCCGAACTAAGCTCCTCGACTAAACAGTTAAAATCTGCGCCGCGAACACTGCGCACGCGTCGCTGTCCGTTACGATACGAATATCGAACTTAGGATTCGACGTTCAAATATTTATTATCGGCAATTTTTTGTGAAGTATGTTTTTGTTTTCAATAAGAATTTCATCGATTTGAATATCGATTGTTTTTAAAAATGGTTTTCAGTGCAGTGCTGTGATTTTCGAATTTCGAGAGTGGTTTTTACGGTGCATATCGGTTCTTAATTCAAAACCAAGTGTTCGTTAAGCAATAGTTAAGCGTAAAACAGGAACATTTTTTTTACAGTTGTCAGCATGACATCTGTCAACTGTTTCACGCTTGTTATGCGGTTGCACAAAGTCGTTTTGACATTGTAATTTAATGTATTCTCGTCTTGGTTAATTGATTAAGTAATGGACGGGTTTAGTTGCGGTTTGTAAATGGATGCTGTGTAATTGACAGACGTGCGTTAGATATTAGTGAGATAATAACTGTTATTTAACGTAACTAGGTAGTAATGATGTAGTTTTAAGGTGTTAACGTTATTTATTAAATTGGTATAGTTTTGTCAGCACATTTGCTATTGAAAACAACGTCTGCAAGTTATCATGGGCTTCTTCATGGATCTCTTAAAGGCTCATGATCCAGTGTTGATAATGGGATTGGAATATAAGTTATAATCCATCCAGGTCAAGAAAAGGTCCTCTCCTCATTCTAATTATCTCGAAATAAATATTATATGATCCACAGATGAAATCTTTAAAATAGAATACTCTTTAATATGTACAGACGACAGCACATCAAGCTACTACAATCTGTCAAATTTATTTAATAGATTTCGCTAATGCATATTATGGTTTAAAGTTGATTGGGAAAATTTTACAGTTTCGGGTAGCTTGATGTGCTGGCGTCTGTACACCATATAAAATGAAAATATAAATGTAGTTTTTTTAAAGGGTTACACAATGCCCGTTCTTATCGTTAAGAGCGATCTTTTAAAGACGAACTTTGCGATTTTTAGGTCCGAAGCCAGTAATTTTGAACTCCTTTAAAAAAACTACGAAAACTTAAATACAAATGTCTTTGACAGGCAGCTTTTCGAATCCTATAGGTACTCGTAAACAAGAGAAAATCATGTTTTATCCCTTGAAGTAATCCTTTCTAAAAATAATCCATGGGTATAAATCCTGAATGGATTCCGAGATTATTCATTAGTGATAATTTGAATTTATTGCTCATTAGAAATAAAGAAATCGAATAAAATCGATTCCAATTACCATCGAACACAAGCAAGATTCAAATTAATGTCAACAATATTGTTAGATAATTTTCCATAAACGATAGAATCTAATGTCAGTTAAAATGATGAAGTGTCTATGTTTTCATGTAGGTGGCCGGTATTTGGTGGGTTACTTACAGACAACTTAAAACTTAATGGCTTTCCGAAATGCCAACGTTCGGATTCTTCACATGCCTTCTTAGGGAGACGGCGAAGAATGTTTGAGATGTAAAATTGGAGTTGGCAAAGAGATTAGTATTTGAGACTATATTTAACTCACTCAGACTGACTTTTTCAGGGGAACATTTACTTAGAAGTCTGGATATGGATAACTTGAGGGTTTCATTCACAATCTTTTCGTGAATTCTGGTTAACTTAACAATAATTTGCTTTATACATAGCCAAAGGTGACCCTGTAAAGATAGATGTAAGAGGGAAGATAAATAAATAAACAACTTTTTCGGAAGATAGTCATTCAAATTCTGTTGTTTTTATTTCAAGTAGATGGTGTCGATCTGGATACTGGGAAAGAGGCTATTAGTTTCATATGCATACTCGTAGCTAGAATTTAATAGAAAAATAGGGAGATCGACCTTGGATGCCCCTTCTAAGATACTTGTCGTTATGTTGGCACCTCTGATTCAACAACTTCATCCTCGATTCCTCATGCCGACGTCACAGTGAGATGAGCGTTTTCCGGACTCCTCGGGTGATCAGTGTGTTATAATTAGTTCTCACTATTTCTTACATAAATTCACTTATATTCTCTCAGTCATCCATACTAATACTATTATAAATTAGAAAGTAACTCTGTCTGTCTGTCAGTTACCTTTTCACGCCTAAGCCACTGAACGGATTTTGATAAAATTTGGCAGAGAGATAGATTGCATCCCGCCTGGGACATGGATAGTTTTTGTCGACATACCTCGCGGGCGAAGCCGCGGGCGGAAGTCAGTACCTTATATTCTTTGTTACCTAAGTTCCTACTGAAAATCCGAACTCTGCTCATTCGCTTTATGCGTCACGTTTAGTGCAAATTAATATATTTTATTTATTTATGTTAGTATACAAAACAGTTGATAGATAAAAACATAGAATATAGAAGAGCACAAAGTTACTCCTTATTTCGTTAGACATTTTTTCCATCTTCCAGCAGATTTGCTTGCTTGACCTTATTTTTCTTTCTTCTTTTTTAATAAATACAATACTGAATTCTTCTAAATATTTCATTGTTTATTCAACTATTTATGCACACACACACATAGTGAGACAAGAAAAATTAAGAACAGAAAATAGGTACAAAACTGACGCTTGTTTCTAAAGAAATCTCTTAAATCTCTGCAATAGGAAATTAGATGAAGAGAATTAAAAAAAAACAATTATATAATGAAATAGTAGTAAGTAATAAGAATATCAGTTATATAATATTCCGAAATTATCCGATTTTTCGAGATTACACCTTTGGAAAATGCACAAAACATTCCAGTTTCTTCCGTAAAACAAGCTCTCATTAAGTCTTTGGGCATTTCCTGAAACATTACTTGCAGCCTAACAGCACACTATGTAGCCATCAACTTGACACATATTTATGTGCTGAGCTTGCGCAAAAAGACAATGAATGTGGCATAGGATCCTTCGGAAGTCGCGGTATGTGCTCTACGTAACTGTCTCGCTATAAAAGGAAAGAGGGATACAGGGTTGGCACAGTTTGGAAAGAGTCCAGAGAAAAAAGGTCTGAAATAAAATGTTGGTGTTTTTTGGGGTTCCGTACCTCAAAAGGAAAAAACGGAACCCTTAAAGGATCACTCAATCGAGTGTGCCTGTCTGTCCGTCCGTCTGTCACAGCCAATTTGCTCCGAATCTAATTTAATGGACCGACTAAGTTGAAATTTGGTACACATATGGACAGAGAACAACAAGACAACCATACTAATTAATATACATACAATCATTCTGATTTTTTTGTCAGATTATTCTACAAGCAACATACTAAAACCATGTTTTACACAATGTTTTAATTTTTGCTGTCCAAACAATAGATTTTTTGTAATTAAATAATTGCTGCATATTTTGCAATAAATTACCAGCGTTGTGTCATCGCGCTTCTCTTTCTTTTCTATGCAGTCCGACAGTGGCCGCGCTTGAGGTCATGTAGGTAAGCCTCTAAGTCTCCGGGAGATTGTCACTGTCTTTTAAGTACACATTTTACTTAAGCAAATATCCTACTTAGAATTCATTAGCATGGCTTATGATGGGTATAAAGACCTCGAAATTTTATATATTATAGTAAAGGCTCCTGCAAACGGGCGCGACACGCGACGCGAATCGCGCGGGACTCAAAGGCACCGCTCGTTGCGCGACTTGCGGCGCCTTGTGTCGAGCGCGATTTTATCGCGTGTCGCGCCTGTTTGAAGGAGCCTTAATAGTGTGACAGCTCGCCGCACTTGACTATAACTTTATTACCTACCTAACTACCAACATGTGTGGAAATAAAATCAAGTCTTACCATACTAATATACTAAGGAAGTAGGTACTCAACCATTTCTAATATACTTACTCCAAAAAGACAATTTCATGACACCGGACGTCCGTAAAGTGACGACACATAAATTCTATCAAATGATGACAATAATAAAATTATTGGACGCAGTGTCAGCCCTAATTGGGGATACATCGGTGGCTCGTGGCTAGATTATTTTCGTACGATGAACGTTAAGACGCCGTGTGTGGAATGTACGTGGCTTGCTTTATTTTTATATTAAATGTGTTTCGTATTGCGAGAATAGGTGGAGACTTGAGCACTAAGATGGTTTTGAGGTATTGAAGTTTGAGAGATGTAGATAGATGTAGTAGATAGAGAGGTAGGTAGAAACAATGCAATCGCTTTATTTCATGGAAGTAGTAAGTACCGGTCTAGTACCTATACTTACTATGTCCATGCTTTATTTTGTTTCGTTTCATTCTGGGTGAATTCGAATTTTGAAAACCTAGCAATAATAGAACCTCTTTGCTTTGCATTACCTCTTGTATGAGCCATTTGGTTTAAAAAATCTAAATTAATCGCGATCAACATTATAGTTGCTGGCATAGGTCTTGTTATTTTCATCTCAGGAGGTAAAAAAATCCAGAGAAATGTAATTATCTTCTAACTTTATTTTTCATTTGCCAGAAAATGTTGAAACTTACAGAGGCTTGAGCGATTGAGTATGGCTTGATTTAGACAAGATGTGAAGAAGATTAACTTCGTTTTTGAGTTAAGGGGGAAGCGCCAGGATAGCCTGCAAAATTCAAAATTTCTTACGTTTTTTTGCAATTTGCAGTTTCAGTTCATATAATCCTTGTCCCAGTTCATATAAAACGTAACAAAATTTGATTTTCGCGGGCTTCCTTAGCGCAAGCCTTTTAACCAATAAATTAGCCTTAAACGTTTTTCCTATTTTCTCTCAACCGTCCAGCCGGTTCAAATAACAACGCAACTAATAACTTGTAAACTAATATGTGTAACCTCGCTTACTACCTTACCTAGTAGTTGTTTGTACAAAAATTTCACTGCACTTGAGGTCTGCCCACGCGCATACTACCAGTAAACACAATGTGCGTCTGCGGTTAGGGCTACCAAGTTTGATTGATGGGTTGTTTGACAGGAGAATGTATCTTCTTTCTTTTTTGACTTTCCTCTTTGGTCTTATGGTCGCAAATTCGACTTTTGAGCATTTTCCCTCATTGGTTAAGATGCAAGTCCAAGTGGTCGCAAGTGTGATTGCTGGGATTTGGGGTCGGGTTGTGTTTTGTTGCTTGGTTTATTTAGCCGAAACTTATCCGGAAGTGATGCAACAGGCCTTCTTAAAGTATAGTTACAAATGCGAATGAGAAAAGAAAATAAAAGAAAGAAAAATTGTTCTTCCGCACAAATTAGACCCACATTATAAAGTAAACAATACACACAAAAATACAAAGTGGCCAAAAGCCTAGTATTAGGCAAATAAAGGATCACAAAAAGAGAAGTGTGACGGATTCTGTGACGGGTCTAACTATTCAAGCTGTATTTTTGGCGAAGATCTTAGATTGCACGTATCAATCAGTTTTAGGGTTAGCAGACAACCTGCTAACCCTAAAACTGATTGATACGTAACTTTTACCCGTAGGCTTTATATAAGTAATGGCAATTAACCAAGCCCATAACACAACATGGCCACCGGTAGCTGATGAACGAACCTGATGAAATAGTTTATTACACGGTCCACACTTTATTGAACTAAATTATTAATTAAATCAAAGCACGTTTGATTGGGACCCGTTGTAATTAAAATAACAATTAAATGCCCGATATAATGGTGGCCCATAGACATTTTGCATATTAATTGATCACTTTATAATCAATCCGGTAGGTGATAAGGTTTGCCTGATTTGAATAGAAACGGTCAACCTATTTTTAAGATTATTTTTACCTACTTTTTTCCTACCTGTCAGATTATTTTTCAGCGGTAGAAAAAAATACAATCGCTTTCTTTCATGGAAGTAGTAAATACCTGTCAAGCGCTTGTACCTACTACTTCCATGCTTTTTTGTTTCGTTTCATGCGGTGCGAATTCGAATTTTGAAAATATAGCAATAATGGAACCTCTTTGCTTCGTAGTGATCTTGTATTTATTAGCCATTTGGCTTGATGAGCATCGCGAACGGAATTCTTGCAAGCGATTTTCTAGTAGTTTAGAAGTAGCTGGTGAAACCGTTGGCGCCAAACCGGATCTAGATTAAAACGTAGTAGTAAACGTACTTACGCTATAGTTTTCCTTCAATAGGGAATATGCATGATTTTTTTGGTCTTGAGCAATTAACCCATACCAATCCACTTTTTGCCCATAATTGTACATGACATTCATTATTCGCTCTTCATTAATCTTCTCAAATTCTTGCTTTCATCACGTACCTACTTAACGTTCCAACAATTAGTTAATCACGCTAATCGAGTAGTATTTAGTGAAATCGAGTGAGCTTGTCACTAACGGACGGAGCGTGTAGCGTGAAATTGGACGTACGGTCAACAGCAGTGTTACACTCATGAAATGTACCTACTGAATTTGACAGCTTCCAACATATTTTCGTATTACGTCTTTTGCAATTTGCTGGTCAGTATTATGTTGTACGTTGATTAAAATATGATTCGCAACCGTAACAAATATGTATTTACAGAATTATAATCATTAAAGTCATCAACACAACTCCCTAAGACCAAGTAATCTTACTGAATGACTATTTCATGAAATTAACAAGTTGTATTACCTACTGATTCTAATGTTTATAATTCTGTAAATACTTTTTTTTTTTTTTTGTTTATTAATATTGAACTAAACAAAATACAAACATTAAACATCACAAAAACCTCAATAGGTTTGTCCGGATGTTGAAACCCTTTAAGCAATCTTAAAAACTAACTTAAAACTTAGTTATTATACTCGTAACACATTGTTTATAAAAAATTGTGAGGTAGTTAGTAAATAACAACCATAATGAACAAAAAGCGACGAAGACGCTAATCACTTATTGAATGAAAGGTACACAGTATGATGCATTTTCAAAGAGAATCAAAGAATTTTTTGTATTTATTTTTATAGTTATTGTTTGTTATTTCCGATTGGAATTTTGTTGGAACATCATTAATTAGAGTTGGTATTAAATAAGCGTTCGTTCGTTTCCCGTAATAATTCTTGTATCTCGGTACTACCAGTTTTGATTGGGCTGCCATTCTTGTTGCAATGCTATGATTAAATTTAATTTGCAGTTCTTTGTTGGTGAACTGTTCGATTAATAAGCACTTTCGTATTTTAGTGTGTATTGGCAAAATATTACAACATTTAAAGAAACCTGTTACGTCATCACCGTCATAAAGCGTTTTTCTTATTTTATTTGGTATAATTATTTTTAATAAACGAAGTTGTAGGTTATATATTTTGTCTAAGTAAGTTTTAAACGTTCTGCCATAGCTAGTAATTCCATATGAAATTATTGATTCTGCGAGAGCATTATAAAGGTTTAGTAATATTTTAAAAAGTAATATTTTAAACTTAGTTGTTACGGCCGCGAATCATATTTTAGTCAACGTACAGCTTAATACTGATCAGCAAATTGCAAAAAACGTAAGAAAATTTGAATTTCGCGGGCTACCTTAGCGCTTCCCCCTTAATCAAGAATTTATTACATCTTAGACATCATTTTTGCGTTGCACAAAATGTTAATGAGTATTGTAATTTGCCTGAGCAGTGCAAATATGTTTTGTTTATTTCTCGCGTGTATACATAACGATCTCTTTTGTTGACTGTACAGGCGAAAGTGTGGGTAGTGCGGGGGCGGTTTTGTTTTCACTAGTGTAAAGTTGATTGAGGATAAGGCTGGGGTTCGAGTGAGCGCGTGTCAAAGCCACGCTTGAAGTTTAAGCGACTATACCAGTCGCATTTAAAAAAAAACACTGGCACTCCGGTAGTGCCGACAGAAGTGAAAACTTGAACAATTACGAGTGTATTTTGTGAATCGTCTTATAAACAAAACACGCGTGTTAAGGTGTGTTCCTTATTTTATAGGGTTTTTTGCAAATCAGGTATGATGACCAAAGTGACTGGTTTATTCTTCTCGTGAAAGGAATTTATTCAGATTTGCTCGTCGTCAGTTATATATCCGTGGTTCAGCGCCATCTCGTCGTTGTTGGATGAACTACGTAGTTAGTACGCGAGGCCTACGTAGTTAGTACGCGAGGCCCTCGTAGTTCTTCCCGATGTGCATAGATGGCGCTGTCCTCAACAACGCGCTCGTCGTTGTTGGATGAACTACGTAGTTAGTACGCGAGGCCCTCGTAGTTCTTCCCGATGTGCATAGATGGCGCTGTCTTACGTTTTACGTCTTACGAATTTTCGATCAGGGTCACGTGACCTGACGCGAATTTAGAAGTTTTTACCCATTCCAAAAAAAGTACACAGCGCCGCTAAAGAAGTTTTCACTTCAAAAAAGTCGATGTTTTTTTATTGGTAGGTAAAAAGCCGTTTAGAGTCGCTCTTTGATAAACTTTTAATTGAAAGGTATGGTTTTTGAAATATATTTATTTATTTATTTTATAATTTATGTACACACAGTAAAATACACAGCGATATGACATGCTGACATGCTGTGGTCCATTTTATAGTTGATCGTCACTCCTCAAACACAATACCTAATTACCTACAAGTTTATTAGCCATTAATCTGAACAAAAAAAGATGGATTTTTCTTTACCTTGTCACTCCTTCTTCTGCGTGTCGCTGGCACGACTTTTCTCAAATCTTGTTGGCCTAAAACTACACTTCACTACAAGTTTTGGGACACAGAGGGTAGGATAGGAGGTGGAGCATAGTTTGCGACATAGACTCCACATCCACACCCCGTTCCGTCGATGACCTTGTCACAGCAAACACTACGTGGTGAAAACCCATTAAAGACAACAAGATACTAATCTCGAACGATATAACGTCATGTAAGGGATTTATCCACTGACCTCTATTTGTATTATACAGGTCAGTGGATTTATCTATCTATCCATCTCTCTCTATATTAAACACTCTCCTTCGTCTACGTATCGCTGTTCAACTGACCACAGCTTAACTTAGCAAGTCAATAAAATCGCTAAGTTAACTGTTTTTTATTTCCGGCACATCGCCTGCATTTAGTTGATCTTGCTGATCTGTTGATAAGCCGTAAACTTCCACTGTACAGACGCCAGCACATCAAGCTACTACAATCTGTAAAATTTCTTTAATAGATTTTTAACTTTATCGCTAAAGCATAAGGTTCAAAGTAGATTGGAAAAAATTTACAGTTTGGGGTTGGTTGATGTGCTGGTGTCTGTACAATCAGTTATACACTTTATTGGTGCTGTACTGTAAATTACTGTAGGTACTTTAATTAAGTCTTAACCCTGAATTTAATACTTTGCTGAAGTTTAAGTCAGGTGTAGGTTGTATTCTGTTGATTTGGGAGCTACATATACAGAGTGAAATTAAATTATGTAGAGAAACTCCGCAGATGATAACATCTGGCTGACTTAAACTTAAAAATCGATACCCATAGGGTATATACAGTACCCGGCGATAAATATTGCATATCGACCTTTTTACACAAAACCATTTTATACAAAGAATAAAAATAATTATCAAAAGAAGCAAATCATAATTGTTTTAACAGCTCCTAATAGATATCGGACTGTTTGTATTTCGTGCGACAAAGATAACGCTCTATGAAGCCGAAATTAGCCGATTGTCTCTTTCCAAAGGTCGATGTGCAATATTTATCGCCGGGTACTGTAGGGGATTTTAGTGAGGTAAAAATCCCCGGAGGTCGGGTGCCTTTTGAAGGTTTCCCCCCGAAAACAAAGAAAAAAAAAAGGCGCAATTAAGCTATCATCATAAATTCATCTAAGTCGGTAATATTTGGAGCCACAGTGTAGACACATCAGTCTAGTGCTACGCATAGACCTCTCCAATAACACATCATCTTCAGCACATTATTGCTATCATACTAGTTTATATTCCAATAAAACATTTAGAACGGCTGTCCTCAATATTTTTGATGACCTCTCAAAACATTACGGTTTTCATATAAACAGTGATGATCTCTTAAGAATTTTCGATACAAAAGCCCTCAATCTGCTGTGTTAAAATATTTTGTGGGATCAGTAAACATTAGCTCAGCTATAAATGTGCCTACCTCGTTATCTGACTCGTTTACACCAAGTCTTTAGTACTTATGGTTCCAAGGTTCCATGGCTTAAATAGTTTTATGGTTTTTAATACCATCTTTCTTATCTTCGTATGAGTCAAACAAGCTATAGTAAAGTTTAATGACATTACTGAAAGTTGTGATATATTATGTTCAGTCAATTGCAGCATCTTAGCCAAACCACTAGCGGACCGCCCCAGCTTCGCAAGGGTGCAATTTTTTTTTTAAATTTCCGAAATTTTATTCGGTATAGCTTGTCCTGGCAATACCGAAAACAACAAAAAAAAAAAAATAGAATTATCAATTTGTTGCAGTCATTTGGAAGTTATGCGCGTACAAATATTTCGGCGACTTTGTTTTATACTATGTAAAAATGTTAGCAAGGATAATGGTAATTTAATGACTGATTTAATATTCGTAACAGCATCCGTAGTTAGAATACTCATACTACCCTTTCTTTATTCCTCCTGAATGAAGAACGAAGGTTTATCTACTTGCGTCCTTCCCTAGATGATAATCGTTATCTCTCAACTTGACCCATAACACCAGTTTCTCAGCCTTTTGGTCCTTCCGCATCCAATCAGTTCTTGTTTCGAGTTGGGTCCCTTATGTAACATACGTTGAAAGAAAATTCGCCTAGTTGTGTTACATGGCATAAATTATTACGGCCAATTTGTGTTACATGTCATGTTACGTTTCGCCAATCTGTACCCGGTATTATTTCGCTCTTGTCACTATTGACATTCTATATACAAGCCCAAAGAATACTCTTTTCATTATCTATGCTCCTAGTACTTACAGATTCATAAATAACGTGACAAGACAACATACTCCTTATAAGTCATACGATTTTCAATCCAAAAAGGTAAATACTGTAACATTACACCACCAAACATGTGGTTTCTAAAGTTTTCCCTGTTTATTATTCTTGTTTTTCCGTACAAAAGTGACAGTCTGTCAGATTGTTTGCTAGCATTTGTGGAACGTATGGCGAAGCGGGTTATTTTCATGTAAATAGGTTCTATTTATATGAAGTCATACTGTGTTGCTTCTACGTCGCGAGTCTCAGTGGGCAGTACTTACATATTATGTGTTATTTCATTATTTGTTATATTTGTAGACCTGAATTGAATGCTATTGTTGACGCTATTTCCTTGTCATATATTGTGATTTTATTTTGTCTTCTGTATTAAGATCATCATGAGAAAATATTGCAGAGCAATGACTAATTTTGGTATTTCCTTGTTATTAGTTTTCCTTCCTAATACAATCTATTGGTATTTCGAATAATACTGGTTTTTTTCGTTGGGCTCAAGGTTAAATTTCGTTCGTTAATTATATGTATTATTTTTCCCTCAATTATTAGTTCTAGATTGATTTCGATAATCCTATGGGCATTTTGAACACACTCGCAGTTTAATGGTATTTTTAACAAATAACGATTTGCAAGTAATTTCTCACGATGACGTTAGTTAAAACCTAAGGGCTTGTTTTACTAACAAACATGTTATTTTATGTTTGTAATAAATAATCTCAAAAGGGCCGCTTATTGAGACTATTTTATAATCTTTTGTTGTAATATTGCTTCACATAACAGTGCAGGAATGATTTGAGTCAGCACCATATTTGCGTAACACACTTTCAATGAGAATCTAAATCATTTTGAAGGATATTACTAATCCATTGCTTCATATGTTCGAAAAATTTGTCTGTCTCTACAGCGTAAATAACGCAATGAATGTTGTTGAACTGTCAAAATGAAAGCCATTGATACTGATAGTGTGTTACGCAATTACCACGCAGGACATCAATTTAGAAGCCAACATCTTGGCCACAGTTTTATTAAACATTGGACACTTTTTGATGTCTATTGACCGAGTTGTATCTTCTTTGATGTCTATTAATCGAGTTGTATCTTCTTTGATGTCTGTTGATCGAGTTGTATCTTCTCTGATGTCTATTGATCGAGTTGTATCTTCTTTGATGTCTATTAATCGAGTTGTATCTTCTTTGATGTCTATTAATCGAGTTGTATCTTCTTTGATGTCTATTAATCGAGTTGTATCTTCTTTGATGTCTATTAATCGAGTTGTATCTTCTTTGATGTCTATTGATCGAGTTGTATCTTCTTTGATGTCTATTGATCGAGTTGTATCTTCTTTGATGAATCTCTTCTGTACTTGGTCTAGAGGTCGCAAGCGCTACTGCTGAGCATGAGTTGGTTTCGATTCTCAGGTCGTTCAGTGTTATTAGATTTTCCATCTGGAATTTCTCACTAGCAGCCCGGAGCCGGGATTTGCACCTGGATGATCACGGTAGGTACAGACGCCAGCACATCAAGCTACTACAATCTGTCAAATTTCTTTAATAGATTCTCAACTTTATCGCTAAAGCATAAGGTTCAAAGTTGCCTGGGGAAATTTGACAGTTTTGGGTAGCTTGACGTGTACTATAGGTAAACTTGCGCCCAACCTTTCGGGGAAACAAAGCGTGATGGTATTATATTGCGTGATGTTAGTGTGTTAGGCGTGATGTTGATATTATTAGTATTTGATGTTTCCATCCACCAACACGCCAATATGTGAGGCATTAAAATAATAATACAATTGACATTTGCACCTATGTGAAGGATAACCGGTCACAAATACTTACTTATTGTGTCGCACTGATTTCTGTTGCCTATTATTACGCAACGAAACGGCTTTGATTACGTTTAAGTGCGGGGCTTGAGATAAACACTTAGCTAGTATTGTAGCCCGCTCTTTAATTAAGAGGCGGACTACTTTGTAAAGCAGTCTAGGCTAGAATCTAGCTCTAATATTAAGTCCTGTGTCGAATTTGGAAGGTATTAGGACTGTTAAGTTAGTATTGGGCAACGAGGAGCGGAAATCAGCCTTCATTGTGGTACTAATTGGCTAATTTGGTTATTTTCGTGTGGGTTTAAGTGGTGAACACTTCTCATAGAATTCTCCGAAAGTGATTAACGGTAGGTATAATTGTCAATAATTGTTGATATAATTGTCACTATTGATCCTTATGTCCTTATGTCACGGGTTCGTGGCTAAATAATACCTAAGACCCGTACGGGTCCATCTTCAAGGTTAAGCAACGCTTGCCGAGGTCGGGCCTTGGATGGGTGACCATCCATTATATGTATACCAAGACCCTTCCGTGTCTCGGAAAGCATGTACAGCTGTTGATCCCGGCTGACATTCGTAGATCTTTGACAGTCGTGACAGGGACTCCTAAACCTGAAAGTCAACAACCAGCCTTACCAAGGGGTATTGTGCTACCCTGTAACTGGGTTGTGGAGGTCAGATAGGCAGTCGCTCCATGTAAAATAATTGTATTCAGCTGCTGGTTAGACTGGAGGCTGATCCCAACAGTTTGGAAAAGACCAGACAGATTGATTATATTGATCCTTATGTCTCATAATAAGTCATAATATAATTATTTAGGAAATGTTCCTTTTAGATATTGCTCTGAACTTTGACAGAATTCTAACATAAATAAACTCTCTTCATAAACATTTTAAATATGTACTAAATGTGCTAACCGCCGATTTACCGTCAGAGTTGCCATATGCAAATGCCCACAGGTGTTGCCAAGATTAGCATTATGTACCGTGAAACGAATTGCGTGGCAAACATTTTGTTATACATATGTACATATATGCAAATGCCCACAGGTGTTGCCAAGATTAGCATTATGTACCGTGAAACGAATTGCGTGGCAAACATTTTGTTATACATATGTACATATTTGTGTTATGTATTCGAGCGTCGTAACAAGTACTGTTCATTGAAAAGTATGTGGAACTTTAAAACTGTTGTGGGGAGCCATAAAGTTTAGTTTTATCGAACATATGAATCTAAAGTCTATTCAAAACTTAATACACTCAGCGGCACGGAATCTTGGCCAAGCGCTTATCTCGCGATAGCAAAAGTTTTAAGTGTTTCTGATGAATGTTTGTTATGCAGGTATGTCAAAAAATGTTTACTTTTAGTTCAAGAGGGTAATCCATTATGTTTTAGTGCACCACAACAAAACGTTTCATTTACAGTTGAATCGGGTCATTTGAGTGACAAGTTCACGTTTTAAATTTGTGTGTTGTGAAAAGTTTACTGTTCGGTTTTTGAATTATTGTGATTTTATGGTTTTAATTCAATAAGTAAAGGTGCTTTAAAAGCAATAAAAATGCCTCTAACACCAGCACAGGTTTCACAAGCCGTTGCGTTAATTAACCAAGGGCTAACACAGCGTGAAGTTGCTATTGCTCTTAATGTACCACGGTCATCAATGCAGTATGCCCTTAAAAGATACCAGGAGACAGGCCAGTACACCCGCAGGCCAGGCAGTGGAGGCATAAGGTGCATATCGGCCCGAGACGACCGCTTTATTGTCCTGGAGATTTTGAGAAACCGCTACCTGACCGCTGTTGAGATACGCCAGCGGCTTCAAATTGTGAGAGGCGTTACTGTTAGTGAGCGTAGGGTGAGAAGACGAATGGGGGAAGTCAATTTAAAAGCTTGTAGACCAGCACGAGGTCCAGAACTGCTCAGACAGCACTGAGTAGCTCGACTTCACTTCGCACTAGAACACGTTAACTGGACCCACGAGCATTGGGCTAGAGTATTGTTCACAGACGAGTGTTGAATAGCTTTACGTTCACCAGATGGTCGAGAACGAGTGTGGCGAAGAAGAGGAGAGCGGTTTTTACCCATTACAACCACTCCAACAGTGAGTTTCCATGGAGGCTCAATAATGGTATGGGGAGGTATAAGTTCCGACGCACGTACAGAGTTGGTTATCGTCGATAATCGGCTAACAGCTGTTCGATACATCGAGGAAGTTCTTCAGGAACACGTAATGCCATATTCGGGGTTCATTGGACACTACCAATTCCTCCTAATGCACGATAATGCACGCCCACACGTTGCACATTGCGTTGAAGAATATCTGGAAGAGGTTGGCATACAAAAATTGCAATGGCCAGCTCGTAGCCCAGACTTAAACTCAATTGAGCATATCTGGGACATGCTCAAAAGAAAGATAAAGTCCAGCTCCAACCCGCCGGAAACTCTAAACCAGCTCCGAACTGCAGCGCTGGCCGCTTGGCGCAGTATACTGCAAGTTGATGTCCGAAACATCATCCAAATTATGCCAGATCGAATGCAGGCAGTTATCAGGGCTAGAGGAGGAAACACCCGATATTAAAACGTATAGACAATAACGAAAAAGACCTTATTTTTTATTTTGTAGTGTTTTTAAATTTATAGTGAAAAATTCCTAATTTCAGTGAAAGTGCGTGATTTTAAAAACTGATTTATTGGTGAGGTAATCTTTTAATTTCTAAGACCTTAAAGCATAAGAGACACGTATTAAAGCCACTTACCCTTAATTTATTGTCATAAATGCAAATGCAAATTTTTTTATGCAAATAATCAACAAAATCACGAGTGGCCAAGTTTCCGTGCCGGTGAGTGTATGTTTTAAATGAATATTATTTCAAGTTAAACAAAATATCAACTTTATTTTAATGGTAATTAAGTTGATTTTTTTTTCAAGACCGAGCTGAACGTAGTAAGAACATTATTATGGTAGGTGTTCCTGAAAGACATATAAATAACAGCGAAGAGAGACGTGAAATAGAAAGGAATGAAGCAGCAAAAATTATAAACACTATATACTTGGATTGTCCTGGAGCAGTAAAAGTGCTACGAGTTGGAAAATATGATGGCAAGAAAACACGACCACTTAAATTATCTTTTTCATCCCAGGAAATTGCGAAGACTATACTGCGAAATAAGGCTAACCTGAAAGTAGATGGTGTGCGAATTTACTCTGATCAGACTCCTCAACAGCAAAAGTACATGAAAAACCTTAGAGAAGAATTACAACAGAGAAAAGATAACGGAGAGAAGGATTTAATAATAAAATTTTCAAAGGGAACACCAAAGATAGTTAAAGAACAGTCAAAAAACTAAGTGACTTAGGAAAACTTGTAACAAAGCGAAACTCAATTACATACGAACTAACAAATAACTATGCAAATATCACAACTAAAACTAAATCAATAAGCTTCCTCTACGCAAATGTTCGAAGTATTGTTGCTCCAGGCAAACTTGATGAAATTCAGTGTATCATACAAACGTTCAAGTGCACTATACATGTAATATTACTGGTCGAAACCTGGATAAAGGATGAAGACGAAGCCTTGAGGCAAAAATTACCAAACTATACACACTATTATAACTATAGAACGTCTTCAAGGGGCGGTGGAGTGTCAATATATGTGCATAACGAACTAAAACATGAATTAATGGAAGAGCATTGCGAAGATAATAATCACTTTTTATGGATACACCTGGACAAACTTTCTTTAGATATTGGAGTGGTCTATAAACAGCCTGCAGCAAACGTACAAAAGTTTCTTGAAACATATACTAATCTCTTAATCAAAAGAAAAAGAATTATCATTTTTGGAGATTTTAACTTGAATCTACTAAGTAAAGAAAAATCTATTAAAGAATATAAGACAGTGCTAAAAGAAAACGGGCTTAGAATACTGAACAAAATTGATAGAACATACTGCACCCGCATTACTAAAACTACGAAGACAATATTAGATCATGTATGTACAACTCTAAAAGATAACACTTTTCATATGGCTCTAGTGGAAAGTGCCATGTCAGATCACAAACAAATTTACTTCGAGGTAAACAGAATCACACCGGAGAGACCCAAAAAAGTAACATACGAAGCTATTAATTATGATAATTTATATAAAACTATAAAAGATCATACTTTTTCTGACATGCACAATGATTTCATAACGTTAGAAAAATACCTATTGGATACTATTTCTAAAAATAAAACAAAAAAGATCAAAATAATAAACAGGCCCAAACAAGAATGGATCAACAATCACCTTATAACATCCATAAACAAAAGAAATATTCTGTGGCATAAATTGAAACATTCCTCACCTGAAGACAAGGAGGTAGAAGACGAGTTCTTACAGCAAAAGAATAATGTGTATAAAGAAATCCAATCAACAAAGAATCAATACTATTACAAAGCCTTTAGAGATTGTGAAAAAAATCCTTTTAAAATGTGGCAACTTATTAATAGTCTGGCTAGCAACAAAATAAAACATAACTCTACTATTGTAAAATTAGAGACGCCAACAGGCCAAATTACTGACACAAAGGAAATCTGTGAGTGTTTTAACTTATTTTTCTCAAATATAGGTGCAGAGCTCGCTAGTAAAATTCCAAAATCGTATCATAATAATCAAGCTTTACAAATACCCGCTAGCATAATAGACAGTACGGCTAATCTAACACAATTTGAACCCGCAACTATTGCAGAGGTACTTAAAATAATTGAAAATTTAGATGCAAACACAAGCGCCGGTATCGATGGAATAAGTACAAAAATTATAAAATGTATTAAAGATCAAATAGTGGAAAACTTAACTCTTTGTATTAATAGGTGTCTAACAGAAGGAAATTTTCCAGAATCCCTGAAAGTTGCAAAAGTCAGCCCCATATATAAGTCAGGAAACAAATCAGATCCAGGTAATTACCGACCGATATCTGTATTGCCAATATTATCAAAGGTGTTAGAAAAAATATTACACAACCGACTTAGTGCATTTCTAAAATCAAAAGAGTTCTTATATGAGAAACAATATGGGTTTCGGCCAAAGTCAAACACGGTTACAGCTGCAACCGATTTAGTGACAAAAATCAAATCCAATATTGATAGTAAGAAAATAACACTGGGAATATTTGTAGATTTAAAAAAAGCTTTTGATACTGTTAGTCACGATATACTTTTGTTAAAACTAAATCATCTAGGTATCTCAGGATCTGCTTTTAAAATATTAAAATCATACCTTAGTAACAGATATCAAACTGTGAGAATCGGTGAAGTCCAAAGTGGACCTCGACAAATCACCTACGGAGTTCCCCAGGGCTCAATCCTCGGGCCATTATTATTTCTGATCTACATAAATAACATCCATGAAATCGGTCTAAGGGGGGATATAGCACTGTACGCTGACGACACGAGTTTATTTTACTCAGGTACCTCAGTATGCTCAATCATAGAACAAGCTCAACATGATCTAAACCTCTTACATACTTGGCTTAAATCAAACTTACTGACAATAAATATATCTAAAACCAATTATATTATATTTGCAGCAAAAAACAAAAAAATTGGTCAGCACAGTAACTTACATATTGATGGTCAAATACTAAAGAGAGTTCATCAAGAGAAATATCTTGGTCTTATACTCGATGATCAATTAACGTGGAAACCACATATAGAGAGTGTCAAAAACAAGCTCACATCACTAACAGGTGCGCTCCGTGGTATAGTGCGATGTCTTCCTGGACATGTGCGTTATACTATATATAACTCCATGGTTAAATCGCACTTAGACTACTTGATTGAGATCTGGGGAACTGCTGCCAAATCAAACTTAAAAATACTCCAAATTGCCCAAAATAGAATAATCAAAACACTATTCAGGTATAACTATTTAACTCCTACTGAAAAAGTCTACAAAGAAACACAACTTATGAATCTCCATCAAATATATAAGTACAACACATGCATACTCGTAAGGAAAATTCTAAACAAAGATATACATTCTCAGATAACATTTACAAAAAGGGCACAAACTTATAAAATTTTAACAAGACAAGCTAATGACATCTGCTTAACCCAGCCTAGGACTAAATATGGAAAAAGGAATATTATGTATGAAGGGGCCAATTTCTATAACAAACTACCTAAAGACATAAAAGAAATCAAATCGTCATACATTTACAAGAAAACTTTAAAAAAATATATATTAAAAGATCTTTTCCTGCCTTCCGATTAATCAAAAAATAAATAAACAATGATAGTCTGCATAAATATATAAAATCATGATGTACCAATATTAACCGAAAAATAAAAAACATAAAACAATTTAATAAATCGCTTATGGTCTGCACCGTGTCGTAGGCCTTAGTAAATACGCAATGACTGTTAAATTGCACCCTACCCTCATCGCTCAAAATCGTTGTTTCTTGTATGTAACCTACCCTCTTCTGATTTATTTATTTTGTACTTATTATGCTAAAACGATTTATGTTATGTCGAAAGTTTTATTGTAATGTTAGTTTTAAGATACATTTTTGTTTTTATCTGCGCTTACTGGCAGATAACATTGTGCTAAACCTATTTATGTTTTCTCTATAAGTGAATTGTAATTCTTTTGAGAAAATAAATATCTTTAACCGTATTTCGGAGTGACTAGCACTATTGAAAGAGTTATAAAAATATTTGAAGTTGTAACGTAAACTGAACTTTATTGTGTAGGATTTAATTAAAGTTATTTTTCCATAAACTCATATTTGTTTACATTTTTGGCAAATTTAATCGCGAATGCAGATTAGGTATAATTTTGGAAACTATAGAAATATCGCAAAGTTTGGTCAGAATATATTAGAATTGTTTTTCAAACAGTAGTACACAAACGAGAATCTATTATGTATGTACGATAAAACGGTTCCGACATTCCTTGCATTTCTAATTGTTACTGCATTCTTGCAATCTTTGGAGCAATCGTTTCTACATGAACTGCTAAGCTTGTTAGTGAAAGTCAAGGTTTAATTACGACAAATTCTACTAGAAAATATGTAGTTTACGGCTTCTCGAGAGTCATCGAACTAATTTCTCTGGCTGGTGAGCTTTGGCTTCGGAATCGAGTACTCTCACTTTGAGGGGTCTTAAACAAGGCTCAGGGCTCACCTATTGGTTCAAAAGTAAACTCATGTATCTCATTTATCTTCATCATCATCATCACTATCATCATCACCATCATCATCATCATCATCATCCAAAGCCTGACGTCACCCATTGCTGGGCGAAGGCCTCTCTTCTGTAGTGTCACGCACCTGTGCCAGCCTCATCTAGGTTTTGGCCGCGATGGCAACAATGTCCAAATGTATGGCCCGAAACATTATCACTACTTTCTAAAGCTTTATTTTTAACCTCAGCCTTATCAAGAGAACTAATTTCGACATTCGAAACCAGACTATCGTCGCAAATCCTAGTATGGTTTACCCAAGGGCCACTGCTAAGTACCAACATTTTAAAGATCATTCTCAGATTGGTCAAATACCGCACAATATAAATGATACGATCATCACCTGATATGTCTGGTACCTTGTTAATTGAGCCGTGTTTGCTCATTTAAACGTTAATATTACAACCCAAGGGAACGACCACGAGACGGCTTTCTTTTCAACTTAAGCGGAATTAATGTCGGCGATGTATTTTTAGATCTTCAGAGAAAATCTTTATTTAGGTTTGAGACTGAAAAAATCGTTAAGTGGTGTTTTAATTTTGGTGTTCCGTTTCGTTGTTTAGTGTTCAAGTCGTTTATTGTTTTTTATTATGATCTTCATTTTTTTTTGTTTTGTGGCTCTTCTTTGCCTTGTTTTGATCCTCTCCTTTAACTAATGTTGAATGTTTCCCATATACAAGGAAGAAACGACAATACGGAAATAAATTAAACTACGTATATCTAATGACGTTCCCAGTCTGCATACCAAAATTCAATCAAATATCAGCGACCCACCACGACTATTCAGTTCCTTTGAAAAAAGAAACTTTTTGAAGTGAAAACTTCTTTAGCGGCGCTGTGTACTTTTTTTGGAATGGGTAAAAACTTCTAAATTCGCGTCAGGTCACGTGACCCTGATCGAAAATTCGTAAGACGTAAAACGTCAGACGTAAAACGTAAGACGCGCGTTGTTGAGGACAGCGCCATCTATGTTTTTTACTATATATTGTAGATCAACCGCTGCCATGCCCATGTCCCTACTAATTCTAACAACGATTTGTAAGAATTGGTGCCATTTCTTAAATAATTTCTTTAGCTACGATGATGTTCAATGTTGATGTTGTGTCAGACAGTATTAACATAATAATATAGGAAGTAATAAAACCAGCACCGTGCGATCAAAAGTTAGTATTATTATATACAACCACCAATAACGAGCTACACACCAAACTTAAAAAACTAAAATCACTGGTTCTGCAGTGCGAACTACCAAATAGTCCACGTCTTCCCTGCCCAGTGTGACTTGAAAAAAATGAAGGGGGATCAGTGTCATCTTCTTCTTCTCGCCCTTCAGACTCTGCACTATCATTGCTGGAGTCATCACCCCCTCCACTGTCGTTATCATCCATCAGACATACAGGATAGAGCATCCTTGCGTCTTCTAAGACCATCGCCTGAACATGAGGTGGTATCATCGTCTCCGGGTGAAAGGTACAACTTACTGGTATATTTGAGACACCTGGTAGATACGCTGTACCGTTGAGGTTTATTCGAAGTCGCATTTTTAGCCAGTGGTAGGAGTTTCGGTAGAAAATTATTGAGATAATCACCAGGGAAAGCGGTACCATGTGGGCTGTCATTTCGTTGACAAATTCTTTTTAATGCGTTCATAGATTAATCATTGTAATGCTATAGAGTTATAATACCAAGAAGTTTACATTATAATAAGCTAAGTAGGTACTCTGAGCAAATCATATCGTCAGGGTATTGAATTTCATCCTTAATATTAAACTCTATTTTCCCGAACCAGACTTTTCTTGACAAAATTCTTGAAGTAGCTTAATCAGCTCATAATATTCCTGCTGCTGGCACTCAGACCTCCTCTCGGTGAGAAGAAAAGGGCCGTAATCCACCACGCGGGTCCAGTGCTCGTCAGTACATGTGAACGGTCTTCGAATTTTTGTTTCTGGGACATGCCGGTTTCCTCACGATATTTTTATTTATTTATTTAAACTTCTCGCAAAAAGGTACAAAGTCGGACTTAATGCCTTAGGCATTCTCTACCAGTCAACCAAGGGTGGTGAAGAGATTGGATGGCAGGTGCTTTGATTGAGAGGAACAATGATAAAAAAAATCTATTAAAACTAGGTACACAAATACATAAATAGGTTAGGTTAGGTTAGACACACATACACACACACATACATATTATTTACTATAATATATACTATACAAATTCAAGGGAGAGAGGTGTTGAGATGACTCTACGCTAGGAGATTTTTCTTCACCGTACCTATTTAGAGCAGTGGTGATGAAATAATTTACACAAAGTAAAACGCCTGTCTGGATTCGAACCTACGACTATTTCTTTTTGATTGTAAACATTTTTTAAGTAAAAAAAAAATATTACTTAATTACAAAATTCTGCAAAAAAAACAGTCTGACCCTGTGTCCGTTTCTGTCTCCATCTATAATTATATGAAGCTCAAATATTTAAAATACTTAGACACAAATAGCAAATGCAAGTATTAAATACCAAAAATCTTATTTATGTTGAATAAATCAACAACTGTGGAATCCCAAATTACGCTAACATTCCAGACATGTGTCGCGGTGAATACAAATTGGATGGCGGACAGAAGTAGGGGAACCACACATAGAGGCCAAGTAGAATCAGCTACTGCAGTGAATAAGATAAGAAAAGAAATTAATGTATTCAACAAAACTCAGTGAACGAAGCAAGAAAACCCCTTACCTACTAAGAAATGAATATTACTACGGGAAATTAGAAACTTAGATGCCGATCTGACAAAGAGTACCGATATGCTAAATGTAGCGTAGCTTCATCTGTTTCATGTGAAGCTCGTAGGAAGAACCCAATCTTTGAAAGACAGCTTATCTGATCTTAATGCTACATAATAAAAACTGTGAGTCCATAGCTTTATAGTTACTTGTCCTTTCAAAATAGCCTTCCTTGGCGTGTTTATTTTGATTCAATACTTTTATCAACGGGTCTCTCTCTAGGTAGGTAATCAAATCAAATGCTGAGCGATCGACTGCTGCGCTGTGTGTCGCGGGTTCGATTCCCGCACGGAACAAATATTTGTATTGGCTAAAGGTAATTGTTCCGGGTCTGGCTGTTTGTAAATGTGAATTTAAATGTTTGTAAACGCACCCACGATACAGGAGCAATTCCTAGTGAAGGGCAACGTTTTTTTCTAAAAAAAGAAAAGAAAGAAAAAAATGCATGTCTTAGTCATCTTATTGCTAACATAATAAATAAAAATCCTGTGCTTAGATGGCGGGACCGCGGGATAAATTGACGCTTATAGGCGGCATTGGTCCATATTGCCTCAGGATCGAGATGACTGGAAAAATTAAAGGGATTATGCGTTTGCCCTGCAGTGGAGTCACACGGACAATTTTTGAAGTGAAAACTTATTTAGCGGCGTTGTACACTTTTTTGTAATGGGTAAAAAATGTTAAACTCACGTCAGGACACGTGACCTGATCGAAAATTCGTAAGACGGATGGCCATAGCCGGTACAGGGCATGTTTTGTTTATAAGACGATTCACAAAATACACACGTAATTGTTCAAGTTTTCACTTCTGTCGGCACTCCCGGAGTGCCACTGTTTTTTTATTTTCGGTGCGAAGATTTATTTTTATACTTACTAAATTACTTTTATGCATTAGTATTACCTCCACATTGTACAAGTTTTTGTTTGCTACTTCATCCTACTTAAATATTTTAGGTACTACTGGACTTAAAACAAAGATGGATGTTATTTTAGCACGATGAGCAACATTGATCGAGACATGGTGCAGTTGCAAAGCATGCGACGTTCCTTCTTTTTATTCCTATATTGTGTGTTTTGTCTGAGTTTTCATCGGAAGCTTGCTTCCCTTTTTTGCTATCATCAGATGTGCTCGATCCTGTTTCCTACAAAAGTGAATCGAATGTATTTTCGATACCTATCCCTACTACTGTTTTATTTATGTTTTCATTTGGAACTTCCGCCACTGTTAGGCGAAGTGAGCTGTCAATAGTGTCAATCCCTAGCTTCAGGTGGAATGACAGCTCATTTCACAAGTTTTCGCGGTGAGATTTTTACAGATTATACCGGCTGATACCGGTGTGCTCGGACTGAGTTAAGGTACTCAATATATTTCGTAACCTTCGGCACGTGTCATTTTAAAATCATAAAAATATGATCACCAAAATCGTGTTAATGCACCCATTTGCTTTCATACTATCCGTTGATTCATTTCCAAGAAGCCGTGACTTGCGATGAAGTATCAAAAGATTGTGTTGAAAGATTCTGTCGAACCTGTTTAATACAAGCAAAGAAATATGATTGTTATCGTCAAGATTAATAGGCGATTTGTCTTATAGGATATCTTACATGGTACGGGTATCTTGGAGTTAAGTAATAGCAGAATAATTACTGACTATTTGTTGGTTATCCTATCAATCAGCCTTAGGTCATGTCTACCATCGCAGTTCACTGCTGCTCTCTCCCAAGTACCGCCTTCTGCATACAGCCTTTCTTTGCCTCCTGTTCTACGTCGTCTATCTGACAAACTAGGCAAGTCGATCCCTATAGATTTTGTAATTGATGGAATCAACAAACTGGCCCTGGCCCGTGGTCAAAGACATCAGCATCATTGTTTAAAATTTAGTTTTAATTCTCATCAAGTTTATCACGTATATGCTAAACTGCTAAGATGGAAATAAAAAACAAATCCATAACTTGATTAATAGTAACGAAATGTCATGCAAAGGTTTTTTGCGGAGTTGTATTTTATTTGAGGAAGAATAAAAGTGTCAAACCTTTTTGCAAAGTTGAATTTATTTAATGCGTTTTGGGTATGTTGGGTTCGTTGTAACTGTTTCTCTTTTCATGCATTTCGGTTTTATTTGTACTAAAATCTTCTGTTAGATGTTTTTTGTCTTTATTTATCTGTTTTGTATTATTTTATCTAAATCCATGTTTATCGTTTGTAACAGGTTATTTAATTCTTTTTACTCATCTTTTCCTTCATTCACATTAACTTTTTTTTAGTTTATGACCAGTTACATAGTAGTTTTTTCAAGAATCCATTATTGCCCACAGGAACTAATGTACATGTATGTATATCTTACTTGTGTCACAGACCGTGCTTGTGTATTATCTAAATAAAATATATCGTTTGTGTCAGGTAACTTAGTTAATTCGATTTATTAATATTTTTCTTTATTCGCGTTAACTTCTTTGTGGTTATGATCACATAGTAGTTTTTCCAACAATTCATTATTGCTCACATGAACTAATGTATGTATGTATATCTTTACATCTCGATTTTGCCGACCTAAGGGTAGATGATGCAATGTGGTAAACAAAGGAAGGTCTTTATAGCCTTTTATGACGTCATGGAAGATTGAATAATAAGAGTAATCCATAAGAAAGAGTCTGGCGCCATACATAGCTAATTCTTTAAATTAATTATTTATCTTTTAAAGGCATATCCGCGTTTAGGCGGCCTTCAAAGACCGTTTCTCGTTCAACCATTCAGAGACATATATTATTTCAACGATTTTATAATGGATATAGTAAAACTCGATGCTTGGTATTTGATTATGTAATTTTGCATCGATAAACCGGTCAAGTGCGTATAAACTTTGAACCAATATTCATGGGATTTTGTTGAATGTTAATAACTTATAGATTAACAAATGGCTGTTAAATTTGTGATGAATAGTGATATCAATGTTTATACCTATATGTGCGGCTTTTTTAAAAGTTGGTTTGAAATTGATTGTGCTTAGAAGAGATAATTTTGGGGGTCAGATATTTATGTTGCGTTCTACAAATTTTTTATGTATACTTAACATTTTAAATTCATTAAATATTTCTTTTGTCGACTGGTTTACACATATTTTTTCATTTGACTCGTTTTTATTAATGGGCTTTACTTAACTACTATTATTATTAATATCAATGTTTGTCAATGTTTGTTGTTTGTTTGTACCTTTCTACAATCTGAGACAGTGATAGTTTTTCTTTGAACTTAAGCATCTTTGAAGAGTAGTAGTAATAGCTGTAAGTCATTATTGAAACTGCAAGTTGTTTTCCGGAAATCATCATTACCACTGTTATATGATTTAGAATCCATTATGCGTACATTTATTACCACCTCAACGTATAAGATATCATTATAATTCTTCGAAAGCAATCGCAATGCTTGGTACATAGGTAAGTATAACATTTTCTCAGAAGTCTAAAGAAAAATTTAATATTTAATATTATATCCGGCGCTAGACGAGTCGTTGAATAAATTACAGTTTCTGTCTCATTTGGGACTGTTCCTTGAGTTATGTTCTTTTTTATTTAAATACTAGTCCCTTGGTCCGCACTAGTTTCGTCTGGTGCTAGTTTTTTTGTTATTGTTAGATATCTATCTGTTGATGTTAAATGTTTTTGACAGCTTTATTTGGGATTTGTTCGAAGCACCTTCATTACATGTTAGGATTTTTATTCATGTCTATGTGTGTCTTTAGTTTGTTGATTCTTAGAACTTTGTGGTTCAAGGTACCTGAGTAGTTTCTTGTATTTTTACGAAGGCTCTAATCGTCGTTTTTGTTATTTTAATCATCATTGTGTTTTTATTTCTTTCGAACAAACTCTTCGTTTTTTCTGTTGTTAATTATGTGTTTTTAGCGGTTTTAATTTTAGATTCAAGTTACGGCTGTGGTTTTTAAGACGTCATTGTGTAATGAGCATTTGGTTTTACGCGATAATGATGATGCGATGAAACCTTACTAACGAACGTATTTTTGCCCAAATCATCATGGACGAATAAATGATTGCATGGCGATATTCACGTACGTAATTTCGCCGTCATCATTCTCATGATTGTTCTAGATAAGATGGTAGCGTTGCTAATTAATCTTATCTTTAATGATTACGCAACTTGCTACAAGAATAGACAGCCTCACTGTTAACCTTGATCTTGTAGCGATTGACTTATGTAATTTGTAGCTTCAAGTGTTTTTGTGTTTGTTTCTTTGGTCTAGAGTTCTAGACAAACTGCAGTTTACGTTTAGTGGAATAAGGTTTTCTTTTTGTATTTGTTTGGCTGCTAATTGTCTGATGCCTGGACAAACTTTCCTGTGGAATTAAGATTACCTAGAGAAGTATGAAAGAAGAAGACGTGTTCCGCCGACCCCAAATAAACCGGGATAAGTGAAACAACCAATATAATCATGAATGAATAATGATGTATTTTATAATTTCTTAGTGAATCTCTAAACACTTCCCAAGCTTGTTCTATCATCTGCATGTTGTCTGTCTGTCAGTCAGTGACAGTGTCACAGATCACTTTCATATGAATAGAAGATATTATCTTGTTTTTTCTCTTGGCCTCTTTAGTCAACTGAAGCCGCTCGAACTTTATTGCACGTGTAAATTAGAACTGTTCAAATTCACATTCTCAACATTTTTTATTGCATTTTTTTATTATTTATAGCTTAAAATGGCCGCAGTGTCACCGACTATTATCATTTGTAATTTTTGATATATCCACATTCTACTACATCTTATTTATATGACGAAATTATAGGCTTAAATCATATTAATTCTATTAAGAATTTCATGGAGAAATTATCTGTTTTATCATAGCATTAAGATTTATAACGGCAAGAGGTATTCGGCAGTTATTTAAATAATATTCGGGTTAATTACTAATAAATGTTGATTTTACTAAGTTTTTAAACAGATTTTGTAATTAAAACAAATTATACTGTAGGCAGAAGAAGATTATAATCATGTAGTTATCATGACATAGATTCTTAATATAACCTGTATAAGTTCGAACATGTTGGTTAAAGATATGATCTTTACCAAAGCAGATAAGGTTATTATAAGACAAATACAGTGGATCCAAAGTAGACTTAGTACTAGATTAAAATGTCATATTAGTGTTGATAACTCTTCCGAAATACTATGCAAAAACATTTGCAACTGATTTCATCTTTTAATGATCTTTATCGATTGTAAATATTATATCAAGGATGTATACGAAAGAATTGCGTAGATGAATGAACTGTATGGGTAAACAGTAGTATTTTACATTCAGGCCAGGATCAGCTATCGTTATCAGCGAATCAGTCGAAGAGTAAGTTGGCAGTCACGAGCGATCGGCGAGATTGACTAACTAGCTGCTTTATGTTTACACATGTCCATTGTCTCACGATACAACACACGTAACATTAGCAAGAAATATATTTCATTAGCAATCTGCCGGGAAATTGAAAATTTTATTTGGCCCGAGTAATATACCTTGTGAATTCCAAGCTAAATTGATGTCACATTAGGAATCAGACGACAAATTGAAAATTTCATGTAGGCCAAGTAATATGCCTTGCGAATTCCATGTTAAAATCTTGTTATGATCTTAGACACTCTTCGTCTTTCAAATAGTCGGTATTTTTTATTTCCTGGTGATAATATTTTTACCTTCGTGCTATGTCTTTTTATATCTTTCATAACATCATCTAAGTAAACAAATATTGCACAATAGGAAAAAACGTCAAGAATCTTTCGTCTTGCTACACCAAATTCAAACACTTAAAGATCCCGTGTGTTAGTGGATTACGCGAAATTATGCAAGACCGATTTCAATATTATCGAATAGGTGGGATCTGTGTCGCTTGTGCGATTTGCATGAAAACGTTGACCAATACCAATGATAGTTTCGTTTCTTTACTATGTGTTTACAATGCTTATCTGGTCTCTGAGTGCGTTTGTCTGTAGCCTTTGGTTACTATTTATTTTATTGATTTTGAAGTTTACTTTAGATTTTAGTTCTTTTGTTATCTTTGGGGCTGGGTTGTAAGTTTTTGCTGCGGAACTTTATTTTTTGTATCTCAGAAGTTAGATTTTTAAGGTCAGCAATACAATCTAATGAAATCTCAGGATCTAGGTTAAATGAGGGTTAGAATAATTAAAAAATATAAATGTGAGTTTCACAAAATTGTGTAATTAAAGACACAAATACGTTGTTACAACAAAAATATAAAAGTGATCAAACGTTTTATTATTTCACCTGGACCAACGTCCACTTTCGCCCACTCTTTATTTAATCTTTATCTGCACTAATATTGTGAGTGATCAAAGTAACAGTTAAGTGAAACTATGTGTATGTTAATGTAAGTAGAAAATGACACATTAAAATTTAGTTTTCGACCTTAACAGTTCCTATAAAGACACGATATTTTATCAGTTTTTCTGCTTAATTGCTGATAACATGTTTAACGAGTAGGAAGTAAAAACAGGTTTGCATCACAAGATAATCTGAGAAAAACTAGTGACCTTAATTTTGTGTTCAGTAACGGTCCGTAAAGAACATTTGACTTGAGCATATACCTACTGAGTGCTTATTAACACGAATCACGTCATTATGATCGTTACAATTATTGTCTATCACTATCTGCTTAGCCTTATTCCAACTATGTTGGGGTCTGCTTCCAATCTAACATGATGAATAGCAGTATCTTTCATAGAGCGACTGCCTATCTGACCTACAATTATTGTCCATAATATACATAATTATATTGCTATTAATATCGTCTTGAGTTTGTTTAGAGACTGCTTGAGAATTCAAACTCAAAACTTATGTATCCAGGATAATCAAAAATTTGTGATTTTCATAATATTTACAAAACACAGTTCCATGAAACACTGCATTTTCATTTTGACTGATATTTGACATTGGTACTAAGAAACTGACAAAAAGTAAATACCTCGTTACCAATACTTTTAATATAAGCTAAGAAATATCTGGACAATAACAAATGACTATATAACAAAGACGATCAAAATAACGAAAACGATATTGGTCAGGTCAACATATTTAAGTCATAGAGTAAACCTAACCCAAATGCGCTAATGTGATAAAAATCGAAAGTGGACTTATTTCCCACGATCAGGTGTATGGAACCTAGATATGAGTGTATAAATTGTTCAAATATTGATACGAGATAGTGATTGGATGGCGTTTTATTTTTGTAGTGGATTACTTGTCTTGAGCGTTTTTTCGGCTTTCTTGATTATTTTTGCAGATTCGCTGCATATTGTTGGAGAAAAGATACATATACGTTAACAGTCTTATTTATAAGCGTCTCTTAAATTTTAACAAATTGTTAAGCAACTGATTAGAAAAATTATTATTTACGTAAGCTATTATGCCGCTAAGAGGTCGATTCGAAGAAATTAAATACAGCAGCAGCATTGTAGTCAAAATTAAACACACTGTTGACTACTGGTGTACTGTTTAAAGTTTGCTAAGAGCATGCTAAGGGGTATGATGGCGGATTTTATTTGAATCAGCTGTAATTGGCTTGTGAAATGAAATACAATTCCGTTGGAATAAGTTGAGTTACATTATTCCAAATTCTTCATTACGTTTTCAAAGTTCAACAACCATCTAAAGTGTCAAGAAATCACGAAACTCGAAACCACGGCGACATTATCAACTCAGCTTTCATAAAACCAGAATCATTGGGTTTTTGGCTATGCATTAAAACCTACGCACTATGATGTAAGAGCACTTGACTATGTGTTAACATAATGCAATTTATCATCTATCTCCGATATTATTGGTACGTTTTCTTTAGTAGAAAGTAAAGGCCAATCGTATGTATCATTGGTGTTCATTTGGACTGATTGGTGATAAATATTCGCTGATAAATGAGTAAGATCACCCACGGGTCGATCTTGATATATGTTAAGTTTGTCTGTAAAAATAGTGTGGGTAGCAGCATTGTTTTCTTTTGCTGCGTGTTTAAATATCTCCTACGTGGTTGAAAAAGAAAGTTAATGTCTATTCTGTTAAAAGTTTACGCAAATTCTTAAGTTTAGTTATGATTTGTTTAGTTCTAAAAGAAAGAAAAACCTCTACTACGCGCCGTCGCGTCGTCTAAACTAGGGATGTTACGGAGCTTCGGTTCCGATTCCGAAAAGTCGGAACTTCCGATTAATTTTACACCTCCGATTCCGATTTCGGTTCCGATAATTTTGAATCGGAGTTAGACCGGAGTTCGAAACGCAGCGATACACGTGACTAGAGCGCCTACAAACAAGTTTTCACGTGTCGCCAGGGTAATGTTTATTTATTTTATACACGCTCGCGCTCGAAGTCTCTGTTTATTGTTTTGTTTGTGGATGTTAAAAGAAAGTAGGTAGAAGAAAGATGTTTTAAGGAAAGGCCCCTTAACACATCTTTCTTCTACTTCTACCCCGGTTCCGGCTCCGCTTCCGGTTCCGATTCCGGTTCCGATTCCGGTTCCGATTCCGATAAATCAAATTTAAAACCTCCGATTCCGGTTCCGGTTCCGGTAAAACGACTTCCGTAACATCTCTAGTCTAAACGTTCTATCCTCTCCATTATGTGCGTTTGGATTCTGCTTTGTTCTTTTATGATCAGGCTCCTGATTATTTCGCCTATAGGTCCTGCAAGGTAATTGCGTAACACACTATCAGTAGCAATGGGTTTCATTTTGACAGTTCAAGAACATTCATTGCGTTATTTGCGTTGTTGTGCAGAAACATTTTTCGAATATATGGAGCAATGGGTTAGAAATATGCTTTAAAATTATTAAAATCGAGAGGAATAGTGTGTTACGCAATTAGGGTGCAGGGTTCATTAGTATCATCAAAATCAAATCGCATTGTAAAGCATTTAGATTCCTAAGTGATACTAAATGAGCCGCCAAACTCGAAATTATGAAATATAATTTGATGTCTGATTCGCAAACGTGCAGAAACAGCATGTTTCTTACTCGCGATTATAATCTATCAATTAAGGTTTATAAAATTTATTTTCTTAGCATGCATAATTTGGTACACACCCAGTACAGTCGGCCAAGAAAGTGATGTACCACCCTAAGGTTGAATATCGCTTGCAGATTCATAGGTGATAAAGATTAGTTTCGCTTGCAGATCGATCTGACAACTTCTATTGCTGTCTTTATCTGATTATTGATAACGACTATTACTGTTTGTAACGTGACAGCTGTTCTTAGTTTGAACTTGATGGAACCAATGACGTCGTAAAATCAACGGCGGGGGTCTGTAGATTTTGATGACAAAATTGTATGTATCTACAAATTCAGAATTGTAATCAACAAGTTACATAAAATTGTAAAGGCACAAGGCGAATCCACAAACCTACAATTTCTGTAAACTTGTAATTACAATATCAATAAAAAACAAGCTAAAAATAGATTTATCCTTTTATTAAATTTCTACAATCAATTTTAAAATACTTATAACAAACAAAAACATAGCATATATAGTAATATTTAGAAGATATTGAAAATTTTTAAAAATTAGAAACGGGTGTAATCGCCGTTGGCCTCTATAACCTCTAAAAGACGAGACCTCATTGAACCAACAAGCCGTGAGCAAATATCGGTTCCCCGCATTTCCTCCCAAATATAATTACAGTGACTAATAAGAGCTTGTTTGGTTCTTTCATTTTGATGCGACCATCGTTGGACCATAAGGCCCCAAAGATTTTCTATCGGGTTGAGGTCCGGCGATCTTGAAGGCCACTGAATTACCCTTACGTCAGTGTGTGAACGAAACCAGGCTCTTACGATCCTCGCATTATGAATTGAACAATTATCTTGAACAAAATCAAATTGTGGCACTTCGTTCTCCGGGTAAACATTACGGACTGTCGGTAGCATTGCATTCTGAAGCACGTCGATATAATTTACAGCCGTCGCTCGAGGAGGTAGAGAACACAATTCTCCTACACCATCCGCACTCATCCAGCCCCAAATATTTACGGAAATTCGACCTGATTCTCTATTTGGGATTACATGATCATCTTTATACCGTGTTGAATTATATCGCCAAAGGTGAAGACGTCCATGCTGACTGGATTTAAACGTTTTTTCATCACAAAACACTGTATTAGACCAATCAAAGTCTAAGTGCTCTCTGGCGAAGTTCAGACGAGCAAGTCTGTGAGCATCCGTCAAATATATTTTCTTGGCGTAATGCCTGTGGTGCAACCCCATGTAATGTAGATGATTCCTTATTGTTTGGGCACTCACATCGAACATCTCCGCAAAATGTTTTGTGGGCTTAAAACCATTGATTTCATATTCCCGTCTCATGAATTCTCTATCGTTATTGGAGAGTGCAGGCCGGCGACCACTTCTTTTGTGATCCAACAAACTTCCCTCCTCTCCTTCACGACGAATCCAAAAGCGGACAGAACGCCTCGATATATTCAAATTCCGGGATATCGCACTGATACTGCTTCCCTCATTAAATTGGGCAATTATTTGTGCTCTTTCGGCAATGGTCAAGTTGGCAGGCATTGAGATGATTTTATATGCAGTTGATTGAAAAATAACACGGAAAATATATTGATTTTTTGCATATTTGACAAAATGTTAATTGTCAGTTTTCTTTTTCAAATGGAATTCGGTTGTCTATTTAAATAGTTTTTATTACTTTTGTTTGGAAACATTTCAATGGGGAAGGCAACTCAAAGCTAATCGTAGATGGCGCTGCGATATTATGTCCCATATGTCAGATTACTGTATAACTTGTACAAAACAAACACGTATTTTGTTTTATTTTGTTTTGTTATGTGACATATGACGTATGAATACTAAATACATAGGTTTACGTCATGATAATGTTGTCTCTTTCAGTAATATCTTTTTATAACGAACCTTGTTGTAATTTTCGATGACCGGGAAACTAAATCAAAACTGGTACACCACTTTCTTGGCTGACCGTACACGGTTCTAAAATGTCGTAACCACCAGCTGAATCAATAATGTTGAACACTTGTAACTAATTTCATAAAACTGCACCTAATTTATTATGTTGGCCTCAATAGCGGGTTTTTAATCTAACAGAATCCTTTCTTTTTGTTTCAATAATATCTTTTAATAATCTTCTTGAGGAGGTTAATACTTTGGCAAATTTAACAAGATTATCGTGGTTATGGAAATCCTTAAATATGGCCTCTACGAAGCCTGACCCTTACGACATTTTCGCACGATCTAACAAATTACACTCTTTTATCTTTGTCCAACATTATTTAGATGAATGATCGAAATAAAATCACCTACTTGAAACATTTCAATGCTTATGCTAAAGATGTATGTTTCGTATTAATCTCGCTACTCCGCCTCCCACTATTCAACTTAAGTCTCAACTTAATACCTGACATTTCTCTTTAAACCCAAGTAGTATACTATAATTTAAGTATTTAACTAATCGTCTAGCAATTTGCGTGAACGTTGAGTGCGTGCGGCTTCGCCACGCGTTGTTGGTAAAGACATGACAACGGTTAACTTGAATAATGTTATGTTTAGGTCACGCCACATGTTACCAGCGGTACTTAGGTGAAAGGCTTTAATAAAGAAAATGCAATTAAATGTTACTTTATTTTTTCCACATTCTTATGAATGTGATTTGACAATTTTTATAAATTGAGGATATTGTAAGTCACAGTTACAGGGTATTTGCATTTTCATTTCATTTACTTGTAGTTTCATAATTTAATAGTAGATATCAATCTAATTTTGCCTAACGTCAAATCTATCTATATGCCCTAAATAATTACCACGACGCAAATGTCAAAACGCCCATAATTCGTTTGTAACAATATTTTGTTATATTTAGCGCCACACAGCGCATGCTCACGATTCGTTATGATCACGCGCCGCTGATATACCTTATGATCGATTTTATCGCGCCGATCTGCACCGTAAAACCCATAACTCAAGTAAATGCTCTCATTGTGCAGTGACATTCGATATGATCCGATCTACAGAACTCTGACCCCTTAAAATGCCAAGCGTGGTGGGTCTATGTCCGCCTGAGACAGAAAATAAGTGAAAAATGTTTCACATGCAAGGATCCTTTGAGCAGTCGCTCCGCTGCGGCGACGAGGTGTCACCTAACGGCAACAAAACATTGGCCGCTTTGGCAAAAATCCACAAACACTGTACAGGCAAAGCACATGCAAATGGATGCGCTGACCACAAACATAATCCGTTAACAAAGTCAGACTCAAATACCAGTCTGCAGTCTCGCAAATCCTTCCGCAATGAATGCATTATAGAGTTCAAGGAAGCTGATAAGAATAATCAAAATCCTGTCAAAAATCATGACGGATTGTATAGCAAAAGTTTCAGTAACAGTACTAGCTCTTACGAAGGTCATAGCGATACTGATTCAGAGAACACTTTCAAATCTCGGTCAGATCCAAACAAATTGACAGATCCGTGCGAGCGTTTGTTTGCACAGAACACTAAGGCATCCCTGATGAAAACTGCCCGGATGAGATACGCTGATGACAGCGTGATATCTGCCCTCCAAGACGAAGTAGACGGAGAGAAAGTTAAACAACCTTTCAGTAGAACTCCACTTCGAGGGAGCTACAGGGAAAGGAAATCTGCTGTCGTTACCATCGAAGAAGTGAAATCAGATGGTTCTAATCATGATGAAGAGCTAGCCAACGCTGTGCTTTTTGACGAAAAGAGGAAAACTCCGACTCAAACGAAACCTGGGCTGCAACGAAAAGGCTCTTTAGGTAGCACTGCTAGTAATGGAAAACCAAATGTGAATGGTACCAAACCTCCATGGAGGGGTGCCAGCAAGAAAGGGATACCAACTGAACCATTTGTAAGGACTCCATCATTAAGAGGAAGCATCCGGAAGAAGAATACGAAGAACGATGGAATACTGTGGAAGAAGCTGTATGAGCTCTCACTTTGGCGAAGATATGGTGTGAGCTTTGCTTTGGCTGGAGCTGATGCTGAAAGGGCCTTACTTAGGCCTTGGAGTGAACTATCTACTCAACAAGAGCCACCATTTTTATTGGTAAGTGCTAATGTACTAGTATATTCACAAGTCTGAATAAAGAGGACTATTACATTATGTGTCCACTTTTTTCTAAATCGTATAAAATTAAGTCACCGAACCGCTTTTGTATTTCAATTCGGATAAGGCCATAAGGATTAGAACAATTCTGAATGCAGACACTTTTCTCTGAATTATATAAAACGAAGTCGCCCAGATACGTCTATCTTTGCACTCTTGTAAAGATTTAAAATTACTTGATGAATTTTGACATGACATTCTACATCGTTTCTCTAAAAAAAAAAAATTGAATTTCATTACATTCATATCTAATCGCCTGACCCACAGGCGTGTTAGAGACACACCCTGCGGGGGTGTGTATTTATATTAACAAAACACTCTCATATACCCGACGCCATTTCTCAGTCGTCAATGATGATGTAAACACTCCATATCAGCTAACTTAAGTAGCTCTCTCGAAGCCAGACAGCCGTCAATCATCAGGCCCGGGGCGCCCACTGATCTTTGATAGCTCACTTGTATTTGGCAGGTAGATTGCTGACTTATTGTCGATGATTCGACGGGTCATTACGAAGGGGTCACGATGGTAGTTAGAGATATTATTGGATTTAGTTCTATATTTAAACTTTTACTTCTAGGTTTGAGACATTACCTACCTTAACACCAATTTTAGGCAGGTACTTTAGGATTAGAACGCTGGTAACCGACGCCGATATGCCAGCGCTGGTCGGCGCACGCAGTTTTCATACCTTTTCTTTGACAACCAGCGTCTAAAATTACAAAAACGTGCGTCTAGCTAATTCAATTTTACGTAGGTATAATCCGTTTCCGATCTTCGTTCTTATGTCCATAAGCAAATACGCAAATCCTAAGCCTCAAGGGCTACTCGGATTAATATTCCTATGATCATAAATTTAAAAAGTGTAAATGCGTTTAATCTTATCTCGGTCAAACAAACTGTTTGCTTACAGATGACACACTTAAGCGCAAATGGTCTTCCATAATATTTGCTAGGAATAAAAGATAAACGTGGTTCCTTAGCAGGGAGATAGTATCGCTGTTATCGCTAAAAGTGTTTTTGTTTGTTTGTTGATATTTTTTGCTCTGCACTTTCCTTTTAAAGGAGACATTTTGAATATATTTATATTGCAACATTAAATAATATCATTGCGGCGTGTTACTGAGTCCGCAGAAGTATCATGTCAGCTCAATGCTTGTTGGCGATTTCAGACCAACAAATCCAGTGTTTAGTGAAACATCTTTAATGTACTTGTATTTTGTAGTTCTCTAAACCTAAATCTAGTCGTGTACAATCTTCCACTTTCACAAAGATCAAATCAGCTCGAACCTGAAATAGACATGAAACATCAAAAGTATGGTCAAATCTAATGAGTCAATTACATTTGGCCATATTTCAAGAGTTCACACAATCATTACTGCCATATCGCGCACACTTTCGATTTGATCACGATCAGGTCGACCGGGTCACGGATCGCCACGTAACGGACGGCTTCGTCCGGACCGTGACGAACCGGACGCCGCTGGCGAGAGCCGCTCTATGATTTACTAGCATAGGGGTTGATTGGATTGATTTTGCTGTGTTAGGTTTAAGGATAGATCGTTCTATAATTTCGCGTGTTGAAGTAAGAGAAATTCTGTTGTAATGATTATTTGGTTTGAGTTAGCACTGCAAAAGCTTGTTTGCACAAGTACAACCAGCCTTTATAATGTTTCCACTGCTGGGACTCAGGCCATCTCTCGGTGAGAGGGAGTGGGCCGTAATCCACCACGCGGGCCCAGTGCGAGTTGGTAGATGTCACATGTCTTCGAATTTTTGTTCTAGGACATGCCGGTTTCCTCACGATGTTTTCCCTCACCATTTTGAGATCAGTAGTGATGAAATAATTTGCACTAAGTAAAGCGCCTGTCTGGTTTCGAACCTACTACCTATATCTCGTAAGTCGCTGTGGTTACCACTGGGCCACCACTGCTCATAAAAAAGCCTGTTATAACGTTTAAATGTGCTTTGCTTGTGAGATATGACTGAGGGGCTAAGGGGCTTGGAAGAGGGGCTATTGGCTAAATGATAACAAGCGCACTGGTCGAGCAGGTTAAGGTATGCTTGCCGCGGTTGGTCCGTGGAGAGGTGACCATCTTTACATATCAAGACCTGTCCATGTCGTTATATAATCGATAAAAGTCTGACAACCAGTCTTACCAAGGGGTATCGTTTTACCCAGTAACTGGGTGGTGCAGATCAGATAAGCAGTCGCTTCATGGAAAGTACTGGTATTCAGCTGCATCGGGTGAGACTGGAAGCCGAACCCAACATAGTTGGGAAAAAAGGCTATACAGCTGATGATAGCTTCAATGGCTTGTGAAATTTCCTGTCTTGTAGAACTTTTATACTAATCGGATTATTCGCCGCTTCCTTATTAAATTAGCAAGCGGAGAATGCTCCATAAAATACTTCGCAATGAAAATTGCATTTGAAATGACGATCTTCTCCTAATACAGTTCTTTAACCACGTCCTTGGTTACCTCATTTATCAATACTCTCATCACGTCCACATACAGTGCAAAATTCCAGAGCATTTCTTATTGCCTATCCTCAATCCGACCTTCCTTCAAAGTTTCCACAAAGTCTAGCAGGATACCAGTAAACAAAACACAACAAGGACTTAATGCAAATCGCCAATGCCGCTGATTTGCAACGTAGCTTACATAATAAAACGTAGGGAGACATGAGAATACAAATTAAGCGCAGATCTGTATATCGTGTTGTCAGTAACAAACGGAGCGTGGGTACCGCGTTGCGACATTGTGAGACAATGTAGTAGTCCAGGAGAAGTCCTTGCTTAATTTATGTCATACGAAGTATCAAGCATTCCCTTGATGGTGATGTATCATAAATTGAAGAGTCTGTTGTTCTTACTTCAATAACTTTTCTGAAGGATAAGAAAGAAAATGATGACATTTATCTTAATGTAGAAGCCAATAATTTAGCCTATAATGTTCCCACTGCTGGTACACAGGCCTCCTCTCTGTGAGATGCAATAGGTCAAAATCAACCACACGGGCCCATTGCGGATTGGTGGATGTCATATGTATACGAATTTTTGGTTCTAGGACATACCGGTTTCCTCACGATGTTTTCCTTTACCGTTTTGAGAGCAGTGGTGATGAAATAATTTAAAGTAGAAGCCAATGACTCTTTTTTAATTGGTAAAGCTTTTTATTCTAAGAAATAACTGGAGCCTTGTATATCATTTAACTAATAAATCTTTACATCAGTGTCGATAAAGATCTAAATCCTTCGATTTGATTATTTATTTAGAATACTTTCCTGGTTCTGTTGACTTATTTCATTGCTTTGTTTCTCCATTATTTTCTTTAACAGTATTGCAACCTTCAATCTGTATAACTTCAGTCGTGACTGCATAACAATTAGCAGCATTACCTAGAACTAAAAATACTGTGTCTCCTTCATATTGTCTCATAAAAACCATATTACAATAATCTATAGCACACATGACGCTACCATTGAAGATTATACAAAGATCGTTAGCTAATGCTAAGTCAATGCAAATCAGTTCGGTTTCCTTGTTGGAAAACAAATAGCAATTACGTACGCGCCTCCGTCCGTTATTTTTGTATTTATTTATTCAAGGTCATTGAGTTCATTACGGCTGATATAGTAATATAGATTACAATAATATCTATGAAATTGTTACTTTTTTTTACCCCTGCCTGTGGTGTTTTGCGTAGCACATATAAAATGAAATTTGATCGCAATGTCTTTAATTTTGGCCTATCAGCCACGATCATTGCGCTATTTACGTTGTTGACCATACGAATTTCAAACCTATAAATTAATGGATTAAGAGTTTACATCAAAATCCTTGGATTTGGATTAAAAGTATGTTATGCAATTTGGGTGTTTGTAAAATTTAAGTTCTAGAAGATATTATTTCTACCTTAGATTATATCTACTGGTGATACATTTTTCAATTCTTCCAAAATAAAAACCTTTTGATTAGAGATCCTGGGGATTTGGGGGATGCCTTTGCCCAGCAGTGAAACAGTATAGGCTAACACAAAAAAAAAACACTTTTTGCTCCAATCTTCGTTCCTACTAAACACAGATATGGATAAACTACTAAATCTACTCAACCTATCGTAGTTTACTGCCATATATACACCTCTTCACAGGCCTCTTCCAGGATGCGCCAGAACACCCTGTCCGCCGCCTTCCGCATCCAGTCTGTCCCAGTCATCATTTTAAGCGTTGGTCCATCTAGCTGGGTGCCGTCTGTTACCAATCGATATAAATGAACTACCAATCCTCCGTAATTCCGTAAATATGGCTACTACATTTTTCACCAAATCTCTAATAAAGTCTCAGATATATTTCTTCGCAGTGTAAAAATATATAATTAAGTAAAGTGTTATTTAAAGAATGCTTAGCAATATAAAAACCAGTTATGTTATAACTGTTAGCAAATATTTTTGGCATATCATCTGATTTTTACTACCGAAATGCGAAATTTACACATTCGAATTTGTGTAGCTATGATTACTGTTCAATCCATTCACTATTTCATGTTATCTTTCAAAATATTCATGTGTAAATTCTTCCACTTCTGTACGATATTACTAAATAATAACAGTTCCTGTGAAATTGAATGTTTACTTTAATGGCTATTTTTATTACCTTCGCCTTTTATTAAACCATTTTCGAGTTTTACTCTGTTGATGCCTTTCTCCTATCTCAGCTCCACAAATCTTATCCGATCTCTAGCCAAGCCCATCAATCGCAATAGGTCATAGAAATTGACTGACAATCAAGTATCGATGTAACTCGATAAACGATCTTTATGAATCGATTTGTCAGTACCATTGTGTTGGTCAATATTTACTATATTTGCATTAGACGATTCATCATTGCTGTGTGAAAGGACTTCACGATCGAATGATTGTATATTATCGTTAGGTTTATTGAGTCTTTGACGTTAATATTTTATTTGGCTGCATATTATTGTGTGAATTATTTGTATTGCTTGTGTAAGTTATTGCTGTTAGACTAAGAAAGCAATAAATTAGTTTAGTCAGACATTTAATTGAAAGCCAACAATTAAGTGTAATTGATTTGTGTCTACATTTTAGCGGCTTATTATCAAGCTAGTTTAGTAATGATGCTAATCCTACAGAAGTCAGCACAGAAAGCACTACTTCACTACATAGTATAAAACAAAGTCGCTTTATCTGTCCCTATGTCCCTTTGTCCCTTTGTCCCTTTGTATGCTTAAATCTTTGAAACTACGCAACGGATTTTGATGCGGTTTTTTTTAATAGATAGAGTGATTCAAGAGGAAGGTTTATATGTATAATAATAATAATGTTTCCGTGCGAAGCCGGGGCGGGTCGCTAGTTTATTATAAATCAAATAAATGAAGTGTCCCATTAAAAGTCGCATATGTGCGCCAGGTCTTATGCTAATGCTAGAGCAGCAGCAATATGTATCAGCAAACAATAGCATGTCGCAACGTCTTTAGATTCATTGTTAATCTGCTGAATAATTTGTCTCCTACACTTGGTTGCGAAACGTGGATTGGATGCCTTCAAATGAATTTATTTGCGATAAATCTCTGCGTTAAGAATGATTAGACGGTTGTTTGCGTTCAAACTTAGGAAGCAAATAAGCAAATATACTTCAGCATATATTAATGATCTTGTTTTGGTCGCTTTGACATTAAAAAGAGATTGCCATGAAATATTTGGGAACATTTTATGCTTAGGACAATATTAAATTTTACGGACTTGCTTTCAAGAAATTCGAGTCAGAGAACATCTAAATACAAGTTGTTTAATAGTATTCTTATCTTCATCATCATTTCTCTTTATCGCGTCTTTAATAGTGAATTAATGTAAATTACGACCATTAATATGAAAAAATATCGTCACAACTAGACATTGCCTGCGCATGACCTGACCTGTTGTATGTATATCATTGCAATAGCAGAGGATTTTGAATCTATATTTATAATAATAACAATAAAACTGAAAAACTTGTTTGATCTTTTGTTTGTTTGTTCGTTTAAACGCGCTAATCTCTGGAACTAACAGTCGGATTTGAATAAATATTTTTGCATTTGATAGCCCGATCCTTGTGGAAGGCTATTATAGGCAATTAAACATATGGTCCTTAGGATCCAAGCAAAACGAAAAAAGTCGAACGTTAAACGAAAACGAAGTAATAATGCGGGCAGGCGATGCGATGCGACGGGTAAGGTCAGGGAACAAGAAATTTCACGGGGACGAAGTCGCAAACAAAAGCTAGTTGGACATAATCTCTTTTAAGCAGCGATCGTCATCCTCGTGGTCTTAGCTCAATTTATTTGAGTTATTCGTAATAAGTTTTTTCCTTCCCTACATCTTACTGATGAAAAATGTAATGTAGTTAAATGTGCTCATCTAAAAACATGCCCATTGAAAAATAACGTGAATGAACGTGATAAGGTTGCCCAAAACATAAACTCGCCCAAAGCACCTCTAGAAACAATTGACGTAATATTTAAATAACTTCTTCGCACTGATGTTCCTCAGCAATTAGAAGGGAGTTTGCAAGGGCACGCTAATGTCAAGCATAATTTGTCTCCTACACGAGACGGGCCTATTGTGAAACTCATAGGATATGTAAATTATTGTAATTATGATGCGTGTCCAAAATATTTCGCCGATTGTTTTAGCGTTGTTGAACAGCTGGTTGTTTTGCCCCTGCGTCTATATTTTCTGTAATTTGTAATGGTTTGTATAGCTTTGTATTCATAACTAGTTTGTAAACAAGGGAAACAACAATCTCGGCTATTGTCTTGCAACTTTTCAGTGATGTCTCGTAAATTTTCGATTTTATTCTTAATGTTTTATAAAGCTTTTTTTGAAAGCCATCTGTACTTCTTTTATCATTTCTTACTACGATGTTTTCTGTATCGTCAATTCTGCCATTTTCTTAGTCTTCATAATGATTTAATAACTATTCATCTTAAATTATAGTTCTAAAATGTCCATGATACCATTCCTAAAATGTAAGGCCTCAAACTGCAGACATTTTTGGCGAAAGTGGGATCCTACCTGCGCCTGAGCAGATCTTATCGCATCGGCACTTTTGAAGATGTGAGCTTGTGTACCAAGATGCATGATATGTGATAGAGCTAGATTTCCTTGACTCCATTTTGAAATAAATAACGATAAAATAAACACGCCATTACTACCACATTTCTATGTATTTAACAAGTTTTGTAACTCGTTATTTGTGAGAATGGCGATTGACATTTTTTAAATGCAAGAATTTATTTGAATGTTCGGCTATTTGAATATGAAATTAAGTTGCTACTATGTTTTTTTAATTTTATCGGTTCATAGATCTATTGGATGCAACTAGCTTTGAAGATGTTGATGCCAGTGTTATTTCGTATCAGCGGAAGATAAAATAGGTGTTTCTGGATAAAAGTTGTGTTTCTTAAATGCTAAAATTTCCATGGCGAACTGTGAGGCAGGGCAGCACATGACGCCTTGTCGTAATAAATGCATAATCAGCTTATCATTTTGCCACTGCTGGGACACAGGCCTCGTCTCTAGGAGAGGGAGTGGGCCGTAAACCACCTTGCAGTCCCAGTTCGGGTCACAAGTCTGCGAATTTTGGTTCTAGAACATGTCGGTTTTCTTACGATGTTTTCCTTCACCGATTTTGAGAGCAGTGGTGTTGAAATAATTTACAAAAAGTAAAGCGCCTGTCTGGGTTCGAACCTACGACCAACAACTCGTTAGTCGCGGCCGTTACCTCTGGGCCATCACTGCTCTCGTAATTCATTACTTCAATCTTAGCTCTGCCGGTAATGACGCGTACCAGCTTTTTACTATAGTTTTTATTGACTCTTTATATAATTATGTTTCCTTCTGTTACAGGTAAGCATGCTGGATTTTGGTTTCATCATCTTTCGACAACTTAAATAAGAACCCCCGGAATTAGCTATAGCTGTCACAGGTAAAATTAGCTTACGAATTTATTTATATGCCCAGTTTGGCAATAAAAAATGCTACCATTAGTAAGCAAAACGATTCGTTTTTTTATAGGAAAGGAGCATTAGTGGATTACCGCTGAAGTGGACTATCCCAGAAATATGACCCTCTTTATGTTTGTAAAAGTATTTTGGTCTACGCATAATCATCATCCATCTTTCCCTTATCCCATATGTGCATGAATAAGCGTCTATCTGTGTAAATGCTTACACATGAAAGCAATCAAGCGATTCTATTTTAGTACCAAGTGTTTGTGTGGTGTCTAAATTATACACGTTGGACAAGTTCAAATCAATTACTCACTCAATTTGTCCAAATTAAGATCGTATCTCGATCTCTTGTTCGCTTATAAATTTGCTTGAGTCCAAACTAGGGACCAACACGTTGGTTATTTAAAATAATTAACACTGAAAACTTAAGAACCTGGCGGAGCCAAAAGCTTATTTAACGTAGGACTAGATTTCTGTAACAGCAAATATTTCTGTAAGGTCTGTACGAATGAATCAAGATCGGCCGCCCCTAATTGCGTAACATATCAATATGATTTTAAAGAATATTGGTTATCCATTGCTTCGTATGTTCGAAAAATTCGTCTGCTCAACAACGGAAAGAATGTTTTTGAATTGTCGAAACGAAATCCATTGCTGCTCTTAGGGTGTCACGCAATTACTTTGCATATTGTGTACTCAACCTATTTTGTATCTGGAAAAGTTTCTGAACAACTGCCAATACCAACATCACAAAGTATCGATTCTCAAGAATCCATTAAAGAAATTAATTAATTAACATAGGATCCATTCTTCATTCCATCCGTTTAATCACGTCCATGATCCGTATCACTCCTTTTAGGGAGTGGTCAGGAATCCACAAGATTTCAACGGGACCAGAGATCACTTACTGGCAGGCAACTTCTTACCTACGTTTGATGCACTCACACTTGTAAACCTCCTTCAAACGAACTTTGAAGAAGAAGTTGCAAGTGATCCCCCTTTATTTCCCGTTGAATTTTGAATATGTTAGTGCTTGTTTGTGTGTGTGCGATTGGCTAGAGATACAGGCAGTGTTTTGTTTGTATGTATGGCTATCTGTGACGAGACCCCCTACATGGCTCTCGTCTGTTATAATTGCATGTCAACAGCTATGAGGGCTTGGTTTAGTATTGATGTCTTAAGTGCAACTGGTTGGACAGGATGGCTGTTTGCGGAAGAGTGTGGAATGTGTAGCAGTGGCTGATGTGCAGCTGTTTTTGTTGAGTATCTTTCTTTGATTAAGGATATGATTATCCTGTGGACAGTTTATGATAAAAGCAGTACTAGATAGGGGACTATTGTTTGATTCATCATCCTTTTCTTGATTACCATTACTAATAATATCAATAACTATTCAAGACACTTCGCCATTCATTGTACTATTTTCTGGAAAGTTCATTTCTTTAAAATGTATGTTTCGTAGTGGTAAGAGTGATCTGTTAATTTATGTCCCTGTATCAATATCAGCTATAGTCTTTTTTTTATGAGATACATTTTGTAAATTACTTTTTAACTCCCCCCTCCCACTTGTCATCAATAGTAAGCAAAGCCCTTACCTTCACCTATGCTAACGTAAACATTGGTACCTATAATATTTTAAATTTGTTCAAGAGTTTGTATAACTGCAGCCATTTCTGATCTTAGACCATCTAGAACAGTCTCGAATGCCTTTCAAGTCGTCTCATCTTCCTACATGAATACTAAAGGTCAGAGTATCTATAAAAAAAGACGAATAACCAATCTGAAGCAATAATCGTTCATATTTCACACGATCGCCGCACAAATATGACATTGGCGGCGCTAAGCCGTGCACTCGCCTACACGCTACGATTTCCTTACATAATGACGCATATGTATGGTAGAATATCGATGTAATGTCAGTTTATTATGCCACGTTATGCTGTGATTGATACGAGTATGGAATATTATTTTGGTGTTTTACCGTTTCAAATTCTTCTCACGGGTTGAAACGAGGTTTTTGGACTCATGATCATCATCCATAGCCCGTCTACATCCACTGCTGGACATAGGCCTCTCTTTTCATGTGCCAATCTCCACGTTCCTGTGTCAGCCTCATTCAGGTTCTACTTGCATTGATAAAAATATCGTCCAACCATCTCGCCGCCGGACGACGGACGCTTCGTCTCCCAGTCCTTGGACGTCACTGGGTTTTTGAATTACCTATTAGCATTGTTTGTTGTTAGCGAGCTGTTCATCGGACTTGACAGACATTGAGGCCGGCTCTTTGGTGCACCCCTGTCGTCTTTATTCAAACTTATTTATATTTATTCGTGGAGTCTCTTTTGCACCACCTGATTTGACTTCGAGGAAACTCAAAAGCAGCTATGCTGCCTTTTGAATTATATTATACTAAATGTAGTTTTTTCTAAAGTAGATTATAAACAAGAAAGTTACACTCAGATTTTTAATATCTATATCTCGTAAACTTATTGCTGTTGCTACTTCTTCGAACCAATCTCAAGTCACAACAGCTAACTTAAAAATAGAATAGAATACTCTTTATGTACACCGTACAAATTACAGATATAGAAAGAGTGTAGAAATTCGACATAGTGACGCACAATGGTCCATTTGAAGGACTAATTGCGGAAACCAAACCCATAACATAGAACATAGTGACACAATGGACGGTCTTATCGTAAAAAGAGATCTGTTAAAGACAACCTTTGCAGCTTTGAATTGATTTAAAGGGAGAAGGAGAGATAATACAAACCTTAAAGATTTGATATTATTAGACAGCAGATTTTCAAATCAGACATTGGACACTTGGACAAACTGCTGTCATTGTCAAACCAGCTAAGTACTTAATCTTGTCAAAAAGCGTACAGTTAACTACAACGTTATTGTGTTTAATTAACAAAGTTGAATGACAAGATTTATGTAGAAGGAATTAGTCAATGAATCTGTAACAGTCGCTTGTTATATTAACCATAACAGATTTGGTATTGCAACGTTTACAAGTTACTAAAATGTGCTCAGGCGCATGTCATAGAATAGTGAAACTAGTAGTTCTATCCTGAAAATTCTTCTTTTTAAAAAACATCTTTATGTTTAGGCTTATAGCGACTGAAAAATAGGAAGGTTCCTGATAACTTTGAGCCAGTATGTACTGTATAGTAGGTGCGTTTACAGACAACAATGACTTTAAAAAACCACCCAGAGCAGACACAGTTTTGTGGGCCATACAAATACCTGTTCCATACGGGACTCTAACCTAGGGCACGTACAGTATTTTTTTATCTCACGAAGCGATGCGCGCTTTACCTGTGATAACCAAGTGTACAAACAAGCAGCTGTGAATGTGTGCGTGAAGACGACTTGATTTCGCCAATGTCTCGGACGGTGCCGAGTGCTCCTGCGCTTACACACATTCACAGCGTGTTTATACACTTGGTAACCACAAGTAAAACACGGGTCCGGTGAGAAAAAATACTATACCACAGAAGCCAGTCTTCATTCCTCTCGTTTATTATTCTGAAATTAAAGGTCAAAGGTGTTTAAAATCATATTCTTCCGTCAAATGTTCTCTCTGTTTCCACCTTTTCAATAGAGTTCCTTACATACTAATTTGTTCTATTTACTTGAACTTCTGCCATAACCTACCTAATCAACTTGCGCAGTGTCACCGGCTCGCCGGCCGGTTCACAGTAAGTAACTGTCGCCCACGCGTGTTGCGCAAACGCAATGCGCGACGGATTTGTCGATCAACTGCCACTAAGCGAGCGTTCCCAGAAATTCGTCTATTGTTTTAATGTGTATGTAGATTATTGGGGAGATAGGGGTATGTAGAAAGTGTTTATAAAATATATTTGAAGACATGAATTAAGCCAAGTGAGATTGGAAATGTAGAGAACCTCACACTCAGAGCATTTATTTCAAATAAACCAATCACAGGCACTTTTGAATTGTCAAGGGGCGTCGATCAGTCAGATCAAGTGAAAATATTAGTCGAATTGGACACCTTAGCTTTGAGAGGTCCTTTTTAAAAACTCCCAGACGTTACTGAATATCATTCAAAGTGAACTTGTCTAAAATGGATCGAGGCCGGAAGGTTTTCGACAAGTATTCTCTAAGTTATGTTTAATGGAATTTACATTTCTTCAAGGAAACACCTCTTCGTCATATCCTGTCACTAACCTTAAAACGAATGCTCTTTAATTGGTGCCACTGTTTTCTTTGCCGCCTTTATTTTTACTAAGTTACATTATGGAAAATCATTTTTGAAGTGAAAACTTCTGTAAGTGCCCTTGCGCTCTTTCTGAACAGTGAACGAAACTGAACCGGCACACTCAGACTCAGGGCGGTGACGCTGAATCGGGTATGCTCGGCTCTAGTCGGTCGGTGACGTTGAATCGCATATAATATACTCGGCTCCAGTCGGTCGGTGACGCTAAATCGCGTACAATCGGCTCCAGTCGGTCGGTGACGTTAAATCGCGTACAATCGGCTCCAGTCGGTTGGTATGCTGAATCTCGTATACTCGGCGCTGAATCGCGTATATTCGGGTCCAGTCGATTAATGATGCTGAATCGCGTATACTCGGCGCAGAATCTTGTATACTCGGCTCATATAAATCAATTTCGTGTGGTCATAAGCACACAGGGTGTGTGCTTATGACCACACGAAATTGTCTTTTCGTCTCCCGAATTTCTGCTTTCGATTTAGACCCCAAAGAAATCCCTGACAACCGCTCTTTCAACCACCATATTAGACAGTCCCATCGCGTTGCGCAAACGCATGGATGCGCCGGATTTGTCGATCAGCTGCCACGGTTGCTAGGTTGCTACCAACCGGCGAGCGTTCCAAGAAACGTGTCTATTGTTTGTGTGCGATGTGTTTTTGTTTTATTTATTATTTGAGCACGTGACGTGGAGATGAATGAGTTTATTTTTATCGTTGCTTAGCGACCGCGAAGGGGTATTTGATAGGGTTTTCACTACCGCTTGAATGTTAGATTGGTTGAGGAAGATATTGGTCTACGTCAAAGAAATTGAGTCAGCTTCAAGACATTAATTATTAATCATCGAAAACTAAGGGCAAGGTATAAGGAGGTAGGCATTTATGCTGTACATAATAAAGACTATTCGGTCTATCGATCAAGGTTCAATAAGTAGGAGTAATTTCAAGATGACAGAAGTACTTTGCATTAATAAAACAAAATAAAGTTGACTGCCTCCTTGGTCTAGTAGTCGCAAGTGCTACTGCTGAGCATGAGGTCTTCTGTTCGATTCTTGTGTCAGGCAAAGTGTTATTGGGTTTTCCCATCTGGAATTACTCAGTAGCAGTTCGGAGTTTGGATTCGTGCCCGGCTAATGGCAATAGGCTTGCCCCCTATTACGTAGGCTTAACCCCCCCTCCTAACCCCCTCCTATTAACTGGCGATATGTGGGTGTACTATTAGGGACTCCTCTACCTAATCCTTTAGCGAATACAGGCGTGATGATGATGATACTATGTTACTATTCCTCACGAAATTCAATATCCAAACTGCACATTGGGTATATCATAAAAAAAAACAGTGGCACTCCGGGAGTGCCGACAGAAGTGAAAACTTGAACAATTACGTGTGTATTTTGTGAATCGTCTTATAAACAAAACACGCGCGGTACCTGCTACGGCCATCCCGTCTTACGAATTTTCGATCAGGTCACGTGTCCTGACGCGAGTTTAACATTTTCTACCCATTACAAAAAAGTGTACAAAGCCGCTAAAGAAGTTTTCACTTCAAAATTAACTAACCAATAAATCGATCGATACATCTATCGTAGCCACACTGAACACTTACAATCTTACGCTAAACATTCATTCACTCAATTGCATTCACTTTCCGTTCATTGGACTCGTTCATTAATCAGTCAACTATAAATAAATGTTTCGATAAGACAACTGCTTACTTACGCGCTTCTGTTCCGTTATATTGCTCTGTACTTCTTTCAAGTGTATGATGTATAGTGATTATTGCGTATTTATTGGGCTTTGAAGATTTGGTAGTTATCTCATTGATGGATCAGTTATTTTTGTTGATTCTGCGCTTGAAGACTTCTCGTTCATTCTATGGTCCTCTGTGGTACTTTGTATCCTATAATTATGACTGTCAAAAGATATTCTCGATTTTTAGGGCTCGTTAGTATTTTATTTTTATTTTTGGGGTTCCGTACCTCAAAAGGAAAAAACGGAACCCTTATAGGATCACTTTGTTATCCGTCCGTCCGTCTGTCTGTCTGTCAAGACCCTTTATCTCGGGAATGCGTGGAGGTATCGAGTTGAAATTAGAACCATATACTCAGGTCTACAGTCCCTTGCAGCTGTGAAAATCAAACACCTAAGTTAACGTAAAAAAAGATACGGCCGTTTATGTCGCAAAAAACGTATATTTCGACACTCTCAAGGGAATGAAAATTTATAGGGTACTTTCCTTTGACCTAGAATCATGAAATTTGGCAATAACCAAGATCATGTAGCACATGGAAATTTTAAATTAATAGATAATTTAAAAAAAAATCCCGTGATAAACTATTTACATACCTACAAAGTACAGAACCCTCGGTACGCGAGTCTGACTCGCACTTGTTTTTTATTTAAAATAGCTTAACTTTCACTAATTAGACACAATTACTTTTTCTACTGAACTTAATAAGCTTGTTCAAAAGACGAGGGGATGGCATCTCGCAGGGCAACCTAGAAGGTTGTCGACTGCTTAATCAGCTTTGCCTGTGGGTGTCTCAATACATTAAGGCCTCCAGGCCTCCAACCAGGGCTTAAAAAACTTAAAAACTGCCTACGTGATCAGACGCTAAGGGCGCTCCCCGGGGGAAATGGATCTCAGCTTAGGGCGTCGCTGGGAGGCAGCAAGAGACAGGCTGGATTGGATTAATTTGGGACGAATTTGAAGCTACAGGCTCAGCGGGACGAGCTGGCTCGAGCAAGGGTCGGGCCGTAGTCAAACCAACAAATCTAGTTGTTTTATTTTACCGTTTTGCAACACGAGGAAGGAGGGTGGTGCAGAGATAAACAGTGGTAGGTGCAATTTCTAATAAAACTTATTTCTCTCTCTAAGGGAGAGTGAAAAAGCTATACAATAATCTATGATGTAACCATAGATGTCAAACCCTTTATTCAAATCCTTATAATTAAAACATAAACATACATTCCACATCTATTTAGCTATTCAACCTGCACATCAAATGTCCGCATTTGCCTGCATCGTACTTACCATATTATTTCCGACCCGACCTATATGTAATGCACTTTATGCTATGGATAAAGTTCCTAAAATGGCCGCCACGATGTGTGTGGAATGTTGAGCACGCTTCCTGTCTTCCTAATATGTATTCTGACCGCGTAGGCAGAAGAGGGATTAAAATAATAGTGACGGTTGTGACGCCTCTGGTTTTTTTTTGTTTGTCTGTGGTCGGGTGACGGTTATTTTGGCGGCAAAAAGTTATGAGTGTCTATTGTGTGTCGGTTATCTGTTAATCAATCGTGATGATGATTGTTTATTTCATACCCTTTACTGGTCTAGGCATAGTAGGTCTCATCTTCACCTAGTTTTAAAATTTTAGTTTTTTAGAAATGGATTTTTGTCGAGGTTGTCGAATCTATACCCTCCCGAAATTAGTGCATCTGCAATGTGAATCATTCTTCCCTTGTTCCTCCTTGCAGGGGGTTTGCATTTCCGCGTTTTCGGTGTCTAAACTTGCAACCAACCCCAAACCCACGTATTACATATTTCTGATTACAGCATGGATTAAATAAGCAACCCTAAATTCTTATAAAATTCAAATCTAAATGCACTAAGCAATAGGATCGTAGCATTATGCTGAGCGATGGCTGTTTTGCGTGGATGTGACGCATATTTTCACCCAACTTGTTCTTTTTTGTGTTTGTGTTCTTTCTCATGTTTACCGAAACACTTCTGTCTTCAATATACTTAATTATGTACATATGTAGTTTTATACAAGATACAGTAACATTACCTACAAAAGGCAGTCGCCAAATAAACTCACTCACTTAAATTGCTCGGAAAAAGCTGCGAAACAAACTCCTTAGCAATAACATATTGCACCTATTTAATAAAGCGCTAGTTTCTAAAATAAACTATGATAACATTTGACGTAACTAATGAGTCAGCCGGTGCCTTTTCTGTCGCGTCGGGTTTCCATTTTGATGCACTGAGCGTTTCTAAACCCTCGTACTGGTAACGCACAGGGCTGTTAAGCTGCTGCAGTCAACTGCGTTTGTGTAGGCGATGACCACAGCTTTGTAGCCTGTGCTATTGCTCTTGTTCCACTAACATGTTTTATATCGTTCAAAGACGTTCACTTGTAAATTGTACTGAACCAGGATTAACTTTATAAATCAATCTAAATATTACTGTTGCTAAGATAATGTTGGAAACATTAGTGGCCGTAGTATAATATTTAGATCCGCTAATAGCTTCGCGCATTCGGTTAAAAAGGGCCCTCAGCAAATTTTGATGCAGAGCCCGTTCAGGACGAGGGTATGTTAATGCCAAGATATGTTTTTTTCAATGGCATGGCTTTTCCATCAATACGTTATTTTAGACATACCTTACTCTTTTACATTACGATCACAAATACTTGAAGTTTGAGATATTTGTCTGGAAGTCCCAAACTACTAACTTTTTAGACCTTTGTATACTGCTTATGCGTATAATGTTACATTCAAATTGGTTCATTAATTTCGAAAAATAAGGGCTTGAAAGTTTGTATGAAATGCCGTACGGCGTAAACGCTCTTAAGTGCGTTTAGTTTGAAATTAAGCTTTAGCAACTGTACTACTTTTACTTTACTGGCGTGGCACATAACACTATAATGATGTAGACAATTATTGTCCCGCTGCACGCTGCCGCGCTGCAGCAAAACTGGCTAGTGCGTTACCCACCATAGTGCAGCGACGATCTTGTGTTGAAGAGAAATTCTATAATTATTCTGTTTATGGCATGCTCTTACTGCGTTTATGGACTACGACGATTGATTGACTTCATTCAGTAAATGATCTCTGACTTGTTTACGTTGTCTTTCGTTGTTAGAGTATCTTTAAAGCTTTGTCGTGATGTTCCAAACTGCATCGTCTGCAATAATACACATTTTTGCTGTCGTTAATTTCTATGTTAGATAATAATACCAGCCTATTGTTGTCCCACGGCTGGGCAAAAGCCTCTTGTCATACAGAGAAGGCACGAGCATCACGCTTGCTCAAGGCGGGTTGGCGATTTCAGGCGAAGCGAAGATGAACTCGGGAAGATGTTACATAAATTTTTAGTTCGTGGTTAAAATTGTATCCCTCACCAAAAGATCTTGACAGTATTAATGTTATTGATGTTTGTCCGATAATTAATAAAATCGGATCTTTCTCGTAAGAAGGATTTAAGCCTAACGACATTTTTTCTTCTCCTACCTACTTTTAAGAAAAGTCCTTAAACATTTTTATCCTTTCGAATACATCTTTAATGTATGTATTGCTAAGAAAAATTGTGTGCAATATTCTACCATTACGAAGGATCACGTATTTTCTAAGTTATTGCGTTGTTTTCACAAATCGCTTGATTTATTATCTTGTTCTAAATCGGATTTGGGAATTTTACGTTTGTTTATTCGTCCTATATTAACTAATATCTCATCGATATAAAACTATTACGTTGAATTTTGGAAGTATGATGTGAGTATGTTTTACTATTAACGTTGAGACACCAAAGACTTGGCAAAACGCATCTTCTATTAAATGTACAGACGCCAGCACATCGAGCTACTACAATATGTCAAATTTCTTTAAACGATTTTCAACTTTATCGCTAAAGTATAAGGTTCAAAGTTGATTGGGACAATTTGCCAGTTCGGGTAGCTTGATGTACTGGCGTCTGTACATACGATCGAAAGCAAAAGCTCAGTAGCTTTTATCAATCAACAAAATTTCGTTGCCAGAAAACAAGATTGCAGCTTGTACATACTAGGCTTCACCCAATACAACTGTAACACTTGTGAGTACTATCGTATCGTATTGTTGTGTATGTTTCGTTATTAATATTTTTATTTTAAGTATTCGTCATAGTGTCACTTTTATTTCGATATGTGTTTACATTTTTGTTTTTTATCGGCACCTTGTTTTTAAATTATAATCATGTGGGCAATTTGGTTATTATCTAATATTGTACTTTTGTGTGTTGTCTTCTTGTGTGCGCCAAATAAATGGTTTATCTATCTATCTATTGTACAGGCGGCCATAGTTTATACAATTACTACTCAAAACGTAACGCGGACTATCGACAAGCACACCATCTCTAATCCGATGTAGATGTCGATCAAAACAGGCGCCATTTTGGGCACGGTGTGTCATGGGGACGTTGGTAAACGTGATGGAATCTCAAAGCTGAGGCATGTTTAGTGGGTTTTAAATAGTAACGCTATAGAGAATTCTTTTGGTTTTGTTACTTACCGGATGAAGAGATTTTAATAGCGATAAAAGTATTCTGAAGATTGTGTTAGAAAGAAATAAACCGCCCCTAAAACGACCCACTGACCCGAAAATCATATAAAATATCGGTATTCGTTGTATTATTATCACACTAATATTATAAAGGCTCCTGCAAACAGGTGCGACGCGCGACGCGAATCGCGCGCGACACAAAGGCAACGGTCGTTGCGCGACTTGCGGTGCCTTTTTGTCGCGTGTCGTGTCACGCCTGTTTGTAGGAGCCTTAAAGGCGAAAGTTGTGGGTGTGTGTGTGTGTGTGTTTATATGTTTGTTACTTCCTCATGCTCAAACGGCTGGACCAATTTTGATAAAATTTGGTATGGAGGTAGCTGTCACCCGCCGCCGCTGTCCGCCGCCCTGGGGCGGGCGGCGGGGTCTGTCAGACTCTTACTGACTAAAAACCACCCCGGTGTTCCATCTCACACCTACGCCGGGGGTCGCGGGAACGTACGATCCTTCCGCAACCCCCGGCTAGTGCCGGCCCGCCGCAGCGGGCCCCGTCTGGTCAGGGGGGGGAGTGAGGTGTTTGACTCCCCCCGTGACGTCTAAGAGGGGCGCGCGTGGAACACATCGCGCCGCCACCTCGGGTCCTGATGTGTGGGGGGCGACGGACGTCCCCGAGTCCGTCGCCCCTGGACCCGTTTAGGGGGGCCGGAAGAGGGCGTTGTCCGCCCTCCGCCGACGCCCGGTGCGCCTGCTGCGGGCAGGGTGAGTGGACGAGATCTCCCTCAACCTTTCCGCAGCCTCCTTCTGCTGTAGCTGTCACCCTGGATTAACATATAGGCTACTTTTTATCCCGATATTCCCACGGAATTTAAACTTATGCGGGTGAAACCGCGGGGCGCAGCTAGTTAAAAATAAAACTATAAATAAAGTATATCAAGAAAAATATCCCCTATAAGACGACCCACTGATCGATTTTCGTTTAATCACTCAAGAGCTCTTAGCTTCAGAACGAAAGTGATAATATATATGTTTTTATCACACCTGCTCTGAAAATACATACTAATTATACCAATTAGAGGGAAGAAACGCCTTTATCCCGCCCTTCAAATCCTTTCATCCCAAGGTATGGAAGTTTGTATGAAAATCCTTCCGACCCAAGGGTGGGAAATATGTATGAAATTCCATTACATACCCGGTTTTTCTTTTTTTTAATTTGTCAGCAGTCATACTGCCAAGAGACTTTAACTGTCTACTAATTAAATTTCAAGTAAATTGTTACTGGCCACATACAGTTTTTTTTTTTTACCAGTTACCAACCTCCTTGGTGCATACAGAAAATTAAAAACGAAATTATTATATAGCTGCACTTTTAGAGTTTTTGGCGGGATTTCTTCGAGTGAAGTCTAGTTGGCTGTTTTAATTATTCGCAAATTGATTCCTAGTGGATATTGTGATGTAAAATTGGTGTAGTTTTGTATCTCAAGTGTCTGCGCAACTGGACAATATGTGGAATCATTGAAACAGACGCGATCCCGGTAAAATGGAGCTGAGAATTTTTTTGTAGTTTTGGCTACCTCAGCGAAGTTTACAGGGAAACTTGATTCGATACATTTGCTGCCAAATACTCCTAATACATTAGAATGTGTACACGCATATTCTAATGTCATGTTAGACTAAAAAAAAAATAGTAACTGATGACTAGGCAGCATGGTCTCAGACCTTAGCCTTTAAAAAAAAAAAAACACTGGCACTCCGGTAGTGCCGACAGAAGTGAAAACTTGAACAATTACGAGTGTATTTTGTGAATCGTCTTATAAACAAAACACGCGTGTTAAGGTGTGTTCCTTATTTTATAGGGTTTTTTGCAAATCAGGTATGATGACCAAAGTGACTGGTTTATTCTTCTCGTGAAAGGAATTTATTCAGATTTACAAATAAGCACACAGTTAATATCCGTGGTTCAGCGCCATCTCGTCGTTGTTGGATGAACTACGTAGTTAGTACGCGAGGCCCTCGTAGTTCTTCCCGATGTGCATAGATGGCGCTGTCCTCAACAACGCGCGTCTTAAGTTTTACGTCTGACGTTAGTACGCGAGGCCCTCGTAGTTCTTCCCGATGTGCATAGATGGCGCTGTCCTCAACAACGCGCGTCTTACGTTTTACGTCTGACGTTTTACGTCTTACGAATTTTCGATCAGGGTCACGTGACCTGACGCGAATTTAGAAGTTTTTACCCATTCCAAAAAAAGTACACAGCGCCGCTAAAGAAGTTTTCACTTCAAAAAAAGCTGCACTTTTAATAATTGTACTTTTAACTAAATATAAACATTTCTATGCATTTATGTCCATAATTTTCCTCGTAGGTGTAATAAAAAGCACTATACATCCCTCAGGATAAAGTACAGTTCCATACCTCAAATGGTTTGCGCCCCTCGCAAGCTCGTGGCGCAAATGCCATAATCTCGGTATGGAACTGTCACTTTCTTCCCTCTGAAGTAATGTACTAATATGTATAGGCAAATAAATGGGAGTCACCAGTCGGATTTGAAAAAATCTTATTTTATTTGATAGCTTAATTCTTGATGACGGTTATAGGTAATTTAACATAACGCTACGTCCCCTAGGAGCCGAGCAAACACAAGAAAAGTCAGAAAGAACGCTAAACGAAAACGAAGTAATAGCGCATGCGATGCGACGCGCGACGGGGTCGAGGGAACAAGAAATTTCACTCGGACGAAGTCACGAGCAGAAGCTAGTTTTCTAATACCCAGAAAGTTAAATATACAGACGCCAGCACATCAAGTTACCACAATTTGTCAAATTTCTTTAATAGATTTTCAACTTTATCGCTAGAGCATAAGGTTCAATGTTGATTGGGAAATGTGACAGTTTCGGGTACCTTGATTTGCTGGCGTCTGTACAATGCTATTTTATCATTCAATAAATACTTTATGTTAATAATGCACTAACCATGCACTAGAATCCAATAATTGCAAAGGACACACATAATAACATAATAATGTAAACGTTTCTATAAATTCACCTTTAAATAGGGGAATTAAAAGCCATCGGCCGACGACTGACTAAGATTTATAGCTGGCTACTGCAAGTTAACAGTCTGTAAACGATTTTCTAATGGGGATAAAATTGTTAAATTGGACAGACGCCAGCACATCAAGCTACTACAATCTGTCAAATTTCTTTAATAGATTTTCAACTTTATCGCTAAAGTATAAGGTTCAAAGTTGATTGGGAAAATTTGACAGTTTCGGGTAGGTTGATGTGCTGCAGGCGTCTGTACAACTGTTCGCTAGGTAGATGGAAACGCAGATAGGTTAGCTAGGCTAGCTTCATATTTTCTGACTGACAGACTTTTTGACAATTCAAAAGTGCCTGTAAATGGTTTAATGGAAATAAATGCTTTGAGTTTGAGTTTGGTTGATGTGCGTAATTTTCTTTTTTAACAGCGTATTGCGTTGGTGTTTAATATTATTAATTAGCAATCGACAACCGCCGGGCGATTCTTGTAATTTTTAAAAACGTCATAGTCTGATCTGTCTCAATCTGTCAAAAATATCTCTAATTTCCCTACATTTTTGACATGTTTTTGACATTAATTGTCGTTGAGATGAGATTGCAACTAGATTTTGATCGTTTTTAATTACGGGAATTTGCCTTCGGATGGGAAGTAGATAGCTATTCAGTTAATTAAGGTAGATGTTGAATCATACCTGATATCTTGAAAAAGCCTTTGTCGTAAGCTACGGTTTCCTAGAAGAGCGGTTCCGTCATATTATAACAGATGTCATGAAAATCTGTTATTTTCACCAGTATTTGACATTAAGGGGGAAGCGCTAAGGTAGCCCGCGAAATTCAAATTTTCTTACGTTTTTTGCAATTTGCTGGTCAGTATTAAGTTGTACGTTGATTAATATATGAATCGCGGCCGTAACTAACATGTATTTACAGAATTATAATCATTAAAGTCATCAACACAACTCTCTAAGACCACGTAAGTCCGAAGAATGATAATTTCATGAAACAGTAAGGGCGATTGTGCACTAAGGAATTTTACTGTCCGAACATCCGATTTTTCACGGTCCGAAATGGCATGAAAAAAACGGATGATTGGCTTGTGCACTTGTCCGTCTTTACTCGGATGATACGACTCAGTTTAGGGTAGCTCTGTCTTTGAAACTACCCGCCACGCACGCGAAATTACTCTGAACGATGAGTTTCTTGGAACGTCGGCAGTTGCTTGCTTTATTGCTCTACGTGCGAAGGCGTAGAAGACAAAAATAATTCTGGGTTCATCCCCTTATAAGTGAAAGGTACCTGATAGGGTCATTTTACGTAAACCACAATAAATTGAGACAGCGAAAAGCACACAGACACACACCCTCCTTCCCCGCGCCCGCCCCGCCCGCTCATGAAAACGGACGTAGTGCACAAGCATAAACACGTTTTTCATTGCTGTCATTTCGGACCGGAAAAAACCGTTCCGGAATGGGGAAAAGTAAAATGTCGGACGGTAAAATTACGTATAGTGCACAAACTAGAATATACATTATATGGCGTGCCATATCGGACCGTAAAAAATCGGACTGCCGGACAGTAAAATTCCTTGTAGTGCACAATCGCCCTTATTCTTTGGACTTACGTGGTCTTAGAGAGTTGTGTTGATGACTTTAATGATTATAATTCTGTAAATACATGTTAGTTACGGCCGCGATTCATATATTAATCAACGTACAACTTAATACTGACCAGCAAATTGCAAAAAACCTAAAAAAAATTGAATTTCGCGGGTTACCCTGGCGCTTTCGCCTTAAGCCGACAAGAAACGCTTTGTATTTGGATTGGACAGCCGTTATTGTCGAAACCAAAGCTTTAGGGTCGATTTAACATCTGTCTTTAACGGGATATAAGGTTTGATGTAATTAAAGGCTTTTGTGCTGCTTCTTCTGTATTCATGTCAATCATAAATGTGCAATTATGGTTTATGATGATGTTCAAAACAACAATGTTCTATTTAACAAGACTAAAGATGCATTTCCTAATGATGACAGTGTCTATCAAACTATCACAACAATTACTCCCTCTCTTCACAATAATGTTATCTCTATTTTCACACATAATCCACGAAATTGATACGCCATCAACAAATACTTCATATCTATCACATGGCCATGTTAATTCACCATTTGTTCTCGAATCACGACTGTGGCCAGTATTGCCATGTGTGAACATTGGCACTTTTGTAACATCGACATTTCTTTCATTGTTACATCATGGATGTCGTGGTATGTGATAAGTTGTGTCTTTATTGTGTTCAAGGTCATAAAGTCTGTTGGAAAAAGGTATGAAATATTTAATACTTAGGCTGCCTTTTCACCAGAGATGAGCGAGGATGCGTAGCGAGGGATGTGTGTAAAACTAACCAATACCAACGCTAACTGAGTTCAAGCTATAAAAATGAAGCGATGTTATTGGTTGGTTTCACACACATCCCTCGCTACGAATCCTCGCTCATCTCTGGTGGAAAGGCAGCTTTACAATGGAGTACCTGTTTCACTCGTGTTATTTTAATTCATTGATTCTTTACTGAGTTGGTTTTCATTAGTGTCCTAAATGTTTGCTTCCAATTCGTACTTCTCTATGTTTTCTCTCAACAATAATTGAAACTGTCCGCGACTTCGTTCGCGTGGATGTCGGTATCAATAATATTATGTAGTTTAAAAAAGATGCAGGTAACTCCTCAAGGTCACTCCTCCACTGAAAATGAAAAATCTTTTTTTCTCTTTTAGTTTAATTTTATTAACCCACCTCCTTATAACATCAGCTATCTGCCAGTAAAGTCCTATCAAAATCGGTCCAGCCATTTCGGAGATTATCCGGAACAAACAGACAGACAGAAAAAATGTTTATGTTATTTTGACATTACAAAGCGACACTTCAATTTTATTTATTTGTATAGATATCTGATTCCTCGCGCCCTTGAACTTTATCTACCACACTCCACATACATGCCAACTTTCCTCCACGTCCTACATCACTCACACTTAACATTAACCTTAGTATGTTAATCATCGTCATAATTATCAGCCTTACCCTCGCCCGTTCCAATATTATTATATGTAGTAGCATGAACAGATCGATAACTATCGGTTTCCTGTGCTGCAGTGAGATCACTTAGATCATTACTGTCGCCGCCATTACGAGTAATAGCACCCTGACAAACTTGAAGACTTTCTCGACAGTGTGGTGAGGTGTGGTTTAAAAGAGCTTCATTTATTGTATCATTCATGCCTATAGAAAACTAGAAACCTCAGTAATTGACCACGCAGTCAATTACTGTGACTACTTATTTTCTATTGACAATGTACATTCTTATAATGGTGATGTCTTGAGTTGTACTTTGAATATATGCAATGAATTTTTAACCCCCGATGGAAACAGATGGTTTTTATATGTTTGTCTGTCTGCGCCATCGTAGCTCCCAAACGGCTGAACCAATTTTGATATTTTATTTTCACGTTTGTAAATTTCTCTGTACTTACAATGCATCGGGATTCTATTCTTTAATGTTGTGCATGTAAGCTTGAATAAATAAATAGCTCTTTGATTAGCGAGATAGTAAAGACGTTTCTTCTTGTTCAATTTATCGGTCTGCTTTGTTCGTTTCTAAAAACCTTATTAATATTTACGGTTCTGGTTACCGTCGTTTGTTAAATATACAACAATGCTGCAAGCACGATTTAGGGCTGATTTTTCAATCATCTGACAATTTTGTTCGTGGAATAATTTTGAAATTTTGACAATTCTTTCATACAAAAACTGCCAAACGTCAATTTTATTCCTCGAATAAAAGTTATCTGGCGTTGGAAAAATTGGGCCATAGTGTACTTAAATATATTTTTGTCTTAAATTATTATTAGTCGTGTCACTGACAACGAGAAGCCCATAAAAGGACACAAAGCCCCGTAATTTGAAATTTGCAATACAATTTTATGAGGTACAATAAAATGTAAATATGTTAGTATTTATTTATTAATTCTAATGTCCTAGATTAATTAATAGTAAATGGCCGTTGCTAACAATAATAAAATGAAAGTTCCCGAAATTAGCGCGTTCAAACAAACAATCAAACTTTTCAGCTTTTTTATTAGTATACCTACCTTTTTGCAAAGCAGCCTCCTACAGAGAAATTCAAAGGTGTTCAAATTCTCCTTCAACCATCGGTAAACACCTTTCCAGCATTAGATCGAATTCCTATTGTCTAATATATTATATAATATTTCTATTGTTTATACTTGTATAAATCGATTTGGACTGCAAACATTTTACTAGATTACTTGGAATTCCTGAAATGTGTGCTTTAGCCCAGAATCCGGTTGTTTAGCGTGACTGGTGTTAACATTAGTTGGTACTGCCAGCCTTTTGTCTTAGACTGTTACTAAATTAGACAGCTGGTTTAACTTACTTTGCGTATTTGAAATTCCGTCTGTAAAATATTGGATTGGATGGTGAACGGTAGCGGGAATAAGTCGGTCTTGGATTTTAGTTAGGCATTTGATAGCCTAATACTCGTACACTACAGTCTAATACAAAATAGTTGCTACTGGTTTTAATGTCTTGCTCTCCTGCCTTGTCTTGGAAATGCCTCATTGGTAGCTTGATGGATCCATTTTAATCTATGTATGTTTAAGATTTTAGTAAATTTTACTTTTTTGTTGCTTGTTAACTTTTACTGGCATCTTCTCAAATCTCAAATCGTTTATTGCAATCCATAATGTACCTAATGACAGGTGGTAAATAAAAAAAAAACACTAGAAACAATTATGGACCCTGTCGGGCACGGAATCATGAGTGCATGATGTTTTATAAGATTTGTAATCGAAACTAACCAATATGGCTTGGATCTCTTCCACTATTACCATTAGCAGTTTGGAATCTATAAAATGACTAGTTTTACCAATGTGGAAAATGTCAAACGGTTTGGTAACATCGTTTGAGTTTCATCCACTCTATGCTGGATATGTGTGTTTGATTAACTTTTTACTAATGTGTCGATACTCACTATCTAAATCTGTTTGATTTTGTTTTTGGAATATATACATACATATGAGTACATACAAATAAATAAAACTGAAGCGTCTGTTTGTAATGTTCGTCTAGTCGTGTGTCCATCAAGCATAATATATACTTTCTTAATTATATCGATATCAGGATGTTGTCATTGACACATAAATGTTCTCATTGTTTTAAAGTTTTATTTTTATTGGGAATGGTCCTGCTCTTGACCTTGATTACGCCTGATGGAAAGCGACAATGGTCCATCGGAGCCACGACTCTGAACTATATCAGTGGCATCCATAGAAATATGGTATCCATTTCGTGCAGAAATTTAAATAGTCGCATAAACTGACTTCCCATTGTTGAACATGGCAAAAACACCCTCAGATAAGGAGTTAACATCTTCTATTTTTATCACTATCTCGTAAATATAAGTTTGGAAGCACTTGTGGCATCCACATATGTAATTGTATTGGAACTCTGCCCATTTCGTGAGTCTCTTCAGGTTAAATAACTGTACTTTTTCCCCCTTATCGTAACAACTCTTCAATTTTGGAAGCAGTCCAAACAAGGTTTTAATATTATTTTTATTCTTTGGTATATTTCTTCCATATTATGTTTAACAAGTTTATTTAATTTACTGAAAGCTAGGATAAGCATCATGGTAGACACCATCCAAGGTAATACTTAGTTGTTATGGTTTATTTCTGTTTCAAAAAGGTAAGCAGTGAGTACTGACCACCATGTGATTTGATCTTTACCCAATCCGTTTTCTTCTTGCACTAGCTTATGCCCACGACTTCGTCCGCGTTAATTCTTGTTCCGCTCCACCCTGTCGCATCGCATCGCCCGCCCGCACTGTTACTTCCTTCTCGCTTAGTGTTCTCTCCGACTTTATTTCTCTTTGCTCAGCTCCTAAGCGATCTAGCGTAATGTTTAATAGCCTGTATAAAGCCTTCCTAAAGAATTGGGCTATCAAATGCAAAAATAATTTCTCAAATTCGTCTGGCAGTTCCAGAGATTAGCGCGTTCAAACAAACGGACAAACAAACTCTTAAGCTTTATTATTAGAATATTCGTGCATCGATTTGCTGATTGCAAGTAGGAGAAGCAACTTACGTTATTCCTTTCTAGCTTTTCGCCTACTTTGCGCTTTGGTTAAATCTAACCTGTGGTTTTCCAAACTTAAGAAAATTCAATCAACCTATTCTTCAATAAACATATACACAGACGCCAGCACATCAAGCTACCCGAAACTGTCAAATTTTCCCAATCAACTATGAACCTTATGTTTTAGGGATAAAGTTGAAAATCTATTAAAGAAATTTGACAGATTGTAGTAGGTTGATGTGCTGGCGTCTGTACATACAAAAACTAACGCCTTCCCATGGGGGTAGCCAGAAACTACAGAACACCACCTGCTACGATCCTCACATACACCTTTTGCCTCGTTTACGTTCATACATTTTGTCATATACGCAAGCTCGTTGCGAGTACTATACGCACCTGACTTTTCTGAAGAACATCACCGATAAGGTATTTAATATTTCTTCCTAAGGCAACAAACAAGTTCCCGACCGTTAGACACCAATAAAGCGATTACGTCAGTAGTTGTTTATTATCAAAAATATGTATATATATAAAACGACGTCTTTATATGGCGACTCACGAGTTGCAGTCATTAGGGCTTCGAGTCAGGGCCGCACAACAATAGCCGTTGATTTTAACGCAAACCATGCATTTGTCTCTACTTTGGTGCTCATTAGGAGATGTAATCAGTGTTTCGTGAGTTTCACGTGGGTGTGGGTAGTAAAATTATGGAGTGCAAAATATGCCTCACGCCCCGACTCCAATCTTCTCTTTGGATGGTGCCCGTTCAAGTATTGTATCCTTGCTTGATTATTTATGGAAATTCTTTGGTATATTTTTGTTTTTTTCTAGCATTCCCTTTTTGTTAAGAGATCAACGTAATTTTTAAAAAGATGAATTTATTCATGTTTTGCAAGAGCAAAGTCCTATTCCTAAATTATTTGACATGTAACGGTCTTACCATTTATGAATGTGTGTTTTTAATATTTGTTTGTTTGCTGATCATGTGTTTGTCATTCAACAGTTTCTTTGCCTTTAGTTTTACCATTACTGTTATCTAGGCATGGGTAATATCGCTTTTACACTATATCAAATCGTATCTATGTTTCGGTTTAGAATATCGGATATAGTATCTATATATTTCAATATCTATATATTGGCTGAATCAGTGTGGAACTCGGAATCGAAATTGGTACTGTGATATTTAGGTTTCGGTTTTGTTCGATTCATGTACATCATTGTATTTTATTTGTAACTGTATATTCGAAATCAGTGAATGTATTGTTGATAATATGGCACTCTGAAATGAAACTAGTACAGCCGTTTCGGTTTTCTAGATTTATATTTTTGATGTGAAACATCTATAGCCGCACGTAAAACAAATTTCTGGCGTGGCGACGCATGCCGTGGCGACGCGTCGCCACGCTATATGATGGTGTATAATTATATACAGTCACAGTCTTGTGTAGGTACTGTGTGGCGACGCGTCGCCATACGCAATCGACTGCGATTCAAAAAAAAATCGCGAAATCGTAATATTTTATTTTATCATTATGCCATATTTTGTTTATATCGCAATCTGTTCTTTTCAATCATATTACTCTTACAAAATAATGTCGATGTTTCACATCTGCCAGGCGTCCCGTGACGGCTCACTTTTTTTTTATCAATTATTTAAATAGGTCAAGTACCTATTCATCAGTCATGAGTGAATTGAACTTTCCTAATAACTGAAGACTGACCGCATTACTAATAACTGAAACAAATAAAGTTTACTGTTAATCAATAAAGGTAATGCAGGCGTATTTAAAGGCGTATTTAATAGAACACGAAAAGTATCTACGAAAACAGCAAAGTGCAATCAAGGTCAAGGGTCACGTAGGTAAAATGATTTTAAAACAATTTTTGTTGAGAATGCCATAGGTACGATTTAAAACCCTTTGACGTTGTGTTTACAAAATAAATAAATAATGTATTCGGTATTAAACTCTATGCTCCTGTAAATAATGTTTAAAATTAGTATTAGACGTTAGCTTAACGCGCTTTCTCGCTCGTTCATCTCTAGCTACATCACTCCCGCCCGCGCGCATCGCAAGGATACGGTACCTACAACCGTATAACTACTACTGTACCGGAATCAGTTTGAACCGAATATCATAGATCATGTGATACGATATCGTTATAGTGTCTCGTTCTAGGTACGCGGATACCTGATATATAGATACAGTGCCGTCCGATATATAGGTATTGGATATTGTACCGATATATAGATATTGTATCTATATACGATTTGTATCGCCCACTCCTACTGTTATCCGGCTTACGACAATAGCCAGTCAAGTCATAAACGTCTGCCTGTCAGCCTGCCGAGAATCTATTAAATAGAATAATTGTGTTTTGATGAAATGATTCCTCTTATTTCTTAGTATTCAAACATGAAAGATTAATCTGTCTTCTTGATATAAATTATATAATGATTTGACAAAAGTTGATCAAAATATTTTTTTAATTGTTTCGCTTTTGCTAACCCTTGCTAATCTTTGCATTATCAAAAACATCTTGTATCATAACTTTGGCTTCATTAAATCCAAAATAATCTAATAAAGCACCACCATTTTTCAGTACCCACATATCGAAACCTCCCATCCATTTGAAGTTACCAGTAAAATCTAATTCGGTCCCCATATCGCCACATCCGCGCCAGACAACGAGTAACGTGTCGTAACTTGTAATGTTGTTCCGCGTACGGACAGATGTGCTCAGTAGGTCACCCTTAAACGTAAACAGTGTTTATTCAGACACCTGCGATGCAATAAAATGGTCGTAAAATTATGGCCATATAGGTAATAGGGCTGCCCGCCCACGGAGTGTTTAGAAGATGCGGATTGGGAAATTTTTGGTGGTGTTTTTGGCTGAATGGTTAAAGAAGATTTTGATGATGCTGTTTGGGTAGAAGAAGAAGTTGAAAACGGTCCTGGGGATATTAGTAATGGTGCAGAAGAACTTCTTAGGTTTAGTTGTTGTTTGTTACGTTGGTCATAAGAGGTGCTAGCTTTGGTGAGGTGAGGCAATAATTGAGGTGAGGTGAATAATTGCCTAAAACCAACAAGAGTAACGATAGGTTAGGTCTCATACTGGTGGACCGTATAAATAGAATTTGTTTTTGGTGCCACATCATGTATGTCTTATTGCCAATGTTGAGTAGCTACAGTTCTGAAACCTCCCACTATTGACAGAGATTGAGGATAGCTAACTATAAAACCCTTATCACCCTTACTTCTTCTATATAGAAACTTGAAATTTGTGCCCAAGTGCCCATCCCAATATTTGGTCTCACAAAGCAAGCACCAGCCCTGCTCCACGTGGGTGTAGCAATGCATCATCCGCCAACTGGAACGCTAAGTTTCCGGAGGCTAAATTTAAATCGAAACACTCCTGTGCTATAACTTTACATTGTAACCATTTGACTTTATTGTTTATTTCACTATTAACGCATCTTCTTTGAAGTTTTGGGCAGTGCTAATGTAGATACGTTTCAAGTTTTAAATGTTAGTACTTTATCAGCATCCTCTTGTCATTATCGCAATAGGTACCTATATTTGGAGTCGGAGCGTGCAGATAGCCTCCTTTTTCACTGTCAACATTCATCTCTGTATATAGGATATTAAGTTCGTTATCAATGTCATCTGCTAGTCTTTTCCCAACTACGTTGGGACTACTTCCAGTCTAATCGAATGCAGCTCAATACTAGTATGTACAGTAGTACCTGGAAATGACACAGAAAGAAGTCGAAAGAAAGCACCTTTTTTAAATAACTTAAAATAATACAACATTTTAAAATCATTATCTATTATAATATTAAATTAAGCGTAATCAAATATTCTAATGAATTCACACTTAAGTTGTCACATATAAAACAAACAATAAATTAAACTGGTTCCATTTCTGTTATAAATGCAAAATCACAAACCAACCAAACTAATGTTTCTCATTTTCTTTACATAGAGTTGATTTCTTTCAAATACTATGAAATACGACTTTGGTTTCTTATTAGTTTACAATTTATATGTTTTAAAAGTTCTTCTTTATTATAGTGGATTTGATTCATAAGTTTTTTAATAGTTAATGAAATTGTTTTTTATTAACTTTGACAAGACTTGGCCAAAAACACATTTTGCATTTGAAATACGAGATGTTAAACATCTCGTATTTCAAATGCAAAATGTGTTTTTTAAATTATTCATTCTTAAATACAATAATATGGATTTGTTTTTAATGCGTCTGTAGATACAGTCTCTTGTAGTTGTAGTGAACTTATTTGAGCTATATGAATTATAAACACTTAGTGTGTTTATACGGAACTTTCGATGTATGAACATTGAACATCACATAGCTACATTCCTTAACTCTTTAAATATTGCACTTATCACATAGCTGTTTTTACAGTATGTGTGTATTGAAATAACGATTAAAACTGCATAAAGAATCGAAAATAACTAAATAACACATAGCGACTTTTGCACGCGCAACGACGATATATTCCTATATTTTTCCTAATATCACGTGAGACGTGTGGTGTGTATTAGCTAATAATACTAGACTTCTGTAACCTTCAAGCATAAATAATAACTAAAAACAATTACGTTTACAACATTATTATGTACCAGCAGACAATTCAGAATCAGAATATTAAGCAGTTTCCATTTACTTGAACATGTTTTTGTTAATTATGAATATCTTAAAACTTGTCACGCTATACTTTTTGTGGAATATGTAAGATTTTACGACATTTTAATTACTTGCGATGTACGATGTAATAGCTATTCATGAACAACGTAAGCGAAGGTGTTATTTAATGACTAGACAATTTTTAAACGCCTGGAATTTAAAAACGTAGTGAACTGACACTTAATACAATTTTTTTTTCGTTTAGTCTATATTGTCCCACTGTTGGGCAAAGGACTCCCCCAAGTCCTTTCAGGAACTGTTCTCCCGCGCCACCTCGAACCAGCTGATGGATATCCCAAAATACTATAAAAGGCTTGTTAGGATTAATCTCAGGAAGCCTCTCCTCAGTACCGTCATAAAATATAACACCTATAGTACACACGGCTACACATCAAACTATACAATTTTAGTTTTAGCTGACCTCGCAATTTATATATTTTTCGTACAATTAGAAGTCAGCTTACTTAGCTTAGTGAAGTGAGCTTGGAGTGAGCTGTCAATAGTGTCAATTCCTAGCAAAACCAAACTCACTTCACCTAAGTTTTCATGGTGAGATTTTTACAGAATCGACCGGCTGGTTTTGAATAGCTTTATGTGTAGCCGTTCGTACCTAATTGCTTTGCTTAGTTGTGTTGATTTTATCTACGTTTACAACAATTAAAATAAGTGTTTGACTGGAACTAAGCTTCTAGAACAATTTCCTCATCGAGGACTTCGTAATGTAGGTATTTTAGAAAGTGTTGCAGACTGTTAAATGCACTTATTACATCTAAACCTTACAACATCAGATAGTAAATGTAACTCAGGATTTGAATTGTAAATATCTTTAGCGGTTCCCTTGTCTCAAATATGTATGTCCATAATGTTTATCAGCTTCTACAGTTTGTTACCCATTATTTTCTTAGCAAGCAGTAGTTTGCAATGAATTTCAAATTGTTTTCATATCGTAATTTCAGATTTATCGATCAGTAATGTTGGTAACTAAGTTATGGGTGTGGTTGTGTCATAAGTTACTTTGTGCTATATTAATGTTATGACGATGTGGAACGTTATTTATTTCTAGGGATGCATCCGATACCGATACCGATATATCGGCGATACTTCAGGTTTGCCGATATATCGGTATCGGCGATATTTTTATGGCCGATTCAACGATACTTTTCAAATTTCGCGCTTTAAAAATGTAATGTAAACGCGCGTGTTGTCAAATAAGATTAAGAATTACATATCGTAATTGTTTGTGTATTATATGTCATTTTTATAACAGCTAGTCGTTTGGGTCAAATAAAATAAATAGTAGTCATATCAACTTCAAAACACAAAAGTGCTATATGGAATCACTTTGAAATTTCGACAATTGATAATTCCATAAAAATCTTATAAATGTTAATTTTGATTACTGAAACTATTAATTAATTGTGTTTTATTTAATCTACCTTCCTTTTTGAATTCAGTAAGCGTATCGGTATCGGTATCGGTATCGCCGATATTTTTATAAGAGTATCGGTATCGGTATCGTATCGGCAAAAAGGCGTATCGCGGCATCCCTATATTTCTATCAGTGAATATTTGAGCGTGGGAATGCTTAATTTGTGTCTATTAACTTCTTCCCTGTCTTGAGATAATAACTAGCATATCTGCCATACAGTAGTCCAACTGGCTCTTCCGCTTTTTATTAAAATATTTGGTCTCCAGCATTTTAATACAATTCAACCATTTACATACACCAATCCGCCCTGGGACCGCATAGTGGATACCTGCCCGGTGTGGGCAGGCATCCATCTCTTACCGAGAGGAGGCTTGTGTCCCAGCAGTGGGAATATTATTATAGGCTGATGGAAAACAACAATATCAGTTTAACTGTCCTATAAAATGTTGTCAGTGGTTCCTATTAGCATCCACTTTTCCCGAAATGGCCAAAAACTAATGCAAAAGCCTACCCATATCGGGACGACTTGTTAGCGCATCCTGCGCATTTCACTAAGTAATGAAAACTAATGGTTGTCCAATATCGCAAACATGACATTTGACAGAATCACTGCCACTCCCAGCAGATGTGATGTTTGAACATTGAGATGTAATCGTCAATTACGAAATGACAGGCGTGCGAAATGTCAAATGAATCGCTGGGTGGTCCTTTAATAGTGGTGTTAAACGATTGCAGATAAGTTGATTCTATTTAGCACATGGCGTACTTCGGCAAAATAATGACGAATTTCCATACAAACTTAATCCCCCTTTAGAGAATGAATTATCAAAAATCCTTCCTTAGTGGCACTTTCGCTATGCCGTGGCCTCCAAAAGTTAGTTGACATTTTTCCACTTCAGCTGTGATGCCTCATTATGATTTAAGGGGAATACAGGAGATAAACGCAAAAAACTCAAGTTTTATAATGTCTAAAAGTACCTATATGATCGACTACAATAAACAAAATCAGAAAAATATACGATATTCTTCAAGATATATGCTAGGTAGATAGTGTGTTGAAAACATAACACAACTAATTTGATACGAAAAAAATCATGAAGATACCTCTAAAAACTTTCTTTTTAACCAAAACCATACTAATATCTCAGACCAAATAAAAAGTCAAGACATAGCGTTGCGAACAATACAGTGAAGCATGCAAAAACTACACCACCGCTCTGTGCATATACGCTCACACGCACATATTTACAACCATTTACAATCAAACTACACCTCACTATGTGCACACATGTTTACGTAACCGGCTTCACTTTACTGTTGACAGCCCTCTGTCTTGGATTTTTATTTGGTTTGAGACTAATTACACAAACAGTTATTCCAATTTTTGTCAGATTATTCTACAAGCAACGTAATAAAGCACTAGCGTTTTAATTTTTTAGTCCGAACAATAGATTTTTTGTAAATACAAAATTACTTCATATTTTGCAATAAATTACCAGAGTTGTGTCATCGCGCTTCTCTTTCTTTTCTATGCCGCGCTTTATGTCATGTAATCCCCTTATAATAAAAAATAATCACTACTCCTTAGGGAATATTTGGTTATTTTTTTATTAAGTCAAAGGTTGTTGAATGAGTCAATAAAAACGTTATAACAGTACATTTTTTTAAAAAAGTGTAAAAGCTGAAATGGAAAAATGTCAACTAATTTTTAGAGGCCACTGTATAAGGAACTCTTGTGCAAAATTGTATGCTTCTAGACCCAGCGGTTTAGGCTGTGGTAGGCGGTGACCTTGTGTTGTCATCTGACATTCTGCTGAGCTGAGGCCCTTTTGGCATTACAAGCATTTTTTTCTGTTGTTTATTGTTCTAAGGTGATATTTTTTTGCTGTAATGCCAATAAACGCATTTTTCTGTCTGTGCTTTGTCTGTCAATTAATGATGAATTAAAGATTGTATTAAGTGAATTTCTTCAAAAGGTTATTTTTAAATAATTTCTCACCCACAATCTAAATTCCAAAATATTGGACCTTACCCAAAAATGGCTGGATGAGGGACACACGGAACCGGGAAGTACCTATGGCAGAAAGAACAGGAGGCCTATACCCAGCGGTCAGTAATTCCAGGCTGAAATGATGATGATGATCAAAAAATGGACCCCGTGGCCCTCCTAGTATAAAATGGACCCCGTGGCCCTCCTGGTATAAAATGAACCCCGTGGCCCTCCTAGTATAAAATGGACCCCGTGGCCCTCTTGGTATAAAATGGACCCATGGGCCTCCTAGTATAAAATGAACTCCGTGGCCCTCCTGGTATAAAACGGACCCCATGGCCCTCCTAGTATAAAATGGACCCGTGGCCTTCCTAGTATAAAATGGACCCCATGGCCCTCCTAGTATAAAATGGACCCCGTGGCTCTCCTAGTATAAAATGGACCCCCTGGGCCTCCTGGTATAAAATGGACCCCGTGGCACTCCTGGTATTAAATGGACTCCATGGCCCTCCTAGTATAAAATGGACCCCGTGGCCCTCCTAGTATAAAATGGACCCCGTGGCCCTCCTGGTATAAAATGGACCCCGTGGCCATCCTGGTATAAAATACAAGTCCTTCGCTACATCTAGCTTACCGTATTTTGTGAAGGTAAAGAATACGGATAGTAACAGCAATTGATCAATTGAGCTTATAGTTACGGAAATCCATCTGGTGATCAGTGTAGGTTGAGCTTATGACTTCCTAGTAGGTTTTGTGGTGTGGGTGACGGTTGTATATAGGTTCGTATTAATTGGAGTTATCTGTGTACTAACAGCGCCTCGCGGTTTCATCCGCGTAAGTGTCGATCCCGTAGGAACATCGAGATAAAAAGTATCCTATGTGTTATTCTGTTATATAAGCTATAATATAATGTAATTTTTTATCAAAATCTGTTCAGTAGTTTTTGCATGAAAGAATATCAAACATTCATCAATCCATCCATCGTCATTAACTTTCGCGTTTATAATATTAGTATAGATCTACCTATAAAAAAATTTATGAGCGCTTTTTAAGACTTATATGATCCTTATATGGTCCTTATATGGTTCCTTATATGGTCTATACACCCCATAACAATCTCAACACCTCCTTTAATGTCTCGCAACAAATCCCTTCTAACACAAAATCCATAACTCCTGTCTCTACAAGAGTACTTAAAATAAAATATCAATAAAAACCCTCCTCTATACCATTATCGGCCATCACTGACACTTAGGACCCGCAATTACTGCCTCAGTTAGTTTCTAGGGACGGCGTTAACAATCTAATGGTGGAAAATTACAAGCTTTCCCGCTAACTAATGCCGACAACACTTCCTTTTAGAAGTACTTATGGGTGTAGTACGATGGACGAATCAATGCCTTTCTTTTGCTATTTGATGAAATCAAAATCAAAAGTCAGTTACTCAAACTCGAACGCCCGTCATTTATTCGAACGTCGAAATTACAAAAGACAGTCCCCCAAAACGCCCGCCTTTTACCAATTCCTAGTGCTTTCGCTGGGGAGAAGAAGTGGAGCAACAAACTCCCCAGCAGATAGGTGGACTTGTTACTTTAAAGATTTAATTTATTAACACCTCATATATTTTGTCTTAATTACTTAAAGGGTTTCGTCTTTGTAGGCCATTTTAATGGGGGTTTTCGTAAAAATTTACGACACCAGTTGGCACCACTTTGACAAGTCGAGGTCTTCCATTTCGACAATGAACATAAAATATATAATGACGTTCATCATTCGATTCATTCATTCGTTCATCATTCCGTCATGACTAAAGAAAATATAGGCTCTTTGACAGATGCCTAGACCTGACGTGTCAGTGCTGCCACCTAGCGAACGTCATTTCAGAATACCCTCATTGTCTTAGTTTGCTTTTAGTAGCCCTCACAGAAATTCGTTTCTGCTCAATTTAGTCGAACTTTACAGCATCCACACGCCACTTGTATTGTAAAGACATTTCAATTCAACCTATCCAAAAACTTTGACTTGACGCAAACGTTTCGAAGCACGCAATTATGGGTTCTGTCTTTCGTATCGTCTCATCCTGAGATGCTCCATCGTCATTCATTAATTTCACACTTAGAGTGAGCAAGTAAGTGTTATATGAAGGAAAACAAACGTAGCAGACGTGAGGTACACAATTAAAAAACTAAAGTGGAAGTGGGCAGGTCATGTTATCAGGGGTAAAAACGAAAGTTGGGCCAGACATGTGACAGAATGGTATCCCAGAGAAGGAAAGAGGAAAAGAGGAAGACCATTTCAAAGATGGGAAGACGACCTGATATCTACTGCGGGAAGGACATGGAGGAGAAAAACTCACGATCGTGAGCTATGGAAAAGCCTGGGGGAGGCATATGCTAAAGAGCAAAGCAATCTAGAGAGTTCGGATGTTTTAACTCTTAATTTAAACTAGTTTGTAAGATTGTTAATAAAGGCTATTTGAATTGAATTGAATCTTATGCTCAGTTAAATACTTGTTTTCAACATATTCAGTGAACTCTAGTCTAGACACACCTATGATCTTAATTAGTTGAGTGATTATTACGTCGGCACTTGAGCGTAGTTTGTCGTAAAAGCTGTTATCCGCTACAGTAATAGATTGGTTCCTACTGCGAGCTCGTAACTTAACCGAACGTGGCGGTATGGATTATAGGAACCAATAGGAACTGTCGAATACTATAATTACAAGGTGTAATTTTTGAGCCATGAGAACGCATGTTAGAAGAATGCCGAGATCTGTTAGACATGGCCTCCAAATGGCTAACGAGAACCAGTCATATTAAAATTGACACCACTTGTATCTACAAGTGGTTGGTACTAGAAGTCCACAACTATATTGTGCCTGTAGCTTATATCATGACGGTATGGGCAAGGGATGCCTTCTTCTGTGACGTCATCAACATTATTCGAAATACCTTATTTATGATTGCCATCCTTATACAGACAAGAATAAAAAAATCCACGTCAAACTTGAGCTCTCTTTTTTGCAGACAGATTTTTTAATACTTCCTATCAAATACTAACTATCCAGTATTCTTTTCCCCAGGCGAAATCCGAAGAGCAGCTAGCATGCGAGAAGGAATGGCTGCAGACCGGTCACATGTGGCTGGCGCACCGCGGCGGCTTCACAGCGGTCGTGAGAGATGGAGAGGCAGACACTGGCAGGGCCAAAGTCCGGGTGTTGCAGACTGGCGAGATACTTAGCGTTGATGAAGATGATTTGGAGAAGGTAAGTCAAAGAACTGCATTAATAATTTTATACGCACAATGTTGCTTTAAAGGAAACAACAATACACACAACAACACATAATAGACAAAACAAAACCTTACAGCAATTTTTCCAGGTCTTTACCATTCATAATGATAAACCGCAGCCTCGTGCTAGTACCCAAATTTTATAACCAATCTTGTTTCTTTCCAGGCAAACCCGCCCCAACTAGAACGCTGCGAGGACATTGCGGCGCTGCGCTGCCTGAACGAATGCGGTGCGCTCAACGTGCTGCGTTCACGATACGCGGCTGGTTTACCGCACGCTCGCGCCGGTAATGCTCTCCTGGTACTCGGCCCGCCGAAGCGCACCTCCCCAATTTATACTGACAAGGTAAAATATCTACTGTATCATTCTCCTGCACTTAAGCAAAAAAAAAAAAACACTGGCACTCCGGTAGTGCCGACAGAAGTGAAAACTTGAACAATTACGAGTGTATTTTGTGAATCGTCTTATAAACAAAACACGCGTGTTAAGGTGTGTTCCTTATTTTATAGGGTTTTTTGCAAATCAGGTATGATGACCAAAGTGACTGGTTTATTCTTCTCGTGAAAGGAATTTATTCAGATTTACAAATAAGCACACAGTTATATATCCGTGGTTCAGCGCCATCTCGTCGTTGTTGGATGAACTACGTAGTTAGTACGCGAGGCCCTCGTAGTTCTTCCCGATGTGCATAGATGGCGCTGTCCTCAACAACGCGCGTCTTAAGTTTTACGTCTGACGTTAGTACGCGAGGCCCTCGTAGTTCTTCCCGATGTGCATAGATGGCGCTGTCCTCAACAACGCGCGTCTTACGTTTTACGTCTGACGTTTTACGTCTTACGAATTTTCGATCAGGGTCACGTGACCTGACGCGAATTTAGAAGTTTTTACCCATTCCAAAAAAAGTACACAGCGCCGCTAAAGAAGTTTTCACTTCAAAAAATTGGAGGTCAAAAAAAAAGTAAACTTGTCTATTAGTCGTTATCTAGGTAGTCAACCCCTTTCCAGCCATATCATCTTTCACACAGTTCATCCTTCGCTTCTTTGGTCTAATGCGAAAATAACTTTCTAATATCGCTAACTGACGAGCCTAAGAAAAGAAATAACTGGAAGAAAGGTCATGGAGAAGGTCGTATGTATTATACCTTTAAGTATCTCCGATAACCAATCAGTCTTCTTTGCCAGGTCGCAACAATGTTCCGTGGTTGTCGAGCTGATGACATGCCGCCTCACGTGTTCGCAGCCGCTCAGTCCACGCACCGATGTATGCTGGCTTCACGAAGAGACAGGGCTATCGTCTTCCTTGGCAGGTTAGTATGTTAAAATATAGCTGCTTTAAGGGCCATATTACAGTACCCGGCGATGAATATTGCACATCGACCTTTGGAAAGAGACAATCGGCTAATTTCGGCTTCGTAGAGTGTTATCCTTATCTCTGTCGCACGAAATACAAACAGTCCGGTATCTATTTGGAGCTGTTAAAACAATTATGATTTGCTTCTTTTGATAATTATTTTTATTCTTTGTATAAAATACAAAAAAAGGTAAAGGTCGATGTGCAATATTTATCGCCGGGTACTGTACATAAGGTTCGCCGCGTCTGCGACTCACCGTCCCTAGTAATATTTCTGGAGTTTTGTGACAGGAATTTATGAATTTTACCTCATAATCAGCCTATAATGTTCCCACTGCTGGGACATAGGCCTCTTCTCTATGAGAGGGAGTGGGCCGTAATCCACCAAGCAAGCTCAGTGCGGGTTGGTAGTTATTTTGGTTCTAAGACATGCCTTTTCCCCACGAAGTTTTCCTTCACCCTTTTGAGAACAGTGGCGATGAAATAATTTACACAAAATAAAGTGCCTGTTTAGGCTCGAACCTACGACCTCATACAAAGAAAGAAAGAAAGAAAATACGTTAAGACTACGACTCTGTAAGTCGCGGCCGTTTTCACTGGGCCACCAATGCTCTGTAATTCCTACTAAATATTTCATTTGAGAATGTCAAGTTTGTGTTAAGTGGATTACAGACAAGGACAACGATTTAGAGTCAGTTCACACCGCGACGCGACGTGGCGCGCAGTTTTCAAGATAGCAATACAATTATAGACCTTATCTACTCTACCCAAAAAAAAGGTACACAATTAAGTGAGGTGGGCCGTGCGGCGTAGCTCGACGTAGTAGACACTGAATTGTGTACTTTTTAGTGTAGTTAATATTCTTCGTAGTGAGAACAGGAGGTTATAGAAAAAAAATTGCGCACGCAGCACCGTCCACGTGATAGAAGGGAAACTTTAAAAAAAATAAAGAGTGAGAGAGATTTAGGCGATTGGCACACTGCATCGCATCACGCAGCGGGACGCAGATAACGTGCCTCCGCGCGTGATTTTTTTTACATACAAATTCAATAAAAACGCGCTTCCGTGCAGGGAATTTGGCTCCGTTTTATGCAGCCCCCTGCGTGATGCGCTGCAGTGTGCCAATCGCCTGAGTGTGAGTTATCTTTCTTCTCTCTCATGTAACGAAATGTGCCTAATCGTGATGCGACCAAGCTTCACTTTCAATTCTCGTCCAAATATCGAATCGAAGATTCACTTAAAAAAAATATATGATTTTTGGCATCATACAAGTACGCACAGACAAGATTATGTTGCATCATACAACCAAAGTTACAATCAGAACCTATAATTTACTAGACCAACAAACAATAAATAAACACTCCTAATTGCAGACTATTAAAACCTTTTTCGTTGAAGTATTTATCTTGTTAAAACCTCCTTTGACAAATTATCGCGTGGCGCCATCTATTAAGGTCCGCTTGTTAAAATATGGAGTGATAATTATTAACAGTTCACTTTGAAATTAGTTTTCAAGATCCTATCATGATATTATCCGCCTCAGATCATACAAAGAAATTTGAACTTTAAGCTTCAAGAAACAAGATTGATTTTTCTTTGAAGCACCTTTTATCGGTCCTTAAAACCGTTAAACTGTCTTAAAGCCTTTAAAATAGAATAAGAAGATAGAGAAGAAAATAAAGAGCGTAACGATAAGCAAATGCCGCGTATATTTTTTATTGAATGACATTTGTATGGCGATAGGTATTAGCGGTCTTCATTTGCATACGTAATAAGAATGCTGAAGGTCGATTTTGGCGCATAGTAATTGAATTACAATATTGTATTGAATAATTAATTATAAAAATAATCACTACCAACGTGTTTTTAATATTTTTATAGGTTTGTGGGAAAAACCTAAATAATTTAATAAATACTACTAAAATAATATAATAACGTAATGAAATAAATATTCTACATATTTTAAATTATTGCTTTCCAGTTCAGAATATTAATTTAAAATGGCAATTTATTCTCTTACATACTGATATTTCGATACGGATGATTATTATATTGAAACTTAAGCTGCGTTTAGTTGACAGACATTTAGCGCGTGTTGAATTGTATGACAAATTTTATTCCTGTCTTAAGGCTTTATTATAAACCATGGTTTATCTTTATACCAACCTTTAAACAATCGAGCCATTTTTAAATTTCGTACTATAACCCGACAAAGTAAAAGTTCTTATTACAAAAACTGACAACAACAGGCACTTTCATTTTTTTTTCTACTGCCTACATTATATTAACAGTAAATATAAAACTCCTGAAAAAACTTAATAATAATACAAATTATTAAATTATGATTTTCTCCTTCCCACAGGTCCGGATCCGGCAAAACATCAGCGATGCGTCATTGCGTGTGGTACCTAGCCAGCGCATACCCCGCACAGGGCTCGAAGCTCACACCCGAACGATTGGATGCTGGCTTCGATGTACTGCACTTGTTTGGGTCTACACGGTGAGTGAGAAGGCTGTTCATCATTTCCGCCGAAAGACGTCCACTACTGGACATAGGGGGAGGCCCCAAGCACCTCCACTTCGACCGGTTCTGTGCTTCTCGCATCCAACGGGTTCATGCGGCCTTCACAAGGTCGTCAAACCACCTTGTGGGAAGCCTTCCAATGCTACGTCTTCCGGTACGCGGTCGCCACTCCAGAGCCTTTAGGCCTCATCGGCCATCTGTTCTGTGAGCAATGTGCCCTGCCCACTGCCACTTAAGTTTGGCAATTCTTCGGGCTATGTCGGTTACCTTGGTTCTCCTGCGGATCTCTTCAAGAAGAAGAAGGTTGAAGAAGGATGTTAGAGAATAGAGATATTTACATATTGTTATTTATTTTTGAAGCAAGGAAAACCTACGCCTTTTTAACAAAGACAATGAAAGTGCAGTCGTCACGAATGATTTGAAAGAAGTGATAGGACTTTTAGTGTCGATTATTGCTAAACTAATGCTCACAGCAGCAAAATTTTTGGCGTATACGATACCTACTGTTTTACAATAGCAGTTATATTTTATTTCAGACTAGCTTCCGCCCGAGGCGTTGCCCGCGTGGTATATCGATCGATAAAAAGTAGTATATGTCTTTCCCCAGGTGGTTCAAAGTACCCCCATACCAAATGTATTATTAGGCGTTAAAATTATCAACGACAGTTTAGTTAGATGTGGCTTCTAGAATATGTCTCACACTCCAAATATTTACACATGGCGCCAGTTCATTTTTTTATTAAATTTTGTACTTACAATTTTTTTTTAACTTTACCAAGATATACACTCTTTACAGAATATAAATACTAGATAGTCTGTGCGTTTCTGATTTTAATGAAGGCAATCTTTAACTTTACTAAAATTATATTTCTGTTTACAGCACCAGCTCAAACACGCATGCATCTCGTTTCGTCTCCCTGACATCTCTGGACTTCGACGGCGGCGGCGCCTTAGCGGCTGCGTCGGTACAAATACTGCTGCCCGACTTGAGACCTGGACAGGCGCCTCTCAGGGCTCTGCATACGTGAGTACTGTAGCATTACTTATAAGGTATCTACTAGCTTCTGCTGCGACTACGTCCGCGTGAAATTTCACCCTGCCCCATTCATCCTCTTAGGGATGGAATTTCGAAAAACCCTTTCTTAGTGGATAAAAGAAACACCCTCCAAATTTCATGTCTCTAGGACCAGCGGCTTAGCTTTAGGCTGTGCGTTGATATATCAGTCATTCAGGACATTGAATTTTATATATGTTACGGCTAAAAGCAGTAGTGCGGCTACACCTATTTTTAACCAAACCTAACCTCGGGTTGCCCTTCGCTCGCTCTTGCATCCCACGTCGCTAAAAAAAAAATACGCTAGTAGTTAAAAAAAAAACGCGTTAAACAAACATAAAATCTCCTTCATCTTTTACGGGATTTGATAAAACATAAATGACCTTTTGAGTGCCCACCGCGACAATATACTCATACCAACAAACATAAAACGGCATATATCTTTTCTTCCAGCCTCTACCACGGCTGCGACGGCCGGCTCCGCCGCGAGCTGCTCTTCGACCAATCACCGATCAACTCCCCCAACCCCTTCATGACTTCCGCTGACAAAGCGGACGCGCCCGCTGAGTTCTCAGCGCTGAAGGAAGCGCTGCAGCTGCTGGCTGTCACTGAGAACGAGCAGATGGCGATATGGAAGATTATGGCTGCTATCTGTCACTTGGGGTGGGCGGGGGCTGTTAAAGGTAAGGAAATCATCGTACAGTACCCGGCGATAAATATTGCACATCGACCTTTGGAAAGAGACAATCGGCTAATTTCGGCTTCGTAGAGCGTTATCTCTGTCGCACGAAATACAAACAGTCCGGTATCTATTAGGAGCTGTTAAAACAATTATGATTTGCTTCTTTTGATAATTATTTTTATTCTTTGTATAAAATACAAAAAAGGTAAAGGTCGATGTGCAATATTTATCGCCGGGTACTGTAGAAGTACTTGTTCCTTATGATCCATTCTCAATTTTCAAGACTTATTACGCTAATTTGACTTTAATTGGTTTTTGATATTAATCAAAAACGAATTAAAGTCAAATTAGCGCAATGCGACATCCCCAAGACAATTTGGGGCTGTGCAGAGGATAATTTTAAAATAAAATTACAGTAAATATAATTGAAAGCGTTCAAGTCAGGTTTTGGAATGTAAAGATTTTCAGTCGTAACAAAAAATGTGAAAATTGTCCACGAAAAAGAAAATGCTTTTTCTGTTTTGTTTTTGTTGATGATCGTTGTTTCCGTGTCGCTAAACGCCCATAACTATTATTTTTCCAGCCAACACCGGCTCTGGTATAAAGTACCAGTTCCTGAGCACAGGCTGCGGACAGCGCGCGGCACGGTTGCTGGGCGTCGGCACGGAGGAGCTCGCACGAGCCGTGTTCGTCACTGTGCCGACCTCGCCGCAACCTAACTCAAATCTGAGGTAAATAAATTGTTTACTCACCCCCTTTTTGGAAGCCTTATTAATCAAACAAGTTTACCATGAGAGCTAGAATTTATATGTATTCTATTAAACTGGCTTTGTCTATTTTTCCTGCATGATGCTGGGTACATCTGAGACTTCTAACAATTCTATTTATTTTTCCGCTATGGTACTTTCATATAGTTTCTTGTAGTATGATAGAGTAGTCAGAGAGAGATCAGAATGGAGTAGGTTGGAGGAGGCCTTTGCCAACTGGCAAACGGACTTACAGAAAGTAAAGAAGCACCAAATACGTGAAAAATTTTAATTTTGTATAATGTCCGATTAAAAGGCTTTATTATTATTAAACTGGCTTTTAAAAAGAAAGATGGAGGTAGTCCTTATCTATTTAGACTTTGATGTAATCGTGTAAGCTGACTGAGTTTCTTACAAGCCTTTTAAGAATGTAGAAGTGTGTAAACTAGATCCTACTGATGCACTAAGTGATCTGATTCACAGGCAGAAGAAAGATAAAAAAAGAGAAAGAGAGAGAGAAAGAAGAGAAGAGAAGAGTTACACAGGCACCCTCCTAAGCATAAAATTAAATGTGAGATTGATGGTAAAGTGACTTACCGTATTGTAAACATTTCAGAACGCCATCACCTTCGAACGAACGAGAGATGTCAGGTACAGAGGCAGTGGACGCCTTTGTCACCGGTCTGTACAATGAGACATTCAACATTATCGCCGCATTAGTCAACAGGTAAATATTACGTTTCATTAAAATATAGGAGTGTTTAAAGTATCCGCAATAATAGAATAGAATAGAATTTTCTTTATTTTAAAGTGACCAAGACTCATACTCAAACATGATTGTTAGTAAAACTTACGACTATATTAGTAAGAATAAGAACTAAGAACAGACACTAAACAAAAACACAAGAAATAACGGTTGGTCACCGTTGCGACATCCCATGAGACACGGCACAACAGTGACCCACGTAAACATAGTCAAGGCGACTCGCAACCATGTTTAACAGATTCACTGTCCATAAAGTAGACACAATAATTAAACAATCAACATGAATCCTATGTGATTTATGGGACAGGGAATGTGTTAAGACACTGTTGGAGGCGCCCCACACCCTGCGCACCAGGGAAGCGCACCTTTTACGCATTGTTGCGTAAAAGCAATCTACACGCGCATTTGCGAACATCCCTGACGCACTACAGAAACGGGGCAGCCCCACCAGTATCCTAAACGCATTGTTATATTGAATGCGGAGAGCGCTGTATAATCTTCGAGTATATCTGAACGCTCTCAGCTCCCGTTCAATATCATCATCGTCTTTGAGGTTGGGAGTCAATATATGACCAAGATACTTAAACCTGCATACTCACCTGTATATACATAATGGAGCTTCACTAGCAACTTTGCTGACTGGCTAAACTTTTCAACATTGCTTGAGCTTTCTCATAATAATTTAAACAAAACTCATGAAACTCAACATGAAAGAATAACTAAAGAAAACACAGAGTGAAATCGGTCGCAGAATTCTGCATCTGCATCACGGGAGACGATCTCGGGCCTGTTCCTTGCTGTAAAGTAAACTTACTTTGATAACTTTAGTTTACAGTTTGACAGGTTTATGAAATGTGTACAGACGCCAGCACACAATCTGTCAAATTTCTTTAATAGATTTTCAACTTTATGTCTAAAGCATAAGTTTCAAAGTTGATTGGGAAAATTTGGTAGTTTCAGGTAGCTTGATGTGCTGGCGTCTGTACAGATGTTTGGTCCAAAATAAATTAAGTTATTATTATTACTTATTTATTTGATAACCTTCCAGGAGTCTATCAACTTCAGCACGAACATCAGTATCCATCTTACTGCTGGATACACCAGGAGCCGACAATCCAATGTGCGCCGGACAACAAAGCGGCGCTCCGCTGTCGAAGTTACTCTCCAACTATTTACAAGTAAGTGCTAATTTTATAACTTTGTGTTGTATATTAGATATAAGCGGCGCCCCGCGGTTTCACCCGCGTAAGTTTCGATCCCGTGGGAAATCGGGATAAAAACTATCCCATGTCCTTTCCCGGGACTCAAACTATCTCTATACCAAATTTCATCTAAATCTGTTGCAACGGTTTACGCGTGATTGAGTAGCAAACATCCAAACATCTTAACAAACTTTCACATTTATAATATTAGTAGGATGAGTATTTTTGAATTCAAAAATTGTTTAGCGGTGTTGTACACTTTTTTTTTTGTAATGGGTAAAAAATGTTAAACTCGCGTCAGGACACGTGACCTGATCGAAAATTCGTAAGACGGATGGGCGTAGCCGGTACCGCGCGTGTTTTGTTTATAAGACGATTCACAAAATACACACGTAATTGTTCAAGTTTTCACTTCTGTCGGCACTCCCAGAGTGCCACTGTTTTTTTTTTAAAGGAATTATAGTAATCTGTTTGTACAAGGTATGGGACGTTAAGAATAATGCAATGAGTGGGTTTTAACAGTCGATATTTCTCTCGTTAGCCTGGTACCTTTGCCATTTTGTAATTTCAGCCTAAATAAGATGGGGCGTAGCATATGATTTTCTCTTCTAAAAAACTAACCAAAGCTATAACAAAAAGTAAAGTAATCCTTCAATAAAGGTATCTTTTCGTTTTTTAGGAGCGCTTGCAAGCGATGTTCCACGAAGCGTTGCTGGTGGCTCCACGTGAACGATACGCACAGGAAGGAATCACACTTGATGATGGAGCTGAAGAAGGTAATGGTTATAAATGAACACGTTTACTTATTGTGTAAAATTAATTCTTGCAAAAACAACACTTCTGGGCCAGTTGTTTCATCGGTTGGTTAACCTAACATACGTACGTCAAATAATAACGATTACGTGCTCGTTATTATTTGACTTAAGTCAAGGCCTTCATTTTGTAATTGTAATTTGCAACAACGCTTTTTTTGGTTTGACGATAGTTAGCGCCATTTTTGACGTATACGCGTGCGTCAAGTGGACCTGAAACAACCCTCCCTAATCAAGCATCCTATTTCATTGACACTTTCAGTTAATTTAATTATTCTACAGTTCGGACGTCAAGAGAATGTGTTCCTGACACCGGTCAGTGCGACAATTCTAGTAGCTAATTAAGATCAAATTCGCAAAACATGTATTCGTTTGTATGTAACTGACTGGTGTCAAGAACTCATTCTTCGTCCGCCGCACTGTAAGTAGCCTGCATCCTCATTTTTAAAAGCTGTTTTTAAAATCTTTTTAGGCAGGTATGATTCAGTATCGAATCAAGTTCTTTAAACTTTACTTTATGTTGATCATAGGTACTGCCGGTCGATTCTGTAAAAATCTCACCGTGAAAACTTAGGTGATGTGAGTTTGTTTTTGCTAGGAATTGACACTATTGACAGCTCATTCCACGCTCACTTCACCTAAATTTTCACGGTGAGATGGTTACAGAATCGCACTGCTGGTATTTTTTGATCCCCTCTTTTTATACACTTGTACATATCGTTAATATTATTTTAAGGGCCGATTTTTCAATCATCTGATAACTTTATTCGAGGAATAATTTTGAAATGTTGACAGTTATTTCATACAAAAACTGTCAAACGTCAATTTTATTCCTTGAATAAAACCTATCGGGCGATGGAAAAATCAACCCTGTGTCTTTAGTAAAGTTGCTGGTAGATAAATTTATCTTCTAACTGTATTACCAAGCTGATATTGGGTTTATTTATTACAGACTGGTTATCAGAAACCGTGAACCCTGGCCCGATGGTGGAGCTGTTAGACAAAGCTCCACAAAACACGATTGTACGAAGCTCTCAAGCTGATCTGCGGGAGTGCGACCGCCGGGGATTATTATGGTAAGACATTTACATAGCGTAATCGGCCTGGAACGTTCCCACTGATGGGACACAGGCCTCCTTTCTGTGAGAGGGAGTGGGCTGTAATCCACCATGCGGGTCCATTGCTGGTTGGTGGATGTCACATGTTTACTACGAATTTTGGTTCTAGGACATTTATTAGGTATTTTGATATTGAAATCTTGGGAGAAGCTTTTGTATATCCACATTACACTACTGTAGGCGGAGTTCATTAATTGATAGAACCTAGATGTCAGGCTCAATACCCAAAATGTAATTTTTGCGATTTGAGCAAAATACTTGCAATTATACTATTTATTCATCCATTATTAATTCCCACAGGCTACTAGACGAAGAATCTATGTACCCCGGCTCGTCAGATGACACATTCCTAGAGAGAGTGATGACGCACTACGGTGCGCCCAATCACACGCACTACCTCATCAAGAAGGCGCCGCATGCCAGGCAGTTTGTCCTGCAGCATTTACAGGTGATATTGAACTCTATTTGTGGGTACATACGGTTCCATTTACAAGGAATAATGACCCACTACGGCGCTCCCAATTATATGCACTACCTCATCAAAAGAGCATGCCAGGCAATCTGTGGTGCAGCACTTACAGATGAGATTCAACTCTATTTTTGGATTATTATGGTTCTATTTACAAAGGCGAGTGATTTCTACATAGTAAAAGGAATACCGTTTGTCCTCATAGGCGCTATGTCGCCGTCCTCTTTTAATACATAATGAATACCAGCTGTCTATCAGCAGCAATTGCTACTAAAAACTTTGTATTTACATAAAATACCAACAAGGCATTTAACGTGTATAATTTATTTTCAGGGCACCAACCCAGTTTTATACGATGTGACTGGCTGGGTGAAGGCGAGCCGAGAAAACCCTGTCACCAAGAAGTCATTGACGTTATTGCAAGAAAGCCAAAAGTAAGTTCTTAAAAAAGAACGGTGCATTGATATGGATCTTGCCCTATGAGAAACATCAATTATTATTTAAAAAAAAATTATATCCACGCATTCACTGTCCATTTCAAGGTTGCCTGGAAGAGATCGCAGAAAGCGATAAGGCCGCCCATTGTATGTTTTGTATTAATAATCGTATTTTTTTGTTTTTTTTTTTTTGGTGTACAGACATCAGCACATCAAGCTACCCGAAACTGTCAAATTTTCCCAATCAACTATGAACCTTATGCTTTAGGGATAAAGTTGAAAATCATTGAAGAAAATTGACAGATTGTAGTAGTTTGATGTGCTGGCGTCTGTACAATAAAGTAAATATAAATAAATCAATTTTGCAGATAAGAAAGGAGAAATCGTTTATAAAAAAGTCTTTTGCTTAAAAATACGAACAATTTTTTTTTAAACTGACGAAGAAATAATTGCAAAGTTAGTGTAGTAAGTGACTTTTACGTAAAGCACCGGTTTCCTTTTTGTTATATAGAGGTATGAGGAACAGGGTGTAAAATTCACTCATACTCTATAGGAAAGGGAGGATCTTCCGACCAGACGAGTGTTGTATCTGGCGGGCAACTGCCCGATGTTTCATGTCGGGCCGTTGTATCTATGCTAGTTGCGCGGTAAACTCTGCTTGCGAGATGCAGGATTTTGCGTCACGTCAGTATGACGCGTTGTAGATACCGCTACAGTTATAATATTTGTCTTTTATTTCAGTGAAGAGATTGGTCGCCTATCCTCATGGGCGCGTGGGGCATGCGGTATCAGCGCATGGTCGGCTGCTGTTGGCGATGCATCCACCCTGCGACGAGCCAGCTCTATACGACGCACCCTTACCTCTGGTAAGTGATCCATCAAACACTCTTTTATTATTAAATGGCACCTCACAAGCAATAAGAGGTCATAAAGGGCTTATTTTGGGTTTCCTTTATTATTATTATTTGAAAGAGAACTGAAAACCTAAAAAAAATAGTAAGAAATATTCCGTAGCTTTTTCAATTATTTACGAATCGTTTAGAATAATGAGCGAAGGACCACAGCAAAACAATAAAGTTTGCATGATTGCCACATCGTTAAGGGTCTGGAAAAAGTTGTTTGTATAATGTTAAGGGTACCGTAAAACGGGGCTATTTGGTTTTGAGTGGGGTATTTGGGACAACCCAGGTTTTTGAACAATTATGTCGATAATTTTCGTTTGCTGTTTGGTAGGATTTGTTTTATGAACTCTAGCAACACATTTATAGTTAACGTCATAATTGTCAACTGTCAGTGTCAGTATATTAAACAGTTTACAGTGGAGTCATTTTAATAGGTAACATTTGACGTCTGTCAGTTTTATCCTCATAGTGAGGTGACCTGCTTATAAACATCGATTAAAGTGAATGAATCGATACGGACTTGAAACATATGCGAATTTTAAAAATCATCAGGCGAATCCCTGTCCCATTATTATTATTTTTTTCGTAAATTTAAGGAGCAAAATAAGACAAGTACACAATTTAACAAAAAAATTGCATTTATTCAGTTGAACTATCAGAACTGTTAAAAGTATTGTCATCTTCATCACTGCTGTCAGCACTCAGAGATATTATTAATTCATTTTCAATAATATTGTCTATTCTCACATCTCGTTCAAAATCTTGTAAAATTATTTTCTTTGTTTTCTCTACGACTTTTTTCCAGTCTTCTGTAGTGACTTCTGCACACGCAGTTTTTAGCAGAGACATCATTTTAGCAGTACTGAAGGGTGGTTCAGTATTGTTCCGCGCTGCATAACCCTTTATTTGTGCCCAAATAAGCTCGATGGCGTTATACTGGCAATGGTAGGGAGGCAATCGAATAACTTCGTGTCCATGCTCTAGGGCTAGTTCATCGATTACATAGCGGAGCTTGGACGGCTTAGTTGCTTTTACTAGATTTAACAACTCAACTTTTAATAAAGTTGGACTTGCATCCACACCATTTCTTACCAGCCACGAGACAATTTCTTGCTTTTTATTTGCTTGAGTTGGTGGTTTATCAACTTGTACAGAATGATACGGTGCATTGTCCATTATAATTTTCGATGGGTTTTCTAAGCTGACTAGCAGCTTCTCAAACCACTCTTTAAAAACTTCAAAGTTCATTTCCTCATGGTAATCACTTGTAGTTTTAGAGGCGAATGCGAGGAGGCAGTCTGGAATAAAACCTTGAGAAGCTGATCCCGCGTGACATATAATAAGTCGGGCTCCTTTTCCCGGTGGAACTTTTGAGGTGGACGCCGCTGTATCATCGGTCCATGTCCGCGAAACCGTATGGTTCACATTCAACCATGTTTCGTCAATAAACACGACATTGTCCCAATCTGTAATTTTATTTACTTGACGTAAGAATGTTACTCTCTTCAAAATAATATCGTAGCGTTCTAGCAGGATTTTCCGCTTGTCAGATTTTTTAAAACTAAAGCCAATCGATTTCAAAACCTTTGATAGAGACGATTTACCGCCAAAAAATAAGCCTGCGTCTTTTAACGAACTTATTAGCTTTTCCCGTGTAGGATATTCTTTTCTCGAGTAATATCCATAAATGTGGTTGCGAATTGCAGCAGCATCAAAATTATCAATGCCAACAATTTTCTTGTCCCTCTTTCTTTTTTTCGGTGTACGTAAAGTATTATCTTCTGAGCCTGATGGTCCGTATTTCTCTTTCAGAATTTGAGTTACTGTCCTCTTCCCTATTTCCAATGCTTCGGCAACGCGTTCTCTCGGTTGTGTCAATGGTAAAAGAGGCCCATCGTTAATTGATTCACGTTCAAAATAATTGTACAATTTCACCACTAGTTCGCGAGATTGACTGTTTAGCGTTTTCCCCCGTTTCGACATGGTAAGACTGTAATGTTGTTCTTGTTTACTAATCGTTAAGCAATCGGAGTCCAATTTATAGCCAGGTAAACGTAGTCAGTAAGATCAGTCCAATAAAAAAGCCGGGTCAGAAGAAAATAACAGAGAGCACACCAAAAACGCACAGTCACTTCGCACAACGACAAAAGACTGCGTCATGTAATTGCGACATGACATGGCGTCATCGACAGGCACTGGTGTTGCCAGCAACATACCACCTAAATTGTACCTAACATCAATGATTTTTCTATTTGATTATTTTTTGTATTTTTATACCTAGTTAGTTAAAAGAATAATAAATAAATGTTTTATTATAATCACAACGTGGTTATTAATTTATGGTGATATTTCTTCACAAGTCATCATTGTATTCGATTCTACTTATCAGCTTTCGATTTTTAGAGTAACATCCCTAGTGTTTAAAAAGAAAAATGGTTAACTGACGTAACCTTGTAACGACGTTCAGTTCTTTAGATCAGAAATTGTTTATTATATTTAGAATGGTTTATTAATGAAAGCAAATCGTAAAATTACTCGTATCGGTCATTATTACAATAAATATGTAATCGTAATTGAAAAAAGGTAAGCAATTGTGCAGTTCTAACAAAACGAAAAAATATGTTATTTTATGCCCGCCGTTACAAGGTTACGTTGTTGAATATTTGATGAATTGTCAAATGTTACCTATTAAAATGACTCCACTTTAGTAACAAATTTTGGTGAAAGAGTCAGAGACCGTTTTTTACGTGAAAATTTAGGCGGCAAAACTTCTCGCACAGCGGAAAATCCTGACTGGTAAGAGTTCTGTTGTTTTTAAATGACGAGTATATATATTATCACTATGTTTTCTTACTGGTATTTAATTTTGTCATGCTTATAGTTTTTGATTTATGATTGATAATGTGTCTGGGGCTTTTTGGGACATCGTTGCGGGGCTTTGTGGGACAGTGTCCCAAATAGCCCCTTCACTTTTATGCATTTGTGTACAATTGATTTTCATTTATTAATATATCTATCATTATGTATTTACAAGGTTTTTTGTGGTTTTCAGATAAAGTACAATTGTATAATGGTTCGAAAATATTCAAGAACATATAGAAACTTAAGAAAAGGTAAACGGTACATGCCATACTTCTCTTATAGTAATGATGACTTAAACAAGGCAATATCAGACGTTAAGTCTAAAAAACTGTCTACTAGAGAAGCAGAACAAAAATATGGCGTACCCAAAAGTACAATTAACCGTCATTTAAAATCGGAAAACTTACTGTATTCTAGGCCAGGGCACCCTACATTATTTTCAGAGGGGGAAGAAAAAACGTTCGTCAATTATATTAAACATATGGGGGACTGGGGATTCCCCCTAGATCTAATGGATTTGAGAGTCTTCGCCCAAAAATATTTACAAAGAATAGGAAGGACGGTTTATAGTCTTAAAGACAATTTACCGGGACGGGATTGGGCGGCTTGTTTTATACAGCGACATAAAGATGAAATATCTAACAGATGTGCTGCAAATATATCGTCGGATAGAGCAACCTTAAGTTTAGAGGTGATTGATGCATTCTTCGACCACTACGAACGAAATTTGGAAGGTGTTGAAAATGACTGTGTAATAAATTACGATGAAACGAACCTGACCGACGACCCTGGATGCAAAAAGTACATTTTTAAGCGTGGGAAAAAGTATCCAGAGAGGATCATAAACAACTCTAAATCATCTGTGAGTCTGATGTTTTCTGGCACAGCATCAGGACTTCTTTTACCAGTATACATATGTTGTGTATAAAGCAGAACACTTGTATGACACGTGGCTCTTAGGAGGCCCAGAAGACACAAGATACAATAAATCGAAAAGTGGGTGGTTTGATTCGCTATGTTTTGAAAATTGGTTCCAGACGATCATTATTCCTTGTGCAAAAACGAAAGAGGGAAAAAAGATAGTGCTTATAGGAGATAACCTATCGTCGCATTTCTCGACTAAAGTATTGGAAGATTGATTGTAATACAAAATTACGTTTATTTGCTTACCACACATTCTGCAGCCTCTTGACGTAGCATTTTTTGCTCCTTTAAAACATTATTGGAGAATTATTTTAACTAACTGGAAAAAAGGCGAAGGCAGAAAATGCAAAACCCTTGCTAAAAACAGCTTTCCTTTCCAGTAAATGTATGTAAATAAGCTTTAAGTTTCGACATTCTTACCGTTCATAGAAGTTTACATAACCTAGTAATAAACGAGTTTTTGAAAAAAAAATTTTTCTTCTTAAAATTCTACCAATCCCTAAAACAAAAACATTATTTTATGTAGTTTTTGTCAGTCTTTGTCCCAAGTATCGATAGACTTGTTGAAAGTGGCTGTTTTGTCTCAAAATATGCATTTTATATCGGTTTTTCAGTGCTGTCCATAATAGCCCCAAATATGCGATATTTGGGACAGCCTCATTATTTTTTTATTTTTCTGTTCCTGTTACATGTAGCTACTTCAAAAGTATGTCTGCAGAAGTAAGGAGTTCTCCGACACCCGTACAATTTTTTCACCATAGTAATTTATGTGAAATAAACAAGATATTTGGTAAAGTATCTCAAAATATGTCCCGAATAGCCCCGTTTTACGGTAGTAATAAAGCTCCGACAAAAAAATAAGAATTGTCCTTACTTAAAATATTAAATCTACTGCCTAAAATACTAACTTTCCGACTACTTTTGTCCGAATAAAAATTACCGAACGACCGAATGAGATACTGAAATCTTCGAAAAATAAACATGACTGTTTACTTTTCTACCAGCTTAAATTACGTTCTACTGAAAACTACTAGTCTAATCAATCACTCTAATTCTCATACGCTCGCTCTTGCATTCTATATCGACGTAGCCCCGCAGCGGGGCTCCTATTTCTATGTAAAGGGTTTAAAGTAACCTAACCAAACCTAAGCTCGGGGTGGGCACCCCGAGCTCGTTCATAAATATGCTGGGAAACTTAGTATTTTTGTCGGAAGTTTAGTATTTTTATTTGACCACAGATCGCCGGAAGTTAATTTGTTTTTTCGGAAACAATATTATTTTCCTAATGTTAATGTTGCATTGTCTTTGCCGTGATACCACACTATAATTTTCTTTTTTTCTCCAGGCACTGCAGGCATGAAGCGTCGCTCAACAGCGTTACAAGCTAAATTCGTGGCGGACGGCATAGTGGACACGCTCCGCCGCTGCGGCACGGCGGGCGTGCACTTCGTGTGCTGTTTGCTGACCAACCAGCCCACTGACGTCGCCGACGACGTCAACGTGCCGCTGTTACGATCACAGGTGACTAACAGACCCCATTGTTGGACATTGAACATGAAACTGAAAATAGCTCATTCCGTGGTATACACATTAGACAGTCTGTGATTAATTCGGCCATTTTGCTTCGATCGTAAGCATCGTACCTTGTGAAAGATATCTCTGTCTATCAAAAAGAAAAAATTTGATTTAAATTTACCATACTTGTTTTTTCGTATAACTTACTTGATGTTTTTGTCCTCAGTTCCGTGGTTTCCAACTATTGGATGCGGCGAGATTGTACAAGCAGGGCTTCCCAGAACACATGCCGCTTTCTGAGTTTGCGCGCAGGTAATACGATTTTTGTTTTCATTGTTTTGCAAAAAGATATTGGCTAAAAAGTAGCAACTACACATAACATAAGAGCTTTTACACGAAGCAATCACCATATTAAATTTAAAATAAAACATGTTATACGTAATGAAAATGGATTCACCATATATAATTTAAAATAGAATATGTTAAAAGAAATGAAAATGGATTCACCATATTGAATTTAAAATAAAATATGTTTTACTAGCGACCCGCCCCGGCTTCGCACGGAAACATTATTATTATTATACATATAAACCTTCCTCTTGAATCACTCTATCTATTAAAAAAAACCGCATCAAAATCCGTTGCGTAGTTTCAAAGATTTAAGCATACAAAGGGACATAGGGACAGAGAAAGCGACTTTGTTTTATACTATGTAGTGATGTAATGAAAATGGATTGTCAAAGCCAAAGGTCTCCCGATTTATTCCGGTCTGACCCTCTGAACCCCTCTCCCCCCCCTTCCTCCCCTGCTAGTTCGACAGAAGAAACAATAACGCGCCGCGTCGTTATGTATTTTTTTTAGAAACACCATAATTTTATACTGGGCCTTATTGACAGTTGAATTGTTACCTACCAAAACTATGTCCTCATTCTTCTTCTCAGGTACCGCCTCCTAGCCACATCAGAAAGCGAAGACTCAGACACGGTGCAGCAGCCGGCTGTCTCCGATCGGCAGATAGTGGACGACATGCTGTTGACCCTGGACCTGGACGTCACCAGCTACAGGCTTGGACTTACTCAGGTACGTCATAGTTGTATTGAACACTAGTTTTAAGCCTCGACTTTCGTCATTTTTTATACAGGAATCGTGCATTTTTTTGGAATCCCATTTCATTTCATATATACTATTTTGCTCTGCGGCCCATTGCATATACATATTTATGTGAAAAATTTAAGGCGAAAGCTCCAGGCACAGGGGTAGCGCGCGAAATTTAATTTTTTTTTAGGTTTTTTGGAATTTGCTGGGCAGTTTAAGTTGTACGTTGATTAATATATGAATCGCGGCCGTAAGAAATATGTATCTATTTACAGAATTATAATCATTAAAGTCATCAACACAACTCTCTAAGACCACGTAACTCCAAAGAATAACTGTTTCATGAAATCATCATTCTTTGGAGTTACGTGGTCTTAGAGAGTTGTGTTGATGACTTTAATGATTATAATTCTGTAAATACATATTTGTTACGGCCGCGAATCATATTTTGATCGACGTACAACTTAATACTGACCAGCACATTGCAAAAAACGTAAGACAATTTGAATTTCGCGGGCTACCCTAGCAAATTACGATGCATATTTTTTTAAAATAAATGGGGTCTTTAACAAGAAAGACTTGGATTGCAGTCAGTTGTGGCCAATTATATGATTACACAATTTTATTATGAAAGCATCGCTCATCGACACCAGAGAGGTAAGTACCGTTTATATTAAGTCATTACTCGAACACCTAATTACGTTTTAATTACTCACATTCATTAAAGAAGAAGCCCAAAACTCTGACAACTAGTCTTACCAAGGGTATCTTATTGCTCAGTAACTGGATTGTGGAGGTCAGATAGGCATTCGCTCCCGGGTGTCACCATTGCCAGGATCGCCCAGAGGACACGGTGGAGCACACGGTGGAGGTCTGCCCCGCTTGGGCGGAGCAACGCCGTGTCCTCGTTGAGGCGATCGGCAGCGGCAGCGACCTCTCGCGTCCGGGCCTGGTTCAAGCCATGGGCCGGGGCGAGAGGGAGTGGGGGGCAGTCGCCTCCTTCTGCGAAGCAGTCATGCTAGCAAAGGAGGCGGCGGGACGGCTGAGGGAGAGAGCCACCCGTCCCAGCCGCCGCGGGAGACGCTCCGGGCGTCGGGAGCCGCGCGACGACTCCCGGCCACCGTAGGCGCGGGCCTGCGGGCGGAGAGTAATGGGTAGCTCACCGTCCGATCAGGACCAGGCCCGTGCCGGACAGCGCGTACGTGTTCCACGCGCGCCTCAAAGAGATGTCAGCATTAAAGAAGGGGCCCGTAAGGGCCGAAGCCTGCCGGGTCAGCGGGATTGTCCGAAAGGGTTACCGCTGGCCCGGAACATAAAGGGCTAAGGAAGGAACACGGGTGGGTTTTAGTCAGTAAGAGTCTGACACTCCCTTCCGCTCCACCCAGAGCGGGAGGTCTTACACTGGTAACCGACCACAACATAGTTGGGAAAAAGCTGCGTAGATGGTGATAATTAAAGAGGTAACTTCCAGCAGTTACTTTGTCTAATTAAACTATAAACTAATATTATAAAGAAAATATTTAATTTTTTGTATGTTTGTTTGTTACATTTTTACGCTAAAACGGGTGAACGGATTTGGATGAAAATTTGGCACAGGGTTAGACTTACTCCAAGGTCATGCTCTACAGTAGACCATGACCTGGAGTAAGACATAGGACACTTTTTATCTCGATATTACAACGGGATCAAAACTTATGCGGGTGAATCCGCGAGGCGCAGTTAGTTGTTCACCATTCTTATATCGTTTATGTCGACAAATGTTACATAGTTTCGTCATAATAAGTACCAGTTTGGTGTCAAAAGTAGCACCTCAATTAAGCTAACGAATATTTGTGAGAAATCTCTTTAGTATACGTCACCTATCGTAGTCTGTTAAAGTTGTAGTATGTTTAAAAGATGATAATGCTTTTGGCAGCTTTGTCAATAAAATTATAGATAACTAGCTGCGCCCCGCGGTTTTACCCGCGTAAATGTCGATTCCGTGGGAATATCAGGATATAAAGTAGCCTATATGTTAATCCAGGGTGTCAGCTACCTACATACAAAATTTTATCAAAATTGGTCCAGTCGTTTGAGAGTGAAAAAGTAACAAACATATAAACACACACACACACTCACAAACTTTCGCCTTTATAATATTAGTGTGATTATTTTTCACTCCGAATATGAGTGAAAAAACAATACCTGCCGGTTGAGAGTTTGTCATGCTAACTGGGTTGTGGTGTTCAGATAGGTGGTCGCTCCAAGTTGAAACACTGGCAAGCATCTGGATAGATTGGAAGCTGACCCCAACACATTTGGGAAAGGCAGATGTTTAGTTTATATGTTACTTCAGTTATCATCGTCTAACTTTTTTTTCACCCGACGTAACCTAACTATGTATGTTAAATTCACAAATCATTAAGTGTAATGACGGCAAGCATTATTGCATGCCATATAATTAATAGCTCATAGCCTCAACACCTCCATTAATGGATTGATTGCCCTGAGCATCGAATTGCGACAGACGTATTATTACTATATATTAGGTTTGTGTTGACATTTTATGTTCCCATTTGACAGTTAGTTTGACGTATCGTTGCCGTATTATGATTTCGATTTCCATATCCGTATGGTCAAATTAATATTATTTTGTTTGAACTACTAAATATTTATATTGAACCAGGTATATTTGATTAAATCTGTTTAAAATAAACAGGTCGTTGACTAGAAATTGCTGAGGCCTTAGAAATGATGATCATATTTGATTAAACCAGTTTAAAATAAACAGGTCGTTGACCAGAAATTACTGAGGCCTTGAAAATGTTGATGAAAAAGTAATGTTTTTCTATACTATACTTCATTTGAAATAAGATAAGACATTTAAATAAATCTTTTTCACAGTCCGTTCAACCGATTTTGACTTCTATACTGTAGGCATAAAGGCTCGTACACACAGGCGCGACGCGACACGCGACACAAAGGCACCGCAAGTCGCGCAACAAGCGGTGCCTTTGTGTCGCGCGCGATTCGCGTCGCGCGTCGCGCCTGTTTGCAGGAGCCTTAAGGATGGCGTTAAAAACTAAAAAGTGGTTACAGTACCAATTGTTTACTGCAGCTGCCATTTGTCATGCCACCAACGCAATAGAATTAAAAATCGGTTGAACGAACTGTAAAAAAGGTTTATTTAAATGTGTAATCTTATATCGAATTGAGTATAATATTATAAAGAGGGAACATTTTTATGTAGGGGTAATCTCCGGAACTATCAGTCGGATTTGAAAAAATATTTTTAGTCTGCAGGCTAATTAACATCACGCTACGACAATTAGGAGTCGAGCAAAACTTTGTTTGCTAGAAAGAAAAAAAAAGACAGAGAGAAGCGAAAACGAAGGTGTAGAACGGGCGAGCGATGGGATGCGATGCGATGGGTCGGGGGCCGTCACGCGGACGAAGTCGCGGGCAGAAGCAATGATAGATAGATAAAACGTTTATTCAGTGCAACAAAAGACACAATACAGGTATTAAAAACATCAAAAAAGGTGAAAAAAAATAACAAAGATTAAAAAGATAAATTGAACCATAGACACCTAGCTCATAAACATCTATGTATAACGGTCGATCACTACTGGGCGGTGTGTGTAAACATGAAGCCGTCACCTACGCATCCTGTGCATCTATGAATTGTGCCTGTAATCGAAGTCGTTACTTGGGACCTGTCACTTGGTATCCACGATAATCGACAGTATACCTGTTTACCATTTACATTTACCATTTGAACCCTGTCAGTGAAACTAGGACAGTTTAAAAACATTTCATTTTTGTTGGTGGTGGTATCTAATTAGTTTTTGGGTGACGTCTCCGAGTGTGGAAATTGTGACTACATTGTTGTATTGGGTTCCCACCTGTAAAAACAAATGAAAGTGGTAATAGTAAACAATTTAATAAATCTTCAAATTCAGATCGACAGTACGTATTTATTTATAAATTATCAATAATCGATTAAGAAACTTTCCATTTTTGTTATGCCACAACTCTAAAAGCAATCCGCATGGTGTCAAATCAATCACTACTAAATGAATACAGTATTATCATCTAATATGGAAGTCATAATAAGGCGTTATAAGGCCCATGTCAGACTGTCAGTTGATACGGTGAAGACGGTATTTGATGTATTACTGCCATAAATATTCCTATTTGAGATTACGCGAGTTATTAGGTTGTAAACACCTCGAAGTTTCTCCAGTTTTTGTTATAATTAACATTAAAATAGCTTGAGTTGCTTCCAATCAAAGAGTCGTTAAGGCCGTCGCTGTTGACGCAAGGCTTTTTTGTTAAGCCTTGACTTTGGCTTGACAGGTTTCATGCTTAAAAGTAATTCATGCATGTCAAATATGTCGGTGTGGACAGTTTTGGTTGAAATACAAGTAATATAACGTAGACTCAACATATTTTTTGGGAATCAGCTTTAGGCCAGAAGTAGACAGAATCTTGAATTTATTCACTGACAGACAACGCATACCCTAAGCCACTAGGTCAAGAAGCTTGAAATTTTGCACAAGAGTTTCTCATATAGCGTAAGTGAGCACTAAGGAAGAATTATTAAAAACTAGCTGACCCGACAGACGTCCTGTTTTTGATTCGAAAGACACGTGGCGCCATCTATTATCATAATAACGTTATTGTTGGTTTCCTCGCGAACAGCACTTTTTTTCGGGATGAAAGGTACCCTATGTCCGTTTCTGTACAGCAGACAACGTATATGCAAAATTTCAGGATGATCGGTTCCGTGGTTTAGGCGTGAAAAGGTAACAAACAAACTTACTTTCGCATTAGTTCGCATATTAGTTAGGATTCCAATCTAGGGGGTCTCAACGCAGCGAAATAGTGTATGAAAATTTGTATGGAAGTTCGTCATTTTTGCCAATAGGTAATCCCATTGGGCACATAGCTTGTATTGTTTAAATAGGTACCTACTTATCTTTTTTGGTAGCTGAATATCCATGAAACAATTTCATGTATGTGCAGTTCTTATAGATATTCATAGACACCAATCTGGCGATTAATTCCGTAACAATTGATAATCGACTGTCTCACTCACTAGTTGCCAAGCAGTCATTACTACTCTATTGCCCCTAATCATAGAGAAACTGTATGTTTTGATAAATACAAGATTACTTACACAAGTGAGAGTGACGCAGAACGCATCTACGACACGGCTAATGACGCTACTTTTCTTCTATTCACCGTGTAATCATACACATTACATGGTAATAGCCCTTTAATATACTCACAGGGTTATTTTAAATTGGCTAGCTAAACTACACAGACTCGATGGGTACCGAATGTACCGATATATAACATGAAAAAACAAAAAATTAAATTAATTTGATGATTTTTTTATGAGATCATCATCCGAAATTATGGTGTAGGTAGTAACTTAAAAATTGAAATGTCAGTTTAAATAATCTGTTTTTTTTTTTGTGTAAACTTCACAGACGTGATAGGTTGTATATCTAAACACAATAAAACATAAGAAAACAGTTTTTCTCAACTCATACTTCAAGTAAGTAATAACAGCGGTCGTAAAGGCTCCTTCAAACAGGCGCGACGCGCGATAAAATCGCACGCGACACAAAGGCACCGCAAGTCGTGCAACGAGCGGTGCCTTTGTGTCGTGCGTCGCCCCTGTTTGCAGGAGCCTTAAACCTCACAAAAACATCAAAACTTTTAATTTTATCGTGTTTAAATATCGATACACCTATCGCGTCTACGGAGTTTAGCTAGACAATTTAAAATAACCCTGTATGTTTTATGTAACGTCCGCGTACTTTTTTACGAGAATGTAATGGCATGACAGATTAGAGCTCTATTTTTAGGACAGCAAATAAGTTCATTTCTTCTTTAGATGTTAACGTGGTGATTATGCAACTATTTAACTTTAATGGTCTTATTTTGTACTGTCCTTAGAAATACGATTGTGAGCGTTGCCCTTAGCCAAATTCATACAAAAATCTGGAAAGTTTGAAAACTTAAAAAAATCTCTTTTATATTTTCAGAATTTTCGTAAACAATTTGTTTTGTAGCTACTCGTAGTTGCTAGCTGGGTAAACATTATTGTCTGAATTTTTCCCCCTAAATAATGTCTTATTACATCTCTTGGTAATACTTAATAATACTTTCTTACTTATCGTAAGGTAGGTATACAGTATCTTACGACCGAACCCAATTACCTATCTATCACCAGTTTTGGCATACTGGAGGTCAGTAGCGAAGGATCAATTTTTGTAGGAGGTAAGCCGGAGTAGATATCTTTAATATGATTATATTATTTGTCTATAGAATACTGACTGTGCCATTTTTCAAAGGGAAGCCGGTAGGAATTGAATTTTATGGAACCTTTGCCACTGCTGGAGGTAGAAAAAATTATTATCTATCTCTGGTTTCAACGTCCCAATCTATACTTAATAATATAAAGCTAAAGAGTTTGTTTGTTTGTTTGGTTGAACGCGCTAATCTCTGGAACTACCAGTCGGATTTGAAAAATTATTTTTGCATTTGATAGCCCAATTCTTGAGGAAGACTATATATTTAACACACGCTATGAACTTTAGGAACCGAGCAAAAAGAAAAATAGTCAGAAAGAACGCTAAGCAAAAACGAAGTAATAGCGCGGGCAGGCGATGCGATGCGACGGGGTGGGTCGGAGTAACAAGAAATTCCACGCGGACGAAGTCGCGGGCAGAAGCTAGTAATCTAGCTGCACATTATCAGACAGTATTTTATTTTTTTTGAGAGTGAATATATTCTAATTAATTTCTTCTAAATCGAAAGCGGAAAATAGGCGTAAAAAAGGTAATAACGAAAAGGATAAATTATAGAAATCACCGCACCAAAATAAACACTGAAACAAGATCAAAACAATCTCCTTCAAATAAAATAAAACAGTACCTAATTTCAGTCCAATCTCGTAACATTTCGCACGCTACAATTTCTATTATTTGACAAATGCCACCGCCCGCGCCGGCCCACTCTGCGCATGCGCTAGTGAAAGCGGCTGTTGCGCAAGTTATCTGGCGATTTATATTAAAATTCATTGCGTTGCACCGGGAAGTGAACGCTTGACATCGATCGTAGTTAGTTACTTCGAGTACTTTGAGAAGTAGGTGGACAAAGTAGGTCTGTGGTCCTTTGTTAAAAATAGGTGATAGGTTAGTTGGACAGTTTCATTTGAGTTGCCTTCGGTTGACAAATAGCTCATTTCGTGGTAAAAAGATTAACTGCAAAATTGGTAGCAGGGCTGTCTGGCAGAATATCCGCGGGCGTCCCGACATAAAAAGTGCTTATACCTACATAATAGATAAGCATTGCTGGTGACCATTTTCCACCAGTATGACCTACCTGATCTGCCAAGGATTGTAGCATCGTAGGAACTCAACTGCGACTAATGAGACACAATTACTTTTTCTATTGTTATAAATCAAATTTTGATTTTCCCACAGTTGGGTATACCCAGCCTATTAATTTTAAGACACGTCATTTTCAGTTGAAGTCCTTATTCAGATAAGATAAACTGTCAGGGTCTGCGGACCCTGAATAAGTTCTAAAGCCACAAGTCAAAGCATTTGAAATAAATGCTAAATACCCACAAATAAGCACAAATACCCTTTAAAACGACAAAATGTACAACAAAAAATAGAACCAATTGATTCTAGTCTCCAAAAGGTAGGTATGTTTTCGTATGGAGAGGAATGGGCAAGAAACTCCACCGTAACACTCTACAGTCCATAACACTTCTCCAAACGGAAGCAATCTATCTGTGCATCTAAATGATAAAATCTACATAATATGTCATGATATGATAATCAAATAATCATCAATTTCACTCAAAATATACAAGAAAACAACGCTTATTAGCTACTCATTCTATTTTAAAACTGTTTAAAACCGCTGTCATTGCATAACACGACGTAACAGTTTTGGTTACGTCACTGTCATACTTCCGAACATGTTTCGAATATGCTCTGTGTCGATGCGTTTGCCTCTCGGCCTTCTTTCACTAGCCTTGCCTTTTGTTCAGTGTCATGTGGAATGATGCTGGCCTACTTGTCAAGTTGTTTTTTTTATGCGTTGTTACGTCTGTGGTTGCGATTTCACAGGCTGGTTATACATAATATGTCGTTCGGAGTTTAAATGGCTTTATTTTGATGTTCGTAAATGGAATTTGAAGTTCAGAGTCCTTTGCGAAATGTATACCACCACGCTACAACTTTTTGTCAGACATAATAACGGTCAGAATTATAATTCACTAGCTGACCCGGCCACGCGTTGCTGTGGCTAACGTTTTTGTGCAATAAAATAATATTGCGATTATAAATGGAGATGTGAGCTATCCTATCTTTCAAGTTGTATCAAACTGCACACGGTGTACAAATTTGATTAAAATCGGTTAAGTAGTTTAGGAGTCCATCGCGGACAAACATCGTGATACGTAATTTATATATTAAGATTTATCAAAGTGATGGGTAGCTGAGGAGCGGAAATTATTTCATCACCACTGCTATCGAAATAGTGAAGCATCGCGAGGAAACCGGCATGTCCTAGAACCATAAATTCGTAGATACGTGACATCTCTACCAACCCACACTGGGTCTGCGTGGTGGATTATGGCCCTCTCCCTCTCATTGAGAGGAGGCGTGTGTCTGATTATATCATACTATGGGTAGTTAAATGGCATACCGGTATTATGCAATAGTACAAGTCGCTCCAATTTTACAGAATACCGTCATTGAGTGACATGACGTCATCATGACATCATTCAAGATAGTGTCATAATATTTTAAAAAACCCGCGGGGTAATTGCGTAACACACTAACAGTGGCAAAAGCTTTAATTTTGACAGTTCAACAACATTCATTGTGTTATTTATGTTGATGAGCAGATAAATTTTTCGCACATATGAAGCAATGGATTGGCAATATCCTTCAAAATGATTCAGATTCTGGTAGATAGTGTATTACGCAATTTTAGGGTGCCGGTCGTCTAAAGCGTTTAAATCACAAAAAAAAAAAACTAAATGCATTCGAAACGAAAGTAAAAACGACTGTGGTTAAAAGCCTTATTAAGTCGAGATATTGTTGGTTCATTATACAATTATTATCTTGATATTTATCTACTTATTTCTTTTTTGGGTTTCAAATAGTAGGAACCTACTTGTAGATTGGCAACAATCTACAAGTAGATCTCACTCAGATAAAACTCATATTAAAAGTACACTATGTAAACAAGGATATTACAAATTAGAGGATTATATCCAAGATAAGAATGCTTGGAAACATGCTGGTCCTGTTCCATAGGACAATCTAGAGTCTAAACAAAATCAAACTGATTCCTAATTTAATTTATATTTTTAAATTTTTATGACATTGATTTTTACAATCTGTGACTACAGTAACACACTTGTTAAAATTCTAGAAAAATCATCTACTTTTCCAATATTTGTAAATAATTTGTAAATATGTGAGCACCATGTATCTATCACATAATTGATTTACCTGTAATTGCTTCATTTTTAATTATTTTTATTTTTTTGTAGTGACTTATTTTATTCTAGGTGCATCGTCTTCACATATAATTATATTACTTATGTATACAATACCTTGTAAAACATTTTAAAAGAGTAACGGTGGAGTTTCTTGCCCATTCTTCTCCATACGAAAACTACCTTTTGGAAGGGGCGACTAGAATCAATTCAATTTTACTGTAAGTTTGACGTTCAAGTGCCTTAGTGTGCCTATTTGAAATAAATGATCCGCTCCCTGTGGATACCTCGGAGAGACCACGGAAACTACCTTTTGGAAGGGGCGACTAGAATTAATTCAATTTTACTGTAAGTTTGACGTTCAAGTGCCTTAGTGTGCCTATTTGAAATAAATGATTTGACTTTGAGTTTGACTTTGAATACTATAGCCATAAGGCTCCTTCAAACAGGCGCGACCCGCGATATAATCGCGCGCCACACAAAGGCAACGCTCGTTGCGCGACTTGCGGTGCCTTTGTGTCGCGCGTAATTTTATCGCGTGTCGCGCCTGTTTGGAGGAGCCTTTACTTGGCCTATCCGTAGATAAACCAAGTATCTATTGCAATGATGTCTTTTTCGGTATAAAAAGTTAACTTCTAAAGAATTAAGCCCCCTTTTTAGTAACTTTAGCATACTTTAATATTTTAGAAGCCACTTGAATGAGGGTTTTCTGAAATGACGTTCGCTAGGTGGCAGCACTGACACGTCAGGTCCAGGCATCTGTCAAAGAGCCTATATTTTCTTTAGTCATGACTGAATGATGAACGAATGAATGAATCGAATGATGAACGTCATCATATATTTTATATTGGAAGACCTCTTGTCACAGTGGTGCCAACTGATGTCGTAAATTTTCACGAAAACCCTCATTCAAACTTAAGGCTTTTACAATTCAATACTGAAAAATCGAAAATTATTTGCTATCTGTAAATGTAAATCCAAGTGTCTGATTTCCTTTTATTAACATAACCATAGCATATTCAGAATATAATGTTCCCACTTCTGGGAAACGGGCCTCCTCTGTGAGTGGGAGTGAGCCATAATCTACCACGCGGGCCCAGTGCGGGTTGGCAATGTCACGTCTTCGAATTTTTGGTTCTAGGACATGGCCGGTTTTTGGTTTTTGGTTCTTGCATAGGTAATTACTTAAATTAAAACGCCAGTTTCTTCCAAGTGTTCCACTCAGAGCACTGATTTCAACGGCACTTGACCGAACCGCACCTAAGTACTTTCACTAACCGCACTGAAACAAAATTTTGATAAGTTCGATTCGGTGAAACAGCGGTGCTATTCTGTAAAAGTCTCACCGTGAAAACTTAGGTGAAGTGAGCTCGGATTGAGCTGTCAATAGTGTTAATTCCTAGCAAAATCAAACTCACTTCACCTAAGTTTTCACGGTGAGATTTTTACAGAATCGACCGGCTGTTTATCAATATTAATTTTAATCCCCAAAAGGCACCTACCTACAATATTTTTTTAGTGTTGTTGCGTCTTAACACTTAAAAGTTGAAAAGTCTACATTTTGAATTATCCATAAAAGAAAATCCCGTTGCCCGCATTCCTTTTACTTATAACATGGTGTTAATTGAATGAATAGACAGAATTTGTTTTTTCTATTATCTTCTTTAAAGTAAAACGTATATAGGTACATATAGCGTTCATGCTAATCAGTAACCAATAGGTACCATCGCGGACACTGATGGTGAAACTCTTTTCAACCTTATTACTAAGGACATGAAGGACAGGAAGGGTGAAAAGTGGTCGACCGCCAATGTCTGCGGTTGTACCTACTACCTACCTAGTCGTGTAAGCTGTTATATCAATTCCAAGGGGTATTTAGAGAAAGGCGTTATTATTTGCTTTTACTTGCAAAAGGACTGTTTGCTTGCGTTTGTGTTAATGAACTTCCGCCAATTGAAATAGTTAATAGAGTAATCTAAGGAACGTATATCTCGTGCATCACGAAAATCCAATTTGAATTTTCCCCTATCTACGAGTAATCGTAGCAATCATAATCTTCAAGATTGTTTTTGTTAAGGCGAAAGCGCCAGGGTCCCCGCGAAATTCATTTTTGTTGTTACGTTTCTTGCAATTTGCTGGTCAGTATTAAATTGTACGTTGATTAAAATATGATTCGTGACCGTAACAAATATGTATTTACAGAATTATAATCATTAAAGTCGTCAACACAACTCTCTAAGACCAAGTAATCCCACAGAATGACTATTTCATGAAATCTTGACATTTTGGGATTATACTAACGGTCTATATAAAATACTGGTAGCTGCATCCGACCTCAACATAATTGGAAAAAGGCTAGACAGATTGATTGGACAATAACTAAAATAATGAAACTTTTACTTCCAAGTTCCAGAAAGAAAGGTAAATACAAGATTCTTTCAACTGTGAAAGACAGTCTAACGGCTTATAAATCATTTTGAACTCTATGAATTTGGAATAGAGATGATAGTTGCACTGCGGATTCTCAGTGATTGAAATAAATATTTCCTATGTTATTTGGAACATAACAGTATAATTTCCGTCAAAACAATGCAGGTGGGCTATTATTAGAATCACTATTTTGTATAGTTAAGTAGATATATACCAAACGTGGCCATTTATTTTTTCTGTCAGAGCGGGACGGTTGCGGAATTAAACAAAAAAAAAAGTTATTTTACTAGGTACTCGTATTTATTAAAAAGAGAAAAGGACATGAAAAATAATATATTAGCTAAGTATAATATGTAATTTTAATATTACATTGCGGTTGAAGACGCATTTGTTTTGGATTTGTCGGTGATGCAAATTAGTTTTAAAATGTCGGGTCTATTTTTTAAGTAGGTAGGAGCTTATCACAGTCATCATTTGTCGATGTTAGTCTTTGTAACTGATTTAAAGACGAGAAAAATAAGTAAGTAATTGTTTATAGAAATTTGAAATTCCTCATATCTCGTCTTTATATCAGTGTCCTTTCAAAATACATATTTGGGGAACCTAGATATTCTGAATCCATTCGATTCTAATTCCATTCGATTCTAATTCCATTCCATTCTAAGCTTGTCTAATTTTTATGATACCATTGTTTTGTGAAGAGAAAATAAAACTATTTGAATTCGGAATAAATACACACTACCTTAAGAATATATTTGACTAGCTTCTGCCCGCGACTTCGTCCGCGTGAAATTTCTTATTCCCCCGACCCACTCCGTCGCATCGCATCGCCTGCCCGCGCCATTACTTTGTTTTTGCTTAGCTTTCTTTCTGACTTTTTTTCTTTTTGCTCGGCTCCTAAAGGTCATAGCGTGATGTTAAATAGCCTATAGCCTTCCTCAAGAATTGGGCTATCAAATGCAAAAAGAATTTTTCAAATCCGACTGGTAGTTCCAGAGATTAGCGCGTTCAACCAAACAAACAAACTCTTCAGCTTTATAATATTAGTAAGATTAGTATAGATTTACAATTTTTTTTGGTATTAAGGCTCCTACAAACAGGCGCGACACGCGATACAATCGCGCGCGAAACAAACTTTACGTTTGTATGAACTACGCATTAGCATGCGTAGTTCGCCGGCCCCTTAATCAACCAATCAAATCTTCATATTGGCCTGCAGTCTGTCGAGCGTTGACCTCTAGATACTACATACATTGCCTCTCTAAATTACACTTAATATTATAAAGGCGAAAGTTCGTGATTGTGTGTGTGTATATGTTTGTTACTTCTTCACGCTTAAACGGCTGGACCAATTTTGATAAAATTTTGTATGGAGGTAGCTGAAACCCTGGATTAACATATAGGCTACTTTTTATCCCGATATTCCCACGGCGTCCACGTTAACGCGGGTGAAACCGCGGGGCGCAGCTAGTTTTATATATTCGTAAGTATGGTCTTCACATGATCTGTCCAACATTATGTCTGGACTTTAAAAGAGACTGTGACCTCTGAGTTTGTTTTGGCCTTTTTTCTCAGACTAGTCAGGTAGGAAATGCCGACCTCGTCTTAGTTTTTAAAATATGATTGACGTGTAAAAGTGTTTGTGCAAACCTACTTACTGAAATAAAATCATTTATCAGTACTATTACACAATATCGCACCATGAGAATAATATAAGAATTATATTCCTCAACGTACAATTTAATACTGACCAGCAAATTGCAAAAAACGTTAAAAAAATTGAATTTCGCGGGCTAGCCCGGCAGGCCCAAACGGAGATGGCGTGATGAGCTGGACTCCTTCAACAAGAACTTGTCCTTAGCAGCTTTGAACAGAGAGAAATGGAAAGAGAGTAGCCTTTGCCCAGCAGTGGACAGACAAATAATAACACGAAAGGGGATTGAAGACTTTTGAAGTGAAAACTTCTTTAGGCGCGTTGGGCATTTTTTGAGATGGGAAAAAACCATTGAACTCGCGCCACTGTTACCGTACGCTACACCGCGCGTGTTTTGTTTAGGTACGATTAAAAAAATACCACCTTCGGATGTGTTCGGCTGTCCTCGGGATGTACTCGGTTTTAATGTATATCCGACATGTCAGTGAGTGATGGCAAAGTATTCGTTTGTGTTTTGTTTTCTCTTCTGTCGGCACTCATTTTTTATTTTATCAAGTATCTGGTACTTACTTGTTGACAGGCCTATGCTGTCCTCCCATACCTACTGTAATTTGAAATCATTGTAAAAGCCAATTATTTTTAAAAAGAGTAACCGTGGAGTTTCTTGCCGGTTCTTCTCCATAGGAAACGACCAATTGAAACCGTGCACCTAGCTACTGACGTTTCACAAGTGCCCATGTAGGTTTATGTGAAATAAAATATTTTGATTTTGACTCCCGGAGTGCCACTGTTTTTTTTTTTTATGGAGCCTGGCATACCAACCTGTCCGCCATATTGTTTTTTTTTAATGGCGGCTGCGCATTAAACTTATATAAATAGATAGCTTGCATCAATATACAAACAGAAAGCATTAAGTGCCAAACCCCGTAAAGCGACACGTTTCCAAGATATGTATTTACGTTCAAAGTTGATCACGTGACATCCATATTTTTGAAGTGTATTGCTAATCCATTACATCATATGTATGGAAAATGTGTCTGCTCAACAACGTAAATATCGCAATGAATGTTGTTGGCCTGTCAAAATGAAAGCCATTCGTACTGTTATTGTGTCACCAGGGGCGGATCTACTTATAGGCTTTTAGGGCTGCAGCCCAGGGCCCCGTGGATACAGAGGGCCCCCAACCGAACTGAAAACAATAGACGATATTGTCAATAATAAAAATTATCTAGGAAAAAAAAAAAATCCGATCATAATAAAATGGCAATTGGTTGAGTAATTATTAGGTAGGGCCCCTAAGCAGTATTAGCCCAGGGCCCCACAAATTCAAGATCCGCCCCTGTGTGTCACGCAATTACCCCGCTGCTTGTAGCATAGATGTTTGATTAACATTCAGAGTGATTAGTTCACATTTGCCACGGATCTTCAAAGCCCTTTGTATGTTGTGGGAAATCACAAAATTGAGTTCGTATTTTAGAGAGTTTCCAATAAATGTCATAACTTCTTCAAATGGAAAGCTATTATAATAGCATATTCATGCTGCCAGTAGATATATTTTTGAAACCATTTTCAATTGGTTTAACCCAAAATACGTTAAAAAATATTTATTAGATTAAGTATAAAAAATATGTCATCTTAGTACTATATTTTCTTAAATATCACGTTATAATAAGCGTCATAACTCATAATATAGAAACCATAGAAACTCCATGAAAGTAAAATTAAAACAATCAATGAATAATTTCCCCAATTTCAATGACATTGATCTCGACAAAATGTTTTAAAAACGCCATTTCTGTATGCTAATGTGATAACATAAGGCTATGAACTCGCAGATGGGGTTCGAAGTCTTAACCGTGACAAACGAGTTTTTAAAATTAGCAATTAAGTATGCGAAATTATAAACGATACATATCTTTCGTGGTTCGCATTCTATTTTATCCCAGCATTTAATTTATTATTATTTGTATACTGTTCCTTTAAAAAATACATACGTAATGGTTGGAATATTCCAAAACTACTATGTTTCTGTTGTTTAAATTGGAGAAAGTCGCGTAAAATTGTTATGTTGTTATTTGAATAGCTTTTGTAGAGATTGCAAACATTGGACAGTACTTGTACAATTTATATTGTATTGTTTCTTCTTGTATACAAAGTAGGTTTTGTATGATGCTTGTAAAAGAGCTTGTGGGTATTAAACTGACCACCCATAAATCATCATAAATGCCATGTCAAACAATTTTTGAGAAACTTGTTGGATGGCTGTAGTCCAGTCAATAAAAGAGTTGTACAGTGCGGGAGCAGGGACCAGCGATTTCTTTAGAAAAATGAACAGAACAGGGTGCTTAGGAAGTAAACATACTAAAAGTCCTGACGTCTAGGAGGAGTGGGGGGGGGGCACAAAGTTCCTAATTTTGGGTATTTCGCATATGTCAGGAACGACGCATCGCATCGTAGGGAAAGTCGGGGAACAAGAAAGTTATCGCAGTTGTAGAAGAAGCTAGTATAGAATAAAAAGCAATCTAGGAAGAGAATTTATGGTCAAGATGTAATGGGAGATGTCCAAGATGTAGTGAAAGATGCCCAAGATGTTGTGGGAGATGCCCAAGATGTAATGGAAGATGCCCAAGATGTAGTGGGAGATGCCCAATATGTAGTGGGAGATGCCCAAGATGTAATGGAAGATGCCCAAGATGTAGTGGAAGATGCCCAAGATGTAATGGAAGATGCCCAAGATGTAGTGGAAGATGCCCAAGATGCAGTGGGAGATGCCCAAGATGTAGTGGGAGATGCCCAATATGTAGTAAGAGATGCCCAAGATGTAGGAAGATGCCCAAGATGTAGTGGAAGATGCCCAAGATGTAATGGAAGATGCCCAAGATGTAGTGGAAGATGCCCAAGATGTAATGGAAGATGCCCAAGATGTAATGGAAGATGCCCAAGGTGTAGTGGAAGATGCCCAAGAACAAGAACGAAATGTTGACGTAAGACCTAGGAAAACATAATAAAACTACACTGTAAACTATCTACATGGAACATCACGAATCAATTTGCCACAATAATAAAACCAAATAGGCCATAACAAGGCATTTGAATGGAGCAGTAAAAGTTTTTGCAAAAAGGCAACCGACCGTCAAAATTGTCTAAAAGATAATAATTGAAAGAAGCAGTAGAAACTGTTTTTTTGTAAAGTTAGAGAGGTTTTTAGAGATCCGACTTAAGGCACTGGCACGACGCGAATCTAGTACTCGTAGAATAGTTTCTATGACAACTTTATGGAAATTGTTCTACCAGAATCGCGTCGCATTGTCGCGTCGCGCCTGTCTCTCGGAGCCTTAACTAGATCAGAAAAAAGGGTGATAACTACTTATTCGTGAATAAAGAGAATGTCGGCGTTGAGCCACGATAATATATAGATAATATATTTATTTGTCAGAAACACATGTAGGTTTTTTTTTCAGGATAACAACGCGTCAAATGACCCCTCCCGCTCTGGGTGGAGCGGAAGGGAGTGTCAGACTCTTACTGACTAAAACCCACCCGTGTTCCTTAGCCCTTTATGTTCCGGGCCAGCGGTAACCCTTTCGGACAATCCCGCTGATCACATTAGGTTTACAATCAGTTGGATTGGAACGATTACAAAAAAATAATTTGAGCATGTTTTGCTTAGAAAGGCGTACAAATATAATAATAATATAATTCAAAGTATAAAAATCATAATGTTACGTTAAATTATTAATAAAAATAATAATAAAAATGTCTAAAGTACATTTAAATAGTTCGCTTTTAATAGTAAGATCTTCAACAAAGAGACGTAACAAAAAAAAAAAAAAACTAGAATCTGTAGAAAAAGATGTTACGTAAAATTTTATGCTAGGTGTTTAATACAGGGTAAAAATGAAAACACGCGACAAATCGAAATCGGAGATTGTACTCAAAGTCAAAGCATTTAATTCAAATAAGCACTTAAAAGGCACTTTTGAAGAAAAAAATTACAACAAAACAGAATTGATTCTAATCGCCCATTCCAAAAGGTAGTTTTCATATGGAGAAGAATGGGCAAGAAACGGAAAATGTTTTACGATGCACCTAAAATAAAATGACTGTACCACAATAGGTAAAAGAATTAAAAATGAAACTATGATATATGTATAAATTAATTATCTGATAGATACATGCTGCTCACATATTTACAAACATGGTAAAAGTAAACGACTTTCATTTAAATAAAAAAAATTACAAGTAATAAAGTCAGGGTGTGAGTTAAAGTACTTACAGAATGTAAATCATGTCAAAAAAAAATACAATTAAATTAGCAACCAGTTTGATTGTGTCTAGAGCAACCAGTTTGATTTTGTCTAGGGTAACCAGTTTGATTTTGTCTAGATCTTGTCTCATCATTATGAACAACTTTTACTATGGGACCAAACCTGAAATCGCGAAAACAAATCAGCTGTTCCCTACATTTTGACCCTACATTTATGTTCGCATAACTCATCAAAATGTAGGGAATAGTTGATTTTTTTTTCGCGATTGCAGCTTTGTTCCCTTAGTAAAAGTTGTTCATAATGATGAGTACAATCTCCCATTTCGGTTTGTCGCATGTTCTCAATTTCAACCTGTATTAAGGGGCCGGCGGCGGAGCATACGTAGTTCATACAGACGTAATACCAAAATAAGTTGTAAATCAAACATTCTTAATGTAGTGTGTATAAATTCCAATTGGGTTACAGAATATCTAGGTTCCCAAATATATATTTTGAATGGACACTGATTTAAAGACGAGTTATGAGAAAAATAAGTTTTCTATACAGATTTGAAATTATACATATCTCGTCTTTATATCGGTGTCCTTTCAAAATACATATTTGGGGAACCTAGATATTCTGTTATCCACTCGGAATATACACACTACCTTAAGAATAAGATTGTTTTCCAAATTATTTTGGTATTACGTTTGTATGAACTACGCATTAGCATGCGTAGTTCGCCGGCCCCTTAAACTCAAAAAGGCAAGATGTCTTAGATAAAAAAAATAACGTAACATAACATCACGCCTGACCTGCCAGAAGGATTAGGCAGAGTACACCTCTGCATTTCGCAAGTGATTTTTAAGTCTTATGTAATAGGAGGCGGGCCAATTGCCATTAATAATAATAATAATAAAAAAATAAGAAAAGTAAATAAATAAATGAATAATAATAATAATATTTTATAATATTTTTAAATGTTTTTTTTACTTATTTTTATATTTTAAGAAATATTTAAAAATGTAATAAAATAAGAAAAGTAAATAAATAAATGAATAATAATAATATTCTTTATTTTCGGACAACAGTGATCCAGCGCAGTAAACAATAAATTATAACTTATTACTAGTGTTAGTAGATAAAATACAGTGCTTAGCCATTTGGTTAGTATTCCTACATAGAACTTATAAACTAGTGTTAACTAGTACTTACATCTATCAGAAAAACAACACAAACTATTAATTAATTAATACCCCACAGTGGCATGTAGGCGCATCCAATGTCCCAGTATGGGGCTGTCCCACCTATCAGCTATAGTATAGCTATTAAGCGGACACAATTTTTTTTTTATTCGATTCTAACATTTTTATAAATTTTTTTTGACAAATTTAATTACTTATTATTTTTAATTGATCACAATTTTATTCTGGGTTTTTATCTGTTATATTGTTTGTGTGTAAATTCTAGTGGAAAAATAAAAGAAAATAAAATTATGTAATCGATGATTAAAATCGAATTGAAAATCGAATCATGGCGGCCGTCCCGCCTTCAAACTCCTGCGGTTAGGATTTATTGGTGCCTAGAGCTAAGCTTCTTATTTTGGCAGCAAAAAATTTTTATTGAGCTTTTAAAATTGCATATCAGATTTTAAACCATTTGTCGCTTATAATTATACCTATTATAAGGATGCTCCGGATGGAGCTAATTTATGATGCCGGTTTTACATTAAGCGTCTGAGATGTAATACAATTATATTTTTATTAGGTTGCTCAGCTGTATTGCTCCGTTAGAGATTTTATTATGTGTTAGATTGTAAGTTCTGTAAAGACGTACCTGTTATAGTCGCAAATCATATTTTGATCAAAATACAACCTGACACTGACCTGAAAATTGCATAAAACGTAAGAAAATTTGATTTAATGAAATTTTGAAAAAACCAGGGCGCCATTTTCAATACAAGTTAATATTTAACAATAAAAGTCTGTTTTTTTCCTCGCAAGTGTGTTGAAAAACGTCGTATGAAACGCGTGTGCATTGATCAATTAATACTCGAGGCGGTATTAGGTATTCGCGCGAGACGCAGGCGACCGCGATAAGGAAGCCAAGCGTATAATGATCAAAATAGCACACATGTATCATAATGTGCTATTATGGAGTGGCTTGGCTGACTGCCCCAATGATTGAGGCTCTTTCTGAGAATTTTCTAAAAAAACTTCGTTGATTGCCGTAATTGACATTACTGTATTATAAAATGGTAAAGGTTATGGCCTACACGGTAGAATCGATTTGTACATCCATGGTCACCATCTATGCCAAACCAAGGCGTTTTATATCTACAGTTTGCTCACGTTCTCATAACATTGACTTTTAAAACTATTGACAACTTTAAAAAATATTTTTCTATGAAATCTGCATATCATCGTAATGCATAATTATTTTAAACTAGGTTCTGCCTGCGGCTTCACTCGCGTGTATGTCGAAAATTATCCCACAGGAACGTGCTACCGTGACAAAAAGTTGCATATATATGTCTTCCCCCAGGATGCCAACTGTCTCCTCGCCTAATTTTTTCGAAATCCGTTCAATGGTTTAGGCGTGAGGTAGGTAACATACAGACAGACTTAGGCCCGGTATCCACCAAAGCGGAGAGGAGAGGAGACGAGAGGAGATGTGCCGCGAAGCTGGCAGGTTATTTCCACCAAAGCGGAGAGGAGATGCGTTGCGGAGATGTGAGCTGTGAGAGATCGAAGATCGAAGAAAGGCGCGGGGAGAAGGCAGCGGGGTGAGGGGTGCGCGAGCGCGCCGCCCGGCCGCCCGACTAGACACACTGCCGCGCCGCTTACTCGCTCGCTGCACAAAATTCTATAGAAAAATGAGACATCTCCTCTCCTCTCCGCTTGAAGGCTCCTGCAAACCGGCGCGACGCGCGACGCGAATCGCGCGCGTCACAAAGGCACCGCTCGTTGCGCGACTTGCGGTGCCGCGCACGACTTTATCGCGTGTCGCGCCTGTTTGAAGGAGCCTTGACCCATTTCTACCAAAGCTAGGCGGAGAAGAGATGTGAAAATAACGAAATCGGATTGGTTTATTCAAACACATCTCCTCTCGTCTCCTCTCGTCTCCTCTCCTCTCCGCTTTGGTGGATACCGGGCCTTACTTAAAAATGTTGGGTTTTTCATCAACTCGATAAAACAGACTGAACACACGTGTGTCCAGTTGGTGAAACATAAATTAAATCACTTATAATTTCGCCAACTGGACACACCCAGAATATTAGTATATTTAGTCTAAATTAACATTTATAGGCAAAATTAATAGATATCATTAGCCAGAATTTTATATTTTATCCGTCCATAAATCTTTGGAAAATATTTCGATCGAATAAAAAAATTCTAGATTCTTTTATTAATAACCAGCCGTATTTTTGAAATGTTAACTATGACGACCTAGAAAAAGATGGCGAGATGACCTGGACGCGTACCGCGACGACGGCTTGTTCGAGGTGGCGCGGAGGGAAAGTAGGATTTGGGGCAGGCCATTGCCCAGCACTGGGACAGTATAGGCTAACAAAAAAAGAACAGTGGCACTCCGGGAGCGCCGACAAAAGTGAAAACAAAACACAAACAGCATACTTTGCCATCACTCACTGACATATCGGATATCATTAAAACCGAGTACATCCCGAGTACAGCCGAACACACCCGAAGCGGTTTTTTTTTTATCCTCTTAGAAACAAAACACGCACGGTGTCGTTACGATAACAGTGGCGCGAGTTCAATGGTTTTTTTCCCAACTCAAAAAATGCCCAACGCGCCTAAAGAAGTTTTCATTTAAAAAATATTATATATTACTGGTAAACACCCAAAGACTTTTTTCAATTATCACAATTTGAAAGAGAAAGAAATATCGATCACAACAGTTTATAAGTGTATAGTCTATGGATCACACTGTCTGTGACTGCGACTGAGGGTCCTAGCTGGATGTTAAAGAGCCTATAACCTTCCCCAAGAATTGGGCTATCAAATGCAAAAATATTTTTTCCAATTTGATCAGTAGTTCCAGAGATTAGCGTGTTCAATCAAACAACGAAAAAATAAACTGTTCAGTTTTATTATTAGTTTAGTATATAATAAATGGCATAAAAGTAAGCGCTAGCGCATTAGATATAATTCCCAGTGAATGGAAACGCCACTTTTACTACATCGTGGTGCACACATGCACACAAAATGTAATAATGTATTCAGGGGAAGCGCTGAGGTAGCCAGCGAAATTCAAATTTTCTTACGTTTTTTGCAATTTGCTGATCAGTATTAAAATGTCAAGATTTCATGGAATAGTCATTCTGTGGGATTACTTGGTCTTAGAGAGTTGTGTTGATGACTTTAATCATTATTATTCTGGAAATACATATTTGTTACGGTCGCGAATCATATTTTAATCTACGTACAGACGCCAGCATATCAGCTACTACAACCTGTCAAATTTCTTTAATAGATTTTCAACTTTATTGCTAAAGCTTAAGGTTCAAAGTTGATTGGAAAAAATTGACAGTTTCGGGTAGCTTGATGGGCTGGCGTCTGTACAACTTAATACTGACCAGGAAATTGCAAAAAACGTAAAAATAATTGAATTTCGCGGGCGACCCTGGCGCTTTCGCCTTAATGTCGTATAATATCATTATATTCATTATCATCATCTGCCTAGCCTTTTTCCCAATATTTTGGGGTCGGCTACCAGTCTAACCGGCTGCTGCTGAATACCAATATTTATTCTAAAACGAAAATAAACTAATTATACTTGCTAATGACCACTTTGTTTTAATATTATTAGAAGTAAAACTTCCAAGGCCGAATCTTAGTTTTGTTTTGCGTAAAGATCTACAGTTTAAAGGCTCCTACAAACAGGTGCGACACAAAGGCACCGCTCGTTGCGCGACTTGCGGTGCCTTTGTGTCGCGCGCGATTTTATCGCGTGTCGCGCCTGTTTGAAGGAGCCTTTATGAACATGGTAGCTTTCGGCTTCATAGTCTCCGGTTTATTTTTATTTATATATCTATAATCTATAAATAATATAAAACAAAGTAGCTTTTCGTGTATGTCTGTGTGACCCATAGATATTTATGATAGTTTTAGACTTTCTAGTGTGGTAGCTAAGATATGTTACACCCATTCGTCTCTATAAAATCTCATGAGAATGAGAACCGTTTTTGTTCTAGATATAATCGATTAGTATGCGTCTTTTTGAAGTATTTTAACGTGACGGATGCATACACGGAATTCTGCTAATTATAATTTAAGACACACTCCAGTTCTTCACTATATTTTAACGTCAGGTTTACATTGTAAACCGCTTTTATTATTCCTGGCAGTCAATACTTTTGAATTATTTTTTAATTTTTCAAAATGTTTCTTATGGAACATTGACCCAGGACTATAAAAGCGGTCGTCTGCCTGAGTCAAGTCAGTTAAGTTGTGAAGTTCTGAAAGGGAGTCAAGTTCTGAAAGAATCACAATTCTTCATCTTGAAGTGCTGTTACGTTCAGTCTAGTGCTGTGTATACGTTATTGTCAATAAAACATTAAATATACTTCTGACTCTCCTTATTAACGATTTAGGGAGTGCCCTACACTCCTGAGAGGGAGATCGACGAGCGTCCTCTACACCTACTCGAATAGGACAGCCCAGGCCTGCGCCCGGTCCCGTCAACCCTCCGACCTTTCGGCTCTGCTGACGACAGACCTCCTCCTCCTCAACCTTCGGATTGACGTCGAGAGACCTCCTCTTACTCGCTCCAGACCCAGAGGTAGAAGACCAGTCAGAGACCAGAGTCGAGTGACCTCTTCCTTCGAGCCTCCTGAAGCTATTTTTTTAAACCATGTAAATTACAAATAGCCCATCCGGTTATTTGTAACGTTACACGCCTAAAAGAAAACTGTCCGTAGTTATCTTTGGAAAATTTTTTTTGAACCTGCAACTTTATTTAGCCGCATGTCATGAGCGCTAGCGGAACGGTAAGGGTCGGCGCTTTGGCCCACGTCACTCATATAGATTTCAGTACACTTTATAACCATTATTTTGTTTTTATGACATTATAAAAGAAAATATTTAAATAACAATAAAAATATAACAATCACGCGAGATGTTACAAAATATTCATAAAATTGAATACCACGTTGTTACATAAACCAGTTATTGTAATAAGTATACCTATATGACTGAATTCAGAATGTGAAAGCAACACTCACTTGAGTTGCCTTCATATAATAATAGCATCGCATACTAACGACAAAATCATATAAAAAGTTGACATAAAGATGGTTGATTTTGGAGCAAAAGTAGTTGACACAATGAAAAGTTAACGATGATTTATTTGAGCTTATTTTTATTATAAATCGATAAATAGAGAACTGTTAAATGTTTTATAACATACTATAATGTCATAATAGACAGGTTTTATGAATTGTGGGATTATTATGAAAGGTGATAAACGTAGCAAAGTGAAGGTGGTCATTTAAAAAAACATTTAATCTTGCGCTTGCGACTCTTACTAGTAAAGAGGCCGAAGACAATTTTGTCGTTTTGATGAGATAAAAATGATGCTGGGGGAGGCCTGTGCCCACCAGTGGGACAATATAGCCTAAAAAAATATGTTATATGCCAAGCTAGACTACGGAATTATCAAATTTAGAACACAATCTGAAGGATATTGCTAATCCATTGCTTCTTATGTTCGTAAAATTTGTCTGCTCAGCAACGTAAATAACGCAATGAATGTTGTTGAACTGTCAAAATGAAAGCCATTACTACTGTTGTTAGTGTGTACAATGCGTGCCACGAAAGATGAGACTTGACACACCACGTGGTTTGACATGCGCAGTACACGATTTTAGGTATCTTTAGCGGTATGAGGTCTGAGTGCGGGACGGGACCGAACGTCATAGGGGCAGCGGAAAGAGCGGGGGAGGCGGGGTCAAGTCTCATCTTTCGTGGCACGCATTGTAGGTATTGCGTAACACATAAAATGACAATTGATCGCAATAGGTTTCAGATTGCGTTATTTACGTTGTTGAGCTGACGAATCTTTCAAACCTATGGAGGATTACAAATATCCTTTAAAACTCTCGGAATGTGATTGAAAATATGTTTCGCAATTAGGGTGCAGTATTAACTTGCAAAAAAATGAAACTTGGAGGAAAAAGGACGCGCTGTAAGCACAACTATAGGTCGACCGCTTTACTGTGACGTTGCCTGAGGTAGCAGCGCGGTGCGGGAGGGGTGTGGTGACGTCATGCGAGAGCTCAGTGATTCGTCAACTTGTGACAACAATCACCCCTCCCGCACCGCGCAGCTACCTCAGGCAACGTCTCAGACTGCCGGGTCAGCGGGATTGTCCGAAAGGGTTACCGCTGGCCCGGAACATAAAGGGCTAAGAAGGAAGGAACACGGGTGGGTTTTAGTCAGTAAGAGTCTGACACTCCCTTCCACTCCACCCAGAGCGGGAGGGGTCATTTGAAGATTTCCCATCCTAAAAAAAAATTAAAATAAAGGCAACGTCTCAGTTAAGTGGTCGGCCTATAGTGCTGTTTTTAGGGTACCGTACCAAAATGGTAAAAAGGAACCCTTATGATGAGCCTCAGTCTGTCTATCTGTCTGTCTGTATGTCACAGCTGGATATCTCAAGAACTACTAATGCTATCAACTTCAAATTTGAAATAGTTTTAGATGACGTTGGCCCAACTATTTTGCAAATAAAAAAGAAATAAAAATGTATATTTTTTGTAACAGGAACTGAAAGGGGGTCTGAAAAATTCGAAGCGGGGCTACTAGGGCATGTGGGGTATCATATGAAAGAGCGCAGTTTGTACATTCTCAAACATTTTTTCTTTTTTTTAGGCCGCATAGTTTTCGACATTTGATGAAAAATGTAAAAAAAATACCGTTCCCCCTTATCTCCGAAGTTTGCAAAGAGAAAACCTGAAATTATTCTATGTGATAGTTTATGTAAAGATAAAACGAAGTTTCTAAATAGCACACTTTTTCAGAAATCATCAACAAAAGTTACATTAATTCCATTATCGGTCAAGGGATGGCGCTAAAAAATTCTCTGACGAATATAGGCCTCGCCGATGAAATTTTAAAAACATATGATGGTACGGAACCCTCGTTGCGCGAGTACGACTCACTCTTGCCCGGTTTTTCAAGGCAGAAAACGCGCCATAGAACCTCGTTACATGGAAGGCGAATATAAAAAACGCCGTGAGCATACCTGGAAATACGGGGATTAGCCTACGTCAAATTAATAAAATTACAACTAATCAGTATACAGAATAAATTATGTTAGTTAAATCTAGAAATTCGTTCTAGAAATGTTAATGATCATTCCAGTCTACTTCCACTGTTGTGCCCAATTTCTAGGACCATCTGCGGTCGTCGAAAGTTCCGCCGAAAGAAACTGAAATTGCATGGACCGTTAGATTTGTAGCAACACAAATCTAACGGTCCATGCAATTTCAGTTTCTTTCCAGTCAATCCAACATACATAGTTGGGAAGAGGCTAGGTAGATTGACTTGAGCATAAGAAATCTCAAGTTCGGCATCCAGTCTAACCGGATGTAACTGATTACCAGCCGGTCGATTCTGTAAAAATCTCACCGTGAAAACTTAGGTGAAGTGAGTTTGTTTTTGCTAGGAATAGACACTATTGACAGCTCACTCCACGCTCACTTCACCTAAGTTTTCACGGTGAGATTTTTACAGAATAGCACCGCAGTATTTTACATGAAGCGACTGCCTATCTGAATCCGGAAACTGGGTTCTGCGATTTATTTTCCTCACGTATGGGCGTCACGAGCCGGGGGTCCCGTTTGTCATTCGTAGATCTTTGATAGTCGTTACGGGTAGTCACGAAAGTCTGCTGACAACCAGTCTTGCCAAGGCGTATCGTGTTACCCAGTAACTGTGTTGTGGAGGTCAGATGGGCAGTCGCTCCGAGTAAATACAGGTATCCAGCTGCATCCGGTTAGACTGGAAGCCAACCCTAACATAGTTGGGAAAAGGCTAGGCAGATGATTGATTATGAGAAGAACATTCAGACATCTTTAAGTACTGTAATGTACAGACGCCAGCACATCAAGCTACTACAATCTGTCAAATTTCTTTAATAGATTTTCAACCTTATCGCTATGCAGCACAAGGTTCAAGGTTAATTGGGAAAATTTGAAAGTTTCGGGTAGCTTGATGTGCTGGCGTCTGTACATTCCATGTATAGTTTGTTCGAAAGTAGGAACACGAATTGCGCTTACGGTTATGTTTGCACGATTTTAAACTTACTTCCGATATTTGAAAGCCCCTTAGTCCTATTCCTATCTGTTGTTAAGTCTAGACAAAGACACAACACGCAGGACATGTGTGTGATAAGAAGTGTGAGATAGAGTGCTCGAAATATTTTTTAATCTAAAACTTAATTATATGGCTAACACAGCGCATGGAATCGCAGCGTCGCGTCGGCGGCTTCTACGAGAAAGTACAGTACCCGGCGATAAATATTGCACATCGACCTTTGGAAATTGGTGTATTTTATACAAAGAATAAAAATAATTATCAAAAGAAGCAAATCATAATTGTTTTAACAGCTCCTAATAGATACCGGACTGTTTGTATTTCGTGCGACAGAGATAACGCTCTACGAAGCCGAAATTAGCCGATTGTCTCTTTCCAAAGGTCGATGTGCAATATCTATCGCCGGGTACTGTAGGTACTACATTATTTTTATCTCACCAAGCGACGCGCGCTTTAGTTGTGATAACAATTTGTACAATTGGTTACCACAAGTAAAGCGTGCGTCGCTCTCTAGGGACAACGGAAAGTCAAAGCCCGGCGCCATCTTTTTCATGACAGCTGTCACTGCGGCCGTTTTGTGGTGGCCTCCGCGAAAACCGTAACTGTGCTAGAGGAGTCTTATATTTTAGTGCAGCTAGCCACGCAATTTATTGATCCGTGTCTGAGTGCAAAACATTGGCCACCAAGGTTGGCCATTATTTAGACTGGTATTTGACCTTTATTTTTATCTTGGTTTTAATGTTTTCCTTTTATAAAATGGCTGAGGAAATTGCTTGTCAAGTAATGCTTGCGAAAAACGTTTGTAACTAAGTAGGGTAACGGTCTTGAAAAATTACTTGGTGTTGTGACCTTTACCACCCGAAGTTTATTTGTACCGCTTATTTAATAAGGCAATCTTAGTAAATTTGCGGCCTAGTGCAGTCGGACTCGCACACGAAGGGTTCCGTACCACCGTTTTTTTTTAAATATTATAAGAAAAAATCTTTCTTTTATGTGGACCCTTTAATTTTTTTTTACTTTATTTTTGTTTTACTTAATAGCGGCCATAGTAGTAGGTACCTAAATTCACAGTGTTTGTAACAAAACTCCGAAACGGCTTGACCGATTCTTATGATATTTTGTTTGTATATTCAGTAGTTCTGAGGAAGGAAACAAGTCAACTATTTTTCATATCCCTAAGTAATAAGGGTGGTCCACCCCAAAATTTTATTTTTAATTTTTTGGACAATATTTATTATTTTAATTTTTTTTTTATGATTCGCCATTAAAAATACATGAAACCCTAAATTTTCACCCTTCTACCACCAACCCCTATTTTTGAATAGTCTATACATATATGAAAAATGAAGTGACTTTGTTAGTCTCACTAAAACTCGAAAACGACTGGACCAATTTTGCTAACTTTGGTTTTGAAATATTTGTAGAAGTCCATGGAAGGTTTAAAAGGTGAGAAAATAAAAAAAAGTTGTAAGGAAAATAGTAAAAGCAACAATTTAACTATCCCATAAAAGTTGTTCGTACTTGTCAAACAGGGGTCCGTTCAGTAATGCAACAATGTTACTATCCCATAAAAGCTGTTCGTACTTGTCAAACAGGGTCCGTTCAGTAATACGGAGGTAATAAGATTGTATAGTTTGATTTATTCAATTGTTTGGTCTGTCCTAGGGTAGGGGTAGGGTACGAGTAGGATAGGGGTAGGGTAGGGTAAGGGGTAGGAAACTAAGCGAACTAAGTAAGTCGTGCCGGGCAGCTAGGTACATCTATAATAATTTCAAGTGTCTACTTATTATGGTTCAAAAGATACAGCCCTGTGACAGACGGACGCACAGCGGAGCCTTGGTAAGCCCCCCTTGGTAACGGGACCCTCGTTGGCACTCTTTAGGTACGGAACCCAAAACAAAATCACTTTTATAGGCATCTGATCCTGTAACCTAATTCGAATATTTACGAGCGAGAGATTTTAATTGAAATATTCCCACTATTCTTATGTAATTGTGTATATTCCTTTTTTTTCAGTAAATTACCTTACGTATTAATGCCACCATTTTTTCTGTGTGAGAGGTAGACGGAGCTATAGAAGGCCGGTAGCACCATCTCTTTTTTGCAACGGCATAATGATGCGATTAATCCATACTAATATTATAAATTCGAAAGTAACTCTGTCTGTCTGTCTGCCTGTGTTACCTTATCACGCCTAAACCACTGAACGGATTTCGATAGAATTTGGCAGAGAGATAGATTGCATCCCGGAGAAGGATATAGGATAGTTTTTATCGACATACCTTGCGGGCGAAGCCGCGGGCGGAAGCTAGTACTTCATAACTGTTACTTATATGCCTCCGCATAATTATTTCGATTCTAACACGAATCGGACGATTTAATTTTACGCACCATATTTTTTTGGCAATTATAACTTTAACCCCAATTTCTAAATCTCTCCTTCATGTTACAGTTGCGAAAAAATGGCGTTCCATTCCACGCAAAGTTCAGATGTCAGATATTTATAATCACGTTTTTTGTATCTACTGTCTAAAATTATGGCCTAACTGTATCTATAACAAGAGCCTAAAACTATTATTCTGACTATTTTGATTTATTTAACTGCAAGCTGTTTTAAATCATCTTGAATGTGGAGTGGCTGTTTTGGCATGACCTAGAACCAATAATTAGCAGACGTGGGACAGCTAGCACCCCGTACTGGGTTCGCGTGGTGGATTGCAGCCCACTCCCTCTTGAAGAGAGGAGGCCTATGTGCCAGCAGAGGGGACATTTTAGGCTGATTATGCTATATGTTACTGCTTGTATGTTAACAACACAAATCTATACTAATATTATAAAGCTGAAGAGTTTGTTTGGTTGAACGCGCTAATCTCTGGAACTACCAGTCGGATTTAAAAAAATCTTTTTGCATTTGATAGCCCAATGCTTGAGGAAGGCTATAGGCTATTTAACATCACGCTATGACCTTTAGGAGCCGAGCAAAAAGAAAAAAAAAGTCGGAAAGAACGCTAAGCAAAAACGAAGTAATAGCGTGGGCAGGCGATGCGATGCGACGGGGTGGTCCTACCCACCCCGTCGCATCGCATCGCCTGCCCACAAAAGGTTTTTCCAGGTTCAAAGTTGATTGGGAAAATTTGACGGTTTCGGGTAGCTTGATGACTTGATGTGCTGGCGTTCGTACAGACGCCAGCACATCAAGCTACCCGAAACTGTCAAATTTTCCCAATCAACTTTGAACCTTATGCTTCAGCGGTAAAGTTGAAAATCTATTAAAGAAATTTGATAGATTGTAGTAGCTTGATGTGCTGGCGTCTGTACGTAACATAATACCATGCCCGCACTCTCCGAAGTGTTCGGCTGAGGTGCACCAATAGGACTTCCACATTTCGCCAGCTGTTTGAGTATCATGGTCACATGTAATAGGGGGTAAGCCTATTACTATCAACCTGGTAAAAATCCAGACCAGACCAGTCTGCTACTGAGAAAATTCCTGATGGAAAAACCCTATGACGCTTTAACCGACCTGGGAATCGAACTCAGAACCTTATGCTCAGCAGTAGCGCTTTCGACGACTAGACCATTGAGCAACCAACGACCCACCGAACCACCGTGAGGAAACCGGCGTGTCCTAGAACCAAAAAAATTCGAAGACATGTGACATCCACCAATCCGCACTGGGCCCGCGTGGTGGATAACGGCCCACTCCCTCTCACGGAGAGGAGGCCTGTGTCCCAGCAGTGGGAACATTATAGGCTGATTATGAGTATGAGACCATTGAGCTATTGTCTCTTCATGAAGTTAGAGGTCAAAATACATTGACAGGTTTTTTTTTTCTTCAAACTATGAGTAGGTATCAAAAATGAATAATGATAACTGACAACGCAAAATCGCCTACAACACTTTTATAAAGATTAATACATTGCTTGTTGCCTGTTAACAGTAAATGGGCAATAGATATTTATCATAGGTTTATGTACTGTCATTGCGAATGGGTTTGATATATGTGCAAAATTTAGGGCATGATCAAAGTACAAAAATCATGAAGATACCTCTAAAAACTTTCTTTTTACAATAGAAACTATACTAATATGCTTGTACATACAATCATAAAATACTAAAGCACTAGTGTTTTAATTTTTTAGCCCAAACAATAGATTTTTTGTAAATAGATGATTACTTCATATTTCAAAATAAATTACCAGCATTGCGTCATCGCTCTTCTCTTTCTTTTCTATGCAGTCCGACAGTGCCCGCGCTTTAGGTCATGTAAGCCCCTTAAAGAACTAGTTTCTGCCCGCAACCTCTTCTGCGTAAAATTTGTCATTTCCGGACCCACCCCGTCGCAGAGCACCGCGTGCACTACTACTTCGTTTACGCTTGGCGTTCTTTCTGACTTTTTCAGTATAATATTGCACATCGACCTTTAATTTTTTTTTGTATTTTATACAAATAATAAAAATAATTATCAAAAGAAGCAAATCATAATTTTTTTAACAGCTCCTAATAGATACCGGACTGTTTGTATTTCGTGTGACAGAGATAACGCTCTACGAAGCCGAAATTAGCCGATTGTCTCTTTCCAAAGGTCGATGTGCATTATTTGTCGCCGGGTACTGTACTCGTTTCCTTAGGGTCCTAGCATGATGTTATAAGAATTGGTCTATCATAATGTAAAATATTTTTTTAAATCCAACTGGTTGTTCCGGAGATTATCCTCTACATACAAACAAAACAAATTTACCTTTCTATAATATTATTATTAAATAAGTATATTATAGCTTTATTTGTTAATGATACGACATTGTGCCAGCTGCGCCATCTTGAAATGTCAAGTTAAAGCGTAAAGATTTGAGAATCATTTATTATTTTTTTGTTGCTGTATTGGTATGTTATTAATTTTTAATAACTGTCTGTGTACCTCTAAGTTTATTACATTTTTTTATTTACAGGTAGGTAAGTATGTAGTTTGTTTTCTGAAATTATGATCTTAAAGCTCATTTCATTAAATGTTTTTAGTTTTTGCTACGCAAAAAGTCTTTACTTTCGCTTTAAAATTAATTGAGTCTTCGAACAGACTTCCGTAACTAATTTATTAATGGTCAATTTTGTTATTTTGTACTCGTTAAATGTAAATAAATAAATGCTATTTTAATCAACCTTTCTTTCTGTTTGGAAAAGTAAAATGAATTAAAAATTATATGCCCGTCGAAGTGATTGTCATTTATTGTTGTTTGTATCAATTAATATTAATTACTTCGCAACTATCCACAATTTTGTTATTAAAAGCACGATACTGTATGTTTGGGCGGAGAATTTCACTATTTATAATTATACAAAAATACTTTTGTATAAAGAAATTCATGATAGACGTGTTGCTCATGAAAAATAAATACCTACATTATGCATGAAGCTTAGTGGAGATTTTTAATTGCTGTTGCATTTTTGTGAAAAATAAGTACTTACTTTAAGGGCTTCACGCCCTTGTTCTGGGGGTGGCAGGGACATCGACAAATTATTATCCATCTAGACCCCCAAACGTAGAAATTAACTTAACAAACGGGTCGATTAAATTAAATGCGTATTTCATATTAATTTCGTAATTATTCCTATCAAACTATCCAATTAGTTTCACTTCATGACGCGTTCTGTCAGCTCTCCAAACTGTCTTTATTATATACATAACATTTAGAACATTAGAATCTTCATCTACATACCTAATATAGATGCCATCAACATTTAAAATACTAGCTTCCTCCCGAGGCTTCGCCAGCAAGGTATGTCGATAAAAACTATCCTATATCCTTCCCCAGGATGCAATCTATCTCTCTGCCAAATTTTATCGAAATCCGTTCAGTGGTTTAGGCGTGAAAAGGTAACATACAGACAGACAGAGTTACTTTCGAATTTATGTATAATATTAGTATGAATTCTCGAAGGTCGGATTTAACAAAAAGTCAGCCGGACATCCTGTACCGTACCTAACTATGTTTGTAGACTAACCTACTTGTATTATTTAAATTAAATCATGCAACTTGTATGAAAAAATTACCACTGTTTTTATTAATTAAGTACATTTTGACAGTAGTCATTACTCATTTGCCTGAATTAAATGCCGCAAATTCAGTGTTAGTGTAACTTCTAGGTTTAATAAATTATTTTGGATAACAATCTCTTTACTTTAAGACAAACTTTTACCGGTGCATTTCGTTTCGCTCGCTTGATCCTTCCTTTGCGAAAGCTTCACACATACGTATATTGATGTTATCAATGCAAAATTTACCCAGAAATTTTAGGCTGGCAACACATGGCCAAGATAAATTGACAGTTTGAAGTTTTGCAATAGGGAAGGAAACTTACAAAGTAAAGGCTCGTACACACAAGCGCCTGTTTGAAGGAGCCTTAACGCTTAGAGTCCGTTTCACGAAAGAAGTCTCGCAAACGCGGCGCCACCGTCGCGCGACGGAATCATAAATATTTATTTATCTCGATTACAGGTACTGTATATCATCGGTACTGCTTAATAAAATGCACAACGCTAAATAAAGAAAGGTGTATGAGGTAGAAGGGTTGTTGTAGGAATGTTGCTAACTAGATAATGATAATTAGTTCCACTTATTGCCGCGGGTCTTCTTTCGTGAAACGGACTTTACGCGACGTTTCACTGAAGGCTCGCAATACACGGTCATGGATCGCTCATTTCATACAATTTTCTCAATTACGACGTTGGTCTCATGGAGAAACTTGTTGAGATTGATGGTCTGTACCACACTCTTAAATTTAACCACACCTTTCTGATGCACCCTGCATAAATGTGCGATAGAATGGGCGATCCATACGTATTTGGTAATTGACTCACGCTTTGTTGACGGCAAAACTAACCGCGTATTGCCGGGCTAAAGTGAAACGTTAGCATAAAACATTCACAGACCAGTCATCAGAACATCAAGTTACTACAATCTGTCAAATTTATTTTATAGATTTTCAACTTTATTGCTGACGCATAAGGTTCAAAGTTGATTGGGAAAATTTGACAGTTTCGGGTAGCTTGATATGCTGGCGTCTGTACCATACCTAGTGTTCTTAGTTTTTAATAATGAATTAATAACACAAGTATGTAGATCGCTGCAATAAATAACGGTTATATTAAACGAGTAATCTGTGCTAAAATTATCTTTACAGCGCGCAGAAAAAATATCTTAATAAAGAATTTATGGATAATTAGTTTCGTTCCGCACTGGGCCCGCCTGATAGATTATGGCCTACTCTCTGCATTCATCATCATCATCAGCCTATAATGTTCCCACTGCTGGGACACAGGCCTCCTCTCAGTGAGAGGGAGTGGGCCGTAATCCACCACGCGGGCCCAGTGCGGGTTGGTAGATGTCACATGTCTTCGAATTTTTGGTTCTAGGACATGCCGGTTTCCTCACGATGTTTTCCTTCACCGTTTTGTGAGCAGTGGTGATGAAATAATTTACACAAAGTAAAGCGCCTGTCTGGGTTCGAACCTACGACCTACAACTCGTAAGTCGCGGCCGTTACCACTTGGCCACCACTGCTCCACTGCTTGGCCGCCACTCTCTGCATTATAAGCTGATTATAATGAAGCACTAAACATGCTAATTTTAGTTTAGATCTAAACTAATAATATTAGTTTAACATACTTAAAAACAAATAACTCTATAAAAATCATTAATAATAAAAAATACTGGTATTCAACTGCATCCGGTTAGTCCAAAAGCCGACCCCAACACAGGGTATGACGAATACAACTTCCTAAGTTTAAATTATCATATTGAATGACTATTTCATGAAATCATGTCATTTTAGGTCAATTCTTACTAAGAGAGTTGTATTATCGATGGTTTTTCAACCACCTTACAGCGTTTACGCCGTACGGCATTTCATACAAACTATCCAGCCCTTGTTTTTCGAAACGAATGAATCGATTTTAATGAAACTCATACTCATAAGCAGGATACAAAGGTCTAAAAAGTTAGTAGAGAACATTTTCGAAAAATATTGTTACAGCCAAATTTGATTTTAAATTTTCCATAGAAACAGATTTCCAGTTATCTTTTTTTAAATAAAACATTTCGAAAATGTTCTTTACTAACTTTTTAGACCTTTGTATCCTGCTTATGCGTGTGAGGTTTCATTAAAATCAGTTCATTAATTTCGAAAAATAAGGACTTGAAAGTTTTTAGGAAATGGAACAAGACATGCAAATAAGCCAATCAGCTGCGCTCTCGTAAAGCGTTGTATTCCGGCAAGCGCCGTGATTGGTTCTGGTGCGTGGTGCCATTTTTGAGCTTGAGTTACATTTCTTGACTTTTGTTATTCGTAGCTCCTATAAGTAGATTTTCTATACCTATCTTATTTTAGTTTTAACAAAATATTCGGAGAAACATAAAGGCACCTTCAAACAGGCGCGACACGACACGCGACACAAAGGCACCTCAAGTCTCGCAACGAGCGGTGCCTTTGTGTCGCGCGCGATTATATCGCGTGTCGCGCCTGTTTGTAGGAGTCTTTATTGTCCTGCTGTTATCCCAATTTATTTGTGGTCGGCGCAACATGTGTTTTTCTTCTATACTTCTCTATTAGTCGTCATCTCAGTTGTCACCCCTTTTCTAGCCATAATATCTTTTACACAGTCCATCCAGGTCCAGTTGATGAAAACCAGCGTCAGGCACTAATTGTCTGGCATTTTTACTGAACTGGGCCTTTTTAGCGCAGCCGTGAGGCACACTTTCCTGCTTACTTCTTACTTTTCACTTTTTGTTTTTATCTGATGTATCAGATGAATTGTGTGTCTTTTAGTCTGTGCTAAATAAATGTAATTTTTTTTCTTTTCTTTCATCCATCTTGTCTTTGGTCTTCGCCTACCCTTAGGCTGGGTTCACACGGCATTGTCCTGCACATTTTCTTTGTATTCGTTTTTTTAACGTACAATCACCCGGGTGTTCATATGGTAGATTTTCATTAGTGTAAAAAACGAATAGCAGCAGTCTTCACACAGGTTGCTATTCGATGAAAAACGTATGAACATCGTGTCGTGTGAATGAGACAGAGCTATACTATGTGCCACTGCAAGCCGAATATGTTAAAGTTCATTCGATTTGCTTGACAAGTCCGTTGAGTATTCGTTTAAACGCATAAACGATGTACGATTTTTTGCAATACAAACGACATGTGAACGGTTCTATGTACAATGTAAGTGCTACTATTTATTCGTTAAAACGTATACTGCAAAAAAACTTGCAGGACAATGTCGTGTGAACCCAGCCTTATAGTCATCTACATTCACACTCAAAACTTTCCTCACGACATTTGAAAACAAAAACCATTGAGTGGTCTGTACCAACCAACATTTGGAACCTAGAATCTTCCTAACTGGATTTTCAAGCGAGTAAGACCCGTTTTTCACTGAATGTTTATGTGCCATACACAACATGCTTTCGCGATTTTAACTGAGCGTGTTACACGCAAGATTGAACGATTATCTTTACTAAGATCTTATGTTTCTTATGGTTAGTGTTGCCCAAATGCAAGACCAAGACAAGACCTTAGCCAGTCTTGGTCTTGGTCTTGCGTCAATACACCTGGTCTTGGTCTTGGTCTTGGTATTGCGCTCTCAGTCTTGGTCTTGGTCTTGGTCTTGCAGCAAGAGTCTCGCAAGTCTTGCGAGACTCTACTACTTAGACTAGACTACATTCAAATACCTATTAGCCTATTGCTGGGTGGCAGGGACATCGACGCGCTTACCATGGATTCAGTACATGATTCTGGACCCCCATGCGTTGAAATTTTTCGTCGGCTTTTTCTTAATTTTTACGTTTTTTCTGCAATTTTTTTTACTGTAAACTGTATAAAATATTTTTTTTTTTCTATCTGACTTAATGAGATTTTCAATAAAAAAATAATAAATTCACTTGTTTCACTTAAAACAGCAATGTAAATAAAACTCGAAAGGGCTACCTGATCAGCTGTATTGCTAAAGTTCATTTACGAGGTCAACACTATCTTCGTAGTTCGTATCTACGTTATTCGCTTTCAAATGCCGCGACAAAGGGACCGCAGCGCCAAGCGGTCTCCTCGTATTATTAATGCACTTGAAAATAAACTTTAAATTATTACAATAAAGTGCATAAATGCTTGAACCTGACATAAAATGCGGAAGATTGCGGAAATCCCCGCGCGGCGGCGGCGTCTTTGTCCGTAAATTATCAAATAAGTAGGTACGTAATACACTGACCTGACCGACCAACAGTTTATTCGCGGAACGTCATATTTTGCCAATCAACCATGAACCTTAATGCTTTAGCGATAAAGTTGAAAATCTGTTAAAGAAATATGGCAGATTGTAGTAGTTTGATGTGCTGGCGTCTGTACCATAACATCGGCTGGCTTAAAAACTGCTACTAGTTCTAGACCTACTCGACTCGCTGTTAGTTTTAAATTTTGCTGAATAGAAGAATAATATAAACTTTGAAACATAAATACCTACATAACTTTTATCAACCTACTAACGTTAGATCTGCACATTAGACTTATACAAGTATAATATAATACTCTAAGCAGATATACCTACAAGGTATGAAATGAACTTTGCTAGATAGTTATGCTAGGTACATTTTTATCACATGTGGGAACAAATTTGTAAGTAACACGCTACCTACCTACCTCATAAATAGTCGAAACATATAATAATCAATACCTTTTAGTGTTATGACGATACGGTTTTGATACTGGGGAACGTCTATCAAAATCGGGATTGAAACCAAATACCTACTATAACGCCCAAATCTCAGTTTGACTTAACTGCGAGACGCAAGAGTCTTGCAGGCTTAGTCTTGTTCTTGCTCAAGTCTTGCAGGGTTCAGTCTTGGTCTTGGTCTTGCAACAATAAGTCGGTCTTGGTCTTGGTCTTGGTCTTGCAAAAATGCAGGAACAAGACCAAGACTGCAAGACCAAGACCGATTTTGGGCAACACTACTTATGGTAGAAAACTACTCAGCAGCAGAATAAGTCTCCGCGCGGCCGAAATCGGAAATAATCGTTTGCCGCTATCTGGACGTTTATTTCAGCTGTCAAAAGAGTGTGCTGTGGTCCGTGTTTTCCAAAGTAAATATACGCCAAAAGTGATAAAAAGTGTTGGCAGGGATATAATCTTGAAGTTAAACGGCGCGCACAGACTTACTTTGCGCGCACTCTACAATGCCTTATTCATCATAATTAACTTGACAATTTTTTTCATTTTCGACAAGGTAGCAATTTAAGGCCATTAGAATAAATTATAATGACCAATGACTTGCCTGACGTAATAAAAGATGCCGGGTGTCTGCTATTTGCAGACGACCCCAATTTGCTGATGGCTATCCAAAACGAGGACGAATGTCACCGCCTTACTTTACGTAACATAATAATCCGGGTGTGCTACAGGGGAAAGGCTTGTGTTTGCCGGATGGGTGTACTGTACGTGTATCGCCGACGACGACGGTCCAACTTGTTCCCGATGCCGCGCGGTCGAACTAAACTCTTGGATACCGTCCCTCTGACGCAACAATACGCACTCAAATAATTTGGTTGCCGACAGAATAGATATTTTCTCATGTTCATTGAGCGAGTTCGCAAAGGTGATATGTTTGTAATTTGTAAACCTTATGTTTTAAATTATTCCATGAACTGTTAATTAACTACACACTACCGAATTGGGAAACTGTGTGTAATAAATAAATAAATCAATAAATTTTGAGTTGAACTCCGTACAAATACTAAGTACAGTCCCACTGTCGCGGTTCTCTTCTATAAAATCTCACCGTGAAACAATAAGTGAAGTGAGTTGGAAGTGAGCTGTCATTCCATTGATGCTAGAGATTGATACTCATGACAGCTCACTTCACCTAAGTTTACGCGGTGACGTTTTTACAGAATATATCGGCTATCCCGGAGACGGTCGCGCTGTGTCGATAAATAAAAAATGTCCGATCTTATCTGAGGGCAATAAACATATTTAAAAAAATGGTCGCATTCTTATGATCTCATCGCGATCTTAATCCGCTAAAAATACCTCTTATTTCTCTACAGTTTAGACGAGTTTTTAAAATTAATTGTTGCTGAGGTGAGCTTTGCGACTAGATTTCGGAATTAGTCTTCATTTTTAAAAGTGATTTCATCAGTTCCACTTTCATTATGGTAATTTATCTGATCCGGTGGCCAGAAAAGTTTGAAAGACGCGAGAAATTTCCTAAGACTGCAATGACCGTCCGCAATTTACCGTTGAATTTCTTTTATTTATAATTTCTTGGATCGCTAACAGAGGCTACAACAATTACATGCACGTTACCATAAACAGGTACAAATACAAGGTAGGTAGGTACAACAAGTTTGACAAGGACGAAAACAAACCAAAATACAATACACGGAAATCATAAAAAAATATACAAATTAATTCTAAACAAATTCAAAAACATTAAACAATAATTAACTATAGACAATAATTATATAAAATAACAAAAAACAAATGACGTCACTAATATGTTATTTCTAATCTAACTAGCGTGTACTGTCCACTGCAGAGCAAAGGCCTCCCTCACCCTAATTTGTATTGTATGCCGAAAAGGCGGGGCATAGCTGATCAACATCACTGTAATTCTTAACACCTGTATGTATTTCTGTACCTATGATCCAAAATAAACATGATTGATTGATTTATTGATTAAAAATATGATCATCATTATAGAGGTATGAGGAACAGGGTGTAAAGTTCACTCATGCTCTATAGAAAAGGGAGGATCCTCCGACCAGACGGGTGTTGTGTCTGGCGGGCAAAGGCCCGATTCTTCAAGTCGGGCCGTTGTATCTATGCTAGTTGCGCGGTAAACTCTGCTTGCGCGATGCAGGATTTTGCGTGACGTCAGTATGACGCGTTGTTCGCTTGTGGCGTTGTAGATACCGCTACATCATCATCCCTTTTCCACACAATTCTGTCTTGCCCAGTCCCTACGGTAGGAGTCAAGCTCGACGCTCCCTGTCTGTAATTTATATGGTGTACATAATAAAGAGTATTCTATTCTATTCTATTCTATTCTCGTCCCGCCATCTTCGTCTTGGTCTGCCGCGATGGCGTCGTGCGTTTACTGGATAAATTTTATTTAACCCTTATGTGAGTGACAAATAAAACACCTTTATCAGAGTGACGAGGTACCCGGGTACCTTCATACAGTTTACACGTAATGTAAATAATCAAGATCGGCTTTTGTGTTACACATACTTTATAATATGACACTAGTTGGAACGGTAAGAAAAAATAAACGTTTTTTTCCTGCTAATATGCAAGCACACAAGGAGAGGGCGATTTATTCTTCTAACTTCGCATTTAGCAAAGAAGCAACTGTGTGCTCTTACGTACCTAAAAAGAATAAAGCAGTAATAATGTTGTCATCAATGCACATGTCACCAGTTATTGAAAGTAATAAGGAAACTGCCAAGCCAGAAATAATTTTATATTATAATAAAAACAAAAGTGGAGTGGATAACATGGATAAGCTGTTAGCAGAATATACCGTAAAACGCAGAACAAATCGGTGGCCTTTAGCACTTTTTTACAATATCATTGACATTGCAGCTTTGGCAACATATATCATTTACATGTAACATAACCCACAATTGGTCTCGAGTGACAGACGTAGAAAGTTTTTGAAATCATTGAGTCTGCAACTGTGTGGTAAAAATATAGAAGAGAGATCAAAAAATTGCATTGTGACTTCAAAATTACATGTGAGATCTGCAATGCAGGACGTGCTTGGTCGAGAACTTGGGCCGTCAATTTCTTCTGGATCTACAACTTCTATAAGTCAGACTAGACGAGATTCTACAGGGCGTGTTGCAGTCGTCGGAAGTTGTTACCTATGCAGAGAACTCAAACGCAAGCAAAGAAAAACTCGAAAAGCTTGCACTAACTGCAGAAAACCAGTTTGTGATGAACATGCAGTAACTCGTTCAACATGTAACACCTGCTTCGAAAGCTGTACTAATTCTGTATGAACAAAGATTTGTATTTTTTATAGAAATAAAACACTTTAACAAATGCTTCTTATTAAAATTTTGTATGAAATTATAAATACTTACTTCATAGTCACAAAGAGGTACCCGGGTACCTCGTCACTCAATTATGAGTTTACAATATGTTTTGGTTTCCACAAAACATTGTAAATAGTAGACTTGGTCAATACATTAAAAAATATGTAATTCATAAATAGTTAAGAGCTCTCAGGAAGTCACAGCGACCTACAGGGCGTAAAAAATATTTTTTTTAGAATTTGAAAACGCCAAAGGTACCCGGGTACCTCGTCACTCACATAAGGGTTAATATGAAAGTATAAGTTGGTGTATTTCCTAGAGTTCGTTTTTTGACACCATAAAGTCAAACCCCGCTGCCATCATTTTTCGACGGCCATACTGTACCTTCCTCGTGTAGGTAATTTGAGTAATTACTTCGGCATCAGTCTATTTTTTGTATAATTTGACAGGCTCATATATAACCACGCTGCAGCTTTTTGAAGCTTTTTGGTTATCGGTTATATAGATTACCGGCTTGTTAGATTTGAAGATGATGGATTGTAAGATAGTTAACAACGCTTAATTACTTTCAACCGTGTACTATGTGTACTTAACCTCATAACGTCAGAGGTAACATGGGCCACCTATGGAGCAGATTTAACACTCTTTTTTTTACAACCCCGCCCCCGTTTTTTTTTTAACTGCCTTGTTGGTCAAGTGCGACTATTGAGCGTGGGGTCCTGGGTTCGATTCCCGGTCGGCTAAGTGTTATTGAGTTTTTCCATTAGGTATTTCTTAGTAACGGCCTGGATTTTGGAAGTTGGCGGTTTAATACCCCCGTGCCTCGGACAGCACGTAAAGCCGTTCCATCGGACTATGAGAGTAAAGGAACAAAGAGTGCACATGTGTTTACGCACACACTTGTGCACTATAATATCTTACGGTTTAAGACATTTATTTCTCAAAAAGAATACAATTCACTTATCATGAGAAATACAAGTTAATCATACATATTACTCGATACACCAACTTATGAAGAACGGCAGGTACTCGTAAAATAAAATAGTAAGTAGTAGATGCGCAGATATTTTTCTTACAAAGCTGTGGGTAACAAGAAAAAGTTACGGTACCATTACATATCGTTTCTTGATAGCAAGTCAATAGCAATTACACATTGTTAATAGTAGCAAGCTGATAATATTTTTAGTTATTTGTTAATGTTTCAAAATGATAATATAGTTTAGTGCCTAAAAGTTTTTATGTATTTAAATAAGTAATAATTTTATGTAGTTAAAGCAAATAGACAAATCAAAGAAACAATACTGACTTTATAATCTCCTGCGTACCTACCTGGCTAAGGCTATTACTTTTTTACAAGCTTTCATCAGTTTCACTCATGGATTTTTGCAAGCTTATTCGAGACAACTTAGATACTTGGCCTATCTCTAGTCTTCACAAATCCTTGTTTCCAGTTGATGTTATTTCCACTGTGTAAATTAAGTTGATTTTAGAATTACTACAGCAATTGAAAAAGTAAAAAAAAAAAACACTGGCACTCCGGTAGTGCCGACAGAAGTGAAAACTTGAACAATTACGAGTGTATTTTGTGAATCGTCTTATAAACAAAACACGCGTGTTAAGGTGTGTTCCTTATTTTATAGGGTTTTTTGCAAATCAGGTATGATGACCGCTCGCATGGAGCTCGTCGTCAGTTATATATCCGTGGTTCAGCGCCATCTCGTCGTTGTTGGATGAACTACGTAGTTAGTACGCGAGGCCCTCGTAGTTCTTCCCGATGTGCATAGATGGCGCTGTCCTCAACAACGCGCGTCTTACGTTTTACGTCTTACGTCTTACGAATTTTCGATCAGGGTCACGTGACCTGACGCGAGTTTAGAAGTTTTTACCCATTCCAAAAAAAGTACACAGCGCCGCTAAAGAAGTTTTCACTTCAAAAATGTTTGAAGTCGTAGTGCGAACTCAACTTCATTTGTCAGTTTTAAAGTTGTTTTTTCATAAATGCATATTTGTTTACTGTTTTGGAAACTAAATCGCGAACGCAGTATATATAGTTGAGACGTCGAGAACTCATTCTGCATAATCAGACTATAATGTTCCCATTGCTAGAACACTGGAAACACGGAATTCCGTTTCCGTTCCGACAGTATTTCTTTCGCCCGTCTCCGATGTGTAACCCTGGTAAAAGTAAGTAGTTAAGTATGTGTAAACATAAATGCCAGTATTTAAAGGCTCCTCCAAACAGGCGCGACGCGCGACGCGAATCGCGCGCGACACAAAGGCACCGCTCGTTGCGCGACTTGCGGTGCCTTTGTGTCGCGTGTCGCGTCGCGCCTGTGTGTACGAGCCTTAAATCGTGAAATCTTTTGTTTGAACAGTTTATGTACCTACATACGCCAGCACATCAAGCTACCCAAATCAATCAAATCAAATTATTTATTTACTAGAATGCAGGTTAGTATACAAATAAGGTCGTGAAGAATTAAAGTTGAGCCATACATTCTGCCCAAGATTCGACATGCAAAATTTAAATGAATGAATACGATGCTTTAACTAATAAAAAATAATTAAATTTAAACACAATTATCGGACAAAAATTAACAGATCAAAACAATTAATAAATACTTAGGTAATATTGTAATACGGGCGGGCAAATCCACGTCAATGCGCGTATTTTGCTTAATATATTGGTAATTATTTTGCTATAAATACTTAATAGTCAAAATGAGATCAAAATGTCAAAATAAGATTAAAATGTCAAAATACAATTCAAATATCGAAATACAATTCCAATGTCTAAATCAAATTAATATGTCAAACAAAATACAATAAAAAAGTAGTTAGTCTTTTTTTTAATTTTTTTATAAAAAAAGTCATTTTAGTCGAAATTTTTTAAAATATTTTAAATTCAATTTATTTAATGAACAGAATTTCAAGGTCTATAATAATTTATAATCGGTCATTTAGAAAATCATTAATGGAGTACTTAATAACTTTTTCCATTAGAAAATACTTAAGTTTGTGTTTGAAATGTTGAAACGTGTAATTTTTTTAATGTTTATTAAATATGATTGATCCCATATAAATAACACTTTTCCTTAATAGTGCAGTTTTATAGCCACCGCCATTTAAAAGGTTTTTATATTGGCTTCTCACGGGGCCTTTTCTAGTGTCCGAGAATTTAGTGAATAAGTTCGCATTTGTTTTAACAAATATTGCCATTTCCATAATAAATAATGACGGAAAGGGAAGAATTTTTAGAGGCTTAAACAAAGGTTTGCAACTATCTGTGGGTTTAAGACCGCACATCGCTCTTACACAGCGTTTCTGAGCTTTAAACACCTTATCCCTTACGCTACAGTTACCCCAGAAAATTATTCCAAACCTCAAGAGCGGGGCGATCAAACCATGGTAAGCTATTAAAGCAGTTTTTGTGTCAACTTTTTTTGCTAAATTCCATAGGACATATGCTGCAGCTTTTTGCTTCTTCGGCTTGACGTTTCCAAGTTAATTGATCGTCTATTAGTATTCCCAAAAATTTCGCAACTTTGACTACTTTGATCACTTCCCCATCATATTGTACAGATGCCAGCACACCAAGCTACTACAATCTGTCAAATTTCTTTGATAGATTTTTAAGTTTATTGCTAAGGCATAAGGTTCAAAGTTCATTGGGAAAATTTGACAGTTTCGTGTAGCTTGATGTGCTGGTATCTGTGCGTTTACATTTGGTGGAAGTACAATACACTAGTTTTTTGGTACAATACACTAGTTTTTGTTTTTTCACTACTTACTAGGTTGTTCTTATCAAGCTAGCTTATAATATTTTTTAAAGTGCTATTAATCTCTTGTGCATAACGAGTAGTGTCAGTACATTTCACGAGTGCTGTACAGTCATCGGCAATTAAAACCACAGGATGCTGTATTTGACGTGGCCGATCGTTTATATACAGCAAAAATAGGGGGCGGCCCTAACACACTGCCCTGTGGTACACCGAACCTATTTTGTATTTTTGGAGTAATTTTTAAATTTTATTTTGTTTTCAATTGTAGGTCTACGCCTGCGTTCCCATAAAAGATGACGTTGCTTCCTACTACACACGCGTATACCCCTAGAAATCTATTTTATTTTTTTATTCGATTTTATGGTAACAAACTTGTAGGGGAAGCAAACATTATATAATAAGCTAAATTTTTCCATAAATGTGTTAAATGCTTCATCAACATTTTCCGTCTCATAGATTTCCGAAAAGGAAAGGCATTTCAGATAATTGTTGACATATTTAAGTTACTCAATGAAAGGTTCCGTTTTTTACACGCCATGATTTCAGTCTAAAAGTACTATTAATTTTTATTTCAAATATTTATGCGGTGTGATCAGATAAGGCAAAGTCAATCACGTCGCATTTAAATTTAGATTTAGAGTCATGTGCAATGTAATCTATACAGCTATTGCTAGACAGTCGAGTAGGTTGATTAAGCTCTAGATTGAGATTGTAGCTCAGGAGAAAGTATTCAAGTCCAAACTAACATTATTTCTCTTTAACCGGTCAATGTCAATGTCAGTCTCCGCATGTGACATTTTTTGAAGTGAAAACTTCTTTAGCGGCGCTGTGTACTTTTTTTGGAATGGGTAAAAACTTCTAAATTCGCGTCAGGTCACGTGACCCTGATCGAAAATTCGTAAGACGTAAAACGTAAGACGCGCGTTGTTGAGGACAGCGCCATCTATGCACATCGGGAAGAACTACGAGGGCCTCGCGTACTAACTACGTAGTTCATCCAACAACGACGAGATGGCGCTGAACCACGGATATATAACTGATGACGAGCTCCATGCGAGCGGCTTGCTTCTCTTACCACTGCCGCGACCAACACCACGAACTGAAGTCTATCCTGTGTGCTTATTTGTAAATCTGAATAAATTCCTTTCACGAGAAGAATAAACCAGTCACTTTGGTCATCATACCTGATTTGCAAAAAACCCTATAAAATAAGGAACACACCTTAACACGCGTGTTTTGTTTATAAGACGATTCACAAAATACACTCGTAATTGTTCAAGTTTTCACTTCTGTCGGCACTACCGGAGTGCCAGTGTTTTTTTGTTAGGGTTTGCACATAACGATTTTAAAATTACATCCAAATTGTCATAAAAAACGTGTAATTTACTAAATTTTGGTGACCTGTAAACACATATGATAGTCAATTGTTGTTTAACAAGTTCAACAGCTCAACATTCAATGACTCCAGTTATTGAATATCTTGATGCATTTCGAAGTTCTATAAATTCAAACGATTTGTTTACTAAAATGCAGGCACCTCCTCGATTCTTATCCCGTCTTGCATAGCAAGCAGCGAGCATGTAATCTGGTATATTTAGCAAATTCTCGTGCCCATGCATGATGAAGTGCTCAGTTACGCATAGTACCTACGTCTATATGCCTTGGCGTCATTGATAATTCTTGAAGGTGAATTGTAAGTAAATCTGATTTGTTCAAGAGTCCAGCAAAATTTTGATGAAGTATCCGTAAACTGTTATGAAAGAAAAAAATGGTAGTTTTTTTATGCTGATCTGACTCGTGTCTATTTGTGATGTATTTATAAGTCATGTTAGCATCTGTTATGTCAATGATACATTGAATGTTCTCGTTCATTAATATCTTCAAATTATGATGAATGTCCTTCATTCCATTGTTACTTATTCTGCCGCTGACGCTATTGAACATTTCGTATGTCAGTTTTAAGTAGTCTAAAAGCATGGCGTATTGATGAGATTGGTTATCCATGTACAACAAATTATTGAATGTTTCTATTCTCCAATTGAACAGAATTGCGTGCTCACTGTTTTTATAGGTTTTTGCCCTGCCCACTGCCACTCAAGTTTGGCAATTCTTCGGGCTATGTCGGTCCCGTGGGAATATCGGGATAAAAACTATCCTATGTCCTTCCCAGGGATGCAATCTATTTCCCTGCAAAATTTTATCGGAATCCGTTCAGTGGTTTAGGCGTGAAAAGGTAACATACAGACAGACAGACAGACGAGAGTTACTTTCGATTTTTTTAATATTAGCACTTTAAATAATTTAATATGTATACCTACCTGCTGTACCTGCAGGCGAATAATCTTTTAAATCTCAGAAGCTCTACTACCGGTAGATACCTACCTGTGATCAATTATGAATATAAAATATTTTAACACGTCGACCGTCTATGTTCATCATCTATGAATGATGGCTTTCGAAATTCGAAATTACTGACATTTAAAAAAACTAATGCTTTCTCCAACATTTTAATTATAGAACAGTTTCCACTAATTATTAAGGGCAGAGGTCATAAATTTGCGGTAATTATCAACGATTAAATCTATAGATGAAATCAAGATATCGTAATTGGATTTCTGTGAGCGGTTTTGTGATCCTTGGTTTTACTGTTTCACAGTTCGGTCACAGAATAACTAATAGGGTTCGGTATCCTTCTTCTAATGTAGGCGTACCTAGGTATGGTTAGCAGAAAAAAACAGCAAAAATGATTTGACGCTTGCTTTTTCGGCTGACTCGTTGGTTTTTGTGGTTGCATATACATATTATAAATTAAAGCCGCTTTTCGTGTCTCTCTGTGTTACCGCGTTGTTCTTCTAAACTCCGCAACGGATTTCCATATGGTTTTCACCATCATTTAGAAATTTAATCCGGAGTGTAGTTGACAATAAACTTTCCAATAAATAAATATTAATGTTTTGTCAAGTCTCAATGTTTTGCGAAGCTGAAACGCGTCGATAGTAAACTCTATACTTATTATATTCTGTACATTTTTGTATGTTTGTTTGTTACACTTTCATGCTAAAACAGCTGAACAAACTTGGATGAAATTTATCACGTGGGTCTACCCATGTGATAAATTTTGTCCAAGTTTGTCCATAACCTGGATTAGGACATAAAATACTTTTTACTCAGATATTCACACGGCATCAAGACTTATGCGGGTAAAACCGCAGGGCGCATCTAGTACAAAATAATTTTCCCCGAATTCTTCTTTGAATTTCGTCGAATCATATCAACGTTTATAAATAATGCAACCTACGTAAAGAAGATTGTGGCATAGTGAAAAAGTTAAAGAAAATAAATTATTTTATTCACAGAGTAATGTGTTTTTGCTAACGGTGCAATAGAATAAAATGGAAATAATGATTAAGCTCTGAAGATATATCGAGCTATACTCTTACATAGTTTAATTATATTTGAGATTAGTAGGGAGGTATCTACCCTACAATAATTCAGGGGATCAGACCGGAATAAATCGCATTTTACGACACCTTTAATAATATCTAATTCTGTTTATTCACAGGTAATTATGCATCTACTAGCCGCATCTACAAACCAAGGTAAAACTAGTATAAGTCCAGTGAATATCGCGTGTTCCTAATTTAAAATAATATTCGCTCAAGGACTACCAAGATTGCTATTTAGAATTTCAAATAAAGGTATATCCTCAGCAATGCTATCGATGTATCAATGTTGCAGCTGATTTATCAGCCAATGAGAGCTGCTAAATGTTGCTGAACTATGCAATTGGGTAAGATGAGTGGCGCAAGCGCAAATCTCACGACTTGGGTTCACTAACTTGTTTGAAATTTACACTAAGGTCTAAATATCTAAGCTGCTATAAATTGCTGCCATTTTGAATTGGCAAACGTGTGCCTAGAGGGCAGCTAGATGGGTCGACGACCTTAAAAAGATGGCTGGACAAGACTGGAATGCGGAGGAACCGGGTGTTGTGGAGAAACTTAGGAGAGGCCTATGTCCACCAGCAGACTGCGGCACGCTGATTGATATACTACGTCATCCATCAGTGTCTTCTTAGGTACTACATAGGTGGGTACTTGTCCCTTTTCATGTTTTGTTCCACATTCGGCTCACAAAGTTCGCCCCACATTTGATATTCCTTGTTCGCCCCATATTTGGTATTCCTTGTTCGTCCCACATTTTGTACCTTATTCGCTTCAGTATTTTTTTTTGTATGATTTGTGCTCGATGTAGCATAATATTATATCGATCGAACGTCATCTCTGAGTTTTTTTGGAACTTGGCCTCATTAGAAACAGATTCTTTGTATTAATACATGTAGAGTTATCTTAATAACTAAATCCGCTGTTAATTACTTTAATTAGATTTAAATCACCATCTATCGCTCACCGTTTCATACGTCAGCTCCAATTCTTTAATTTTTTTCATTATTTCTTTTTTGATTACTTATAAGTACCACAGGCATTGCAATTGACCTGGCAGTAATTACTCTATACCATAGAGTAATTACTGCCAATCTATCAATCCATAGGGACTATGGATTGATATCGATATTCGGTTGATTCGATTATTTTCATATTTTTTTTACTTTTTTTCGGCTATATTCGTCAAAGAGGTGTGTAATGTATTTTTTTTAAACCTGAAGATTTCTCTGTGATAATTTAGTTTGTTTTACTATGTTATTATAATGTTAAGCCAATAAAATAGACGAATAAATAAATCTTAACATTAAAATATCACAGAAGTCATCTTACTAATTTAGTAGGTACTTACAGTCAACTGCAAAAAATGTTCACCCACCCAAGCACTTAGTGATATAAAAATAATAAATTATTGGAATCTTGAAGCTGATATTGGCAAATGTTACGAATTAAAAGCTAAAAGCCTACTACGTCTAAATAAAAATCGACATTTTAATTATTTTATTTAACATTTTAATTTTATTTAATTGTAAATTTTCAAACTTATGGGCGTCAACTTATGGGTAGCCTCATCTAATCGTATGTTCAGAAGCTGGGCATCAAAGCAAAAAGAAAAAACAAAAAAACTAAACATTTAAAAAATAAAATATTTTCGAGTGCCCATAAAAAGTAAAAAGTTTTTTTTTTTATTAATTTTGCATACTGTTTATATTTTGCTTACTCATTGTGAATAGTAAAATTAAAGGCTAAAGTCCACATGATGTTAGGTGAGTAATTTTTTTATTTATATAAAATTAGGAGCCTTACGTCATATTGAAATTTATTATTTTCTATCTTCTGCTCGCGATTTCGTCCGCGTGAAATTGATAGATAGATAGATAGATAAAACGTTTATTAAATTGCTTGTTTTAACATAAAATGTCTTTTGACACTCGGCAATATTTTAGCTACCCGTTAGTGGTACCATTTTCGGTATCGAAATCAATCTCGTAGCAGGACTTCTGTAGATTTTCCTTACTTCCGAACTCACAAATTTTACCTCTTTATAATAAAGGCTCCTTCAAACAGACGCGACACGCGATAAAATCGCGCGCGACTCAATAGCACTGCAAGTCGCGCAACGAGCGGTGCCTTTGTGTCGCGCGCGATTATATCGCGTGTCGCGCCTGTTTCTAGGAGCCTTAAGTAGCATAGAAAAAAAGATGAGGTGCTTTCGCAATATATTTCTTTTTGTGTCTGTCAGAAAAAACATCTCTGTAAAGGTAATAAAAATTCTGGTGAAGTTCTCATGATTTTGCAATGGTGTTGTTTTACGTGGATTTTGTCAAATAAAAAAAATACCTTGGTACACTCAGCGCACTAGTTTAAAGAATCGCACTAGTTTATTTTAGTCTATTTAGACTAACTAGGTTACCTATTTTAATTTTTAATCAACCTTGACTTTAATGTTTTCGTTGTTTTGCATGTATCTCACGAATATAGTATATGTTTTGCAACTAATCAACTAGGCAGATATAATGCCACCTCTTGTGAAGGTCGCAGGATGTGAATGGGACAGTAACCTTCGTCTCTTTTTTACTTCATTGCTCTGAAAGTGTTGCAGTTGGCATTCTTGCGTTCTGACAAACTTGCAACTAGTTTTTGTTTGCACCTGTACTTTTGATTCTTCTGACCTGTTAGTTTATTTTGTTAGGTGTATCGTATTACCCAGTAGGAAATAAAAAAAATGCGTTTATTCTCATTACAGCAAAAATATAAGTACACCATAAAACTATTAAAAACCGAAAACAATGATTATAATGCCAAATGCTGAGGCCCCCTCAGCAACTGGGGTTGTGGAGGTCAGATAGGCAGTCCTCCATTTAAAATACTAGTATTCAGATGCATCCGGTTAGACTGGAAGCTCATCTCCAATATATTTAGGAAAAGGTTAGGCAGATGATGGTGATGACCTCGTCACTAGAAAGGAGACATTGCTGAAGCGCCATTTGGGCCAAAATATCGTTGGATTAGATTTTTTGTCTGCATCAATCAATCTGACAACAGATCAGAAATAGATCGACGCAGAAAAAGAAATCTAATCCAACGATATATAATGTATTTTATAACTCATTTTGACCCAAATGGCGCTTTAGCACTTTCTCCTTTCCAGTGACGACCTGTATTTTTTGGTTTCTGATATTTTGGTTCTTGTATTAGGTAGGTACTTAATTACTTACTTGACAATTAACGGAGTTTTTTTCATTTATTTTTCAAATACATACATATTAAGTCAGGGCAATATTGTTTTAAGCAAAATGCCATTCTACGACTGACAGTACTTGCTGTTATTAACTTTTTATAAATTACTAGTTGCGCTCCGCGGTTTTAAGTATAAGTCCGCATAAGTTTCGATTCCGTGGGAATATAGGGATAAAACGCGTCCTATTGCCTAATCCAGGTCGTGCTCTACCCATGTGCCAAAGGAGATAGTTTTTTTTGGCCCACTGTATTGTAACGTCTATTAATGGTATTGTAAAAAAACGTAAAGGCTCCTACAAACAGGCGCGACACGCGATATTATCGCGCGCGGCACAAAGGCACCGCTCGTTGCGCGACTTGCGGTGCCTTTGTGTTGCGCTCGATTTTATCGCGTGTCGCGCCTGTTTGAATGAGCCTTAACGCTCAATAAAGTCTATCCGGAATCAAGAAATCGTAATAAAAGGAAAATGTTTTGATAATGCACTCAATTGATTCAATTCCAGTGACGAGGTCGTCAATGTCATAAATGCATGTATTGAAGCGTTTTTTACAATTTTAAGAAAGAAAAAACAAAATATATGCCTAATTACACATAACATAACATCACGCCTGTAGGTACCCTTTAAAGGGGTAGGCAGATGTGTTCAATAGCTTCCTGTCACTAATATTCACATAGCAAGTAGTGTTATAGGAATTTGTTTTGGGTAGGTAGGTACAACTAAAAAGTGAAAAATAAAAACATTTTTACAAAAAAAAACAACCGACTTCCAAAAAAAAAAACACTACGAAGTGAAAAATACCTTTAATTTCGAAAGTCGGTGTCAAAAAACGAAAATACAGGACCAACGACACCGACTTCCGAAATTAAAGTTATTTTTGACTTTGTAGTGTTTTTTTTTGGAAGTCGGTTGTTTTTTTTTTTTGTAAAACTGTTTTTATTAGTAATTTTTTAGGTTGTGATCGTTTTTTTTTTCAGTTTTCCCGTTAGACGAAGTATAATTACTACTACCACTGTAATCGAGAGATCATAAGGAACAAATCAACATGCGTTTCACTGGTAGACGCCACAATTGTTAGTGGGTCTAATAACTGAACAAACATCTATCTCCTGTCATCCTCAACCTTTTTAGCGTGAAAGCGGAACAAGTTTAAAATTGCATTAGCAATAAAATCTAGATTTGAGAATTTTTAAAATTCAAAGTCGGCAAGCGAGTTACAGTAGAAAGGATATTAGCCATTCCGACGAAAGTTTTTTATAAAAAGATTGTAATTAATTAGGTTAATATTTAAATATAATAAGTCTGTAATATATTAGTCTGTAATATATTTAGTATATGCTAAATAAATGTATTTTCTTTTTTTTCTTTTAAATAAAATACGACAATATATAATATGTTCAAGAGATGAAAAGAACTTCTCCTCGAATTGTAAGTTCTAATACTAACTAATACAATAAGGAAGATTTCCGGAATAGGTTTCATTGATGTGTACAAACATAGTGCAAAAAGATTTAAATTCAATTATTTGAATTGAATTTAAATCTTTTTGCAGTATGTTTGTACACATCAATGAAACCTATTCCGGTTAGAGGCAATGACTGGCTCTGTTATTGATAACATTGGAAGTGACTAACGTCCCGTGACGGTCTTACATTGTGTGGCGAAAGCTAGACTTTCTGAAAAATTAACAAAAAGATCTAGATTGTAAACGAAAATAGATTGGCTCGAAGTTATGTGCAAGAATAGCTTTATTATTCTATTTTTATCGGCCACAAAAACTGACGAATGTCTTATGACTTTTTTCTGTTTTTAGGGTTCCGAAGCTCAAAAGAAAAAACGGGACCCTTATAAGATCACTTCGTTTTCAGTCTGAATGTCAGTCTGTCACGACCCTTTTTCTCAGGAACGCGTGGAGTTATCAAGTGGAAATTAATCGCTCCGTCCCGGCGCGGGCCCATAGCGGCCCATTACAAAAGAAAATCAATTGTGTCTCATTAGCGGTGATTAAGCGATTAATATCAAATACTCAGGACCGCAATCCCTTGAAGCAGTGATAAAATCAAACTTCTAAGTCAACGCAATCAAAAGATACGGGCGTTTATGTTCCGGAATCAAAACGTATAAAATCCCGTTGACCTAGAATCATGAAATTTGGCAAGAAGCAATATCATGTAGCACAAGTACAGCAAAAATCCGAAAACCGTAAATTTGTAGATACATTACAAAAAAAAAATCCCTCGATAATCTATTTACATACCTACAATTTTATATGGAACCCTCGGGCCTCGGTGCGCGAGTCTGACTAGCACTTAGCCGGTCTTTTTTATTTATAATTACTATAATAATGCTTTTATTTTTCGCACAATGACAGCTGATGACTCAATATGATTTTTGTTTTTTTTTTTTTAAGCATGAGTTAAACCAATATCACATAATTGGAAATAAAATTATATATTTATTTAGTTTTAATATAATATGGAAGAAAAGCTGGACGAGTCGAATTTTGATGGAGGTAATACCTCTTTTTTCACTTAAAGACGGATTTACATAGCAAATGAAACCCATCTTCGACAGCTTCAACATAAATAAATAGAGTATTATATTGTCTGGTATTGCATAGTGTGCACGGTGCTTTACAACAGTGCTGATAAGAAATAGCGCGTTCGATGTATACAACGAGACGCGCGCGTTCGAGTAATTTATAATGATGTACCCACTCACTAAATTTATTAAGGCCAGGATCTTCGAGCGTAGTAGGCATTTAGCGTTACCTCCGTCCTCGCGTGGCAAATCCCGCGAACGCGCAGTTCGAATGAACTCGCTGACCCCTGTCAAGGTAACATAACAACATCTATATTGTGAATCGGCCCTATTCTCGAAATATAGGGCTGCTCGCCTACAGTATTTTAATTTCATCATCCCACTTTAGTTTCTTTCTAGTTTTGTGATTGTAAATATTATATTTTTAACCGACTTCTAAAAAGGAGGAGGTTCTCAATTCGGATGTTTCTATTTTTGTTTACGTATGTTCGGGCATAACTCCATCGTAAATAAACGGATATGCAATTTTTATTTTTTTTGTATAAATCTGATGATGATTTTCGGAGACAAACAAAAAATCAACCGCGATTGCTGCTATAGCATTATGTAATCGCAATCACACAACATAACATCATGCCTGTACCCTTCAAAGGGTAAGGCAGATGTGTTCAATAGCTTTCTGTCACTGATATTCACATAGCAAGTAGTGATATATGAATTTGTTTGGGGTACAACTAAAAAGTGAAAAATTAAAACTTTTTTACAAAAAAAAAAACAACCGACTTCCAAAAAAAAACACTACAAAGTGAAAAATAACTTTAGTTTCGAAAGTCGGTGTCAAAAAACATTCGAATTGAGAACCTCCTCCTTTTTTGAAGTCGGTTCAAAACGAAAATGCAGAACCAGCGACACCGACTTCCGAAATGAAAGTTATTTTTCACTTTGTAGTGTTGTTTTTGGAAGTCGATTGTTTTTTTTTTATATAATGTTATTGTATAGAATTTATGTCAATATTTCTGGTGTTAAGTTTTTAGGGAATTATAAGTATAGCAACATAATTAATTTTATTACCTACTAACAATTGTTTTTAATTGCTACCTAATATTTTTTTCATGACTGTTACAGCGCTTCCGCATTAGGTACCCTTTCTTTTTTTTTTGAGGATGGGAAATCATCAAATGACCCCTCCCGCTCTGGGTGGAGCGGAAGGGATTGTCAGGCTCTGACTAAAACCCACCCGTGTTCCTTCCTTAGCCCTTTATGTTCCGGGGTAGCGGTAACCCTTTCGGACAATCCTGCTGCCCCGGCTAGTAATTAGTTTTTGGAGAAAATTCAGGTCTTTTAGGACTAGCCGAGCGGCAACATGTTTCATACCCAAGTGATTATTTAAAATAATACGGATCGACTCGTGAGGTACAAACAGTACCTCACGAGTCGATCCGTATTATTTTATCCTAAAAGACCTGAATTTTCCCCAAAAACTCAATCGTTTATGAGTCGCTGAAGACATGCTAGAACGAGTCAATTCCGACCCAACATTTATGAAACGCATTGTTACTGGTAACGAGACGAGTTTGACATGCAAACTAGTCAACACGCTTCGGAGTGGCGCCTTCCAACTGAACCGAAACCGAAAACCAGTCGATCAAAAGTCAAAGTCATGTTGACTGTTTTCTTTGACTATCGCGGTGTTGTGCACACGAAATTCTTACCGGGAAGGTCAAACGGTAAATAAAGTATATTATTTGAACGTAATGCGGCGTTTAAGAGAGCAAATTCGAAGAAAATGGCCAGATTTGTGGAAAGATAATTGTTGGATTTTGTACCACGATAATGCACCTTTGCACAAGGCCATCATTGTGAAAGAATTTTAGCGAACGAATGAGAATTCAGGGCGTAAACTAAACTCAGTTCCGGAAAAAGCGTTTGAAATTTTCTTTGATGATTGGATTATTCGTTGGCGTAAGTGTGTCGTTTCTGAAGGAGCATACTTTGAAGGTGATCAAAGTAAATTTGGATGAATAACTAACATTTTGTGTATTATTGATTCCCTTGGTACTTCTTTGACAGAGTAGTATTTTAGTATTTCTTATTTCTAATAAAGAATTTTTTATCCTGTGTATTATGTTGTAATGAGCTTTATCAGAATTTACTAAGTCCAAAGTACTTATATAACTAATAATAAATAACTAATTTATGCCCGCGACTTCGTACGCGTGGACTATAACTCATTTATTAGACATATCCTATGTGATAGATGAAAACCAAAGCTACAGAATATCGAAACTCCCATCAAAATCCCTCCAGTAGTTTATTATCTATCAGACAAAAATTCCAAAAAACGGATCGTAAGGGTAGTGCGGAAGCGCTGTAACAGTCTTGAAAGAAAACTTTCTTCTGCGAAGCAGTCATGCTAGCGAAGGAGGTGGCGGGATGGCTGAGGGACAGAGCCTCACGTCCCAGACGCCGCGGGAGACGCTCCGGGCGTCGGGAGCCGAGTGACGACCCCGGCCACCGTAGGCGCAGGCCTGCGGACGGAGACTCTGAGAGTAATGGGTAGCTCACCGTCCGATCAGGACCAAGCCCGAGCCGGACGGCACGTACTTGTTCCACGCGCGCCTCAAAGAGATGTCAGCAATAGGGAAGGGGCCCGTCAGGGCCGAAGCCTGCCGGGGCAACAGGATTGTCCGAAAGGGTTACCGCTACCCCGGTTAAACCCACCCGTGTTCCTTCCTTAGCACTAGCTAAGGAAGGAACACGGGTGGGTTTTAGTCAGAGCCTGACAATCCCTTCCGCTCCACCCAGAGCGGGAGGGGTCATTTGATGATTTCCCATCCTCAAAAAAAAAAAAGAAAGGGTACCTAGTGCGGAAGCGCTGTAACAGTCATGAAAAAAATATTAGGTAGCAATTAAAAACAATTATTGTTAGTAGGTAATAAAATTAATTATGTTGCTATACTTATAATTCCCTAAAAACTTAACACCAGAAATATTGACATAAATTCTATACAATAACATTATATAAAAAAAACAATCGACTTCCAAAAACAACACTACAAAGTGAAAAATAACTTTCATTTCGGAAGTCGGTGTCGCTGGTTCTGCATTTTCGTTTTGAACCGACTTCAAAAAAGGAGGAGGTTCTCAATTCGAATGTTTTTTGACACCGACTTTCGAAACTAAAGTTATTTTTCACTTTGTAGTGTTTTTTTTTTGGAAGTCGGATGTTTTTTTTTTTGTAAAAAAGTTTTAATTTTTCACTTTTTAGTTGTACATACCTACCCCAAAAAAAATCATATATCACTACTTGCTATGTGAATATCAGTGACAGAAAGCTATTGAACACATTTGCCTTACCCTTTGAAGGGTACAGGCGTGATGTTATGTTGTGTGATTGCGATTATATATGCTATAGCAGCAATCGCGGTTGATTTTTTGTTTGTCTCCGAAAATCATCATCAGCAGATCTTCACAAAAAAAAAATTGCATATCCGTTTATTTACGATGGAGTTATGCCCGAAGCGTGCCATTTGTGACAATATCCATTGAAATAAGTACAAGCAGGTACTTACTTATTTACCTATTTATTTTTCACTTTGTAGTGTTTTTCGGAAGTCGGTTGTTTTTTTTTGTAAAAAAATTTTTGAATAGTAGATTTAATAAAAAACTTATTGACGAATTCAAGCAATTATAGTAGTCTATAATTGCTCTTTGCCATAATTATTATTACTTATTGACGAATTCAAGCAACCAAAAACAGCACAATATACCTAGTTATTGTGCTGTTTTTGGTTGCTTAAATTCGTCACCAAGTTTTTTATTAAATCTACTAAACAAAATTTTTTTACAAAAAAAAAAAACAACCGACTTCCGAAAAAACACTACAAAGTGAAAAATAACTTTTATTTCGAAAGTCGGTGTCGTTGGTTCTATATTTTCGTTTGTTGACACCGACTTTCGAAATTAATGTTATTTTTCACTTTGTAGTGTTTTTTTTCGGAAGTCGGTTGTTTTTTTTTTTTTGTAACAAAGTTTTTATTTTTTACTTTTTAGTTGTACCTACCTACCCCAAAAAAATTAATTTATCACTACTGCCATCTGCCTACCCTTTTACAGCGTACAGGCGTGATGTTATGTAGTGTGATTGCGTAAACAATGCATACTTAGGCTATAGGAGCAAACGCGGTTGATTTGCTAGCATTTATTGAAGAGTTCCGTTGTCTGTCTCCGAAACTCCTCATCAGATCTTTACGGAATTTAAATAGGACCATTTCGGAATAAACCTCGTTCTAACAAAAAATTTTGAAAATCCGTCTATATAATGGAAGTTATGCCCGAACAAGTAGTATAAGTATACGGGCGACACAAAGGAGACAGAAACAGAAGTCACGAACACGATATCTCAAAGACGTAGGTATGAAAAGTGAAGCACATAAATGAGATTGACTTCTGTACCGATCTATTTTGTGCGGGCGGTGTCACCCGACATCAAAGGCATTTCGCTACCTACTGTAGAGAAATAATAAATTTCGTAAAACTGTAACAGCCAGGGTCAATAGGAATAAATGAATAAAAATTATAACTTACCATATTTCTTTCGCGATTTTTTTTGCCTTCAACCGTGATTTAGTCCTAATTTTATTTCTTTTATTTGCCATTTTCACCAAATCACAAATATAAATTGTCTTAATAACTATTATACAATAAAATACAAATTATTTACACAAGAACAAATAAACAAACAAAATCTAAACTATGGTATTTTTAAATATTTACAATTTATTTTATTTCGAATTAATATTATTTACGGAACAGAAGCGAAGCGCGCGCGCAAATATTTGGCATAGGTCCCTCCTCGGTAACGTCCCGCGGGACACTGGCAGGCGACGCGTTAATCGAAAAACTTGAAATAATCGATAAAAAAATATAATAAATTTAATAAAAAAAAAATTATGGGTAGAATCGATTCCAAAATGAATTACCTATAAATTGATATTATTTATAAAATATGGAGTATTATAGTACTCGTTTAAAATGAAATTTGCTTGTAAAAAAACTGCAAATCGGAGTTACTTCAGTATTTTTTTCTATCGAGAAAATTTTATTGCATCGTGTATTGAACGAGTACATAGTAAAGAGAAAGAATGCATCCTAAATATATATTTATTTCAGATTCAAAATGTTATAATTTGCCTATCAAAAGTGAATTCTAAAACAGGCAAAACCAGGATACCTGGCCTTAAAGTAACTAATTATGTAGGTACTTCCTAACTGCACGACGAGCGCTCTGGATTATTTAACAATTACCTGCATGCATGTTAAAACTTTGTTTCTCATTAAGTGATTATGTAAATCTTTGAGAAATAAATGATATTTTAAACCGTAAATGCCAAACTATTTTAGATCTAACGTCAGAAAGTTGTTCGACTATCTTTCCAGAATAAATCATCATCAAAATCTAATTAAAAGTGTAACTAACCTAAGTATAAAAAAACGCAATTTTTGCTGGTCATCTAATGATGAAAATCATGACCAAACTCGCAGATTAACCAAAATCCCTGCATTACGCCTAAGCATCACAGTCTTATGCATTTATAATATCGCTGTTACGTGAACGACCAACTGTTACGCCGGTTGACTTGCGCCAGCGCCGCAGTCTTGTACCGCAGCGCATACGATTCACGCGCACTTTCGCTCTCGCTCTACGCTTCCGCGATATCCGACTTCCCTGGTATACGGAAGCTAGGCTTATCAGTCAGTACTCATCCTTATTTTTTCATTCAACGATTAAAAAAAAAATGAGTTTTAAGTAACAAGTTTGTAAGGAGGTTTTGTTTGCGAATTAAAATTATTTAAATACCTGTTTTTGTTTAAATTTAGAACAGGGTCGTTTGCCTTATAGAGCTAGCGCAAATGTAAACACAAATTAAACCAAATAAACATTTATGGAGTGATGTGTAAGACTTAACGATTATCGATTAACAAAGTGACTTTTAAGTTAATTTGAAAGAGTGATACTAGTTTCTTGTCTAGGATTTTTATTGTCAAGTGCCAATGTTTTTGTGACTTACATAATATACTCTGAAAGTGCAAGCATTAAGTAGTGCCACATAAAGAGAACGTAACACTTGGATTGCTTAACAAACTTATGTAAAACCTCTAACATCAACAGTAAGTCATAGTGAGTCCTTGAACGACATCGTGGACTAAATTAAGTGATATTAGCCGCGGCAGTGACTAAAATTAGAGCGAAAGTGACTTAAATTGGTGTTACGTGGACTAAAATTAGGGCTACGGTGATTAAAACTAATTACTACGTTGACTAAAGTTAGTGCCAGTGACTCGTGTTTGTTATTGGTAACAAACATTTGTTCCAAACGTCCTTGTGCCTACAAGTGAAGTTCAAGAGTACTATGTTTGTGATATTGGCGTATATTGGCGTTAGATTCGGCCTACATGTGTCCAGGCAAAGTGGACGGGCACTCGCCGACGAGTGCTATACTAGGAAGTATGTATTTCTTTCCTATATCAAAACATGAAAACTTTTGACAGATCATATCGCACTTTTTACTTGCCCTTGGTTTAATTTGTATCAGTATCATTATTATTCGAATATATTTTTAAGAAATAATTAGTATTTCAAGTACTTACCTTTCATTAAATATAACATTCAGTTAAAAAGTGCAAGATACTTTCAATGCTGACTGTAGTTTAATTTTTCCAGGAACCGATTCAAATTATTTTTAGTCTGTTTACCTAAAGTTAAGACAGAAGTGACAATGAATTATTGTATTTTTTAAGATTTTTAAAATCTGCGATATGACCCGTAAAAGTTTTCTTTTTGAATATACACTTTTCCCAGGCTATTTATTCACGGAAGATTTTCTTTAAATGAAATAAAGGACTAACTTGTTTAAAACTTATTCATGGAGTTTTCTAAGCAACGATGAAGGAACGCGAAATAATGTTGAGAGTTAAATTGTTTTACATAGAAAATGTTAGTGTTTAAAACTAAAAACGATTTACAATGAAGAAGTACAAGTCTTACGACCAAATGTAAATGAATGCACTTGAATAAATCAATAAAAACAATACACAGTGCGTTAGGTACAGTTCGCGTCAAATTACTTTGCCGCTCTGAAGCTAGGCTTTTCGCTAAACACATGCTCTGTGGCTAGTCGCGCATGCGCACTGCAGTTTTGTTCATAGGTTTAACTACTGCGCAGTGATTTGTTGCCTACTTCAGAGCGGCAAAGTTATTTGACGCGAACTGTACATGTTTTATTAAACAGTCCGTGAATAGCCTAGGATACTTGTATTTACATATTATTGCATATTCAATGTGGAGACAACAACACGACAATAAATTAAAACATAATTATGTTATTTATTATTACTTATGTCAATAGTTCTAGTGGATAAGTCGTTGGTGTACCTTTTAAATAAAATAAAATTAAACACTGGCAATGCCTACTGATCTATAACAGTATTCTGGAATTATCAATAAAATCCTAGCATTGAAATCAAAACAAAACTAAATAGTAGTGATGGGCGGACTACGGGATTTGCCGACTACAGTGCGACCGACGAGTTTTTGACACCTGTCAGTTTTATACAAACGACTACATATTTTGCTAATTTGATCTTTATTAGCTACTGGAATTGTCGCACTGATTGGTGTCAAGAACTCATTCTCTCGATGGCAGGACTACCTATAGTGACTCGTCATCATCTGCCTAGCCTTTTCCCAACTATGTTGGGATCGGCTTCCAGTTTAAAGGCTCGTACACACAGGCGCGACGCGACACGCGACACAAAGGCACCGCAAGTCGCGCAACGAGCGGTACCTTTGTGTCGCGTGTCGCGTCGTGCCTGTGTGTACGAGCCTTTAGGCTCCTGCAAACAGGCGGGACGCGCGACGCGAATCGCGCGCGACCCTAAGGCACCGCTCGTTGCGCGACTTGCGGTGCCTTTGTGTCGCGCGCGATTTTATTACGTGTCGCGCCTGTTTGAAGGAGCCTTTAACGGGATGCAGCTGAATACCAATATTTTACATGAAGCGACTATCTATCTGAACTCCACAACCCGCAGTTACTGGGTAATACGATACCCCTTGGTAATACTGGTTGTCAGACTATCGAGCTTCGGCTTCAGCTATAGTGACTAAACTATTGTATATACATATTTGATTGAATATTTATAGAAACGTCATTAGATATACGCAGTTTAATTTGTTATCCTATTGTCGTCTCCGCCTTGTACAGACGCCAGCACATAAAGCTACCCGAAACTGTAAAATTTTCCCATCAACCTAGAACCTTATGCTGCATAGCGATAAGGTTGGAAATCTATTAAAGAAATTTGACAGATTGTAGTAGCTTGATGTACTGGCGCCTCTACACAACTTGACATGTTATTTGTGGTATGACACTAAACACACAACACTACATTACTGAACACCTGGTAAAATAACAGCTATTTATGAGCTATTTATTGAGACATCAATTAAGAATGCTAGCTAAGAAATTGAAAACATTCAATAAAGGCTCCTTCAAACAGGTGCGACACGCGATAAAATCGCGCGCGACGCAAAGCCATCGCAAAGCCATCGCAAGTCGCGCAACGAGCGGTGCCTTTGTGTCGCGCGCGATTATATCGCGTGTCGCGCCTGTTTGAAGGAGCCTTAACACGTGCTGATTCTCAGTCTAGTTTGAATAAATGACTTTTGATTTTGCATTTTGAAGAGAGGTTACAGTTGGTGATATAAAATAATGTATGTAGTGACATTTGTTAAGGCTGCAAACTGAAGACAACATTTAAGAATAGGGTGCGAAACTGTTTGATATGAAATACCTAAAAACCTATAGGTATTCGTAGGTAGGTACTTAAGTTTTTTGTTGATAAGACATTGAAATACAGAAATACATAAAAACTACAAAAACATTTAAGATCACACTAATATTATAAAGGCGAAAGTGTGTGTGTGTGTGCGTGGTTGTATGCGTCTGTGTGTGGGTGTGTGTTTATATGTTTGTTACTTCTTCACGCTCAAACGGCTGGACCAATTTTGATAAAATTTGGTATGGAGGTAGCTGACACCCTGGATTAATATATAGGCTACTTTTTGTCCCGATGGGACCGACACTTATGCGGGTGAAACCGCGGGGCGCAGCTAGTAAAAAAAAAATACCAGGTCAGCATTTTATTGTTCCACTGCAGGACAAAGACCTCTCCTCATACAGAAGAGGCATGAGAATAGGTCACCACGCTTGCTCAAATCGGATTTTTGATTGCAGACTGTATATCAATGTTGCAGACTTATAAATATTTAAGGGGACTAGGTGTATGAGTCATACACCTAGTCCCCTTAAATATTTATAAGACACTTACCGCGCTTTAGGTCATACAGTATGACCTAAAGCGCGGTCAGTGTCGGACTGCATAGAAAAGAAAGAGAAAAGCGATGACACAACGCTGATATTTTTCGCAAAATCTGAAGTAATTATTTATTTACAAAAAATCTATTGTATGACTAAAAAATAAAACACTAGTGCTTTAGTATGTTGCTTGTAGAATAATCTGACAAAAAATAGAATCATTGTATGTATATTAATATGGTTTTTATTGTACAAAGAAAGTTTTTAGAGGTATCTTCATGATTTTTTTCTATCGTATCAAATTAGTTGTATTATGTTTTCAACACACTATCTAACTAGCATATATCCTGAAGAATATCATATATTTTTCTAATTTTGTTTACTGTAGTCGATCATAATATACTTTTAGGCGTTATAAAACTTGCGTTTTTTTGCGTTTAGGTCCTTTTATGTAGTCCCCTTAAAGTCAGAGTTTTCTCACGATGTTTTCCTTGACCGATGTTAGTAAATTTAATTTAAACGTGTTTTTATCCGACTGCGCCAGAAGGAGGGTTATGTTTAATATTATATTGCAGTTTAAAAAACAAACATTTTGAATCGGACAGGATGATTATCTTTGTAGGCAAAATAAATTTAAAACAACTTTTTTTCTTGATTGTCCTTCAAAAAGATGAGACTATTGAATTTATTAAAATGACCGACTTATAAAAAATATTTGTATTATTTTGCATATTATATTCGTCGTTCGCCAAGAATTTCTCATAATATCCAGATCGGCTGTTATTATTTTTGTAAACCAATTACAAACAGATTTGATAGCTCATCGGAAGACCAAATCCCGTAATTGAAAACATCTCATCAGCGACACTCAATGTTAAAAATGTAGAGAAATTAGAAGTATTTTTGATTTGGGGGCTCGTCCGGGATAGAGCGAGTGAAGAAATAACAAGACGAGTACGACGATTAACGAAGACGTTTCAACCGGCATAAGAACTCCCAAAGACTTACAACGTTACGAATTAAGGCTCCTTCAAACAGGCGCGACACGACACGCGACACAAAGGCACCGCAAGTCGCGCAACGAGCGGTGCCTTTGTGTCGCGTGCGATTCGCGTCGCGTGTCGCGCCTGTTTGTAGGAGCCTTTACGACGCTAGGACGAAAGGACGGTTTATATTTATTTGCTTACAAAAATTAAAAGAAAGTTTATTAATCTACGGAGGACTGACATTATTTTCTTCACCCATTCTAACCCACAATTTAAGATTGAGACTTAGATCAGACTGAACGTTCTGCAATTCTCGTAATTTTAAGAACGTTCACGATTGATTTGATCAGTCTCTATAACAGAGGGCTGTTACAGGGATTGATCAAATTAATCAACAATTTGCCTAGCCTTCCCCTACCATGATGGGGTCGGCTTCCAGTCTAACCAGATGCAGCTGAATACCAGTATTTTACATGAAGCAACTGCCTATTTGACCTCCACAACCCAGTTACTGGGTAACACGATACCCCTTGGTAAGACTGGTTGTCAGACTTTTGGGCTTCTGACGACCCATACTGTCAAAGATCTCTGTATGACAGCCGGGACCAACGGCTTTTTTTTTTTTTTTTCCAACGTCTTAAAGTGCTTTCCAAGACAGGGGTCTCTATATGTAATGGATGATCATCCATCCACGAACGACCGCGCCAACCAATTCAATGCGCAATATGGGTAAAAAGAAAATAACGCACATAAACCTTTTCTACGTTTCCATTTACATATTTAGCCAACAGTTGGATACCTAAATCCATGAACAGACTGCGGCAAGCAGACTTGGTAATATTTACTGAACAAAAACCTAATTAGCTTGTCAGTATCTCATCTGTTTTGTAAAGTTTCCTCAACGGTTTATGTAAGACTGTAATTAAAGACGCGCTAAACTTAACTAAATTTTATGATTAGAATGACTCGCTGTCGTAAACAATATGAACTTATGAACCCTTTCGCTCAATTCATTATTATTTATTTAAATAATTTATTCAACAAGTTTTCCTAACAATAACCTAAAGGCTCCTGCATACAGGCGCGACGCGCGACACAAAGGCACCGCTCGTTGCGCGACTTGCGGTGCCTTTGTGTCGCGCGCGATTTTATCGCGTGTCGCGCCTGTTTGAAGGATCCTTAATAGTATATTGTATATTAAAGCCTTCCTGAATTTGTGTGGGGTAAATACAACTTAAAAGTGTAAAATTAAAACTTAAAAAAAAAATATGACTTCCAAAAAAAAAACACTGCAAAGTGAAAAAAAACTTTAATTTCGGAAGTCGGTGGCAAACAATGCGAACCCAACGACACCGACTTCCGAAATTATGTCAATGTCAATAAAGCAGATGTTGTTAAATCGCAAAAGCCGTGCAAAGCAGGGCGGGTCGCTAGTTAACTCTTAAAAAACAGTTGTGTTCATGTTTTTGACAAACAAAACCTTTTTGGCAATAAAAAACTATCTGATACGGTATAATTATTTATAGTTAGCGGAGAGTGGATGTTTTTTGTGTGGGATGTGCCTATCCGCCAAGTATTAACAAGGTAGCGATGTCATTGTATTGTAAACTTTGAACCTATACAACGTGTAACGGAAAGGGTATATACATACCAAAGGCACGGCTTCTTTGGATGATATCAAACGATATTGGAAGGGTTTTTTAATCCTATATCTACATGTTCAGAACTTATGAGAATTTTTAATACATTGATACCAGAAACCGAACTTTTCAAATTGAAATAAACACATCACTAGCACTAAATCAGCTGATCGGTGTCAGTGAACCATTTGTGAGTAAAAATAAACCTCTTACTCCTGGTATTTCTGAATAAAATGAATAAAAGGTTCCGCATGTTTATTTTTTGTTTACAAAATATTATTACTGACTTTTCCTAAACTTTGATTTTGGTCTAGGTATTAAAATATTACGAAATAATATTTAGGTACCTGTTTGCACTCTTGAATCGATCTACTAAAAATTCAACAAAAATCGTAATCAAAAAAATTTTAAACAACATTTAACACACCTTTATTTTGTGACATATTTACAGTTGCCAGTCAGGTAGGTACGTCTAAACTTTTAATCAATAATATTAATAATTGATAACCTTTCCAGCGTAATTAAATGACTTTCATTCAGATGGTACAGATGTAGTCGGTTAAAATCAAATGTTTCAATCTTCGCTTAGTGCTAACATAAATAATGCGGACAAGCTAAAAAGTGTCGGCATAATTATGTATGTAATTGATCTTGTTTGAAATAAATAAACCTACCTATTCGCTGTTTATGATTGTCAGCATAATACTTTGGGCAAACATGAACTTGAACTATTATGAGCCCTTATCATAATAATTTTTACACATACGATCCAGGAGATTCGATTCACCTTACTATTGAATCGATTTGCTTGAAGATCGCATTAAAACGAATTGTTTCGAAAAATCGTCAGCTCGTACCATTGAATTGATCATAAAAAATCGAATCCTTACCTACGTGTATCCTACCAAGAATTAATTTTATTGCTTAAATAAACATTATTATTTGCCATTAAAACTTAGAATAGAAAAAGGATTTAGAACAAGAATTTTTGTCCAACTGAACCCAAAACATCATTTCAATTCACCTCTTCGGTATTGATGCTTCTCCTAGTACAAATAAAATCACAGTTCGGTTGCACGGTTCCGTTCATAATTTTAAAAATAAGGTTTTTTTTTTTTAATAATTTGTCTAAAACTATTAACAGCAAGTTAATACTATTTTTTTATTACAAAATAATAGCACGCCCGCATAATTTTTGTCTGTAGGACTAACCGAAAGAATTATCGGAAGTTCACGGTCTGTCGGTGCTTTATCAATAGTACATGGGTTTTATTGGTTTGAGCACGTTTAGTCTTTAGTATAATTCAAACGAAGTCAATAAAAAATGTCGCAAAACTGCATCTAACTGTGGAAAGAAATTAATAAAAGTACTAGGACCGCATGAGTTAGGAATTGTTATTGCCGAATTGAAAATCGTTTGCTCACAGAACCCTGATTACGTCGTTACACACACAATGTAAGCATCTTAGTGTGTGTAAACCTAATGGGTTAGTAGGGTAAGTGCACCAATTGCCGTCCTGTAGTTTCAATTACTCCTGGTAAATACAACTTCTAAAGAGATAACGCGGCCCCATAAATTATGATTTTTAATGGATTGAAATTACTTAATAATTTTCCGGAGTTGCGGGAATTTCCGAGGTTGCGGAAATTTCCGAGGTTGCGGGAATGTTGTTTTTAGTCAGTAAGAATCTAAGGGGAGGCCCACACTGCACCGTGTCACGCAGCGGGGTTCGTGGAACGGAGAATTCCACGCGCGGAAGCACGTTTTTATTGAATTTGGTAAAAAATCACGCGCGGACGTTCAGCGTCCCGCTGCGTGATGCGGTGAAAAAAAAATGAATGATTTTGAATTTGAATTAGGTACCTACGTAACTCTGGTGTGTTAGATTTACTTGAAAGTTTAACGAAGTTTAGTTGAAATGATTATTAAGATGTAAAATAATCTTGAATCCTTGAACAATATTTTTTAATAGTACTGGACACTAATTGGGACAGCCACCCTATACTCGTAGGTATCTAAATTTAACGAAATAATATTTAGGTACCAGGATAGCAGGGAATAGGAGATTTATTTAGCATTGTTATGTTATTGTTTTGCTCGCCAGTCGACGTCTGTTCCGTGTCTAGTGCACTCGTTTCTAGTCCCTGTGACACGCGCATCAGTTCAGTACGGCTACACCTAATTGACTTTTTTTTGTTGTGTTTGAAAATGTCGATAAGTAATAGCGAATATTACGAAATGATGTTGTGTGTCGGAGCAGAACATGGTAATTTGCGAGCTGCCCGAGAACTGTACCGTCACCGTTTTATTGAGGGTAGACCAGATGCTGACCGTCGACAGCTGCCTTCGTCGGCATGTTTTAGCCGGATGGTACATCGTCTGTACCAAACTGGGTCATTCCACGCACCTGCTTCAGAGGGTCGCCCGAGTACTACCGATCCAGAATTTGAAGAAGCTGTTCTGGAACATTTTGAACTCAATCCACGCACTAGCACACGTCGAGCTGCATTAGCGCTGGGTGCCTCTAACCACATGCAGGTATGGCGAGTGCTAAGCAATGACGGTCAGCACCCATACCACTTCCGTCGTACCCAGGAGCTGATACCGGCAGATTTTTTGCCTCGCGTGGCCTTCTGCGAGTGGTACAGAAACCAGTCGGAAGCTTCGCCAGATTTTGGTTCAAAAATACTATGGACCGATGAGGCATCCTTCACGAGAGCGGGAATAAGCAACATCCACAATGAACATGTTTGGTCTCACACGAACCCGCATGCTTCGACAGAGTCGTCATTTCAACACCAATGGCGACTGAACGTGTGGGCAGGTATAATTGGAGACGTTGTCGTAGGACCAGTTTTCTTGCCGCAAAGCTTAAACGGCCAAAATTATTTAAGCTTCCTGAGGAATGAATTAGACGATGTCCTCACAGTGCTACCAGTGTTAAGCTATGTCAATCTCGTGATGAGGAATAATTTAATTTTCCAACATGACGGTGCACCGGCACATTTTGCTCGAGATGTTCGCCATTATTTAGATGCGCGTTTTCCTCAGTGGGTTGGGCGTGGTAGCACAAGCGTGGCTTGGCCTCCGCGATCCCCAGACCTAACCCCGTTAGACTTTTTTTTGTGGGGGTACATTAAAAATGCAGTGTACGCAGTGCAGTGTGATACAGTGGACCAAATGAAAGTACGAATTGAGGCCGCTTTCAGGACAATCACACCAGACATGCTATGCAATGTTCAGGAGTCTATGAACAAGCGAGCGGCCTTGTGCATACAGTACCAAGGCCACCACATCGAACCCCACCTTTAAAAATGTAAGTCAATTTACTAAATTAAGCAAAACTAAGATTTTACTGTTTTCTCGGTAATAAGTAATAATAAGAGATGAAACTAGTTAACCTACCTAAACTTTGTTTCGATATTTTACGTAAGTTTTGTTATCTCGGTTTTTACGTGCAATTTCTGGCTTAATATTAATATTAACGAGTAAACTGAAAATCAATAATTACACATTAATTTTTACATCACGGTAAAGTAGGTATTGTATTGCGCGCGCGCACGTGCCGCCTATGCTTTGGCGGTACGGCGCGCCGCACCGCCAAAGCGGTAGGCGGCATGTTTGATCTCGTCAGTTCGCGCCGACAAAGACGCCGCGTTTGGTAGGCTAGTACAGTACTAGGCGCGCAGAATTACGGAAGAGATTTATCGTGATATTGGCAAGTAAAGTGATTGACCTACGTAGTGCGGTGACATGTTTGTTATGATTTGAATTTCAGAAACCTAAGATACCGAAAATTTGGTATCAATTCTTGGAGTATTTTATTTTGAGTTGAAACTAAGTATAGTGACTCTATACCAGCTGTTATCTTTAGTGCTTAAGGATAGCTATAGGGTTTCTGTTACACGTTGTATAGTCATCTACATTTATGTATATTAATGCTTTTTCAAACGTATTTTTAATTATATTTATAGCGGGTTTAATTAATTTAATTATTCTGACCCTAAAGGGCCATTAGTGTCAGAATAATTAATTTGTAATAGTAGTTTATAAAACTGTTGCATAATGAAGGGTATTAAACACGAGTGTGTGCTTACAAACCGAGCGGAGCGAGGTTTGTAATAGTAATAGGTAATAGGTACAACGGGCTGTTGTCCGCAACTCCACGTCAATGCGCGTATTTTGCGTACGGGTGGGAAAATCGATCATTCGATCCACCCCAGCTCCTCAAGGAAGGCCAGCAACGCCTTGATGTTACTGACCGTCTCATGTAGGGTACCTGGGTTACCGAAGTACTTTGCCCTGTACGTGGCGACCACCGGGCAGTTTAGAAGCAAATGTGCCGCTGTCTCGTCGTCCTCCATGCAGGCCCTGCACAGCGGACTGTCTGTTACTCCTATGACAAAGAGGTGTTTATTGAATGACCCGTGGCCAGTTAAAGCTGCAGTAACTATACGCAGCTTTTGTTTAGTTAGACGGAGAACCTGTTTCGTGAGGCGGCCATCCAGTGTAGGAAGTGCTTCCTTAGCCTGCCTGCAGTCGCCTTGGTCCGTCCATAGTTTGTAGTGTTGATCTCTAGTGCGTTTCCTTACCAGAGTGCGTATATACCCGAAGGGGAGTGGCGCAATGGGCTCAGGTCCCACTGGTGCCATACTCGACCCTCTTCTGGCAAGCTCGTCGGCTGCATCATTACCTAACGAACCGCTGTGTCCTTTGATCCATTGAATGGTTATATTATTGAGGTTACCCACCTGGTTGAGGCGCTGGTGACACTCGTATATTAACCCAGAGTCAACTGCATAACTGTTCAGCGCTTGCAGAACAGCCATACTGTCTGAGAGTATTCGGATTGAGTGTTCCTTTACTTCCCTGGCCATAATGGCTGAAGCGGCTAGAGAGATGCCCAAGCATTCGGCCTGGAACACTGTGTTGTGGACCCCCAACGGTGCGGCTATATGTATGTTGAAGTCCTCCGAGAAGACTCCAGCACCTGTGCCACTACCTGTTTTGGATCCATCCGTGAAGATACGCAGCTCTGCAGGGCGCAGCCCTTCGCATCGGCGATCCTCGTGAAGCTGGATCTTGTATTTTTTATCAAATATAAATTGTTTATGAACCCGGTCGTTTATGGCTTTCGTAATGGGGAACTCCTTATGGAGTCCCTCAAGCAGCATGGTGTGTGGTGTACTACTCTTGCCCCAAAGATTTAGTGTGTTAAGACGTACTGCCGCCATCGTCGCTTCCTGCTGTATGAATAAGTGGAGCGGTGGGATTCCCAGTATGGCTTCAACTGCTGCCGTCGGGGTAGTCCTCATGCAGCCCGTAGTCGCCATGCAGGCTAGTCTTTGCATGCGTTGTAGTTTGTTAGAGGCTGTCACTAGCTTGGTGCGGGGCCACCAAACCACAGCTCCGTAGCTGATCATGGGTCGAATCACTGCAGTGTACAGCCAAAGTATAATCTTAGGGGATAGGCCCCACTTCTTACCTATCATTCTCCTGCACTGCCAAAAGGTTATGCAGGCCCTGTTCAGTTTGTTGTCCAGATGACTGCTCCAGTTTAACTTACTGTCTAGTGTAACTCCGAGGTACTTGACTTCGTTGGCCAACCGGAGTTCAGTATCGAACAGTTTGGGTAGGCGAAAAGGGCCTAAGGCTCGTTTATGAGTAAACATGACCAGTTCAGTCTTAGTGGGGTTCACTGAAAGGTCAAAATCCCTGCACCATCTCTCTACGATGCGTAGCGCTTGCTGAGTGAGATTACATATCGTGCCCGTTACCTTCCCCGAAACCAGGATTGCAAGGTCGTCGGCGTAACCTACTGTGTAAAAGCGGTTGGCGTTGAGTTTGGTGATGAGGTCATTAATCACCAGATTCCACAGAAGGGGGGACAGGACCCCGCCCTGGGGGCAGCCTCTGGCTATCATAGCCAGCTGCTGCTCGCCTTCAAGGCGAACCACTCGTTTACTTAGCATGTTTGTGATCCAGTCCGTTAGTACCTGTTCAACTCCATGTCTGGAGAGGGCGCTGTTGATACTGGAGAAGTTGGTTTTGTCGAAGGCTCCTTCGATGTCTATGAAAGTGCCCAGACAGGTGCCTTTCTGATGCATCGCTTCCTCTATCTGGCTGACTACCAGATGAAGTGCGGATTCAGTCGACTTACCTGAGCTGTATGCGTGTTGGTTACCGTGTAACGGTATAGTCTTTAGAGCACCATCCCTTAGTTCCCTATCGCACAGCCTTTCCAGAGTCTTTAGTAGGAAAGAGGTCAGGCTGATTGGTCGGTGGGATTTGGCGTTCGTGTAATCACCCTTACCTGGCTTAGGGATGTAATAGTATCACACGAGTGTTTAATACCTTATTATTCTGCAGTTTTATACAACTTTTTATCTACTTTCATACATTGAGATTGAATCTACTAAATAAAAGATCAAAGTTCAAAAAGTAAGACATACTTTACTGCTTATAATAATTATTTTCCACTTTGCTGGTAAAAGGTTGTGAGTCATTTCCGTCGCCGCATCTAAAATATCGGGCGGAGTCAAATTTCCTTCACATTCACTGGTATCAGACATTTTTAAGCAATAATAGAATAAAACACTAAATTCAGACAAAACGTAAAAATGGCGCCAAAAACCCAGCTCTTCATCGCACTTTAGCGCAACCACAGATAAGTAAAATTTACACAACAAAACTTCACGCTCGCTTATATATATGTAACGAGTTCGATTAAAAAAAGATATGCATTCTCCTTCGTGATTTAACTTCTTGGTTAACCTTTATCGTAATGGAAAAAAAATTACTTTATAAGATTATTTTGTTCGAGAAATAGTGTTATAATGAATTTTTTTTTGAAAAAAAAAATTGTATGTAAGTACGACGTAGAAAAAAACGATGGTAAACAGAAAACCCAAGACGTATAACTTTTATTAGTAAAATCGATTATTTAATTGAAAACTCATTTGAGTTTTCACATTACTAAGCAAACAGAATCTCTCTCTTATGTCTCGTTTACACCAAACGTTCGGCCGCCGGCTGTTTAGATGTATGAAAAACAACGGACTCTCAGTCGCGTTGGCGGCTGACATTAAGGCTCCTGCAAACAGGCGCGACACGCGACGCGATAAAATCGCGCGCGACACAAAGGCACCGCAAGTCGCGCAACGAGCGGTGCCTTTGTGTGTCGCAGGATTCGCGTCGCGCGTCGCGCCTGTTTGCAGGAGCCTTTATCCGTACCGAAAAGATGCCAGCGGTGGGAAGGTGGAGTGGTGCCAAGGTGGGACCCTAGTACTAGGCTATTATATTACCCTATTATTAGGCTCTGCTGTCCGTCGCTCTATCTGTCTGTCACAGGGCTGTATCTTCTGTATCTTATCGGTGACGGTGCGTGACTCGTTGCCCGGAAAGCTTCATATATTTCATGTTCATACCATCTTTTTGTAATGTATATTTTATTTATTTGTTATTTTGATTGTTATTTTTATTTATATCTAATCGTATGCTGCACTGGCTGACGTCATCACTTCAACGCCGGCTGTCGCTGAAAACCAGCGCTGGGGCTCTGTCTCGTATAGGGTGTCTTAGCATTATGCTGAGCGATGGCAATTTTGCGTAGATGTGACGCATATTTTCTCCTAAATTGTTATTTTATTTCTTTTATTTTTATGCGTCACGTTTGCCGCAATAAACGTATTTTCTTTCTTTCTTCTTTCTTTCTTTTGAACCGTAACAGGTAGACACTTTAATTTTCGTAACAACAACAAATAATAAAAACAAAAATATAGTTTTAAATATTGTGCGGTGGTGGTACGGAACCCTTCGTGTGCGAGTCGGACTCGTAATTGGCTGCTTTTTCCATACATTTTGAACTTGACACTCACAGTCGGTCTGTCATAAACGGTGTAAACGTGGCCTTATACCTAAGCACTCCACTTCTATGCTAGCTAAGTGGACACATCTCTAAATAGTTCAGCAAATATTCATTAGAATCATTCACGAGACCTATGTGCTGATCTGCAGCTAATCCGATTTTCTTAGCTTTCTATTCAGTTAAGTAAACATGATTTAGATAGAATAGAAAATCTATTTGTCAAACACCGGTGAAAAACTATTTTACGAAAGCATTCCACTTAAACTCTCTTCCGCCTAACATTCGTGATTTAAAAACTATTTCTCTATTTAAATGTCGATTGAAAGAGCATTACCTTTCCTCTATACTGTGAGTATATATAAACATATATGTTTATATATTTTAGCATTATGTATTTATTTAAGTATATTTATGTTTTTTTTTTCATTATACATGTAGGTTTATTTAATATTCTAGTTTTAGACTTCACATATTCATATTTTTCTCTTCTTGTCACACCACACACCATTTGTCTACATTTCTTTTTTTTAAACGGTTTTATTTAGCTCACCCCGTTTGTTTTTTTATTTATTCTTGGGTCATATTTAGTAATTCAAATTTCACCCTCTTCCTGTCAACCGATTAATCTGAAATTTTGTGTACACTTTGGATTTTGGTGACAATACAATTATGTTTATTCATTATCATTATAAATTCAAGATGGCCGCCGCTACAAAATGGCGGATAATTTATGTTTTATTAATCCCATCAATATGGGTATCAAATGAAAGGGCTCAACAAGCAGAATACAATATACTATAAAAAATTGAAATCCAAGATGGCAGCCGCTACAAAATGGCGGATAACGTAGGTTTTATCAATCCCATCAATATGGGTATCAAATGAAAGGGCTCAACAATCAGAATACAATATACTATAAAAAATTGAAATACAAGATGGCGGCCGCTACAAAATGGCGGATAACGTAGGTTTTTTCGATTCCATCAATATGGGTATCAAATGAAAGTGCTCAACCAGTATAATACTATGTACTATATAAAATTAAAATCCAAGATGGCGGCCTCTACAAAATGGCGGATATCTTAGGTTTTATCAATCCCATCAACATGGGTATCAAATGAAAGGTCTCTACAAGTAGAATACAATTTACTATGCAAAATTGAAATCTAAGATGGCCGCCGCTACCAAATGGCTGATAACAATTTTTTTTCAAGCACTAAATGAATTAAACAGAATGCGAAATAAAAACTAAAAACTAGAAAATAAAAAAATAGGTAAAAATACTTTTTCAGTTAAACGGTTTTATGTTAAACATACATTGCAATGTTTAAGATAAATGTACTAAAAACCAAAAAATAATAAAATAGATACAGTCGTGGGAATTATAAACATATACATAGACTAGACTAAAATAAAACCGTGGGGCACGTCAATTGTCTACATTTTAATCAACGATTGTAGACAATTGACGTGCCCCACGGTTTTATTTTAGTCTAGTCTATGTATATGTTTATAATTCCCACGACTGTATCTATTTTATTATTTTTTGGTTTTTAGTACATTTATCTTAAACATTGCAATGTATGTTTAACATAAAACCGTTTAACTGAAAAAGTATTTTTACCTATTTTTTTATTTTATAGTTTTTAGTTTTTATTTCGCATTCTGTTTAATTCATTTAGTGCTTGAAAAAAAATTGTTATCAGCCATTTGGTAGCGGCGGCCATCTTAGATTTCAATTTTGCATAGTAAATTGTATTCTACTTGTAGAGACCTTTCATTTGATACCCATGTTGATGGGATTGATAAAACCTAAGATATCCGCCATTTTGTAGAGGCCGCCATCTTGGATTTTAATTTTATATAGTACATAGTATTATACTGGTTGAGCACTTTCATTTGATACCCATATTGATGGAATCGATAAAACCTACGTTATCCGCCATTTTGTAGCGGCCGCCATCTTGTATTTCAATTTTTTATAGTATATTGTTACTTCTCCTTTCGTAGGTCTGCTGGAAGAAGTGTCTTAAGAAATAAGCAGTACCTTTGTACTCAAATTATAATCATGTTATATCCCTATGTATTTTACTGTGTGTATATAAATAAATAAAATAAGTATATAAAATCAGTAATTCACGATGCTGTATGCACGTGTAGTATGTACTTACTGTAGTTTGGTGCTTTTTAACAGGTTCTAGTCTTTGGTCTGCGTTTGTAGAATTTCTAGTCGGGAAACCTTCACTTCGATTGTTTTTGTAATTTCGCACTCTTGCACGCACGCTCAACATGCGACGGACGATGAGTTTTTCCTCGGAATAAGAACGTAGTAAGTGCTAACAAGTTTTTATGTTTGACGAGGAAAAACCAGACAAAAGGCAGGCCATTAATATTTATTATCTTCTATTCCCAATTTCGTATCTTTTTCCATTATCCTGTCCCGGAGAAAGTGGCATATCTTCACGTAACATTAGATTTCGATTTCATGTTTTCACATTGATCTGAAAAAGAATAATGTCTATAAGCAAACAATTCATTACAACTTCCTATTGTGTTTCTTCAAAGGGCTCGAATAAATAGCTACTGATAGATATCATGTAACGTGAAAAAAGAAAGACTTTAGTAGAGAGACCAGGAGTTCGTTAAATGCCTGAGATTTCGACAATTCTTGTCTGAAACTTGTCGAATTCCCACCAGGGACTCAATTGTAGTACTCAGTAGATAGCGTCAGTGATGAGCAGTTAGATGTTAGTCTACATGCACAACGTCTAGTTCTCATGCGCAAAAATCGAAAAGTGTTTTGGAAAATCGAATTTTATGAAAAAACCACTGCGTAAATCAATTACAAATTAATAAAGTTCATTGAACTCTTCGATAACTGAGTTTTTTTTACTTTCGGTAACAGAAAATTTCAACTGTCTAGCTATCAGGATTCATGAGATACAGCCTGGTGACAGACAGACGGACAGTGGAGTCTCAGTAATAGGGTCCCGTTTTTACCCTTTGGGTACGGAACCCTAAAAACGATCTTTGTTGGCTCATATCTTTTTTATGGCTTTTTATTTTACTATTCTATTTCCGTACAGCCAAAATTAATAAGACAAAACGACATCTTGTTTAACTTTGGAAGCACAATGTTAAATAGTGGAGTAATACAGAATACTCTTCCGAAATTTGTATGGAAAAATATCGACTAGTGGCACCTTAAAGCAAAAATAAATTTAAAAAAGAAACACGGAAAAAGAAAAGGAAAGAAGAAGAAATGCTAAAATATTATATATCTCTCCTTGATATATATTATGTATCTCTCCTTGATAAAACGGAAATATCATCAAGAACATACTTATTCATATATCCGGTCTCCATTTGTCGATCTGGCAAACCTACTCGGAAAATCATTAGAATGTCCACAAGCAATCAAACAATGACGAACCAAGAGAACGTAATACATCAACGTATCATTTTTTTATAATGAGAATGTAAAAAAACATATCTCATATCTATCAAAACTTTTTGATATCAATGTCCAAGACAATAGAGCTGTCCATACCTTTTATGTAACGGTCAATAGAAATCAAATTGTGAGTGTGTCATAAAAATACTTGCTCTAATTTGTTTTTTTTTTTTTTAAATTTTGAATAAGGATTTGGTGAAAGCTCGTAGGTACTTTATAAGTTGATATATTTACATAAGTCTATGATCTATCAGTCTGCTCTGCTAGCCTTTTAACACTTTGAAGGACACTACACACTAAACAACTAATGTCTCTCGTTCGGTGTCCCTCAACAGATTAAATCTTTTTTTTTTCTGGTGCAGGCCCTGACTAGGCTGACTGTGCCTATTGCTTGTGGCTTTCTTTTCTATTTCCTTAAATTATTCGCAGCTTGAATTGTTCTACAACGGGAGAAAGACTTCCTCCTCAATTTCTTACTTCCACATTCTTATGTGGGTAAATACTTTAGTTAAAAATCAAGCATTTCCCTCTTTACCTCCGTTCCTCGGGGTATTCCTCGAAACGCACCAAATGAAACGTCGATATCATTCATTACGAATCCTTCATGCTCTTCTGTATGTTTCATCGTTGATGTATTTCGAGGAATAATATTTTTATTATTATTAATATTTAAAAAAAAACCGAGGCATACTTTTCGTGCGTTTCAAAGTTGGTGCGTTTCGGGGAACAGCCCCGTTTCTCGCCGTACCTTTGCGCTCTATTATCGAGTATTATAAGCAGGCCTTTAGCTCAAAAAATTAATATGTGTGCGTTTTCTGGCGAAATGCGTATTTGACCACTTGCGTTTCTGACAATATGCTAGTAAAGGCTCCTTCAAACAGGCGCGACACGACACGCGACACAAAGGCACCGCAAGTCGCGCAACGAGCGGTGCCTTTGTGTCGCGCGCGATTATATCGCGTGTCGCGCCTGTTTGTAGGAGCCTTAATCATGATTAATTCCTACTTAAACTTGTTAAGATTCTTTTTTAAGCAAGATGCCCCTTTCAGAAACTTCTATAGTGGTCATATAATATCAGTACCAATATTAGCATTATACTTTTAAAGCATCTAAGAGGACTCACCGTTCTTCAACTATAACCTCGCATGTCTATCCTCAACTATAATATTCATATATATTATAATATATAGGTACGTACCTACTCACGATAGCTTCTATTGCGAATGAATTTTACTTAATGCAAGATCATTTGATAACCTGTTCGGATCAACCTTTTGCGGTAGGCTGCGCAATCCTTATAAGAGACTGCAAGACTCGTTATAAAGCGAGGGCCTACTTTAAGATGAATGCCTACATGTTGTAAAGATAATACTAATAAATAAATAATAACAGCAATAATAGTAATTACAATTATGATCTAGTATATCATAATTGTAATTATTATTATTGCCGTTTATTATCATTTATGATAAACGGCAATAATATAGAAAAATAAAAACAAAATAGATCTACAGTGTGTTAGGTTAAACGAGGGACATATTTTAAGGGAGTGTAGTACTCATGAAAATTAACAACTTTTAATATGGGCCCGACTCAAAAATATGGAAAAAAAAACAGCTGTTCCCCACATTTTGTCCAGTTATGCGAACAGAAATGAATAGAGAGGCTGGTTTTATTTTCTCGATTTCAATGTTGGTTTCTTAGTAAAAGTTCTTCACTTTCATGAGTACTACACTCTCTTAAAGTATGTCCCTCGTTTAACCTAACACACTGTATAATCACGAGAACATACCGGAAATAGTCGGCAGCTGCACGCCGTGATTGTGACAGAAAGATTTCCAATCAGAATGATGCTGTGCTAATTATTTTATTCGATACATAGTGCCAAAAATTCCTTACTCCTCTTATGGTAACATTTTCATTAGTAAGAGCCTTTGTACACGGCACGGTTTCATTACAGTACGGGCGTATAAACCGCGCCGAAGAAAAACGTATCTGTCAAAAAGCTTCCATAGTAGTCCATACACCACACTGTCGATCGTGCTTTTTTTTTTTTGAGGACTGGAAATCATCAAATGAGTTCTCCCACTCTGGGTGGAGCGGAAGGGAGTGTCAGACTCTTACTGACTAAAACCCACCCGTGTTCCTTCCTTAGCCCATTATGTTCCGAGCCAGCGGTAACCCTTTCGGACATTCCCGCTGATGTCGATCGTGCCTTGTGTCATCATGTTACACACTTGCACCCAGTTTTCAAATATACGAGAGCATTGGAGTAGGTATGTTCGACAACTGACTCGTATGGGCAAACGTCATCATGACGAATGATTCTGCGTTTATGTAAGCACAAGCGGCACACTGACCTATCCATTCCAAGGTTGCATGCAAGAGATCGCAGAAAGCGATGAGGCCGCCCATTTTATATTTTGTAGTGTTTGATGTATTTTCTATGTTATGTATTTTTGTGGTGTACAATAAAATATATAATTATAAATAAATAAGCGTGTTTTGTGAGTAGGTAGGTACTGTTAAATGTAAGTAGATCAGTTCCCCTAGCATAAAGTTCTTCTTATCTTCTCTGATTTGTCCACTTGGTTCTTAGAAGTCTTTTTGCTCACCCTTTAAATCCTTCTGAACTGTTGCTATGCAAAGTACCCTCTAGGCTCTAAAATGTGCATAACTCCAGCTTCCTCGTATGTGATAGAACAATTCTACCTATGCCAATATTTAAGGCATAATAGCTGCAATCAAAGTTCCCAGTCTTAATTTAGCTGCCACAAAAACTTCGTTAGTATGAGTCGTTTAGTGTGTGTTACCTGGAGTGACGTCACCCCAGCTTCCTCATTCAATACAGGCAAACCAGTGAGGTGGGTTTTGGAATATAGTCAGAAAAATAAGATATAATAGCTGCACAAGAAAGGAAAGAACTGAACGATAATACTTAAAAAGTGTTGAAACTACGATCAAAAAACGTGTGTGTAAGCTGGAGTGACGTCACCCCAGCTGCTCATGACATACGAGTATCTTCGAAACGAAAGTAGATATGATTATGTATTATAGCTCAAAAATTAAGGCATAATAGCTACCAATGACTGCAAAATTTTCAAATCTCTAGTTTCCACGTAATAAGCAAATAAACCGTTTCCGCGCCAAAATCATCAATTATTGCTTCGGACAGAGATGTGCAAAATAGGTTATAAAATGTATTTAAATGCAAAATGCAAATACTTTTTGTATTTTGTTATTTCAAATACAAAATACAAAATAGTTTTTCATTTTATATTTAAAATACTAAATGCAAAATACGTATTTACAAAATGCTTTATTAAAATAAAATACTTTTAGTTTTAAATTATCTTTATTTTGTTGAAAAGTTTATTTATTTTAGCTAGCTAACAGGCTGGTAAATTTACTTTGATAACTTAGTGTGCCGAGGTCGTAAATATGTATAAAATAAGGTCAAATCTGCTATCTGTAATATAATCGGAAAATCTGTATGTATACCAATGATGTATAAAACTATAGATACGTTGTCCGCACTCTAAAATGGCAACATGGAATGAAGCCAATTGCCACATTTGCGCTCAGTCACGCACCAACCTGTCGCGCGACGCGACGCGACGTATGTTTGTTTTTAATTTATATCGTATGTGAAAACCTGTGCAAAACATAAAGAAAATATGCCGTCGTGTGTTTTCAGAGGATGTAAAAATTATACCCCAAAAGTTAAAGACAAAAATGTGTCATTTCACGCGTAAGTTTACAAAACTAGATTATTTTATTTTATTTTGTACAACGCTGCGTCTAATGGCGGCCGGCGCATGAAGTGACTCTGATAGCTACGTCACTCATGCGCTCGACCAATGAGCATGTAATTTGACTATTACTTATCCTGTGACGTAACTGAAGATGTTTATTTATCTCCCTCTAGCAACAGACATCCCGCCGTACGGTGATATATTTTCTTTCCCTTTCTTTACGCGTATAAGTAGTTATCTAGTATTTTTGCCGTTTTTAAGCGCCGAGATGTTGGTTGATAACGTGTCTATATATAATACGTCATTGATGTATACAGACAAATCTGTAAATATGGCAGCACTGCTACTATTAGCGTTTTCGGGAACGAAAACTCACCGCACGGTAAGGTGACCGAATAATCCCGAATTCATACGAAAAGAGTCGATAATAAACGAAGCTGATCAGACCAAGTTACATAGTGTTTTATTTACAGTGCTCTTTTATTGTAACAAGATTTTAATTGAAGATTGTAACACATTAATTATTAATTCTTCGATGTTTACAAAACTTAGCAAAAAGTATTTTGCATTTTGCAAATACAAAATATGTCCTAAAAGGTATTTCAAATAAAATATAAAATGCTTTTCTAAAAAAAGTATTTAAATACAAAATGGAAATAGGTATTTTGTATTTTGTATTTTGCATTTCAAATACTGTTATTTTTAAAATGTCACATCTCTGGCTTCGGAGGAGGCAAGGAGCGGCGTTGCCGTTCCGTGCGCTACAATACTGCAACCAAGTTTGCACTTACTTGTGTGTGCTTCTCGCATCCAACGGGTTCTGCGGCCTCCACAAGGTCGTCGGTCCACCTTCTGGGAGGCCTTCCAACGCTACGCCTGCAAAAGATCAAAAGAAGTTCGTACAAAAGATATGAATTATTCAAATCAAAACTATAAGTATCGTACTCCAGTTTTCACACTAATATGCCAGGCATATTCCATTGTTGTTGTCTATGACATAGTCACAGTTACACCCACTGTCTATGACAATTTATGTTTGAAACTGACGCGCATAGTCAAACGTAGCATGACGTTGCATTTTTATTTACACGCGGTGAGTAGGTAAGCTATGGTAAGGTTTGACAATGGACAAGATAACTGTCAGTAGGTTGCGTAGCCGTCACTTTTGGTATTACTGGAACTGATACAAATAACTTTTTAATTTATAGATTAGGTATATCATAAAAATCCAAGAATGACAGCCGGGACCAACTGCTTAACGTGCTTTCCGAGACACGGAGGGATCTCGGTATGTAAAGATGTCACCACTCCACCGACCGACTACAGTTAGTGTGATACGCAATTAGGGTGCAGGTTATCTGCTGCCGTGTGATCTAAACTTTTTGGTTCAATTCTTCGGTTAAGAGTTGTTGAGAGTGGAGATTTATTTTTACTAGGTATTTTTTGTGCGCCCTGATCAAAATCATACGATATTAATCGACTCATATATTAAGTCGGCAGTATTGATTTTTCATAAAGATTGAGTACCTACCTTTTGTAGATTTTTACATAATCAGCCTATAATGTTCCCACTGCTGGGACACAGGCCTCCTCTGTGAGAGGGAGTGGGCCGTAATCCACCACGCGCGATCGGTGCGGGTTGGTATATGTCACATGTCTTCGAATTTTTGGTTCAAGAACATGTCGGTTTCCTTACGATGTTTTCCTTCACCGTTTTGAGTTAATATCAGGTAGACACTCAATTCAAATCCCGAAAAAACAGTTATAACATTGATAGAGTGAGCGCAAGATAAGTCTGCGCGTGACGACTTCAAGATCCCTGCCAGAACTTTTAGTCATTTTCGGCATAATGATGGAAATTATTTACTTTGAAAAACACGGAACACACTACACTGGAATATTTATTTTGACACCTGGAATAAACACCCAGATAGCGGCAAACGATTATTTCCGATTTTGGCCGCGCGCAGACTTATTTTGCACGCAATTTAGTGCTTACCCCAGTGGCATATACAAATTAAATAGCATCGTCGGGTAACTGTATGTGTACAGTTATAATAAACTGGTTTACCGCTCACCACTAATAACGTACTTTCTCGAAGTCTAGATTTCAGCTAATAATTATTCATAGGCACCCTTTTTTTTCTTCGGCTATTTACCTAGATTAAAACATGTTAACTGAAAAAAGTAGAGCATATAATAGATCCGAAAACGTAATTGTGATCAGTTCTTTTTTTGTGCTAGTAAAGGCGGATACAGACATTGCGAGGCATGCGAAGCGCACGGCGCTTATCGCATGATTCGCAATGTGTGGACGGTGGTATTCGTGGTGAGGCATGTGCTTCCACATGCCTCACCCCGAATATGAACGTGTCCTAATTCACTATGACCTCTTAACGATTCCCTACTTCGAAACCACGTCAATTCCTTAGTCAATCACGATATCTGAAAGCCAATTCTCGTAATTGAAGACGTTCACAATCTAGTCACAGGCCATTTCGGAGACAAACCAATGTCAAAAATGTAGAAAATTATACTTCGTAAAAGATAGATACATTTACGAGTATGTCATCATCTGCCTAGCTTTTTCCCAACTACGTTGGGGTCGGCTTCCAGTCTAACCGGATGCAGCTGAATACCAGTATTTTACATGGAGTGACTGCCTATCTGACCTCCACAACCCAACCGCGGCAAGCGTGGCTTAACCTAATGATCGACCTTTGCGACTGTTATTATTTAGCCACGGACCCCTCACACAGTAAAGCATCTGTTTAGGCAACAAAACAAGTAAATCAGTACAAATTGATGTCTGTTTTGCCATTAGTATAACCAAATAGAACACATTAATGGGATATTCCATACAATAGGTAATTTCTACGCTACAGTGAAAAACAGTATCATCGTGACAAATTAAGGTTATGTGCCTTATTATAAGAAATAATAGACTGCGCCATGGAAGACTGGCTCTACCCGCGACTTCGTTCGCGTGGAAGCCGCATAAGATACATAATATCCTAAAAAATAGCCACATTTTTGTATTCTCTCTCGGCCCATGACAGAGTCGCATCGTGTCGTCCGCCCGCTTTACGTTCCTTCTGTCTTTTTTTTTTCATTTTGCTCGGCTCCTAAGGCTCGTAGCGTAATGTTAAATAGCCTTTATCCTTCCTCAAGAATTGGGCTATCAAATTTATAAAGAATTTTTGAAAACCGACTGCTAGTTCTAGAGGTTAGCCCGTTCAAATTCGATCAAATAATAACACTAGACTACGGAATATGAACAAAAACATCGCTCGTGTCCGCGATTGCTTATAACTTGATTATAAAACTTGAGGGGCTTACATGACCTAAATGCAAAAAACGCAAGTTTTAGAAACAATAGAAAGTATATGATCGACTACATTAAACAAAATCAAAAAAATATATGATATTCTTCGGGATACATGCTAGGTAGGTAGTGTGTTGAAAATATAATACAGTTAATTTGATACGATAGAAAAAAACCATGAAGAAACCTTTAAAAACTTTCTTTTTACAATAAAAACCATACTAATATATACATACAATTATTCTGATTTTTTGTCAGATTATTCTACAAGCAACACACTAAAACACTAGTGTTTTAATTTTTTAGTCCAAACAATATTTTTTTTGTAATTAAATAATTGCTTCAAGTTTTGCAATAAATTACCACCGTTGTGTCATCGCGCTTCTCTTTCTTTTCTATGCATCCCGACAGTGACCGCGCTTTAGGTCATGTAAGCCTCTTAACATTCAAAAAGTTTATAATCGTTTGCAATATATTTACTATTTTTATTGAGAAGTAAAAAAAAGAACAAATATATATAAGGAAAAATAAAACGACTTACAAGCAATAAGGCTGAAAAAACTATGTTGCAAAAATAACATTATTTGTGGTCCTATTTTTTCGGCCATTTTTGATGCGCTCATCGGAACTCTACTACTAATATTACTAGTACTATTGTTGATCGAAGACGTACAAACAAGAAAACAGACAAACAAACTCTTCAGCTGTATTATATTAGTAGGTATAGATAATGGTCTGCGCTATGGTAGACTGGTTCTAATAATATTGTAGGAAGCTGGTAATAGGGTAATAAACAACATAGCGGTTTTCATGACAAAAGTGGACTCAGTTTAAATTGTTGTCAGGAAACCGATACTGTTATTTGGATAATTGTTTGAGGTAGTGACTGCAAACGTAGTAAAATATAGTAGGTTGCGGTGTACTATTTTGGTGATCAGATAGCAGTGACAATTCCTAAAAACTACGAAAAACTAACTGAAAATGCATTTATTCGTGCATTAAAAAAAATATTAAGATATTTTTGTGCTTATGGTGAGTAGTTACGTAGGTAGTATTTTTATTAATGTAAGTATTGGCGTCGTTTGTTCTTTGTGCTTGTCATTTTGGGGGGGTTTGCTATAATCACCACGCTTGGCGATCGTAGTATGGCTGAAGGCCGCAGGAATCCGCTGGATGCGGGAAGCATCAGGACCAGTCGAAGTGGCGGTGCTTGGAGGAGGCCTATGCCCAGCAGTGGACATCTTTCGGCTGAAATGATGAATAGCTTTATTTTAAAACTGCGTTTAACGATACTTAAGCTTAGGTAATATTTTAATTAAATCGATGATAATGGTGCCCATTCTGTTGTTCACAAACTAAACTAAATTTAAGCTTAATGCATCTTTTTCTTTCTATTTCATTAAGAAAAGGACAGAAGATAAATTTTAGTTTATTCCTGTCAAATAAATCTAGCCTGACGTAAATTGACGTAATTTTAGTAGGCAAGTTTTTAATCACGTCTAAATCTAAACTTGTATGGAGTAGTGTCAGGCGCTGATTAATTTGACAGGACTAAACTAAAATTTATCTTCTGTCCTTTTCTTAATGAAATATAAAGAAATAAATGCATTGAACTTATATTTAGTTTAGTTTGTGAACAACAGAATCGTCACCAATGTCTATTAATTGGTCTATTTTGCACTAACATTCGAAATATTTAATCAATTTGTAAGCAATATTACTCATCGAAAATTTACATCGATTTAATTATCGATGTAAATTTTCGATGAGTAATATTGCTTTTCTTAATTTCGAAATACAAATTGATATTTAAAATTAAAGTAATATTTTAACAAATTGACGTTTCTTTAATAATTAATGAAAGTATCGAAAGAAAATATAGAAATTCATTTCTCAGCTATGGACCGTGGCTCCGCCTTTATTGGTGTTTTTAATTACTTAGAAGAGGCATTCAAATACTATTCTTTATTGGAGTTTTTAATTACTTAGAAAAGGCAATACCATTAATCAATTGGGTAATAATAAAAAACGGTGTATAATAACTGTTTGTCAAATTACATGGTTATCGTTATTAACACTATTGATATCACACGAATATGTAATTAATTATGGTTGTATGGAGTAGGTATCTAAATTCTAATCCAAAGAATGTTATTAACTTTTGTTTTTGTGGTTTTTCTGCGCCTCAATTTCATGTTTTATTCATAATCATCATCATCTGCCTAGGCTTTTTTCTCGACTATGTTTGGGGTCGGCATCCAGTCTAACCGGATGCTGCTGAATACCAGTATTTTACATGGAGCAACTGCCTATCTGACCCCCGCAACCCAGTTATTGGGTAATTCTACGATAGCCAATGTAAATTTTATGTTTGACATTGTAAGTAGGCAAACATTTCATAAACACAATTAACAAATAAAAATGTATAATAAGTCATTAACTTATCACGAAAACCGGACCAAGATCGTGTGGCGACGTGACACCACAAAGGCATTGAAAAGTTGCTTTTGAAGCCAAGTAAATAGACTCAAGACTAAACTACGAACAAGCTGTACAAGGTAGCAGATACAGACTAATTATTCTTATTCTTTGTATAAAATCGATAGGATCGAATAGGTCGATGTGCAATATTTATCGCAGAGTACTGGCCGGTTTCCTTAGGATGTTTTCATTCACCGTTTTGAGAACAGTGATTGCGTAGCGGTAATCGTAGCCATCGATTGACTAAAACATTAAAAGATATATAATAACTGAACAATCTTCTCAAATCCATTGCGTGATGACCCATGGTACGTGATAGAGATTCCTGCTGCGTGTTCACAGACATTTAAATATTAATACATCGGCTAATTATCGAAACTAATTCATATAAGGCTGGTCGGCCACGTCAGACTTTTTGTAGCACCGATAATCGGGCCGATTTTGACTCAACGTACACGTCCGTCATTTTGTCTTCAACACAACGTCCTCACCTAACAAGTGTATGCGGCCGACTGTCGGTGTGTAGTGTGCGTTAACGCATACATTTCCGAACGTTCCATTTTTGGCCGATAATCAGATCGGTCGGGATGCACCGATTTTATTTCTGACCGACTTTTTGTAGGACTTGTGCAATGTATTATTGCCATCAGTACGTTCTATTTTTCTCCTGTGACGGACGTGGGCGGGCAGCCTAACGACTTGAAATGTTTGATAGAGAGATCATTAAATTTATCAATGGATGTTATGTTTCAATTTATCAAATTGATACATCATAGAGAGATGATGATGTGATGTTTTAAGATATAGTTACTACAGGATCAATTTAAATTATCTAGCGAAACTACGCAGGCGTGATTGGTACCGATGGGTAACATGATAAACGTACCTAATAGACCTTTTTTTTGGTAGTATACACATCTGATAGTTCAGTTACTTACAAGTTACAATCTACCTATCAGTTTTTATTTTTTGTAAACTTTACAGACACAGATTTTCTCAACTCATAAGTAAGTACTACAAGTAACTACACTATATACATCTGTCGCCTGACCGCAAACAAAAAATCATCAAATCAGTATCCCTTTGCATAACTCAGGGGTTGAGTCTACGATATCATAAACAAACGACAATACCTCAATCATCTCAGACAGACTATACCAGCCAAATACATATTGGATATAGGCCTGTTCCAAACATCGCGACTACACCTGCGCTCTAATTGTGTAACACATTTAGAACCACATCTTAGGGTTTAAAGCAAATTCCTCTATTATCTTCACGGGTTTGAAAAAAATCGTCTGCTCGACAACGTATATAAGGCCTTTTGCACATTATAAGACACGGACACAGGACAAGAAAAATGTCTTGTCTGGTGTATCGTACACATTCATGCAATTCGTCTTATCATCAGTCTGTAGCCACAATTCACGGAGGATACACGTGTACAAAATGGACAGACGACAGCGTCTATATTGATTGCATACTTGTACCATTGAAGAAAACGCCGTAGTTGTAGGCGTCGTTGGATACATCCATTAAATATGACAAGAATATTGATTCTTGTCATATTTAATGGATGTACCTCGTCAAAAGTAGTCTTGGACATACGGAAGTAATTAAAAAACTTTTGTTCGTCTTGAAGTAGTTCTGGTACCAACTTCGTATATGCCCCATCATTGGATGGAAGGCCTAACAAACGTGACTGAACTGTCTAAACGAAAGGCATAAGGCCTTTTGCACATTATAAGGCATAAGGCCTTTTGCACATTATAAGGCATAAGGCCTTTTGCACATTATAAGAAACTTTCTTGTGTCTTATGAGAAATGTCTTATAAGAAATTCAGTCGCAATGATTGTTATATCAGACCATACATATTACAAGATATTTTTTCTTATGTCGGATAAGACACGCGCATACTAGTCATTTTGTCGGCTGCATGTTCGATGTCGTGCCTACACAAGACGTCTTGCTTAGACACGACATCTACTCAGCTATGTAAACAAGTTTGCGCGTGCACATTCGGCGCGGCTGCGTTAGCGAAAAGACGTGTAGTGTCCACGCTTTTATTTAAATTAAACTTTTATCAAACATGAGTGCCATAAAAGTGAACGTGGAACATTTAATAGCTCTAGTAGAAGAAAGACCTGTAATTTGGGACAAAACTTGTGAGGAATATAAATTTAGGAATTTGAAGAACTTAAAAAACTTTTGTTCGTCTTGAAGTAGTTCTGGTACCAACTTCGTATATGATGCCCCATCATTGATTTTTGTCATATTTAATGGATGTATCCAATTACGATCGATTGCTATTTTATGTGTGCCATTACTCTTCGGTTCTCCGCCTTCCGCTTCAGTCTTAAAAACTGTCTTTAACTTTATCACAATCTTTGATCCTTCAGGTATTAAGATTTTATGCTTGTATGTTTTTCCCTAATGAATAGTCATTGGGTACTAGATACATGATGTTATAGCATCATATTCAACATGAAGCAATAGCATAATAATAGGTTGGGCTGTTGGGCATGCGCACACATTAATGCACCAATTAAACTTTATTACATTGTCGCTTACATTGCATTTTGGTCTGTTGCATGGTATGGCCATTGATTGAATAAAACCTGTTTGGAAACATCCTGCATGGAGCTTAAGGTGCCACTAGTCGATATTTTTTCCGTACAAATTTCAGGAGAGTAAGTATTACTCCAGTTTGACATTGTGCATCCAAAGTTAAACATGATATCGTTTTGACTTATTATTAATTTTGTCTGTACGGAAACAGAATAGTAAAATAAAAAGCCATTAAAAAGTTATGAGCCAACATATATATTTGTTTTTCTTGCTATTTTTAACGTAACTTTGGGTGTAAGTAAGTAATAAAAAAGAACTATAAAATCTTCAAAACCAAGTCCGTACTAACAAAGCTCAGTTATCGAGGAGTTCAATAAACTTTATTTGTAATTGATTTATGCAATGGTTTTTTCATAAAGCACGAAGCCAGGTGAGACAGCGTGCTTTTTGGCCATGACCACGAGTGAGTTCGAGCTCGCGACTAGTTTACTCTTAAATGGTCTTAGGAACATACGGACATGATTGATGTGAAAAGGGAGAAATTACATAAAGGGTCCAGTAGTTTTTTTTAAGTGAAAACTTTTTTAGGCGCGTTGGGCATTTTTTGAGATGAGAAAAAACCATTCAACTCGCGAACTTGTTACTGTACCCGACACCTCTGTTTGGCCATTATAAAGACATCAACGCGCGGTACATTTTCTTTAGAAAGGACAGAATTGTGTGGAAAAGGGAGAGCCTTTTCCACACAATTCTGTCCTTTGCTAGTCCTTTCAGTAGGAGTCAAGCTTGTCCCGCCATCTTCGCCGTGGCCTGCCGCGATGTCGTCGTGCGTTTTCATCATGATGATGATCAGAAAACAGGCTTATGCTGAGCCGTAGGGGAAGTCGGGCTGTGGATGATGATCCACAGCCCGACTTCCCCTACGGCTCAGCATAAGCCTCTCTTTCCATGTGCCAATCCCCACGCTCCTGTGCCAGCCTCCTCCAGGTTTGCGTGTATGTTTGTCGTGTGTTTATTGGAACCCAATCGGTGGTTCTTTTATTCCATTTCTCCTCTGACATGCGGCGGACATGTCCGGGAACATCATCTATAAAATGAATTATAATGAAAATAAAAGCCATGAACTGTGATGAAATTAAAAGAACCGGTTTTTCTTTTTTTTGCTCTATTTTATTCCATGTATTGTGCGATAAATTGCAAGATAGTTCTGACAACTTAAGTGCTAACGGTTTGAAATACCGATCCTAAGATATTAAACAATGTTCAAAACTGACATATCTCGGGACGTGTCCTCTGATCTTTGCTTGGCTACATACCTGTTTTTTTAAGAATGCTACAGAGTTGTCATAACCGCTTTGAAAAGCGGTCGATCTGGTTATAGAATAGAATAGAATAGAATACTCTTTGTTATGTACACCTTACAGACATAAATTTTAATATAGAAACTGTACAAAGGGTGACACAATGGGCGGTCTTATCGCTAAGAGCGATCTTTTAAAGACAACCTTTGGATGGATTAAAAAAGGGAAGGACAGACAAATACTGTAGGTAGTCTGTGGTGTACCATTTACATAATACAATAAATACATACATAAAGTATATTATACTAATCTAAAGAAATACGAGTATATACATATAATAATAAACATGAAACAGGAGCAAAGAACAAACAGTGTGTGTGTGTGTGTGCGTTATTTACACACACACGCACACACACACACACACACATTATTCATAATTTTATATTAATCTAGTTTTTTTTTTCTGACGTGTGGGAAAATTTCTAGGTTTTAATGGGCCATTGTTTTAATTGTTTGTAACAGACACAATAGGTATTAAGTCTGAATCGTGCCGACTATCACTACTAATCTAAACTAGGTTTACAAAAAACTGAAGTCTATTTTAAAACCTATTGTCTTGAATGAATGCTACCTTCTGAGATCATCTTAGTGATATGAGGAATTGAGAAACTGGAGCTAATGTTTTTAATGAAATACAGGAAGCCCACGAAACCCGCTGTACCAACGGCAGTGCTACAAACTTCCATAGTTTTTATTGTCTTGCTACGAACGAGCTACGCTACGCCGCTACCAGATGTCATTTTTTGGCCTACACATGAATATTTTGCTTTAAGGGGATTACCTCGCTCAAATCCTGAAAATACCGTGTGTTTAAAGAAGTTTGTAGATGACACAATATGCCTTCGATTTTTTGGTTCCTTAGGACATGCCGGTTTCCTCACGATGTTTTCCCTCACCGTTTTGAGAGCAGTGGTGATGAAATAATTTACACAAAGTAAAGCGCCTGTGTGCTCGAACCTACAGTACCCGGCGATAAATATTGCGCATCGTCCTTTTTACACAAAACCATTTTATACAAAGAATAAAAATAATTGTCAAAAGAAGCAAATCATAATTGTTTTAACAGCTCCTAATAGATACCGGACTGTTTGTATTTCGTGCGACAGAGATAACGCTCTACGAAGCCGAAATTAGCCGATTGTCTCTTTACAAAGGTAATATTAATATTTATCGGGGATATGCAATATTTATCGCCGGGTACTGTACGACCTAACAACAGTACAATGCGTGCCACGAAAGATGAGACTTGACACACCACGTGGTTTGACATGCGCAGTACACGATTTTAGGTATCTTTAGCGGTGTGAGGTCTGAGTGCGGGACGGGACCGGAAGTCATAGGGGTGGCGGAAAGAGCGGGGGAGGCGGGGTCAAGTCTCATCTTTCGTGGCACGCATTGTAATAACTTTAAGTCGCGGCTGCTTCCACTGGTCCATCACTGCTCTAGCACTGAACTTACCTAGTGTTATTTGCCATAAATCAAGAATTTTGTAAATCTCATTTCAATCTTTTCACACACGCCGCGCACCGGTCACATGGAGCTAAATGATAAAGAAAATAGATAAAATAAATTGATTTTAACATGTTAATATAGTCAATTACCTACTCCATGAGGTTTCCACAATGATTAATGACCTAAAACTCTAAACATTGACTTATCTTAACTTCCTACAAATATTATACCTAAATGTGAAAGTTTGTGAAGATTTTTGGTTGTTTGTTACTCAATCACGCGTAAACCGTTGAACAGTTTTGGATGAAAATTGGCACATAGATAGACCATTTCCTGGATTAACACATAGGATACTTTTAATCCCGATATTCCCACAGGATCGACACTTTGCGGGTGAAACCGCGGGGCGCTGCTAGTTTGACATATATCAACAATTTTATGAATCTCTTTTCGATTTGCTCACACGCCGGTCAAATGGAGCTGAATGATAAAGAAAATAGATAAAATAAATTGATTTTAACATGTTAATATAGTCAATTACCTACTCCATGGGGTTTCCACAATGATTAATGACCTAAAACTCTAAACATTGACTTATGTATGATTAAGTATATCTATGTTTAAGTATACTAATATTAAGCTGAAGAGTTTGTTTGTTTGTTTCAAAGCGCTAATCTCTGGAACTATGGAAGTAGTGGAAGGAGAGTAGGGAGGCCTTTTCCCAGCAGTGGGACATTAATCGCTAATAAAAAATAATCGAAATTTGAAAAATTATTTTTGCCTTTGATAGCCCATTATTTTAGGAGGTAAATTACTAGCGATGTTGCTATAAATAAATCAATAACGAAAATTTATTGGCCTATGGTGCTAATAATTAGGAATCGTAATTTGATACCTTCCGAAGAAAGTATGATTTATTAGGATATGTAATATTAGTCATTTTATTTTTAATGCGCGCTCTCGTTCCATCGTAGACCTCATCCGTCACTTTCCATCAGACGAGATCGAGGTCAAAAACGGGCCCATTTCCGATTCATCTTCATCATCATCATAGGCCTCCCCTTTCTACTGCCATAGTTCCTGAGTAAAAAAAAAAAAAAACAACGATAAATCTGGCATAACATCTCTAATTAACTTATGAGGTCCGCTCCTCACGGCGGCGATCTCTCGCGTCCGGCCCTAGTCCAGGCCATGGTACGGAGCGAGAGTGCATGGGAGGCCGTCGCCTCCTGCGAAGCGGTAATGCTCGCGAAGGAGGAGGCGAAGCGCATGAGGGAGAGGCAATCTTTGCGCACTCATGCCCCTAGTCGCGGCAGTAGACGCCCTAGGCGTCGGGAATCCAGAGCCGATTCCCGGCCACCGTAGGCGCGGGCTTGCGGATGGCGAGCAATGGGCAGCTCGCCGTCCAGTAAGGACCAGGCCCGGGTCGACGGCGCGTTGTGTTCCACGTGCGCCTCAAAGAGATGTCAGCACTAACTGACGGGGTCTGCTAGGGCCGATGCCTGCCAGGGTCGCGGGTAGTTCGAAAGAGATACCGTGGCCCCTGGCACAGGCAACTGAAGGAACACGGGTGGGTTTTACTCAGTAAAAGTCTGACACGCCCCCCGCTCCGCCCAAAGCGAGAGAATTTATTTCATATGATCCAAGGTGTAAAATTTATGTCCTATAATTAATAGCATGTTGATTGTAAATCATAAGACTTCTAATACGGCTTTTAGAAGATTATAAACACGTGTTTAAAAGGTAATTGAATTTGATTGTAGGTTAGCGCGGCCCGTTTGTTTTTTTTTATCTACTACTATTTTATTACCCGCCCGCGCGACAGCAAAGACAGGGTTATGTTTTTAATTATTATGATTCTGGAGACCCCAGAGATAAAATTTACCGTCATTTGTTAAAAAAAAATTGCTGTTCCATATCGTTTGACCGCGTATTGTTTATACACTTATTATTATTTATACACTTTTGTAGTACCGCGTATTATTTATACACTTTTGTAGGAAACAGCAGATTTTCTTTATCTACATGTTCAACGCAAGTGCGTCCAGAATCATGTACTGAATCCATGACAACAGGTTATGTGGCGCGAGCCACTGTGTACAGTACCCGGCGATAAATATTGCATATCGACCTTTGGAAAGAGACAATCGGCTAATTTCGGCTTCGTAGAGCGTTATCTCTGTCGCACGAAATACAAACAGTCCGGTATCTATTAGGAGCTGTTAAAACAATTATGATTTGCTTCTTTTGATAATTATTTTTATTCTTTGTAAAAAATACACCAATTTGAATTAGACGATGTGCCATATTTATCGCCGGGGTAATTGGTTTGGCCAACAACGTTGGTAAAGACTAAAATAAAACCCAAATCGGACAGAATATCATACATGAAAATGCGGCGAATTTTTTTTTTCTGTGGTATTTACTCACGACGACATCCTAACTATCCTAACGAATAATATAAATGTGAAAGTAAGTTTTTTTTGTTTGTTACCTTTTCACGCCTAAACCACTGAACCGATCATCCTGAAATTTTGCATATACGTTGTCAGGTGTACAGAAACAGACATAGGGTACCTTTCATCCCGAAAAAAGTGCTGTTCCCGGGGAAAACAACAACAACGTTATTATGATAATAGATGGCGCCACGTGTCTTTCAAATCATGATTGAATTATATTGGAAACATACTTTTTATCCCGATATACCCACGCGCCACGGGATCGAAACTTATGCGGGTGAAACCGCGGAACGCAGCTAGTATATTAAGCTGACTTCTCATTGCACGAAAAATCTACACAATGCGAGTTCAGCTAAAACTGCTAAAACTGACATGTATAGCTTGATGTGTCGTCGTGTGTACAGACGCCAGCACATCAAGCTACCCGAAACTGTCAGAATTTTCCCAATTAACTTTGAACCTAATGCTTTAGCGAGAAAGTTGAAAATCTATTAAAGAAATTTGACAGATTGTAGTAGCTTGATGTGCTGGCGTCTGTACATCCTCGTGGATACATTCACGTACACCCCTCGACTGGTATCAGCCCGCCATGCCTAGCAAGACCTATCACAAGCAACTTAAGGCTCCTTCAAACAGGCGCGACGTGTGACGCGAATTGCGCGCGACACAAAGGCATCGCTCGTTACACGACTTGCGGTGCCTTTGTGTTGCGCGCGATTTTATCGCGTGTCGCGCATGTTTGAAGGAGCCTTTATACTAAATGTATTTTTATGTTGAAGTTGAAGTTATTCTACTATAAATAATTGTAGTTAAAATTTTCTTGTTGAAATAACTTTCTCGAATTGTCGAGAAAGTTATTTCAACAAGAAAAATTTACTATTTTTGTCAAAACAAGTACAGTCAACATTCCCCGACTTTGCGTGCGATACGTTACGTACACAAACATCCCTCGTTTACTCGCCTCTAGAAACCGTCTCATGCACTCGACCCGAAAGTACAGCGAGTTAGAAGTGGTATGCTAATGTCAGTAATTGTTTACTTGCTTGTTGGCGCGTTTTCTAGTTCATGGGGCAAAATAGTGGTGTTTAGGTGAATTACGAATTGTACAGACGCCAGCACATCAAGCTACTACAATCTGTCAAATTTCTTTAATAGATGTTCAACTTTCTCTAAAGCATAAGGTTCAAAGTTGATTAGGAAAATTTGACAGTTTCGGGTAGCTTGATGTGCTGGCGTCTGTACTATAGCTTGTAAGGCACACTAAGATCGGACCTATAACGTTTTAAATGTTATTTTGTGCATTTTGATCGCGTAAACATTGCACTTTTGTAGGAAACAACAGTTCTTTTTTTAAATGAAAACTTCATTAGGCGCTTTGGGCATTTTTTGAGATGGGAAAAAACCATTGAGCTCGCGACACTGTTACCGTAACCGACACCGCGCGTGTTTTGTTTATAAGACGATTCACAAAATACACACGTAATTGTTCAAGTATTCACTTCTGTCGGCACTCCCGGAGTGCCACTGTTTTTTTTGTAGCCTACGAATATGTTAAACGTCTAGAATCATGTAGCAGGTTGTATCTTGATCAAGATACAACCTGCTACATGATTCTAGACGTAAGGGAAATCGATGCACAGCCTGTTACAATGGATTTTGATCAAAATCCATTGTAACAGGCTGTGCATCAATTTCCCTGTCACCAGAGCTGTATTCGGTGTGGCCTTATAGACTAAAATAAAACGAAAGATCTGAATACCTTTAACGTTTTAAATGTTATTTTGATTTTGTACTTGCGTAAGAGTTACGAAACTGTCTGTAAGAATTATTTTGTTTATTAGTTCCATGACTTGCGAATTTTTGATCATCTGTTACGTTAATGGTCTAGACTAGACAATCTTAAGTGCTGCAGGCCGCAGGTATATAATAATATGCATAATTAAATGCATTCATGCAAAGTAGGTACCAGACTGCAGTTACATAATAATATGCAAAAAGAACTTTACCCTTATTTAGCTTCGCGATAATCGGCTATTAAGGTGAATGCGCAGTTGTAGTCCGCGAAATTCAATTTTTCTTAGGTTTTTTGCAATTTTCAGGTCAATGTCAGGTTGTATCTTGGACAAAATGTGATTCGCGACTACAATAGATATGTATTTACAGAATTATAGTCATTAGAATCATTAATATGTATATCTCTGTAAGTTAGATTCGTTCCATAAGCACTTTTCCATATTATGAGATTTGTTCTTATGGAATCATATTTTGATCAAGACACAACCTTCAACTGAACTGTAAATAGCAAAAAACGTAAGAAAATTTGAATTTCGCGGTCTACCTTTGCGCATTCACCTTAAACCTATTTCAGTTTGTTGCAAAAACTAGTTTTACTTAAAGAAAAAGCAATTTTCTCTATTTTAATAATCAATAATCCTTCAGAGGCCGTATTTAATTAACGTCAATCATAAAGAATTTGAAAGCCGAATATTGTTATTGATTTTTTTTGGTTATACGGAAGGCTATTATTTTAAGTTTTCTGACCTCACAGTGTGAAAGTCTGCAATCTTCTCACGATTAATGTATCAAGATATAATTATGAATATTTTATAGACCAATTGATTTACAAAATAAGGTTAAAAAATAAGTCTCTATAGACACAGCGCATAATCATCATTTTCAGCCTCTAATGTTCCCATTGTGGGACACAAGCCTCCTCTGTGAGAGGGAGTGGGCCGTAATCCACCACGCGGGCCCAGTGCGGGTTGGTAGATGTCACATGTCTTTGTATTTTCGGTTCTTGGACATGCCGGTTTCCTCACGATGTTTCTCTTCGCCGTTTTGAGAGCAGTGGTGATGAAATTATTCACACAAAGTAAAGCGCCGGGCTCGAACACACGACTTACAAAATCGTAAGTTGGGGCCATTACCGCGGGACCATCACTGCTCTCACAGCACACTGGATTCATTTTATTCAGGTGTTTTTTTAAAGAGCAGTATCTTGCATAAAAACAGTCGAGATCTGCATAATTTTAAGCTGTTAACTGCAATCAAGATCTAAAACGATATCATTCAGGATGTGATTCATTATCAAAAAATATACCTAACAAAAACTTTCCAAAACCGGAACAGATTGTGTCGATTCCTTCACATGGTCCACGGTACCTCTAAATTGATAATTATGCTAGATTCATATAAATGAATGGACCTAGTCTAAAAACATGTTTTTAAATCGATCGGACCGTATGAAATTTTAAATTAGTGAGTGTTTTAAATCACCTCATAGATCATGCAAACTATAGAGTGGTGAAGATTAACGAAAATAACGTCCACTCATGACAGTGAAAACGATATTTCATTTGAATGGGACTAATACTTACGGTGACCTGCCCAGTGACATCGAAGGTATCAATTAGCCCCCGTTATTGAAATATGGAGAGTAGAGATTATGTCCAGCAGTAGACTGCTATAAGCTGATGATGACGATTATTAAAATATATATTGATTTTTTTTATAGTCAAAGTCAAATCTTTTATTTCAAGAACGCTGATAAAAGGCAATTTTGAACGTTAAGGGCCTTACAGGACCTAAACGCAAAAAACGCAGTTTTAAAAACAACAAAAGTATATGATCGACTACAGTAAACGAAATCAGAAAATATATGATATTCTTCAGGATATATGCTAGATAGATAGTGTGTTGAAAATATAATACAACTAATTTGATACGATAGAAAAAAATCATGAAGATACCTCTAAAAACTTTCTTTTTACAATAAAAACCATACTAATATACATACAAATATTCAGATTTTTTGTCAGATTATTCTACAAGCAACATACTAAGATACTAGTGTTTTATTTTTTTAGTCCAAACAATAGATTTTTATAATTAAATAATTGCTTCATATTTTGCAATAAATTACCAGCGTTGTGTCATCGCGCTTCTATTTCTTTTCTATGCAGTCAGAGAGTGACCGCGCTTTAGGTCATGTAAGCCCCTTAAAGAGCTTTCAAATCCGTGGCATACCTACCTATGCGCCTGATTACTCTAAACTTTCAGAGTGGTTATTTCAAACGTCTAAGCAACAAGATGTACGCCAAATTCAAAAAAATATGGATGTCTCGTGATCAACTTTGTACGTTAATATCTCGGAAACGTGACGAGATATTAACGTTCACACGGGGTTTGGTCCAATTGTATTTTCCGTTTGCATTGATGTCAGCTATCTATTCATATAAGTCTCAAGCGGGGCTGCCATTTCTAAAAAATCAAAATGGTAATCATATAAAAGTCTTCAATCCCTTTTACAAGAGAATATAACTGATTCTAGATGCCCCGGAACGGTAAAGCTAGTACGTACAGTCGCAATTAACGACCGATTACCAAGGATTGTTTATTTGGCAGAAAGCGAACAGCTCAATTAAAACAGCTGGATTTAATTACACTACCAGGTCTGCCACCTGTATCAATGAACTCTTTACTTTCCTTAATTGCGATTAGAGTCGGATGTTTAGAAATAATTGCAAACGAGAGATCTTAGAAATGTTCGATGATGAATCATTAATTTAAAGGCTCCTACAAACAGGCGCGACACGCGATATAATCGCGCGCGACACAAAGGCACCGCTCCTTGCGCGACTTGCGGTGCCTTTGTGTCGCGTGTCGTGTCGCGCTTATTTGAAGGAGCCTTAACACTAGTGACGGGCGACAAAATTTTTAACTATTCAACCAATCGTATTGTGGTCTTACGCTGAACCGCTGAAGTTTATTGAAAAAGCATTTAAGAGCATGTTCAGCAGCCTAACTGCGTGACACATTATCAATTTGAAGGATATTGCAGAATCCATTGCTTCATATCTTCGAAAAAATTGTCGACTCAACAAAGTAAATAACGAAATGAATGTTGTAGAACTGTCAAAAATCAAAGCCATAGCTAGTGTTAGCGTGTTACGCAATTACCCTGTTGTGCAGGAATGCAGACAATTTTTTGTCACACGCAATTAAGTATTTGTCCGGTAAACATGTTTAAATAATATATGACCAACGATAAGTATCTACGCGTCTCTCAGATCTTCCTACTTCCACCAAACGACTAGGTCTGATCAAATAATTTTAAAAAGTACAAATATCATTCTTGCAGAGGGCGTCGAATTTTATTATTTGTAGAAAGCTCATCGTTTTCGTAAGTAAAGTTTCTCAAATAAACAGAATAACTTGCCACTAGGCCACAACTACTGGCTAGCTAGTTGGATGTCAAGTACTCTTGAATATGCAAAGAGCCTTGCAGAAAAATCTCTATTTACAAAATTTCTATAACCACTAAATTTTGCAGAAAAATCTCGTACTTATGTACAAAATTTTATAACCTCTAAATTTTACGCAAATTACCATAAACATCTTAATACAATTTTACGTTTTTTTAAAAATAATTTTGAGTTTGGAACGTTATTGGAAATTGGAAAAAGAGCAGTGGTGGTCCAGTGGAAACGGCCGCGACTTACGAGTTGTAGGTCGTAAGTTCGAACCCAGATAGGCGCTTTACTTAGTGTAAATTATTTCATCACCACGGCTCTAAAACTCAAAATGGTGAAAGAAAAAAATCGTGAGGACACCGGAACCAGACATGTGACATCTACCAACCCACACTGGGCCCGCGTAGTGGATTACGGCCCACTCCCTCTCACAAAGAGGAGGCCTGTGTCCCAGCAGTGGGAACATTATAGGCTCATTATGCATTGGAAATTGTGAGCTATGGTCGGCAAATACATTTTTTTTGAGCAATTGAAAGTTCCGTTTGATTTAATTGACGCTTTACGGCTTCTGCAAACAGGCGCGACGCACGACGCGAATCGCGCGCGACACAAAGGCACCGCTCGTCGCGCGACTTGCGGTGCCTTTGTGTCGCGTGTCGCGTCGCGCCTGTGTGTACGAGCCTTTATACTCACATAATATTTTTATTGAATAATGATTATTGTTAGGGGAAATTATTGTCCAAGCAGGACGTCCAAATACAGTACCCGGCGATAAATATTGCACATCAACCTTTGGAAAGAGACAATCGGCTAATTTCGGCTTCGTAGAGCGTTATCTCTGTCGCACGAAATACAAACAGTCCGGTATCTATTAGGAGCTGTTAAAACAATTATGATTTGCTTCTTTTGATAATTATTTTTATTCTTTGTATAAAATGAAAAAAAAGGTAAAGGTCGATGTGCAATATTTATCGCCGGGTACTGTACCACAGAATTGGTGCCCTAAGACAGTGAGGCGGGGTCGCGGCAGACCACGTAGGCGATTGCGGGACGAGCTGGATAAGTTCCGTCAAAACTGGAAAAGGGACGCGCGGGCTCGCGAAAGATGGAAGGCTTGGAGGGAGACCTTTGCCCAGGAGTGGGACGGTCTAAGACTATAGGCTATTAAAAAAAAAGATGGACCATAACGTACGAAAAATTAATTTACTTGCAAATTTTTCTTGCAAATTAAAATAATTAGAAAGCTTTCGCCATAAAAATTTAAATTTATCATCCAAACCGTTCTGTAGCCTAGAAAACATCTGCTTGAACTTTAATACGACTATTTAAAACGGCTAAACCACTTAGGTACTACGTTTGAAGTAGGTATATCCTAACTTACACCTAGCTTATAAATTCTACAAGCAGATAGCGTCTGCCCCCCACCTGTAAATGTGTGCGTAGGGACATCGACGCGCAATATAGCCAAGAATTCAGTACATGTTGTCAAAAAAAAATCCGCTGTTACATATAAAAGTGAAATAAATAAATAAAATTAAATCTTTATATTTCAGAGTTACAATACCTACGCGGTCAAAATGTACTGATCTATATATATATGTTGCAGTCAAAACTCTTAACCAGTCAAAAGTACTATTGACTAGCAAAATCAGTCAAAAGTACTTTTGACCGTATGCTTTAGTCAATAATACTTTTGACTAAAATAACAGTTAAAAGTACTTTTGCCCAATGGAGCTGGTTAAAAGTACTTTTGACTAAGTGATTCCGTCAAAAGTGGTTTTGACTGGTTGTATCAGTCAAAACTCTTAAAAATTATTTAGCATATTATTTAGCATATTTATTTCTTTGAAATAATGTCATTTGACCGAATTTTCAAATGCAGTAATTTGCCTGTTTAATATGATATGAGGTACCTAAAGGTATTTGTATTCTCATTCACTCGCCCTTGCATCCAATGTCGACGGAGCCCCGCGAAGCGGGGCTCCTATTTCTGTGAAAAGGGTTTAAAGTAACCTAACAAAACCGAACCTCGGGGTGGGAACATTACATCAAATGAACATTATACCTTTTGATCAACAGCGCAAATATTGTTATCGCAAATAAATATTCGATGAAATGAAAATTATGTTAATCGATATTATACAAATTGATTATTTTCCTAAACGTTGTTCGAATTAGTCAAACATAATAAGCTAAAGTTACATCAAAAGTTGTACCAAACAAAGGTGAACCTCTTCACTGAAAAAAAAGAATTGTTGAATGTACTAAAGTAGCGTAGGTTGAGTAATGAACTGCCATAGTCAACCCTTTTCATAGTTAATTTTACCTTTTCATAGTTAATTTTACTATAACAAGAGTGAATTTAACAGAATCCTTTGGTAAAATCAACAATTTCGTGTGTAGGACCTATATAACCCGCGGATTTGATAAAATTTACGCGGAATTTAGTAAAATCAATCATTCTTTTTTTTCAGTGTTTTATTCACATCTAACGAGTTAATAGTGCTTTTGACTGATGCTTTATTGCAGTTAAAACTACTTTTGACGAAGAGCGTCAGTCAAAAGTACTTTTAACCGCAAATTTGCAGTCAAAAGTACTATTAACCAATAATTTTCAGTCAAAACCACTTTTGACCAACCTATTCAGTCAAAAGTACTTTTGACTGATTTTGCTAGTCAATAGTACTTTTGACTGGTTAAGAGTTTTGACTGCAACATATATAATAACTGGCGTAAAATTAGAACGCGGCAAAAAAGGGGGCGTTAAAATTTTTGAGAGAATTTTAAAGCGTTGAAATTTTTCGTCGGTTATTCGGTCGTTTCAGAATCATGTACTGAAGAAACCAAGGTAACCGGTTGCGCGTCATGTCCCTGCCACCCAGTATGGGTACTTTGGGTAATACAGGCGTGATGATGTGAGAAGCATATAAAAGAACCGCTATTTTGTGTTAATTGCGCGTTTAATTGCCCGACTCATAATGCGAAGCATTAGACAGTGCTATACCATTGAAAAATTTTTTTTCCTCCTGTCTGCAACTGTTTCTATTGTTATACTCCTGGTACACAGAACCTACTTAATTTATATACCATTGTATAGATAAATTCGAAAATTGATTTAATGCAGTAGAAACGAAAAAAACATCAAAATATATCTGAAAAAAATCCCGTCAATCAAGTGTGAAACCTGAAAACATTGCAGCTTGCGAAAAAATCAATTAATTGCCTCAATTTTTTTTAATAGATTTCTTTTCATCCATAGGAGGAACCCTATTGAAAATAACTAATATAAAACTAACTAATATATTATCTATTTTTATATATTTTTTATTACACTTTCTATATTAATTGTCCTTGTTTTGACTAAATTCGGCCAAAATCAATGATTAGCAGTAAAACAATAAAACGTCGGAAAGAGATATGACAAGTTTTTAATACTCGTATTAACATTTTATATCCACCGTAATCAAAGTGACAATTTTAGTAAAGTACTAGCGAAATTATAAAACTATAAATCGTCATAAATTATCAAAATGATTGGGCTATCGTGTTAATTAGGAATGATATTTTGATAATAATTATGCCTTCGGAAGAAAGTGTTTATTAGGAGAATACGGGTTTGTCATATTACCCAAGTAGCACAAAATAGCTTTATAATCGATGGATAACAGAATTAGCATATTATTATAGCTTTATAAGAAGTCTACATATAGGCATTATAAACCACTATACAGCTCTTGTAATGCTAATTTGGGCCCCAAATTATACAGCCTTAAGTGTAAGAATGGCATTTTAGCAGCATTATATTGGTTGTCTACCGGAATGATAAACGCATTATAATGGGCTGTGAAAACAGGTTAAAGCAGTGCGCATATGTTAAATGCGGCTCTTATACAGCTTGTACCATTACAAAGGCAAAATAAAAACATTTTCAAATATTATTTTTAATTTCTGTTATTATTAATAAATCTTGTGTAAAAAGAACATGGATACTTTCAACAAAAAAATATAAGTGCTACAAGATAAGTAATTAAACTCTTGTTTTTGTTCTCTATGAGTGAATTAAGGTTGCGAGTATCAGTTTACTGTGAAAGTATGTATATATTTGAATCAAATATTTCATGCGCCTTCAAATTAAAGAGCTATTTATTACAAAAATATTATAAAAATATGTGGAATTGTAAAAAAAATTATGCTCTTACGAAGAAATCTTTAGTTTTAGTCATTATGATACCTGTATTGTACCGGCCGGTCAATACCATAGGTTGAAGTCCTTTCTAAAGGACTATTTACCATAAAATTAAATTTTAAATACCATCGATACAAAAAGCAAAATGGCGTAAGCATAATTAAAAACTTTAGGCATGCGGATTGCCGGTATACGACTTATTGCTTGTTAAAATTCTTGTCATTATACGTTTGTATAGATAAAGGCTATATAATATTATGATGAAATGCTTTTAAAAAGCTGGCATTAAAACAGCACCAATGTACACCGTTAAACAGTTGTGACCCATGCGAAAGGTCGTTATAAAACATAGAGCAGTTTTAAAGAATTTTAAAATGCTTTTTAATAGCCTAAGCCGTAATTAATGCTTACATACGGCCTACACTTTTGTATAATGCTTACAGCTGTATTAGAAGCTGTATAGAGACATAAATTATGTCTAAAATAAAACCTTTAGCTGCACAAAAGATTGAAAAGAGGATTATATAGCTTTAGGAACTACAAAGTTAATAAAATGCTGTTATACAGAAGCAAGACATTGCTAAAACCCTTCAAATTCTATAACGAAGCTAGAAGAAATTTTCTGGTCATCACTTTTTCCATTATATCGATTTTGTGTTACTTGGGTAGGTACTTAATAATTTTTTTTTAATGTTTGCAATTTTCCATCTAAGGTATCGAAGGGACCGGAATTGCAGTAACTACTGCAATTAGCTGACCCACCTTAGCATAAATGATTGAGATTTTTAACCGACTTCAAAAAAGGAGTAGGTTATCAATTCGGATGTTTATATATATTTTTTATGTATGTTCGGGCATAACTCCCTCATATGTAGACGAATTTGCAATTTTTTTTTTGTTCGAACGAGGTAAACAATGACGCAAAAAAAAATTGTTTGGGGTCAATGACCGCTGGTAGTGTAGTCACTTTTTTTTTTTGATGTATATAAGTTGAAAATTGTTTTTTTTTTGTTTTATCGTTTTTAGATAATATGTGTACCCATCACGTCTGTGAAGTTTACAGTAATAAAAACTATTTTTTGAACTGGTATTTCAATTTTCAAGCAAATACAATACCTACGATCGTTGACCCCAAAAGTAACTGTCATAAAATGAATTTCTTTTTGTTTTATCATCTTTAGATAGCGGAGTTCCGCTAGCTAATTTAATTTGACCCAGTATATGTATGAGCCGTCATAACACAAAAGACCTTTAAAGTTATGATGCAATTATGTGATGTCCCACCTTTATTCGACGCAAATGACCCACCCAGTGGTGAATGAATGCGATTATACAACCAGTATTGGTGTTGTGAAACCCAATGTCGAGTTACTTAATATACCTTTACGTATCGTGATGACCTTAATTCTTAAATTCTTTGGCGCCATTTTATTTCTTTATTTTGGACTGAGAACTTTTTTCAACCTGTATTGCCAGCTTCTGGGCAAAGGTTTCCAGTATTCCAGGCTATGTTACGAAGGTACCACAAATCAGAACTTTCATTTTCGCTATCATAACACGGTTGTGTTATTTCCTTGTTAAGGCTTGGAAAGCTGACAGACGCAACGCGACAGCGCGCAATTTTAGTAGAACAATTTCTATGAAAACTTTATGTAAATGTTTGTTCCAGAATCGCGTCGCACCGACGCAGCGCGAAGCCTTTATATTTTGACGTGTGTGAATATTGGCTCTGCTTACTCATGTTTGATTTTCTACTTGATGTCAGTCACGGAAATTATAATTTCCTTTTGAGAAGGCCTACCAAACTCGCACGCACTACCGTTACATGACATACCGTCACGGTTTGTCAAATTTTCTTTTACGATTTTCTCCAAATGTGGTACATAATTACGTGTATGTCTTCTTATTTGCTTTTACGATGCGTGCTTGGTTTATTTACCAGTTGAATGCTTTCGGAATGGAGATGGGCTCATCAATACGCCTTGTCATGTCGTAAATTGTACGTACACACGGCTACACATCAAGCTATACATTTCCAGTTATAGCTGACCTCGCATTATATAGGTTTTTCGTACAATCAGAAGTCAGCTTATACTGGTTATGTATAGCTTGATTCGTATCCGTGCGTACGTGCGTACTGGGGTCGTGGTTGGATGGTATAGGCCTGTGATGGGGAGAATTGAGGAAAATGTCATCAGAAAATATTAGAGTATAAATGTTGATGGTTTTAAGAGTAGGTGAAGACCAAAGATCCGGTGGATGGACTGTGTTAAAGATGATATGGATAGAAAGGGAGTGACTACTGAGATTGTTGTTGTACTTGTTGCGCTGACCAAAATTAAATTGTAGTAAGGGCAGGAGAATTATGAATAATGATGGTGGGTACTGGGGTTGTTGGTAATTATAATTATCCCCAGATTTGGTCCATGATCGTAACGTACAGACGCCAGCACATCAAGCTATCCGAAACTGTCAAATTATCCCAATCAACTTTAAAACTTATGCTATAGCAATAAAGTTGAAAATCTATTAAAGAAATTTGACAGATTGTAGTAGCTTGATGTGCTGGCGTCTGTACTTATGTAGGTAATTTATTTGGTGTATTCCTCGAAAGGCACCAAAAGGATTCCTCAAAAAAAAGACAAAATATTAAATATTAATCAAAATAAAAATACTTATTACAATTTTATTCCTCGAAATGCATCAACGATGAAACATAGAGAAGAGCATGAAGGATTCATAATTTATAAATGATATCGATAGTCGTTTCATTTGGTACGTTTCAAAGTCGATTTGCGTGCAGTTCGAGGAATACCCCAATTATTTTACTTTTAAATTGCTACTCCAAACTGATCGATTATAATTTAGTAATCGATTATTATGTGAAGACTCAGCGTCTCGTGAAACCTATTAATTATCAGCGATTAGATAACAAATGGCCAAGTTGTTAATTGTTCTTCAAATCTAATTTATTGGATCTATATTTGAAGACAACCGTTACTAGAATGACGATGATTTCTCTTTAATTGAGTTGTAAGTCTGAAATTCTCTATTAGTAAACTATCTGGGTCATCTAGATTTGAATCGAAAATAATGACGAAGAAATTATTCTCAGAAGTTGATAAAGTTCAAGAACACGATTTGCAGATTTTACTACGATAAAATCCAAATTAAATCTCCTAGCATCAATCTGTGATCTGTGACTGCCTCTTCGCAAACGGATAGAGGCTCTAGTAGAACAATTTGAATCCGCCGCGAATCATATTTTGATCGACGTACAACTTAATACTGACCAGCACAATGCAAAAAACCTAAGAAAATTTGAATTTCGCGGGCTACCTTAGCGCTTCCCCTTTAAAATCCGCCTTTCAATGAGTCTACTCGTGCATCTTGAACTTTCCTTATACAAAATGGTCTTAAGCCTTATCTCCACGTTTATCCAACTCACTACACTATACATTTTCTCTTTCTTCCATATCTTGATGACAACTTATTGTTTTAAACTCGTGCTGTCTACTATCTCTCTGTTAACGAGACTATATGTGAAGATCATGAGATATGTCACAAATGTCAACGTGCTGACTGTCAGAAGGAAATGTTACTGCCGTCTTTGTACGATAATTATGTCAAGATTAGAGTATCTGCAGTATCTTTATTAGAAGACTGACTCTGAGGTCAGACATGGTTTTGTTAAGTTCTACTTTTACCGGAATTGCAGCTAAAATATTAGCGACCAAACCTGCCGAGCCTGACTCCGTAAATGTTAACTTTCCATAGTTAGTTTAAATTATACCACATTATATAACATCACGCTGCAGACGTGATGTTATATAATGTGGTATCATCGAAGGGATAGACAGTATACCTATTAATAGTACACTAACGTTTGGCCAGATATGTTTAATTTATTACTTACTAGCATTTCACCCGCATTCGTCTCCATCCTGAGGGAATATGATGAAAAATATTCTGTGTTAATCCTGGTTATTAACTATCTGTGTGCCTAATTTCATCCAAATCGGTTCAGCCGTTTATGCGTGATTGAGTAACAATGAGAAGGATGTTGGTTTTTCAGAATATCTCATTTGATATTTCACAATCGGTTTGATAGTTTGTCCATAGGTAAAACTTCAAATATCCAAACTCTCTAGAGCTGTTACTTTATAACTTGGAATTTCCGTTTCAACTCGCACATTACAAAATTGCATCACCTTAAAAGCCCTAATAGCTAACAAGTTACTCTTCCCACATAACATTTCGCAAAACTAACAACATTTCTACAAACTTCCTACTCCATTCATAATACCGCAAACTACCAATAACCACGTTTACGTTTACGTCATTAGAACTACGAAAACCGACCTTACAACTACGAAATAAAGTTTGTATTGTTACCGCGGAGCGTGTGGGTCGTTAGTCAGATACCTGTCTGTCATAAAACGGTTCGTCGCGAAGTGTTGACGGAAGCGGAGTGAATGATGTCGCTGATGTAACAGTTGATAGTTCACTCTCCCACCTACACGGCGTGGTCGCCCCCCTTCTCTTGTATAACAGCTGTTGTTGGTACAGGTTGGTGTTTTTATGTTGGTGTAATGTTAGGCGGATAAATTAAGAAGTCAAGACTTTTCGTAGCGGAATTTAATGCATAGAGTTATTTTTCAATGATGAATTGATGATGTACAAGATCAGACGTCTTAAAAATAGAGTGGAAAGAAGTAATTGTAAAATAGTTAAACAAAAATTGACGAAAGTTTTGCCTAAGTAAAAGTGACATACTTACTGACATAGGTATTCATTTTTAAAGGTTTATTTTGTTGCAAAAATCTAAAGTAAACACGCTCAAATATGAAGAAATCTTACCTACGATTGTCAAAATATGTATTGAAGATAATATTTATGTTGGAGTACCGAAAAAGGTACAAAACTATACAATATCAGCCTCCTCGAAAAAAAGCAACTGTTGCAAAGGGTTGGGTTTGCAGGAATAAAATGATTTGATTTGAAGGAAATGAGTAGGTATCCTATTGTTCTGCTTCACAGATTACGCTCTGGTCAGTATCCATCCCGCAAGTTTGGTTATTTGATGAATAAAGTGAGTTCTTCTAATTGTGAAACATGCGGAACGGTTGAAGATGTTCACCATCTACTTATGGAGTGTACTAACACAAAGAAGGAAAAAGATACTATTGAGTAGAATAAAAGTAAACGAATATGACATTGGTCCTAATGTTAAAGTTTTAGCGCAGGTATCACCTGAGAATCCTGAGATAGCAAACCTACTTGCTGATTTATTTCGACATTAATAATGTATATTATATTTGTAGAGTTAGTTTAGAATAAGTTTAAGTTATGATGAGGCTGATATGCCACTGTGTATAAAAGCCTCTATTAAAAAATTAAATAATTATTCCGATTTCTTCGAATTCGTCTTCAGCAACCGAATCTAGAATAACGACTTCACCATTACAACTTTAAAGTCGTCTCATACTTAGTACACACATGACACACACATGACATCCACAAAAAACAAAAGCATACCACATCTAACACGTTACAGACAGCATCATCCAACATCGCCACCATCGTTTACACAGATGCACCACCGCCGCCGTCGAGCTGTCGATCCCGGAGTGGGTGCATTACGTCACGGCCGCAATGTTTCTGCTCTGGCTCGCCCTCGGACGGAGACGGAACATGGTTCACTCGTCGGAGTCAACATGAGTCTTATGTACGTAGTAACGGCATTTCTGGTTTATGGGTACAAAATATAATATAAGCTTAAAGTTTTAAAAATAGTGAGCTGTCTTGAAATGAGTGGATTATATCGTAAAGACACTCTTCCTACTCCCATCTTTCAAATGAGACATTTCATTTGGTGAATTTAGAAAATCTCAAAATACTTCTCCTATTTCTGTCAAATAAATAAACAGAACTTTGTAATTTAGTCGGGTTGCCCGCTCAACACAAAATAAAACAGCAACCTGTATACGAACTCGCAATGCAGAGTCATTGACCGCTGTGCTGTGCGTGCTACGAGATCGTAGCGCCACTGCACTGGTTCGCCACTCGCCAGTCGCTCGCCGGCTCTTGGCGAGACAAGACGTATTTAAAGATGGTTATTAACATTGGTAATTTTTTTTTCACGATGTTTTCTATATTAATAATATTAATAATAATTATATTCGTTATATTTCTATGAAGATTAGCGAGGCTTTTAAATGTTTCAGGCTATTTTAGATTAGGTGTTCCTTCCTGGCTATACTTGTATTACCTACATATTGAAAAGAGCAGGTCGATTTTAATGCTTTTTGCCAAAGTGTATTAAAATTATGGGCAATTGAATTGAAAGTAGTTACAGACAAAAAAAAAGTCAATTTGATTCAACCTATCATAAACATTATGAGTTGAGTGGTATAAGAAAACCGTAGTAGAAAATATTGACGAGTTTCTAAGTAATAGGCACGATTTCATTGAATAAAAACAAAGCAATTAGCCTCAATTTAAAAGCTATAGAGTTTGCCAAATGTTATTATTAATTTATTAATAGTTTCAACGCTAGCCCAAACTAAAGCTATAATTATTTACTAACTGTAACAATCTATTATGATACTTATAGCTTTCAAAAACAAATTTAAGAATAGTGGGAATAAAAACTTATTTTTTTTTTATCGAGCATATATAAAAAAAATTAAATTTTTTTGATTCTACTAATACATATTATTATCAACGTGAAAGTTTGTAGGATGGATGGATGGATGTTTGTTACTCTTTCACGCAAAAACTACTAAACGGATTTGGATGAAATTTGGCAAACACATATAGTTTATAACCAGGACTAACACATAGGGTGATTTTTATGCCTGTATTCCCACGGGACCGAAACTTATGGGAGTCAAACCGCGGGGCGCTGCGAGTAGACAATATATACCTATAATATATAATAACCTATATTATAGTTAAGTATTCTATTATCAATGTGATAAACAATCTATGTACCCGCACACTAACTGCGTTTACACGCTTTCAATCACAATCTGAATCAAGATCAAGATCTGAAAAGGATATTGTTAATCTATTGCTCCTTTGTTCGAAAAAATCGTCAGCTCAACAACGTAAATAACGCAATGAATGTTGTAGAACTGTCGAAATGAAAGGCATTGCTACTGTTAGTGTATTACACAATTACCCCTTTTTTTTCAGGATGGGAATTCATCAAATGACCCCTCCCGCTCTGGGTGGAGCGGAAGGGAGTGTCAGACTCTTACTGACTAAAACCCACCCGTGTTCCTTCCTTAGCCCTTTATGTTCCGGGCCAGCGGTAACTCAACCCTAACAGAAAATCAATCGCAAACATTTGTTGACAATTTAGTCCTAGTTCCACTTACAATAGAACAAATTAATTACCATTTTTATTTCAGCAATAAGTAATTTCACCGCAAAACATAAAACAGTTCTGAAAGGAGGACTTTCTAAAATGGCCGCCCGTCATTCCTTATAAGTGGTGGAGGCACTGACAACAAATTTATCAGCCTAACTGGCAGACTCGGAACCAGCCAGAGCCAGGTATCTGATGGAATTCCGTATACGTACAATAAATAAGATTTTCCTTCTACACATGGGAGTGGCCCTATGTTTGTTGGCAGTTTCTGTATACATTTCTTTGTTAAGGGGAAGCGCTAACGTAGCCCGCTAAATTCAAATTTTCTTACGTTTTTTGCAATTGACGTATTTACAAAATTATAATCATTAGAATCAGTAATACAACTTGTAAAGTTAGCATAATCCTAAAGGCTCCTTCAAACAGGCGCGACACGCGATAAAATCGCGCGCGACACAAAGGCACCGCAAGTCAGTAGTTCAGTAGGATTACTTGGTGAGTTGTGTTGATGACTTTAATGATTATAATTCTCTAAATACATATTTGTTACGGTCACGAATCATATTTTAATCAATGTACAATCAGCAAATAGCAAAAAACGTAAAAAAAAAAATCGCGTGCTACCCTGGCGCTATCGCCCTAATTAAAACTTTTATCCTGGATTTATGAGGCGGTGAATAAAATTAATTGAAATGTCAATAACTATAAATAGTCTCTATCCTAAAGAATATTCAAAGTAGGTATTATGATGGTCAGCGGAATTGTCCGAAAGGGTTATCGGTGGCCCGGAACATAAAGGGCTAAGGAAGGAACACGGGTGGGTTTAGGTCAGTAAGAGTCTGACACTCCCTTCCGCTCCACCCAGAGAGGGAATTTGATGATTTCGCATCCTGAAATAAGGTCTTATTCGAAAAAAATATTGAAAACTTTAACGCCCTATATTGATTTTTTCATGCAGGTAAATATTATCCACATCCTCACAAAAAATAAAATAAAACATGGCTGAAGCTATGGTTTTCCAGAAGAAAGGTGGACGCCACATAACGGCCGCGCAGTGACGGGTCGTCATGAAAATGATGGCATCAAGGTTTGATTTCACGGATCCAAAAAAATCGGTTGTCTGTAAAGTCGGTTTACTGACGATAGTTGAACGTGACAACGTCATAAGAAAATACTGATGGAATAGTTGCATTGCATTTGTTAATATTCGCTTGCACTTCAAGCCGCCATGGAACGCTACAGAGCAAGGCCGCGAGGTAACGCTACATGAGTCATGTTTTTTTTGTGAGTGCAGCCAGCTTCATCGATTTATTAGACGTTGTTACGTCAAAACTCTAAGGAAACACACCAACTTACTTTCATAAATAACGTTCCAGTGACGTCATTAGACGGTAAATTGCGAATGCAATGTGGCGATCGCCGCAGTCTTAGAAAACCCTGGCTTTTAAGTGATAAAATAATTGGATATTACAAAAGTGCCATAAAAGTCACACATACGAGATGCCTCATTAATATGTCCCTTCCTGTATATACAAGAAAATCTTCTTCTTAATGCTTATAGAGTTTTAGTGATATCTGTGAAAGTGAATAAATAATAGGGATGGTACGGCTAGGGACTGACCAGTCCTAAATAATGCTGAGCTTAGAAAGTTGTTATAAGGACGTCATTGCTGCGCAAGAGTTGCAACTTAACTCTTATACGTTGGAGGAACAGGTTGATGATTAATTTATTTTGAAATGTCAGTTTTGCCTTAGGGAAGGAGATTTGTTTCTTTATGAATATAAATACATTTATTTTGGTGTAAATCAACTAAAGTATAATCTGCTTTGTGTAAAACAACACATACTCTGGTTGATCCAGATTTACGATCTGAATCAAACAAGCATTATAATTATCACTCATGAGATTTTCTTCATGCATTGAACTAAAATCAATGACCTTATAACACAAAATCTTTCAGGCCTTGACAAAAATAGGAAGTATTATCTAACAATTACTTATTTTCACTCATATTCGGTAACTCCACGCTTTTCCATAAAATAATACAATTGCTAACAATGAAATGTTCCTCTGTCCTTCTTAGAGGCCAGGAACCAAGGTCCACCTCACCACAATAGCAAGGCTGAATGCGATACATACCTCGCACAATACCCTATGCCCTATTGTCTCTTAAGCCGTATTCCGAATTAGCTATAATCGCTCATAGCGCTCACATCATCTCACATGCGCGTACGATTTAGATATTACGATTATGAAAGCTGAGAGCTGTCAACAATTCGAAACGCTCGTGAACGCGCTCACAGTGCTTACTCAATGTTAAAACGATATTATTACAGTATTCTTTGTATAAACACCACATTTCTTCTTCAGTTCTTCTTTGGTTAGGTGGCGACTGTCAGCCAGAAGCACAATTTCTAAAATGCCACGTTAGTTTAATTTAAAGATGATGCAATTCAAAACAAAACGCACACTGACACATCCTCACACACACACTGTCATTTTTGACAGTGCTCACGGTGATATTATTCTAAGGCATGATCGGCGTTATCGCAAGATGGCGCATGTCATGACGTCATTTGATTCGTGATTGATTCGTCATTCACGGGACATCGTTATCGCGCTCACGCTAATTCAGTACGGGTTTAAGCAAGCTCAAATCGATTATTTCTCAACTCCGAACGCAGCATTACATAGTCTGCACCTGTCAAATTCACGCCCGCAAACTTTCCCGCCAACTCGATTGTTTACGTTGTCGTTCAACCGCTCACAGATAGATGGCGTTAGTATATTCATGCTTTGTTTTGTAACGCCCATTAAAAAGAAAGTTGTGTATGTAGTAATTCCACTTGTGCTTACATTATGCAATCATAGTTGCGAACATGTAATGTTAATTAGACAATTTTATGGTGTTGTAGTGAGGAAAATTAGAAATACATTATGTTGTAAATGTTGTGATTATGTTTTAAATACAACGGTATTTATTTGTGTTTATTGACCTGTTAAATCGGTGCCTACATGCAAGAATTAATAACTTATTTCATCTTTATTTTGTTACGAATTTATACATTCGTAGTGCCAGTCTTCCAGAATTAAAAAAACCGACCCGTTTACAAATCTATCGATTTATTTTGAGTTATAAATTTCTAGTTTTATTTTTTCTTCTAAGGATATATGCATGCATTGTGTCTGCTCAGAAACTCAAAAGATCATCACTTCCTAAACACACAGGAAATTTAACTCATGCATTAACTTGCCGTCAGTGGAAATTGCTCGCCCAGCCGGATAGGCGCTTGCTCTCACCGGGAATCGAACGGCTTACAAATCACTAGTTACACCTGTTTGGACGGACAGACTGGCTAGCAAATTACTGTTGACGGGTTGAATAATAAACGGCGCTTATTCCGTGTAAAACTGGGTATCCTACCCTCTATGTTGTTAGGATACCCACCAACTGTGCTCTACGCATTAGATACTTATATAGAGCGCAGTGGTTGCCATTTTTTTTTTTGCAATCCCTAAGTTATTCTAGGTTAAAAAATATCGGCCACCACGACAAAGAACTGTCCGTGCGTGAACGCAGCTTCAGGCCGAATCATAGAAATGTAAAAAACAGAAACAACAAACTTCTTTCTTATATAGGTATATGGGCCGAATATTAAATCTATCAAAACACAGTTTGGCTAGGCAGAAAAATATGGATACTAGAGGAAAATAGGGTTTAAAAACAAGAGGGTCAAATTAAGGTACCAATTAGCAAAAGCAATCAGCCATAGACATTTTCCCTTAAATTGGTAACGTTTCGGGCTACACCTTGAGTTGCAGGAGCACACAGGCGTGAGGCGTTGGTAACCAACTTTAAGCAGGTGATCCATAGCTGTCATCATCTGACTAGCCTATTTCCCAACTATGTTGGGGTCAGCTTCCAGTCTAGCCGGATGCAGCTGAATACCAATATTTTACATGGAGCGACTGCCTATCTGACCTCCACAACCCAGTTACTGGGTAACACGATACCCCTTGGTAAGACTGGTTGTCAGACTTTTGGGGTTCTGACTACCCGTAACGACTGTCAACGATCCACGAATGACAGCCGGGACCAACGGCTTAACGTCCTTTCCGAGGCATGAAGGGGTCTCGGTATGTAAAGATGGTCACCCATCCACAGACCAACCGCGGCAGCGTAGCTTAACCTGATCGATCGACCTATGCGGCTGTTATTATTTAGCCACGGGGACCGTGGCTGTGTTTGCTAAAAACAAAAGAAAGGTGCTGTTATATATTGGTAGTGTTACCCCCTTATTTATTAATAAGCGTATTAAATCAGATGATTAGTTACAAACCGATTTCTCTCTTTCAGTCTTCAGTAATTTGAATTTCAAAAGAAGAAGACAAAGCGTTGTGTAACTATACAGACGCTATACAACGTTTATTAGTAAGGGGATTAGTATATTACACCAAAGTACACAGCTATACCTACCAATGTAATTACCTCCAAGGATGCACAAGTCTTCTTTGCCTGGCACTGGCCTAAGCTTTCTCCATAACCCATCATAATAACCAACCACTTAAACACTATTCCAAAGTATTTACATGCAAATAATAGGAATGCATAACAAAAACAAAAGCGTTTTCAATACATATGTAAACCAAGCAATTTGTGGTCGACGTGAACTGACATTGTTCACCACTCATTACTTTTGTATCTTCCAAAGCTTTAAGATTTGTGACAGTAAAGGATTTATTGACATGTTTGGAAATAAGTAAAAGTCATTGACTTTACTTGTCTCAAGAAATATGGTGCAGTGAGTTTGAGACTTTTTGTGTTATGAAATATTAACTTGTTGAAGTTGTTAACTTTATTTTCTTATGCAAATGGTGCATTTTGTGTCGATATTATGACTTTTTGTTCCATATTATGGGCTTGTTTCATTGTGTATTCATACTTGTAAAAACGCCTGATTGCTTGTGCTGGTTTAAACTAATGCTTTCGCCTGTCTTCTTTTCTTTTTTCTAGTATATCTTAGACTTACTAGTGAATGCATATACCCTAGCTCGGCTGTACCATTTCAAAACCTAGTAAGAGACACTGTTTACAAAAATCCTTTTATTGCATAATCTTGCTAACCTAGAAGGTCTCTACCAAATACAAAAACACCAACGTATATATAAGCGTACAGCGTGTATAAAAGGAGATATATTTAAACATCGATACCTAGTAAGTGCACCTTTCATTCCCTAGTGACCATTTAAAACCTAGTAAATCACTTTAACCAATTAAAAAAAATACATTCCATAGGCTGACCAATATTTCGTTTATGCGCTCTCCTGTAAAATTTCATTTTAAGTCCTTACTAGGTTTTGAAATGGGGCAGCCGAGCTTGTATAGGCAATAAACTCACTATCATCATCACCAGCAGTCCAAAGGCCTCCAATCGCACGTTATTCAACTCTCATTGAACTACTATCAGCCGCCTTGCAAAGGTCGTCGCTCCACGTAGCTTGAGTAGCCTTTTTTTTTCGTGTGGAAATCCTCATGGATGTCGGAGGGGTATGTCAGATTCTTACTGACTAAAACCACACGGTGTCCTGCTGCTACCTTTAGCCGGGGTGCTGGAGTGCTTGCGCATTTCGTCACGCTCCCCCGGCCAGGTGTTGGATGAATCCATGGGGACCCCGTCACCCTCAGCGGCCGCACACGGTTACCATTCCTCTAGACTAGAGAGGGGCGCGCGCCTAAAATGACTAAAATTTTATTTTGCCTAATTGCTAATACATTTTTGCTGCCGCTAAGCTCTGTCACATCTATCGATTCATCCTCTTTGATACGTACCTGTAGCAGTGATGAGTTGAATACCCACATTAATTAAAAAAGAAAACACTAGACATATATCACACCCATCAATTTCTCGCGCATGCCTGCATAATGCACCACGTAGAACCATTGAATGCGCGTGCGACGCATAAATCTTCCGTCGACTGTAGTCTTCATGCAAATTCTACTTATTATATAAAAAACTTAAAATAAACATGTGTTACATATTTTTATTTTGTGGAATACGAGCCCTTTGTAGGGTTCCGTACCTCAAAAGGAAAAAACGGAACCCTTATAGGATCACTTTGTTATCCGTCTGATTGTCTGTTAAGACCCTTTATCTCGGGAACGCGTGGAGGTATCGTGTTGAAATTAAAACCTTCAACGCGGTCCCTTGAAGCTGTAAAAAAATAAAAATTCTTAAAAAAAAAAAGATACGGCCGTTTATGACGCAAAAAACGTAAATTTCGACACTCTCAAGGGAATCAAAATTTATAGGGTACTTCCCTTTGACCTAGAATCATGAAATTTGGCAAGAATCAAGGTCATGTAGCACAAGTGAAGGAAAAAATCCGAATAACGTAAATTTGTAGTCACATTTAAAAAATACCTACAAATTTGTACGGACTCGCACTTGACCGGTTTTTTTTCTTTCTTTCCTTTAGAAAACTGTAAAACTAAGCCCTCTACAAAATATCATATTTATCTATTTCTGCTGCGCCTTCATACATAATCATAGCTTCCCCGTTCACGTAGATTCGAACTTTTCAACGGGCATGCGCGTGAGCCGCATACATTAACTCCGTCTGCTGCACTGACGCCATGAGGTATCCTTGGTATTTTTGTTTTTATTGTTATTCAATAAACATAAACAATGCACAGTCATTACTTTATTATGTAACCTATACATATAAGTAGGTACATAAACAAAAGATTATTTTAATCACCTAGTAATGCTGTGATGTAATTTTTAGTTTTTCACATAATGTTAAATAGTTTTCATAATAACTGATTATGTAAATTTTTATTAAGTGCGATTGTGTTTTTATCAAGTAGTTTTTAGTAAATAGTAGTATTTAATTACCGACATCACCTCGAGATAGCCCGTGATGTACAATGCGTGCCACGAAAGAAGAGACTTGACCCCGCCTCCCCGCTCTTTCCGCCGCCCGCCCCTATGACGTCCGGTCCCGTCCCGCACTCAGACCTCATACCGCTAAAGATACCTACAATCGTGTTCTGCGTAAGTCAAACCACGTGGTGTGTCAAGTCTCATCTTTCGTGGCACGCATTGTACATACAAACATTGCAAGTTAAATAAAAGCTTGCAATAAAAAGGAGAGGCTTTTGACCAGCAGTGGGACACAATACTATGGGCTAACAATAAATAAAACAACCATTTAATTATCTAACACTTTCAACATAGTCGATCACTATTCAAACTTAATAATTTTCCCATAAACAACAAACTTGACTTATTATTTCCGCGTCTACGAAAATATTCATAAACACATCTGTTGCAGTTACCAGTTACAAAGTATAAAAAACCTGTAATTTATGCGATTGTATGCCTTACCGACGAGTGGTTACGCGGACGGAACCGGGAGTGCACGCAATAACTTTCTACTGCTCGTCTCTTGGTTCCTTGGAATAGCGGTATCGGGTATTTACTTATAGAGTTACCCCTGCCTTTATAAGGTGATGAAACTGCCATGGCTGGTTCCTGTATGTATGTTACCAACCGATATTAGTTACAATTACGACTCGTTAGAATTTGATTCTGGTAGTCAAGTAGTACCTTCTAATCTCGATAGACCAGAGGTTTTGTTCCTAATCAGCATCATCATTATCAACAGACTCCCTTGCTCCAGAGCCAAGAATACTTCTATACGCCATTCTAGTTCTACCATAGTCTTTACCAAACTTGATCAATTCTTTAAGAAAAGTTATTGCTACAAAATTTTAAACAAAATTTTTAGATTAATCAACTTCCATGATTTTAAAAGACTACCATAATAAATCTATATACTTAAATAAAAATAGAATAGGCAAGTTGTGTTCTAAAATGTTCGTGATAGTCCGAATAATGTTTCTAGGGAAAGAAAAAATTAAAACCTTACTCGGAAAATTGAAAAAAGGTGAAAAATTTTAAGTTTTCTTTAATGGGATTTTTGTATGATCTATTATTTGAACGGGACAGCGTTTGTCGAGTTACCTTGTTAAACATAAGTGTTGTTATTTAAGCGAAACCAGTACATATACAAAGTTACAACATAATAGGACAAAAGGTAAGCATCCAAAATCAGCTTACCAGAAAGCATCTTTACATACTAACAAATGCTTGTAAAAGCTAAACCTACCAAGCCACAATAAATCAACCCCCAGTTTCGTTCCCATGTCATCGAACCCAGAGTTATTACTGCAAATGCTAATAACAAGTTGTAAACTCAAGCATTGTGATATCAATGCTTATAAATCTATCAGATAGTCGTCCGCCGGTTGAATAGTAACATCTGTGAGAGACTTGCAATTTATCCTATCACAACTTGCACTGCGATGTTTAGGAGGAAAAGATAGCTTTGATGTACATTGCTGCGGACTTAGTTATAGAAGCAACAATTTTTATTCAAAAATTGTAAGCACAATCTTCTTATCCCTGCAATGGTCATATTCTGGGTCGGCGCAAAATGTCTCTTCCATTCTCAAAATGTGTCTTTCAGCCACCACCCTATAATTTACTCTCATTGCAATAAAATCATCCTTTACCCAATCCATCTTTTCTTTGGTCTTCCTCTATTCATACCTATTCTCTTTCCGTCAACATTTAATTTCCTCACTTCCTTAGTCACATGCGTTTCATCCCTTCTCATAACATATTATAATATTGATATAAGCTAAGCAAGCCATGTTATTCATATACGTATATAGTGCACATTTTAGTCTCTTAAACGCGCAATGGGTAACCAACAAATCGATATAGTCGCCTTTTCACTCCGTGGTACGGTTCCTATTGACAATCATTTGAATGGATTATCTCCATTGTGTTAAATTGCTCACAAATTGTGCTTGAACCGGGGTCATATTAAGAGATGTTTTTCTAAACGCTGATGTCTTCATTGTTAGAAACGGTGCGAAGATTACAATTGAGCGATTGGTTGCGATTTTCTTATAACAATAGATGGAAATGCTAATAAGGATACAGATTATGTAGTAGATGATTGGTCACAACACTGCATAAACTTTTATGCATCAAAATGTATATAATTAAAATAGATATAGGAAATAAAGATTCCAAAGGCTGTTGATAGTTCGAGATGGTTCGAGTAAAGGAATTAAATCGAAGTGTTCCTGCGCTATATTTTATACTCTTTATTGCGAACCATCAACTAGCCAACTTTTAATAGACCTGCTGAGCTGCGAACACTATCTTACCAAATATCTAAAAACTTGTTTTAGATTCCTAAACAAGTTTACCAATAACTATGCAAACATAATCACATGTATGTCTTTATGCGTCTACTCTATAGCTTAGACAACCTCATCTATTTATATAAACTAAACAACTTTTTCAAAAGTAAATCCAGCATTTATCTGAAATTGAGAATGTTTATTGTATCTATTCACAGCATAAGCATTTATCAAAGTTAAGTCTACCGTGGCAGCATTCCACCATGGTTTTTCATGGCCTATTATATTTTACGGCATCGCTTTCGTTCAGTGAAAACCGTGGGAGACTCGGTGGACAAAAGCTGGAGCACGCAGCAAAAAGGTTTAATTATTTACTGGGCTTGGAAACGAATTACTAGCACTTTCATGGTTTAATGGAAACTATGAACGCTGGTGTATGGAAAGTGGACAATAATATGCATAGACTTTAGTAACATAAGGATGGGGAATACTATGCTTTATATAGTTATGATTGTACACAATTTCGGTTGGTTTCGTTACAAGACCAATATTTATCAAAAATCTGAAAACCAAGCTTTGAAAATGAAAAAAATACCAGATTGTATTCGTTTTTAATATTGCAAGCACTTGATACTTTATCTATCGCTATGTCTTAAAGAAAGTAGGTTCAGCCATATAACATCTTAACCTAACAAAATCCATTACATTGACAACCAATAACATACACAGGTTTCAGAGAGAACATCTTTGCATGACTGCATTCAAAATTGAGCTTATAATGGGACATATTTTCTAAGAACTCAAACATTATCTTTATCTGTCTACAAAGACTACAAATCATTTACGTTTACTGCTATATTCTAAACGAAATTATCTTCAACCCACGTTACTGTATGTATATGTATTCAAGTAAGTTAATTTCATTTGCCTGTTAAAAGCGTGTGTTGTTCAAATATTGGTCTCCATCACTTCCTTTCGTGTTACATACTTTAAATTTTACTAGCTTTTATTTTAAGACGTAAGATTTGTTTGATGTAAATATGTATTGCCTCTTTTCCTTTGTGAGAGAAAACTAAATCTTCTTCTTATTGTATAAATTTGTTGTGTGTTGTCTTCGATATATCATAAAAATCAGTGTTGCTACTCGTATAAAGATATCAACCTCCTGAAGTGTACTCTGCAAGCGTCACTTATCTACCTGCCTTGATCCCAATTTATTTACTCTTCAAGGGTCAAGATAATTATTTTGCTTCTGTTCTTGTTAAATACAGCTTCTGCAGTTTTGTCAGTGTCTACCTTATGAGGAACTGTGAAATATAGTACCGACTGCCATCTTTAAGCATAGACTTTATCGTCTAACTTAAGTTTTATCATCGACCACGAAGCCACATCTTATTAACATTTTAATTTAAATTCCGTAGGCATTTTTAATTTGCATAATGTGACCCCTAGATTGGATTTCATCACAAGCTCACAATCATAATCTCATATACAATAATTGAAACTCAATTCCATACTCTTGTCACTTGCACCACCCAGATATTTATTAACGGTCGCCTCCTCGGTGTGACAGGAAATATACCGGGCGATGCAAGGATTGTATTTGTAGAGTGCACAACTGTTTGCTCAGGCGACGTCATTAGAATACTTTGTTTGAATTTACAAAGCAAAGTTAGATTGGTATGCTTATGTCACCTATGTATATTTGTATGTGGCAGTCTCAACCTTTGACAAATGATTGTTCATTACATGTTGTTTGTTTAGAATTTAGTGAAATTCTCTGCAAAAGATGTTATGTCAATATATTGGCTATCGCTATGAAGGTAATAAAAATACTTTAGTTATTACATTGAACATTTTTGCGCCAATTTCTAGTGACCTAATAAGACATTATGAAAATAATCTCATCTCTTTACACGACTTGACCTGATTCTTTCAATCAAAATATTTATTAGTTTCGTCAATCTGAATATCGGGATAGAAGTTTGAATAGATTCTGGCTATAATCCTTCTGACACCACCAAAACGTATATCAAAGTTTAGCATAGCTATTTAAAGGGGTCAACGATAATACCAATATCTAATAGATATTCTCACAAAATTGTGTTCGTACATGGCTATTTCGATATAAACGTTGAAAAAGTTTTAAGTATAAAATTTTAACCACTGTACACCCGTAACCATTTATAAAAATTGTTGTTCTATACATTTTTGACCGCGTAGGAACTTTTCTATGAAACAGCTGTTTTTTTTTTTTGATAACCGACGACAAATTGATTGGGGGTCCGGAATCATATGCTGAATTCATGGTTGCAGTTTGCGCACAGGTTAAGGCTCCTGCAAACAGGCGTGACGCGCGACGCGATTCGCGCGCGGCACAAAGGCACCGCTCGTTGTGCGACTTGCGGTACCTTTGAGTCGCGCGCGATTTTATCGCGTGTCGCGCCTGTTTGAAGGAACCTTTAAAATTTGATCCTGTATAGAAAAAGACAAAAAAAAGACAATCCGCGCCGACCGGTCTAAATAAATTCGGTTAACTGCAAGAGAAAAAGTTGAGGATTATGAATTCACAAAATTATACTTCCAAAGAAAAGAACAGCTAATTTTAAAAATAAAGTCGTTAATAACAAAACGCATGAAAAATGAACCAGAACATTGCAATGTCCATCATAATTCCACTCAATTACGTTTCGTTGTGGCGAACTGTGACGTGTCGTTGTTGATTCGATTATCAACAATTAGGTGTCAACCGGACGGCCAGACTGTCTTTATTAGTTGCAAGGCGATGTCTAAACTGGCTTGAGTTTCATTGAGATGATTGGCTTGTATGAGAGTTTGTACATTGCGTTTTAGGAACACATTCATCGGTCATCAGGTCATGGTTTTATTAGTTAGCGATAACTTTAGCCAATTGATTTAACAAAGCTAAATAACTAGCAATGGGTTGAATGAAGCTGTATGTGCTAGCAAGTACTATTAGTTATTCTGTGGTGTAAATATGATTTTTAAAATAATTTTTCATTGATCTAAACCACTGGGTCTAGAAACATGAAATTTTGCACAAGAGTTCCTTATTTAACGAAGGTGAGCACCAAGGATTTTTTTTAAAATTAGCGTTCAATATGGGATGAAAGTTTGTATGAAATTTCGTCACTTTTGCCGATATGAAATCCCATCGCGCACACAGACAGTTTGTATGTAATGTATGTTTAAGTTTTATCATGGATCCTGTAAGATAACTTCAGGTTGAGCAGGTTATACAGTCAAATATACCAACAATTCTAACAGGATGTTTTACGTTGAACTGATTACTGGTGACCCAAGCTTGCATGCCATTGAAAACAAAGACATTACACGCATGGTCTTAGCCAGGGCTACGAGCAATCTACCATGAAAACATAAATATTAATATATTCTCGCTCCATCCTATGTGGACAGGTCTCAAGGCAACTTGACACGATTTCCAAGCTAATCCTCTCCACGGTCGTCGGTCACGGCTCGGGGTAATTACTTGTCATGATATGCCATACATTTTTAAGTACCACCCGTGCATTGTGTGTCTCTCCAGCTTGGTTAATGTGAGTGAGAAATATTACACTTTCGACATTGCTTGGTTGCTTGTGTGTTTTTGTATCGGTTTTCATTCTTAACTATATTGGTATACTAGTTTTTTTTAATATGTGTATCAGTTTCCATGTCTAGTAGTAGGGTTGAGAACTCATTATCATTATTGTTTTCTTTTTACCTTTGTTTTGGCCGTAACAGTCTGATTTTGTTTATCTCGGAGAACAATATTTGTTTTTATTCCCATCAAGTTGTTTATAATATTTTTTTGTTTATTTCTCATCCGCATCACAACACAACTCAATAATATTATCATGTCTTTTTGTTTGTCCCTTGTAACGAATTGCACGTGCATTCTGCACATACCTTAGAACAAATTCATGATTGGAAATATTTGGCGTTCTTATCAAGTATATTTTAATTAAAATGAGGTTAAGCTGATAACAATGTGATTTCACGTTCAGTGTTTGCTTTGTCAAATAAATATATACAAATTCGCAGTGTTTTTACAGTTTTAATTATTTGGTCTATATAAAAATGATGAAACATGTGACTAAAATGAGGCGAATCAGGGTGAGTGAGACGTAACGCCTGTAATTCCCGAAGGGTTAGGTAGAAGTGTACCTAAAGTACGTCCACATTTCGCGAGTTTAAATCTCATATATTAGGGGGTGAGCCTATTCCTCATACCTCCATACTACAACCGTAAGAACAGGAGCCAGAAGATAAGTTTTATGACAAACTCTGAGGAACATAGTCATTGGCTAGTTAGGGATTTTGTCTAGGGGGGCAGCAGTCCTGCTAATCTAACCACAGTCAATTAATGAGAGCCCAACTCTACAAACCTTACATCTTGGTCAAAATGTGCGACCTATAAGGGTTCCGTCTTTTCCTTTTGAGGTACGAAACTCTAATAAAAAGCGATTAAACTGTATGTACAGACGCCAGCACATCAAGCTACCCGAAACTGTCAAATTTTCCTAATCAACTTTGAACCTTATGCTTTAGCGATAAAGTTGAAAATCCATTAAAGAAATTTGACAGATTTAGTAGCTTGATGTGCTGGCGTCCTCCGTCTGTACTACAGTACTGTCGACTTTTCTAGAGTGGGCATTGCCCACCTTTGCCCCCCCTAGCTACGCCCATGCTAATAGTTGTTAACCTTTGAGTAAAAGTTTTTTACGTGGATACACACAATTAAAGACTTGAACTCGTACACGAGATATTATATTGTAAAATACGTGAGCAACGCATTGGCGAATATTCAAAAGTCATTCAACATTCAAATCAACTTAGACAGAATAGAATCAGAACCATAAATCAAACTGTGACTGTATCAAAGAAGGTCAACATTCAACACTTCCCCTCAATCACTGTTTGAACTCAAACATCACCACTGGCTCAACTGGCTTAAGAAAAACCTAAGCGCAAGTTCATAACACAGAACTTATGTTTAGGAGCACACAAAGATTTAGTTAGTACATCAGCCACCATTTCCTGAGTAGGTAAATAATTCAACTTGATTACATGATTATTCACAGCCTCCCTAACATAGTGGTACCTGATATCTATGTGCTTAGTCCTCCTATGAAACACTGGATTGACACTAAGTTTCTGAGCAGACTGATTGTCATTGAACAAACCGACGATTAACCCAGAACTACCAGTCAATTCAGTAACCAAGTCCCTAAGACAACGTGCCTCCTTAGCAGCCTCACTAAGAGCAACGTACTCAGCCTCAGTACTTGATAAACTAACACATGTTTGTTTTCTGCATTCCCAGGAGATGGTGTTTCCCCCATATTTAAAAACAAACCCCGAAAATGATTTTCAGTCGCGTACGTCACCGCCCCAGTCCGCATCTACAAACCCCTCAATGTTAACATGACCCGACCTTCTAAACACAAGACTAACGTTTTGAGTTCCTTTAAGATACCTCAATACACGTTTCGCAGCCCTCCAGTGTTCCATAGTATGACACGTATTAAACTGGCTTAAGTACGAAACTGCATACGTAATATCTGGCCGTGTAAAAACACTCAGATACATAAGGGAACCTATCAATTCCCTATACGGAACATTACCTTCGCCTAACACACTCGTATCAGTAAACTTAATGTTTGGGTCCAAAGGAGTCTGGACTGGTTTGCATTCCGACATACCGAAACTGTCGAGCAAGCGCTCAATATACCTCGCCTGACAAAGCTTAAGAGTTTTGTTCGTCCTCTCACGCTCTAATGTGACCCCGAGAACATGCCGCACCGCACCTAAGTCCTTAATCTTAAATGGTTTACGTAAACTCTCTTTCAGCTCTTCAGCCATGCGTGCATCATTGTAACACACAATGAAATCGTCGACGTACAAGGCAATGTAAACAACCGACTTACCATTTCTTTTATAGAAGATACATTGTTCAAGTTGGCATTGAACAAAACCTGTCAGCAGAAGCACGTCCTTCACCCTCTGATACCAAGCTCGTGAAGCTTGTTTCAGTCCATAGACTGCCTTTTTCAATCTGTAGACTTTATTTTCTTCACCAGGTGAAATGAACCCCTCCGGTTGAAACATAAAAATTTCCTCATCTAAATTACCATTTAGGAACGCCGTCTGTACGTCCAGATGGTCTATATCGAGTTCCATGTCTACGGCTATCGCCAACAATAGTCGCAACGAACTATACCGTACTACCGGTGAAAACGTCTCAAAATAATCTTCACCATACTTTTGGGTAAAACCCTTGGCTACTAACCTAGCCTTATATCGGGCTATCTTCCCCTCGGCGTCACACTTAATTTTGAAGATCCATTTATTCCGAACCACGTTTTTGCCCATAGGACGATCCACCAACTCCCAAGCCTCATGCTGATTGAACGAATCAATCTCCACCTGCATAGCTTGCTGCCACAAGTCGCTCTGCCCTGAGCCTAGAGCTTCCTTAACAGTGCGCGGTTCAGTTGGGATCTCATCATGTGCGTACAAACCCTTAGGTTGTCTAGATCTAAGATTGTACCTCGGTTCCGGAGGTTCTACCACCTCCTCAACGCTATCTTCAAAAACCAAAGTGTCGTCGCCGCCATCATCACCGCTCGCAGACACAACCGGTTCAACATTCCTCGTTACCGGCTCTTCAGTGACAAACTCCCGAGCTGCATCACCAACCACCTCACTCTCAGGCACGCTTGACTTCCACTCACTGTTGGAATCGTCAACTTCTTCCCCTGAAAGAAATATTTCTATAGTGGGTGATCCATGTCCAGTTCCTAGCTTTCTGGCTGGGAACACACTTTCATTAAATTTGACATCACGGCTTCTTTTAATATTATGTGTCTCAGAGTCATACAACCTGTAAGATCTTCCATTGTCTTCATAACCGACAAAAATATATTTCTTACTCTTAGGTTGCAACTTATTACGCTTAACGTCATGGATATGTATAAAGGCCTCGCAACCGAAAATCCGTAAGTGGTTATACTTTACCCTATTACCCGACCAAACCTCTTCGGGCGTTTTCCCACCTAATCTACTAGACGGAGACCGATTAATAAGGTACCCGGCAGTGTTAGCCGCCTCAGCCCACATCTTGTGATCCAAACCCGCGTGATACAACATACAACGTACCCGTTCCAAAAGAGTTCTGTTCAACCTCTCTGCCGCACCATTCATTTGAGGCGAATACGGAACAGTGACCTGATGCACAATACCCTTCTGTCTGAAGAATGAGCTTAGCTCTTTATTTACGTACTCCGTACCGTTATCACTGCGTATTGCCTTTACCTTGGATTCACATTGGTTTTCCACGAGCCTAACAAAGTCCATGGTGACGCTAGCTACTTCGCTCTTATTTTTCAAGAAGTACAAGAATACTTTCCGCGAGTGATCATCCAGAAAAGTTAAAATGTACCGCTTACCTGAGTGGGACGCAAGAGGAATCGAACACAAGTCTGTATGCACCAGATCTAACCGCTTAGCCGCTACGTCACGACCAGATTTCTTGAACGGAAATCTTATTTGTTTTCCAAGAATACAAACATCGCAATTATTTGTAATTTCTGCATTCTGAAAATCAATAACGTGTGACAGTGACTTTAAGCTGTCATAACTCAAATGACCCAACCTATGGTGCCAAGACTCCTTTGAAACCTCTTTATTTACACTACTTAAAGCTACCGCGTTAGTATGCAGTTTGTATACCCCGCCATCAGACCTAACATTAGCTATACAAGATTTATTTCTAAAAATCTTACAAGTAGACTCAATAAACTCCACTCTAAGCCCTTTAACTGCTAAACTATTTACAGACAGTAAATTAACACTCATTCCCGGAATGTACATCACTTCTTTAAGAGTCAAAACATAATCTCTGAGTTTCAAACACACATTACCGATACCAACGCATTTCAAAGTCTGTCCGCTTGCCACGTTCACCTCTACACTCCTTGTAGAAAAATCGTGTATCCAGTCTCGCCGTCCCGTCATGTGACTCGACGCACCCGAGTCTACGTACCACGTGTCAGCCAAGAACCGAGTCGCGACCATCGCAACACTTTTCTGGGTACACTCCTTCTTAACGTGACCAGACTTCCCGCAGTTCCAACACCTCGGCTTCTTCTCTTGGCGCCTCTTACCAGACCTTTTCTCTGACTTATCAGCAATCAGGCAATCTCCACCTTTGCAATTATCAGACCACTTCGTATTCTGTAGCAGTTTAGCCTTCACGAAGTCACTGGTTAGGTCACTCACACTACTCTCCAAGGCCATGATCATTGGATCAAACTTAGGAGGTAATCCCTGAAGAATAATCGCCGCCAGGAACTCATCGTCAATCGGTTTATTTACAGCCGCCAACTGTTGCGACAACGACAAACATTCGCCAACATATTTGTCCATATTACCACCAAAGTCGTCTAACTTTACCGAGCACAGCATCCGCAACAGTTTTAATCTCCTGCCTATGCCCTTATCGTCATACGCCTTCTCCAGGTTCAACCAGGCATCCTTACTTGTCTTCGCAGTCATCACGTGGGACACGCATGAAGCGTCCACTGACAGGCAGATCTTAGCCAACGCCCTTTCATTCTTACGCCGTTTCAGCTCCGGATTAGACTTATCGCACTCCGGATACCCGTCGATAGAACACCAAAGATCGTCATGGATAAGCAGGTTTCTCATATTAAACTTCCAGAGGAGGTAATTGTCTCGCCCCTTCAGTTTCTCAATACAAAGCCCACTTACGCTTCCGCCTCCTGCAGACATAGTTGCCAGGTCTTGTTCGCTCATTGTATCTTAGTAAAATTCCACATCTTTGCGCACTCTGGGCCCATAACCCTGTTAACCTTTGAGTAAAAGTTTTTTACGTGGATACACACAATTAAAGACTTGAACTCGTACACGAGATATTATATTGTAAAATACATGAGCAACGCATTGGCGAATATTCAAAAGTCATTCAACATTCAAATCAACTTAGACAGAATAGAATCAGAACCATAAATCAAACTGTGACTGTATCAAAGAAGGTCAACATTCAACAATAGTTATTTGTTCGGTTGCTATAATCTTTCATTTAAAAATCAATCTCCTCTGTCGTATAACTTGCGACCATCCCTCTAATAATGTTTCTACGTCATCCATCACCACATCAACATAAAAATGTTTTTCGACATTCAAATTTCAAAATGTTCCATGCGTCCCAAAATTTATTCTCACCTTTGAATCTTCAACACAGATCATTGACTCGGTTTTAAGACAAAGTACCTTCCATCTGTCAACGACCTCGCGCGACGAAGACCAGTTACTGTCATATGTTACGCAATAAGTATTAGTATTCCAGTTTCAGTATTTAATATGGAAGCTACGTCTCTAATCCTTGCTGTGTCAGTTAGAGATGATTGTATTTTGTCGATGTCGATATTATTTTTTTCGTGTTCTAGGACGATTCCGACGATGATGATATTGTTAGAAAAGGGGTGACTACGAGATGACGACTAATACAGAAATATGCAAGGAAAAAATATGTTGCGCCGACCACAAATAAATTGGTATAAGGGCAGGAGTAGTAGTTCTAGGACGATTCTATGGTTATACTTACCAAAAAGTCCTCAAATGATTCAAACTAGTGTATCAAACTTTGATTTTATTTTTCATTTCCAATGGCTTATAGTCTTACAAATGCCGAGGACTGGGAACTTTCACAATCATAATCTATATTCAGCTTTTAAAAGGGCTCAACAGTTCTTGTGTTAATTCCAGGGCACAAATGTGATTCCGTAGTAGTCATGACAACTGATGAACTGACTGATTTAGTTGATATTCGTCATACCTACCTACCTATACGTTCCCATCGATTTCGGATCCCCAACGCTATTGACTACTAGTTAAATCGCCAAAACCTACATCTGTCAATGACCTCAGGGGCCGACGCCCAATCTACCAAAACCTGTCACAATATTTATTACATAAGTATTAATATTCCATAGTTACGTCAGGCTGCATATTTTCGACGACCTGACTTCGTAATATTGGGCCTATTTAAATTCTTCGCCTGAGATTGATTGGTCATCGATGAATTATTTTCTAGGCTAGAAACCGCTAGTTAAGGAAAATAAGCACGGGTTCCGCTTGCTGGTTCATATTGCGAAACATGACTTCCGCAAACGACTTGTTTTGTAAACAGAAACAGGCATAGTAAGTCGGCATTTTGGCAGTTTTATTATAACAAAATACGTGTTATTGCGGATCTGTGGTAACCTCTGTTAATCGGAGATGATATAGAGGATGATGGAGACGATAGTGAACCTGCAACATCAGCACATACCTAAATTCAAATTCGTCAAAATTAAGCCAGCTTTTGCTCAATCAATTTTATTAGTATCCTCTAATATAGCAATTGTTTGCTTGAGTATATGCTAAGGGGGCGTCCAAAAATTACGTGAGGTGTTTTTTTTAATTTTCTGTCCCTCCCTCCCCCCCTGGTGAGATGTTGTGAGATTTTATTCAACCCCCTCCCCATCCCCCAATCTCACGTGAGATTTTTCAAAATGTGGGTTTCTTACGTATACGCGTTGGATTGTTATTTGGTATAAAACAAATATGGTGGTTTGACAGTCAGTAGATGAGATGTATAACGTCGAAGTATAAATGAAATTATTTTCTTTCGAACGAATTAGTGAATGATCTTAATCGTATTACGATATACGCTTGAGGTTAAATCTTAAGCATGTACAATCTGGATTAAATGGACCAAAATAGTATATTTTTTTTGTTTCAATCAGAAAAAAAATTGCGTGATATTTGCTGAGACCCCCCCTCTCTCCAACGTAAGATTAGATGAGATTTGACTCGACCCCCTCCTCCCCTTAAACATCTCACGTAATTTATGGACGCCCCCTAACCTGATTAAATTGGCCTTCCTTACATCCTTTTAAATATCACACCACATTTTACAACCATAAAAAAGAAACAAAAAGTTCTGAGTCGTATACTTACTTATATTATTTCATGAACCATCATAATTTACATCCTGCTACACTACTAGATGCAGGCCCTTTATGATCAGTTGTGCAAACGCATTGCCTACCCTGTTATTTCCTGTATTTCCAGCCTCAACGTCCATTTCGTATGTCAAATATCTTAATTGAATTTACGTATCGTCTTTCATAAATCGTTTAATTTCGTTATTAAAAATAACATCACGTGTCCAGTTAGTAGGACGACGGCCCGCATTCGGCAACATTAAAGCAACCATCAACCACACGTGTTTGGTTGCTCCACCTAGTACTGTAACCCGGTTCTTACTTAATTAGGTTACCCGTATTACGTTTCTCAGTAACATTTCACACATTTTACATTTCGGCTGTTTTTGCAACCTCTTTTTACATACATACATTACATATGACCTGGGTCTACGATAAATTTTTGTCGGTCAATTACATCATTATCCAAACAACCTCATTCCTACTTTCTATTGGGATTTATGGTTTTTACATAACTAGTTTTGTTCACGAAAGTATGCTCATTACATAAAAAGGCAGGTTGTTTTTAACGAAGACGCGTGACTTACTTTCCTCTTGATATCTGCAATTAATCAATCATAAGAATTTATTTATAAATATGGAGATGCTAACTCGATTGATTTGCTAGTCTACATTTTACATGTAAATGGCACTGTAAATTGTGACGATGAACATTGTTGTTAACGGGTTGTTGTTGTTTAATTGAATATAATCAAAGCAAATAAGTCATGTAAATGGTTGTCGTAAGCGGTCATCAATCGGACCTATATTGTCGATCATTCATTATGGATGATTTGTCACGTCTGCTGGGCGCCTGAAGTGACATTGACTTTCTTATTGTCTGCGGCTGATAGCGCAGCGGCAAGGCTTGGTGCGCGCACATGCACGCCGCTCGCCGTGACGCGCGCGCGCATCAACGCTCCGCGACCGGCTCCCGCGCGCCGGGCCCGCGACATGCCCGCAGTGAAAGTATTCAACATATTCGGCGGACAGAAGCCGACCGAGAAGCACCCTTCCTCCGCCCCTCCCGCGCAACAGGGCGCGCTGCAGAAGTTCTACAGGACTTTTTCAGTCGGTCCAGAACCCGCACCCGAGCACAAGGGCAGCAAAGTGACCGCGATCGCCGCCTGCCTCGAGCGTAGGATCAGTGAACCTGTGAACATTAACAGTGATAACGTGCAAAAGTTTGTTACTAAAGTCAATATTAGCGACTCTGTAGTATTAACAAAGACTGAGAGTGCGACGCCGCGGCTGCACGTGTACGAAAACGTAAACATTGCCGGCGATAATAATGTGGTGCGAGATCATTTACTCGATGAAACTAAAGGATATTCCTCGATCTACGAAAACGTAGCTATACTTAAGGCCGAGTCTTTGCCTCCGGTTGGTACTAGTGCTGAAACTAAATTAAACAAAGCCTTGGAATCATTCGATAAAATCTTATCGGAGTTCTCTTGTATGTCACTTACTTCCGATGTGAAAGCTACAAAAAATCATTTTATTCCGCCTAAGTTACAAAAGTCCAAGACTTGTAGCATTATTGAATCGCGTTGTATATTGAAGAAAAGTAATTCGGACCCGGAAAGTGATTGTAAAACCAGAAATAAAGTAGCACGGAACAATTCTATAGACAAAACAACGAGTCTGTGGAATCTGGACGACATGAAAGGAAAAGAGTTAACTGCTCCGCTGGTGCCCCTGGCTACGACACCCAATGACAAGATGAATCCTGATAAGTATGCTACGTATAAAATTTCATCAAAAAACTCTTCTCGGCCGAACTGCTTCAAAGCCGAAGATCTAAAAAAACTGGATGTAAAAACGAGAATACTCAAGAAAACTTTATCTAATCCACCGTCGACACCCGTTCCGGTTGTATCAAAAACGAAACCAGTAATGAAAAAAGTCGAGAAAAAAGTGAGCGACCCAAAGAAAACAAAACCTAAAACATGTACAGATAATGGATCGTTAAACATAAAGATTAGTTTAGAAAGTAAAGAGACCCCAAAATCACAAATGCAGAAAGCAAAAAGCGTGTGGGAAATAGGAAACGAATATGTGATTTCACCCGGCTTAGAGAGAACCAAGTCTACAACTTCTATCGCGGGCTCTCCTAGTAAGATCCCGGTGATAAGGAGTCAAATGTCGCATAACAAGTTCAGTAGCACCAGAGCGCTTTTTTCTCCCACTCCGGTTGATCTAACTAATATAGACCAGGCCAGAGAGTGTGCTCAGAAAAAGAAACCGCTTGCGCCACGAAAAAACAACGAAAAGCCCGACGGAAGCAAACAAATAAGACAAAAGTCGCTCCTCAATCTTAAATCCGATGTAAAGCGACAAAACGATAAAACTAAAAAAGAATCGATTGACACTAAAAGAACAGTATTGTCATCGAAAGCAACATTGAAAGACTATTCCGACGAAATAAACGCCGTGCGAGCCAAGTTGCAGCACAGAACGATTAACAAAAGAGATTTTGTCGTTGCGCCTGAGCCTAAAAGAAATGAAAATGAATCGGAGGAAATCGATTCGACACTGTCACCTGTTAAGTCTATTGTGAAAAAACTTGAGTTGAAAACGGCTAAAGAGTTGAAAACAGAAACATCTCAGTTTATAAACTGTAAGGTGATCCCGCCGGTGCAGAAGGAGTTATGCGTAGCAAACACGACTTTCCACAACCACTTGAGCACACTCGTCGGCCGACAAGTCAAATACGTTGAGTCGAGAGACGACTCCAAAACATGCTCGCAGATCGAGAAGCTAGCTCTACACAAACAAACTGACGAGAAGATATCCGATACCCACTCAGATTGCAGCGACGATTCCGGTCATGTTTCCAACGACGCTGTGCACGATAACGACGTAGCGTTTGATAATGTGAATGAATTGAGTCCTGTGAGTAGCGTGGACGAGGTGGATTTCAAAGTGTTCGACGGTCCCAAGCAGTTTGGGATAGATTTGTCGGAGAATGCGAAGAGCGTGTGTCCCGTGCGGCCCGCGAGGCGCAGCGGGCGCGGCAACGAGGTCGCTAGCGGTACCCGCGCCACCGAAGTTCCGAAAGTGGACGAACAGGTACGACACTGTTAACATATCGATAACAACAAATTACAGGTGCTGTTTATCCGCACTCCCTCGGTGCAAACATGCTACAATTTAGATCGCAAATGATATTAAATCTTGCTCCGTTCATGCTGACTAGTCTAACTAGATATATACTCGAAAGCTGTGCGCGGTGCACTCCCATCAGCATTACTGCGCAACGGTCGAAGACCTCTTTACCATTTCGTCAACGTAACAAGTTACTATATTTGTAAAATACGCACGACTAACTGTGAATGCAATGACTACACTTATAGAGGAAATTGCACGTTATTAGTATTCGCATCAATGACCCAAACAACATCGATCGTTGGAATTGAAATTAGTTTTAAATATCAAGAACTTTCACATGTTTCATATCTATAAACTGTCATTTACTTTTATTCAATAAATCTAATATTCATTGGGGCATTATAATCTAAAGTTGCGAACGATAGAGATGTTATTTCTACCGCCGGTATAGTCTTTAATGTTATTGCTACCGATTTCTCTATTCCATCGACATTAATAAATTAATGTATGCATATTCAATGCGTCGTTTTGTTTCGTTTTTGATTAATATTCAGACGAAAGTAAAACGACGGAGTCAAAGAATTTTGTAGGGTGTCAAACAGCAATTCTTATTATGTAAGCTTCAACATTCTTCGATGATAAGGTTTTATTTGCATAAAGCTTTGATTTGTCGCTTTTATTTTATTGCGTAATCCGTTAACGAAGAACAAACGCATTCCTTTTAAAATACGACGTAATGCTTGAGTTACATCATGAGAGGCGCATTCGGATTCTAGGACACGTAAATATGCACTTTAAATGGAGTGTAATAATTATATTTTGAACATTTCGGTGATTTATTTGGCAGTAAAACAGCCAGGTGTACTGCAGGGGTCAATTTCGGGGCTAAGTTTATTTACGCGTTTACTTTCACCAAATGCTTGCGGTTTTTACTCATTATTTTCATGTCGTCTGTTGCTGTGTATTAATCTGATATAGTAATGTACTTGGCTCACGTTCTGCTGGTTATGGCAATGCGGATAGAGAGCAGATTGATATGTTTTGGTATGGTGGATTACGTATGATTTGAAGTACTTTAAGTTCACCTGTTGCATATCGTAGCGTTCTGGCCATGACCAAATAAAGTCCGTGAATATTTTAATGTCCATTTATCTTCACGCTATATTAAAAAAGTGTTAATAATTTTCATATTCATTACTTACTATATTCTATTCGTTCATTTTTTAAAGTAGCCCTAAAATGTTCACCTACATTTTGTCAATATCTAAAGTCTAATGCAATCATTTTCATGCAGATTAGACATTACCATATTATACGACACTCGCTTAATATGATACTTTATAATCTGCATGCAATTGGCTGGTGCAACAGCATATTCAGCATGCATTTTATCTCGCTTAAAATTTTGCTTCGAGGTCAGCGAAGGTTGAGTTCATTCAATGAAGATTTTGACCACGCCGACACACTGCATTTAGTTTTTCTGAAGCCTAAAGGCTTTCTCATAATCATGCCATTGCCCCCTGTCGATATCCATTAAACTAATTGAAATACAGTAATTCTAATTGCGCAATTGCATACCATTTTCCAACACCCGGATCGCCATTATACTTTGGCACCATATGAACAACAGCTTTCCAAGTTTTAAATGCACACCTCACCCTGGGCGTGATGCGTTGCAAATAAAAAAGTCGACACTTTCGATTTCGACTTTCTCGCGTCACATTGTGACAGCAAATATTACGTGCAAGTCCACTTTATGTACTGTCAATGATACACTGAAATGTAAGAAAATACGAGCTTGTTGAAGAATATCATGATGAAAGAGATGACTCAAAGATTCATGATTTAATGAAGCCGGTAACCTCAGACTACAGTTGATTCGTCATGACCTCTGTAAGATCAAAAGTCAAGAACTCCATGCTGTAGGTTTCACACACATAAATATGTAGTTTTTACTAGTTTTGAAAAGACTTGCGAGATCCGCTCACACGAAAGGCAAGGAGGCGTGACAAGACATACATAATTTTGTCGAAATCCGTCGTCCCTTGTAGGTACTGCTCTTGAATGGTTTTTAATTAACGAGTAGGTTTCTTTAATTCATTAGTGCAGATGTTTCGTCATCGGAAGGCAGAAACTGCTTCCCGATAAGTGCAGCTTGTATTTCGTTACATTCTACAATTGATGATAAAATAATTATAGATTTGTATGTTTTTTTCTATACACAAATTTAACGATTAATAGAAAAGTATGCAAGAAAAAAATCATTTGGCGCCGACCCCAAATAAATTGGGATAAAGGCAGGAAAACCATGATGACAATGACTCATAATTATTTACTTTATTGTACACCAGAAAATACATAAGAATAAATACAATTATCACTACAAAAACATACAATGGGCGGCCTTATCGCTTTCTGCGATCTCTTCCAGGCAACCAATTACAATTATCTTTTGGTTTTACGGAACAATTTTGATCAAAGCGATCTCAAATATAACATTTTAAAACATCTTAATCTGAATTGTAAGCAATGATTCACTTTATGGAAAAAAAATCGATTTATTTAAACAGCTCAATTATTTAACAGCACAACTGACCTAGTTTAAATTCTTTTCACGGATCTTCATTTATTGCTAGACGACCTAGATCTACCAATAGATAAACCTGGATAAGAAATAGATTTACATCTCGTTTAACCTAAATCTTTCACATCAATTCAATCATTGGTATCAGAAATTCAATCAGTCCAATTAAAATCTTTTCTCGTGTATTTCTCATCATTTGCACGTCTAAATGTTTCTTATCTTCTATTCTTGTACTGACTTACAAAAAATTTAACCATGCTTAATACCTTGTCATAGTATAAGAGGCAAATTCTACGTCAAAACTGTGACATATTGCAACAACGACAAGTAACTACATAATTCCATTGTGACAAAGTCCAAAAGTGATCTCTGTTTTCGTAAGATGATCGTTCAATTCAACTTTTCACTTCTCTTGGAATTCATCGCCAGACTTAAGCATTTCGATTTATTAAGTCGCGTCTTCTATTTCGAAGATTGCTTTCAAATTAGACGTTAAGTTAGGTTCAAGTCATGTTGTTGGCATCTGACGCCGGGATATGCTCATCACGTACTGCTTTCGCTTGGGGGAAAGCCTATCCTTCTATCAAAACGACTAAAACATTGGCTAGTATCTCTGGTATTGCACAATCGGATTTCGCTATACGCAACGGAGTAAAGGTTTTACTTTCTTTAAGTTTCTTGTATTTTTGTTGACATTTCCTTTTTTGCTGTGACTGTTTGTTTTTTCTTTGTCCATTACCGGTTTTTACAGTTAAAAGGTCATGCAAACAACAACTGTGAAGACAATGAACATGCTACTATTCATCATCATCATCATCATCCACAGCCGACTTCACCCACTACTGAGCATAAGCCTCCATTTTCTTGTGCTAATGGACGCTCAGTCTCAGCTATATTTTACTAGTTTACAAATACTATTATAGTTATATCAGATATCAGTCAAATCAAGTCTAAACAATTTTTCTCCCTCCACCATTTCCTATACAACTAATCTCACTTCATGTCAACGGTATATGCATTTGCTTCACAAATATTAACATTTACTCGTGTTCCATGCTCGCGTGTCGCTTCCCTCGTGAATGAGTGCCGGTTCCGCGGTTAATCAGTTCTTTCCGTTTTGTCTTGACCTTTTATTGCCTTTTTCTTTGCCACTTTTATTGTGCTTGTCTAGACATGTGGCTAATGTATATCCCTCACTTTAGTTATATTTATAGGAGCTGAATGAATGTAATAAAAGTTGATTTGATGATGAAAATCGGTCATTTAGAAATTGTCGTGTGGTAAGCTATGTTTTGTGTCTTATATTCCCTCATCATCGATTATAACTGCAAATTGAGCTTTTGGGTGTCTAGTATCTACACACCAACCCGCCGGGGCCTCGCCAAATTTAAACAAAACTTGTCCGACTTGCAATGTTCTGAAGCCAACCCGCTGCATGACGGCAACCGGCACCCAGAGGTTTTGGTGTGTACTGTGACGGACTGGAGGAGCCCTTCAAAGAATTTAAACAACAACGATAGGATTTATTTTATTGACAGGACGTCTTTACATATTCCCGACTAAACTAGCCCTCTCTTTTCTAAACAAAAAAACCTAATCAAATATTTGACACCCCGTACTAAACTTACTTGAATGTTCGAATGGAACCTGCGCTAAATTAAAGCCAGCCTACACTACATAAGGTTGACTTTTGTGAACAACCTTTACAGTCCCTTTACATACACATACCTACTCTCGCCTTCTCCCCATGAGGATATGCAAAAACTACAGAACGGCACCTACTACCATCCTTACATACTCCATTTACTGTTTTTACCTGGGCATCACTTATAATTATCACACGTATATTTCTATCGATAACATTCTCACCTGCTCACTTGCTCAGTTTGATCGACCGTGGCCCTCACGTGTTAGCGCTGCATGCAGCATGCGATATCTAGCGGTACTAATGCACCAAGCGTCAGTACCGTTAAAATACTTGTGATTCCGCAATGAACAGAACAAATCGGTAAATTAAAACATATCTTCCTGAATCATTATTTATTCGTTTTCCGTGCTATATGAAACTTAAGACGAGGAACAATAAGAGATTTGTGTTACATAACAATTATTGAATGATACGAATTGCTATTGAATTAAATATTATACACGAAACTCAATTTGTTGTTACGTAAAAGTAAAACATATCAAATTAATCTTTTGACTCACTTCAGAAGTTACATTAAACAGTTTGTCATTCACATGAGGTTATGAAAATGAGTTCGGTATCCAAATATTTTGTTTCAGCCCGACATGAGAGTTTGGAAACAACTGTCAGTTCAGGAATTCCTCTCAATACAATACCATCTGCAGCATCAACAGACGATGGTCGATCATATACGAAATTGTTTGAGACATTTTCTCTCCGAACTCTGGCAACATGTAAGATGATCATAACTGGGCTTGTATTAGTACTAAAACACACTTCTTGATGCTATTCATTGTTTATAATAATTTCATCTATCTACATATTTATATACTCTTTAAAATGTTCAATAGCTTGTTCTTCTGAAGCAACCTGTTCATCTTCAATGTTAATATCCTCATTGATAGTTTTTTTTTTATATCCTATTTCATTCTTACTTTTTCTTAGCACCCTACTTGTTACTCTCATGCTTTGATACCAATGAAAAGATACAGGGTGTTCTATTATAAGAGATAACACAATACAAGCCCACCTACCTATATTTAGAAACTCATTCTCACAGTATCAATTGTATATCGATTTCACTTTTTTTATCTCGTCTTGTAATTATTTAAAAAGTGTATCAATCACTGTTGGTAATTATATTTGCGTTTGTGTCGGACCGGCTTCTACAACATAAGTAATTAATATGTCGAGTAGTATCTACGTTTTGTCCGTGTGTTCGAGAAAGTCTATTAGAGATACAATAGCTGGTACTACAGAAATTATCGCGTTATATAAGTCTTATATAGAAGTTTTTTTCTTCGTCAATTCTTCCAAGTATGAGTTACTCTTATGATTCATTGCTAGCGTTTGAAATGGGATTAATTTAGGCTTGTTATTGGGTCAGAGATCTCTCGTTAAGAAATAGGCTGATGTATCACCGTGTTCATGAAAGGAAACACTGATTCTAATTGGGCTGTTTTTATTCTTTGATATTAATTTATGTACACCATTCATTTCGAAGAGGATAAATGAGGTGGGTGCTTAATCTGTTTGAGGTCTTTGAATGTTTCGCTTGCTCAAAAATGGTTGATGGCAGTCTAAAGTTTTTTTGTATAAAATGCTGAAAATAATCAGATTTGATTGGTCATTTATGACAAAAGTAAGCTTCTCATCTTCATAAAAATGATTACATATAATTTGTGTTAGAATAAAAACTAAACCCGTTGTTTGGCGTCCTTAGTAAATAGCATTTGACACGCAAGACATCGTTTGAGTAGTATTACTAGTATTAGACATTTTATGCAAAGTATAATTTGGAAATGTCAAAATTCATCTTGGTTCCAATTCCAGAAAGTGATAGAGTTTTACAAGACGAATAGTGGCATACTTTTCTCGCGTTAATTAATTTCGACTGAGGCATTTCCCTATACGACCCTTGTTCTGTCTGTAAGACAAAATCAAAATTCATTTAATCAAATTAGACTGAGATTCAGCACTTTTTGAACGATACAATTTAGAAGAACTTGATTCTATACAATATTATGTAAAGTATTTAATGTTACAAAACATTAAATCAAATTATGTTGTTGCGCCGACCCCAAATGTATTGGGATAAGTACAAGAGGATGATGTTGATTTGAGCTAGCACACGCCAATATACTAACAAAAACATTGAAAACTAAAAAAAACAGGGACTATTTGTCTCTAGTGTCAGCAGCGTTAATGTGTTTTAAAGAAAAAGTTGTCAATTTATGTGCGTAGGCACTAGTCACTTCGCAATTCGTATTATAACGGGCAGTCGTAACTACGTGTGTAAATAACACCTTGCTTCGTTCACACTAATTTCTAGTATTATTGAACTTTCTTTTACTGCTATCATTGTAGGTTTGTTGATCATTATAGAAAAAGTGGTTGTCAGCTGTATTTTCTTTGATCTAGTCAAAGAAAATACAGCTGACAACCACTTTTTTTAATTGGACTAGCGCTTTATTAATAGTGTAGGTACTAATATTCAGACGCCAGACGCGGCTGGTCACTAGAAACTGGCCTTTCCATCAGAAGTTTCGATGAATCGAATAGTTTATTTATTTTCACCACAGTTTATATTGATCTACATACATTAATTTGGAGTTTATTTTTATGCAAGCTTTTAGATAGCTTGTATTTCTTCTTTTAGTGTAAATCTAGAGACGAAAAAAAAAATCCAAACCAGACCCTAAAAGAGTTCCAACATTTGATAACTTTTTACGTCACGACCATAATAATGAAGCGACAACATAAAAACGTTACAAAAAGCCGCTCAAAACGTGGTTACGAAATGTTGACGGCACCTGACAATGTCCATAATGACAAGCCTGTAGGTAATTGAGAGCCGCATGTGGTCGCGCGTGGTTGACGACTTCTGACAATTGGTCGTCGTGAGATTGGTAATGACCACCGAATACTGTATAGGCATTGTCGATATAACAAGATTATTTTTTTGTTTCTCAAATTGAAAATGGTGTGTTATTTCTGTTCAAACAAAAAAAAAACTCTTCAGCATTATTGTTAATATATTCATCGTTCTTTATTATGTCCGTATTTTTATATAAACATTGCCATTGATGAATTTTATATACATACATGAATATTTACTTTGTAAAATATTTTTTTATTTAATTAATGTGAGGACTATGTGGGTCATTCGTTTTCTGTTTTCCTTCTTAGTTAGTTTTAATCATGATCTGGCAGTTTGAGTAATTTACGCCGCCTGTCCAAATGTCTTTTCTTTGGTATTGTTCGTCGAATTGTTGAGCTCCTCAAGTTCTGAGTTGAGCTGCACGATTTTTGACAAATGCGTGCACTAACTGGACAGGTCCGCTCAATCTGTGTGGTCCTTTCCTCAAAAGACCATTTCAGACACCAATCTACTTGGTCTTCACATGATCTGAACAAGATTTTATTTGGACTTTAAAAGAGATTGTGGCCTCTGAGTTTGTTTCAGCCTTTCTTCTCAGAATAGTCAGATAGGAAACGCCGACCTCATCTAGTTTAAAAAAATATGATTGACGTGTAAAAGTGTTTGTACAAACCTACTTACAGAAAATAAATTATTTATCACTTTAGAAGCCCATTGCTGGTAATCTCAGTCTTTGGCAGGACATTACTAGACATTGGCCTCTAATTTTACGCCATTGATGTCGATCTTCAGTTACTTGCTTATTGCAATCCTAATATTATTATTTTTCTACTGTTTGTGCCTCATTAAAACAAGTGAAGTTCAGTAAACATTCTCTGTCTGAAAACATCTGGGTACCTAATTCCGCCGCTCTTTATACTGGCAATAGAGAAACGGGAATAATTATAGTCTTCATCATTGTAGTCGTTACGAGGCTTGGCTAAGATCGTAACTCCTAAGTTATGTAAAGGTTTAACAGTACAACATTTCTTAGCTACGTTCCGGACTTGTCCCCAATAAATAAACGTTAGCTCACCCTTTTGACATTGGACATAAAATTGACAACGGTAAAGTTTAGCTGTATACACTTCTACATTGGCTTCAATCGTAATTTTACTTAGAGTATGTTTTATTGATTCCGGGATAAAAGACAAATAATTTAACCCTACACCTTGTACTCGAAGTAATTTCTCGAAAGTGGTATTCATCAATTGCGATTACATCAATATTATTAAAGAAAATGCTTGTAAACAAGCTAAAATTATATGCAAATCTTGCACTTAAGTTTTATAGTAAACGTAGATTCAATGGTAGTGAAGATAACGCACACACAGAAAGTAACACACCTCTCGAAGTTATATTATACGTTAAAAATATGCAAACGAAAAGTGCCATCAATAAAAGAGCTCATAAACATCTTAATGATAACTATCCAATGAAAATTCCATAATAGTACTCTGATGTTCTTTGCGCTAAGCAAGAAGTGAAACTCGATTCGCCCAGCCAGCTTGGCGACTAGAAACCACGGTATGTTTTCTCTGAAACTGCTAATTTGAATAATAAAGGTAGATTATTGAGTCTTTAGCTTTTCTGATATGCGAATTAATTGCATAGTTAATGTGTTAGAGAGTTAGGTTGGTACGTGTAGAGATTAGGAGCAGGGTTATTTTCTTTGAAGAGGTTGGATCAAGTGTGGATAATTTTTTTGGAGTATTGTGTTTCTTTCTCTTCGTAATGTCGTACTGTTATGTCATGTAATGTCATATAATGTCGTACAATGTCGTTCTTCATAGTTGTTGGTCTTGTCTAATGTTTTTTTTTTAATTAAAGATCCAGTCACTATGCGTTCTATCTAGATAGCCCCTAATTGACGACAGGATTACCATCATCATCATTACTTCTCGTTTATTGGCTTATGGTTTAAAGGTGTGGCTGAATATTTATCTGTGTTATTAGATGAAGCACCTACCTTCTGACTACTCCGAGGATATCAAACTTTTATAGTAAAATCAGTATAATATGTTTGCTTGAAAATTATTCTGACTGTTAACCAAAATATATCATCACGTCATTATTTAAGTATTATCTTCTTCGAATGAACTTTGTCGTCTTTTGGCTAAATAATGATGGTGATACCAATGTACTGACTGAACGCCAACAAGAAAGCTAACAAACCCGCCTTATCTTGTAACCAAAGAAAAGTGTCACATCGAAATTACCAATTATAATGATAATACACATGAAACCACCATCGTATGCTAATTTCTCGGAATCGGAGGACGTGTTGATATGCTGACACCGTATCGCATCGTTAGTTAGTCGGGTTCGTCTTACGTGCTCGGACTTATGCGCGCCTAGTAATGTAGTTGAGAATATCGGTACGCCTCTTATCTAAAAGTTAGATTTTTGATAGATGATTAGGTACTAGATGGAAGGCTATCTTTGCAGATCGGATGCTGGACTTATGATAACGTTGTGGTCATTACTGGTTAGTTTTGTTAGACCAGCAGCGTGTATAATGAATTCACCTTCTACTTTCATGCCTTGAATATTACGTCAGAATTAGATTTCTTTGAGACTTTTCTAGCGGATCAGCGGAGACACGCATTTTTATTGCTTTTTGTTTCATTTAATAACAGTCTGTATTGTCTACTTGCAAATACAGATATACTCCTAAGCATGAGTTCTTTCTATTTAAATCTTTAACAGTAGTTCGATCTCTATAACCGTTACATTTTTCCATAATCCCTTTAATTTATCATTTAATTAAATCTTTTATCTTTAACTAAACATATCAATACTTAGCACTTTACGTCTTCAAACGAGCTTGTAGGTTATCGAGAGCCGCATGTGGTCGCGCGTGGTTGATGACTTCCGATAATTTGGTCGTCGTGAGGTTGGTAATGACCACCAAATACTGTAAGTATAGGCATTGTCGATAAGAAACTTCAAACTTTATTTTTTAGAAATTTCAAATTGAAAGTTTTGATTTTTATTGCTGTTGATCATCAGTAGTTACATTGATCATCAGTAGATACACAGTAGGTATCTTGTCTCTAATTTCGAGCAGGCTGGACTGTCCGTACGTGAATCGCTGTTGCGCCATTTCCCATGGAATGGTGCAGCCGCGGTGAAGCATCGGACAGTTCTGCCGCTTTGTGCATTGTACAGCAATATGTTTTGTTTAGGATGTATATAAAAGTTATCTTAATTACTTACATAGTATAAGTTTGTTTACTAATAAATGAGTCATAGTTACTCGAAATAAAATATAATTGAATTGAAGTATCATTATCATCAGTCTTTAGTAGCTCATAGCATAATCATTCTTCTGTCCTTAATCCCAATTTATTTGAGGTCGGGGAAACGTGTATTTTTCTTCCATACTTCTCTCTATTAGTAGTCTCCTCCTTTCTACCCATAGTCTTTGGAAGGACATTACTAAACAATTTAGTAGAACTTCTCTTCTTCAAACCAAATCTTATCACGATCGTTGGCAACTAAAGTGACGGTATTACGCTAGCAGTCGTAAGCTATTGTTTCTTTTATCATCATTGCCATAACATTTAGAGATGTGTAACTCAGGAGTGATTCGTAAAAAAGATTTAAATCCGTCACAAAAGATGTATAAATCAGTAACTCCCTCGTTTTCTCAATACATCTTTAAATCTTTAATTCTAAGGTTCATTTCAGAGTGATTGAACGTGAAAAGATGTAGAGTGAAATGACTATTGCAGGATTAGGCGACACAAAACGAGACGGAGAATGATTTGTAAGTTCAAAGTCTGTGTATGCGTACTGCAACGATCCCTGGAATTTACATTGAATCTCGCATGTACGAACGAAACTATTTCTTCCGTCTTTGTCACAAAGTGTTAAATCTAATGTGAACTTATGATCGCTCATAATTTCGTTGATTTTGTTTACATTTTTTTTAAACTTACTAACAGTTGTATGCCGTGTAGATTGTGTACAAATTACTCTACAGCTGTACTAATATTATTATTGCATTGTTTTTGGCTCTAATTTGAATTTTAAAAATAAAATATTGATTGACGAGCCCATCAAAATGCAAGTGAATGATTATTCAATTCACCCGCTGAAACATTGCTTTTGGTTAAAAGAACAAAAGATGCAGTGAGTGAGTGAGCTATTTAGAAGATGGGAGTTATTTGGGATTTAAAGATTTAAAAGAGTGATTTAAATCTTCTTATCAAAAAGATTTATAAATCTCTGTTCCTTTAAAAGATTTATTTTGCGCATGTCTAATAACATTCCAGTTTCTAAACAGTTTTTATTACAAACGGTTTGCTGTTACCTCATATTACGACCGAAGGCGAGTTCGTTTACGTGCATTCGCGTGCGTTTACAAGACTGCAGGTTTTACTGATAGCGATGTTGCAAATATCTGGTTTATGATGGTAGAAGCAGGTTTTTTAAGAGGCTTATAATGTTCGCACTTCCTACTGATCCACTATCGTGTTATTTCGCTAGAATTTTTCGTGTCCGCCGCTCGTGTTCTCTTCAGTAATATAATATTGTAATACCATGCTTATTGACGGTGGTAACACAACCAGATTGTCATCATCGCATAGCTCATCATCATCTCTTATCATTTTCTGCCTATATTCCAGATATTGCCCGGAATGGACAGAATCACAGTCCTGGAGGACATAATATGTGGTTCTAGAGATGACCCTAGTCACACGGCATTTAATAAAGCGACTTTGCTAGAAGAAGCTGAAAATGATACTGATGAGCTATCCGATGACAACAACATTATTGTAGCACCATATTCTTCTTCGTTTTTGGTTTTTGCCAACTTTCTTTTGATCTGTACAGCGGTGCTATTCTGTAAAAATCACACCGTGAGAACTTAGGTGAAGTGAGCGTGGAGTGAGCGGTCAATAGTGTCAATTCTTAGCAAAAACAAACTCACTTCACCTAAGTTTTCACGGTGAGATTTTTACAGAATCGACCGGCTATTTGCATCCAGATCTTTCCCGCTATTATTCTTTTAAGTCATCACAACCTATCGGGCATCTGATATACGGTCCCAAAGGTTTGTTTGTCCACTCGATCAGTGTTTTCTTCATTAGGTAGTTGCTCATCGACTTTTGTAATTTGTAAACAAACTTTAGTTACAAACCTGCTTATAAAAGCTAGTATTTCTCTACCTTCCCTACCCTTCAAACAACCGAGTCGGTACATAAAGAAATGATGACTTTCTACATCAAACGGTTGTTCATACTTTTCCCGTGCCATTTCCCGACATAGAAAGTTGGGCTCCGTGTATTGACGTGTGTGTCGAAGTAGGGCTGACAAGCAATGGTTTTTTGAAGGAGATTTCATATTAATACAGAGTCAATTTAAATTACCTAGTGAAACTCCGCAGACGTGATGGTGTATCGATATCTAAATATGATAAAAGAAAAAGAAATTCATTGGATGATTATTTTTTGTGGGGTCATCGACCGCAGTTAAGTGACGACTAAACTTAAGTTCAGTGCATCTTCTTCTTTCTATTTTATTAAGAAAAGGAGAGAAGATAAATTTTAGTTTAGTGCTGCCAAATTAATCAGTGCCTGAAGTACCTAAATTGACGTAACTTTAGTTGGGAAGTTTTTAATCACGTCTAAACTTATATGTATGGAGTAGTGTCAGGCGCTAAGTAATTTAGGCCTATTTTCATTGTAAGCCATATTGACGTGACAACGTCTAATAAATCGATGGAGCTGGCTGCACACACGAAAAAAACATGACTCATGTAGCGTTACCTCGCGGCCTTGCTCTGTAGCGTTGTAGCGTTCCATGGCGGCTTGAAGTGCAAGCGAATATTAACAAATGCAATGCAACTATTCCATCAGTATTTTCTTATGACGTTGTCACGTTTTTTTTTTACTTGAATATCAGTTAAAAACATCTGTTTTCTTGTGTAAACTTCACAGTCGTGATTGGTCGATACCAATCACGACTGTGAAGTTTACACAAGAAAACAGATGTTTTTGATGATATCGATATATCTAAACACGATACAACTTATTTTCTCGACTCATACTTCAAGAAACATCACATCATATCAAGAAACAACACTACCAGGGGTCGTTGACGCCAAAAGACAACAAATTTTCTTTTTTCGTGTTTAAATATTGACACCCATCACGTCTGCGATATAACTTATTTTCTCGACTCATACCAAGAAACATCACATCATATCAAGAAACAACACTACCAGGGGTCGTTGACGCCAAAAGACAACAAATTTTCTTTTTTCGTGTTTAAATATTGACACCCATCACGTCTGCGATATAACTTATTTTCTCGACTCATACCAAGAAACATCATATCATATCAAGAAACAACACTACCAGGAGTCGTTGACGCCAGAAGACATATCATTTTTTTTTCTTGTTTAAATATTGATACCTATCTCGTCTGCCGAGTTTCGCTAGCTAAAATTAATTTGACCCTGTATATTGAAAATGATTGGAGTCACGAAAATATGCTTGAAGTTATTCACATCTTCTTTTCGGTCGCTGGTACTCTTCCTCGTTGTTTTTAGGGTTCCGTACCCAAAGGATAAAAACGGGACCCTGTTACTAAGACTCCACTGTCCGTCTGTCTGTCTGTCTGTCTGTCACCAGGCTGTATCCCCCCCCTCCCCCGTACGTGGTCGCGAGCGGACGTGTTTTTGAGTGCTCCGATATTTTTAATCTAAAATAATAGTAAATAGTGCAATGACAATTTTAAAAGTCGTTTATACTTGTGACCAATAACAATACCTATAAAACAGTGCATAAACCATACCTGTGTCTAAACAATTAAACAATTACTCAATGTAAAAGTTAATTACTTAAGTTTAAAACATTTTAAAAGTGACGGTGTCTTGCAAAGTGTATGACCTCTATAAACAAAGGACGCGGTCATTACGCACATTCAATTCTGTTACTTGTAACTTGGGATTACCAATTTTAACATCCATACGTCAAGTCCAGTTGGCACCGAGTCGTGCCCATACGACTAGCTAACTACGGAATCGAAAAGTCGTGACTTCGAATCCACCGAAAAAACAACTTTTTGTTTTTTTTTAATTCACTTTTATTTTGATACAGTAGTGTCTACAACACTTTTTGACACTTTTTTATATAATTTTTACGACAGCAAAGAAGGGTTCAAATATGTTTAAGACGCCGCCGAAATCTCCTATTGAACTTGCTAATCCGTCACGCTCTGAGTCTGATTTACCAAAACTATGCGTGGAAGAAGGCTTATTGCTCGATGTCAGCCCTATTAACATTACTCAGAGAGCTAAGCGTCGTCGACCGTCTAATGATAGTAGCCAGTTGGGCAGCTTTGCCGAAAAATTCTTGGATCTAAAGACCGAACTTAAATCCGACCTAAAGGAATTGATAAACGATTTAAAGCGTTCACAAAACTCTCGCATGGACACATTCGAAAAGCATATCTTAGAAATTAAATCCCAATATACAAAAATAGAAGATACAACCAAGGAAATCGAAAAATCAATGACAGCAATATCATCTGAATTAACTTTTTTAGAGAAGAAAATCGCTAAGCTTGAATTAGACCGTAACGAGATGGCAAAAGGGCTAATTTCCATTGAAGAAAAACTGGATAATATTGATCGCAGCTGTATAAAAACCTGCATCGAGATTCGTAACGTACCTAAGCGCCCAAAAGAAACTAAAAACGACTTGTACACTTTGGTTCAACATCTGTCCAAAGCACTGGATACTGACATTCAACTCTCGGACATACGCGACGTTTCAAGATTGCCTTCTAAAAAGGAAAATAAAACCTCCAACATCAGCATCGAATTTTCAAACACCTTACATAGAAGTAATTTTTTAATGGCCGCCAAACAGTTTAACAGGGAAAACTCCAATAATAAAATTAATTCAACTCACTTAGGCTTTGAAGGACCTTCTGGCCCTATCTATATTGCTGAACAGCTTACCGCTCTATCCAAAAAGCTTTTCTATACAGCAAGAAACTTCGCCAAGCAGAATGGGTACGCCTATTGCTGGACGTCAAATGGACGTGTAATGTTGAAGAAAAATGCTGATAGTCAATATATTCTGGTAAAGAATGACCAACACCTGCTGCAAATCTTGCAACTTAGCAACGATCAACAACTGCTGCAAACGTCTCACCCTAATGATGCATGACTCTTAATCACGCTAGCATGTTTTAAACTTATCTTATTTTTCTCATCTTATATAATTATCTTAGAATATAGTAATATTAGTAACGTTTGCTTGTTCACGTTTCTACTGTTAAATAGTTTCAACTCACACTCACACTATCTTACTCAAACATTTATACACTATACCTACTACTCATGTCACTCCACATCACACATAACGCACTTACTTTCCATTCAATATATCTCATACGTGCTTTCATACAACTTATTATCCAGGCCTGACATGGTGAACTCGGTCATTATCTTAGACAACCATTTAACCCTTACCCAAAAATTAATACCATGTTCGATAGCGTTTTAACATTGTTGAACAATGTTGATGATACCTCAGTATCTGATGCACATACCTGCACACCAGAACAAGTAAACCAACTTTTGGGTAACTCAAACAACTACCTAAAAACGTTTTGTCAGAACATTAGGTCTATTAATTGTAACTTTTTAAGCTTGCAAGCGTTTTTAAATCGCCTTTCTTTCGACTGAGAAGTGTTAGCTTTAACAGAATGCTGGTTACCTTGCCTGAGAAATCATCAAATCCCTGAAATAGACAGTTACACCAGTCACAAAACTACTAAGCATATTAACCAGAGTGACGGGGTGGTAGTCTTCACAAAATCATTTCTTAATCCCACGGTAGAAGAACCTGACTTTAATAATTCAGCTTCTGGTTTACTAATCAAGACTAACATCGATACAGCAGTCCTGTGCGTTTATCGCTCACCGTCTACTGATAATATAGACGCATTTTTAAGTGCGCTAAATGAGATACTCCCCACCCTACGCGAATTTAAATCTGTTGTCTTCACTGGGGACATTAACATTGATATTGGGTCACCCTTGGATACTCGCTCCCAAAACTACTTAAACTGTCTCGCATTTCATGGCTTCCTACCTGCTCATGCACTTCCGACAAGAGGAAACAACTGCCTTGACCACACTTTTATGCGAACAAATTGTTCTGCAACAACACTAATTTTTGAGTCCACTATAACTGACCACTACTCCTCCCTAGCATGCATCAAAACTAAAAAAGTGCGCACAAGAGACAGCTACACTGTTACTAAAATCAATATTGAAAGCTTAGACAAATCTATCCAACAGATGGATTTCACCCCTATTTTATCAATAAAGGACGCAAATGCTGCTACTGATAAATTGGTAAACTCAGTGTCAAAAGCTATATTGGAGAACTCAACCACCTCAATACAGCCAGCGAGGAAAAGGCTACTCAAACCTTGGATAACTCCCGGGTTGTTGAGATGTATTCGCAACAGAGATACACTTCACAAAAGGCTTAAAGTGTCACCAAACAACGAAATCCTCCATATGACCTATAAACGTTACAGAAATTTTTGTACTAAACTCCTAAAAAAAGCCAAAAGGCAATACGACAGCGATCAACTAAAAAATGCAGGAAAAAATTCTAAGGCGCTCTGGACTGTAATAAAAAACATAACTTACTCTACCAAATCAAAGCACTCATCTACTCAACTATTACTTAATTCACATTCCCCTATTGATTCATGTAACAAAGTAAATGATTTTTTCGTCAGCATCGGAAAGGAGCTCGCTGATAGAATCACCGGAAATACTGTTCAACCATCACAAACGACCTCGTCACAAACTCCTCCCAGCTTGTCTTCCTTTGTCCTCGAAGAAACCGACAATGATGAGATCCTGAAAACTATCAATTCCTTAAGATCTAGTGCAGCAACTGGCTGGGACGGGATCTCACCTACCATTTTGAAAAGGTACTCTGGTACTCTGGCACCTATTATAAGCCATATTTTTAATCTCTGTTTTCAGACCTCCGTCTTTCCCACATCATTAAAAAGGGCAGTTATTCACCCCATCCTCAAGGGTGGCGATGGGAACCTGGTTAACAACTATCGACCAATTGCAGTGCTAAGTGCTCTGTCCAAAGTAATGGAACGCCTCATTAATAAGAGGTTGAGAGGTTATTTAGAGCACTTTAATCTTATTTCACCACAACAATTCGGTTTTCGCGTAAAAAAGTCCACCTCTGACGCTGTACACGAACTGACAACTTTTATTGTTTCAAACCTTAATAATAATAAAAAAGTACTTACAGTATTTTTAGACCTCGCGAAAGCGTTTGATACCGTTCCCATTAAAACCCTTCTACAAAAGCTCGAAAACATAGGTGTCAGAGGTCCACAACTCCAATTCTTCCAAAGTTACCTCACAGGTCGAACGCAGGTGGTTAAAATAGGAAACACCGTTAGTAACGAGCTTCCTATTGAGTACGGGGTGCCACAGGGGAGTATTCTTGGTCCTACACTCTTTCTGGTTTTTATCAATGACCTCTGTAATCTAAGTATTCCAAATTCTAGTATTGTAACTTACGCAGATGATACCGCAATAACTTTCTCCGCAGACTCCTGGTCAGAACTTCAAATTAAAGCTCAAAGGGGTCTCGACTCCACCCTTGACTGGCTTTTGGCTCACACCCTAACACTCAACACAAGCAAAACTAAATATATCACTTTTTCTATTAGTTCAAAATCCCAGCCAAAAAATAGTCTAACACTCACAGCTCACTCATGTCTCACACAAACTACACTAAATTGTAACTGCGCTCAAATAGAGTCTGTAAATAATATTAGATACCTGGGCGTAATTTTGGATAATACCCTAAACTTTAAGCCCCATGTGGATGTATTGACGGGCAGAGTGCGTAAGTTGATGTTTATTTTCAAAACACTTAGAATTGTAGCTAACCAATTTATTATCCGCAATGTCTACTATGCGCTCTGTCAGTCAATATTATCTTACTGCATTTCTTGCTGGGGTGGTGCTTCTAAAACCACATTACTTCCATTGGAAATTGCGCATCGAGCGATATTAAAAATTGCAACTTCTCGTCCTATTTTATTTTCCACCACTCTGTTATATAAAGAATGCAATGTTCTTAATGTACGACAGTTGTTTATTTTTCATGCAATCTTATTACAACATCAACTTACTCCCTTTGTTAAACTTAAAAAACGACGTAAAGATTTAATTTGTTCCCTTCCACAGCCCCGCTACTCCTTTACAAAAAAATTTTTCTATTATCTTGGCCCTTTCTTGTACAACAAAATTAATGCAAATATTTCAGTATACTGTTTATCCGTTCAGGAATGTAAATCAGCAGTCCGCTCCTTCCTACTAGACAAAACGTATGACGAAACCGAATCTTTTCTTCCACACTGAATCTTTTTTTTTCTTTTACACTATCATAAGTATACACGAATCACTCATACTCTCAAAACACAAACGCACACACATACACCCACACCCACTTACACACACACCCACATACCCACACACACACACACCCCCACACGCGCACACACACACACACATACACCCACACAGCACACTTACTCATATCTGATACAGACTTTAATACTTTCAGGCATATTCCATATTTGCTTGTTTTAGGTTATTAAAAACTAATATCATTATTGTTTAATTTTTAACACTAAGCAATTGATATCTCCATTCTAGAGGGATACGGCACTGTTTCTCTTTACTACAGGCTATTATGTAGCCTATCTAAGAGGACAGTACCCCAACCATTTTTGTTGTATACCAGTGTTCAATTGTAGTGCAACTGTTTTTAATGTATTTACTGCAACACCTTTTACGCAATAAAGTTTTTATTATTATTATTATATGTATCTCATGAACCGTGATAGCCAGACAGGTGAAATTTTCACAGATTATGTATTTCTGTTGCCGCTATAACAGCAAATACTAAAAACTTAATAAAATAAATATTTAAGGGGGGCTCCCATACTACCAACGTGTTTTTCTCAGCGTTTTTGCCTTGTGGTACGGAACCCTTCGTGTGTGAGTCCGACTCGTGTTGAAAAAAATGTTATAATTTTATCTATAGAATATTAATGCGCCTTGAGTGTTTTTCTTATCTTAATAAATTCCATGATGTCGAACTATTTCTGAATGTATAAATTTCTCTTAAAAGTGAAAACCCTCAGATAGTTAAAGCCTTATTGGTTCAGACAGGCGGCATTCTTTGATGGTGTATCGTAAGCAATTATAAATTACATAAGTGAGACTGTTAACAATTTCCATTTAATTCAGTTAATTGTTCAAAGATTTCACTTGCTTGGAGTAAATAAATTAATCAGTGGAGAAAACTGGCAACGTACATTGTACAGCACTCAATAAAGAAAATAAATACATACTATGAATATCTAATCGACAAATATTGCAGTTTTCTTCAGTGCCTGATTTAGAGTTCTGACAGCCCTAGGCTAACTATGAATATGCGCCCCCCTCCCCCGGGCCTGTCCTGGCTAGCCGATGAATATGCTTACAAAATTTTTATATTCTACTAGATTTACGAACCGCGGTTCTTCTACTAGTATTTAGGCGCATATTTTAAATTAAGTATCAAATTTTATTCTGTAAATAAGTGGTGCTTGCAAGAGCAAGCTCAGCGCCCCCTCGGTCCTTGCGCCCTAGGCTAGAGCCTAGTTAGCGTGTGGGTAAATCAGGCCCTGGTTTTCTTATACCACAAGTTGAAACCACAACGTTAAAAATATCCTCCAAAATATAATTTTAACTTTAAAACACACACAGTACCTACATTTTAAGCAAATAAATAATAATCTAAAAAACTGGATTCACATCCTCGTCCAGTTTTTTTAAATATAATTATTTATACTCAAAAAAACAATACATTAATCAAGCTTTTTTGTTTACACAAGTCACAAGTACGTCTTCTTTATCATGGTAGGAATACTGGTTTAATTTACTGTAATTAAAATTGCGATGACCCTGAATTTGTGGTAAATCACGAAATGCAGGTATGCGCAGGCGCATCTTCACGATTTTGAAGCGTACGTTCACTTGATGACCAATTATTTACTTAAAATAGACACTAATTTACCTAGTTTAGTGATTTGGCAATTATTAAATTGTTTGTTGTTTTGATACTACGCGAACAGCTATTTAGTGCAAACTGTTTCTGCGTTCAAAGAAATCGATTTATATAATTACTTACAGTACCCGGCGATAATATTACACATCGACCTTTACCTTTTTTGTATTTTATACAAAGAATAAAAATAATTATCAAAAGAAGCAAATCATAATTGTTTTGACAGCTCCTAATAGATACCGGACTGTTTGTATTTCGTGCGACAGAGATAATGTTCTACGAAGCCGAAATTAGCCGATTGTCTCTTTCCAAAGGTCGATGTGCAATATTTATTGCCGGGTACTGTAAATACATTTTAAATACAAAAGTTGATCGACAATTAGACAACACACAGCCTAAACCACTGCAGATAAAAAATTGGATGTTAGTACCTTCCTATGCGAAATTCAGTTACAGATAGGCAGTCGTTCCATGTAACATTCTAGTATACCTGCATAGGTACAATGCGTGCCACGAAAGATGAGACTTGACACACCACGTGGTTTGACATGCGCAGTACACGATTTTAGGTATCTTTAGCGGTATGAGGTCTGAGTGCGGGACGGGACCGGACGTCATAGGGGCGGCGGAAAGAGCGGGGCAGGCGGGGTCAAGTCTCATCTTTCGTGGCACGCATTGTACAATAAACTGAAAGCCGACCCCAACATAGTTGAGAAGATGCTAGAGGCAGATGATGATGTTAGTAAGCAAAGAGAGAGACTGTGGCGCCTATTCCCTTGTTCACAAACTAAACTAAATTTAAGTTCAGTATATCTTTTTCTTTCTATTTCATTAAGAAAAGGACAGAAGATAAATATTAGTTTAGTCCTGTCAAATTAGACAGCGCCTAACGTAAATTGACGTATTATTAGTAGCCATGTTTTTAATCACGTCTAAACTTGCTATGGAGTAGGTATCTTAATTTGACAGGACTAAACTAATATTTATCTTCTGTCCTTTTCTTAATGAAATAGAAAGAAAAACATGTACTGAACATAAATTTAGTTTAGTTTGTGTTAGAGTTGCGAGCTGCATCTGTAAGTCTCCAAGTTCTACTTAAATTCATAAAAAAATTAGGACAATTTTCACATAGGTAGTAAGAAAAGCAAATCGTAGATACTTGTCAGATAGTACTATCTGACAAGCTGCACGCCCTGCATGTGCACAAGCACAGATGCACAGCGCACCGGCGCGGCCCAGTTATCCACTGTTGCTAATATGGACATAACTGCAGAAATAATTTGCTGTTACTGTGTTCGAAATAACTCCGGGAAAGATAGCTTATACTCAGATGGCTGGGCGAAAGGTTGTAGAGTGTGTTGTTTATGATGTTATGTGTAGATAGGTATGTACTTGTTTTGTTGTAGTACTTTCATTTGTCTTGAGTGCCCATAACCTTAGGGACTGTCCATTAATCACGTGAGGCTCGAAAGGGGAGGGGAGGGGTCCATTAAAAACCACGAAATATCACAAGGGGGAGGGCCCCAAGTAACTCGCACTGTGCCCTTGTGGTAGATTATGGCACACACCGATAGTAGACTGGTGTCCCAGCAGTGGGAAGTTTATAGGCTATTTACGTTTATGTTTATAAATCCACGCAAGAGAAAAAAATCCAAGCTCATACAAACATAAAAGTAAGCAAGTGTAAAAGAGTATGGGAAAACAAAAATACAATATATGGACTGGTTTAAAGATGATATGTTTAGAAAGTGAGTGACTAGTGACTACCAACAGAACGACCTATAGAGAAGTATGGAAGAAAATGCATGTTGCACCGTTCCCAAATAAATTAGGATAAGGGTAGGAGCGGGCCTGCGGGCGGAGAGTAATGGGTAGCTCACCGTCCGATCTGGACCAGGCCCGTGCGGAACGGCGCGTACGTGTTCCACGCGCGCCTCAACGAGATGTCAGCATCAATTGAAGGGGCCGTTAGGGCCGAAGCCTGCCGGGTCAGCGGGATTGTCCGAAAGGGTTACCACTGGCCCGGAACATAAAGGGCTAAGGAAGGAACACGGGTGGGTTTTAGTCTTACAGAGTCTGACACTCCCTTCCACGCCACCCAGAGCGGGAGGGGTCATTTGATGATTTCCCATCCTCAAAAAAAAAAAGAAAAAAGGCATGTCAAGATAAAGAAGATGATGAAAACATACTAGCAAGTAGAACAAGCATGCGAGCAAGTATAAAAGCAACCATATTCTATCTCAATCTATACATCCTGAGAGACAAATAGTTGACAGTTTGATAACGCCCCAAGATCGTAACTATTGTCTTTATAACAAACAAAACACAATGTGTAGCCTCTAGTAAATTGATCTATCAAGCAAGTCACTTATCAAATGACCTAATTAAATTACTAGAAGTCGATGAAAAAGGACACTTCAATAGCAAGTAGTTTATAAACAACAATGAACGACTTAAATTATAATAATGCTTTAAAATCAGGTTAAACTTTTACCCCACAAACCGCAGGCCGGAGCTGCAAACTCTACGTGAATGGCAACCACTGTGTAATTCCTAACAGCCCATTCACGTCCATCTTATGCACTTGCTCCAGTAACAGGTGCCATTATACTTCGGCTATAAGTAGGCCACGGCTATAAATGGCCATAGAGTACATTGTGGTCAATTGTTAATGGTCTGACATCGTGGAATGGGAGTTTGTGGACCTGTTGCAGTTGATTTATGTGGATATATAATGACTATTTAAATGGATGGATTGATTGTTTAGAAATATAGGGGCTTGTTTGTGTTTGAGAATGAAGTTGTTATCTATGACATATTCAAAATTCTTGCTAGAAGTTCCGTAGGCAACATCTTGGTTCAAAAATTATTTCATATTTTTTTGTAATATAATGTTTTCCACAGCCGTTGTTTTCATTCAGAAACTTGTGATATTTAAGGTGAAAAGCACTTGCTGATTAAATCATTTCCCATGATATTTTTCTGAATAACTGTCTCCGATAAGCCAGTATTTTAATTTCATACAAATATAAAATATATCTAAGTTTAACTTCAACAATATATCATCAACACACGATGTCTCCACGCTAGCAGTTTCACATTATCATAGAAATAGACACCCTATAAACAAGTCTATTACACACATTATCGCTTAACCTGCACCTATTGCACATACAAGCGATGTTTTTGATAAAAAAATCGAGAGTGATGGCCTGTAGTGTTACATAAATGAAATTGACTTTCATTTCTAACACGCCGACCAACAATTAGGTACTCGTACATGCGGGCTTTCAGCTGCTGTATCGAATTTGACATGAAAACGCTAGAGGATAATAGAATTGGTAATGTACTGAGCTGTAACGTAATTGTCGGGTATGGAATATTTTTTATCTGTACTGCTTTATGAAGATAGTCGTGTTGGGGCGTGGGTTTCACGGCTAGATTCGTCCAGCTTTTTTTTACATTCGAAATGCCTTTATCCATGAAGAATAGCTTCATAATATGTTTAATTCAATTCGGTGATTACGAAAATAAAACCCGCAACTTAAATTCAGAAAAAAACAAATTTAGTTTTAATTTAAATTCAGATACATCCTAAAAATGTAGCTCTGTTAATTGTAGGTACAGCAACAAGTTAGCAAGCTCTTATGGAAAGCCCAAATCTCTACATAATACCTACATTGCTACTTTTTTTTTGAGGATGCGAAATCATCAAGTGGCCATTGTAATTATGTATTCGTAACACAGATATAGATAACGCAAGAGCAACTACTTTACGTGCCAAAAATCGCACCAGCTTACGTACAAAAATCGTAAGCCGCCACTTTCGCGCTCAGTCCTGTAGGTACTGCTGGCTGGGTGAACGTGAGCGCTGGCGCTAGGCTCCGGGGGTGGGGCAAAATGGGTGCCGCACGCGGCGGTGTCTTTAAATCGATTTGATTTTCCCATCACTAAATAGTGCTTGTGACGTCATAGTAAGTAGTGAAAAAATGGCACGCTTGTTTATCATACAGGTCGTGATACTTGCGTTATCTAGGTATTCTATGGCTCGTAACACAATAAACACAGACATAGTAACATCTACGTATTTCAATCTTGTCAAACTATTATCATAGAATGCAACCGGAACAGTAATAAAACATTGATATTATTAATAATTTACTATCGGTCCTCCACTTTGATTGTGTAATGTGTACCTAATGGAAACTACATTATTTTATCTTGTAATAACAGTCCGAGATATAATAATAGAATGTAAGAAGAATAATAGATGTTTGGTTTTATGCACTCAAAGTACAAGTTGATAGGAATGTAAATGAATCTCTATGATAGATGGAAGTATGAAATAATGAAAAAAAAATAAATAAAACTGGCACTCCGGTAGTGCCGACAGAAGTGAAAACTTGAACAATTACGAGTGTATTTTGTGAATCGTCTTATAAACAAAACACGCGTGTTAAGGTGTGTTCCTTATTTTATAGGGTTTTTTGCAAATCAGGTATGATGACCGCTCGCATGGAGCTCATCGTCAGTTATACACCGTGAAATTTTAATGGTTGTTTTCCCGCAGCGAAACAGTTTTGTCTTAGTAATATAATCGTTTCATAAATAAATAAAATATTAGAAACAGGAAATGACAGATTTAGCATTGTGAAACACAAAACTCGAAAGTGATCACGAACTAATAGTAACACCGCCCGATATCTACGGCTGAAGAGCCGCACGGCCATTGACCCGCGTGCGTTTCAATCAGCTGTTTGCTATCCAACAAGTTATTCAAATTTTCCCTTCATACCATCGAGCTTCATACTTTTACGGGCTTAGGACCGTCATAAATACTTTTTTAACTGCAATTTACTGAACACGAAATTAAATTTAGATAATTACCGCCGCACGGATACAATAGGCGTCGAAACGCGGTTTCGATCGTTTGTAATTTTTGCGCGCAGGCTAGTTTATGCTGTATCACTACACGCGAGAGCTTATTTTACTTTGAACATTTCTTTTGTCGGCGATTGCGGTAGATTTTTGTATTGTTAAATGCAAGCTATTTTATGCTGTATTACCGCGTATGAGAGCTTATTTTGGTTTCAACATTTTAAATCGGTCTTCGCTTTGTCGGCTTAGCAGGTGATTTTTTGCAATGTTGCGTGCAAGCTATTTTATGCCGTATCACCACATGCGGGAGCTTATTTTGGTTTGAACATTAATTTATGCATTGTTTTCTTTTGATGGCGCCGGCGCGTGCGACAGTACCTACAACAAATCTCGTCTAGTGTTACTATTTTTTCTCACTTTTTCGAGTTGTTGAATATTTTTTTAATTATTTTAAAACAAAAACATTTTTATTTTTTTACTTTTACTCTATGTTTCGAAAGTACTCCTTATGGCAAGTCGTTCTGCCGCGGGAAAACAACCATTAAAATTTCACGGTGTATATCCGTGGTTCAGCGCCATCTCGTCGTTGTTGGATGAACTACGTAGTTAGTACGCGAGGCCCTCGTAGTTCTTCCCGATGTGCATAGATGGCGCTGTCCTCAACAACGCGCGTCTTACGTTTTACGTCTTACGTCTTACGAATTTTCTATCAGGGTCACGTGACCTGACGCGAGTTTAGAAGTTTTTACCCATTCCAAAAAAAGTACACAGCGCCGCTAAAGAAGTTTTCACTTCAAAAAAATTGAGAGATGTAGTATTAACAGAGAGTCCTGTCACCCATAACACAAGTTTAATCTTAGCTTGGGTGCCAGTGGAGTAATCAGTAATTTATGCAATTTTAAAAGAATATTGTCATAGAATTAACTTATTGCTACAGACAAATTGTAAAATTGGAAATAAAGTTATTATTATTTCCTTTATTTGTTTTTTAACAAACTTATTATATTTTAAAATATTCTGTACAAAAAAATAATAAAAAAAACATTTAAAAATATAAAAAATTGTAGACCACCGGTATCGGGAACAGAGTCCAAGTAACCGGCGGTCAGGGCTCAGTCTATTATTATTTATTATTAATGAGACTTCTTCTCTATATCGCTCAATATTTTGAGTAACATGTTACCATGGATTCAGTATGATTCTGAACCAGCACCCTAATTGCGTGACACCCGATCTATCTCAATCTGAATCATTTTGAAGGATATTGCTGATCCATTGCTTCTTATGTACGAAAAATGTGTCTGCTCAACAACGTAAATAACGCAATGAATGTTGTTGTACTGTTGAAATGAAACCCATTGCTACTGATAGTGTGTTACGCAATTACCCCGCTGTTTTTATTTTAATAGCTGACGGTAAATTTCCACGAAGCGGGCGTTGAAATTTGCCGTCGGCTATTAAAATAAAACTTTGCTGTTCCATACGTTTTAACCGCGTAGGTATTGCACTTCTCTATGAAACAGCTGTTTTCTATTTGATAACCCGTCGAAAATGTCTACGGCCCAAAAAGCCCCCCAGGGCTGCCACACTGCTAGATCCCCTATATCTAGCAGTGTGGCAGCCCTGGGGGCCTAAAAAGGTCACAAATTCAAATTCAAAAGCACAGACAAAAAAATAACTGAAAAATCCTTCACCAATGGGATTGGATACGATTAATTTAACAGTTAACTGTCCATTATGGTTCATAATTTTATCCTTTCATGATTCTGCCAAAGTGGCCTTTTTAGGCCCCCCCTGTATTGTTGAGGTTCTTCACAATATGTTATAAAAGTTCTCACCTTCAGTTTTTACTGTAAGCCAACCTTCTGCAGGAAGGTCTTCCTGCTTTTTCTTCTTTCACATCTCTTTACGTAGCGTATACAGTTATTTGAGACTAACCCAAAACTATAAGTAAAAATACTTCAAGTACAACGGCTGAAGACTTGCCTACCACATGCAGAGCTACTTAAATCACTAGATAAATCTCCGATATGTATAAATTTTTTGCTATATCAATAACTCATTTGTCTAAATGTAACTCTTCTTTTGTTTTAGATTATGTTCCGCGGCGGCGTCGTGGGCGAACTCGACGCTCGCCGCGACGCAGCGCTCGCACGTGTGCTCGTGCGCCTGCAAGCGCGCGCTCGCGGCTTGCTCGCGAGGCGGCGCGCGCAACGCTTGCGTACGCAACACACGGCCGCGCGGTGCGTGCAACGTAACGTGCGTGCGTTCCTCGCGGTGCGGGACTGGCCGTGGTGGAGGCTGCTGGTGCGGGTTACGCCGTTGTTGGCTGTGCATCGGACTGAGCATCGGCTCAAGCAGGCACAGGTATGTAAATAGTTTATTAGGTACCCCTTTCATTAGTCCATGTACCTACACAGGTACCTATTGGTTGATAGGAGGACCAACACATTCTGTCAACCCTGCTGAAATAGTGTTTCTAAACTTAAATCGCATAGAAGTGATATGATTGTTGTGACCACTTATATTTGCTATATAACCAGTGCAATGTTTTGTAACTGAAGTGACACTGCTCGATAACAAAAATAAAATTGACAACGTCGCCCGATCTTCATTAGATTCGATCCATGAAGGCCCATAACCACAGGTTTAGCTATTCCCCTAATAAAAATTGTCTAAAAACTTTCTGGTTTCGGAATCCGTTTCATCCATATCGAAAGCATGTAAGAATCGTCCTGATTGCCTTATAATTCAGTCCGAATTTCAGAATAGGCACGGATGTGGTGGAACACGTATTTATAACTTCCACAAAAAAAAAAAACTTACTGTTCCTTCATTCACATTAGTTGCCTTTCAATTCCAAAGCAATTTATAAAAATTGTTTTTATTACGGGTATAATTACGATAAAATTTCGCGTTTGATCATAAAACGTCTATTCGTCTAATTGAATATGAATGGGAGAGATTTGAAAGTGCAAATTGTTGTTATCAAAGTGTGAGATAATAGCTTGGAGCTGATTGGTTCGTTCATTTGCGGAAATGAAATTAATAGTCAAATGGAAACCGACATCTATTAAGTTCATTTAGATAAAGATCTTTTTGCAAGAAATGGTGCGTAAGTTAAAATCCTGATAGATTTACTGCATGGAAACCGTTACTATAGAGTACGGTTACTATTATCAATAAACCAACTATTCCAGTCATCATCTGGGTAAAAGCCATTTCACAAATTATATGATAACATCCTAACCTACTGCATCCGTCCGCATAAATAACTGCATCTAGAAACCATTCACAAAAAAAAAAATACATAATAGAATTAACAAAGAAAGAAAGAAGACCAAAGAAAAATTGGTTTATTTATTTGTCACAGAAACAAGTGCATACAAAATAGTAGATTGTACAATTATTGCATAAAAGAAGTCATTTTACCTCAAGACGTAGGCGTGTGTGCATAGTTAAGTCGAGGGGTAAAATGGCTTGTTTATGCCCGAATTATTATACACTCTGCTTTTCACTTTGATTGCGAGAAAGGCATAAAGTATACATAATAGTATTTTCACTGTTCAAACATGTTGCAAAATTGAAGAAGAGAATAGCTAATTCCCGCCACGAAAGTTTTAAAAAGTTTTTGAAGTGAAAACTTCTTTAGCGGCGCTGTGTACTTTTTTTGGAATGGGTAAAAACTTCTAAACTCGCGTCAGGTCACGTGACCCTGATCGAAAATTCGTAAGACGTAAGACGTAAAACGTAAGACGCGCGTTGTTGAGGACAGCGCCATCTATGCACATCGGGAAGAACTACGAGGGCCTCGCGTACTAACTACGTAGTTCATCCAACAACGACGAGATGGCGCTGAACCACGGATATATAACTGACGACGAGCTCCATGCGAGCGGTCATCATACCTGATTTGCAAAAAACCCTATAAAATAAGGAACACACCTTAACACGCGTGTTTTGTTTATAAGACGATTCACAAAATACACTCGTAATTGTTCAAGTTTTCACTTCTGTCGGCACTACCGGAGTGCCAGTGTTTTTTTTTTTTAATTTTCAACATGTGTCATTCGACTTAAGTACTTCATACTGCCAAGTCATAAAAACGTTTATTTGCGTTTTTAAATAATAAATGACAAAATTATATTTTTTCTGGTTTTATTAAATTAACGATAGAAAACACGCATTGTGATATAAATTAAAGCAAATGAAATAAAATAACGACTTCAATCTGCGACGTTTTACTGTGCGTGTTGCTGTTGGGCCTGATCATTTTAGTCTTAGAAAAAAATTACTTTATGCACTTGAGCATAAAAAGCTACTTTATTTCGCCTACGCACAACATAAAAACGAACTTTTAGAGCATGAGAAGTGAAAAGATAATAATTTATTCTAATAATAAGGAAAAATAAAAACAAAATATATCTATAATCACGAGCACAAAACCGAAATAGTCGACGGCATACCTAAAGTCTATTCAAAGTTATGTTTCAAAGTATTATTATTTAAACAAATATCAACTTTATTTTAATTGCAATTAAGTTGATTTCAGAGTGACTAGCACTATTGAAAAAAGTTATAAAAATGTTTGAAGTTGTAGCGTAAACTGAACTTTATTGTGTAGGATTTAAAGTTATTTTTCCATAAACTCATATTTGTTTACATTTTTGGCAAATTAATCGCGAATGCAGATTATTTATACGAAATATGTTGTTTGCATGTCCAGCTCATTCTGAGCTATCAGTCATGCTAATGAATTGCTGACTGACTATTCTAGCTACACAACAAGAAAGTAGTGACAAAAACTGGGCAATTCTTATCAAAGTCTCAACAAACAGATGCACTTTGCCCTCAAAAGTGTAACGAAACCCACGAAGCCGGTCACAGGTTATCATATCGCAACCCACGCAATGGGTCAGCAACCAGAGATTTCCTGCTTCTAATCGTATAGACGAAATAGGTCGACGAACCGACAAGATGACCAATGTATAGTTGATGGAAAAAAGTTGAAGTGTGCACAAAAATTTACTTCTAATTCTCATAACTCTTTATTTGTTGTAATGTTTAGAGCCGAACGATATTGACCGCTAAACTAGTCAATTTGCATAATAATTTTGATCGCTAATTATTTCATATGCCAATCATTGGTGCATTCTTCTTGCAACATCATCAACAAAATAAACAACAGCACAAAAGAGTATATTAGCAGTTCCTGGTCTGCCTTTTATACAGACCTATTCTTCGACTTCCAGCAGTCTTCTACTTCTTCCTTGGTCTCGTTATTTAAGGGCCGGTCTCCTCAGTTTTTGGGGTCAGGTCTTCACACTTTTTGGGGTCGAGTCTTCACACTTTTTGGGGTCGGGTCTCCACACTTTTTGGGGGTCGAGTCTCCACACTTTTTGGGGTCGAGTCTCCACACTTTTTGGGGTCGAGTCTCCACAATTTTTGGGGTCGGTTCTCCACCCTTTTCTACGCTGTTGTTCTTAGTAGGATTTCCAATATCAACCCATGATTAGTTGTTGTCTTGGCACCCCAACCAAAAATAATACCATCTGATTTGAAAGCTAATTTATTGATGTGAGGTATATGGTCAAGCTTTTAAAAGCCCAAAAGGACGTGTCTTCAAAGCTTATAACTTCGGGTTTCTGAATTTCTGGACTTCTGTGTTCTGGACTTCTGATGTATTTCTACCACACCATTCACAAAATTGTAAGATGGCGTTACATGCATTAGTAAGATTGCTGTAATTCAACAGTGATAATGACAACATATATTGTGAGATGTTACTGCATTGTGTTGTAACAATGAAACTTAAATGCTAGTCTTTTATGTCAAGCCTGTAATTAAAACGATGTGTTAAATCTAGATTTTTGTATTTATGATGTAAGTTCAGAAAACCGCACCTGCTAAGATTACTTATTAGTAGACGCTATCGCTGTAGCGGGGATCCGAACACCCCTCATTGTGCAAGTAGGTACCTACACCATGCATTTGGCAGGCTTTTCCATAAAAAAAAACATAACATAGTTGAGAGAACTCAACTATCTATGCTTTTTCATTGATAAAATACTTTGACTTCGATAAAAAACACTGAAAGACATGATAGCTTTTTCGGAATATGCTAAGATGGGTGGTGCATACCTCTTGAGCCTTAACTGAAAAATAAATTATTTTGCTACAAGCAAGAACAAAACAAAATGCTTCAGCCAGCTGCCAGCACATCAAGCTGCTACAACCTGTCAAATTTCTTTAATAGATTTTCAACTTTATCGCTAAAACATAAGGTACAAAGTTGATTGGGAAAATTTAACAGTTTCGGGTAGCTTGCGATGTGCTGGCGTCTATCTGTACACAGTAAAATAGATACATATACGACTTATCCAGAATTGAGTTCAATGGTGCTGCTTATTTCTTAAGAAATTTCTTCCAGCAGACCTGCGACTGGAGAAATGCAAAAGGAAATGTAGACAAAAGTGTGTGAGAACAAGAAGAGAAGAATTTTGATTATTGTATTCCTGCCCATGTGTGCCGATCACTATCATTCTTCCACTCTACCATTTAATCTTTCAATGGCGCCGATTCCCTTGTTCACAAACTAAACTAAATTTGAGCTCAGTGCATCTTTTTCTTTCTATTTCATTATGAAAAGGACAGAAGATAAATATTAGTTTAGTCCTGTCAAATTAGTCAGCGCCTGACATAAATTGACGTATTTTTAGTAGCCAATTTTTTAATCACGTCTAAACTTGTCTATGGAGTATCTTAATTTGACAGGATTAAACTAATATTTATCTTCTGTCCTTTTCAAAATGACATAGAAAGAAAAAGATGCACTGAACTTAAATTTAGTTTAGTTTGTGAACAAGGGAATCGGCGCCAATATTTGGGGTCGGCGTGACTTTCTTTCACTCCTTTGTCCAAAAGTAAACCACACTCAAAATAAAAACATCACCATAAACTGAAAACTTTTACAAACATCATAAAAGCTGTTTAGCTCCGAACATTATATTTTACGACAATGGATTCTCACAGTGGAGAAGGATTCTTCTACTTCACTATCAATCAACGAAATGTTTCTCTTGATGTAATTTTTACGACTTAGCTAACCTACTAATTGAATGGCATTAACATTAGGCACTTCAAAAGTGCCTGTACAAGGTTTAATTGAAATAAATGCTTTGAGTTTGAGTTTGCACATTATTGTTGTTTCTATTTCATCATCATTTCAGCTAAAACACGTCCACTGCTGGACATAGGCCTCCCCCAAGCACCTCCATTTCGACCAGTTCTGTGCTTCTCGCATCCAACGGCTTCTTGCGGCTTTCACAACGTCGTCGGACCACCTTGTGGGAGGCCTTCCAACGCTACGTCTTCCGGTACGCGGTCGCCACTCCAGAACCTTTCGGCCCCATCGGCCATCTGTTCTGCGAGCAATGTGCCCTGGCCACTGCCACTTAAGTTTGGCAATTCTTTGGGCTATGTCGGTTACCTTGGTTCTCCTGCGGATCTCCTCATTCCTGATGTGTTTGTATTTAGGATAGCCTTTTTGTTTTGTCGTTTATTTGGTTTCTATAACTTCATGTTAGCCTGTAAAGAGGTCGAGAGCAAGCCCGTACAGCACCGTTTGCATCACCCATAAATCCAATCAGATTTCTAGTTATCTTCACAGGTCTTCGGGTTAAGGCTCCTTCAAACAGGCGCGACACGCGATAAAATCGCGCGCGACACAAAGGCACCGCAAGTCGCGCAACGAGCGGTGCCTTTGTGTCGCGCGCGATTCGCGTCGCGTGTCGCGCGTGTTTGGATGAGCCTTTACGGCCGACCTGTATCATATCGTTAGCAATAATCTTGTGAATTATATATAATCTTATAGGTTAAAACTGACCGGTCGTTTATTTTAGTTCAAAGCATCACTACATAGTATAAAACAAAGTCGCTTTATCTGTCCCTATGTCCCTTTGTCCCTTTGTATGCTTAAATCTTTGAAACTACGCAACGGATTTTGATGCGGTTTTTTTTAATAGATAGAGTGATTCAAGAGGAAGGTTTATATGTATAATAATAATAATGTTTCCGTGCGAAGCCGGGGCGGGTCGCTAGTAAGTAATAAACTACTCGTTTGGAATTGAAATAGTAATATTACCCGGTTTTATATAACCTGGTTTAACTAGGTGCTTGGCGGGTGGAATAGCTATAAGCGCTGGTATTTGATCTTCGACTTTTGATTATTATTACCCGAGTATGGCAAAGCCAAGATGGGTACCTATTGAATTTTATGAAATTCATAGCCATTCATAGCCTATGAGCTATGAACATAAAATATGCTTTTACCCACGTCTACGCCCGCGTTGATCCGTGTTAGTCCAGGAAATGATCTTTCTACGTGCCAATTTTCATCCAAATCTATTCAACGGTTTACGCGTGATTGAGTAACAAACATCCAAACATCTTCACAAACTTTCACATCCATACTAATATTATAAATTCGAATGTAACTCTCTGTCTGTGTTTCTGTCTGTACGTAACTTTTTCGCGCCTAAACCACTGAGCGGATTTTGATAAAATTTGGCAGAGGGATAGATTGCATCCCGGGGAAGGGCATAGGAATAGTTTTTATCCCGATATTCCCACGGGATTGATACGTATACGGGTAAAACCGCGGGGCTCTGCTAGTAATATTATAAACTAGCAGCGACCCGCTAGATAGATAGATATGGATTATGAGGATTACCATATTATTTTCCATAAATAATCTTTTCGTCTGATCTTTCCTAGAGCCGTCATGCTTCTCTCTTAAACTGAACTAATTTCAGTGGTTAAGTAAACATTATTGGGTTAGGTTAAGCTGTTGGTACTTCATTCAGAAAAGCTTGAAATTAAGCTAAGACTTTTGGTCCAACTAACATTTACCGAGATTTCATTCTGATTCTAAATCATCACCTTATTGATATGGACGCCCGTCTCTCAAATCTGATACTTTAACAGCTAGAGCGTACCAAGTTTCGACGTGAATCTGGTTACATATCCGGATTGCGTTATCTTTGGTTAAATTGACACCGTCATTTAAAAATAGAAGTTTGTTTTTTTACCGAAGTACTCGTAGCAACACTGCCGTCACCCCATGACGCTGGCGGAATAGTCGACATCGGCTCAGTTGCCAAAAAGGAAAAAAAACAATACTTGACTAAATTGAAACCGAAATTCGAACTTAGAAGCCTGTGATCCTGTGACAGAAGCAAACTTAAAAAAAAAAAAATACTGTATGTTGCTAGCATTAAAATATAAAATGACTGCCGAACTTGTGATTGTTGTTGATCAAGATCAAGAAAACCTAAAAAAACAAGCAAACCAGCTTAATTATTGTATGTTTGCCGCCAATCAATGTAAATTATAGCAGTAGTAAAATTCTCCCAAAGCGCCTTTTCAAAGCTTCAATATTTCATTCGACGTAAGAGTATTCCTGATTGTAATATCACTAGGCGCCTGTAATACTACATTTCAATGGAATTTTATAGTTTTAAAATCTTTTGTTAATTTTATGATCAATTTACTCTGTATGTATGTATACATACGTTCCTACTAATTCAAATAAGAACAAGTAAATTAACTAACCATACGGATGGCTACTGCTATAAGATATCTATACATATTTATTTTTAGCTCCTCACGACTTTAGACATTTAGATGACATCACAATTCCATTATCTTCATAACTGTAGCTAGGAAACTTAATAATTGTAAAAGATACAGGATTTTCCTAGTTTGGGGGACAGGGTACTTAATTCTTATAGGACTTTTGACCCCACTAACTTCCTTTTGTATTCAACCTCTATAAAATCTACTTAGGTTTGCATACCTCTCTGTTAACTCATAAAGGCTCCTACAAACAGGCGCGACACGCGATAAAATCGCGCGCGACACAAAGGCACCGCAAGTCGCATAACGAGCGGTACCTTTGTGTCGCGCGCGATTATATCACGCGTCGCGCCTGTTTTGTCGAAGTTTATGTTTTTGTGAATAAATTATTGTTATTATTGATTTGGCACACAGATTTATTATAACCAGGATTATCACCTAGGATACTTTTATCCCGATATTCCCACGGAATCGACACTATGTGGGAGAAACCGCGGGGCGCAGCTAGTTGTGAAATTAAATCGATAATTGAATAAAAATTAGTCGCGAATACGATTACGTTTTATGATGCGAACGATTAAAAACTTAAACATCGATTAACATTAATCGATTTGATCTCCCTTGATCTGTCAACCGATTGATAGACAGTAATTTAATCAGACTATAAATAATTAAACGAATCTCTTAATAGAACTCCATTAGTTTTTTTAATATTGAGTTACCACAATTGATTAAGCATGCTAATGATCAATCGAAATAAATGCGAAAAGAATTAGTCTGTCTGTCTGTTTGTCCTGTTTCACTAAATTGCCAAACCGATTTTTGTACAGCAGAGGAGTAGGTACATTGAACGAAAACAAAGCCTGCTTTTCATTTAGATAGAATAAAACAATTACCAATCGGGAACTGTGGGGTAATTACGATTAACATTCGGGAACTGTGGGGTAATTACGATTAACATTCGGGAACTGTGGGGTAATTACGATTAACATTCGGGAACTGTGGGGTAATTACGTAACATACTAACAGTAGCAATGGCTTCCATTTTGACAGTTCAACAACATTCATTACGTTGTTGAGCAAGCAAATGTTTCGAACGTATGAAGCTCCGGATTAACAATATCTTTCTAAATCATTCAGATTGTGATTGAAACAGTGGTACGCAATTAATGCTGACGCATCACTATCTCTGCTTGCTTAGCTATAGCCGATTTAAAAATGTATATTAAGAATTTTGACTTGTTAAAATTCTCTACGTATTACGTAATGCTTGTCTAGTCTAGAATGGTTATTATAGCCTTATTCTCTCGTACATTCCATTGGTTTCCAACAATAGACACAGCGCACAGCCTAGTAGTTAGACTTTCTTCTCCGCCATTAGTGCATCAACACACGTTACATTGTGCTAGGGTATGGCCATATTGCCCATTACGTCACCGTCTGAACAGATCTCATCTCACGCCCATCAGTGATTCTTTATTACTAGCTCGAAAGTAGGTAATGATCGTTGGCTATGTTATGTGTGTGTGAGGTCTTAGTGTGACGAATGATCTATTGGTTGGTACGCGCATGACGACTTTATTTGTGAGCGTCTGGGAGAGGAGATAGATTAGGAGAGATTTGTTTTTGTTTTTTTTTGTAAAAAAGGTGTTGGATTTTTTTGTGTAATAATGATTAATGTTTAGATTAAAAACAGTAGAGTTGTCTGGTAATAATTAGGAAATATTTTATTTCTTTTAGGAGTTTCAAATGTGAGAACAGTTCAATGATTTCATTGTGATAATGGAGGGGGTTAATCGAGGAGTTATTAAAATCGGAAAATAGGGTTTGTATATTTTTAACCCTCGACGGAAAAAGAGTGGTGAAAATGAAAATGCCAAACAGACGAGGCTTTTCTTTGCAATAATGATTGTATGTATGCTGTTGCACAAAGGATAGCTGCTATTAAGCCTAAAGGGCCATATTATGTATTAATTTTTACTTTTTAGGACTTGTTAAAATCAAGACTATTGCGATGAGATGAGCAGACAGAGAAATGATACCGATTCAAGGAAAACTACTTTTATTTCGTCGTATTTATAAGAAGATTTTCTTTTCAATTCTATTCAAGATTTCTAACAATATTCATTTGGCTCCGTTAGCAATATCCTGTGGTCTATTAATCCTTTTACGTTACCCTTCGGGCAATCAATCTTCTTTACCCAGGTACGAGCAATTTCCAGCGTGCCTTCAAGTCTTTTTCTCTCGCAATTTCCGCTCCCTATAAAAATGGAGGCGACCGCATCAACGCGCAGATCGCGGTAAATTACTGTAATCGTTTGCGATTTCCGCGCGAATGCACTTGCGCTTGCGCGTGCCGATAAATGACACGGAGATATTATTACGGACATTTTGTTTAGTAGTTAGTGGTATTAGGCATTTATTAATTGACCAATATGCACGTGATTAGTATTGTATTATTGTTAAAAAAAGGTTCACATAGACTTTAGTTTTTTTTGAAGTGAAAACTTCTTTAGCGGCGCTGTGTACTTTTTTTGGAATGGGTAAAAACTTCTAAATTCGCGTCAGGTCACGTGACCCTGATCGAAAATTCGTAAGACGTAAAACGTCAGACGTAAAACGTAAGACGCGCGTTGTTGAGGACAGCGCCATCTATGCACATCGGGAAGAACTACGAGGGCCTCGCGTACTAACGTCAGACGTAAAACTTAAGACGCGCGTTGTTGAGGACAGCGCCATCTATGCACATCGGGAAGAACTACGAGGGCCTCGCGTACTAACTACGTAGTTCATCCAACAACGACGAGATGGCGCTGAACCACGGATATATAACTGTGTGCTTATTTGTAAATCTGAATAAATTCCTTTCACGAGAAGAATAAACCAGTCACTTTGGTCATCATACCTGATTTGCAAAAAACCCTATAAAATAAGGAACACACCTTAACACGCGTGTTTTGTTTATAAGACGATTCACAAAATACACTCGTAAATGTTCAAGTTTTCACTTCTGTCGGCACTACCGGAGTGCCAGTTTTTTTTTTTCTTTTTGGAAGTATTGCCACTATGGAGGTGTAGGGACACATTGTATGTATGTAAGGCAGAGTGCAAGGTTAGCAAATTGTATGCGCGCGTGATGTATGCATGGAACGACCAGTTACTGCGCACTGGTTCGGGCGAACGGTTCTCTCTCTGGGATCACGCGAAATATACTCGGTCAACATAACCCGATTTTCATTGACTCCAGAACCCCGATCCAGAAGGAGCAGTACTCAAGTAGGGATTACTGTGGACACTCATCCGTGTTATATAATCCCTAAAGAGGTATGGGGAATAAGGTTGGAAACTCCCTCATGCGTAGAAAAGGAAGGATCCACCGACCCAAGCTTGACTTATAGTTTGGGAGTTGGTAGATCATCAATGATGTGCTGCTTTACAACCATCAAACACCTTAATAAAATTGTACTTCATGGATTAAGTTTTTGTTGCACTTTGAGAGCGAAGAAAAGAATCATGCCAGGATTTGTACCTACAAAAAAATAAAGATGTTTAGAGAAGTTGGAATTCTAATTCTTATACTCTTGGATGCCTGAAGAGTATATTCAGGCATTTACAATATTTTTATAACCCCGCAATAAAAATATAATGTTAAAAGTAAATATTTTAACAAGGAGCTCATTATTTCAGAGTAAAAGGGCGGCTGTCAGCGTAAACAGCAGTGGCAAAGATTTAAATCGTTAGATTCGTCCTACCGCGTCAAAACATGGTCGCATTTTTGATTCGTTTTGACGTCTCTGATACACAATGACGCAGTGACTACACTTGATTGTCATAGAAACGCTATTTAATAATGTGTGAACTCATCTCACTATGGACACTTTTTTTTGTGACTAAGTACGGTGAGGGCAAATCTAGCTATTTAAATCTTTGGGGGGCTGGGTTTGACTTAATGTCAAATACAGTACAATTTATTAAACGGTTTTTTTTATAAATTCAAAATGGGCAACGAGATGAAACAAAAAACTGAAATTTTCATTTCGAAATATTTTAATTATGCGGGATTTTAAAAATATGATAAGTATCAATTTACTCCTGGTAATGTATTCTCAACGTTGGAAAATATTTTGAACCCTCTAAATGAACCCTTTTTTGTACAAATTTATGTAAGGCTCTCGCCATGATTATTTATTTATTATTACCTATTTATTATTCAATATCATTGGGATTCTGTACATATATGCCAATCGTGCGAATAACAAAAATTATACAAAATAATTTGGTGCTGGAAGTGCAGAATTATTTTCAGGATGTGATTAACTAATTGTGAATAAATTGTTGGCTAAGATTTCGGATGATTACATGTCAAAAACAAATCGCAAATAATTTTTCTTTCAAAGATAATTTATTGCTGCCTAATAGAAATATTAACGAACCAAATTTTTTTTTTTTTTATAACGTTGCCCCACACTAGGAATTACTCCTGTATCGTGGGTGCGTTTACAAACATTTAAATTCACACAAACAGCCAGACCCGAAACAACTACCTGTAGGCAATACAAATATTTGTTCCGTGCGGGAATCGAACCCGCGACACGCAGCGCAGCAGTCGATCACTCAGCCACTGCGCCAACCGTGTCGTCAGATTAAGATGCCTACTGTAGTAGAACATTCCTTCGGCCGCATCACTAAGTCTTGCGCAGACGCACCGCGATCTCCAATTACGGGTAGTTTTTTTAACTAAGACTAGCACATACGAAATGTTTTTACTTGCTTTACGAGCCACGAGAAATTCAACGTTTACGGCAAAAAATATTCCATTTATTTACTTTTTTAAGCTCTATGTATAAATATGTAATGTCTATTTCGCGGGAAAAATGGTGTAGTTTGCTCAACTTGTGGATTCTGTGCGAATCAAAAGTATGTTAATAATGGATTTATATTGTATTTTTTAATCGATAGCAAGCTTGTTAATCACAAACACGAAAAAATCCAAAAAAAATCCTATTTAGGAAAAAGAAAATTGTTTTAGTCATTTCTCAACATTCTACAACCTAAACACGTGGGTAGCCATAACCCCAATATTAACTACCCACTTTTCAACACGACAGCTTTCCTTCCACACACTGATCCCATAAATCAGTTCACCATCACACATAACTGTTCCATGGGAACTAATAAATAATAACAGTTCTTTTTATCTGTTCAGTAGCGGAACTGATACGAGTACTAGTCTTTCATAAATGATAGCTATGCAGTTTTTATCGTGATCGGAATAGGTGCGCCGGAGTGATGTCGTAAATATTTACTGTTCCGTTTCTATGGGATGTTTCCGCTGTTATCTGGGAGTGGAAAAAGTTACGAATTGTTGCTGGTATATGATAAGGCCTAATTTGCAGCAGTTGGCGACTGTAATTACAAAGATGGTGATGATGTTCGTAAAGCATCATATTATGCATATTTTAGGGGAGAAAACTAGATTTCAGTAAAATCCTCAGGTCCTCATAAATTGCTCTAAAGAAGCTCCCTATAAAATCTATATAATTAATTCAAATGCAACCCAAATCTGGAATGCTTTTAGTGGCAGGTACTGTCATGGAGGTGGCTAAGTACCAAAAAATCCTGAAAATTTGTCTTGTCATCGAAACGAAGAAGATCACGTGGCTGTGCAATGTGTGGTTTTCAGAAGAAGTTTAATAACAGACCCTAATGCCTTGCGTTGCTTTCTGGAGTTGCGGGGTAATTGCGTAACAGACTATCAGATCGCTTATATTTTGGCAGTTCAACAACGTACGTTACGTTTCATGCGTTATTTACGTTGTTGAGCAGCCAAATTTTTAGAACATTTGTATAAAGCAATGGATTAGCGATATCCTTCAAAATGATTCAAATAGTTATTGAAAGTGTGTTACTGAATTAGGTAGTGCTGGTATTCATGGCTATAACGATTCTATGTCAGAATCTTCCTATCCTTGCCATTTATAATTCAGTATTTCTCCTCACCACATTCACTGCAGCATGTTTAGACTAGCACAGTAGTACAATGCGTGCCACGAAAGATGAGACTTGACACACCACGTGGTTTGACTTGCGCAGAACACGATTTTGGGTATCTTTAGCGGTATGAGGTCTGAGTGCGGGACGGACCGGACGTCATAGGGGCGGCGAAAAGAGCGGGGGAGGCGGGGTCAAGTCTCATCTTTCGTGGCGCGCATTGTACATTTCAGTGAACAGTTGCAGACAGTTGTAATGCAAACTAGCTCAACAAATAGGGCACACCGCGTTGTGTTCAATACGTGAGGTTATTGTGTTGTTAATGTTACCTTACTACTATTCATGTACAGACGCACATCAAGCTACTACAATCTGTCAAATTTTTTTAATAGATTTTCAACTTTATCGCCAAACTATAAGGTTCAAAATTGATTGGGAAAATTTGACAGTTTCGGGTAGTTTGATGTGCTGGCGTCTGTACCTTGAAACCATGTTATTGTCTCAACCAATCACGCGGAACCAGCATCCGCTCCAGTTGTAATCGTCCGCAAGAATTCTACAACGTATCTCGTGATTTAATGGCAATAATACCTGATGCATTATCAATTTGTAAGATCTATCGTAATCTTTTGTGTTAGGGGCTGTGCACATTTTATTGAGAAAATGCACAGCCATATTCTTAATATGTAGTTTCCCCGACTCTACCCAACGTCATTCAAAGACGAAAATATTCTCTAGCCAAAAAACTGACAACTTATCATAGACATTTTCCGTAGAAGAGCTCTTTTAAATTGGTCTATTTTGTGTATCAAGCGACGGGTTCGCTTAGCTTAGGTACAGACGCCAGCACATCAAGCTACCCGAAACTGTCAAATTTTCCCAATCAACTTTGAACCTTATGTTTTAGCGATAAAGTTGAAAATCGATTGAAGAAATTTTACAGATTATAAGTAGCTTGATGTGCTGGCGTCTGTACCTAAAGAAGGTAGAGTTTTATCCTAAGCCAGGGATGGCGAAACTACGGCCCGCGGGCCATCTCCGCCCCGTGAAGCGTTAAACTACGGCCCGCGACCATCAAACAAAAATCCAGTGTAGTTTTCGTATTGTTAGAAAGTAGAATGGGTAAAACCGTACCCAGACACAACAGTGTCCAAACATGTCCCCACAAAGACCAGCGCTCCTCAACCTTCTACTTCGCAGCTTGCACAATAAATTAGTGTTTCAGAAAATACATAATTTCATTCAGTAAATAATATAGCCAAAAATGCAAACTTGGCCCGCCATATATTTCGTCAGTAAATATTGGCACGCGAAGGAAAATGTTTCCCCATCCATGTCCTAATAGCCGGAGAGCCGGCTGTATAAAAGTCCTATGGATCAGATACATGAATCATTTTTGGGGTATGAACAATAAAACCATAGGTCTAGAGGTCGACACCCCTGAAGTTGCTTGATTTTGCCCGCATGCAAAATTATGACGTCACTTCCGGTTTTTATTTTAGGTGTAATTGTAATTTATGAAATACATCAAGAAAATTTATGTCAAACGAAAGTTTTTGATGAGTAGAATAGAAATGACAAGGGTCGACAAGCTCTATTTATTCGCTACCCTGAGTCGACCTCCGTTAAAAATTATTTTTTTTAAATTTTTCTTAAGCCATCGAATACATGGATTTGCTTACGATTTTCTGAAACTAGAACCTCTTAAATGACTAAATAAAATTGGTCGACACCTTTTATTTGCCCGGATCTGACTGTCGACTTAGTTTGAAGAATTAAAGAGCCTATGCTTATACATTTCATCTCTATGTATGTTTAATTATTTAATTATCTGCATATCTATTCCAAATACATTGATCATTTTTTTTTTATTAATTCTGTAACTCTAACATTACTAAAAAAAATTGGTTGACCCCTTTTATTTGCCCGGATCTGACTGTCGACTTAGTTTAAAGAATTAAAGAGCTATGCTTATACATTTCATCTCTATGTATGTTTAATTATTTAATTATCTGCATATCTTTTCCAAATACATTTGGTGAGGCGTGTAAATAGCCTGCACCTTGTGAAGGTTTTAAAATAAGAACCTATGTATTATGATGTGTAATGGCGGACCTCAAAATAAATTATTTTCCCTATTGATGAATCCTCGACAAACCACTACCAGAGAATTATTAGCAGCAAACATGCCCACGTACCTTGACAATCCAGAGATCCCACTCAGACCCAGGGAGATGGGAAGATACCTCGTTCATGCGAGCTTGCAGGTGGGCTGCCGGCCGGCGAGCAAAATCCTCTTGAATCCACCGGTGGAATGGTTAAATACTCCAAAAATCAACACTGCACTATAAGTTCACAATGAAGCACAGATGCAGGTCCAATTATTTTACGAGTATCGTCAAGATTTCACCAAAAAAAGGAATTTTTAAAGCGGAGCGCTGCGGCGCGTAAACCGTCTTCTTCCAACGGTCAAGGGAAGCTGTCCGCACTCGCTAATGCCATCTATCGGCCCTTGCGAGAAGACTCAAGAAAGTCTCGATACATGGGCGCTGCGTCAACAAATATGGTGCGAGGATTCATCAATTGAGATGTTAAAATATTTAATTTGAAATACTAACATATTCTAATATATGGAGAAATCCTAAATTATTATTATTTTATTTTTTATATTGAAAAGGCATTGACGCTTCACCATGCTCGGGGGCTTTGGAAGGACGCAAGTGCTTTCAAAGAAAGAAAGTGAAAAAATTATAAGTATTTACTGACCTTACATTATGATCAGAAAAATTAAGCTTTACGACTGAATACGAGAAACAAACGATATAAGTTATCTAATATATTTCCTAAACCTTAAGACTATGAATTTCGTATAAGAGTTAAAAGTTTATTGCGTTGGAATAGGGTATAATTTAACGACGGCACGTTTAAAGTTACCGAACTTTGTTTTTACCATTGCAACACGAACGACATTATCCGTGCCTTTATAAACCTCAGTTATAACTCCTAATGGCCAACTTAGAGGAGCTGCATTATCCTGTCCCACGAGTACGACAGTTCCAACTTCTACGGGTTTGTCCGGAGTTGCCCATTTTTGCCTGACTTGCAGCGTATGCAGATACTCTAGGTGCCATTTCTTCCAGAAGGATTGTACCATACTATCTAACAACTGTTTGCGCTGTGATAAATTAATGCGCTGACCAGACAAATCGGCTGCCGGCAAGTACTGCAGTGGAGTCGACATCAAAAAGTGAGCGGGAGTAATAACTTCGGGATGGGGATCGGAAGACAAAACGCTCAGAGGGCGCGAGTTCATAATGCACTCTATTTGAATGAGTACAGTTTGTAACTCCTCATAAGTCAGAAGCTGACTTCCGATCACGCGATAAAGATGCGTTTTTAATGTTTTAATATTCGCTTCCCACATGGAGCCGAAATGTGGGGAGCGAGGTGGAATCATTTTCCACATTATGCGGCGGGTTGATAACTCATGTAAAAGAGACGAATTGAAACTTGAATTTAATAAGAATCTATACAGCTCATCTAGTTGGGCCTTAGCACCAACAAAATTGGTCGCATTGTCCGAATAAAGACAAGATACTGGCCCTCGACGCGAGATAAAGCGTTTAAACGCGGCTAAAAAGGCATCGGAGGTTAAATCAGAGACCAACTCTACATGGACGGCCTTGGTTACCAAGCACACGAATAAACAGATATACGCCTTCTGGGCGTGCTGGCCTCTGCGCCGAGCGAGGGTTATGCGTATGGGACCAGCATAATCCACTCCAGTGTGGACAAACGCCTTTGCTTCCGATACTCGGCATTCAGGCAGGTCTGCCATCACTGGAATGGGATGCGTCGGATTTACCCGAAAACATGTGTTGCATTGTCGCAACTTGAACCTAATGACAGTCCTGGCATCTAGTATCCAAAATCGCTGTCTTAGAATAGACATGAGTAGTCCCGGTCCAGTGTGACAATTCATCACATGGTAATGACGGATTATTAGATCCACAACATGATCATGTTTGGGAAGTAAAAAGGGATGCTTAGCGTCAAATGGAAGGTGCGACTTCGAAAGCCTTCCTCCAATGCGTAGTATTCCCTCTTCATCCAAAAAGACAGCTAGACTTTGGAGTCTCTTTGAAAGAAATTTTCCAGATTTGATGAGCTTAATGTCATTTGCAAAATGCACAGATTGCACAGCACATACTATCGCTCGTTCCGCAGCTGACAAGCCCTGAATAGAACGAGGTTCACAATGAACCTTTGGTCTAGCGAATTTCAATATATAGGAAACAATGCGCAACAATTTATCCCATGATGAGGTACGTTGAGCAAGTTGATATAGAAGGGGTTGTTCTACTTGCGTGGTCACTGTTAAGACATTTGCCTTGTGCTCGGGAAGTTCCCCACAATTAATAGGAGAAAACGGTTTGACGGGCCAATCCTCAGGAGCACAACGAAGCCAAGAGGGGCCGTCCCACCAAAGTCCATGTGAAATTAACTGGGAAGGAAGGATGCCACGAGACAGACAGTCACTTGGATTCTCAACACCTGCCACATGGTAGAAATGTTGAGAACCCAAGTTCTCCTGACATTGAGCGACTCTATTGCTGACAAAGACTGACCAGCGGTGCGGAGAAGAATGTATCCAAGATAAGGCTATCATGGAATCCGAAAAGGCGTAAATTCCTGCAATAGGAACACGTAAAGCGTAAGTATCGCGAACAGTCTTTACCAATTTTGACATGAGCAAGGCGGCACATAGCTCCAGACGTGCAAGAGTTGTGACTTTGGTAGGTGAAACCTTAGATTTCGCACAAAGTAAGCGGACTATGACACCAGATGGACCAGTACAGTGTACATAAATCACACACCCGTACCCACCCATACTAGCATCAGCAAACGCGACTATACGAACGGAACAATCATCGGTAACACCCACATGGCGTGGTATGCGTAATGTATCTAGCAATGGAAACTCTTGCATGAGAATGGAGAAACGTTTAAAAATGTCGTCAGGAGCTGGATCATCCCAACCAATATTGCTCAGCCATAACTCTTTGATGAGCAACTTGGCATAAAAGATCACGGGGGCGACCAAACCGAGAACATCGAATAAGCGTGCGACTATCGAGAGTATATTTCTCTTAGTACATTTCTCAGCCACTTGAGCGGAAGTGAAGAAGAAATTATCCTGAGAAGGTTCCCACGAAAGGCCTAGAACCTTAGAAACATCACTCCCAGCGTGAAAATCGAGGGACTTACGATGCGAATCAGGAAGACTGTTTAAAAGAACGGGTGAATTGCTACACCATTTAATAAGGTCAAAATCGCCCGATTTAAACATCTTTATAAGATCATGCGATAGCTGCATGGCGGTATCTTCATTATTCACAGAATATACCAGATCGTCCATGTAGAGACTGGTCTCTGCTACTTTAGCAGCTTCGGGATAATGCGGACTGTCAGAGGCCAGCTGTCGCACAGTGCGCATAGCTATGTATGGACTCGACTTAAGTCCGAAAGGTAAGCGATTAAAAGCAAAGGTTAACACAGGTTCGTTCTCATTGAATCGAAACAAAATGCGTAGGTATTTACGCTGGTCAACGGGTACACCAACGCGTAAATACATTTGTTTAATATCCGCATTAATAGCGATGGGAAATAATCTAAAATTTATTATAAGAATAAACAAATCTGTTTGTAAATTTGGACCAATATGGAGTACATCATTTAAAGATAATCCTGTATGAGTCCTAGCGCTAGCATCTAATACAATGCGCGGCATCGGTTTGTCTGGCCGAACGACAGCATGATGAGGGATATAGTACCCGTCATCGGAAATGGCAGATTCGTCGACTTGACTTAAGTACCCACTGTCAATGTACTCTTTGAGCACTGCATTATAATTTTCCCGCAACATCGGCAATTGGCGTAGTTTCCTTTCAAGCGCAATAAGTCGACGGTACGCGGCGGTGCGGGAGTTACCCAACTCGGCGGGATCCTTACTAAAAGGTAACGCGACGCTATAACGTCCCACATCGTCCCGTGACACGGTCGAGGAAAAAATATTCTCACATTCGGTTTCCTCAGGAGATAAAAAACGTTTATTCTCAACTTCTTCCAATTCCCAGAACTTTTGTAACAAATCATTGAGAGCCAATGCCGTGAAAGGAGAGGAGTTAAGTTTTAAATTATCACTATTATGCGGAAAATCACCCATAAAGACATACCCGAATGTGGTCAATAATGCAGGTGGGGCGCGTGAACCAAAATCGACCCTATTCCCCAAGTAAATGTACGGAAACAGTTGAGCGCCCAACACTAGGTCAATATCCCCTGGAATATTCCAGCTTAAATCAGCGAGCGGAAGCGCGTGGAAGTCTACATGGCTATCCCAATTAACATGGTGCGATGGTAGCTGGTCCGTAATGCACTCAACTACTAACGCGTGAATAGTATATTTTTGATCCGGATATACACGAGACTCGATATCTAAATGTACGTATCCTATTATCGGTCGCGATACAGAACCAACTCCTTTAACAAACGAATTACTTAAAGGAATTATCAGTAAATTAAGTTTTCTACAACAAGCTGTAGTTATTAAATTATTCTGCGAGCCATTATCAATTAAGCACCTCACTATTGTTTTGTGACCCGCACTGTCACTTTTAGCTCGCGCATAAACCTGAGCTGTCGATAACAGCACTATCGCCTTAGCCCTCGCTGCATCAGCTGCTAATAACACGGCCGAGTTGTGAGCCGAAGACGCTGGCGTCACATCACACGAATCAGACGAAATCCGTGCGGAAATATCGACCTTATTACTATGCACATAAGAGCGCGGCACCGCGACGGAAACCGGGGCAGACAAAGACGTACCGGGGGTCGAGAGGGGCGAGGGAGGCGCGACGGACAGCGGCGCAGGAGGCGACGCGACGACTACATTGAAATTCGTCGCTAGAACGTCAGCTGTTTGCGGTTTATTTTCTTTATTAAAATGTAATAGTGTATGATGGCGATTTTTACATAAGTCACAGACTGATGTTGACTTGCAGTTACTCAATCCGTGTAATGTGCTGAGACAATTCGCACACCCACGTTTGGATTTAATAAACTCGAACCTTGTTCTAGGAGTCAACGCGGATTTAAACTTAGCGCAGTTGTACAAATGAACATGAGCGTTATCATTACAGTACGCGCAGCACGGAACCGCAATCGCAGGTGAACAAGCGGACGAGTCAGCTGACTCGCTCACAACAAACGCTTTTGTCTGTGTGCGTGACTCGCGAGGAGCGGAAGCGGGGTTTCTACTAAAGTTTCTCGCGTTCGAATGAGACAAATTCGAGCGTGCCAATATCTTTGCCTGATCTTGAACGAAGCTTATCAATAATTTCGTTGTGGGAATTTCAATATCTCGAATGGAAAGTTCAAACGATTGAATAGTCTGTGAATCAATTTTTCTCATTGCGCAGTGCAAAAGAATAAAATCAGCAAGATCCGTAATCCCAAGTTGTTTCAAGGCAGACATAGATGCACTAAATGTTTCTATGAAAGAATCGAGACTGTTAGCGTTAAATGAACAACTTTTTAAGTCCAATATATTATTTAAATAATGCGTACCTAGTGAGCGCTTCTCTTGATATTTTTTAACTAAACTGTCCCATAGGAAGTTGTAAGTATCACCCGTAGGCACAATTCCAGCGGTAACCTTCAATGCGTTGTGCGTAAGTCTACCTACCAAGTACTGCACACGCTGCGAGTCAGTCAGCTGATCATTCTCATGAATATTCGACTTGAACGACTCGTAGAAAACAGGCCAATTCTCAGTTTTTCCGTCGAAAGACGGCAGCGCGATAGGAGGTAACTTTATTTTAAGCGGTTCAAAAAGAGTCTTATAGTTACTACTGGGTGTTGATGGTGATTGATTACTGTTTATTTTATTCCTAACACGTTTAATATGAATGTACAAATCTTCAAAGGACTCTAAACAAGCATAATCGACACTTGCACCAGGTTTTATACTAATGTTTATTTGATTAATTTGATCAACAAAAGATTCAAATTTATCTCGTATGTCATCAATTGTCTCTGACTCAGTCATAAAACTTTCATTTTTCCTCGAATCGAACGACGATATATTTTTTGATAAATCGTACAATCGATTAATGCGTTTAAATAACAATCCTTTCTTTTCATGAAGAATAGTTAGTAAATCTTCCGGCTTCAATTGTTTATCCGTCATTTCGTTAAATAACAAACGACGACAATAAAAAAAAGTACCTACCAGGCGATTTGCAATATTATCGCACCTACCAACTATGAGTGGGTATCTATCTAATTATTATTCCGTACAAAGCCGAGATGCGTTGGTACCTACTTATTTTCATAAATATCAAAGCGAATTTTTAAATACGGATACCTACATAGAATGAACTTTACCAATAAATACGTAATGTCGTTCTATGTAAGCTAACAAATAATTGAATAGATTTACCAATAACTACGTAAAATCTATTGTCAATTATGCTGCGTTTTAAAGGGCAATAATCTACTAAAAGTTTATGTAGACTAAATACCTATTGCGTGTTATTGAACCTATATGATTTTCACCAAACAATTACGCAAAAATCTAGGTATCTGGTTATTAATCCGGCTCGAAGGACCAAAATACTATGGTGAGGCGTGTAAATAGCCTGCACCTTGTGAAGGTTTTAAAATAAGAACCTATGTATTATGATGTGTAATGGCGGACCTCAAAATAAATTATTTTCCCTATTGATGAATCCTCGACAAACCACTACCAGAGAATTATTAGCAGCAAACATGCCCACGTACCTTGACAATCCAGAGATCCCACTCAGACCCAGGGAGATGGGAAGATACCTCGTTCATGCGAGCTTGCAGGTGGGCTGCCGGCCGGCGAGCAAAATCCTCTTGAATCCACCGGTGGAATGGTTAAATACTCCAAAAATCAACACTGCACTATAAGTTCACAATGAAGCACAGATGCAGGTCCAATTATTTTACGAGTATCGTCAAGATTTCACCAAAAAAAGGAATTTTTAAAGCGGAGCGCTGCGGCGCGTAAACCGTCTTCTTCCAACGGTCAAGGGAAGCTGTCCGCACTCGCTAATGCCATCTATCGGCCCTTGCGAGAAGACTCAAGAAAGTCTCGATACATGGGCGCTGCGTCAACAAATATGGTGCGAGGATTCATCAATTGAGATGTTAAAATATTTAATTTGAAATACTAACATATTCTAATATATGGAGAAATCCTAAATTATTATTATTTTATTTTTTATATTGAAAAGGCATTGACGCTTCACCAACATTGATAATTATTTTTTATTAATTCTGTAACTCTAACATTACTAAAGAAAATTGGTCGACCCCTTTTATTTGCCCGGATCTGACTGTCGACTTAGTTTGAAGAATTAAAGAGCCTATGCTTATACATTTCATCTCTATGTATGTTTAATTATTTAATTATCTACATATCTTTTCCAAATACATTAATAACTTTTTTTTTTCAGAATTTATTCAGAATTTATTTTAGAATTTATTTTGTATTTCTACCTTAAGTCCAGGTACCCGTTAACGTTTTTTCTTTTGTACCTGTAACGTAAGCTAGGTTCGGAGTTACTCCGGCATTAACAAAAGAACACGAGTAGGTAGGGAGAGCCCGATATTTTTCAGCCCTAAGTTTGGGACAGTAGTGTTACGAGCTTGGGGTTCGTGACAATAAAAACTGCCGATTTAATAGCCAAAAAAGTGACACTTTAATCAACACACTAAATATCACCAAAACTCACAATATATGTGGTAAAGAATGGAGAAATGTACAGCAAGTATTTCAAGAAAATTGTAGTTATGTTACAATTAACGAAAAAAAAGTTATTAATGTATTTGGAAAAGATATGAAGATAATTGAACATGTATAGACGTATGATGGAACGTATGAGTTAGAGCTCATTGATTTTTTAAACTAAGTCGACAGTTGGATGTGAGTAAATAAAAGGTGTCGACCAATTTTTTTTAGTAATGTTAGAGTTACAGAATTAATTTAAAAAAAATATTAATGTATTTGGAAAAGATATACAGATAATTAAATAATTAAACATATATAGAAATGAAATGTATAAGCATAGCTCTTTAATTCTTTAAACTAAGTCGACAGTCAGATCCGGACAAATAAAAGGGGTCGACCAATTTTTTGTAGTAATGTCAGAGTTACAGAATTAATAAAAAAAAAATGATCAATGTATTTGGAATAGATATGCAGATAATTAAATAATTAAACATACATAGAGATGAAATGTATAAGCATAGGCTCTTTAATTCTTCAAACTAAGTCGACAGTCAGATCCGGGCAAATAAAAGGTGTCGACCAATTTTTTTCAGTCATTTAAGAGGTTCTAGTTTCAGAAAATCGTAAGCAAATCCATGTATTCGATGGCTTAAGAAAAAATTTAAAAAAATAATTTTTAACGGAGGTCGACTCAGGGTAGCGAATAAATAGAGCTTGTCGACCCTTGTCATTTCTATTCTACTCATCAAAAACTTTCGTTTGACATAAATTTTCTTGATGTATTTCATAAATTACAATTACACCTAAAATAAAAACCGGAAGTGACGTCATAATTTTGCATGCGGGCAAAATCATGCAACTTCAGGAGTGTCGACCTCTAGACCTATGGTTTTATTGTTCATACCCCAAAAATGATACATGTATCTGATCCATAGGACTTTTATACAGCCGGCTCTCGGACTATAAGCTATATAATAGCTATACGCAACAAATAATAGCCAGTAAAATTCCATTTTTCAAACCAGACTTACTGCAACGTTGCCTGAATGATGCAATTAAATAAATAAAATAAAATGCTTTCTTTTCTCACAAGCATAATTATGTTTTTCATGTGTTTATTTTTGAGCCAATGAACGCAATTTTCTTTCTTTCTAGTACAATTACTTTTATACCAACCTCTTCGGACAAGTATACAAAGTCCCTAACAGGCTAACACCACCACTCGACTGCCGCACACAACGTTTTTAACCGCATTCTCCCACACAAGAGGCAGCAGCCATTTCCGCATGGTGTAACAGTATGTATGACCAGGTCCGCTCTAATTGGTCGATAATCATGGTATACACCGCTCGGACAGCTCGGATTATGCGATTAGAAATCAAACGTGCTATTAGATGTGTGGGTTTTATAACACGCGTAATGCTGCGGAAGCTTGCAGTCGAGTGTGGGTTGGCCCTTATTGTTTTGGATTTATATTTTTATGGCTGTAATGTAGGTGTTTATTGGTGCTTTTATAGGCGTTTTCTAAGTGTAGAGTTTAATAATTTTAATCGTTGTGAAAATCATAATTATGCAATGTGATGAAATTCGATGTTTTCGCGTATTTTCAGGCCTGTTTCCAGCATAGGGAAATAGACGTCCATTTAGCTACAAAATATTAAAGAATGCTGGTTTTCGAAGAAATGATGTCAAGTAATTATTGCAATGCACATCATTAACAAAAACTCTTAACTGGAATCAGTATCAACTCCAATGAAAATTCCGCCTCAAACAACGTCCAAATTTTCTCCAACTGTCGTCAAAGGCACGCGATGACGCGCCGCTCTGCCGCGCATCTTGAACGGGGCAGTCGTCTGCGATGCGCTCGCACGTAATACGCCATGTTTCTTGTTGAGTTCTACGGAATGTTCATAGTAGGTAGTAGTAGTAGTTTATAGAGATGATGAGAAGTAATTTAAGTTGCAGTGTATTTGGGTGAACCTTAGTAAATAAACGAAGACTATTCACAGCTTTCTGAAAGCCTGGTCAAGATCTGCCGATCAAATTACCATGCAATCAGCTGACCACTTGAATCAATGGATCTGAAGCCGAATTCCCGTAATTAATAACGTTCAACATCTAGTCGCAATGTCATCTCGGCAACAGTCAATGTCAAAAACTTGTCAAAAATGACAACTTTTTGACATTGACAGATTGAGACTGAGATCAGACTGATTTGACACCAGAATTTTAGCACGATGTTGGTTCATCAATATTTACAAGCAAGAAGGAATGAGTTGTTATAAAGTTTAGCCAGTCAGCAAGGTTAGCTGTTGGCAAACTGTTGAAATGAAGAGGCTATTTAGATGGAACACATTAATATAATACACAAAGATTTTAGTGACAGATTCTAAACAGACATAAAACACTCATGTAGGTATACAACCTCTAGCAATAACCGATAAAACTAGATGACAACATAATCTCTCGCTGCCTAAAACCCTAGGGTCTTACTATAAAAACTTACACTTGTTACACGTGTGTCCAATGTCAGTGTTACGTCAAACTCCATAAATCAAATGTCGTGCTTACAAGATGTTTAGCTCAAACAACTGATAGACACTATTTTGTGGCAGTAAGGTATGTCGCCCGGACTTTTCAGTGGATAAAAAGTCTCCACTAGCCGCAATGGAAATCTACCCGATTTCGAATGATAATGATGACCGGATTGAGCTATGAGAGACGGATGTTTTAATAGAAGATGATTAGGCAAATGCAGAGAAAAGAAAGATAGTTATTAAAAGCAAGGTTTAGTAAGAGAAAACCCCTGTCAATTAAAACACACATAATCTCCCATCCTTCACTTACGAATCCAAGTAAATATTATAATGAAACATTACCAAGTTAAGTATACAAATGAAGAGTTAAACATACGGGTCACAGCATCCATAATCACTAATAAATCGATGAGCATGAGCAGAAAGTGCGCGTTTTCTAACACTAGGACATAAGCTGAACAAAATTGAACCTTGTAACTGTTGTAATAAAGTTGTTTCTTCTACAGGATGAGCTGGAGACCCTGCGGGCTAAACTGGACAAGGTGGAAAGTGAACGAACGCATTATAAGAATGAGTCGGAACGGCTCGAATCTAAGGTTAGTGTGAAAATTTACTTGTTTTCCTTTTATTTTCTCTTGTTCTAGGAAAGTTTCTTGTAATTTCCTTTAGGGCCTGGTTTTCCTGGGAAGTTATCTAGTAGATAGTGCTTCTATCTAATGTAGCCTACATGGACCTATTCTGTTGTTCTCCGAGTGAGTTTATAAAGAATACATTGTTTGTATTAAGTTACAAAATTTAATTTTAATAATAAGTTAAAAATTATGAGTTTAGATAAATACACTATAGCAATAGGTCACCTTGTAATGATATATTAGGAGTGACGGAACAAAAGCCGTTATTAACCAGGATATGATTTTTTTTTTCGCTTCTCAAAGTTGAAATACACATCCCAATTCTAACAAACCGCTTCAAAAACCAGTAATTCCTACTGAAAAAAAATGTCAAAAGTCGATGGTTTGATCAAAATCCAGGAATAAATCGTTGAGACACTATGCTATTAGGTTTATAACATTAAAAAAAAAATACAAAATGGAATAACGGTTTTTGATTAGTTACTCCTCATATGTAACTAAGTTGGAAATAAATTAATAATAATATAGAGGATGGCAGAGACATCTACGTGGAACCTGTTACAACGGATTCAATACAAGATTTTATAATTTGTCGTCTCAAAAAAAATTGTTCTCCCGTACATTTTGACCGCCCGAAATCAGTTGTTGTTGTTGTTATTTTTTTTTTTAATGTTCTACGAAAATTTCAAACTTCCATACTAATTAAGCAAAATATTACTTACTATGAAAATTAAAAAAAAAAGAAAAAAAACTTGCTTGCTGTGAAAATAAATCCCAGCCAAAGTTAAATATGCGAGAAGTTTTATCATATTCAAATCGACGACCTAACTATAACCAAAAAGATTCGAACGAAATAATATATTATGTACTTTACTTACGTATGTATATAGAATACTAGTATACTAGAAAACTCTTTATAAAAAAATTAAACATTAATACGCCCCACGCCCACGCCCTACGTTCATTTCAATGCTCTATTTATGATGCGCTAATGAACGAACTCAAATTGGGATCATATTTTGTTTTGTTCGTCGCGGTCACCGAGCTTCTGGGTCATCGGCTTTAGTACTGTAACACAAAAAAAGGACAAAACAAAAGAAAATATGAGCACTTTTTTTAAAACACAAAACCACCTGCTGTTACGTTTAAAATCTTAGAAACTTAAACAAAAATATCGTAATATAAAGTTTTAACTTTAAGAACATAAAATACCTATTTTACGGTGTGTCTATAAATTAGATATTTTATGTTGAGTTTTTGAAGCTTTAAATAATTGACTTTAAATAATTTAATGTTGAATAATATTGTGTTCATTTGTGCAGAGATTTGTTTTTCAATTATCACACTGTCAATTTTGGTAATATTTGCATGACAATTTACGGTGTCATCGCACTAACAATTTAAATACCTAACATCTTTTGTAATGCATGTACTGCAAATAAATGACTTTGGTAAAATTAACCACAGAGAGGTTTATTTATAAACTTCGGTTAAAGTTAAGTAATGATTAGCGACTGTTTAACAATACATTTTTAAACGTCTCAAAACTATAATTATGCAACGTTAATAAATAAAGAGTAGGTACAATTTTGTCTTCAAGACACAATATTTCAATAAACAGCAGTGCAACTGGTTTCTAATAAAAAGACGCCCAAAACAAAACTTCTTGTAATGACAGCTACAAGTTTTTATTTAAGAACGGGTTTCATTTCAATTTTGCTGTAAAAAGTTATCGGTGTAAAGGCGGGGGTCACACGAGATTACTTTTGAGTTTTGAAATATCTTATTCAATCAAATATTTTTGGAAGACATGTCAATTGATTATTTTATTTAAAAAAACAGTGGCGCTCCGGGAGTGCCGACAGAAGTGAAAACATGAACAATTACGTGTGTATTTTGTGAATTGTCTTATAAACAAAACACGCGCGGTACCGGCTACGGTCATCCGTCTTACGAATTTTCGATCAGGTCACGTGTCCTGACGCGAGTTTAACATTTTTTACCCATTACAAAAAAGTGTACAACGCCGCTAAAGAAGTTTTCACTTCAAAAAATAAAACTTTTGGCTCGTAGTTGTGATGTTAAATGCTAACGTTTCTCAAGAATTGCGCTATCAAAGGCAATAAGAATTTTTCAATTCTGACTGGTAGTTCCAGAGATTGGCGCGTTCAAACAAACAAACTCTTCAGCTTTATTATATTACTATAAGCAGATTGAACATGCTAAAGTTAATGATGTGGGCACCCACGTTTGGCAACTTTCCTTCATATTATTTCAACTCACTGCCACTCGAGTTAACTACATTTTCTCGTATAGCCGACACTGCCAAGTGCCCCCAAATTACATGCTGCATACTTTGATATTGTTTGACGCTCTGTTTGGTTCAAAAGCAGTTAAAACAGAGCATAAGGAAGTTAAAAAAGTAGATTATTACGCGCACGTGTAGTTATTAGACACAGATTTAAATGATCACGTTTTTGATACTAGGTAACTGGGGTGAATTGTATTAATCGTCATTCGAGAGTTGAAGCTCAATTCACACTTTATTAATCGCTTCTTCTCAATTTGAATAGATTCGGTCCAGAATTAGGCTACCAGTTTGACAGCTTCGGTAGCGTCCATCAGTTGCAAATAACAGCGATGCTAATCAGTCAAAATCTCATCGTCAAGACTAAGGTGAAGTGAGCTTTCATTCCACCGACGCTAGGGATTGACACTAGTGACAGCTCACTTCATCTAAGTTTTCACTTTAAGATTTTCATAGAATAAATCAACAGGACACCCTGGACACGATCTTAAGTGTCCCGTTGTTTGTGGAACAGCACCACATTCACACACCATCGCTCCGGTAATTTGGTCTGAATAAATCCGATAAAATGTTTATGCATTATGAATATAGTGTCATTCACACATTAAACGTTTTGTAAGCGAGTCAAGCTAGTACCTATCTACATTTAAGGCTCCTTCAAACAGGCGTGACACGCGATAAAATCGCGCGTGACACAAAGGCACCGCAAGTCGCGCAACGAACGGTGCCTTTATGTCGCGCGCGATTAATTCGCGTTTCGCGCCTAAAGGCTTGTAGGAGCCTTTAAATCCACGATATGTCAACACTTGGGAATAAATTCTAAATGGGAATTTTATATAATGTACCTATACAGTATACGCTAACACGCCTAGGGCAAACGCCTTCTCAGTCTGAGAAGGGGTCTTTGTCCTTTTGGTATGAAAGTAGAAGGTTCAAATAATCATATTCAAACTTAAATATATTTATTTTTCAGTGAATATCCATAATCATCTTCTTCTTTCAACTAATCCTGATAGTTTGGTTTATCTAATGTCTTATCGATAATGTTCCAAAATGTCATAAATTAAAAAAAATTAGATTCTGTTTTCATGAAAAGTTTATTTGAAAATGTAAAATTAATGACATGAATTGGTAAAAGTTATATCGGTCAAATGGCCACCTCTCGAGTTGATGCATAATTGTGCTCGTTTTACGGCATTTTGAATTGTTGCTCGCAAAACATCTCCAGCTCCAAATTGGCCACTTCTTGCTAGATCTGTAGTGGACCCAGTTTGCACGAGGCACTCGGCCAAACGCTTAATATTGTTCGAGCACATGGGAACACGACGACGAGAAAAACGACGACGAAATTCACGCTGCGTTAAAACAACAGATTAAAAATTTGTCAAATAAGCAGTAACAATAATTCCCCGTTATTTGAGGTGTGTATCGCTCCATGGCTTGTTGACAACTAATTCTTGTAAAAGCACAGTGACATTTGGCGCCATCTGCAAAAATTAAGGCACATTCACATTTTGACATTACTTTTACGCCACCCGTTAGTAGTATTTTCTTAAGCAGCTGTTGTAACTCCTAGCAGCAGTATTTTCAGTCAATAGGCGGCCATTAATTAAATTAGACTTGTAGCCACTTGTAAACTATCAACGAGAACATGTTTAGTTTTTGGCGAACGATGTGATCTATTTCCGTGACCCACTTGGTTTTGATTTAAAATTATTGTTGGGGCGTTTATTAAATAATACAAATGTTCAGTTTGTGGCCTACATTATGACAATAAATTATAATCATAAGTCGTGGTCTGGAGGTCTCAGTCCTTCCTATATTTTCATTAAACGGTAGACATTAAGGAATGTTGGCAATATCAATACAGATCCTGAGCACAGTACTGAGCCTCAGATAGATTCAGATTTTCAAAATAAGAATCCATTGTCCTAGTACGATGAAGCTGACGTTATATAATCTGCACTGACTATGCTCTGTCCTATTTTTTCATATATATCTCATTGGCAGATTAAAATGAGTTAGTGAAAAGAATCTACAACTTTTTTTTTCAAATTTTTTGTATTTGCTGTTCGTTTTGGTCGTGTGTGCCCACCTTAATACTGAGCTCGGCTCTCCCACAGTAAACGACAAGGGTCGTATCCGGCCTGACCAGCTGAACAGCTTTTATTACCTATGTCCAGCAAACGCCAAATGTCGCTAATAAGGTTTTATATTTTGTATGCAACCTTTTTGGTTGTTGCCTTATTTATTTGGAAGAATCTGTAGTATGTTTTTGCCAGTTAACTATCTTTGGTAAAAAGAAAATAATGATGACATTGAATATTATTCGTTTGAATAAAGTTTCTATCGTTTGAGGGCTAGATAGGGGATAGGGGGGGGGGGCGTTGGGGGGGGGGGGGTAGGGGGGGGGTTCGTGAGTATAGATGGGACATATGACAGTCTTCTTAAAATTCTATTATAACCGGACTCCGACGTCACTTAATCTTTCATTGTTAATTAATACTAAAATCACATTCCTTTTCTCACAATTATCAACGATTATCTGGCAAAACTTATAAAAGACCGTAATTAAATAAATTATTTCAGCATCAATAAGACCGGTAGCTTGATGACAAACAAAACAATGAAAGGTAATTGTTATGGAGTTCATTGGTGAGGAACGAAACGCCCACTGGCCTAGCACCCGTCCTGCTTACCTTGGGACAGGATACGCGTGCATAACCCGTGGCAGTCTCTATGTGACTTTTGCCTACATAAGCCGGCTTTAAAAAAAATAAGTGTCAACGAAATGTCAGTTGTTTTGACAGTTCTATTGGCGCAAATTGTGTTTTTTAAGATTGATTTGGTTGAAATGTTTCTGATAAGATAAAAAGAGTATTAGTTCATTTTAATTGAAATAAAATACTCGTTAATAAACAATAGTTAATTAAAACAGCAATCAATAGAAATAAGTTTGATTGGCCAAATTCAAATGTGTTAACTTTTTATTGTGTGGTGAAATAGACCCCAGTCATGTCCAGCCAGTCATTGAAGACGTAATAAAAACTCTTTCATGGTGTTATTGCATATAACCATAAATAAAAGACTAACTTTTTATTACTTTCCTGAAATAAAATACTAACGGAAAACTAAACGTTCGCCGCGTCGCAGTAAAGGATAAAAGTGTTTAAATCCTAGTATTAATGGACTTATAAAATGCATGTAAGTACGTAAGTAAAATTTTAATTGACTATTAGTTTTCGCCTTGATTTATTCAAATTGAATTTTTTGTCAGGAAAATGTTTAACTTTAATTAGGTACCTACCGCTATAAATGTCCTGCGTCCACTGTGTAATGGTACCACATATTTTTTAATTTCTTGTTTACTGGTTAGCTATTTTATTCTGGCCTTTAGCGTTAAATGTTATACTATTCCATTTTTAATTGGCAGGTAACTTTGATAATTTGTAACATATGTTTTCTTCTTCAAAACAGATTTATTTACGTAAAAAGAGTTACAAATGACAAGAATTTGTTGTTGACCTAGAGGTTTAAAAAAAACATTCAATTTTAGCCTCCAATGTTTCCTTGACCGAGACGAAAATACGAGTATGTGCGATAGTTCAGTACTCCGGACATAATTTGAAGAAGTAAAAAGTTATTACAAAATATTATAGTACTAGCTTATGCCCGCGACTTGATTCGCGTGAAAGTCGTAAGATATGCAATATACTAGAATAACAGCCACATTTGTATAAAACACCTAATTCGTTTTCGCTTAGCGTTGTTCGGAATTCGCGCAAAAAGATTTTTTTTTAATCCGTGTGGTAGTTCCTGAGTTTACCGCGTTCAAAAAAAAAAACTCAACAGCTTTATTATTAGTATATAAATTTAAAGATACTATTCCACTTCGACAAAATCTTTTCCTAAGAGTTTAATTAATTTGCGATAATTTTGGTCATCAAACATAAAATTCTTTAAACAATCCTAAATAACGAAGGCGGTCGTAGGCAGAGACAGGTTGAAGGAGAGTAGCCTTTGCCAGCAGTAGCACTACGGGCTAATAAAAAAAAATGCGACATTCCTGTAATTTAACAACGCGTTACAGAAAACTAATTTTGGACATAAGAGCTATTAGCAGAATCGCATGTTTCTAATAAAAGAGATATCTGACGTTAATTCACTCATGCACTTAATTCTGATTTTTACACGAATATTATGCGTTGTTTGAAAACTAAGCATTTTCGTTCTTTTTTTTGTTTTGTACACAACATATTTACTCTAGCGAGAAGAATGTCAAGTACGTACAAATAATATAGTACTGTTTTGGCGCCTCCTGGTGGACGCCCCCGAAACTCGCGTAAGCGGGAAATTCGAAATCTGATTTCTTTGAGATATTTATTTAAAGATCTATCCACGAAAGCAGAACTGGGAAACTGTAACCGATATTGAATTATTCTGCAATTTCACTGGTTACAATTTTCCAGCTCCGCTTTGGTGGTCAAGCAGCCTTCCTTGCTTGCTTATAACTTAAAAGATGATTATGAGTGTACTTTAAATTTTGACAAAAATCACAAGTTTGTGGTTTTTTTGTTAAAGTGAAAGCTTCTTGTATTTTTTTAATAATAAAAACAGTAGTTTGTCATTTATGTTAGAAGTACTTTATTATAAATTACTCGATAGGCATCGCATACATAAGAACTATTAAAATGGGGAAGACATTTGTATGGAGAATCGCACGCCCTCTTCCCTCTTAACACTTATAAATCGGTTACAGATATAAGAATATAACTGTTACAGTTTTAAAAGTGTTTTGGGTTAACACATTGAAAAACACATTTATCGCTTTTTAAAGAATAAGCATCTTTACAGTTTTACTTATGTTGCCATCCTCGAAAACGTCATTATTAGAGACCGAAGTTTTTAGGTTGGTTGGTTGGTTTTTGGGTTGGTTGATTGGTTGGTTTGGTTGGTTTTTTGGTTGGTTGGTTTTTGGGTTGGTCATTTTTAGGTTGGTTGGGTTGGTTTGGTTGGTTGTTTTTAGGTTTTTTAGGTCTTTCATAATAGAGGAGTACTTGGCAACATCATCCAGGCCCCGTAGGCATTCCTGGGTTTGCCCAATTAGACGACCCCCCCTGGTTGTATAAGCAATGCCTGTACCATCAGTCACCACCACTGGTACTTACCTACACCTGGCCACTGATGTACAGATTAAAAATAGTAGAATCGACCTTTACAAATGTGTAGGTATCTACTTCGAAAGCCCTGAGTAGTCAAAGAAAAACGTATTCGCGATTTTAAATGCCGAACATTTAAAATTCCGAATGCGTTAAATAGTTTATTTGACAAACTGACATTATATAACCACAGACAAACAACAACTGCTGAAAGAAAAGAGTAAACTTTTTTTTAAACTCTCTCTGTTACACGGTGTTGCGAGAACTTTCTAATCGGCCTGTTTTTTTTTTTAACTCTATGTTCATGTCACTACTAATAACACGGTGTTACACTATCCTTTCTCTAGTCATCAATTTATAATTACGGTCAAATATGACATTTATCGATTATTTAATTCGATATTATTAGGAACTTACGTGCTGTGATGTAAAAACTTTAACCAATATTTTTCACTAATGTGCGACGATTCAAATTGTCTTGTTTTTCAAAATAGCCAGTGATTCATCAGTTTACACAAAAAATATGTCAATGTTGCCTATTAATGTAACTACGTAAGTCATTAGTTATAGTTTGAAGAGCTAGTCGTGCATTTAGCGTGAATACCGTTACTAATCCCACAGCAGTACCTAACTCAATGAAACAATATCATACAAATAAAAAGATAATTATCCAATGTCACTATTAAAAGGCAAATGAAGCTTATCGATGAATTCCTTGACAATGAAAAAAAAACTTTAATTTGAAATTAGAACAGTATAGTCCGAGAGCCGGCTGTATAAAAGTCCTATGGATCAGATACATGAATCATTTTTGGGGTATGAACAATAAAACCATAGGTCTAGAGGTCGACACCCCTGAAGTTGCTTGATTTTGCCCGCATGCAAAATTATGACGTCACTTCCGGTTTTTATTTTAGGTGTAATTGTAATTTATGAAATACATAAAGAAAATTTATGTCAAACGAAAGTTTTTGATGAGTAGAATAGAAATGTCAAGGGTCGACAAGCTCTATTTATTCGCTACCCTGAGTCGACCTCCGTTAAAAATTATTTTTAAAAAATTTATCTTATGCCATCGAATACATGGATTTGCTTACGATTTTCTGAAACTAGAACCTCTTAAATGACTAAATAAAATTGGTCGACACCTTTTATTTGCCCGGATCTGACTGTCGACTTAGTTTAAAGAATTAAAGAGCTATGCTTATACATTTCATCTCTATGTATGTTTAATTATTTAATTATCTGCATATCTTTTCCAAATACATACATTGATAATTTTTTTATTAATTCTGTAACTCTAACATTACTAAAAAAAATTGGTCGACCCCTTTTATTTGCCCGGATCTGACTGTCGACTTACTCTAAAGAATTAAAGAGCTATGCTTATACATTTCATCTCTATGTATGTTTAATTATTTAATTATCTGCATATCTTTTCCAAATACATTGATAATTTTTTTTTATTAATTCTGTAACTCTAACATTACTAAAAAAAATTGGTCGACACCTTTTATTTACTCACATCCAACTGTCGACTTAGTTTAAAAAATCAATGAGCTCTAACTCATACGTTCCATCATACGTCTATACATGTTCAATTATCTACATATCTTTTCCAAATACATTAATAACTTTTTTTTTTCATTAATTGTAACATAACTACAATTTTCTTGAAATACTTACTGTACATTTCTCCATTCTTTACCACATATATTGTGAGTTTTGGTGTTATTTAGTGTGTTGATTAAAGTGTCACTTTTTTGGCTATTAAATCGGCAGTTTTTATTGTCACGAACCCCAAGCTCGTAACACTACTGTCCCAAACTTAGGGCTGAAAAATATCGGGCTCTCCCTACCTACTCGTCTTCTTTTGTTAATGCCGGAGTAACTCCGAACCTAGCTTACGTTACAGGTACAAAAGAAAAAACGTTAACGGGTACGTGGACTTAAGGTAGAAATACAAAATAAATTCTATGAAAAAAAAAGTTTTAGAAGTATAATGTATTTGGAAAAGATATGTAGATAATTAAATAATTTAACATACATAGAGATGAAATGTATAAGCATAGCTCTTTAATTCTTTAGAGTAAGTTGACAGTCAGATCCGGGCAAATAAAAGGGGTCGACCAATTTTTTTTTAGTAAGTGATGTTAGAGTTACAGAATTAATAAAAAAAAAATATCAATGTATTTGGAAAAGATATGCAGATAATTAAATAATTAAACATACATAGAGATGAAATGTATAAGCATAGCTCTTTCATTCTTTAAACTAAGTCGACAGTCAGATCCGGGCAAATAAAAGTGGTCGACCAATTTTTTTTAGTAATGTTAGAGTTACAGAATTAATAAAAAAAAATTATCAATGTATTTGGAAAAGATATGTAGATAATTAAATAATTAAATAATTAAACATACATAGAGATGAAATGTATTTAATAAGCATAGGCTCTTTAATTCTTCAAACTAAGTCGACAGTCAGATCCGGGCAAATAAAAGGTGTCGACCAATTTTATTTAGTCATTTAAGAGGTTCTAGTTTCAGAAAAACGTAAGCAAATCCATGTATTCGATGGCTTAAGATAAATTTTTAAAAAATAATTTTTAACGGAGGTCGACTCAGGGTAGCGAATAAATAGAGCTTGTCGACCCTTGACATTTCTATTCTACTCATCAAAAACTTTCGTTTGACATAAATTTTCTTTATGTATTTCATAAATTACAATTACACCTAAAATAAAAACCGGAAGTGACGTCATAATTTTGCATGCGGGCAAAATCAAGCAACTTCAGGGGTGTCGACCTCTAGACCTATGGTTTTATTGTTCATACCCCAAAAATGATTCATGTATCTGATCCATAGGACTTTTATACAGCCGGCTCTCCGGCTAGTATTAAATGTGAACACCAAGGTTAGATTTTAAAAAAGTTGGCTCATAGTCATGAAGGGACGCTCGATGGATGAAAAATAAAAATATTTGGCGGCAATTTTCTGTGTTGTTACCAAAAAATGTGAGTGAACAAGCTATAATTTTAAGTTGCGCATTATTTCTGCTCTAATAATATTTTCAGACGTTGAGCCATTTTTCTAAACAAATCATTTAACTATCGCATTGATCACAGGCAGGTTTTTCTGTTGTTACCGAAATCTTTAATACAAAATGTGAGTGAATCACACTAATATTATAAAGGCGAAAGTTTGTGAGTGTTTGTTTATATGTTTGTTACTTATTCACGCTCAAATGGCTGAACCAATTTTGATAAAACTTCGTATGGAGGTAGCTGGCACCCTGGATTAACAAACCGGCTACTTTTTATCCCGATACTCCCACGGATCGACATTTACGCGGGTGAAAACGCGGGGCCCAGCTAATAATCTATAATGTATAAGTAGCGCGTAGTTAATTTTCTCCCCATCCATTTTGAATATTTTCTATGTCAATTCGTATCAATTTTAAACCATTTTTATCAACTTATCATTTAACAAATAAAACATCTTCTAACTGGCCCATCACGAACATAACAATAGACAATTCACATAATACTTCAAGCTTGACAGGTTTCATTGCCAATAAAGCCAAGATTGATAGTCTTGTAATGATAAGTGAGCCGATAAAAATCAAACATGTCCCGATAAAACTGCAAAAGTTCTGCATGCATTGTTATAGACTAATTTCCATATTTACTGGACATTTAGAAGGTAATCGCTGATCGTATGAAGAATATAGATCTTTGCTATGTTAATGACTCCCTCGGAATGTTCTGTTGACTATATCCATTGCAATGTCGCGAAAAATTTGTCTATAGAATTCCAAGAGCGGCCGGCCATGTTTGAATTTTCTTTTTTAACGTTTATTTTTAAAGCTACAGCTGTTGTTTTGAATTGAGTCTTCAAAGCAATGTTTCGTTTTAATTACATACTTGCTTTTACTGTTATTGTAAATTTAAGAGTTATGAACACTGATAAGTCTGGTAGCGAGAAAAGCCATTCGGAAAATTCTCAATGAAAGACATAATATCATTATAAAATATATGGGGTTTATTTATTGACGTTGCTTAAAGTTTAGTAATGATAAACGATTTTAAGTTACGAGACATTTAAACGTCAAAAATGAGTGATTTTTGTCATTTAAATGTCTCGTAACTTTAAACTACGTTTAAGGCTCCTTCAAACAGGCGCGACACGACTCGCGACACTAAGGCACCGCAAGTCGCGCAAGGAGCGGTGCCTTTGTGTCGCGCGCGATTATATCGCGTGTCGCGCCTGTTTATAGGAGCCTTTACAAATAAATAAACAAAGAGTGTTAAGGGTGTTTAACTTGGTTGGACTGATGAAAGATACATAATTTCATTATAAAATAATGTGGTGTTTTTATTTATTGACGTTGAGTTATGAATAATGACTGTTTAACCATACATACACGTTTAAACGTCTCTTAACTTTAAATAACGTTTATAAATATTATATTTTTTTTTTTTTTTTTTGTTTATTATTAATTAAGGAACTAAACAAAATACAAACATTAAACATCACAAAAACCTCAATAGGTTTGTCCGGATGTTGAAACACTTTAAGCAATCTTAAAAACTAACTTAAAACTTAGATATTAGTATAATATCTAAGTTTTAAGTTAGTTTTTAAGATTAACGTAACACATTGTTTATAAAAAATTGTGAGGTAGTCAGTAAATAACAACCATAATGAACAAAAAGCGACGAAGACGCTAATCACTCATTGAATGAAAGGTATGTACACACTACACAGTATGATGCATTTTCAAAGAGAATCAAAGAATTTTTTGTATTTATTTTTATAGTTATTGTTTGTTATTTCCGATTGGAATTTTGTTGGAACATCATTAATTAGAGTTGGTATTAAATAAGCGTTCGTTCGTTTCCCGTAATAATTCTTGTATCTCGGTACTACCAGTTTTGATTGGGCTGCCATTCTTGTTGCAATGCTATGATTAAATTTAATTTGCAGTTCTTTGTTGGTGAACTGTTCGATTAATAAGCACTTTCGTATTTTAGTGTGTATTGAATTTAACTCGGCTGGATGAATAATTAAACTCTTTTAAACTCATAATTCCGTAGGGTTCGTTTTTCTGAGTAGTACAAAAATACACCGAATGGTTCGTATGTTGACCAGTCTAACATTACACAGTAAAAATATAGGTTAGGAACCGAAACTAAAAATTACGCCAATATTAATTTCACATCACGCATATTTTCGTCAATAACCGGGCCGTGTCATTCACGTCAACAAGCTAATAACATTGTAACGTTTTTAATGAATATTTCAAAACATCGCTTGAACGCGCGTTCGTCAGTGTGCCCAGTCGTGAATGACCTAATTTCCCTGATTTATGCACAGTACTCCAGGAATAGGCCTTTGAAATCAATGTTTAGCGTTCATGCTGGATTTTGTTTTGTGTTTACCCTGTGCGAAAACTGGACTGGCCGTGAAGTCTGTACGGAATTTTATTACGGATTTGAACGAACATAATTTATCTTTTAAAAAGAAATTGCATGTTTAGAATATTAAAGATGAATTTATTTATCTTTATCTTGTAAAATGTATCTAAATTCTAAATACTTTTATCATAACCATGAATTAAGGACTTTGAAAGAAGCTCTTAGCGTCACATAAATCATGCAAATTACGATTTGACAAATAAGAAATTGTGCGAGTGACTGAAAAGTTTATGTATTTTAAAAAATTCGAAATTATTAAATTTTCTGGAAAATTTCATTATAACAACATATTATTTATTCAACCGATTAAAGGGCACTCATATTTTAATAGGATTTACAAACAAATTCCAAGTCGCACTACATTTATTTCGCCGCCATAAATCCTCTTCCGAACTAAATTTAAAATAACGTTCCATTTCGAAAATCTGAGACAAAACGTTCGGTTTGTCGAATAGTCGCGAGACGCGCGACTCTCCCGCGAATAAAGCGCGAAAATGAACGAACGTTTATCGATACATACGATTTTATAACAAACCAGTGAATGATAGTGACTTGTAACTTGAAAAGTAACATCAATAATTATGGTTTCTTTAACAAAAAAGATGATGGATGCTATGCAAAAGTTGATTGGAAACATTATTAATTATATAGCTATCGACTTTTTCGTTTGACGCGAAAGCGTGTGACATTATATTGTTGATTTCGCTGAATCACTTTCTTTATTGACTGGTATATTGTGTGATATTGTTGTCGCAGTTACTTTTCTTTTCGCTCTATCATATGAGATGGCATTTTGCGTAACTGGCTTTTTATAAATCATTGTTAATGAGAACTAATGTAATCGACCCCAACATGGATGGTTGTGAAAAGGCTAGGCAGATGATGACTACTTTAACAAGTTATATTACTGATTCTAATGATTATAATTCTGTAAATACATATTTGTTACAGTCACGATTTAACGAACCATATTTTAATCAACGTACGCCCAGACACTGAACTGCAAATTGCAAAAATCATAAGAAAATTATAATTTCGCGGGCTACCTTAGCGCTTCCCCCTTAATTCAACATTCATTTACTTCACACATTGTTGTAGACATAGCTTTTTAATTTTTAACTTTTGTGTCTGCGTCATTTCTTTGAGCCAACCTTTCTATAGATGACCGCAAATCCCAAAAAATCTCTTTTCATTATTAGCTTTCCTATAATTTCACCACTGGCAAATTAAAAACTCATTTAGTCTCTGGTTGCGCAATGGTCAGTATTGTTATTGCGGAACGGATTGCATCAAGCGAACGCATTGGCAGACGCGGCTGGCCGTTATTTATTTCTTATTGGAACATCTGATCGATCGTCGAGTGCGGTAGAATTGGAACAGCTTTCATTCGAGCCCTTTAACTGTCGTCCGTGTATATTCTGTATTGATAATATAAATCTGGGAGAAGAAATTTCAAACTGTAGTTTTATGGCTTGTCATTGTATTTTTCATTTTTTGCGCCTCCATTCGCAGGTTTCGTCTTCGATTTTTCCAGTATAAACGTCATCTGAAATCTTAATGCTGGATGGGCTTTAGTTTCGACATTCCTGACAATTCTTCATTCTTGACAAGTCTTTACTCTTAAAAAAGTTTTTATCGAAAAGTTATTTCCTATGCCAAGATACAATATTTTCAAAGTCACATATATTTTCTGTCACATTTTTATGCACATGGCTTGCTAGATTAATGAAATTGCCAATTTGTAGATAAACAACATGATTCAAAATACAGTAGGTAATGTGTCAATGAATGTAGAACATTCGTACATAAATAATTAGCCATTTTGTTTTCGGTATCTGGAAACTAATCTAGGTTTACAGTGTAGATATCCATGCCACATTTCGTTAGACACAGCTTTATCATTTTCTTCTTGTTACTAACTGACATAATCCGGTCTGTTGATGTAACAGTTTCAGGAATTTGTTTTTGTAAGAGAAGAAAATAGTTTGTTTCGTTGTTCAGTGCGATTGCTGAATTTATTTTGTCGTTTGGGATTTCGGGAAATTCTTTTATTCTTCCGAAATGTTCTTACATCGACGATCCTTGCAAAATCATCCTTAGTTTATTAACTTTTAATCTAAGGCGTTGACTAATTTCCGTACTTTATTATTCGCCATAACTTTACTTGTGTTCCTTAACGTTCTTCTCACTTTTACATCAAACAGATTTTGACACACTTTGGCATTTTCCCACCTGTTGAAGTGTTTGTGTTTACACAACAAATCGCCACAGGCTTTTGCGTGCGCGCAAGTTTTGTTGTTTTTGCCAAAAGCTGCATATTCGGACACTATATTATTTACGTTAACGCACAAATGTGTCTATCCTTTCCCAACTCGATGTCAAGACTCGATTGTCTACAATATGCCTACAGCGTATTCTGACCTATTTCGGCCACATAATGCGAAGGGGGGATAGCTGTCTTGAAAAGCTGGTTATTGTTGGCAATACCGAAGGAAAGAGAGCACGAGGCCGGTCGCCAACACGATGGTCCGACCAAGTGAAAGAAGCTACGTCCTCAAGCAATTTTCAGCAGGTGGTGATGGCAACGTTGGACCGGAGTAGATGGAGGCAGATTATCCGTTTAAAAGGGTCCAGTGACCACGATCCTCAGTAATGAGGGACCGATTGAAGAAGAAGATTATTTACGTTATTTTACTAATTTTCCTTGCCAACGTCCAGTTTGCCAACAGTTACTGTCTCAGTGCATGTGCATCAAAATGTCTGTTATTACAATTATTATGAAGATGTTATGAAGATGTTTTGAAACTGTCTGTGCACTGTGAATGGTTGATATTGAAATATGTGTTCCTGAGTCTTGTTTGGTATCCATGTACGTAAGCGTTTCTGATATTCTTGTCGTGTTTATTATATTTGGAGACATTAGGTATGTTTGGTGCGTCAGCGTCGTGCAATGCCAGTGTTTTACATGAACTACACATGTTCATCACGCGTTCATAAAGTGCACGCTTCTGGTTAAATTATAATGATAAATGATTTTATTTTTGTAAGTAGGTTTGCACAAACACTTTTACACGTCAATCATGTTTTTTAAAACTAGGTGAGGTCGGCGTTTCCTATCTGAGTACTCTGAGAAGAAAGGCCGAAACAAACTCATAGGTCACAGTCTCTTTTAAAGTCCAGACATAATCTTGGTCAGGTTATATGAAGACCATGTAGATCTATGTCTGAGATGGTCTTTTGAGGAAAGAATCACACAGATTGAGAGAACCTGTCCAGTCAGTGCACACATTTATCAGAAATCGTGCAGCTCAACGATTCGAACAATACCTACCAAAGAAAGTACATTTGAGTAGGCCACATAAATTACTCAAACTGCCAGACCATGATAAAAACTAACAGAACAGAGAGAATATTAAAAAAAAATATAAAATGAATAAAATGTCCCACATCGTCTTCACATTCACAATAAATAAAATAATATAATACTTTCCAAAGTAAGCAAATGTCATTGTTTATAAAAAAATCATTAATGTCAATGTGTGTATATTAAAAAAAAACATTCAAAATGCGGAAATTGGAAGCAGCTCAATCCCAAGCCTTTTTGTCCTCAATATAATCTTTAACGGTATAAAAGACTTTTTGACACAACTTACGTTTAATGAATGATTTGAATGTACGACAAAGAAAGCTCGGCCTTCACGGTTTCCGGTCGGCTGCTCCTGTGCAGACATCCTGACGACTGCACTCCTGATCTATTGACATGCATATTGATTGACCTACATATGCTCCTGTTTATCATAACTATACAGTATGACGATCTTATATTTAGCACTGATTGATTTACGCGCCCCGACTGTTTGATACAGGACGTTCGGACGTATGAATGTTGTCATTGGCTTCGTACTCGAACGTCCACTGAATGTTGAAGGTCCAGCCCGTGTCAGCCGCGCGTGCACTTCGACATCTAAGTAAACTAAAATAGTCGAGCGGCCGCGTCGTCGGCCCGGCGACCGAGATAGCCGGCGCAGTGCGTCCGCGGAGCCCTCTCGCGCCGGTTCTATTTCCAACTAATGTCCCGACGCATCCCGTAACGTCGCGACAATAATACTGCAACGGATCACTGTGAAATGGCACTGGACTTTCAACGTTCGCGACACTTCCGCTACAGGAAACGCAAGCGAACAGCCTAAACGAAAATGCCGCACGCACCCGTCGCCGTCGAAGCCGTCAACGGGACGAGCTCAAACCCGCTGAAGCTCCAAATACCAGTACAAAATGAAAGTGCAACAAATGGCAACGGTATCTTCTCTCCACCGATCAATGGAAATGGATCTCTTCCGCCAAATTTCAATGGACCTCTGTCTCCTCCAATACTGGATACAACTCCGAAGAAACCGCCTAAAGCTCCGCCGAGCAGACCTATTCTGCCGGTCAAGAAGTCCAAGACGCTGCCGATTGACTTCGATGAGAAAGTACCACCGAAGCTATCGTCTTCTCTAATGAATGGCAAGAAACTGTTTGTCACGAAACCTCTGAAGGAGGTCCGAACTATTTATGAGCCCAGTGGTGACAATGGAAGGTACTTAGTGAGCCGCTCACCGAGCCCATCCTATAGAAGAAGCATTTCTACTGCTTCCGTAGAAAGGGGCTCTATAGCGGAACTTGCTAAAAGACATGTGCCTTTCAATTTATTGACATCCAGGTCTCCGAGTCCGTCGTCATACAGCAGCGTCCGCAGTTCTGCCAGCCAGTACTCCACATGCAGCAGCAACGGGACCTACGTGCCGTTATCTCGTTCTTCGAGCATAAACTCCACACTATACAGCAGGACGCCTACTCCTAGAAGAATGTACCCACAAACCTGTGATATGTCTGAACGCGTAGATTTAAAAGAACTTAGATCGAGAGAACAGGCACCTGTTGTTTTCGATGCTAACATGTCGTTCGTGCTTGGTTGTAATAGACAACCCATCCGGCAGAATTTTAAGCCAGTGGCAGCTCATATGGAAGAAGGAACGTCTTCTAATTACCTGAGCAGTAAGATCGATAGTTTCCTTCATAGGACTGACCATGTAATGGATGAATGGCGAAGACTGGGACACAAAGATGACTCTGACATGATGTTTAATGGAAAAAAGAGAAGAGTTGGAAGATCGAAGTCTGCGACGAACATCATGATCAAGGGTTTCACGCTGTTCAGCCGGAGTGGTAGCAGAGCCAGCAGTATCTGCCGATCCAGCCGCGGGATATCAGAAGACCGAACTACTGTCTCCGAAATGGACGAGGTGACTCATACTAATGATTATTTCTAGATATCATAGTACAAATGTTCCAAAGCGTTCCCGATGCTCGTAAAGATAAGCCTAATACACTATAATAAATTATCGCCGGCTGCTTGGGATAGTTTCATGGGCTACCAGTGGCGCTTGGAACTGAGGCAGTTGGCTTTCTATTACCGCTACCGCACGCGCGTCGCTTGCCAAAATATTTTTTTCTCATTGTTAACTGTTCAACGGCGACGTCTCCCGCGAGATTCTGCCTTGTCCGTCAGCGGAGTATTACGACATTGTCACTCGAATTGAAACAGGAAACTTGCTGTTTTTTTATCTTACGTCTGTGATTTTTTTTTAAGAATTGTGTGCGGTTTTGGCAAGAGTTTTAAAGGTTGCTCGCGTTGCGAATTCGCCAGACAGTTAATACGTTGGTTGGGCCACCTACTCAGCGCGTCAGTGCGTTCCAAATTTAACCTGTTATGTTTGAAATGTTGCCGCATAGTTAATTTTCATTCAGCCTTATGATTACCGCGACGATAACTTAGAGTAACGATCGATTATTTAAGTGTAAGATAGACGTTCTAATGATCGTAGCCGCCATTTGTGCGATTAATAAGCTAGGTGTTGCCTTTTTGTTATGGTATAATCACACAGTGGTTGACGCGGCAGTGAAGAATTAACTGCTAACGACTAGGAACATTGCAATTACCTACTTTCTAAGTAAAGCGAATTCTCGCTATAGAGCATAGTCTATGGAATATTTTAAACACTTGTCCGTGGTATGGCTGGACAGGAAGGCTTAGATGGCCTATCATTAAAAAATATTTATCGCTGACATTTATTTGATATTATTTATGTAGGCACTTAATATTGGACCCCATCACGCAGTTTACACTGTCGAGATATTGAAGAAACTTTAATGACCATTTCTAGTGCGTACATAATAATATAGGTGGTCTGTTTGAAAAGTATCCAAAGTTAATATATTAATTATCTAGTCTTTAATACCAAAATGTTAACACTTTCACTGCTGCTGGCGATTGGCACGGCTTCGAGGAAACCCCATCAATTGCATGTCATAGGCGGGTGTAAACATCTAAATACTACGACAAGTGATGTTTAAAACATAAAAATGAATGTGACATTGAAAGAAATGCGTTAATTATAATTTAGAGTTTTTTGCACTTGTCGTGTTTTCAAGTTTACATAGTTAGGTACCTAATGTTCAGTTTCAAGACTACTTCGTGATGGAATTTCACTCTAAAGACCTTGTTATGTAGTGTTTACGTCTGTTCCAATCGTAAGCGTTTCACATCAAGCTACTACAATCTGTCAAATTTCTTTAATAGTTTTTCAACTATATCGCTAAAGCATAAGGTTCAAAGTTGATTGGGAAAATTTGACACTTTCGGGTAGCTTGCTGTGTGGCGTCTGTACATAAATTATTGTATGTGATCTTTCTTTATGAACTTTATACTCGCATTATATTTGAAATACGTAGTGTATTTAGTAGATACATAGGTTACAACTACATAATAATATCAACTAAATAGGGAATCGAGGAAAGCAAGATCTGCCGATCATTCCATGGAAGGCTGTAATAAAATGTTTTCACCACTCATTCTCCAGTAGAGTTTAGTTCCCAAATACTTTTCCGTATATGGTTTAGACATGTGCCTAGTTTTTTAGTGCGCGTTATAATTATAACATCACTCTTGTTTTCCACAAAGGGCAGAGGTTATACGGCATACCCACGTTTCGCCAGTTAAGTACTTCTGTTTAGATCCCATCTATATAAAATTCAAAGTCCTGACTGACTGATATATCGACGCCCAGCCTAAACCGCTGGTCCTAGAGACATAATATTTGGAGAGTGTGTTCATTGTGACGAGTAGATATCCACTAAGGGTTTTTCGAAATTCCACCCCTAAGATGGTGAATTGGGGGGAGGGTGAAATTTCACGCGGACGAAGTCGCGGGCAGATACTAGTGTATTACTTATAATATAATACGTTATGATTGGGGGATGCCTGTGACCAGCAGTTGACGTCTTTCGGCTGAAATTATGGTGAAAACTTTATTATTATTCACAATACTAATGTCTCATTTTGTCTCCAGCTATCAGAAGTCGGTGGCGAGCTCACAGAGGAGCGGGCGGCGGCGGGTCTGGCCACGGAGCGAGCGGACGCGGAAGCGGCCGAGCGCCTGCGCGTCGAGCGCGACAACCGAGACCTGCTCGCTAACAACCAACGACTGCAGCAGGTGGGTTCACGTCTTAAGATACGTATGAAGCAGGAGAATGAGAGGTCTTTTTTTGTATTAAAAAAAAACATAGGTAGTATCCAAGAACTCTGTAGATGGCGCTGAACTGACTACGTTACTAGGTGCCAAAGCCAAAACGAAGTTAACTTATCACTTCGTAGTTAATTAATTAATTACTTTTTTATGTGCGTTCGTATCAATAAAAAAAAAACATATTTCAATGCAGCAGTGATAGCTGAATTTCATTGCAACTCGAAGTTTCCGAATCATTGATCTTAGGTAGCATAACAACAGTTCATTGATCTGTTGATACCGAGACGGTAAATAAACAAAAGCTTGTGTCACCAGTATCTTGAAAACGAGACTTTGATTCTTTTCTAGCTGAGTTTCCATAAACGTCTTCCTTAATGATAATATCTAGAATTTATTGTAGACCTAGTTACATATACACACTTAGCTAAGCATAATGTGCGCAGACCTATTTATTAAGAACCACACCACCTGCACCACACCTTGCACCTTGGATGATGACATTGACTACTTCCATGCAGGCCTCCGAACGCCTGGAGCTCGAGCTTCTCCACTGGCGCTCCGCAGACAGCGGCGGCGCTGAACCCTCGGACTCCGAAGGTTCAGAGGCTGACGCTGGAATCTCCGGCGATAAGTACAAGCGAAGATTCGAACGAGCACATCGGGAGCTACAGCTTCTCAGAGCTCAGTTGCGCAGGCAACATGAGGATGACCTGGAACAGCTTGTTACTGTTAAGAAGCAGTTGGAGAAAAAGGTAAGGATTCTATTACTATTCGATATTTATATGGATAAGTTAAGAAAACAGCGTGGATAAATCCTCCAAATCATAAACCAGTAAACTTGTGAAGGTCGCAGGGATCCGCAAGTTGAGGGAAGTAAAAGACTGGTCGATGTGGCGACGCTTATGGGAGAGCTATGTTCAGCAGTAGACGTCTGTCAACTGAAAAATGATGACGAAGTTAACAAATAAAGATCGAATATGGGCAAACGTGTCTGATGAAAAATACTGCTTGGTATGTAGACGAAAAGGCCTCTGCAGTCACAGTTTTGATGTTGTTCTTATTCCCTTAGTAGTAGACGCTATATTTATTGAAATAATTTGACCCAATGCTCATTTATTCTAGTGATAATGCAGGCAATGGTACTGAAAGAGTGGAAACATGATCCATTGCTCACATCAACATCAACATCAGTCCCCAACAAAAGAGGCGTTTCGGTAGTATTAACAGGCCGTCGTCTGTGTACCATTTTAAATGGTCTATGAACGTTCTTTTTCACATTCATAACGTTTATTTATACTCCGTGCTCCTGCCAAGCCCTTTGTATCACATTAGAAACGATTCTATTATTGAAGTTTCAGTAAATTCTAGACAATGTGGCTGTTTTCCGCGGAAGTAGTAAATGTTGAATGGTCCGTGTTTACATAAATAGGTTAACGGGGAACTCGGCAAAACATCCTTTACTATTGTTTTGGTTACTGTTCTATTACTCATACTGTACCTAAGTACCTACTGGCGAAGAACCCAGGCGGGTGCTTTACTTTGCATAAATTATTTCATCACCACTTCTCTCAAAACGGTGAAGGATAACATCGTGAGGAAACCGGCATGTCCTAGAACCAAACATTCGAAGACATGCGACATCTACCGACCGGCTTTGGGCTCGCTTTTTGGATTACGGCCCACTCCGTCTTTAAGAGAGGAGGCCTGTGTCCCAGCAGTGGGAACATTTTAGGCTGATTATGCTACCTACTCGCTTAGTTTGTTGTCACACAAACTTCTATCCCTTGTTAAAGAAAGAAAGAAAATACATTTATTTAGCACAGACTAAGAGACACACAATACACCAGATAGTTAGATAATAGTCGTACATCAGATAAAAACTAAGATAAAAATAAAAAAAACACTGGCACTCCGGTAGTGCCGACAGAAGTGAAAACTTGAACAATTACGAGTGTATTTTGTGAATCGTCTTATAAACAAAACACGCGTGTTAAGGTGTGTTCCTTATTTTATAGGGTTTTTTGCAAATCAGGTATGATGACCAAAGTGACTGGTTTATTCTTCTCGTGAAAGGAATTTATTCAGATTTACAAATAAGCACACAGTTATATATCCGTGGTTCAGCGCCATCTCGTCGTTGTTGGATGAACTACGTAGTTAGTACGCGAGGCCCTCGTAGTTCTTCCCGATGTGCATAGATGGCGCTGTCCTCAACAACGCGCGTCTTAAGTTTTACGTCTGACGTTAGTACGCGAGGCCCTCGTAGTTCTTCCCGATGTGTATAGATGGCGCTGTCCTCAACAACGCGCGTCTTACGTTTTACGTCTGACGTTTTACGTCTTACGAATTTTCGATCAGGGTCACGTGGCCTGACGCGAATTTAGAAGTTTTTACCCATTCCAAAAAAAGTACATAGCGCCGCTAAAGAAGTTTTCACTTCAAAAAGTGCAAAGTCCGATGTAAGAAATTAGCAGGAAAGTGTGCCTCACGGCTGCGCCAAAAAGGCCTAGTTCAGCAAAAATGCCAGACAACTGGTGCCTGACGCTGGTTTTCAACTGGACCTGATGTGTGAGGTGATGGATGTAAATCAGTTTTATACTGCATCGTGATATGTGTATGTGTATGCATAATTAAATAAAAATAGTTGTGGGCCAGCATAGAGATGGAGTTTAAAAAAGTATTTTCTTCTCTACACTCTCTCTTCCGTTATCCAAATTTACTTCATCTCAGCATATCTTCTCCTTCCATACATCTATATCAGCCGTCATGTCGTCCTTTCTATCCATATCATCTTTCACACAATCCATCCATGGATGCTTTGATCTTTCTTCTCAATGAGGGTTTTCTGAAATGACGTTCGCTAGGTGGCAGCACTGACACATCAGGTTCAGGCATCTGTCAAAGAGCCTATATTTTCTTTAGTCATGACTGAATGATGAACGACATCATATATTTTATATTCATTGTCGAAATGGAAGACCTCTTGTCAAAGTGGTGCCAACTGGTGTCGTAAATTTTCACGAAAACCCCCATTATGAACAACAATGTTTCTATCTTTTGTAGTATAGACTGTACACTGACTGTGGTCAGTCAGTCGATCCATCAGTCACGTAACTGTTTCGTATGAATAGATTTACCCTTCCATTTTTATTCCGCATTCGTCAGGTTAACATCCCTTACCATTGTTTTGGTTATTGTTCTAGTACTTATATTGTACGTACCTACTAGCTGCTGCTCTCGACTATATTCACATACAAACTTCAAGCTTCTGTTGACCCGCACAGAGGTGGAATTTCAAAAAGTATTTTCTTCTCTACACTCCCTCGTCATCCTTCTCCCGTTATCCCAATTTACTTCAACTAAGCATATTATCTTCTTCTTCTTCTTCAATACGTCTCTTTCAGTCGTCATCTCAGTAGTCACTCCCTTTCTGTCCATATCATGTTTCACACAATCCATCTATAATTTCTTTGGTATTCATCCTCTACTCTATACTCGCAAAATGTTTCTATTTCTAGAGGTAGATTTCTAGATTGTATGTTGTATGTGGTTAGTCAGTCGGTCAATCAGTCACGTAACTCTTTCATATAAATAGATTTATCCTTCCAGTTGTATTCCTTTTTTGTTATTTGAATGTCAGGTTAAATGTTTAAACGGCTTATATAACAATAATGAGCATGTAACTTTCCACTCCTGGGACTCAGGCCTCCTCTTTGTCAAAAGGCCCACCCCTTTTTAACCGTAAAACACCACACTGATTCAGTGCGAGATGGGCGTCACATCTCTTCGGATTTTTGGTTCTAGGACATTCGTTTTCCTCACGATGTTTTCTTTCACTGTACGGGCAGTTAGCTATTTAGATACCTATAGTTCCAATCATTAAACCTGACTTGGTTTTCCTATGTCCTTTTCATGTAACCACTGAAAACCAGCTCTATGCTGTGGGTCCCCATACCACAGCATCACGCTGAGTGAAAGCCTTTTTGTTACAGCCATGATATGCAGCTGTCGAATATTTTGTGATCGTGATCTATTTTTCTTTGTGGTTCGAGTTAATTATATTTTTTATGCGTCTTTCTGTGACAAATATTTTTCTTTCTGTTTGAATTAATTTTCAAGGTGACTTTTATCCATACACATTACGGCCTCATCAACATTCGCGTAGTTAACCTAAAAATCGTTATACTTTTTTAAACCGATCATATTTATTTTCATTTCGTCTATTTCCGTAGTTTTAAAATAACTATCCTATTTCTACGCTCGCCTACTTTCTTGTGTCAGCAACATCAACAGTTGTTGCATTAAGAATGTTTGTTTGTCTGTCTGTCTGTATATGCTAATCTTGGCAACGCGCTGAACTTATATTGACGAGTCTTTGTTGATACTCGTGTAGAATTCGTAATTTTTTTGTTGTTAGGTGCAATTTCTTAAAATCCATGGCTGCTTCGGAGCCTGAAAACTTGTGTGGAAACTGTAGCCTTGATACGTTTTTCATCTTGCTTGACATAAATGCCAAATAGTTCAACTTTAATACCAAACTCTTTTTGGTACTCCTCAAATAAGCTTCTTCAGTGTTTCTTCTTAGGTTTACTTTATTATTTAGTAGGTAAATGCTTCATGAATAGTCGGGGTTCATAATTAATAACGTTCCCCCCCCAACTGGGACACAGGCCTACTCTCTGTGTGAGATACTGGGCCATAAACCACCACGTGGGGCTTGTGCGAGTTGCTGGATGTCACATTTCTTTGAATTTTTGGTTCTGTTCTATCCGATTTTAATCAATTTGAGTCTTGACATGAATTGGAAAACTACGAACCCTGTCATTAGAAATGGTTCTACATAATACGCACGTATCAATCTCCCAAGGTAGGTACCTCAGATCTGTAACAAGGTTTTGAGCACAAAGACGTGTAGCCATACCTATACATAGTTTATAAATTTGTAAGCATGCTTTATGTTATGGTTTTTATTTCAATCAGTTTCCTTTATTATTGCCTAAATACTGTATTGTTGTGTTACAATGTGTTTTTAGCTTAAATTTTGGGTGATATTTTAGATAAAGCGGTTGAACTATTTTTTCTGCTGGTATGTTGGTATTAATATTGAAAACGTCTAAATTGGATTCGGTCAGGCATTTCGTATGCCTAACAAAAAAATTTGGATGTTTTGTTTTTTTTTTATCACGTCTTGTTTTAGCAGCATTAATGATGTATATTGCACTGCAGGATATGACATACATGAAATTTAATGCATTTGGACATTACAGTTTTTGTATGTACAGACGCCAGCACATCAACCTACTATAATCTGTCAAATTTCTATAACAGATTTTCAACTTTATCGCTAAAATATAAGGTTCAAAGTTGATTGGGAAAATTTGACCGTTAGGTGTAGCTTGATGTGCTGGCGTCTGTACATCAAAAAATGTCTTGTTCAGCCAAGGATGAAAAATAATTAAAATATTAAATCTTAACCTACTTAGACTTGAAGTTTTGTAATAATGAGCTGATTAAATCACTGCATAAAGATAAGTGGAGTAATGAAATATGTCTAAAGACTTAGGCCGATAGTCCACGACGCTATCCTAAAATAACGTGTTACAATTTACAAACTCAAATCACCAATCAGTAGGTAGCCAGAATTTACAGCACTAGTATTTCACTGGTGGTCCGTACCTTCGCGACGTGACTTACTTACTAGGTAGCCCGCGAAATTCAAATTTTCTTACGTGTTTTGCAATCAACATACAACCTGACAAGGTCAGTAGTGTAGAATTATAATCATTAGAATCAGCAATACAATGCATTGAGTTAGAATTAGCCTCAAATGTCATAATTTCATGAAATAGGGTAAAATGAACTTAGAATATTTATGATTTTTATGTTTATAATCCTATAAATAAATTAATATCGTATTTGTTACGGTCGTGAATCATATTTTGATCAACATACAATCAATCTGACACTAACTTGTAAATTGCAAAAAACGTAAGAAAATTTGAATTTCGCGGGCTTCGCGCAACGACCTTAACTAGTTTGTGATTGGTGAAATGCTAGTACTGGGACATTCTGGCTAGTCATTGGTGATTTGAGATTGTAACTGAAACTGAAAAGCGTGGTGGACGAAAGGCCTTGTATATTTTGCAAAATAGTGCAAAGGAAAATCAAATCGCTGCATTGCAATCTCTTTAATAAAAACTCATTTTCACATAACAAAACAACGTGTTTTGTTATGTGAATTATTATGATCTTGTATTTTACAAGCTTTGCCTTATATATTTTGCAAAATAGTGCAAAGGAAACCGGCATGTCCTAGAACCAAAAATTCGAAGACATGTGACATCTACCAACCCGCACTGGGCCCGCGTGGTGGATTACGGCCCACTCCCTCTCACTGAGAGGAGGCCTGTGTCCCAGCAGTGGGAACATTATAGGCTGATGATGATGATGATGAGTGCAAAGGAAAATCAAATAGCTGCATTGCAATCTCTTTAATAAAAACTCATTTTCACATAACAAAACAACGTGTTTTGTTATGTGAATTATTATGATCTTGTATTTTACAAGCTTTTATTTTTATGTTGAGTTTCCGTATTAACACCCGCCTACGTGCACACTTATTTTTACATAAAGAATTTGTCATTGAAGCTGAACATTAATACATTATTTTGAAACTGAAATAACTTTATGAACTCATTCTCTGAAATCTGGATTCCATGGAATAAAGATCCTGTTTATATGTTAATTATCGCGGTCCAATTCTTGCGGTACACGTGTATAATTGGTTGGTTATTAGGTAATCTAATTAGTAATCTTGCAAGATATCTTGTTTCGTTTAGCTTCAGGGCTTCAGAGCATTGCAAGATCAAAATATTTTATTTTCATATACCTACATGGGCACTTATGAAATGTCAGAAGCTAGGTGCACGGTTCCAATTGGTCGTTTTCTATGGAGAAGAGCCGGCAAGACACTCCACGGTTGCTATTTTAAAAATAATTCCCTTTTACAATAACTAATAATAAACTAATACTAATATTTTTGTAAAATATAATTTAAAAAGAGTGTCCATGGAGTTTCTTGCCCGTTCTTCTCCATAGGTACCTACGCTTTGGAATGGGCAACTAGCTTCATATTTTCTGACTGACCGACTTCTTGACAATTCAAAAGTGCCTGTAAATGGTTTAATTGAAATAAATGCTTTAAGTTTGAGTTTGAATATTTCGATGGCACGAGTCATCATCATCTGCCTAGCCTTTTCCTAACTATGTTGGGGTCGGCAATGGCATGAGTGGAGGCGTAAATAATCATGTAACAGTAACAGTATAACAAGAGCAATATCCTTCAGAATGATTTAGTTTGAGACTGATAGTGTCCTATGAAGAGAAGGCAACAGACGGAGATCTATTCCATTATCAGAAACCTACACAGGAACGATAACTTCAACGAATTACTGAAAATAAAACGTAGTTACGACGCGTCAACACTAAGTACTTGACGAAAAAATATACAGGAAAGACCGCATACCTACATGTTTTTTTTTGCAACAAAAACATTTTGCAAGTAAATATTATGTTAAATACAGCAATTGCATGTAAAACGCGCGTCACACTGTACGCGGAGCGGGGGCGGGTTTGTTTGTACGTTTCACTTCAACGAAATAGTTATACTAATGTGTGGAAGTATGCCATTAAGCACTGCTGACGTCATTATCCATAGAATTACATATCTTAATGTGATTAGATTCAACTGTAAACTTTTCAAATACATTTCATTTTCAAACACTTTTCAAATACATTTTCTCATGTTTTTAAAACGTGCTTCTTTCCGAAGAGTTATATCTGTTCGTTCCTTTTTAAGTAGGGATGGAGTTATCTCGACATTTCAAAAGGGGAAGGAACATCGAGGGGGAAAGCCCCTATGTAGCAGTGGAATGTTACAGGCTAAATCAGATAATAATATGGACTAATCGCTCTAGGTCTTTGTTAGACCACATTTTTGTAAGACAATCAGCCACAAAAATACACAATCAATTCAGACTTCGCAATCCCCTGCTAGACAAAGGCCTCGCACCAGCTTTAGTATTCAATCAATCATGGATTCATGTTAGTTACTAGGTTCGTCTCGCTGGAAAAACACGACAACCTCTATTCAATAACGCAAAATTAAACCACTCCGCAATAACACACAACATAATTCTATAATACAGTCGAAGTATATTTCAGTGATCATCCCTGACCTAGACCGACACGTTACCATCCGTTCTAGGGCTGCCAAACACACGTTGAGTGCTACCTGTTACTACTCACGCTATTAATAGGGGGTAACATGTGTTTTGTATCGGTTTACGAGTGATTTTTAGAAAGACTGATGGACGGACGGATCTCGTCAAAAATTTTGTGATAATTTCGGTCTGAGCGGCAGCTGTCCCTATCACACACTACAGGGGCAGACTGGAGGTAAGGCGACGGCAATAGTTTCTTCAAATACCTATTTTTCAAATTCCTCTCAGGCCCTGTCCCCTCTTAATCCATGGACCATGGTACCAGGTTGCGCGTCGATGGTTCTTCCACCCTGTATTGGATTCAATTGCAATCTAGATCTAGATCACTATTCTCCTGCCTTTCTTATCCCCTTTTTTGGATGTGTTGATCTTCCATATTCTCCATCAGCCGTCAGTGTTCAGTTCCTAGGAAGCTATTAGGTATATAAAAATAAAATAATAAAAATATTTATTTGACACTAAGAATTACATGTAACAAACCAGTCATCATAAAATAAACACGAATGTATTGCCACAAAACTAATCCTAACACCCAAACTAGGCCTGGATTTTGGGGATCAGAATATGGGGATGATGTAACAATCCAGCATGTTCCATCCATATTCTTTGGTCTTCTCTGTGGAAGTCGACAATATTAATGACAAGAAAATGTAATATTCTTGTTATTACGGGGGAAGCGCCAGGGTAGCAACGTAAGGAATATCTAATTTCGCGGGCTACCGTGGCGCTTCCCCCTTAAATGTGAATATTATAAAAACTAAAGTCTTGCCGCCTATTGGAATCGCTCACACTTATAATTTGGACGTTTCATTATTCTAATCATTACGTGTATATAAAAAAATAACATTGAAATAGCTCCGTAAATGCTCTTTGAAATAAATGTTCTTAATAATTTACCACGTAATCTTTCTTTCCGAAAATAAATCGTTGGAAAATCATTCAAACACATTATTAGGCTTTCATTACCTACTATAAATTTCATTTTACTCATTCTCAAATTACGTCAGACATACTTTTAATCTAGTTAGTAAATATCTAAAGAAGTAAAGAGCCTTATAGCGTCTAGGTTTACAATAGTCATCTTTATCTCGACCATATCTCAGCATCCTTGGCCCCGTCTTTAAAACTGATAGCACACCTTAGATCCCGATATCATCTGTTTTATCGTCATTATTCGGTCATTTATCGGATACGTGACACGAGTTTATATTTAAGTATTTAGGTTTTTTTTTTCAAAACGTCAAATTTTTCGACGACACAAAGTTACGTTTATCAGGAAAAGTGTTCGATTTTCGCATTCTTTTTAAAGACTAGTGTTCGATTTTCCATTTTTTAAAGAAAATGTGTTTGATCTTCATTTGTTTTGTCACGAAAAGTGATTCATCTTTCAAATTTCCTAACAAAGATACGAGTATAATATGAACCTACAATATTATCGTTACCGAAAATATTTTTATTGAAACCCAAATGACGAAACATTCTGTGATAAACTTTTAAGTGTTACTATAAAAAGTTGATATGACTGTAGTTTATTAACTTTATGCATTAAAAATGATAATATTGTGTTTTAATATAGAATTGAATGCTTTCAACTGCTGATAAAGCTGGATTTTATTATACTTTGTGTCATCATTTACATTATTGAGGCCACTACCTAAACCAGTAGAGGAAAACATTATTTTGTTTAATTAGTGAAAGATTTATAAGGAAAGTGGAGTGAATAGTGTAGATACATGCGTTAAGTGTCTAACGTTGAAAGGAAAAAACGGTTTCATCACAAATAAAAGTTAAAGTTGGAATAAATTAATTTTAAAAGTCTCCATATACTCAAGTTCTAGTGATCGCTACAAACGTGAAGTGAATCAAAGTGCTTACTAATATTATTGTAATATGGATTGGAAACCGAAAACGAAAAAAAAAAACGCAAAATGTAAACGTTTGAATCTAATATGCAAGTCTTATGAACAGGAAGACAATGTATAAAAACTACGTTATGTTAAATGCCAAAGGGTATTTGTAATTAATATTTACATTACATACGGGACATTCGTAATTAATAATTCAAAACTGCGAAAATTTTCGCTATTTCAAAAAAAACGAGAATTATAAAATGGAGGGAGAAACCGAGGTTAGTAGTGCACTTTTAATAAGAAAATGTTTCGGTAGATAATTTAGTTTGTTTTATCGTAATCGGTAACGTTTGGCTATGGTCCAACGACGTCGGGCCGGGTCGGATTACGTTTCGTAATACATCGCGTTTTAATAGGCTTTGGTTTAATAACTTCATGTTATTATTGTTATTCAATGGAAAATCTAGTACTATTATGATTGGGCTTCGCTGGAGGAATTCGTCATCAAAATATTCCATGATCAGTTTAAACTGGCCCAATAGCAAATAACTAACGGACGCTACTCTTGGCGTTTAGCTCGCAGCTAAATACCCTGTTCGTAGGTATACGAGGCCAGGCATACATTGTTCTCCCATACCTATGAACAGTATAATTTGAAAGCATTGTCAAAGACAATAAAAAGCTTTAAAAGAGTAACCGTGGAGTTTCTTACCGGCTCTTCTCCATAGAAAGCTACTTAGAACCGTCCACCTACTGACTTTTCATAAGTGTCTTGCCCAGTAGGTTTATGTGAAACTAGCTGACCCGGCGAACTACATACCGCCCCGCCAGCCGCTCCGCCCCCGCTTTTTAAAACTGATATTTTCTAAGATATTCATTTATATAAATAATAATAATATATAGCCTATGAGACTCACAAATAACGTGGCTTTCTATTGATAAAAGAATTTTCAAAATTGGTTCAGTAGTTCCAGTGATTACCTCCTACAACCTCACAAACTTTACCTCTTTATAATATTAGTATAGATAAAATGTTTTTAATTTTAAGTGACCTACCCTACCTCAATATCATCATCCTATAGCTGTCTAATACTGGACATAAGCCTCTTTAAGAGGCCTCTTACGAAATGCGCGTAGATGCATAATTTCTTGAAGTGCATGATGCATGCACGATTTCTTGAAGTGCATGATGCATGCATGATTTCTTGAAGTTGAAGTTGAATACTTTTCGTTGGTTGGTATAAATAGCAATTAATTGGTAAAGATAGTTCGTTTTCTCTTCTACAATAATAATAATGCGATTTTTTTAGTATTGTATATTTGTCTAGTTTTTAGTATTGTATATTAGTCTATAATAATCGTTCTCCTGATGCACGTTTAGGCAAAAACTCATGGAGAACTGATTTGAGAGCTCTAATTTGCAGAGTCTGTTGATTATAAACCATCAAAACATTTTTTCCAATTTTTATTTTACCACTTTGTCGGCGTGATTGATATACATATTGGTACCAAATTTCAGCTTTCTAGTGCTAACAGTCACAGAGATTAAGCGAGGACGGACAGACGGACAGACAGACATGGCGAAACTATAAGGGTTCCTAGTTGACTACGGAACCCTAAAAAAAGATGTGCGGTCAGTACCAAAATGTAAGAGGGTTCTTAATCGAACGCCATTTAACTCTCTCATCAGCCAACGTTGTTGATTACCTCATTACTCGCAACTCGATTGCGACATTTCGAATCTACTTTTAACAAATTGGCATTTAATTCAGTCTCATAAGACTAGCTGCCTGCATGTTGCCTAGTAATTTCTCTTTTCAAAATTTCGACTCATCTTGTTTTACATGCAACTGTGTTGTTATTAACTGCAGTACCTACCTATAGTAAATTAGACTCATGGACTTATTAAGTCCATGATTAGACTACAGTCCGGCGACGAGAGAATGCGTTCTTGACACCTGTCAGTTTCATACTAATGAATACGTGTTTTGCGAATTTGATCTTTATTAGCTTGCGGTACTAATGTTTTCTTAAAAAGTGTAAGACTTGATAGATTGTTTAATTTATTTCTAGACTTTCAAATATCATTAACATCATTAGTACTACTTTGTTGAATAAGAACAAAGTTAGAATGTTTGAATACTAGCGTGTGAAGATCGTTTGTCTATTGTTTTAATCTGTAGGAATCTTGTCGTGTATCGCGAATTCGAGTTTTTGAAAGACTGACGTCTATTCTTCCAGAGTTCTACTTTCCATGCTGTTCTAATCTAGTTCAAAACAAACGAACAAGGTAGGAAAGAAGTGCAGAATAGCGCCTAAAAGGGGTTAGAAACGTTCATGATTATGATCAACTTTTAGTTTAGTAGGTTCCTAAAACTTGCCTATGAGATCAGCTTGGATTCCTTAAAATGTGAGCTGTTGGATAGGTATATTTCTGCTGGTCAAGTGTTGATATTTCTAAGATAACAGCGAACTTATAGCACTCCCACATCTACCAAAAATTTAATAACTTTAAACTTATTATACGCGTTCTTGAGAAACAATCTACACCTTAACTAAACTACCCTCCACCATACCGCATCAACAACAACCTCAAACCTTATCACGTTGATAATAACCACCATTTCCCTTCCCTCCCAGCAGTAACAACCGCACATGTTACGGGAACTACCTCAAACCTTATCACGTTCGTAATAATGACCATTTCCCTTCGCCTGCAGGTACAAGATGCCTACGAAGAAGTGGAGGAGCAGAGAGCGGTGGCTGCGCAGTGGAAGCGCAAACTGCAGAAGCTGACCAACGATATGGCTGACCTGAGGTCACTGCTTGATGAACAGGTAACCACATCTATTATAACAAGAATTAAGAAATGAAATGTAATTAAATGGGTCAGCAATTATAAAATTTCGCGAGCCACCCAAAAGCAGCATTTAAATAATTTGGTCAGCATACAAAGATTTTGTTTGCAATAAAAAAAATCAGGCAGCAATTCTTGTTCCGCAACTAATTTTGATAATGGTCAAAAATTAAATCATACATAGGCAGCCAACAATAACATGAGTCTGCATAATAAACATTCAGTCCGCAAAATAACTACTTGAGCGGCAAGATTTTGTGGATTAGGCGTGAAAAGGTAACATAATTTTCATTTCATCGAATATTTATTTGCGATAACAACATTTGCGCTGTTGATCAAAATGTATAATGTTCATATGATGTTCCCACCCCGAGGTTCGGTTTTGTTAGGTTACTTTAAACCCTTTTCACAGAAATAGGAGCCCCGCGAGGCGGGGCTCCGTCGACATTGGATGCAAGAGCGAGTGAAGTTCTTTCTTTTCGTAGTCACTCATTTTTGTTCTAATATCAGCACGTTCTCCACTAATAAAAGTTTATATGTGCGTTTGTCGTTATTATTATCGACCACCTTATGCTGTACAAAAATAATTACAGCCATCCAGAATGACATAAATTGCTGATTGATTTTGAAATGTTTGCTGACCATGAGTTGCTGACCAATTAGCTATTTCTGCTCACCGATTATATTTTTCTGCTCACAGAAATAACAATACTATGCTAACCATTTAATTGACACCCTTAAGAAATAAAGACAGGTGGTGAACATTCTAGATCAGCGGTGCTATTCTGTAAAAATCTCACCGTGAAAACTTAGGTCAAATGAGCGTGGAGTGAGCTGTCAATAGTGTCAATTCCTAGCAAAAACAAACTCACTTCAGCTAAGTTTTCACGGTGAGAGTTTTACAGAATCGACTGGCTGTTTAGACCTAAACAAGAACCAGGGTCTGGGAAAATATTGCTATTAGTCTAAATTTCTTGAAAACCTAAGAATCCAAGGGGCAATCAGACACTAACGAAATTGATGCTTGAAACTTGAAGACTGAACTTAAAAGGGGCAAACGTTCATGCAATTAAAATAAAAAGGAAAAAAAAGTTGCCAACAAGATTTGCATTAAGTTATTAATGCAAATGTTATTGGCAACTTTTAACTCACAATTCTTAGGCATTAATAAATTTTTTTTCACATTTTTACCCCTTCCATACTCACTGTATCTTTACTAAATATATCGATGTTATATTTAACAATGTTTGTCATATTTCAGACATGTCGCAACAACCTATTAGAGAAGCGACAGCGCAAGTTCGACGGCGAGCTCCAAGCGGCGCAAGAAGAGCTGAAGCGCGAACGAAGCGCCAAGGAGCGTCTGTCGAGGGAGCGAGACCAAGCACACGCCGAGAAGTACGCCATCGAACAGAGCCTCTCTGTGAGTATGGGACATTCTCTGGGTAATGCCTATAGAACCCTTAAAGGTACTATGGAGTAACTAACAGCAGAAAAAGAGCATGTTTATGCAGAAAAGAACTTCCTTGACCAGAGCCTTTGGCTAAGACAATTAAGTTTTCTCTAATAATTACCAAATTTTGTTTCACCCACAGGAAGCTCGTCTGGAACTGGAGCTGAAAGAAGAGCGATTAGCAGCCGCCACCCGCGAGCTGGAGGAGCGAGGGGGGGGAGGAGACGAGGTCACCGCCCTCAGGAGGAGCAAGACCGACCTGGAGCGAAGAGTCAGGGACCAGGAGGAGGAGCTGGACGAACTGGCCGGGCAGATACAGGTAAATAGATTAGTCAGGGTCGCAGTGACGTATTTACCCTATGGCCAAGAGGAACATAGCCTGCGGCGGCAGACTACGATTGACGGCGTTAGCCATTCTTAAGCTTCAATGTATAAGTCGACAAAGTAACATTAATATTATCTGTATGCATGGTAAAAAGAAAATCTAACCTGTCCGCGCCCGGGTGCTAAAATTTTCGAGCTCACTTCATTCACTCATTTATCCTATTTTTTCTTTAATTCTCAAGCTTATAATATGCATAAGTCGAGAAAGAACTCGTATGGCCATAAGAAAATCTATTCAATCTTAGGTACAAAAATTTTCGAGCTCGCTTCGCTCATTCTCGCATATTATTGCTTCTTTTTGTGAAATCACTTTTAAATCACTACCAGTCCTTATTGGCCAAATCTTAAATAACGTGACTTTAGCTTAATAGGTAAATTAAGATAGGACAAACGATAGGGTAAAAAAGAACACTCAACGTCCTCCGTCGTCGTCTTTAACAAATCTTTGTCCGCAGCTATTGGAAAGCTCCAAGCTCCGCCTGGAGATGTTACTAGAGCAACAGCGCAAGGAAGCAAGACTCGAAGCTGCCGCACGCGACGAAGAGATGGAAGAAACAAGGGCTAACGCTGCCAAGAAACTTAAGAGTAAGTGTTGTTGCTACTGCCGGGTCAGCGGGATTGTCCGAAGGGGTTACCGCTGACCCGGAACATAAAGGGCTAAGGAAGGAACACGGGTGGGTTTTAGTCAGTAAGAGTCTGACACTCCCTTCCGCTCCACTCAGACCAAGTGTTCTTGCTACCTTCTTCAAATGAGAGAAAGAAAGAAAAAAATAAAGAGAGAAAGAAATGCCCAAAAGAATCTAAAGAGTGTGTTTGTGTAATTTCTTCCCGAATTCGACTAATACATTTGAAAAGGGGATATGTTAAGGGGAATGCGCTAGGTAGCCCGCGTAATTCAAATTTTCTCACGTTTTTTGCTATTTAAAGGTCAGTGTCAGGTTGTATGTTGATTAAAATATGAAACGCGAGCGTAACAACGTCTTAAAAAATTATAATCATTTATACATCCCTCTTAAGTTCCTAAAATCCTATTGAATGACGATTTCATGGAATATCATTGGGCTACCTAGCGCATACCCGACAAATTGTAAGTATTCTCATACTTAAATGTGCTTTTATTTACCATCTTCATTCTAAAGGTGAATGAAGGTATACAAAACACAGAAGCGTATTATTTATTTTTTTCCAATCTAATCCAAAACGAAGTACAGACGCCAGCACATCAAGCTACCCGAAACTGTCAAATTTTCCCAATCAACCTTGAACCTTATGCTGTAGCGATAAAGTTGAAAATCTATTAAAGAAATTTGACAGATTGTAGTAGCTTGATGTGCTGGCGTCTGTACAATGAGTCATACTTTATACCAGTTTCGAAGGTTCCATACAACTCGACTCCTACCGACTTCCCTTTGTAAAATGGCAGTCAGTATTCTATAGACAAATTATATAATCATATTAAAGATACCGGCTTACCTCTTACAAATTTGACCCTGCTAAATTAAATTTGATACTGCTTTATACCAATCAATATCTTAGTCTATAGTTTCAACATCTAGACCATTTACCTAATCTTTTTTTAATAATTGCGACATCATAATCTTCAAAACTAACCTGCCCATCTTCTTACAGTGCTAGAAAGCCAACTTGAAAGCGAGCACTCAGAGCGAAGTCTGCTTCTACGTGAACGACACGAACTCGAGCGACGCCTCGCCGCGCTTGAAGAGACCGCGCGCGCTGAGAACCATGAGCAAGCGCAGCTGTTGCAGAGACTCAAGAGGTAAGTGGACTAGTAAGAACTTTTAAGAACGAGTTCTTATTCTAGTCAATCAATCACAATGGGGGTCTTCGTGAAAATTTACGACACCAGTTGGCACCACTTTGACAAGAGGTCTTCCATTTCGACAATGAATATAAAATATATGATGACGTTCATCATTCGACTCATTCATTCGTTCATCATTCAGTCATGACTAAAGAAAATATAGGCTCTTTGACAAATGCCTGGACCTGACGTATCAGTGCTGCCACCTAGCGAACGTCATTTCAGAAAACCCTCATTGACACGAGACACATGAGATTAAAGAAAAAGTAATGACTGTCACAGTTTCCTTATCTCAAAGCAGGTGAAACAGATTAGCATAATCAGCCTATAATGTTCCCACTGCTGGGACACTGGCCTCCTCTCTGTGGGATGGAGTGGGCCGTAATCCACCACGCGGGCCCAGTGCGGGATGGTAGATGTCACATGTCTTCGAATGTTTGGTTCTAGGACATGCCGGTTTCCTCACAATGTTTTCCTTCACCATTTTGAGAGCAGTGGTGATGAAATAATTTACACAAAGTAAAGCGCAGGTCTGGGTTCAAACCTACGACCTACAACTCGTAAGTCGCGGCCGTTACCACTGAGTCACCATTGCTCGCTGAGACAGATTCTGGTTATTTTTATTTGGTCAACAGTGGTTTTGCATAACATGACAAAATAACTTGAGACTTTCTTTACAGGGACCTGAAGAGATACCGCGCTTTGCTCCGCGACGCACAGACGATGCTCGAACAGAAGGAGAAGGAAGGCGGCGCTAAAGCACAGATCAGACAACTGAAGAACCAGGTACCTGGACTTTTCTAAAAGGACTTTTTAACGTGTTAATTTCTTCAACAATCAAATTAAATTTTTAGTTTGCAAGACGCAATCAAAGACGAACGTCAAAGAAAAGTTCTCCTGAGATATTGACGTGTCCATACATTTTATTGTTTGCTACTTTTCAAGAGTGCATATTTATAGTTATTGATTCCTTTAACTCTAAAGATGGTATGTTACCAAGTAATGGAAAACATGTATGCATAAGACGCTACAAAGGATTATGATCGGAATATATCTTTTTCATACATTTTATTTTCAATTTTATTCATCTGATATCACCGTGATTCCATTATTGTACTACAGTTTTAATCCTCAGCCATAGTAGAGGGGCGATTCCCGTAATTTAAAGAGCGATAAAAAAATGCTCATAATTTCCTACATTTTTGACTAGTTTTTGACGTCGATTGTCGCTGAGATTCTCATCTCATCTCTCTCTTGCGACTTGAATTTCAACGTTTTTTAAGTACGAGAATAGGCCTTCTGAACGCAATTTTGAACAATCTCAATAAAAATATAACAATCTTAATAATAAAACCATGACTTTTCCCCCCAGGTTGAAGATTTAGAACTAGCTGTCCGTGCAGCAACAAAAGCACGTCAAACCGCTGAAGCAGAGGCCGCTGAAGCGAACGCAGCGCTTGAAGAAGCCAGTAGAGCCAGAGGCGACGCCGCGGAAAGAGCCATGACTGCGGCCAGAGACGCTGCAGCCGCCAGGGCACAGCTTGATGATGCAGAAGAGGAAGCTGCAGAGGTAACTACACAATACAAAATAGTTAAATATAGCAATGTTAGTAAGAGCTAGTAGAGCCAGAGCCGATGCCGCTGATCGAGCCATGACAGTTCGGGACAGTCAACCCATGACAGTTCATTTTTTCAATAATTAAAATAAGAACCTAATAATAGTAACCCGTTTTTCCTTTGTCACATTGTAATCAAAATAAAATGACACAATTGAATTCCAAATCGGCACGCAATGAAATTTCAATTTGATTGTAACTCTGCAATTTCTATTTGTTACAATAAACCTAACCCACATCTATCTCTGATTCTAGCTCCTAAAGAAATACCGATCAAGCACGAGCGCCCTCTGTGCCGCACAGAACGAAACGCGAGAGGCATGCGCTCGCGCAGATGTCGCGGCTGAAGAGGCGAGAGCCGCGAGAGACAAACTCGCTGAACTTACTGCCAAGCTGGCCCATGCAGAGGCCGGCCATTCGCATGGACATCTGGAGGCTGAGAGACGGCTGGAGTTGAGGAATAAGGTATGATCTTCTTCGATCATTATCATATAAGATAAAATTTACGAAAAACGTTTTGCATGTGACAAAAAAGTAAACAAAATAAATTAGAAAAAATGCATTACATCAGCGCAAAACGACCATTGCTATTGCTCAGCATTTTTCTGTGACATAATATACACGAAACTGAGTAAATGCGCTGATTTATCACGTGGATTTACTCGATCCTCGGTTACTGTCAAGCTGTTACGACAAAAATAAAAGCAAAAAGAAAAAAAAAAGTATTTGAAGACTCCTCCAATACTTTCATTTATATCCCTGCATTTCAATAGAATATCCAGCATAGAATTTTAGCAAATTAAGTTTTGGCGCCATTTTGTATAATCAAGCAAGATTAACAACGGGTCTGACAAACTTTAGCAACGTCATTCATGAAGCAAATTTTAATACAACTCGCCCTCTCTTTTCTTGTTGTCTTTTAAAGCACCTATTTACGCATGTATTCACAATACCATTGCTCCCCTGCAGGAATTAGAATCCAGTCTAGAACTGGAAGCCACAGCCCGCTCCCGTCTCGAAGGCCAGCTGTCCCGCCTTAGAGAGGCACATGAACAACTAGCGTCGGAGCTCGGCACCGCTCGGGCGAGGGAACAACATACTGCAGATGAAGTGCGCAAGTTCACTAGGCAACTGCGGTGAGTCTTCTGTTGTGTGGTGTGTTTGTGTGCGGTGGTGTGTGTGTGGTGGTGTGTGTGTGCGGTGTGCGGGGTAGATGCGTAACACACTATCAGTATCAATGGGTTTCATTTTGACAGTCCAACACCATTCATTGCATTATTGACGTTGTTGAGCAGACATATTTTTCGAACATATGAAGCAATGGATTAGCAATATCCTTCAAAATGAACCAGATTGAGATTGATAGTGTGTTACGCATAAGGCAGGGCCGTCTTTACCCGGGGGTGCAAGGGGTGCGTGGCACCCAGGAACAGGATCTTAGGGTGCGCAAGCCGATCGGGTCATCATTGATCACTCATTATAACCGCAACGCTCCATCGACATATATAACATATTTGTACGCCAAATGGCAAAACATAGAGCGCATATGAAAATGTAACACCTGTTTGTAACCACCTATGTTAACAAATAAAGAATCTGAATCTGAATCGCTGTAACCCACGTCACCGCCTCAAAAAAAAAATCCCTTAGAAACAATCTATGGAAATCATCCTTTAAAAATGGAACACAAAAATTAAGTTTAATTTATTTTTGTTGGCAAGGGGGGTGCAAGCTAATTTTGGCACCTCGGCACCTGATATGGTTAAGACGGCCCTGGCATAAGGTACGCATAGTACGCGTTGATAGGGTGCGTAGTCTCCCACTACGGGGCAAAGCCCTCCTTCTCCCTTTTCCACACAATTCTGTCTTTAGCGGTGAGTCTTGTTATTTACCATTTACTGTCAATGCAAGTTTTCTTAATCATTAAACTATTCTTTAGAAATTAAACTCTAATTTAAATAAAATATTAAAATAATTATCCTCTTAGAATTTCCAGAAAAAAAATCTTATATTCATTGCTCTTGGGAATTCATAGGATTTAAATTGTATGATTTCTCGTTTTTTAGTTTTCATTTTTTTGGAAACCAAACTAATACCAAAGTTGACGCTGATTTCATCATTTGAAGATTCATCAGTCCAATACCATAATATTTTTTATCTCACCCACCTACAGCGAACTCAAAGAAGAAAACAGCGCTCTTAACGCCAAGCTCAGCGAAGCTGCCCGAGCCAAGGCAGCCGCTGAAGCTGCAGCGTCAGCCGCAGCGGCCGAGGCTGCAGCCGCCAGGGACGAGGCCAGGCTCGCGGCGCGACGCGCCACCGCGCTGCAGGAGGCCATCGCCGGCGACCTGAGCAGTCCCGGGGACTCCAGGGATACTGACAGGTGAGGATGTGACTGGATAACTTGAGGCTGTTTTAATTTGGTCGAATTGAAAGACAAGTGTCTTAGGGTATTGTGGCGGCATCTATATCGCCACACACTTTGACTCGCGTTACGCAAAATCCTGCATCGCGCAAGCCGAGTTTACCGCGCAACTAGCATATACAGGGTGTCCGGTAATTAATGGATAACCTCTTAAGGAGTCATTGTACTTATTATTATGAACAACTTTTACTACAGGACCAAACACTAAATCTCGAAAATAAATCAGCTGTTCCCTACATTTATGTTCGCATAAATCGTCAAAAGTCGTCTTGATACATAATCTTTAATCAACCAACCATAACCAACAATAATTATGTCGTATGAAATTATTGGTTTTGGGTCGGATCATTTTGAGCAGCACATTCGGCCCGATATTTTGTAACGTCAATACTTTTACTATAATTGATTTATGGTAAGAACAAGCAATATCAAGTCGAATTTTGCTTGCTATCAAAAGCATTGAATAAAAAAATCATTTCGTTTTAGGACACCATTAATAAAATGTGAGGTTTAAAAAAAATATGCAGCATCTTTTTGCCTTGTTCTCCACATTGCATTCTAGTCTTCAAATAATAATTAACGATATATATTCTACTTTACAGCGACAACGACAGTTACAGTTCGGACGAATCAATCGGCACATTCTTAGCCAATCACAAGCTGAGCCCCTCCGCGCCCTCACGGAACAGCGTGCATCTAGACACACAGAAGTGAGTACTGACATCTAAATTAGTTCTGTTTCCCCTTTAATGATAAACGTTGCGTAAAGTTAAGTAGTGATTAGCGACTGTTTAACCATATATTTTTGACGTTTAAACATCATTAAACTTTGATCATCGTTTATAAACCTCGATATTTAGAGAACAAAATGTTCGCCTACAAAAAAGTCGAAGTTTGTTTTTTCCAAGATTTTATTCCAACCCTGAGAGGCGTTTGGGGGTCAACACAGTCATATTGTTGTTATATTCAGGCCAAACAAGGAGCACACGTAATAACAAAAATGAGCAAGATAGCTGTCACTTTCAGCATACTTTCTTTACGCACCCTTCTTCGGATCATATGGCCAGACATAGTAGCCGACAGATACTAATGATTTTAAAATTATTTAGCTTTTTAAGAGAATTTCTGTCTAGCGTAATAGACTGAACTGAATCTGAAACGATGTATTCCAGAAGTTTTTGGCAACTTCAACTAATCGTGCCTAATCTGAAACTTGTAACTTATAATTTTTCCCCCCTCAGATCCCACTCGTCGGGCGGGCGCGAGAGTCGCTCGAGCGTCGGTTCCAGTAAGCAGATGAGTCCCACAAAGGAATCGTTCGCATAACAGCAGCCCGCCGGCGCCGGCCTGCTCGCACGCACGCTGCCCGCGCTCTGCGCCGTGTTCTGCAGCCGGCAGCCGCCCGCGCCGCATATTGTGCTCGACTGAAACAAAATAAACGTCCAACATAACACCTGTCAACAAAGAAACCTCAAAATGACAGATGTCAAATAGTGACGGAAACGTCAAACTGACAGATGACAGACATACGTCAAAAGGGCAGGTGTCAAGTGGCGGAAAATATGAATGTGTGAGATCAGAGACTCCTCAGTGCGAATGATAGTGTTCTCTCATTAATTAAACATGCACCCCATACCAGCGATGATTATTATAAAACTATACAGCGTAGCAATAGTACTCGACGCTTGGAATTAAATGTAACGATGGCTCCTAAATTAGACTGCTCAGTAAAACTTTTGAACGTCATTATACATTAATCGATTATATATTCGAATCTTTCATGTATTCATAGAAAAGCTTTTGATATGAAATTATTAACGCGTTTGATAAAGATTTTTAGGTAATTCTGTGTATTTAGTGACAGATGGCGTCGATGTCCTAGGCAGTGTTGCCAGGTTATAAAAATGAATGCATTCCAGATTAAAAAAAATATCTTTAAAGAAGAGCTTCTGAGTACTACATCGGCGCCATTATCTAGGCTTGAACTTTTAATTTATTTAGCGTAGATTTTTGTAGGAAATTAATATTATCGGTTAGAGATCGCTCGGCGACCTGCCAGCCAGTCAGTATTTAGACGGCCTAGTGGCGTATAACTTACAAAATAATATTAGGTTCTTTGTTATTTAGTTAGCTAACTTTTGTAAATAACTAGATGGCATATACATTTTTATTATTTAATTTGTAATATTCGTGTGATCAGACTGTTATTCTATGATTTATTTGTTACAGATGAGTTGTTGCTTTATAGTAGAACTGAAACATATCTGATAGGTACATAGAACATGTTTTTTTAACTACCTTCACGACTGGTTTGTTTTATAGTAATTTTAATTACACTAGCTGATTATTGATTATTAAAATGTACTCCTTTATAGTGTATCTTGTAATTGTGTACTCCATTACTCAGTCTATATATACGTATTATGTCTATTGTGTCTGTAACCACATTATCAAATTGTCTATTAATGTGTATGTACTATAATGTGATGAAACGTTACTGCATTCAATACTGGTTGTAAAATGAAATTATTTAATAAAGTAACTGAAATTAGTGAATGTGTTTGTTTTTAACTTGTTCGCCCTCGCCGGCCCTCGTATGGTTTTCAAGCTCTAACACCTTTACAAGCCACGTTTTATAAATTGCTTATGATAAAAGTGATAGTTAAGAGTAACATAACCAACCACCACCACAGCACCATTATCACCACACCGCACCGCAGCATTTACCGGCAGTAAATTGGGTCGCATATTACTATAATTCTTAAGATGGGCATTGTCGCCCTTCTTAAAGAAAAGTATCACCACACCTCTGTTCCATGCCTGTGGTGTTTTACTCTCGAGTATGACGGAACCAAACAGCTTCTGAAGATCATTAAGAACGGGTTTTCCGCCGGCCTTCAGGAGCACGGCCGTAATTCCGTCATCACCTTGTTCTTTTTGAGCTGCTTCAAAGCCATCCTAATCTCATACACGCTGACGTCCAGGATGGATATCTTCGGTATAGTGTCGTTCAAAAAGCATCCAATAATAAATGACCCCCGGTATCGATGCGAATGAATGGATTGAGGTATCAAGTTGAAAGTTTAAAATGATCAAATTCCACCATAGAACTTCAAATGTAAGCCAACACAAATTATCACTGATTAATAAATATAAGCAGATCGTTTGTCCTCAATTATTGTTTTGCAACTGAAGTAATTACAATAAGGCGCGTGTTCAGAAAATCCTCGAAAAATTAATATTTACCCCAAATTTTGTTACTTACTTTGTTTGAAAGTCTGGAAGAGGAGGATCAGCATCACAAGAATCCATTTTAGTGCACGAACACAAACACCTTACTATCACTTGGAACTGAATTTTTCGCCGCCACAAAATGAATCGAGATATCGTCGGTGCGAGAGTTACAACTTTGACGCATGCGCGGTCGGAAACTGCGGATTTTTTTATTTCTTGATGTTTTTTTGGGATCATGATCAATATTATATAAGAAAAAACCTACTAAACCTATCTGTTAACAACTTCTTGATTTTGTGGCAAGTATTAATAAATAAATAACAGGCAATACCTATTATCCTTTAATAACTGCTATTGTCATTGAATATTAACGCTATTTCCTGAATGATCGTTTTTCTTTCCCAAAATTCAGTATATTTTCAGGTTTTTTTTTATTTTGAAAACTGATAAATTTAAGTATTTAGTTTAACTTCGAAACAAAACAGGTTTTTCATATAAACGGTATGGTTAGATAGTTGGTTTCACCATTCCGTATCTCCGAAACAAAGCATCGCACAGCTTAGTATATGTTTTACCAGTAGAGACTAAAATTTTGAATCGGCGGGTATATTTAACTTAATATCCCAAAATCACAGAGTTACTTGGTTTTTTAATTAACCCGGCGAAATGTATTTAACAAACCAACATGAGCTTATTCAAATTACAATTCTACGAAAAGTAATCTTTACTTTCAAATAATAAACTAAATTTCCAAATTTCCAAAAAAAATACCATTTTGGGCCAAAGATTTTGAATGTTTTGCCATCGTTACGCTAAGAAAATGTAGGGTAGGGTGATGATTGAAATAATAATGGACTTTCTCATCTAGTTGATTTAATAAAACCAAGTAATGCGTATAACATAAATTTATTATAACGTCTTACACACCGTTTGCTTTACCAAACGACGCCAGCTATAATAACAATAAACATACGACGTGCACATTTACAGCCGAGTTTTTGGAGAACATTTTATACAATCATAATTTCATTTATTAATCTCTTTGCTCGGACAATTAAAATAATTTTAGATATCATTTTCGATTTATTGCTTCCAGTTATTAATTTTATTAAGAACCAGATTAACGTAGCTGCATATATATATTTTGTAGCTATAATATCTGTGTTGATATTTTATTGACTCAACTCGTAAATACTCGCGTATCCATAATCATACTTCAATAATGGAATTTACATATTACAAGTCTTTATAACTTACATAGGAATACTTTCATAACATCTTAGACCAACATATACACATAAATCTGTGAGATTACGATTTTAAGATAGCTTCGTACGCTTGGAATATGCAGGAGGCGACTTCTACGGTTCTAGACTTGAGGCTGAGAGTTGCTTCCGGGTTTCCTGGCTGTAGTTTGAGTTCTAGGAGTACCCAGATGTTGTTGGTGAGCTTTAGGGATTGGTACAGCATATCCTGACCTTCGACGTTTCGTTTCGCGATGGTATAGATGTTGTTCAGGGTCATTTTCTGTGCGATGGTGTCTGCGTTACCGGTCACGTTTGAGAGTGTATGTTGGACCTCGTTTGCAGCGGGGATCTCTTTCCAGGTGGTCAGGAAGACTCGCTTGTCGAGCTGTCCGTCTTCAGTGAACAGGATGTGTGCGGGGATGAGGCACGCGAAGTAGAACACATCGACGTTGTTCTTTATCGCCACCTGTGGGTAAGTTTTGGTGATTTAATTCAGGGAATTTAATATCATTATTGCGTATTATGGTTAGTTTGAGATCAGTAAATTTCTTTTTATCACACCTGCTCTGAAAATACATACTAATTATACCAATTAGAGGGAAGAAACGCCTTTATCCCGCCCTTCAAATCCTTTCATCCCAAGGTATGGAAGTTTGTATGAAAATCCTTTCGACCCAAGGGTGGGAAAAATGTATGAAATTCCATTACATACCCGGTTTTTCTTTTTTTTTTTAATTTGTCAGCAGTCATACTGCCAAGAGATTTTAACTGTCTACTATTTAAATTTCAAGTAAATTGTTACTGGCCACATACAGTTTTTTTTTTACCAGTTACCAACCTCCTTGGTGCATACAGAAAATTAAAAACGAAATTATTTTTGTATATAAAACGCGTGGAATCACGGAAGAAGTGGCTGCATGACCTTATGATCTTAGCCTACTCCAGAAACGGGCGAATAAAAAAATGGAAAAGCCCGCGCATTTTCGCAAAAACACATTTATCTTTGTGTTTTTTGTAAAATATGGATACTTCGAGCGACAGTGATGATGTTATCCCTAACACACCGCCAGAACTATTAGAGACGGCCCAAGAAGTTGTTGATAATCTGTTGCCGGAAAAATCTAAATGCAGATACAACAATACTTATATGTCCATAATTTTCCTCGTAGGTGTAATAAAAAGCACTATACATCCCTCAGGATAAAGTACAGTTCCATACCTCAAATGGTTTGCGCCCCTCGCAAGCTCGTGGCGCAAATGCCATAATCTCGGTATGGAACTGTCACTTTCTTCCCTCTGAAGTAATGTACTATTCTAAATATCTGGATGAAATTTGTACGACTAGACATGCTAGCTAAATGGGGATACTATTATATAAGCTTTAATAAACAATAAAAACGCGGCATCCGAAAATGGCTTTCTTTAAACATTATGTGCTGAGAGACAGAAGGGGTGGGGAGTTTATCGAAGATATGAAATCCAGTTATCTGCTCCACTGATGCGTCCCACCTGCAGGTTGTTGAGCGGCTCCATGCGCTGCACGGGCCCGCTCGTGGCCAGCGCTAGCGGCGCGTCGGCGGCGGCGCCGGCAGCCACCGCGCCCACGCTGAGCCCGCCCGACGGGAACACGCCGAAACTGGAACCAACGTGTTTGCGATCACACAATGTTATTAACCGCATAACTCGGAAAGAAAGCCTCGAAAGAACTCGAACACACGAACTTTTACCGGCTCGATAGTGATCACCCCTCGATATTGGACCCCAGAATAACGACATACGACACCCTAAATTGATAATGTTAATATGTATTTCACATTCACAGCGTGTTTGTACACTTGCTAACCACAAGTAAAGCGTGCGTCGCTTCCTGAGATAAAAAAATGTAATGATTACCGTCTGCACAATACATTATTTGACGTTTAACGTCTGCAAACTTTAAGCAACGTTTATAATATATAAACACTAAAGCAATTAAAGCTAAATAAGTAATTAAAATAAGCTAATAAGAAATGGCCAGACTGACGGGGGCGCGCGTTCACAGTGTGTAACTGACCTGTTCTTGTTGAGTTGTATAGCGAACCCGCTCATGGCCTGCATCGCTTTGTTGGTGAACGTCATCTCCATGCGAGGCTGGCCGTTCTGACGGCTGAATGTGCCCCAGATTTCTAAACCTGTAAGTAATAATCACACAAGGTGTAAAAAGACCCATCACATAGCCATCAACTACGCATTCTGAACATCAAACTAAGTACCTAACATTGCTGGGAAACGACTTTTATTTTTGGTGTGAAAATTTGCTATTTGCGGTAGTGCGCAAACACAAGCAAAACATTGTGCTTATGGGTGCATGCAACGTTACAGGGGTCGTGGGGGTATTTACAGTTGTGTTATAAGGTTATAACATTAAAAATTAGTTTTCGTAAAAGATACGTCATTAAAAGCTGAAATTTTTATTGGCTGATTTTTTTTTGGTTCAAACGTCTCCAGTAAAGAAAAAAATGATAACAATGACGGGGAGTGAGTGTATCGTTAAGTGTCTTTTTACTTACACCCATTATATTAATTCAAAATATCAAAATTTTTGAGTGCTAAAAGTATCTTTTACAAATGCAAACTCTGTGCTGGTTACAGGATAATATCCCGTTTTGCCAGACAATAGTGTTTAACGAACCTTTTCCTTTGTCAGCAGGTAGCCAGCACTGCTTGGGAGGTACGTAGGAAGCGGGTGTGGTCGTGACGCCGAAGATGTCTCCCAGCAGGCCCGTCGTACCAGACGTTGTAGCTGGCTCGGGACCTCCACCCAACTGGAATATAAAAGCATTTTATTTTGAAGTGTGATGAAATCTAAATGATGTAGTAGAATTGTTTATAATTTTTAACTAGTAAAATACTTTTTGAGGTTTATATAACCTAAAAGCGCGGTCCCTGTCGGACTGCATAGAAAAGAAAGAGAAGCGCGCTGACACAACGCTGGTAATTTATTGCAAAATCATCATCTGCCTAGCCTTTTCTCAACTATGTTGGAGTCGGTTTCCAGTCCAACCGGATGAAGCTGAATAATTATTAATAATAATTTATTGCAAAATATGAAGCAATTATTTAATTACAAGAAATCTATTGTTTGGACTAAAAAATTAAAACACTAGTGTTTTAGTATGTTGCTTGTAGAATAATCTGACAAAAAATCAGAATAATTGTATATATATTAGTATGGTTTTTATTGTAGAAATAGAAACCATACCAATATACATAAAGTTTTTAGAGGTATCTTCATGATATTTTTCTATCGTATCTAATTAGTTGTATTATGTTTTCAACACACTATCTATCTAGCATATATCCTGAAGAATATCATATATTTTTCTGAGTTTGTTTACTGTAGTCGATCATATACATTTATTGTTTCTAAAACTTTCGTTTTTTGCGTTTAGGTCCTGTAAAAACCTTAATAACAAAGCAGCTTTCAATGTTAGTATGCTTACACACGAGCTGCACGGTAGAGGCAAAAGTCAGCGGTAGAGGCAACAGCCGGTCGATTCTGTAAAAATCTCACTGTGAAAACTTAGGTGAAGTGAGTTTGTTTTTGCTAGGAATTGACACTATTGATAGCTCACTCCACGCTCACTTCACCTAAGTTTTCACGGTGAGATGGTTACAGAATCGCACTGCTGCAGCCGGCGACGCGTCAGTGGCTGCTGTGGACCACGTGCCGCTCGTGTATTCGAGCAACGTACTCAATTACACGAGCGAACGTCGATGCTGTGGTTACATAATTAAAAAAAAAAAGGGAAATTACTCACAAGTACATCCAGTCCTCCGGCTAGCAGGTCCAGGTTGGAGGTGGGCGCGGGCGCGGGAGGGGGGCCGCCGATGTCCATTGATAACAGGTCGCCAATAAGGGACTCCTGGGCAAAAACGTGATGTTAAAACTCCTGTATCGTGGGTGCTTTAAAAAGGAGGTTATACATACGAGTTTTTTTTTAATATATTATAAATAATATCACTAAAGTGCTACATACGTTGTGCTGTGCGTTGGGTATGACGGCGGGCGGCGCGGCGCCGGCGTCGTCGGCGCCGCCCGAGCCGCGCGCCGGGAGCGACTTGCGCACGCCCGCGCCGCGACCTGCGCAGGATCATTCATTATTACTTGTCAAAATGTTCCCACTGCTGGGACACAGGCATTCTTCCCCTCGGTGCGAAGCACCACTGCTTCGCACCGAGGCATACTCATCTCTTTTGCCCACGCAAAAGAGATGAGTATGCAGGATAGTTGGATATAGTTGAAGTTTAGTAAGAAACCGATGTATGTTGTCGACTGAAATTTAATTTGATAAATGTGCTGTTTGTTTTCTATTAATAAAATAAAATTTTATTCCAGAACATCCATCGGTTTCTTACTAAACTATACGTACAACTACATCCGACGATCCTGCATAATTATCTGTTTTGTTGACTGTGCATTGAAGTCTTGCTATCCTGTATAATGTTTTAACTCATTTATCAAACATTAACCAATAATATGGATCATTGTCCAAAAAACATCCCAAACATTAATAAAAATAAAGTAGCCTACCTTCAACAAACGCAGTAGGCGGCTTATGGTAAACAGAGGCCAAGGAGCTAATGTGACAGATGAGCTCGTCCAACAGCGTCGGTTCCAACAAATCGGTCTCCTCCGAAATGAGCGGCTTGTCGGCCAACACCACCTCTTTAGCGGCCGCCGGGTCGGTTGATAGGAGACGCCAGTAAATGAAGCCGCGGTCTCTGGAATATTGAATGAATTTTCATCTCGCAAAGGATTTTTAAACCGTAACTAAAATAATAAGTTGAATTCAGGTGTTATTAGGGAATACATTCTGTAACATTACAGCTAAAAAAAATACGTAATTGACGAACATTTATTTTGTAATGTACAGACCTGCACATCAAGCTACCCGAAACTGTCAAATTTTCCCGATCAACTTTGAACTTTATGCTTTAGTAATAAAGTTGAAAATCTATTAAAGAAATTTGACAGATTGTAGTAGCTTGATGTGCTGGCGTCTGTACATGTGAAGTCCTGATAAATCAAGAAATCTGACAACGCCCACTTTACTTAGTTTTAAGACACTTTAAAATTTCAACACCCCATTTCGTTGGCATCCCGGAAGTTGCACCATAAGTGCTCAGTGCCGGACGTTGTCGACGCTTCTACGGCCGCAGTTGCTTCTGCCGTTGGCAACGTGCCGCTCGTGTATCTGAGCACTAAGGATTCCATTTTAGTACCATTTTGGTACGGAACCTTAGAAAAAGATTGCTCACCTAAGATCTGGGTTGTCAGAGTCCTGCGTGGCGAGGCTGAGCACGTGCTGAACCAACTCCTGCGTGTCTGCAGGTCGTTTGAGGAACAGCTTCACTACAGCCGTCAGGAGTTGTAGTTGGACCTGGTGAGATTCAATTTTGATATCATACTGGGCATTTAAAATGGCTGAATCATTAAAAACTTGCTTTCTTATTCTGGTTTCAAGTTCATGATAATACCGAATCTTAAATCTTCGTTTCCTCCATTACCTGTGCATTTTCATCGTGGAAGCCCTCAAGGAAGGAGTCTAGCAGTTCATCAGCATTGTCAATACGTTCGGCGTACTCGCCCACGATCCACACCTGAGGAAAAAAAAAATAATGACGTTTTCGGTAACATATGCTTGTAATGACGGTTTTCGGTAACCTATGGTAACCTGTGCTCGTAATAACGGTTTTCGGTAACCTATGCTCGTAATGACGGTTTTCGGTAACCTATGCTCGTAATAAGGGTTTTCGGTAACCTATGCTCGTAATGACGGTTTTCGGTAACCTATGGAAACCTATGCTCGTAATAACTGCTTTCGGTAACATATGCTCGTAATGACGGTTTTCGGTAACCTATGCTTGTAATGGTGGCTAATTTCATAATAAGGAAGATGTATCTAACTACTTTTAATAATTGTTTACTAACTTCCGCCCGCGACTTCGCCCGTGTTGATGTTAAAAATTATTCCTACGGAAAACTGCTACGGGGACAAAAAGCCTATGCCCTTCCCCAGGATGCAATCTGTTTCCTTACCTAATCCTATTTTATCGAAATCCGTTCAGTGGTTTAGGTGTGAAGAGGTAACATACAAACAGGACAGAGTTACATTCAAATTTATAATGATTAGTATAGATTTCTCCAATACAGTAAAGAAAGAGCAACTTGTCGTAAGAGAAAGACGATTTATTTTTGTTATAGAATAACAAATTGGAACTTGGAAAAATTTTGCTTTATTTAACATAAAATAAAGTTTTTTAAACGGATCTTGAAAAATGGTCTCCCATCCAAGAAATAACCTAGGCTACCATAGCTTAGCTTCCCTCTATCGCTTACCATAGACGCCCTCGCTTCCGGCTCATCCAGTGTATCGAGATTCTCGCACAGCGTGCTGATGATGCTCTCATACTTGTTGGGGTACTTCCGGAAGATGTCCTTGATCACCACTATGGCTTCCTGTACCACATAGTTCACTTTCGTCTGGATCAGTTCCAGGAGAGTTGATACGCAGCGTTCGGCTGAGGGTTCCACCTGGGGAAAGAATCGTATAGTTACTACTAACTTTTGCCAGCGGTTTCGGCCGCATGAATGTCGATATCACACGGAAATGTAGTACCGGGATAAAAAAAATATGTCTTAAGTTAACCCAGGTCATCATGGTCTACGTGTGCTGAATTTCATATAAATCCGTTCGGGCGTATAGGTCATTGTACTCACCATTATGAACAACTTTTAGTATGGGACCAAACTTGAAATCGCGAAAAAAAAATCAGCTGTTCCCATACATTTTGGAGATGTGATTTAAAAAACCTAATTCATACACATTCAAACATACAGAATTCCACAGTCACTTTGTTCCTGTAGGATACGATAGAAGGAATTATTATAATTCCGTTAAAAACACCACAAATCCCCCATACAACGAACAGTTAATGTGGTTTTTTTTTTTTTTTCAGGATGGGAAATCATCAAATGGCCCCTCCCGCTCTGGGTGGAGCGGAAGGCAGTGTCAGACTCTTACTGACTAAAACCCACCCGTGTTCCTTCCTTAGCCCTTTATGTTCCGGGCCAGCGGTAACCCTTTCGGACAATGCTGCTGAAAAGAATGTGGCTTGGACGGACTGGATGCGGAAGGCGGAGGACAGGGTGTTATGACGCAGCCTGGAAGGGGCCAATGTCCAGCAGTGGACTGCAATAGCCTGAGTTGATTGATTGACCCCATACAAATTTGGATGAGGAAGCCAAAACCCTATCTGTCATGGTGATTCGACCTGTCCAATTTAATCTTAGCCTATCCAATATCCAGCTGTGCTGGCGCCGCTGCTGCGGCTGCTGAGACCCTCAAGCGGCGCAAATACTGTAACCTTTTGGGCAATTACAGCTTTGAGCCGTTTGGGGTCGAAACGCAAGGGTCATGGGGCCCGAGTGCGCGTCTCCTTTTTAAGGAAATTTCTCGCCGACTGGTCGGCGCTTCACGTGACCAGAGGGCTGGGTCGTTCTTTGGCCAAAGAATTAGCATTGCCATTCAACGTGGCAATGCTGCCAGTCTTCTGGGCACGTTTCCGGATGACAGCGATGCGGACGAGTACTTCGACGCCTGATTTGTCCTTTATTTTTGTTTTTATTTGTATAGTAAGTTAGTTAGTCATTTAATTTAGTATCTAGTGTATAGTATATAATAGTTTGTAATAAAATAAGTTAATTGTATATTTCAAATAATGAATGTCATCATAATATTTCTTAATATTATAGAACCCTCCTGCTCACCTTGATGGCACACCTGCCGATGGCCCTGACGGCTTTCCTGACGAAGTCCACGTCCACCTCAGTGGCGTACTCCTTGAGCTCGCCCAGCACTTGCGCGATGTTCGCCTGCGACGCGAGCCTGATCATTATGTCCAGCTTCTCCAGTTTCACATAGATGGGATCGTTGTATTTCACGAAGAACACCTGGAATTATGTTTTATTTAATAACTTTGCTGTTTGTTGTAAAAATGTAAGAATATCTAGAAACAGATAACTGATAAATGCAGAGAAATCGACAATTTACTTGGAAAGCAGGTTAGTCAAAAAGCGAGGTTTCGAGCAAAGAAAACCTCGAAAATGTTCTGCTCTTAAGGATTTGTACTAACGGGTGAAGTATGTATTTTTATCTCACGAAGTGACACGCGCATTATTTGTGGTGACCAAGTTTACCCACACGCAGTGAATGTGTACTTCCTAGTTCCTAGTGATCTGATACACAGGTTTTCCTAGTGTTACAGATATAGATAGACCGAGATAACGCAAGTATCACGATCTGTATGAAAACCAAGCCATTTTTTGACTAACTACTATGACGTCACTATTTAGTGATGGGAAAATCAAACCGATTCAAAGACCGCCGCGTGCGGCACCCGCCTCGCCCCACCCCCGGGGTCTAGTGCCAGCGCGAGCGCTCACCCAGCCAGCAGTACACAGTCGATCGATTCTGTAGAGATCTCACCGTGAAAACTAAGGTGAAGTGAGGTGTCATTATTCCACCTGATTCTTTAAGGATCGACACTATTGACAGCTCACTTCACCCAAGTTTTCATGGTGAGATATTTACAGAATCGCTCGGCAGGACAGAGCGCGAAAGTGGCACCTTACGATTTTTGTACGTAAGCTGGTGCGATTTTTGGTACGCGAAGTAGTTCCTCTTGCGTTATCTAGGTGTATTTATATCTGTGCCTAGCGCAGACACCATCAGTCTCTAAAAACTAGTGTCACATAGTTGTTAAACTTTTCTAAATTAATATGATGCCTTGTTTGTGAAGAAAAAAATAAATTATTTGAAAGGGCAAACCTATGAAATACCTAGAACCTGTAGGTATTACAGTCCACAGTACTTTAAACCATAAAATCCTACCTTCATCTCATGCTTCAGAATATCCGGTCTCTTCTGCACCACCAGGTTGATGTTTCTCAACGCCACGTACTGTACTTCCGGTTCAGCGGAGAGGAGCGTCACTAGAGGGGGGGCTAGCTTCCGGGAGAGTGTGCTGACGAGTTCCGTGTCGTCTGATACCATCTCCATCAGCTTCATCAGGACCTGGGAATGAGAGGCTTGTTAAATATGCTTCTGGGAACACTGAATAAGGGTCGACTACTTTTTGGTTGAGGCCTGTGCCTAGCAGTGGACTAGTACAGACTGATGAAGATGATTGCTTTTTTGGTAGTCTGAAGGACGCTGAAACTGGCCTATCAAGATTTTGATAGAAAACTAGAAACAGATCAATAGCCAAATGGTGGAATAAAAATTAGGGCAAGAATTTAGTATATTCTAAAGAGGTCTTTTGAATCAATTTTCTAAAATAAAATAGTTGGATCGTAAAGAATACATAACGAATACAAGCCTATCACACTAATATTATAAAGGCGAAAGTTTGTGTGTGTGTTTACAACGTGTAACGGAAAGGGTATATACATACGAAAGGCACGGCTTCTTTGGATGATATCAAACGATATTGGAAGGGTTTTTTAATCCTATATCTACATGTTCAGAACTTATGAGAAATTTTAATACATTGATACCAGAAACCGAACTTTTCAAATTGAAATAAACACATCACTAGCACTAAATCAGCTGATCGGTGTCAGTGAACCATTTGTGAGTAAAAATAAACCTCTTACTCCTGGTATTTCTGAATAAAATGAATAAAAGGTTCCGCATGTTTATTTTTTGTTTACAAAATATTATTACTGACTTTTCCTAAACTTTGATTTTGGTCTAGGTATTAAAATTTTACGAAATAATATTTAGGTACCTGTTTGCACTGTCACGTATTATTTACACACTTGTTGGTTTTTTATGTAGTTGTCCTTTTGTAGAAGATTACTTTGTAGATAATTATTATCTACATAGTAAATAGTAATCTTCCACCCACCCCACCTTACCATCGTACCTACAACACAATAAATACCTAATTAAAAAACAATATTCCTGTATTGAATTTCCCAACGTTATTCCTATCCTTTTATTTTGGTGGCCATAAGGATAAACGATGTTTTGCTTTAAATCGATTTTTTAATCGATTCACAGAACGAATCCCGTGCTCTTGAATCGATCTACTAAAAATTCAACAAAAATCGTAATCAAAAAAATTTTAAACAACATTTAACACACCTTTATTATGTGACATATTTACAGTTGCCAGTCAGGTAGGTACGTCTAAACTTTTAATCAATAATATTAATAATTGATAACCTTTCCAGCGTAATTAAATGACTTTCATTCAGATGGTACAGATGTAGTCGGTTAAAATCAAATGTTTCAATCTTCGCTTAGTGCTAACATAAATAATGCGGACAAGCTAAAAAGTGTCGGCATAATTATGTATGTAATTGATCTTGTTTGAAATAAATAAACCTACCTATTCGCTGTTTATGATTGTCAGCATAATACTTTGGGCAAACATGAACTTGAACTATTATGAGCCCTTATCATAATAATGTTTACACATACGATCCAGGGGATTCGATTCACCTTACTATTGAATCGATTTGCTTGAAGATCGCATTAAAACGAATTGTTTCGAAAAATCGTCAGCTCGTACCATTGAATTGATCATAAAAAATCGAATCCTTACGTGTATCCTACCAAGAATTAATTGCTTAAATAAACATTATTATTTGCCATTAAAACTTAGAATAGAAAAAGGATTTAGGACAAGAATTTTTGTCCAACTGAACCCAAAACATCATTTCAATTCACCTCTTCGGTATTGATGCTTCTCCTAGTACAAATAAAATCACAGTTCGGTTGCACGGTTCCGTTCATAATTTTAAAAATAAGGTTTTTTTTTTTAATAATTATGTCGAAAACTATTAACAACAAGTTAATACTATTTTTTTATTACAAAATAATAGCACGCCCGCATAATTTTTGTCTGTAGGACTAACCGAAAGAATTATCGGAAGTTCACGGTCTGTCGGTGCTTTATCAATAGTACATGGGTTTTATTGGTTTGAGCACGTTTAGTCTTTAGTATAATTCAAACGAAGTCATTAAAAAATGTCGCAAAACTGCATCTAACTGTGGAAAGAAATTAATAAAAGTACTAGGACCGCATGAGTTAGGAATTGTTATTGCCGAATTGAAAATTGTTTGCTCACAGAACCCTGATTACGTCGTTACACACACAATGTAAGCATCTTAGTGTGTGTAAACCTAATGGGTTAGTAGGGTACGTGCACCAATTGCCGTCCTGTAGTTTCAATTACTCCTGGTAAATACAACTTCTAAAGAGATAACGCGGCCCCATAAATTATGATTTTTAATGGATTGAAATTACTTAATAATTTTCCGGAGTTGCGGGAATTTCCGAGGTTGCGGGAATGTTGTTTTTAGTCAGCTGGTAAGAATCTAAGGGGAGGCCCACACTGCACCGTGTCACGCAGCGGGGTTCGTGGAACGGATAATTCCACGCGCGGAAGCACGTTTTTATTGAATTTGGTAAAAAATCACGCGCGGGGGCACGTTCAGCGTCCCGCTGCGTGATGTGGTGAAAAAAATGGCTGATTTTTCAATTTTGAATTTGAATTAGGTACGTAACTCTGGTGTGTTAGATTTACTTGAAAGTTTAACGGAGTTTAGTTGAAATTATTATTAAGATGTAAAATAATCTTGAATCCTTGAACAATATTTTTTAATAGTACTGGACACTAATTGGGACAGCCACCCTATACTCGTAGGTATCTAAATTTAACGAAATAATATTTAGGTACCAGGATAGCAGGGAATAGGAGATTTATTTAGCATTGTTATTGTTTTGCTCGCCAGTCGACGTCTGTTCCGTGTCTAGTGCACTCGTTTCTAGTCCCTGTGACACGCGCATCAGTTCAGTACGGCTACACCTAATTGACTTTTTTTTGTTGTGTTTGAAAATGTCGATAAGTAATAGCGAATATTACGAAATGATGTTGTGTGTCGGAGCAGAACATGGTAATTTGCGAGCTGCCCGAGAACTGTACCGTCACCGTTTTATTGAGGGTAGACCAGATGCTGACCGTCGACAGCTGCCTTCGTCGGCATGTTTTAGCCGGATGGTACATCGTCTGTACCATGGCGACTGAACGTGTGGGCAGGTATAATTGGAGACGTTGTCGTAGGACCAGTTTTCTTGCCGCAAAGCTTAAACGGCCAAAATTATTTAAGCTTCCTGAGGAATGAATTAGACGATGTCCTCACAGTGCTACCAGTGTTAAGCTATGTCAATCTCGTGATGAGGAATAATTTAATTTTCCAACATGACGGTGCACCGGCACATTTTGCTCGAGATGTTCGCCATTATTTAGATGCGCGCTTTGCTCAGTGGGTTGGGCGTGGTAGCACAAGCGTGGCTTGGCCTCCACGATCCCCAGACCTAACCCCGTTAGACTTTTTTTTGTGGGGGTACATTAAAAATGCAGTGTACGCAGTGCAGTGTGATACAGTGGACCAAATGAAAGTACGAATTGAGGCCGCTTTCAGGACAATCACACCAGACATGCTATGCAATGTTCAGGAGTCTATGAACAAGCGAGCGGCCTTGTGCATACAGTACCAAGGCCACCACATCGAACCCCACCTTTAAAAATGTAAGTCAATTTACTAAATTAAGCAAAACTTTAAGATTTTACTGTTTTCTCGGTAATAAGTAATAATAAGAGATGAAACTAGTTAACCTACCTAAACTTTGTTTCGATATTTTACGTAAGTTTTGTTATCTCGGTTTATACGTGCAATTTCTGGCTTAATATTAATATTAATGAGTAAACTGAAAATCAATAATTACACATTAATTTTTACATCACGGTAAAGTAGGTATTGTATTGCGCGCGCGCACATGCCGCCTATGCTTTGGCGGTACGGCGCGCCGCACCGCCAAAGCGGTAGGCGGCATGTTTGATCTCGTCAGTTCGCGCCGACAAAGACGCCGCGTTTGGTAGGCTAGTACAGTACTAGGCGCGCAGAATTACGGAAGAGATTTATCGTGATATTGGCAAGTAAAGTGATTGACCTACGTAGTGCGGTGACATGTTTGTTATGATTTGAATTTCAGAAACCTAAGATACCGAAAATTTGGTATCAATTCTTAGAGTATTTTATTTTGAGTTGAAACTAAGTATAGTGACTCTATACCAGCTGTTATCTTTAGTGCTTAAGGATAGCTATAGGGTTTCTGTTACACGTTGTATATGTTTGTTACTTCTTCACACTCAAACGGCTGAACCAATTTTGATAAAATTTGGTATGGAGGTAGCTGACACCCTGGATTAACATATAGGCTACTTTTTATCCCGATATTCCCACGGGATCGAAACTTATGCGGGTGAAACCGCTGGGCGCAGCTAGTGTACCTATATGACAGCGAGTCACTTATATTCGAATTTAGTGAACTTTATTCATTTTTAGAACAAATATGTATAGTATATTTACCTTGACAGCCGACAGAACCACAGCAGCATTCGCATGGGCAAGCCTGGGAGTGATTCTCTCGCATATGGAGTGAGCTTCCCGCGCATCTCTAGGCGAGTAGTTCGACAACGCGTCCAGTATGAACACTTGACCCCACTCCGTACATTCATTCAAAGCTGTCAGGAGCTTATTTATCGTGGGTGCATTCATTTCTGTGGGACAACATATTTTAGAGATGAATTTTAGGTTTATTTTGGCACCTTTTGTGATTATTATTGCGTTTTTCGGATGCAGGCCAGAAACGATTTTGCATAATTGGAAGCTTTTAACTAATAAGCATACGTGTAGTCGGCTTTATTTAGCAACGTAACTTTTTGGCATGAAAGAGCATGTTAGAAGAAACTTGGGAAAACTATTTATCCTGTAGAAAAATACAGATACGAGATGTGCCATTTATACAGCGTGCCACTACAATGACGACATTAATTTAACATACTCAAACCCATGCATAAAAAGAGAAGAAGAGACAAGAATGTAAGTAGTTCTAAAGTAAGTGCTCTAATGGACAACCAGAGAGACAATTAACAAAAGACAAAAAACGCTTGCAACAAAAATTAACGTTATAGTAACAGACGGAATCCTCTATCTCCCTTTAGACGCTACTGACCCACAAGAGGATGTCCAGACACGCTCGCTTCATTGATCTCCGACAGCGCGGCGACGGCGTTCGCCACTACCATCGGGTTGGAGTCGCTCAGTAGATCCTTAAGCTGGTCTAAGAAACCCTGGCAAAATGGAAGATATATGTTATGTCAGTGAAATGTAAATATGTTTAATACAAACATAATAACAATGAAAACAATTAAAATGTATGTCACTAGTTATGACTGTAAAAATGTCAGCCGATATTATCTATTATCGTGTTAATGTCGACAATTCGCAGCGAGGAAGAGAATTAATCAATGCTAGTGTAGTGTAGTAGTGTCGTAATTACGGCTTATGCTGTGTTTTTTTATAAGCGCGTTCCATGTAACGCGCTTCGTCTGTGCTCAGACGATTTTCTGCCTTGAAAAAGCAGCGCTGTTAATGTCTGCAGCGAGAGTACGCGTTTCGAAGGCCTGTAAATTCTCTGCATTAGAAGACGTGTTTGCTGCAATGTTCCAATGTCAAAAAATTGAACGCCAATAATTACCTGATCCTCCACCATACTCGAAGAAATATCATAGAGCTTAGCAACACAGACGGCAGCAGTCTTCCTCACATACGGGTCCTCATCCTTCAAGCACTTGCGGAGCGGTTCACACAAGTACTCGGTTATCTTGTCCACTCGTATACAACCCATGGTGCGCACCGCTAGGGCTCTGATCAGAGGGTTCGAATCCTCACAGTCCTGCAGGGTTCAACGTTTGTGTCGGTATTGTGTATAAAAAGAAAAGAGAAGCAACACATCAATCATACTGAAGCAATTTTACTAGAAGCGATGGAAGGGAAACCTTGTAGTCTGATTTACCTTTACTGTTCTTAACATAGTTTAGTCTGAAATATTGGAATGTATAACGCCTACGGGATCATCTATATTAATAATCAGGCTATAACACTCCCACTGCTAGGACACAAGACTCCCCTCTTCAAGAGGGAGTGGGCTATAATCTATCACGCGTGATGAAAACTTATTCAATTTACCAGGGATCGGGGCTTCTACTACTGGCGTCTCCTATCAACCGACCGCTAAAGGTGGTGTTGGCCGACAAGCCGCTCATATCGGAGAAGACCGATTTGTTGGAACCGACGCTGTTGGACGAGCTCATCTGTCACATTAGCTCCTTGGCTTCTGTCTACCATAAACCGCCTACTGCGTTTGTTGAAGGTAGGTTCTTTTATTTTTATCGATGTTTGGGATGTTTTTTGGACATTGATCCATATTACTGGTTAATGTTTGATAAATGAGTCAAAACATCATACAGGATAGCAGGACTTCAATGTATAGTCAACACAACAGCTAAGTATGCAGGATCGTCGGATATAGTTGAAGTTTAGTAAGAAACCGATGGATGTTCTCGAATAAAATTTAATTTTATTAATAGAAAACTAAAAGCTCATTTATCAAATTAAATTTCAGTCGAGAACATCCATCGGTTTCTTACTAAACTTCAACTATATCCGACTATCCTGCATACACATCTCTTTTGTTGACTGTACATGTACTGATTCCATGGTAACAGATTGCGCGATGTCCCCGCCAGCCTGTATATTAAATGTTAGATTATGTATAATCAGCGAAGTATTTTTAACGCATAATTCCTTGTACAAAAAAGCTTTTTCAGATGATGGTTGAATTTCACACGAGTTTTAAGGAATGAACACAATATTAAAGGTATTTTGTTTCCATAAAATTATCTGGACTGTTCATTGGCATTTTCATTTTTAAATCTAGTTACTAACTTCTAATGCTTGGCAGACTAAATGGTTTCCCTTGCATAATAAATATGGGATAATATAGTAAAATAATAGCCAATGTGCTTCTATTCATTATAAAGTATGAGGCATGGATTTTATTTCATACATATTTGTTTTTTTTTTACTGTTTGTCGATTATAATGTAGATTTACACATTTCTTGTGCCAGTGGTAGGGTTCCGTATAATATAAAATATTTGGTTTATATTGTGATATAAGTTATCATGCAATTTAATAATTTTCCTATTGCATGCAGGGTGGTCTCATCAGGATATTAAGTGCTAATTATTTTTATTGTATAGAAAATTTCTGTTAGACATTTTTGTTCTTCCAACTCAATATTAAATTGTTATCTAGGGTAAAGCCATTAAGATGGTTTATAGCACTGTGTAACCTAATCCGCACTTAAATCACGCTTTTCTGTGACTAAAGTAGTCCATTTTTACACAGAAAAGCATGACTAAGTGCGGGCTTAGGTCACACGAGCTATAAAATAGTATACAATACGTGTGACTTATGTAGACTATTAATGCACGGCGTTTAGCTAATTTCACGCCGTGCAATAATGGTCTACTTCAGTCACACGTATCTTAATGTACTATTATTAATTTTAGCCGCTTATTAAAAATACTTTAGTTTTAATAACTATCCTTACATTTTATATTATCTGAAAAATTTAACTATCATTTTCCTTTTTTCATCTACATTTCAATTGCAAGTTATATTAATTGACATGAGCAGGATTGAGCTCAAATTACGATTTCATAAATCCAATTTGTAACACCCTATACACTTGCTGTCAAACAGAAATTTCACAAAAATTTTACCAAAACTTATTTCCGAAACTTTACAAAAATTTCAATATATTTTCAATGTCAATGTGTAAATCTACAATCAGATGAATTGATTTTGGTTTTTCTGGATCATTTTGTTACCTTAACAAGCTGGTATGTTGGTAGATCCTTCCACCCATCATAATAGGTACAGTAGACATTAAAAAACGATAAAAAATACATGTCACACACAAAATAACTACAACAGTAGTTATTATATTATGATAATTTTAATATACTAAATTTTAATATACTAAAACAATTAAGTAAATATGAATTTTCTTTTCTTTTTTAGTAATATTGACAATATTGTATAATCCCATGCCCACATTTCTTTTCAAAATTTGACTGGACTCTTAATATAAGATCAGAATTTTATTAAAATTTCAACACATGCAGATTCTTTTTTCACTGTTCATTTCGGAAGATGATTCAGAAAAGGTTATGCTTGATCAAAAAAGTAATACTACAATACACATACATAATACATAATCATAATCCTAATTTATACATAAATCAGACAGTCAACACATAATGTAAGTATATAAATAAATAATAATTCGAGAAACTTTAATAAAAATCTTTAAAATAAAAACTAGATTTTTAAATCACTGGCAAAAAATCCTTTAAATATTTGCCTACATCTCTACAACACTTCTGGCGTCTAAACAAATTAATCCAGAACTATAAAAATTAATGTTAAAATTAAAAATGTAACCCAGAGCTATGTTTAGTCTATGCAGGGCTCAAAAATCACACCACACTAAAAAATTTAAAATTCCTATCAATATTATCAATCCCTAACATGTCCCAAATAAACGCACGCTCAACACCTAACTACGTATTATACCACAGTACATACCTTGACAAATGTGTTAACGGCCATAATAGCCATATCAGGCTGAGACTTTGCATAGTTCATCAGGTACAGGTAGACTAGCTTCTTCAGCTCCAAGTTGTCGGTCTGCATGCAGTTGACCACATCAGGAAAGAGTGCGGACACATCTTTGCCAACGGTCATTGAGGCTATGACCTGCAAAAGGTAATATGGGTAAAGTTATGCTATTACAGCCAACCCAGAGCATGGAATGGTTGATAGCAGTTAATAGAACCAACCCAGATGGGCTCATATGGTGGATTACAGCCCACTCCCACTCACAGAGAGGAGGCCTGTGCCGCAATAGTAGGATCATTATAGGCTGACTATCGGCCGCTTTCTCTATAAAATCTAAATCCTAATTTGCTAGTAAGATTGATATTTGAATCCATTTCCTACTTTTAGTTTTTCAATAACCGATCGAAAACTCGATATCTTTTTTTTTTCAATCCATCTTTGGAAGGACAGATCGGATTTTTATATTGATACTTGTATGAAAGTGACAGTTATGAATATTCTATAACTAATCTCTGATTTTGACAAATCGATTTTTGAACATTATTGATCTTTATTTGCAATCCTATTTAGACTGAAAACCGTGAAAATGGAAATATTTTCAAGCGATAGTGATCTTGAAGTATTGGCTCAGCTATTGGATCGGGATAGTAGCGACAGCAAACAAGACAGAGCTGTGTCCTCAAAAGCTTTTCGGCAAAAATATATTTATTGGAGGTGGGGGTTAATAGCTGCAACACAGATTTGTAACTATTGCAGCTATTTATGCAATCAATTTGTAAAATGTGTTTTTGTTCAAATAAAGATTATTATTATATTATTGTAAGTTAAACCGACGATATAATTATTTACTTAGTTTCTGGCTCCATTGTCCACTTTTCTTTCGAAGAAACAAACTTCTGAATGTTATTAATTATGTCAATGTCGAATTGACACTCCGTTTTGAGTTCACATTTAATTGTTACTGTGTATGCAATATCTTAAAAAAACAGATACATAAAATAGATCAGCTATATTAAAATAATCACCATTTTACTCATTGACATTAATGAGTGAGTGATGAATGAGTGATGTACCTTTAGTGCAAATGCATGAAACAAAATGTTAAGGAGGACACAAATTTATGACCAATGTTTTTTTTTATGTATTTGGAGACAAGATGGACTTATTGAAATAGAGATTTAACATCAATCGAGATCAGATAAAATCTGGATCCATAAGAATCTTAAATTCACAATCGAATATTGGAAGTGGTTGTATGTCATACAAACTGTTTAGTGTGAAAGCAGATGGTACAAATGATTGTTTAGAGGTCAAAACCACTTAACACGTTGACTGCCAACTACGAGTATACTCGTAGTACAAGATCTGGGCCCCACTGCCAACTACGAGTATTCTCGTAGTTGATTGTATGCGATTTCTAACGAATTCTAGACAAGTGGCAGTAAAAGGAGGGCGGGGTTACATTTTTTGGCATTTGAAGTAAAACATTATTTAATCAGAAAAAAAAGTTTAATAGAATTTTTTTTGGGTACATCACTTTGAAATCAAAAAGGAGTGATATATTTTAAAACAATTTTCTATGCATAAGGCAGGTTTTTCAGGACATACCGGACAGTAATAAATTGTTTCTTTGCGTTTTTTTTCTTTTGTGCAGTCACAACACGGTTTCGTCGGTTTCTGTTTTTTTTTTTGTGTGGGTGGTAGACGCTCTAAATAATGTAGTACTTGTAATCCTTCTCGTTTTTTCTGATCGTGATGACTATACTTTGGAAATGTTTCGCCTAAAAGATGTTTTGACTTCATCTTTGAACGAAAGGGCATCCAATTATTTTCCGGAGGAAGGTTGGCTTGTTGGTTGTAGATCATGCAGGCGAGGCGTTGTGAATGTAGATTTCAAAAATGTGTATCGCTAGTTTTTTGTACCAAAACAACGTCTATCTAAGAGCTGAGTAATATGACAGCATTTGGTCGGAAAAAGTTGGATCCCGGACATTCCCTTGTAGTAATCTCTAACCACATTAGGTTTCATCGAAACCTTACCGTTTTTGTTTGAAACAGGAACCAGAATAGGTTTATGCATATTAGAAATACACAAAACTTCTCTCTTATCCTTCCAGTTACACAAATAAACCCTATCAGTTCTCTTTGTAATCATTTGACCTTTTTCAGTTTGGTGCTCAACAGAGTTTTAGGTTAAGGGAGCGCATTTTTTTGCGCCAAATTATCTACGACTATACTCGTAGATTGGCAATAGGTAATAAAAATCCTATCTCATGGCCATAGTACGAGTTAACTCGTAGTTTGAACTAGGTTCCACTGCCAACTACGAGTATACTCGTACCTACCATTTTGTATGGTGGCAATGGGCATAAAAAAAAGTTACTACGAGTATACTCGTATGGCAGCCAACGTGTTAATACAGATTTCAATATCAATCAGTGAATCACAGGGTTAGCTAAATCTGTTGGAGAGTTGGTTCATAATGTACTTAAAATATTTCCCTAGATCATCAAAAAGCATTATCACTCCTTGATGATTAAAAGATTGATCAATCATTAAAATTATTTTAGTTCAAGGAAAAGGCAATGCTGTAAGTTGATTATTTTAAAAAGTAAATAAAAAAAGGATCAACTCTTATGCAATACTGAATAATATTGAGCAGTCTGTCCATTTTTAAAGGGTATGTACACTAAAGAAGATAACAGAATGGGGCCAGCTAGGAAATGTAGACAATTAGGTATATTTATACCCCATTCGCAATAAGATTAGACATTGAAATAAATCTTTTTTACAGTCCGTTCAACCGATTTTGACTTCTATTGCGTTGGTGGCATGACAAATGGCAGCTGCAATAAACAGTTGGTATTATAATCACGTTTTTGCTTTTAATGCCGTCCTTATGCCTACGGAATAGAAGTAAAAATCGGTTGAACGGACTGTAAAATGTTTTGTTTAAATGTCTAATCTTATTGTAAATGGAGTATAGGACTGTTGTATGATCAATGACAGATGAACTGTCAATTTGGATATGACGAAAGTGTCGAAAGTACCTATTTGGATTACTGCAGTACATTGGCACCTTTTACTAATCGTTGCTCCATTATATTCCAAAATCGAGTTAGAAGCGTGGTTTTACATAAGCAAAAGGGTACTAGAACTTACTTTTTTAACTGCCTCCTTCTTTTTTTCCTTTTTATCACTGTTCAACTCCGATTTTAGTTCGAATATTTCGCCCTTCTTTGTCGTCGTAAAATACTTTGAATCGGTCATCTTGAGAACTTGTAAGGTATTTTACTCTAATTTTACTACACTCTGATGGAGAAAAATTATTTATTTGTGACACCCGACCTAAAAAATCGATAATAACAGATGAATATGACAGCCAGTTTGCGGCACCGAATACTCATACAAAAGTAAATTTACACAGAAATCAATATATAAAGAATGGAAGAATCACAATAATGTTACTTCAATGCAACAAAACAACATCAATAGCCGAAAAACAGTAAAGATAATGAATGTATTAAAACTTGCAAACGCACTTTTGACACGACGAAAGGGGCGGAACGGAACAATACTAGGGGTAGGGATGTGCAGTGTGCCTCTGTCTGTGCACGACGGATGGATCGATTAATTAGGAACCAGATAATGATTAATGCGGTTTCTTTTACCGATTACAATTTTATTCAAAAATATTTGCAATTTTCATTTCAATCAGAAAATATTGGTTTTCTTTAATAAAACAAAAAGTCGACCAATAACCATTTTTTTTGTATCTTTATTTTTTAAATATTTATTATATTAGAAGGTATGATCATGGTATCATCTTTATGTCATGCTCATAGGGGCATTCTATCTACGCTAATACTAGTAGTCTTAAATTTTGTTTAATTTCATGGGTGTCCTAGACAAGCGAGCAGCTAAGATACTAATATCCATGCCATACCAACATTATTACAATTAAAACCTTTTTCCGTAAGAGTAACCAATTTGGATAATTCTTTATAATTGGGTAAAAATCTTAGTATTATTCAGCAAGCCCAAGCAAGGGTAGCAGGTAATGGTTAGAATGTGTGGTTCTTAGTTTATTTAAATATTGAGAAGGTAAGGATTTATGTAGGTATATTGTTAGAAATATTGATAATACTAAACCAAATATACCGATTAAACTATGACATAATAATCGATCTAAAACTAAATTTTTAAAAGTCGATTTACTGAAAGTGACTAATATGTTTTTCGTTTAGAAATTTAGAAACTTCAAAAGTTGATGATGGTGGTAGAAAATCCATTTTCCTTTTTTGATATTAGGGAAATATTTAACTGATCCTGTAAAATATTGACCTTTTAATGATGTACGGTTTTTAAATTAATAAACCTCTTCTTAAACCATTTTTGGGCTTCTATTGATGCATGCTTATACATATAAATAAGCCTTTAATAAAGTTCTGGATTTTTCTCTCAGATGGTTGCAGTATTTAGGGTTATTTTAGTGTAAATTTGACATTAGTTAGGTATTGAGTTGAAAATATTTTACTAAGCTTCCGAACGAATGCTACCGCACGTTTTGTTACTGCACCAACTAACAGAGATTTGAATTCAACTTGATCATCTGAAGTCTGTCGAGGGCTGAAAAACAAAATGAGGCCCACCAGCGGGATATTTGCGTATGGCTGCCTTTCCACCAGAGATGAGCGAGGATGCATAGCGTGGGATGTGTGTGAAACCAACCAATAACATCGCTTCATTTTTATAGCTTGATCTAAGTTAGCGTTGACTTGGTATTAGTTAGTTTTATACACATCCTCGCTCATCTCTGGTGGAAAGGCAGCGTAACACACCTTAATGACAATCGATCATACTCTTTCATTCACAGTCCAGCCAAGTTCATTACGTTATTATTTACGTTTTCGAGCAACGAATTTTTAAAACTTATGAAACAATGGAGTAGAAATATCTTTCAACACAATCCGAGGGGGATTATGTTTAAAAGTGTAGGGTTCTCTTCTCGGTTTATGTGGGTATTTCTAGTAACATTTCGCAAAATAAGTGGGGGGGGGATTATCTAATAGCAAGAGCGAGCGAGGCGAGCTCAAAATTAGACCCCGTTTTGAATTCTCTGTGAATTTTAGGTTTTCTTTTGAATATTCATACATAAATAGGGGGGATAGGAGCCCGTGGCTAAAAAAATAACGGCCGCACAGGTCGATCGATCAGGTTAAGCTACGCTTGTTGCGGTTGGTCTGTGGATGGGTGACCATCTTTACATACCATGACTCCTCCGTGCCTCGGAAAGCACGTTAAGCAGTTGGTCCCGGCTGTCATTCGTGGATCTTTGACAGTCGTTATACGGGTAGTCAGAAGCCCGAAAGTCTGACAACCAGTCTTACCAAGGGGTATCGTATCACCCTGATTACCCAGTAACTGAGTTGTGGAGGTCAGATAGGCAGTCGCTCCATGTAAAATACTGGTATTCAGCTGCATCCGGTTAGACTGGAAGCCGACACCAACAAAGTTGGGAAAAGGCTAGGCAGATGATGAAATAGGGGTTACTCCATCATCGACGTATGCATGCAGAAAGTGTGAAGATAAAGAAAAAGTAGCCCTGCCCGGATGCCCCCCCCCCCACACTTTAGTCCGCCAGTGTAATCGTTCATAATTATTTCAGTCGAAAGACTTCCTCTGCTCGACATAGACCTCCTCCACGCATCGCAACTTCGACCGGTTCTGTGCTTCCCGCATCCAGCGAATTCCTGCTGTCGAAGGAAAGGATACAAAGGTCCTAAATCATCAAGGTCATTTTGTAGGTCGAAGTAGGTATGACGAAAGAATACAGGTAAGGCCATTATCACACTGCACCGCGTTTCGTTGCGTAGCGCGGGCGATATTTAACATGGTATCAGTTTGTATTAGGTATCTATGTCACCGTATAACTTTATTATGAACATCGTTAGTTTATCTTGCAAGATTACACACTATCGAAAATTGGTGAACTGCAACAAACCATTTACATTTTAACGTATAATTTTTGAGAGTTTATAATCTGTCCATGGAAAACCGGCAAATTGTGAACGTATCAAACTTGAATGCGACAGATTGCACCATGCGCACTGACCTATCATACAAGTTTGAAGAAGCGCTCGCCGGCACTGCTTCGCTCACTCGGCCTGCGCGGGGTTGGTCATAGATAGGGTTCCCAGATCAAAATATCAAAAATCCGGAGAAAATTCCTGACATTCCATGAAATTTCCGGACAATCTTGTTAATTTTTTATTAAAATCGTTACGCATCGTGCAAGTAAATAAACTAACCAAATCGATTGCCAAATCGTTCGTTTCGTTTCGGTTTTTTCATTTTTTATTTCACACTTCACTTATTTGTAGAAATTCCGGACGGTTTAAGATTCCCCCCGCATTCCGGACAAAGACCTATATTTCCGGACTTGTCCGGAAAATTCCGGACGTATGGCAACCCTAGTCATAGATCTAACCTAACCCATTTGGTCGAGGCTTCGTTACTGCGACTAATTCGGCTACCGCCAAGACCGACAGGACGGGACGGTTCACAATTTTACGGGTAATAAAATCGGACAGATAGTACTATACCTAAACCCAGTCAAGTGCAGGCAGGTTCGTTCACAATTTGGCATGGATAGCTTATAAATGATCGAAAATGAATACGTTATATTGTAAGCAGTATGATAAAATTCACAATTTATCGACAGCTTACAATCTCGCGAGATACGATCCTTTCGCGAGCAGATTTTAGCTATACCGCGCGCTTCGCGACGGAGCGCAGTGCAGTGTGATAGTCGCCTAAAAATAAAATTTGGAATTGAAGATTGTCACCAAATACTTTTTACCACTCGCAATTTTCAAATAATTATAAAAAATTTAGTCGGTGATTGTGATTGCTATTGTAGTCGTGTAACGTGAAAACTGAGGAACGACGCGCATCTGGCGAGGCGCAACGCAGAATATGTCCGCGAAGTTTACTACAAGAATAATTTATAATAAAACACTTTGTTAATTAAAAACATTCTATATTATATACTTCTTAAGTTTTCTTTTTTTTTAATTTATACACATCATGGTCCAGACCTTTAAAACGTCTATTTACACAAAATGAGAAAATATTTCTAAAACTTCTCCTTACAAGTTAATTCATGCAAGACGCATATCTTTAAAAAAATTAACAAAATATAGAATTGAACTTAAAATGCCAACTTTTAACAAGAGAGTGAATATAAAAAAAAAAAACGAGAGATTCCAAAATAAAGGAAAATACAGTTCAAGGCAATTCCAATCGTAACCAATTCATATAATTCTATTTAAAAGTTAATTCAGACAATAGTCAAAAGTTCGTAACACAAAACAATATAAACTTCAAGAATTCAGAACATATTTCCAATATGTAAATGCTATGAAACTGCTATGGAACCTCATGATGATAAATACTTTTAAATATTGTCAATAATTTATAGCATCATACAAGTAAAAAGTAACTGTAAATAGACAAAAATCCGTATACCTAACATTTATATCTTAGGGAGGGGCCCACAAGCAACATTTTTGTCTCCGTCCCTGTCTCCTCGCCGAGATTTGGACGAGCGCACACGGGAGCGACAGCAACGCTACTTTTTTGTAAAGTTTTCGGTCGGGGCAACTTTTTTTGTCGCCGTGCGCGCATGCATTGCAACCAATAGACGGGCGACAGTTGCGTCCAAACCCGCGGAATAAATGCCTCCCAGCTGTCGCGTCACTACATACGCGCACTTTCATACAAACCTGTAGACTTGATGCCAGAGACAAATTAGTTGAGGAGACAAAAGTTGTTCGTGGGAGCCCTCCCTTAGTGCGCATACACACGAGCGACACGTTCGTGTGTATACACACTTAGCAGACAACAAATTCAAGAAAGTATTTTCTAGTCTATTTTGACGAGGAACTCCTCAACTTCTAATTTTTGCCTCATGATGGCTGTTAGCACCACTTCAGTACTACACACTACGTTCAGAGTCTTTTCCGACTGCAGTAGATAGTACACTAGATGTAAATCGTTCGGTACAGTGAGTACAATATAGCTGTAATTCTTCTGATTGTGCATCTCTTGTATGGAGACGTATGAGCGTCGGTTTTTCTCGACTTTTCCTCCGCATAGCTCTATCATTTCTGTCAGAGAGCCTCGTGAAGGCTTGACGCACGGCGTGAGGAAGAAAGTGACACCTTCGAAGAGTTTCTTTCTCATTTCTCCGCATAGTAGTACGTCTGATATGTCGCATTTGAACATTTTGTTGAAGGCTTCGTCTCGCAGGCCGTGCTTGGCTTCGTCTGCGAACTTGTTGAGGCGCTGGCTCTCGAGGATCCATTCCGGTGTGAGTAGATGTTTGACGGTGACAAGACTGCTGATCAGTTTGCATGTTCGGACCAGTTTGTCCATCACGAGGTGGGTCGCTTCGGCCGCTGAGGAGACGACGAGTCCGCCTAGTTGCCTGTAAAAGTGTAAACCATATTTTTAATTAGTATGTTGACTATATTACATTTGTTTCTGGACAAATACAAGACAATACAGTCGTTACTTCTCCCAACTTTCACTAACTATTACAGTTCTGAACGGTTCTAAACATTCTTACGGTTAGGTCTAATTCCAATATCATATAAATTTCAAGGAACTACAATAATTGTTCCACAATGTTACGAACTACACACTAAATGCATTTATCTAAAGCTACAGCAATACAGAGACCGCAACCCATTACAGTACTTTATCTCACGAATCGACGCGCGCTTTACTTGTGGTTATCAAGTGTACAAACACGCTGTGAATATGTGTCAGTGCAGGAGCTCTTGGTATCGTCCGAGACAAAGGCGAAGTCGGAAGTGTGTGTGTGTGTGTGTGTTATATATGCTGATGCTACTCGTATTCACATACACATTCACAGCGTGTTTGTACACTTGGCTACCACAAGTAAAGCGCGCGTCGCTTCGAGAGATAAATACTGCATCACTAAGTAATATAAGACTTATTAAATGTTTAACCTAATGTTTCAAATGCATATTGATTAGTCTTCATGTATATGGTTCGCATTTTCAACTGGTTCGATTTTAATGTCGCTGTAACGAAAATAACAAAAAATGTGCTTATTACTTCCAGTACATCTTTTTTTTGTTGTAAATCATCATCATCATCTGCCTAGCCTTTTTCCAGCTATGTTAGGGTCGGCTTCCAGTCTCACAATTTATTCAAAATTAAAGTAAAAAGATAAGAAAATTATACAATATTACTATATTAAGGAACACTTGTTGTGATATCTAATAGGGAATGGCGAATGAGGTTTTTAAATTTACTTATTGTGCAATTGAAGAGATCTTTACAAAGGTACTGTTGTATGTGTCAACCATATGGCGGACAGGTGAGCGCAGACCTGAGTTAGTTCGGCAAGTATTCAAAGCGAAAAGAGTACCTGCATAGCAAATCATACTGTTCAAATTTGTACAGTTAAACTTGTTTCTGACAATTTTATATATAAAATTGTCAGAAACAAATTTAACTGTCACAAGCCACAGTACCATAGTACTGTGGCTTCGAGGAAATTCCTTCTAGAGCTAAGGGGGAGGAGCTTGTACTTGCTGACAATTGAGAGTATGATAAGTAGTATTTGTGGCATCTGTAGTGCATAGCACGCAAGAATTTATACTGTACATTTTCAACCATGTCAGAAAAAAAATTGTAGAAAGGATTCCATATTGACACTGCATATTCTAGCTGTGAACGAACAAGCGCTTTATATAAGCATAAATATGACGAAGTTCTTTTGAAGTCAAGAGTGGACCGCATGATAAAACCAAATAGCTGGAAGCCTTTTCTGACAATTTTGTTAATGTGTGAGTCTAGGCAAAGTTTAGAGTCAAGTATAACGCCGAGGTCGCGAATTAAATTCAGTTGTGATAGAGGCACTTGGCAAAGGGTGTAAGCGAACTTAATAATATGCGTATTTTCAGTAAACGTAAGGTAGCTGCACTTCGGTAAACTCAGTTTTAATTTGTTACTGTGGCAGTAGTCTGTAAGTCTATCAAGGTCTTATTGGAGTAAAATGCAATCATCGACAGTTTTGGTGGACTTGTAGATCTTCAGGTCATCGGCGTACAATAGAAATTCAGTGTTGCGGAAACAGTCACCTATATCATTAATAAATATTTTTAATAAGAGCGGACCAAGGATGGAGCCTTGTGGGACACCAGATGTGACTTCATAAATATTTGACCTGTAACCATTGATTACTACCCGTTGACAGGGGTTCGAAATATACGACGCAAACCACCGTAGCAAATTGCTACGCATTCCGTTAAAGGCAATTTTATTAAGCAGTAGCTCATGGTCCACCCTGTCAAAGGCTTTGCAAAAATCTGTATAAGCAGTGTCTACTTGCAGGACCTTGTCAAAACTATCAAATAAGAAGCTGGAGATAGACAGGAGGTTTGTGGTAGTAGACCGCTGTTTAACGAAGCCGTGTTGCTGTTATATAATGGCGTTATGGATATATTTCATTATGGAAGAGTCTCTCAAAAACCTTTGAAAGTAGAGAGGATCGAGATTGGACGGTAGTAGATAAGAATAGTAGATTTTACATGATTGGTAGTTCTCTACGCAAATCGGACGGTATTCTTAAGCATATATATTTACAATATTGTAAGACTGGTGTACCGACCTCACAATAGCCGCCAACTTGTGCTGCAAGTGCGGCGTGAGCGCGGAGAAGGCCACCCTAGGCGCCAGGTGCAGCGGCGGCGGCTGCGGCGCGTGCGGCGGCGGCGGCGGCGGCGGCGACGCCAGGCGCGCGCGCTTGCGCAGGCGCGAGCCCGCCGCCACACACGCCGCCGCCGCCGAGCGCTTGGCACGCTCGTGCGACTCTTGTGTTATGTTTATTGGCATTTTCCAGGCGTCTGTGACGTAAAAAAAATGTTGCAGAATTAGTGAAACTCTTTTTAGATCGATTATAAAGTATATCAAGGATTTGAATGACAACGTCCATCCAGCCGAAAATAATCAATATTTTATAAACTAATGCATATTGAATAAGAGTTATTATTCGACTACCCGACAACAAAAACAGCATTATGTTTTTCACGCGTATTTTAATTAAATACAGCAATAAAGCAGATTTCAAGCTACAAATCTAAAAGTCTAAGACGAAAGTCTGAACAGCTCTCTACAAAAATATAGAAAAGCGAGAAACAATTTATCTAAATTAAAACAATCCCATGCACAATTTATGTTAGACCAGACACCAAAGTTCACCAAATTAATAGATCACACTAACAAAAACTACATATATAACACTGAAGTACCGTCTATAAATATAATGTAACATACTCATTAAATGCGACACCAAACTGTAGTCCATTCGGAATGGACTCGTCAGATTAAACTGTTGGTACTTGGCGTTCTCGACCTGTTGATATAACAAAACACGCATAAATAATCATTATTAATATTCACATTAGCACTGGAGCAAAACAACTGAAACTCTTGGGGCAGGCCTTTGCCAACAATGGCCTGATGCAATCTATAACTAGTAATTCATGAATTACTAGCTGACCCGACTGACAGAAAATAATAGAAATCACACGCGGGGAGCGCGTGTCCCGCGCACCGGAGCGTGGCGCGAGGTAGTGTGAGATGCGCGTAACTCACTCTACGACACAAGTGACATATATAAACTGTCGGCTTTGAATGGCGATCAATGAAGAATTTTATTAGTACTGATGCCGTCTCTAATCGCCGCTGGCGTGATTCCCTGCACAGAGCAGGGAATCACGCCAGCTCATCATTGTCTATTCCAAAAGTATCTGACAAAAGTGTAAACAAACCCTGTTCAGGTTAAATTCTTTCGCAATCACTCACTAAAGGGTATTAGTAACACATTCAATTTTCATCTGTATTTAGAAGGTTTCAACTTTCTTCTTCACCACTTTTTCCAACAACTAATGTTGAATAACATTATAGCATTGTAATTGAAAATTCGTCAACGAAAATTAGCCTCAATTCTCAAATAAAAAATACATCTTATAGGCGATTTCAAACTAGAATTCAAATAATCAAATCAAGGCACTCATTTTGCAAGTAGCACTAGAAATTGACATCCACAGGTAGGTGTCCTGATCAATTTGTTTACCTTTTTATAAGATACTTTTGGAACAGACTATAAGATTGTATGGTCTCGATGCTGTATGGACTCATGCACTGGGTCTGCGTCGTGGATTACAGCCCACCCTTCTCACAGAGAAGAGGCCTGTGTCCCAGCAGTGGGAACATCATAGGCTGATTATGTACAGTACCCGGCGATAAATATTGCACATCGACCTTTGGAAAAAGACAATCGGCTAATTTCGGCTTCGTAGAGCGTTATCTCTGTCGCACGAAATACAAACAGTCCGGTATCTGTTAGGAGCTGTTAAAACAATTAAATTTGCTTCTTTTGATAATTATTTTTATTCTTTGTATAAAATGGTTTTGTGTAAAAAGGTCGATGTGCAATATTTATCGCCGGGTACTGTATATTAGTTACATACCTGTGACAGCGCACTCATATTGCCGAGCAGTAGATCCGTGAGCCACGCGGCCGTGACCACAGGGATGCCCCACTCTCTAGCGCGCCGGTACTTGTTGCCTTCAGCGCGCTTGCAGATCAGTACTGTGTTGTCGCGAGTCATGTATGGTGTTAGCTGGGGATGAGAGAAGAGATTAAGATTAGGGTGATAATACTGGGTGCTTGGGGGGTAGTCATCATCATCATCATCATAACCAGCCTATAATGTTCCCACTGCTGGGACACAGGCCTCCTCTCGGTGAGAGGGAATGGGCCGTAATCCACCACGCGGGCCCAGTGCGGGTTGGCAGATGTCACATGTCTTCGAATTTGTGGTTCTAGGACATGCCGGTTTCCTCACGATGTTTTCCTTCACCGTTTTGAGAGCAGTGCTGATGAAATAATTTACACAAAGTAAAGCGCCTGTCTGGGTTCGAACCTACGACCTACAACTCGTAAGTCGCGGCCGTTACCACTTGGCCACCACTGCTCTTCCTGGGGGGTAGTACTGTTATATAATAAGAATATGTGTGTTTAGGTTAAGGTATTTATGTATGGGCCTGCGTCGCCTGAAATAATAAATAAATAATTAGTAAAAAAACAGAAAAATATAACCAAAGAAACATTATCAAAAATGTTGTGATCGGAAAGTGAATGGATTAGAAAAACCTGAACCAGGGACTTGAAATGTTACTCAAAATAACGTTATGCATAGCTCCGGTACCGATAATTTGTACCGTTCCACCAGGATTGTAACAAAATTAATTCCTTGGCTGTAATGATACTGACAAACGGAACGAAATCTCAAACTGTTCACTAACAATAGAATCAATATATCGTTTTTAGTATAACGATATAATAACCGGAAAACCGACCAAATGACCGAAAGATTTGATCAGGCTGTTCAAAATGACATCTAATTGGAACTTTTTAGGCCATGATTTTTTTGCTTGGGACATCTTTGGCCCATGTCTGGGGGATATTATGCATCTGTAGGTATAATGTATACCTTAGCGCCGATGTGTTCGACACAGAAGGTGACGCGGTCTCGCTCCTCGTCCCGCCAGCCGGAGATGGCGGCGCGGTGGTGCCGCGCGGGCCGGTCCCGCGCCGCGTACATGCTGGGCAGGTGCAGCGCGTGCCAGGGCGGGACTACGCCCCGGCGTAGCATCGCGTCTGATAGCCAGTACGCCGTTACGCAGCGTTTGGCGTCGCGTAGGGCCTGTGAATGAGAGATTGTGTTATATTCTGTTATAGCAGAAAAATCTTTATAAAATCCAAGGAATGCTTCCTGAGTCTAAACTTCGAAAACGAAAGAGAAAAAATTCTATTGTGTACAAAAATTCGCGTACAACACATACTCTTAAAAAAAAAGTTGTGAGATATTCAGCTTTTTAGGCTATTCAGGTTATACTTACAAACGACTAAAACCCTACACATAATAGTTTAAAAGTCTGTAATTATAGCTTTTAATGTTTTCGATTATTTTTCCCTTCATTTATACATGTTTACCTGCATCACAACGCCATGTTTCTGCGTCTCGCACAGCACGTGCGTGACTCTGGCGCAGTAGACCGGCTCCAGTTCGCCGCCACGACGTTGTATGGCTTCGGCCCAGCGAGAGACTCGGTCTGCACCCCACGATTGTTGGTATTCCACCTGGTAAAGTAATGTTGAAGATAAATAAGCAATTTTATTGAGGAAGATCTCAGTTTTTTTTAGTTAATGAAGAATTAAGTTAGTGAAACAGCTCCGACATAACAGTTTTTCATTTTGTATGGAAAATAAGATTAAATGAAAATATAAATAATATAATGCAGATTCATACAGGGCAATACTCACGATATGAAACACGCATCCTAGCAGGAAGAGGTCAGGCGGCAGCTTGAGGTTTGGGTTATGTCCGTAGAACTGAGCACGCGCAGGTGGCGGACGAGCGGGTGGCGCATATACCTAGTAGGAAATATATGCGTTAATCTATTGAATTCGAGAAGTATCTGGACTTCTGGAGTCAATATGTTGGAGTGCAAGATGTGGGTGTGAAGTATTGAATTAAAATCTAATTTGGAGTTGATTGTATCAGAATTTAGAAATTTAATAGATCAAACTTACAACAGAAAAGGTTGATATGGACAAAGCAATCGTCAGAGAAGTGAGAGGTTTTGATTTCAACCTCATCTTCAGAAACCTCGCCCTCGAAAAACTTTGGAAATGATTAATGAAGCATGACGAATAATGACCATTTTTTTTATAGCCGCCACCTTGTATTTTATTTCAGTGTTTTGTATTATATCTCATGTATTTAATGATACATTCAATGATGATTGATCATATTATGACAACATGAAATGACTGACTGTATTTTGTGTTAGCAAATAAAATTACTGCCATCTCTACGACTTGATAACTCGTTGGCCATCAAGATGGTCATGTAAATCGACAAACAAAACTTTATTGGGTGCCGGCTGTGTGTCACGTTACCTTGTGATGCAGGCGCTGCAGCAGCAGGCGAGGCGCGCTGGTCGCGGTTCGTGTGCAGTAGCTGTGTGTCACGTTACCTTGTGGTGCAGGTGCTGCAGCAGCAGGCGAGGCGCGCTGGTCGCGGTTCGTGTGCAGTAGCTGTGTGTCACGTTACCTTGTCATGCAGGCGCTGCAGCAGCAGGCGAGGCGCGCTGGTCGCGGTTCGTGTGCAGTAGCTGTGTGTCACGTTACCTTGTGGTGCAGGTGCTGCAGCAGCAGGCGAGGCGCGCCGGTCGCGGCTCGTGTGCAGTAGCTGTGTGTCACGTTACCTTGTGGTGCGGGTGCTGCAGCAGCAGGCGAGGCGCGCCGGTCGCGGCTCGTGTGCAGTAGCTGTGTGTCACGTTACCTTGTGGTGCGGGTGCTGCAGCAGCAGGCGAGGCGCGCCGGTCGCGGGTCGTGTGCAGTAGCTGTGTGTCACGTTACCTTGTGGTGCGGGTGCTGCAGCAGCAGGCGAGGCGCGCCGGTCGCGGCTCGTGTGCAGTAGCTGTGTGTCACGTTACCTTGTGGTGCGGGTGCTGCAGCAGCAGGCGAGGCGCGCCGGTCGCGGCTCGTGTGCAGTAGCTGTGTGTCACGTTACCTTGTGGTGCGGGTGCTGCAGCAGCAGGCGAGGCGCGCCGGTCGCGGGTCGTGTGCAGTAGCTGTGTGTCACGTTACCTTGTGGTGCGGGTGCTGCAGCAGCAGGCGAGGCGCGCCGGTCGCGGCTCGTGTGCAGTAGCTGTGTGTCACGTTACCTTGTGGTGCGGGTGCTGCAGCAGCAGGCGAGGCGCGCCGGTCGCGGGTCGTGTGCAGTAGCTGTGTGTCACGTTACCTTGTGGTGCGGGTGCTGCAGCAGCAGGCGAGGCGCGCCGGTCGCGGCTCGTGTGCAGTAGCTGTGTGTCACGTTACCTTGTGGTGCGGGTGCTGCAGCAGCAGGCGAGGCGCGCCGGTCGCGGCTCGTGTGCAGTAGCTGTGTGTCACGTTACCTTGTGGTGCGGGTGCTGCAGCAGCAGGCGAGGCGCGCCGGTCGCGGCTCGTGTGCAGTAGCTGTGTGTCACGTTACCTTGTGGTGCGGGTGCTGCAGCAGCAGGCGAGGCGCGCCGGTCGCGGCTCGTGTGCAGTAGCTGTGTGTCACGTTACCTTGTGGTGCGGGTGCTGCAGCAGCAGGCGAGGCGCGCCGGTCGCGGCTCGTGTGCAGTAGCTGTGTGTCACGTTACCTTGTGGTGCGGGTGCTGCAGCAGCAGGCGAGGCGCGCCGGTCGCGGCTCGTGTGCAGTAGCTGTGTGTCACGTTACCTTGTGGTGCGGGTGCTGCAGCAGGAGGCGAGGCGCGCCGGTCGCGGGTCGCGCATGCGCCGCCGTCATGAGGCGCAGGGTGCCGGCTGCGGAAGGCTCATGTTCAGTAGCTGTGCCACCTTGCAGACGAATGCTCAGCATATTTGCGAGAGCGGTCTTCGTCTTCGGGTTTACGAGTAGAGCGTTGCCTGGAAGGTAGATATTGGTGTCTCCTGTTCTTAGGGATATCAGGTGGAGTCAATATTTTGGCATGCTCACACTTTATTCAAAAAACTTTGCTTTATTATTTAGTTCCCTCTTATATGTCGTTTTTGACTCCTTTTTTTCACGACCGAATTATAACTTTGTCAATAAAAATACATGCGAATATTTTAGCATGCTGTTTCTACCTTCATTTATAGATTAGTAAACATTTCATTTTTCTACTGTTAAGTCTATAAGCATTCAGAACTACAAAGACCACCAAACTACCCACGACATCACACAATTATTTCAAAACTACCGTCAAATGGTACAAATACAGTTATATTACCTTGTTGCTGGTCTGGAGTGGTGGGTGTGAGTAGGGCTGCGTCGACTGGTTGTTCAGTGAGAGGGGCGCCCCCTACCACGTGCTGTGTCACCCCTGGCGATACCTGTACCGACAGCAGGACGCATACATTGATAATATGACGTAAAAAGAGTGAAGGCTGGATATAGAAAATAATATGTTTTCGCATTAGAATAGAATACTCTTTATTATGAACACCATATAAATTACAGACATAAATATAGAACCTGTACAAAGGGTGACACAATGGGCGGTCTTATCGCAATGCGTGAAATTGGACTATGTATTAGATAATTGGACTGTAAGATAATTAGGACAAAAATAAGCCTAAAAAAATTACAGTTTTCAAGCAATTATTCACCAGCACTCGCTCACGTAGAAATCTAAGTAAGAAGTATACGTAAAAACAGGAAGTCTCAACATAGAATGGTGCGCTTCAAAAGCCTACATACCTGTTTTACAGCAGCATGGTGCGCTACATGGTCTCTCTGCGCCTGCAACTGCTGCAAGCGCTGGTAGTGCTGCTGCCGCTGCATCTGCAGCTGCTGCAGTTGTGTCTCCACTGCGCCGCCAGGTCCTGGGGTCGCCACTGGACTGGGCACGCCTGTGAAACCGACTCTTTATTATCTTGACCTTATCTCAATGTATTTGGGGTCGACGCAACTTGTCTTTTCCTTCCATATTTCCACTATTAGGGTGCGTTTCCACTGAAGCGGAGCTGTGCGGAGCGGAGCGGAGACGTACAAGAATCGACCAATCACATTGGTTGAAATCCTCAGCGCGTCACTCGTCTCGTCTATGATTGGACGATTCCTGCACGTCTCCGCTCCACTCCGCCCAGCTCCTCTTCAGTGGAAACGCACCCTTAGTCACCCCCTTTCTAGCTATATCATCTTTCATCATCGTTCTTTCTTTCATCATTTTTAGGGTTCCATACCTCAAAAGGAAAAACGGAACCCTTATAGAATCACTTTGTTGTCCGTCTGTCAAGACCCTTTATCTCGGGAACGCGTGGAGGTATCGAGTTGAAATTAAAACCATATACAGTACCCGGCGATAAATATTGCACATCGACCTTTGGAAAGAGACAATCGGCTAATTTCGGCTTCGTAGAGCGTTATCTCTGTCGCACGAAATACAAACAGTCCGGTATCTATTAGGAGCTGTTAAAACAATTATGATTTGCTTCTTTTGATAATTATTTTTATTCTTTGTATAAAATACAAAAAAAGGTAAAGGTCGATGTGCAATATTTATCGCCGGGTACTGTACTCAGGTCTAGTCCCATGAAGCTGTGAAAAAAATCAATCTTCTAAGTTAACGAAAAATAATTTTCCAATACAGTTTATAAATGACGGCGTACTGAGGTAACAAATATAAAAAAATACAACCGAATTGAGAACCTCCTCCTTTTTTGAAGTCGGTTAAACAAATTGTAATAAACATTTTATCTTGTCGACAATAGTGCCCAAACCATCCTGGCAAATCATTTACCTCTCAAATTCAGTGTGTCCATGTAAAGTTATGAGCAACCGGCCAAGGCCAAAGTGTAATAACCGGACTATAATGCACAATTTTGATCATTTGATAAAATTGATTGTAATTGGTGTTAATTTACAAAATTAAAGCACATATAAATACAGGGTGGAAGTGCCATCGACGCACCTATTACCATGCTGCCCCCGATAGTTAAAAAGACGTATCTAACAAAAAGTAAAAACGGAGAAATAAATGTTTTAATGAATAAAACGGGAAATCGTATGCTGTCTTCGAGAAAATTAATATTTTACATACTTAAAGTTGAAAATAATACCCTCTAATAATAGGCTTTAACCTGGTTTAATAATAATATGAATTTATTAAATTATTATAATAAAAATAATGAAAAAACAGTTTCATCTTAGCATAAAAAATTAAGGAAAATATTACATACTTAATTGAATAGACGTAAACGGCTAGATGCGTCCTTTAAATTTCAAACGCTTTTGGCTGTACTTTTTTTCTAAGTATTTAGTTTATCTATCTAATAAATGATTTTAACATAAATGGGCGCATATAGGTATTTCCGTCTTTTTTCTTAAGAATTAGAAAGTATGTAGATAGCCCTTGGCTTAGGTAAAATGTTTATAAAATATTTAATAATCCTTTTATCTAAGGTAGTATATCAGAAATAGTACAGTAGGTTCGTGGTTATCATATAAGTCATAGCCTAATTTTATTATTTGTAAATAAAACACAATTTTTTATTCAATGTAAAGTATTAAGACGATTATGGCAAATGCGCCTACGCTAAAACAATTTTACGAAGTAAATAGGGCGCAAGTGGTCAGATGTGGTCTTTTTTTCTTAATGTGAAAACAGTTTTTTTTAGCGCGTTAGTCGCAAATACCTATTTGCGTCTTATTAACTTCCTTTTAGAAATAGGGACAAATATGCGCCTTTTATATTACTGAACTAAAAAAAAAACTATAAAGTATAATGACATTATCTACATAAATGCGACTTTTTAATTAAGTTTCACATAAATTCGTCTTTTCATCTTCAATCGGGTGTAAAAAATGAACAGAAGCGCCCTATTTTGTTGTGCTAAAACCGCACTGGAGGAAGTTAGAAAAATATAAAAAATACAGGCAGCTGCGCCTTTTTTTTCTGATTTCGGCAATATACATAACTCAAATCTGGAAAAAATGTTAGATGCGTCTTTTTTCCTATCGGGGGCAGCATGGATTTAGTACATGATTCTGAACCCTCCTGCGTTGAAATATTTCGTCAGTTATTAGAACAATAATTTGTTGTCATTCTTTTTGTCGCGTAGGTATTGCACTTTTCTATGAAACAGCTGTTTTTTTTTAAATATTTAACAAGCTCAAAAATAAAAAAAAGCAAGCGTAAAAATTTGCCGTCATTTGACGGCAAATTTTTACGCTTGCGGGTGTAGAATCATATGCTGAATTAAAGGTTTCAGTTTGCGTGTCGAAGCCACTCTGTATTTTCTTTGCTTTTAAAGAAGATTCTTAAAATCACTTACAATAATAGAAGGTAAAGACACACCTTATCTATATCAAATATGTTGAATTAGGAGTAAGCCAGGCCACATATTACTGTTATTTAACAGACTATTATTGTAAAACATCTTCAATAATGTTGAAACCACATCGAACCGAACCGTAACCTGAAATGCTAGTTGTGTTGGGAATAATAATAATAAATAAAATTCCTACCGTACTTTTTGAGATAACTCCATACATAAACAATAACGGTCAAAAACATCACTGAATTTTCCTGTTCACATTAATGAATCACTCATATTCAAAACAATGACATAGGTAAATAATAACTTAGTACGTGTTGATTTAGAAATATAACTGTGTTAAATTGTCTAAACGATAAAAAATACAACTTACGATTACTCTCTGTATTTTCGTCATCCATTTTCTGCAATTAACTATTTTTTTAACTATAAAACTTTATATTAAAAGGGTGCAAGCAGTTCTCACCTCGTCGTTCAAGTAAAATACTAAATATATTGCGGTATAGTGCTAGATAGCGCTTTGAAATTATAATGTGTGATATGGTTACTGCGAGAGTCATCCTTATTTATAAGATTTCATTTAAATACCAAAATTTCTAACGTTTCGCTCCACAGTTGATCAATACGAAAAGTGTTTTCTTGGGTTTTTCCATACCTACTTGGGGTTAAGTTTTTGACATCTTCGAGAAAAGAACAAGAAGAATTTCTCTTTGATGAAATCGATTGACGAGCTGTGTGAATTTTTAAAGCGTTTGCGCACTGCTTTCGGGTCATTTTGTTCCATTCAAATTGAAAATGTACGAAATTCAGACGGACTAAGGGCCCTCGCCCACGGGCGACTTTTTGTAGCGATGCAGTCGCGATGCTCTCGCGCGTAGCATCGATACAGACGCGAAGCAGTCGCTAGCTGTGTGCCCGCGCCCACGGGACCAGATTCAGTCGCGATGCAAACTGCTTCGTAGGCAACGGAAGCAGCGTCAATATTGGATGCATCCTTTTAATACCCAGAGATTACTTTGTGGACATCATGTAACAACATTCAAACAACTCAAAAATTATGATCTTAAATTTAAAAGTTGTTATAGAATGTCATATTCGACGTTTTGTCGCGACGCGGTCGCGCGTTTGTATCGATACAATCGCGATGCAGTAGCGCGTTGCAAATGCGACTAACACGCGTTAGAAGTGATGCTGTCGCGCGTTTGCTAAACGCGCGACTGTATCGCTACAAAAAGTCGCCGTGGGCGAGGGCCCTAAGTTCGGGTCAAGTGCGTCTGTGCCAAACCCGTCATACAAATCGTTTTAGAGACGCTTTGGGACGTCATTTTTTGGATGCGGAGCTAACAACTAAAGATCATAGCACACGAATCAAATCGGAAAGGGATCAGCACCGTATCGCCTTTCGCCTTGCCGTCAAACAGGCGTCAACCTAACATAACCACGTAATCAAAGCGGATGAGAAGCTCCGATACGTCGACTCGGCTATGGCTAGGCGACGCCGCGTTTACGGCTCGCCGACCGCTGGTTGATGGTGCAGCAGGCAGGCTGGAGGGGTGAGAGGGACAAGGGTGGACGAAGAGACGTAAGCTCGGGTACGGAGAGACGTAAGCGCGGGGACGTCGAGCCGTAACGCACCGCACCGCGGTTCGTGAGCTTGTCCCGAAGCGAGGCGATTACGTTACGATTCCGATTAGTGTGCGTTGCAGTAGGGAGTTACATACAAAGAATACTAAACGGCTTGAATAGATACGGTGCCGATCCCTTTTCGGTTTGATACGTGTGCTATGACCTTAAGTCAACTAACCTTTGGCGCTAATTAATTTGACAGGACTAAACTAAAATTTATCTTCTGTCTTTTTCATAATGAAATAGAAAGAAAAAGATGCACTCAACCTAAATTTAGTTTTGTTTGTGAACAACAGAATCGGCACCAGTGTGACCTAGCCTTAAACCAATGTTTTATAAATATTAGATCAGGGTTGGCGAACTCGAAACACATGTGCCTTAGTTGGGCACGTTGCCGACTGATGTTTAAACTAATATTACAAAGAGAAAGATTAGATTTTTTGTGTTTGTTTGTAATGCTTTTACGCTAAAACGGCTGAACGGATTTGGATGAAATTTGGTATGGGGATACTTTGAACCCTGTAGAAGAACATAGGCATACTTTTTGTCGATATACCACGCGAGCGAAGCCGCGGGCGGAAACTAGTATAACTATATATCTATACTAATATTGTAAAGAGGTCACATTTGTGAGTTTCTATGTAAGGGGGTAATCTTCGAAACTACTGATCTGATTCCTAAAATTTTTTCACTAATGTGAAGGTATAGTATTGCCGAGTGTTATAGGATACTAGCTTTTGTCCGCGTGGAGGTCGGAAATTATTCACAGAAAATTCAACCCCTATTTCATCATCTTAGGGTGGAATTTCAAAAAACCCTTTCTTAGTGGATACCTACTCTTCACAAAGAAAACATCCTAAAAATTTCATGTCTCTAGGACCAGCGGTTTATGCTGTGCGTGTGATGTATCAGTCAGTCAAGAGGACTATGAATTTTATGTATATAGATGTTTCTTTATGTTAAAACAAGTTTCACGCGATTGTAGTCGCGAGCAGAAGTTAGTACAATAAAAATCGTGGAACAAGGATTTTAGAAGTAAATTCTACTTCTTTTACTGCTAAAATCCTACATCATTAAATTATCTTTACTCTTCTTTCATCATTTTTTGTTCTCTTTTTTTTTTACTTACCCGGTGACTGTGGTGGTGGTGCGGGCTGTGCGGCCGGTATGGTCGCCGCTCTCGCACCTTGCTGCTGCAACCATTGTACCTGTGCCAAGATAATGATGCTTAAAATCTATTCAAATTTATGTTTCCAAATTGATGTTATTTCAAGTTAAACAAATATCAACTTTATAGTCATGGTAATTAAGTTGATTTCAGAGTGACTAGCACTATTGAAAACGTCATAATTTTTTTTGTAGTTGTAGCGTAAACTGCACTTTATGGTGTAGGAATTAAAGTTACTTTTCCATAAACTAATATTTGTTTACATTTTTGGCAAATAACTCGCGAATGCAGATTAGAACTGAAGATAACATAACATCACGCTTTGTTTCCCCGAAGGGTTGGGCAGAGGTGTCCTATAGTACCTACACCAGTTATGTTTATATCTCATGTAATAGGGAGCGAGGCCATTGCCATCAATCGGGCACAAATCCAAACTTAGGGCTACTACTAAGAAATTCCAAATAAAAAAAACCTGGCAACACTGCCCGACCTGGGGGCTTACTCTCCAAACTAATTTTAATTCCAATGAGATGCCAATATGATTCCAATGTTAATTTTGCAGCCACATGATTCGGTACTTGTACGGTACTTGTATGATTCGGTACATGACTTAAATATTAGAATAATTATATTTTGTTCTTAATATCTCTTTAACTTAATTTAATCTTTTTGACATTTCCATTCCTAATATATTATTTGACTAATTGACAATTTGAATGTTATTCTAATTTATTTAATTCAATGTTATATCTAATAAAATAACCAAAACCCTGAAAATGTATTTGTACGCCGGAAACGGCAGAATATTATGTATGTAACAACTCTGTAACAATATTCTGACAAATAAATGGACTATGACTATGACTACTCTTGAAAACAATATTGTCAACAATTACCCCACGCCAAACCCGAACCCAATTCCACTTTGTTCTCCAAAATGGACACCCAATGTAAAAATCATTTGGCGCTAGCATCGAACTCAAGAGTACGAAACGTCACAATTCCAATGTCGATCTATCGGAATTAAATTGAAGAGTAAGCACCCTGGGGCTCGAACCCAGGACCTCACGCTCAGCAGTAGTAGTAACTGAAGATATGTAGAAATTATAATCTATACTAATAACAAAGCTGAAGAGTTTGTTTGTTTGAACGCGATAATAATACCAATCGAATTTGATAAATTCTTTTTACAGTACCCGGCGATAAATATTGCACATCGACCTTTGGAAAGAGACAATTGGCTAATTTCGGCTTCGTAGAGCGTCATCTCTGCCGCACGAAATAGGAATAGTCCGGTATCTATTAGGAGCTGTTAAAACAATTATGATTTGCTTCTTTTGATTATAATTATTTTTATTCTTTGTATAAAATGCAAAAAAAGGTAAAGGTCGATGTGCAAAATTTATCGCCGGGTATTGTACATAATAGCGCGGGCAGGCGATGCGATGCGATGCGACTGGGTGGCTGGGGAACAAGAAATTTCACGCGGACGAAGTCGCGGGCAGAAGCTGATAATTACCGGCACTTGTTGTTGCTGAGCCAACCCTGGTGTCAGTTGACTACGTATGAAGGTGACGCTCTGAGCACCCGCCGGGGCCGGGGCACCTGGCGAGCCTGCTACTACTCCTGGCTGCTGCAGGAAAACATTTATTATTAGTTTAGATAAAGAAAAACTGACAAAGTATGTTGGACAACATGCAAAGAAGGGTTCCATAGTTGAGATAAATTTGTAGCAAGTAATATAAAGTAATACTATCTATGTCTCCTTTTTAGGGTTCCATACCCAAAGGGTAAAAAAGGAACCCTATCAGAAAGACTCCACTGTCCGTCTGTCACCAGACTGTATCTCATGAACCGTGATAGCTAGACAGTTGAAATTGTCACAGATGATTTATTTCTGTTGCCGCTATAACAACAAATAATAAAAATACAATGTAGTTAAAATTTAAAGTGGTATAAAAGAATATTTGTTTTCGGCGTTTTATGCCTTGCGGTACGGAATCCTTCGTGTGCGAGTCCGACTCACACTTGGCCGTTTTTTTAAGCAGTTTTCATACCAATTAATTTAATCTTAAGAGCCCCTATCAATTTCGGCGCACTATTAGATTAGGTAATTATAGGAGCGCAGTGTGTCTGTGTGCGTTCGAACTATAAACTGATAATCGTAGTGTGCGTTGAAGCGGGAAGAAATAATCTTGGTCCGTAACCGCTATTATTAGCACTCCATAGTTTTACTTACTAGATTGCGTAATACTGGATGGATTTTATGGTGATTATGACATGTTATGTTCAGGTACCCTATAAAAATATCGTAACCTATTACGGCATTCACTATAGTACTCGTAAAACCAAATTATAAAGTGTGACCAGCGTATTATAAGGTACGTCTGAAACGAATTACACGTGTTATTGTTTACGTTTCTGTAATGTATGTTCGTTGTGTGAGGTCTGTAGTATTCCCTCGCCATAAGACCGCAGACCATGAGAGTATAGTATAGCAAGTCATTTTGTCCTATTTTATAAAGCTAATCACTTTATTTGTATAGAACAAGGAGAAAACGAGCGGGGCATGGAGGAAAATTACTTTAATATTGAAGATAGCTTTATTCAAACGAAACATTATTTTGTTTATCCAAAAGTACAATACAAAACATTAATATGTATGAATAACATTAACAAATCACAAAGTGTCACACTATTGACATAAAAAAATAAATATTCATACAGTCTCAAAACTGGTTAGGCGTAGTACAAAATCACTCGCGATTCAAGAATTACGACGGGAGCGGCGAACGTCACAGGCGACACAGGTCCGTCGTCTAAAAGCCTTTGGGCGCGACTGAATGCATCGAGCGAGCGCATCGGTTTATAAGGCATTATTTAGATATTTTACCACAATTAAATTAGTAGTCAAAATAAAAATATAAAAATTGAGTTTGGTAGATAAACATCTCAAATTTTAAAATATTTAACACTTTTTGTTATTTTCAATAAATTCTTACGCGTAGACGACGGTTTTGCACATGACTTTATTGGGATTTTTCAGCGTAGTTAACATTTTTTTTACAGGTACTAATACATTAAACTTAAAAAAAATAAATCGTAGACTTACTAATATATTATATGCCTAGTATTTAGGATTTTTTTTCAGATCGTTATTTGCTACCAGTAAGCTAAAAAAGCAATCGAAAAACTTGGTGTTTCGTGATTACGTAAAAACGTGTGTTTGTTTTTTATTTTTTGGAATTTATATTAAGTAGTTATCAAAAATTAAATTCGTAGACTTACTAGATAGATAGGTGATAAATACTTGTGTATTTTTTAAAAAACTAGATAACTTAAGGATATTGAGAAATTTGCGCTGAAAAAAACTGATTTTTCTGTTTTTAGTCCGCGAAATTGTTAGGGGCTCTTAACAAACAATTCAAATCACACCATTGACCAGTAGGTAATAATGAATTTCAGTACAATAATAATACCAGGTTACAGGGCTTTGATGACTTACTTTAGGTGAGGTTTGCATAACATATAATTTGAGATTATCAAGCTTGTAAATAAACACAATACATACCTGTTGTTGAGCTATGGCGGCCTGTCGCTGGAGGGACAACTGGCGTCGCTTCTGCAACTGTGCCACAAAGACCGCTCGCTCCTGAGGCTTCATCTGTTGGAGCTGTGCGTGCGTCTGGGCGTCTAGGTGGATCAGTTGCCGCCCTCCGCCACCAGCGGTCCATGAGACCTGGGGGATATAATGAATGAACCAAATTGAAAAAAAAAATAGGGCAAGAATTAATCTAATAAATGTTGTCTCATAGTGAACTAGTAACTGAATTAGGGCTAGATTTGACTAGGAGTGTTTGTAAAGTTGTGATAATATATGTTTGAAGACATTGCAAGAAAGTTGATCAGGAAAAAGCTTTTGTCAATGTCCCATTGTCTTTTCAAAAGTTGTTTCTCTATGGAATCAAAAGAAAGAAAGAAAGCCTATAACATTATAAAAATAATAGACATCTTCAACTCTCACCCTAGGCCCAACAGTTCCAGGCTGAGCAATTTGCTGCCTCTGCTGCAAATACTGCTGCTGCTGCCATGACACATTCTGACCACCCTGCACGATTTGCTGCCCACCGGGCGAGACTATCTGTTGCGCTCCACCATGCGTGATGATCTGCTGGATACTGCCCCCTCCACCCGCCTGAGGAGACTGCGGCATTTGAGTCAACACCTGCTGAGTCTGACCCACAGCCTGACCAAGAATCTGCTGCCCAGATTGAGTTACTATCTGTTGAGATGATTGGGCTATCACCACATGTTGCTGTTGACCTTGCTGGGTGATCACATGTTGACCTCCTTGTGTCAAAACTTGTTGTGTTCCTTGTGTTATAATCTGTTGTCCACCTTGATTGACTATCTGCCCTCCTTGGTGGACAATCTGGCTTTGAGAAACGATTTGTTGACCTCCTTGCAAAGTCACTTGTTGGTTCCCATGTACTAGTATTTGTTGCTGTCCAGTGTGTTGGTTTATTAGAACTTGTTGAGGAGCTTGCACTATCTGTTGCTGTCCAGAACTGCTTAGAAGCTGCTGTTTTTGGAACAGTATCTGGTGGTGTGTCTGGCTTAGTTGCTGCCCTTGACCACCAATGGATTGTTGAAGGATCTGTTGAGGACTCTGTTGTATAGTGTGCTGAGGACTCAACTGTGATTGTTGGTTATTTATCAAAGCCTGCTGCTGCGTTTGCATTATCTGCTGCTGTAGTATGACCTGGTTCTGCGGTGCCCGAGATTGAACTAAAGGATTTCTTATTATTTGGTGCTGACCCTGAACATTCTGCACCATCTGAATGTTTTGCTGTCTCCAAGCACCTTGGACAGGCACATTAGCATTCTGTTGAGTTTGTATAGTCTGCTGAACAGACTGTATTTGTTGGCTTAAAACTGTTTGCTGGTTGGAGTTGACCAATTGGTTAAGTTGTACTCCCTGACCAGTCTGCCCCTGAGATGATGACACAAGACCCTGAACTCCCATATTTATGTTCTGTTGTTGATTATTAATAGACTGTACATTTTGTTGCTGAATTAGATTCTGGTTCTGCTGTGGCATCTGCTGCCCAGATGATATCAGTTGCTGGTTGATCACTTGTCCTTGTCCCAGGTTTTGACTCATCTTTGCATTTTGAAGGTTTTGGGTTGACTGTGCCAACTGTTGTGCTATGTTCTGAACAGCTTGGGAAGCACTCTGCTGGCTGAGGCTCAAACTTTGCTTCATAGCCAAGTTCTGCTGTTGTTGTAGATTGTTAGCACTTTGACTCAACATCTGACTGATATTTTCAATATGCTGTTGAGCTGAACTCATTGTGGTCGGAGGCTGGTTGATATTCTGCTGTAAATGATGCTGGTTACCCTGTATATGTTGCTGCAACTGCCCCTGCAAGTTCTGAGACATCTGGGACACTGAGACATTAGGCTGAAACCCTTGTTGATTCTGCTGGTTGCCGAGCTTGTTCTGTTGCAGCATCTGCATTTTCAACTGATGTTGCTGCAACATCTTCTGCTGCTGTATCTGTATTGCTGTTAGTCCATGCGGTTGCTGCTGACTTTGGTTGTATGACTGTTGTTGTTGCTGTTGCATGCTCATTTGCTGATTCTGAATCATACTAGCCTGGGACACCACTGTGTTCTGTTGTCCAAACTTCTGCATCAGTGGAGAGTTTGCCTGGCTGCCTTGTATTTGGACATTTTGAGTCACTATCCCTTGAGGTATGGACTTACTCATTATACCAGGAGTGGACATAGACGTTGATGTGTATCCCATTGAACTGATGGGTGTTGTAGGAGCAACTGATGCACTTGAACTAGCCGGGGGATGGTTCCACGGCATCCTTTGTTTCAGTTTGTCTAACAAAGCCTGTGTACTATCATCCTTGTTTTCAGCCATGTTTTGTGTGGGCACTTCGTTTTTAGCAATACCTTCCTCAAAGTCGAATCCTGTGATTGCACTAATACGGTCCATTGCTTTCGGGGGCGGCTGAGGGACAACTAACAGCTTTGGGTGAAATATATCAGTCACCGCTTGTATTCTAGCCCTAATGCTCTCTAGCACCCAATCAGGAGTCACTATCTTAATTCTTGATGAGGGGAGTGTGAGCGCAGCACTATATTTCTTTCCTGCGGCTAATCCACAAATCAGATGAGTACACTGAGAGTCCAAGTTCAACTTTACTTTTCCACCATGATATGTGATAACAGCGAACAAGGCTTTACCGTCAGCAACACTCACTTTAGATATGCAACATACAATGTTAGTAAATATCTTATTCTTATGAGGGATGTAAGGCTTCGGGTCAGCCAATCTCCTGAGCCGCGCGCACGCAAGCACCCAGTGCTCGGTCACTGCAGGGATCTGGTAGATGTCCTGAGCTTCATCGACGTCAGTATCCGCAGCATTTTGACCACAAATTAGATGTGTGACATAGTCAGAGAAATATTTTGTACTCTCCGCTCCACCGGACTGAAGTAACAGCATAATCTGTAAGTAGGGCAAGTCCCTTCATTATACTGTCCATTAATTACACCACATAATCCATTCAAAATAAAGTATTTCACACAAAACATAGGTACCCTTTCCGAGACATCGCCAGAAACATAATATTTGACATCCTTGAAAATTGGCTCTTGCAAAGTTAAAGAATCTAAATCGTCAACAATCGTTACCATTTTCTGTTACACGACAACGTTAAAAAATACTCGATTTACAAATTAATTACACATTTTCGCTGTATTTTTCAACAAAACGCCGATAACTCAAGCGACGACGTCCATGATTAATGTTACCAGCTAACAAAAAAGGAAAAAAACAAAGATTATATTTTTGTTGTTTTATCGATTGGTTGGTGAATTTTACTTTAAATCTGTGTTATATTTTTTTTTTATGTACTGAAATATATCAATCAAGCCAATAATTTATTACAGATAAGGTAATCGAAAAAACTATTTTGAGAATAAAGTTTTGTGTATCATTTTTTTGTTTTTATTTTTTTTTTTGCCATGCGTTCCGAGTTGGGAAATAATCGATTTGAGAGTGCTTAAGCCCGTATCGAATTAGCGTGAGCTCGATTACGATGTCCCGTCAATCGTCATAGATGACGTCATGACATGCGCCATCTTGCGATAACGCCGACCATGCCTTAGGTTAGAATAATATCATATCACCGTGAGCGCTGTCAAAAATGACAGTGCGTGTGTGACGATGTTTTGAGTTGCATCATATCTTTAAATTAAACTAACGTGGCATTTTCGAAATGGTGCTTCTGGCTGACAGTCGCACCTAACCAAAGAAGAAGAAATGTGGTGTTTATACAAGGAAATACTGTAATAATATCGTTTTTACATTGAGTAAGCACTGTGAGTGCGTTCACGAGCGTTCCGAATTATTGACAGGTCTCAGCTGTCATAATCGTAATATCTAAATCGGAACGCATGTGAGATGATGTGTGCTGTGAGCGATTATAGCTAATTCGGAATGCGGCCTCAAAGAATAAAGTAACTAGGTATTAGAGGAAAGCGCTAAGGTAGCCCGCGAAATTCAAATTTTCTTACGTTTTTTGCAATTTGCTGGTCAGCATTAAGTTCTACGTTGATTAATATATGAATCGCGGCCGTAAGAAATATGTATGTGTTTACAGAATTATAATCATTAAAGTCATCAACACAACTCTCTAAGACCACGTAAGTCCAAAGAATGATGATTTCATGAAACAGTTATTCTTTGGACTTACGTGGTTTTAGAGAGTAGTGTTGATGACTTTAATGTTTATAATTCTGTAAACACATATTTCTTACGGCCGCGATTCATATATTAATCAACGTACAACTTAATACTGACCAGCAAATTCCAAAAAACCCAAAAAAAAATTGAATTTCGCGGGCTACCCTGGCGCTTTCGCCTTAAGTCTGTTGTCCTGTGAAAATAGAATAAAGCTGTTTGTTTGTGCTGCTTTTGACTTACTTTTTCAATATATTTCACAAAGAATATTGCACAAACTGTTTACCAACAGTTTCCCCCTGTCATTCGAGCGACAAAAGATCCTGTGTATGTGTGTACAAACGCCAGCACATCAAGCTACCCGAAACTGTCAAATTTTCCCAATCGACTTTAAACCTTATACTTTAGCGATAGAGTTGAAAATCTATTAAAGAAATATGACAGATTGTAGTAGCTTGATGTGCGTACGTCTGTACCTATTTAAAAAATATCTATTTAAACCACAGAGTACACTATAATAGATTTAAACTTTTCGCACATAAAAAAGGTACAAAGGCGGACTTGTGCTTTCTTTAGGCAGGCATTCTCTACCAGTCAACCAAAGGTGGTCAAGAGATTAGATGGCAGGTACTTTGATTGAGAGGACCAATAATAATTTAAAAAAAAAACTATTACTTAAAACTATTGAAAAAACATTAGGAAAATACCTCCCCCAAATACAGCGACGTATTTATTTACGATGCGCCGCCGACTATTTCACGGAAAATTCATGCCACAGTATAAAATATTTGCAGTTGACCAACTGAATCAGTTTTTCTTAGGTTCGATTTTTGAACTTTACATTTTATGGTAGGTACTATTACGGTCTAAGCGTTGCGTAAAAGCTGTTGGGCCTGATTATCTTACTCTTAGAAAAAAATAGTTATTTATGCAACAAGAGAGCAAATATAGTTTTTTTGCTGCGAGTGCTGATTTTGAATCCTGAGCAAGCGAAGGATTCAAAGGCACGAGATGCAAAAAAACTTTGCTCTCGTGTAACACACATAACTTTTCACTTCAGCAGCGAGAACACTTTAGGAGATAAAATAATAAACAGGAATAGATTGAAATGCTTAACTATTTATTGTGAATCAAAATAATTAACATTGTAGGTCCAAACCAACCCAATTCTATAAAATGGAACATTTTAAAAGTTAAAAGTAAAATTACTGCAATTCTGCAAATTAAAAGTAACAGATTTATTTGGCAACGTTATAGTAGCATTGAGTTAAGCTTGATTATCTAGGGTTAAGGTTTCTGTTTCGGTGGTGGATTGAGAAGGAACAACGGTGAACGTTGGTGACTCTGATCGGTGTTCTCGTCGCTAGTTACACTCATATTTTACGATTATTTTAATATTTTTTAACTTATTCAACTCTTACGTACCTAACATTTATTGAAACTAGAGATAAATATTCAAAATCGCATTTTGCTCTTTGATTTCACGCAGCAAAACCTACATGTTTGAGCTACTGCTGAAGTGAAAAATACTTTAAGCACTGAACATAAAAAGCGACTATATGTCGCCTACGCACTTTTAGAGCATGAGAAGTAAAAAGGATATTAGATAAGGTAGCGTCGCCGCTGTAAGTATCACACAGTGGAGTACCACACAGTGTGGTTTACCTTGATCTATCAGACTTTTACATCCTTTTCGAATTTTAAATTTCAATAAAGCAATTTTGTGTATCAGGTTTTTATTTATTTAAGGGGCTTACAGGACCTAAACACCAAGCACGCAAGTTTTAGAAACAATAAAAGTATATGATCGACTACAGTAAACAAAATCAGAAAAATATATGATATTCTTCAGGATATATGCTAGGTAGATAGTGTGTTGAAAACATAATACAACTAATTTGATACGATTGAAAAAAAAATCATGAAGATACCTCTAAAAACGTTCTTTTTACAATTACAACCTTACTTAATATACATATAATTATTCTGATTTTTGTCAGGTTATTTTACAAGCAACATTCTAATATACTAGTGTTTTAATTTTTTAGTCCAAACCAAGATTTTTTGTAATTAAATAATTGCTTCATATTTTGCAATAAATTACCAGTGTTGTGTCATCGCGCTTCTCTTTCTTATCTAGGCAGTCCGACAGTGACGCGCTCGGCTGTAGGTCATGTAAGCCCCTTAAGTAAGTAATGTATGGAATATGATATCTACCAAATGGTCGCCGCCGTTTCGATACAGTCAGAAAACCAACTCTTCAACAACTTACAGCAGATATATCGTTTTTGGGCTCATTCAATTTGTCTCGATGAGTAGTTGACTAAGATATGGTGAATATAATCTGATGATGGAGCAGGAAAATGGTCACAGGAACTGCGCCTTACTTTTCGTAGACTTACCGATATTAGAACTCCTTGGATTGGTCTGGATAATAGTTGGTAGACAGACGGTAAGAAGGATTTGATAATGTAGCAGGAATGTGGTCGGTAGAAAGGATGTCAGGTTTTTTACTCGTAAACCCATACTTCCACTCATTCAGACCTAGAACCTTATGGTTTTCACAAAAATTCATAAATTCAATAATTGGTATAGGTATGGGATGATCTGGGGCTTTTTTTTATTTGATAAACTTGTCAGTTAGATAAAACAAACTTTTAACATTTCCTTAGATTTAGAAGTTTGGCAAACAGCCAAATTATAATAACAATTATTAATTATATTTAACGATTTTAGAAGTGAAACTTCTTTAGGCGCGTTGGGAATTTTTTGAGATGGGGAAAAAACCATTAAACTTGCGACACTGTTTTAAGTTTTGCCCATTATAAAGACATCAACGCGCGGTACATTTTCTTTGGGAAGAATGATGACCTTCAAAATATTTATAAAATTACTATGCTTTTTTAAGTTTTCACTTCTGTCGGCACTCCTGGAGTGCCGCCGTTTTTTTTAGGATTTTCTTTGGTTTTCGATTTCTAGTGAAACTTTGTATGAAACTTGATCGAGATTATTTCTAGTGTTTGTGTTCTTTGTGTAAGGTTAGTTTTATTTGTTATTGTCTCGCTTTTAACCATTTCTCATCAAACACAAACTGAAGTCTAAAAAAAACAACCGACTTAAAAAAAAAAGTCTTTGTTTCCGCATTTTCGTTTTATGACACCGACTTCCGATTTTTTTTTGAAGACGGTTGTTGTTTTTTTTTAAAAAAAGTTTTTATTTTTCACTTTTAGTTGTACCTAGGTACAAATTAAATCCCCTGGTCCCTGGGGTGGTCACAGCATGCTATGTGTCCTGGTGCGCCGGTGATGGGGAGTACTCCCCGGAGGAGGGTCCGGTGACGGATAGCAGCGGCGCGCGGCGGGTTCACGGATGAGTGCTAATGCTAACGCGTGCCCGTGTTCCCGCCGTAAGCGGCAGAGGAAGACATCGTGGAGTTTTAGAGGGTTAGAGTCCCACATAACTGCACTATCTCCCCGTGGTAGTGCAGAATGATGAGCATTTCTCCACAATAAAAAAAAAAGTGTCCAAGAGCGAACCCCGTTGTACCGTATGGACCATTGACCTGCACCATCAATGGTGCAGAGGAGACTAATTAGTTTCGTTTGCACAATTAATGGTGCAAATGAACCTGCATTGATAGTATGGTCTCATCTGCAAACGAGTTTAGTTCTAAATGTTTTTACACCTTTATTTTATTTTGAAGCCAGGGAGGTGCAAGTGCACACTCTTGCACCCCGCTCCCGGCGCCCATGGCCATAGAGCCTCTTATTATATATTCGCATCAGTGCTGAATGTTGGCTACTTCGTTAGGTGGGTAGTATTTGCACAAATGTAGTCTCAGTGTGACACCCAGATTACACGGAGTCCTGCCATTCTTCTTTCAGTATTACACAAGAAGACTGAAGATATGGTTGCTGATAAATTGTCGAAACCACTGCATCGACCAAAACATGAAGTTTTCACCAAAGTAATAGGTTTGCGACTGCGTTCAAAAGAGGGTACTATAAAATTGTCAAAACGCAATTGCCTTGTTGAATCTTCATAGCATGTTTGCCTGTTACATATCACAGAGCATGTAACTTACATATTTCAGGCGTCAATAAACGTTTGACATATGTATTATTCGTATTTGTCATTTCATAGTTAGCTTATAGATAACATATGCCTTTATATTTTATTATTAACTAGCTTCTGCCCGCGACTCCATTCGCGTGGAAGTTGTAGGTATTTCCTATGCTTATAACCTTCGCGCAAGTGCATAAGTTGACAAGGTTTTATTGCAATGGGATTAACGTTATGGTAGCGCTTGAAATACGAACAAACAAACATTGATTTTTTATATACATACTAGTTGATCCCGCAAAAGATGTTTTGCAAAAAAAAAGCCTACGACCTATTCTTAGACCTACCAAATATACACAAAAAATTTCATAAAAATCGGTCAAGCCGTTTCGGAGGAGTTCGGCGATAACGCCGAACACTGTGTTACGAGATTTTTATACAGGGTTACTTGTAATTCGACGTGTGTGTGTATATCCGTCAGGAGCTGATAAGGCGATCAAAATACAACAAACAAACTGGACTCCCTAAAATGGTCACCGATCCAGGGACCAACCGCGGCAAGTTCAGCTTAACCTGATCGATGGATTCGTGCGGCCATCATTACTTAGCCATAAGCCCCCTCAATGTAATGAATCAATAACTAATATTATTATTGAGAACTGCAATGAACGTTAGCGTCATAAAGCAATAGGTACGTTTACATGGTACTTGCAGGTCTGATATCTCTTTAACCCGGTATTTCACAGCCGTCTCAGCGGTGTTATTCTGTGAAAATCTCACCGTCTCTAAGTTTTCACGGTGAGATTTTTACAGAATCGACCGGCTGCTCATAATGAAAATTGATATTTATGATATAAACTTTCATTTGCTGTAGAATTATGTGATTTTTATTGGACATACTGGCTAAAACGCTAATCATTATTTTTAGATACTTTCGAAAATCTGTCTTCCGAGTCGCGATAAGTTTTCGCTGAGGTTGAGTGGGTGGAGCAAAATATAATAATAATATTAGGATTGTTTGTTTGTTTGGACTAGTCAGAACCTGTATTTTTTTGTCGTCCATCAGTCACATTTTTATTCTTGTATGTATTGTAAACAACATGTTTGAACAAATTAATATATAAGGAAAAAACACAAATTTTATTATAGGTGTTTGACTTGTATTCAGATTCTAAAACGGATTAAACGCTTTTTAGCCGACTTCAAAAAAGAAGGAGGGTCTAAATTCGGATGATGATTATATATTTTTTTATGTATGTCTAAATTCGGATGATGATTATATATGATTATATTATTTTTTTTATGTATGTTCGGGCATAACTCCCTCATATATATATATAGAGATGGATTTGCAAAAATTTTTTTTGTTGGAAAGACATTTGTTCCGAAATGGTCCCATTTAAATTTCTTAAAGATCTGATGATGAGTTTCGAAGACAGACAACGGAACTCTTCAATAAATGCCAGCAAATCAACCGCGATTGCTGCTATAGCATATTAATCATATTATTATGTATGCATTGCTTACGCAATCACACAACATAACATCACGCCTATACCCTTTAAAGGGGTAGGCAGATGTGTCTAAGTGAAAAATAACTTTAATTTTGAAAGTCGAAAATAAAAGAAAATACAGAACCAACAACACCGACTTCCGAAATTAAAGTTATTTAAATAATGACCTTATTGTTTTTTTTTATTTTTACAAAATAGGTAAGGCTGTGTCGGGGAATGCTAGCAAGTAGTTGTAGAAAGTTTGAAATGAAAACAAGATTGACTTCCTTCTAAATATTTGAATACTATACTGACATTGAATAGGTAGTATCTCCATTAAAACTTATTTTGATTATATTCGACGACAACGATTTGGTCTAGCAGTGGTCTGTGATGAGAAATAAATACATATTTAAAATTTAGTATCTATTATGTGACCGTTTTACGGGTTTTTTTATATTCAATCCTTTATAGAAGTCGGCCGATGGCTTCAATCAAAGCACTGAATTCATTGATAATTTCCGCTTTCCTTTAAGTTGATTTTTACTTATATTATTTGTCGATTTTTTTTGTTTCAGTAAGTATTAAAAGTTTACTTCACTCATTCCCCAGCATTCCCAGCATCCCCCACACATTCCCCAGCTTTTGTCCACATGGCAAATTGTCGCGGTCGTTTTGTTCCGCTGGACCATCACTGTTATGCTACGTATGGTTCATCCATTTTGACAATACCAGTTCTTTGCCAATCGGACGCACAGAAACACGTCGCTAATTTTTTTTAATGTAATCAATATTCGAAATTTAAAAATGGATTCTATGTGTGCGTTTGTTTTAGTTTTAAGTTTATTATTTAAGTGTGGCCACTCTGTGAGTATTCATACTATGTTTTTTTTAACCCTCGACGCAAACATGGGGTGGTAGGTATAAGTTTAACGTGTGTATATTCTGTGTATCAGTGTGTCTGTCTGTGGCATCATAGCTGCCACACGGCTGAAAAGATTTAGAGTTATTTTTGCTTGAAAGTTGGCTTGACCGAGAGTGGTCATAGCTATAATTCAAGAAAATCTGTTCATCCGTTTAAAGATTATCAGCTCTTTTCTAGTTGATGTATGGATGTGAGCATCGTGCACAACTCATATTAAACTTAGAGTAAAAAAATAATATGTTTTGGCCCATACCTACCTACATATTATGTTTTTAATTAATTTTTTTACGAGGTTTTTGTTTGTACCGGGGTTTTTGAACAGAAATAATTGCTTATTTATAAACCAAGTGCGTGTTTGGCTACGCACATGCAGTGGAAGGTTCTGCAGTTGGGATGAATATTTATGCATGCACATATGTTTGTGTGACGTATTTTTCGGAAAAAAATAACAGTTCTTTCTGCGATTGTAACCGAAAATATCGGTACTGAAACGGTTTACCAACAGTCGATTGGTTCATGGACCGTTAGTCAACATTATCTTTAAACCATTAACTTTTCATCGAAAGGATTTTTCACCCACGAACGTTTCGCCAACATAACTACGTCAGTGAATGCTTAACCAACATAATGTTTCGACCAATAACTTTTCACCAAAAAATGAAAACTGAACCCAAAACGGTCGCTTGTGGTACACCCATTGTTTCATTTTGAAAGAGACCTAATTTTCTCTAGTTCTTTATTCTCAGTTATACTTAGATTAGAATCTAACACGAATACTATATCGTTCTAACTTCGAAAGTAATAATCTATGAGACACAAAGTCTAAAGCTTTCGACATGTCTAAGAAGATAACAGATACCCGGTTTCCTATGTTTACATCATCAATGATATTTTTTACAAGATTGAAGCATGCAAGAGTAGTCGATTTCCTTTTTTGAAACCCGTATTGTTCTTTCTTAAGAATCATTCAATCATTTTCCAATAATTTTTATGAGCCGTTGCATAGCTTTTAAAAAAACTGTAGCAATTATAGATATGATACTAATAGGTCTGTAATTATCTGCTATCGCATTTAATGAAGGGGCTTCAAAATCACAAACTTTAACAACACTGGGGAAGCAGCCTTCTGAGAATGACAAATTTATTAAGTGTATCAACACAGAAGTTATTTCCACTGAGTAAACCTTTAGAATTTTCGAAATCTCATCATACCCGACTCCTATATGGTTTAGGGAAAACATACATTTTTGTATGACATTGTGACCGTATGGCCGAAGGAACAGACTACCGCACGTGTCCGTTTTGCACGTATTCCTTACTTTATCGTTTTGTTGATTTCTGAAATCTATCCAGCGGTGCTATTCTGTAAAAATCTCCCCGTGAAAACTTAGGTGAAGTGAGCGTGGAATAAGCTGTCAATAGTGTCAATTCCTAGCAAAAACAAACTCACTTCACCTAAGTTTTCACGGTGAGATTTTTACAGACTCGACCGGCAGCACCTAGTCATTAAACTCATCTATGTTTGAATGTGTTATCAATGATAATGTATTCGTAAATTCTGGTTCTTGTATTATAATTGACAAAGAAGCTTCAATTTTATTTTTTTTGAGTCTTTAGTATGTTGACGTTTGATGTTGTAATAAAAGGTGGGGCTAAAGTAATTATTTGATGTTGTTTTCCTGTATTTTTTTAGCAATGAATAATTTTAGTTGATGTGGATTATGTTTATTTAATGAATTAGAATTATTTCCATCAAGTCGAGAAAATGATATTGGTCAAGTGGCCGCAGTCAAAAGATGACCATACGGCCTCCTTTTATGGCATATTTCATTACTTGTGTCAGAACTTCCGGCGATAGGTTCTCGCATCTGACCTCCACTACCCAGTTACTGGGTAACACGATATCATTTGGTAAGACTGGTTGTCAGACTTTCGGGCTTCTGACGACCCGTAACGACTGTCAAAGAATACGGCACTGAGGGGTCTCGGTATGTACAGATGGTCACCCATCCACGGGCTGACCGCGGCAAGCTTAGCTTAACCTGACAGATCAAAGTAATGAAGACGGGTAGTATAAAAAAAATAAGAAATAAAAATTAAAAACAACTTAGCAAGTATAGCGTGGCGTGTTTTTTTTTTCCTAGATCCCTAGTTTCCATTGAATATCTAATTCTGGCATGCTTAAATTCCCCAACCACCTACCTCCATTGGAAGAGGGTGTACCTACTTTGTTCTTATGTAATTTTTTTATAAGTATACTTAAAAAATACTTACTTACTTCCATTTATGTGGAAACGTTCAGACAAACGACAGAGCTGGACAGAGTCCAGATGGGGGCCAAAAAGCCGGATATTTCCGGACAAATCCAATAGATGTTGTAAACGACGTCTTTTAATAGAGCAACAACATTCATTATTTGCTTGACGTCCATTGAAATGTATGGAGAAGGACGCATACTATCAATTTATAGCATTCGCTCAAGCAAAGTGGTTGTAAAACAAAAACTTTTGGAATTAAAAAATAAACTTTTGAATGCAATAACCCGCTTTCTCTATTTTTTAATGTATTTTTTTTTTTATTCCAGGATTATTTAAGTCGCGTTGATTCACCCGATGATCTTCTGCAGAAGAATAACCAGGGGGAAACCGCCAGCTACCGGGTTGACCTCCCCGTGACCTCGCCGCAGCCGAAAGTCACTGCGATTGCTGCACCTGGAGGTAAATGCCCAAGTAACACAAAATCGATATAATGGAAAAAGTGATGACCAGAAAATTTCTTCTAGCTTCGTTATAGAATTTGAAGGGTTTTAGCAATGTCTTGCTTCTGTATAACAGCATTTTATTAACTTTGTAGTTCCTAAAGCTATATAATCCTCTTTTTCAATCTTTTGTGCAGCTAAAGGTTTTATTTTAGACATAATTTATGTCTCTATACAGCTTCTAATACAGCTGTAAGCATTATACAAAAGTGTAGGCCGTATGTAAGCATTAATTACGGCTTAGGCTATTAAAAAGCATTTTAAAATTCTTTAAAACTGCTCTATGTTTTATAACGACCTTTCGCATGGGTCACAACTGTTTAACGGTGTACATTGGTGCTGTTTTAATGCCAGCTTTTTAAAATCATTTCATCATAATATTATATAGCCTTTATCTGTACAAACGTATAATGACAAGAATTTTAACAAGCAATAAGTCGTATACCCGTACGTAGTCGTATATCCGCATGCCTAAAGTTTTTAATTATGCTTACGCCATTTTGCTTTTTGTATCGATAATATTTAAAATTTAATTTTATGGTAAATAGTCCTTTAGAAAGGACTTCAACCTATGGTATTGACCGGCCGGTACAATACAGGTATCATAATGACTAAAACTAAAGATTTCTTCGTAAGAGCATAATTTTTTTTACAATTCCACATATTTTTGTAATAAATAGCTCTTTAATTTGAAGGCGCATGAAATATTTGATTCAAATATATACATACTTTCACAGTAAACTGATACTCGCAACCTTAATTCACTCATAGAGAACAAAAACAAGAGTTTAATTACTTGCCTTGTAACACTTATATTTTTTTGTTGAAAGTATCCATGTTCAAAAGCATACATATGCGCACTGCTTTAACCTGTTTTCACAGCCCATTATAATGCGTTTATCATTCCGGTAGACAACCAATATAATGCTGCTAAAATGCCATTCTTACACTTAAGGCTGTATAATTTGGGGCCCAAATTAGCATTACAAGACCTGTATAGTGGTTTATAATGCCTATACGTAGCTTCTTATAAAGCTATAATAATATGCTAATTCTGTTATCCATCGATTATAAAGCTATTTTGTGCTACTTGGGTGTGGACCAAGGCGGATTATGATTTAACAGTTCATGTATGTATGTCATCTGTTCCCTCATAATTCCTAAAATCCAAGTCATATTTTGACAAACCAGGCCAGCTGTCGCTGAAAACCAGCGCTGGGGCTGTGTCTCGCATAGGGTTGCAGCATTATGCTGAGCAATGGCCGTCTTGTGTGACGTATATTTTCCCCCAACATGTTATTTTTTGTGTTTGTGCTTTTTCTTTGCGTCATGTTCCGGTGAGCATAAGAAAAGAAAATACGTTTATTAGCTATTTTCTTTTTTTAATTTCCTTCAGGTATCTTTAGAAGCGCCATTTTGTTCCGCAGATTAAAGGCTATATGACGTTATACAAAATCCAACATGGTGGTTTTACTTCGTGTGCGTTAGTTTTTAGTGTAATTATAATGTTGTATGTATTTATAGTAATTTTAAGTTATATTTATATATGTATATACATATATTGTTATAGCAGATGTAAAGATGTACCGAAAAAATATTTAAGAATAATATATCGTGGTTAGTATCTAATGAAAGATCCACCTCATCCTATTATATTAATTAGTTATCTATAAATATAAAATTAGGTACCTAATACTTTGATTGTTATTAGTGTTCAATTAAAATACTTCTAAAATGTTGAGTAGACTGCTTAACAAGTCATAGGTAGGTATCAAATGTGATTTGGTATATTACATAAAATAATAAACGAAAACAATCAAACTTGGCTCTACATACAACAGAGAGGTCTCAGAGGATTAAATTAAGAACGGTTCATAAAAAATATATCTGTTGAATTTTCCCAAACCAAAGAAGTAGGTACTCACCCTCAATGATTAAAAAACCCCAAAGTAATTAACATAAACAAATTCTACTGCCGTGAGGCTTAATTTTCACGACTTAATTAAATATGCGAAGGCGTCCGTGACTCGTGCCTCCTAGCCTTTAATAACACTACGAATTGCTTCTTTCAGATAAACTCATACCAAACCAAGTTACCTCACATCAGAGTCTCCAGCTAACTAACTCTTACGGCGTCGGCGGCGGGCTTCCAGCTAACAAAAGATTCCGACGTCAACCACAGACGAAGCTACAGCTAACACCAGAGATTGAGCAGATCCTCCAACGCTTCGGTACTAGTAGCAGTGGTAAGGCATTGGTCTAAGGTGCTGCCCAATCGTAGGACACCGTAAACCGTACAATTAATCTGCATTCGCGATTTATTTGCCAAAAATGTAAACAAATATGAGTTTATGGAAAAATAACTTTAAATCCTACACAATAAAGTTCAGTTTACGCTACAACTTCAAACATTTTTAAACCTTTTTCAACGGCGCTAGTCACTCTGAAATCAACTTAATTACAATTAAAATAAAGTTGATATTTGTTTAACTTGAAATGATATTAATTTGAAACATAAGTTTGAATAGACTTTAGGAGTATTGGCACATATTACAAGCCAGAAAAAATTGAGTGTGACTTATTCAAAAACATTTTATAAAAGAAAAATAGTATCATGATAAAACAATCGTAAAATAGAATTTAAAATTTTTTTTCGTCACGTACTTCTCAAAATTTTGAGCGTCATCTGCCTAGCCTTTTTTCAACTATGTTCGGGTCTGCTTCCAGTCTAACCGGATGCAGCTGAATACCAGTATTTTACATGGAGCGACTGCCTATCTGACCTCCACAACCCAGTTACTGGGTAATACGATACCCCTTGATGGGTGATCACCTTTACTTAGACAGTCGTAGGTCGACGATTTCCATTTCTAATTTTTGTTTACCTTTACAAATGACTGGGAATTACAATTTCAAATATAGGAAAGGATTGCTACTGGAGTTTATTTAATTACGGAATCAAATTGAAACAAAATGTGTTACGCAATTATGGTGCTGGTGGGGGTGGCCCCTGACTACTTAGTATTTAACTCGAACCAAATGAAGTCCTGAAAAATTATATCAAATCAGTAACACTACGAATTACTTCTTCCAGACAAAATCGGCAACATCGACAGGAATATAAATTTTGAAAGCATCCAAGATGACTTCAAAGATATTGAAGCAATATTAGAGCGGTTTCGCGACTCCGGATTAAAGACTAACACACGTAAGACATTTTTGGTTATTTTGCTGTCACAGGACAGGACATGCGCCGGTGTGAGCTTACAAGTTTATCATAAACAACTAAGCGCCGCTATGAAGTACTGTGTTGGCCATCACGGATGCATGTTGAATGCGTAAGTTTGGCCAACGCTTCTGTTCATCCCCAGACCTCCAGTGACCTGAGGCTACCAATCTGCTGACTGCCTAATTTTACTAGCACAATACTTCATTAAAAATTCACACTTATACCAGCTCACACATGTTCAAGTTAGGACAAACGAGTTACAAGCCTGGTAAAGCCTTGTTCCGTTGTTTTTTCAGCCAGTTCACTACTCCTTGTCGATATCAACTCCCGTAAATCAACTATCACACAACAGTCAACACCAGCGAGACTCGAGACCAGGTGTGTATGAAAGTTTTACTGCGCTCAGGCCTTTCGATTTAAGGGGCTTACAGGACCTAAACGCAAAAAACGTAAGTTTTAGAAACAATAAAAGTATATGATCGACTACAGTAAACAAAATCAGAAAAATATATAATATTCTTCTGGATATATTCTAGGTAGATAGTGTGTTGAAAACATAATACAACTAATTTGATACGATAGAAAAAAATTATTAAGATACCGTTAAAAACTTTCTTTTTTCATTAAAAACCATACTAATATACATACAATCATTTTTTGTCAGATTATTCTACAAGCAACATACTAAAGCACTAGTGTTTTAATTTTTTTGTCCAAAAAATAGATTTTTTGTTAATGGATAATTGCTTCATATTTTGCAATAAATTACCAGCTTAGTGTCATCGCGCTTCTCTTTCTTTTTTACGCAGTCCGACAAACACCGCGCTTTAGGTCTGTAGTCGCCTTAATATTTTCACCACGTTATTAGCTAATTTAATCAGGGCGAGCGAAGCGAGCCCTGCTATATCCCACAACCTGAGCATTTTGTGGTACACTTTACGGAAAAACTATTACGCCTATTGATTTGTGCTTTAACATAATAATTTCTATTTATATGTAGATGTGTTCAGTAAAAAAATAATAATTTAAATTACGAAAAAAAAATATTAAAAAAAACTGCCTTAAAGATTATTACCACGCAGAAAAACGACGCGAGCCCTCACAAAGCTCTGCTTTTAGCTAGTATTATTCAAAAAAAGATGTGTCGTGCTGTGTAACTACCACTTTACTGCCCCGTTGGTGTAGTCATCTAGTGAGTCGACTCCCTAGCTAGCTCAGCTGCTGTGGACTACTAGGTCCCGGGAATAAAAGATAGACATACAAAAACTAATGCCCGGTTTCAGGGGTATTTTCATCGTAGTTAAACGTATTATTTTAGACGTCCGATATAACGTTTCTGAACACTCGGTTAAAGAAATTCGCTTACTTCTGGCGCGTTAGGCATTTTTTGATATATGGGAAAACACCATTGAACTCGCGCCACTGTTACCGTAAGCGACAACGCGCGTGTTTTGTTTATAAGACGATTCAAAAAATACCCGCTTCGGATGTGTTCGACTGTCCTCGGGATGTACTCGGTTTTAATGTAGGTATATCCGATATGTCAGTGAGTGATGGCAAAGTATTCTGTTTGTGTTTTGTTTTCACTACGGTCGGCACTCCCGGAGTGCCACTGTTTTTTTTATAGATAATTATTTTATCAAGTCAATAGCTAGTATGAGTTTATTATTTGAGGAACTCAGAAACCGGGCATAAAAAATAATCTAACAGCATAATTCTACTGGTGGCATATCAGGGGGCCTAAAAAAGCCACTTTGGCAGAATCATAAAAGGATAACATTAGCATAGACAAAAAAAATAACTGAAAAATCCTTCACTAATGGGATTTGATACGATTAACTTAACAGTTACCTATCCATTATGATTCATAATGTTATCTTTTTATGATTCTGCCAAAGTGGCCTTTTTAGGCCTCTTCTCTATTAGAGGGAGGAGTTAAAGATATAACTAATAAATTTAATCTCTCTGACCTATCTTATCCAGCCTACCCAGCTCAGAAAATCGCTTTTCGGATACTCCAATGACAACGGATGAGTGCGGTGTAGTCGGCGGTAACGAGCGCCCGGTTCCCCTAATTCACAACGGAAAGTTGTACGAGCGAGGGGAATTACCTTGGCTCGTAGCTGTCTATAGAACCGCTCAGAACAATCTTCTATTTATCTGCGGAGGCACGCTCCTGACAGATCGGCATATTGTTTCCGGTGAGTTTGAGGGCAAGATTCATATAACGCTCTTTGATTTTAGTTAAGTAAGCGTCTCATACGAACTTTTTTTTTCTTATACTAGACATTTATATATTCTAATGAAACGCTTGTTCACACTTGCATGCCGCTGCCGTACAGGGAAAACCATAAAGAAAAATTTATTGGTTTTTCTTTTTGTTTGTTTGGAGGAAAACCATGCAATGCTTTAGAACAAACATGCACAGCTCTAAAGTGCTTCTAATGCCATCTGTTGATGATAATGAGAAACTCGGGAAACGCCAATGACGGCCATTTTCCAAACAAGTTTTATCTTCCCCTGTAAAATAACGTTTATAGCAACAATTACAAGGTTTTCACTGCACGGGCGATGATATTCCAATACGAACATTTTCCGTTGTATGTATATTTGTTGTATTGTATGTATGTTCATATTTGTTTTGTATATCGTCGCCGTTTAATAAAATAGAATGATTGCCGAGAGTTTTACCAAACTCACGGCAATCATTCTAATTTATACTTTATTACAGTGAGATGAGAGTTACTAATGGTTTTACGTAATTCAATTTGATCGTAAATTATCTTACCTAAGTGTTAATAACACTCGCTGGAAATAAAGGTGCCCCAAGTTTTATTTAAAACTATTCTAATTTATTAGTCGATAGCATGAATTGAATACCTCAAATAAGCATCTGTGACAAACAGACGATGAAGTAATAAGCCGGAAAGTTTTTACCATTTCAGCATACAATTTCGGTAAGGAGCCCTAAGGAGACTCTTTTTTGTTCCCTACTTCCTACTATTTATGCGGGGCGAAGGAATAACGGAATTATTCATAGAATATCAAAAAATACAGTTTTATTTTCAGCCTATAAAATAAAGCCTATTTTTATTTGCAGCTGCCCACTGCATGAGTCGTCCCAATGTCCTGACTCCCATCACAGAAATCGTGATAAAGATTGGGGTACACAGCCTGAACGACTGGAGTGACGACTTAACCGTCACAAGGAAGCTTATGGCGGTGACCATACACAAGGACTATAATCCTGCCACGTTTAAAAGTGAGTATATTAAGGCCCACTTGCACGTTTAGTGGGGTTAAATTAATAATTGATAGATGAACTCTTTATATCAGTTAGCGACTTAACTCTCCCACATACCGATGTGGGTTTAATATTTGAAAGCTTGACTCTAGGTTAACTCTAGCAGGCGCATTCTGATTAACCCTGACTCAGCCGTTAACTCCGAGTTATTTAGGATAACCCATGAACGCGCAAGTGTGTTTATGATATTTTTGATGACATTTACAGAGAAAACTTACTGTGAATCTGAATAGGTACCATGCAGGCTAGATAGAATACATGACTTTACCAACTGACGGGCGATTTTGAGCATTTTTTATGTGGCTTACACTAATGTCCTGTCGTGTGACGAAAATTAGGGTTGAGCTACAGGATAACTTATAACTTAAATAACTAGTTACCATTCTGGTATTCAAAGCTTTATATTTGGGTAATATACAGTATGTTAACTAACAGAGGGCGTTCCCGTTAACCCGCAATAGTATAGCATCCATACATGCTAAAAAAAATATTACCATTCGAAAATAAAATGTTTTTATTTTTTTTTATATTAAAATATTCACTAAAAATCGTAAAAAAATACGTTAAAGAAACACTCTGTACACGCGTACTTGAAGGACAGCAATGTCGGAATTTATTTAATTAAATAAATTAGAATTAATTAAATAAATAGAGTATCAATTTACGATTTTTAGTGAATATTTTAATATAAAAAAAAATAAAAACATTTTATTTTCGAATGGTAATATTTTTTTTAGCATGTATGGATGCTATACTATTGCGGGTTAACGGGAACGCCCTCTGTTAGTTAACATACTGTATATATTATTACGGTTTCATCGGACGAACCGATATCATTTTGTGCCCATTGCCGTGGAGACCATGGGTGCTTGGGGCACTGAGGCCAGGAAGCTCATTAGTGCGATAGGGCACAAGCTCCGTGACAAAACGGGTGACTCCCGCTCCGGCTCGTTCTTGGTGCAAAGGTTAGCCATTGTCATACAACGTGGCAATGCAGCAAGCGTTTTGGGCACCTTTGCGCCGGGAACTGTTCGGGGCGGGTTATTTGACTAAGTTGTCTTGTGACTCTTATTATTTTTATATTAATAATTTATGACTTTAACAGTTACAACACACATAGTATTATGTATACCTACTCATTTATCGGCTACATATATATATACTTAAAGATAAATTTATACTTTGTTCCGCTAGCACATGCATGTCGTCTGTCGGCACAGCCAACTCAAAGCCGCGATCGCTCTTTCTTCAAAAGGCCCTTCCAAACATGACACTGCTTTGTTAGACTCGCATAAAATCTTAATAATATTTTTTCGAGTTTAAAAGAGAACATGACCTGAGTTCGTTTCGGCATATCTTGTCAGGGAATACCGGCGACATCTATTTTTAAAATATTGTCCAATAAATTGACGTGTGAAATTGTCTTAAAAGATCTAGTACATTTAATAAACTCTTCGTATGGCCGGAACGTGGATCCACGCGAGACAATGGCTTTTTAATTGTTTCTGTAATTAAGGCATTCAACCAGTTAATATTTGTTAGTTGTTTTCCTATGCAGATGATATCCTGGTATTCACACTGAACAAACGCGTCAAGTTCACCCAGTACATCCGTCCAGCTTGTCTGTGGAGCGGCGACACTGACCTGTTACGTGTCGTGGGGGCTACTGGAGTTGTAAGTACCTGCGGTGCTATTCTGTAAAAATCTCACCGAGAAAACTTAAGTGAAGTGAGCGTGGAGTGAGCTGTCAATAGTGTCAATTCCTAGCAAAAACAAACTCACTTCACCTAAGTTTTCACGGTGAAATTTTTACAGAATAGACTGGCTGATCCGAGATATAATTGCAGTCGACCTTTCAAGAATATCAAATGTCTTTGAAGGAGTTAGGCTACACGCACACTGATGCGGCCACGACCGTGTTCACGACTCGGCTGATGAGGTTTCAATTCAAAATGCTTTATGCCAATGCTGTTGCACACCTACCTACCGAGTTTTACAATACGATCTTTCCACAGGTGGCCGGCTGGGGTGATCGCGGCAGGGGGGACATAGACAAACAAGATGAGCCTGAAATGGTGCGCGTCCCCATAGTCAGCACCAAAGAATGCAGGGCCAGTAATTCTGTCTTCCACAAGCTAACCTACGACAATACATTATGTGCAGGTATGTACAGTCTAAGGCCACAGGTCCAGTCAGTGGCGTAGCGTGGGTGGGGCGGAGGGGGCGGCCCGCCCCAGGCGACAGCCCGCGGGGGCGGCAAAATGTCGCCGGTGATGCGGGTTGAGATCTATGATTCATTCATTTCATGTGTCAGAACGTCTGACAAGTCAAAAAACAACAATGACGTAAAGGAGACGGGCGAATCTGGGCCTAACGTTACAGAAATGAAATATTTATCAATATTTTGTTTCAGTTTTTTTGTGGTCAATTATAAAATATTAAGTAGTTTTATCATGGGATAAGAAATTCATTATTTAATCAAATTAATACTGACTTCCCTTATTTTCATATTAAAACAATGTTTACATTAGTGAGAGACATATATGGTACCTGAAATAGCCATTGTAAAGCAACGTCTGTGGTACAAGTAACCAGGGTCCCACGACGTTACATATGTACAAGGTATCTACACATATGCCACTTGTATGTGATGTGGCTAGGTTTAACTTGAGAGTTTTCACTTTGACAGGTGACCGAAATGGCGCGGGCCCGTGCAATGGGGACTCCGGTGGCGGCCTGTACCTGCTAGATGGCGGCAAGTGGAGACTGCGGGGCATAGTCTCCGTGTCCCCCCAGAGTGAAGATGGAACCCGCGTCTGCAATCTCAACGAATATATCGTGTACACTGATACAGCGCAGTTCTTGCCGTGGATTAGAAATATATTATCAGAAAAATACTTCGATTGAAACTACTTATTGTTTTTTTTTGTGGCACCTATTCGTAACTGTTTCAATGCAGATGGTTCAGGAAATGGGTTCAGAAGAGTGTTAATGATATTGTTAGCAACGTTAAATTATTATATGGAATAGATCCACTTCATTTAAATCCCGCAGCCATTAACAGAACTATAGGTACATAGAGGGATACAACTTTAGAACCTTACCGCAACATATGTAGACCGGTTCACCTTCAACCACACAAATTAAAATAAAATCTTTGATGATGGCGACTTATCAAATCGACTGCATAAAAGAGTTCCCAAAAATGCCACGCTCACGACGAGTGTCATGGGAAGAAGAGAGGGAATGAGGCAGGGACATTCCGTTGTCTCTGACTAGTTCCAGTAAATCCCGTCAGTGAGAAACATTCAGGGGGCTTACTCTCCAAACTAATTTTAATTCCAATGAGATGACAATATAATTCCAATGTTAATTTTACAGTCACGTGATTCGGTACTCTTGAAAACAATATTGTCAACAATAAAATTACCCCACGCCAAGCCCGAACCCAAAAATGGACGCCCAATCTAAAAATCATTTGGCGCTAGCCTCGAACTCAAGAGTACGAAACGTCACAATTCCAATGTCAATCTATCGGAATTAAATTGAATAGTAAGTACCCTAGATCAGGCGCAGATGATAATGATGACGGTTTGGAATAAATCCAGCACAAGTGCTCAGCCTCAGCGAAACGTCCGAGTCAGATTATACCTACATGCCGACAATAATAAGAGCTTGTAAGTAACAATATAACTAGCCTGAAATTCTTAATCCTGTGAATTGAGCCACATTTGAGGTAGGTACCTCTAATGTTCTGCTTACATAGGTATGTAAGTATATTGTATTGTATACTACAAAGATATACAATATGATCTTAAAGGTATAATATAATGTATATATGTATTATACCGTATCGTCTTTTGCGTCGCCGTCAAACAGGCGTCAACCTAACGTAAGCACGTAACCAAAGCGGATGGTAAATCATCAAATGACAACCATTTGATGATTTCCCATCCTTAAAAAAAAAAGGCTGCTTACATAAAGAAGCGGGTTTTCGGTCCCGACTTCCGGTACAGGTCTCTGCAGGTTGATCTTCGGAAGGAAACGGTTACATGTTTTACCTGCTTCTTTATAAGTGAGCGCATAAGATAACGCAGGAATATTATACCTGCACCGATCGGTACTGACCCGCACAGACTCGCCTGCACAGGTAACCTGTTTCTTTATGTAGGCACCCTAAAAGCTCCTTCAAACAGGCCCGACACGCGATAAAATCGCACTTGACACAAAAGCACCGCAAGTCGCGTAACGAGCGGTGACTTTGTGTCGCGCGCGATTATATCGCGTGTCGCGCCTGTTTGTAGGAGCCTTAATTTAATAAAACAATGTTTCTCTTGCTACGTACGCCTACACACACACACCTAATATTTTTTCATTTGTTCTAAAATTAATAATTATAGGTGCTGTTATAAAAACCACATGTTATGGGTTTTTACGCAATAAAAATGGGCAGATCCCAGCGAAAGTTTTTCCGATTCGTCACAGATAGTAAAAAAATAATGGTAGGTAGGTAGGTAAATCCCCGTGCCTTATGAGGAAACATGTTACGGTTCACACACACTTATGCGCACATTACGAATTTATATGAATATTTTAATGACACACACACATAAATATGCGCATATCATTTAAAGATGTTTCGTAGATTTGAAAAAATAATTATAGCAAAATTCGTTGTTGATGATTAGGGGGCCTAAAAAGGCCACTTTGGCAGAATCATAAAAGGATAACATTATGAATCATAATATGGCGAAGGCAGTCCGTGTTTTTCTTTTTTTCGCTGCACTACGTATAGGTATAATCAAAGAGATTGGGATTTGATTTGGATTGGATTGATTTGTATTTTAGCACAGACAAAAAAAAAATAACTGAAAAATCCTTCACCAATGGGATTTGATGCGATTAACTTAGCAGTTAATAAACTCCAAACCATGTTCCTATTTTCCTAAAGAAAAATATGAGAAAGTCATCATCTGCCTAGCCTTTTTCCAACAATGTTGGGGTCGGCTTCCAGTCTAACCGGATGCAGCTGAATACCAGTATATTACAGGAGCGACTGCCGTCTGCCTATCTGACCTCCACAACCCAGTGGGTAATACGATACCCCTTGGTAAGGCTGGAAAAATAGGAGAAAAGTAAATAAAGAAAAATTCGCAGATTCGCATAATCTCCTTTCAATATTTCATACAAAATTCCCATAGAATATAAATATCAGTTTTCTGTTCTTTAAGTTTTCCAACTTTTTATTTCCGTAAGGACCTGTTTCGGACTATTCCGAACATTTTTAAACAATAAATAGCTAAATCGGTCCAGTCGTTCTCAAATATGCGCTTACCAACGAACATCGTTCCATTTTTATTACACAGATTAGAAATCTTTATATCAATACGCCTCAGATCAAATAAAAAGTCAAGACATAGCGCTACGAACAATACAGTGAAGCATGCAAAAGCTACACCTCCGCTCTGTGCATACACGCTCACACGCACACATTTACAACCATTTACAATCAAACTACACCTCACTATGGCCACACATGTTTACGAAACCGGCTTCACTTTACAGCCCTCTGTCTTGGTTTTTAGTTTGGTCTCAGCAATAAGCAAAGCGTAGTATCCGCTTACCTTCATAATACACAGTAGTTAAAGATGCTGTCAAACAAGACAAGTAATATATATACCTAGGTATTACGTATCCAGTGTTTGGTTAGACTTTTGCATGCTAAGCACGTGTACCATATCATACACACAGTAAGTAGGTATAACGAATAAGGTTATATTATTAAGTCAACCTTAAATTTTATTGTTGAATGACTTAGCCATCTTGCAAAGCAACCTTGTCGCGTATTTACGCGAGTATTTATTATACTTGAAAATAAGTTAAAAGCATAATCTGCCTATAAATTTCCCACTGCTGGGGCACAGGCCTCGTCTCGGTGAGAGGAAGTGGGCCGTAATCCACCACGCAGAGCAGTGGTGATGAAATAATTTAGACAAAGTAAAATGCCTGTCTGAGTTCGAACCTGCAACCTATGACTCGTAAGTCGCGGCCGTTACCAGGGGCCACCATTGCCTAAAATAAGTTAAAAAATGTCAATAAACTTTATGAATTTTATGATCGGTTACGTGTTTCTTGTCATTTTGATTGCTACCTGCTGATTAAATATTCAAATCACGCAACTAATGGTCAGTGGTGAAATAAAACCTGTCTTATGAAATTACTTATTAAGGTGTGTTTGATTGGTTCTAACAAATTAAAACAAAAGTTGGAAGCGCTTTTTTTATTGATTGCATTTGCTTACAGCTTGTTGCATAGATGTTTGAAATAATCACTCTCAAAGTTTTTAGTAAGTAATCAAACATGCAACAAGATCTAAGAAAGTTAAAAAAAATATGGATGTCACTGGTTCTTACATTTCTATGTGCGGGACGCAGCTAGTCCTTCATATAATGAAAACAATAAACAACACAGGCTCTCTAGATTTATTCTAGAGAGCCTGTATTGTACCTAAGTATCTTTCAAATCAAAGTAGGTACTATTGAAGTCAGTATCTTGTGTTAACTACCATCTCCGCTTTCTCCTTTTACACCGTACCCAATACGCGTACCAAGAACACACTGTCCTCGACATAAACCACAATAAAATAAGTTCAAAAGTCGACGGACCGCAAGGACTATGCGAAATGTCTGTTTTGTATGGCCCATCCATCTTGATAATAAAGCCAGTCCTTCGCCAATCGGAGGCATGAAAACACGTCTCTAAGAACAAAACATTTAAATCGCAAAATGAGAACTCGTCATCTAAAAATATGGATATGAAGTCAGTGTGTTTGTGTGTTTTAGTTTATAGTTTACAATTTGTGTGTGGCCAGTACTCGAATACTCCTTGCCCTGGTGTTTTTGACTTTGAAAATGATGGGCAGTATGTGTATGGGAATATCATTTTGCGGCCAGTGGCGCCAGTGTCTTCCTTAGTACTAAGAATTAATTTTACGGTTGCAGCTCGACTCCATAGCGTAAGTAGATATAATAATAATAATAATTTATTTCAAGTAGCAAGACTCATAGTGTTAGTAACAATATACTTACAAACTATGTTAGTAATACACTACCACTACTACCACCACCACCACCACCACCACCACCACCACCACCACTACCACCACCACCACCTACCACTATTAGTATATACCTGGATGAATAAAATGTTAAACTCGTGACCTTTTAGAGATTCAGTCAATATAACTTGCTATTAATTAATAAAAAAAATCTAGGACTGATGAATTTATAAAAAAAAAATCGTTAATAAATGGGTACCTCCTATAACACGAGAAAAAAAAAGATATCTAAGTAAATACTTAGTTTTTAAAAGTTTGACAAACACAGGCGCGTGGTACTCATTTGCCCGGAAAATAAAAAAAGGGGTGATCAATAAAATTATAAAAATTATTTATAACTGTGTAATTACTTAATTTTGGTGATACCTAAATATTTTTTCTTGATTGTGTACGATAGGTAGGTACAGGAAAAGATATAAGAATGAGATTTTAAAAAGTAAACACAAGAGGCCGTTGCGCGCGACGCTATTACCAGCAAGGACTGCATTTATATATTTATTTAAATTTTTCGCACAAAAAGGTACAAAGGCAGACTTAATGCCTTAGGCATTCTCTACCATTCAGCATTGTATGTTTCCACAACAGCTACATACACAGACACTACAATTATCTTGATAGGTTGTACTAAAAGAGAGTTAGATAGAGCCAGCCGACTTCAAAAAAAGGAGGATCAGGTTCACAATTCGGTTGTTTTTTTTTTCTTTTATTTTTTTTAATGTTTGTTACCCCAGTACGCCTCAGCCTCGGCACCCGAGTGTTTACTATTTAACCGACTACAAAAAAAGGAGAAGGTTCTCAATTCGGTTTTTTTTTAATATTTGTTACCTCAGTACGCCGTCATTTCTAAGCCGATTTTGAAAATTCTTTTGTTATTTAAAAGGATATACTTTTAGGTTGGTCCCATTTTTATCAAAATCCATTTCTGATGTTGCGATCCATGAGAAAATTGAGGGAACTCCTCAAATATTATAGGCACACCTATAATATTTGAGGAAAAAAAATACCCAAATCGCTGGGTATTTTTTATAGTAACTCGTGCATATGCTCTCGGAAACCACCATTTGGTGAAGTGGAACTGATGAAAAAGAACACAAATGGCCACCGGAACTACTCAATAATAAGGTATATCACGGGTTGCCATTCGATTACTTAATATGGTTGCTAAGCAATTTATGTTCGTCACAATGTGAATGGTGAAATGGGGCTGATGGTGGAATACTAAGAGAACTCCTCAACTATTAACGTCCCTGCATCGGCAAACGCAAAATTTTGTAAAAGGCGATGGGCGAGTTGACATTAGGCTATTGTAACTTAGATACATTATAAACAGACCCACTTAAAAGCGAGAAATAAAAACTTTTTAACAAAAAATAAACCGACATCCAAAAAAAACACTACAAAGTGAAAAATAATTACAATTTCGGAAGTAGGTGGCAAAAAGTAAAATACAAATTACACCGACAAAAAAAAAAAAAATCGAAGGTAAAGTAATTTTTTTTTTTTTGGAAGTCGGTTTTTATCAGAATTCGCTACCTCAATTCACAGTAGTCTGATGTAGGACGCGATAAAAACATGGGCCAGTCAATTTTCCTTACAAATCAAATTAATAATTATATTAGTCAACAAGTTTTTGTTAAAAATACTCGATGTTTTGTCAAGTCGAAACCGTGTGAAATCGCTAGTTATAATAATAAAAGAAAACAAAAATAACCATTGGATGCACTTTCTGGGGGCTCCCAATCCTAGTAGAGATAATACTTTGGGAACTTTTCAAAACTTAATCACTGCATGACACATGAAACTGAAAAGTAACGAACTTAAGTTTTTAAAATTATTTTTGAATGTCAATAACTACATTCATTGAACTACTGGTACAATGCGTGCCACGAAAGATGAGACTTGACACACCACGTGGTTTGACATGCGCAGTACACGATTTTAGGTATCTTTAGCGGTTTGAGGTCTGAGTGCGGGACGCGACCGGACGTCATAGGGGCGGCAGAAAGAGCGGGGGAGGCGGGGTCAAGTCTCATCTTTCGTGGCACGAATTGTACAAAGGACATGTCCAGAAATGGTTTTTTATTATTTAATAATTCTAACCAGAGTAAGTTAAATATATTTCGATAGACATCCCTAAAACTAGTCGTTCTAGTTATATCATACATTTTTAAAGACCTCCAATTTTGAGAAAAATCGTTTTTTGTTTTCGTGAGAATTTACATCTAAAACGAACAAACCTTTCTAATTATCTAGAATAATAAAATGAACACACCCAAAAAAAAGTAAACTTGTCAAAATTGACACAGAGAACTGTCATTACTGGCAGTGAGCGTCAACGTCAATCAATTTTTGATGTAGGAGCATGACGTCGGACGAATGACGCATGGAGCCGGTAGGGATGGCGATCTGACCTCAATTAATCGTTTTATCGGGCGAAAACAATCGATTTTTTAAATCAATTTTTAGCATAGAAAATCAACATTTGTGTTTTCTATTGAGACTATAAGATATATTATTTATTTTCTAAACTTTTTAATGTAAAATCATTAAGTAAATAAATGTCTTGTTTTATACCGAATACTCTTTACATGGTAATTTGTTATTAACGAATTCCCTAAACTAAAAAAATCCCTGATTTTACTGATGAGAAATCGTTTATTAAGGTATCTTTCTTGATTTTCACAAAATAGACTATACATATTTACATCTAATCTTCTAAGGATCTTTTTCGGCAAGAATCGATAACACTATTTGAGCTGGTGACGCCAGCTATGTATGGCTAACTCGATTATTCGAGTTGCGCTCAGATTGAGATGCCGCGATCGAGTTGAATTAGATTGCCACGGTAAATAAAGAAGCGAGTACGTGATTGACGTCTCTGGTTTGGCATGTATTTGAACCTTATTTTATATTTAAATTCTACTGAAATTGTATTTTAAATAATTAAAATAGTCTCAATATACGTTTCCTTGCGAATCTATAAAAAAAATCGTCGCGAAACAGAGGTGAAAAAACAATAATTCGTTCAATTTCATCCATTTACCAGAGTTCCGTAACTCGAGTTCAACTCGAGTCACATGAATTTCAATCCGAGTAACCTTAAGGCGTGTCTTATCCTGAGTTGGCACATCTCTAACGCCAGTGACAGCTGAAAAATCATCTGTCAAATATGACATTGTCACAGGGTGACGGAGTATTTATTAGGGTTGCCAACTACAAATAACATCAATTATTATTTTATGATTTTTCGCTTAAATGGAGGGGTTTAAAAATATTATTTCAGTAGTTCTGAGTTCCATATTTTTGTCGTATTTATTTGAACCGAGTTTGATGCTGGTTAGATTTTTCTTGGAATAAAAAACCAACGTCCATACAAAAAGCGGACATCTCCTTTCACGGTTTTCAGTGGGGAGCGGGTTTTCGGGCTCGATATCCGTCAAGTGTGATCAGCGTCGCGAGTACAAACTTGTACGCGGGCGAGCAAGATCCAACCACAGACTACTTAGAGATATGGATCCAACACAATTTTTGATCGTTCAGCGCGAGCTAACAGTGTATGAGTCTAGCTGCTTGCAACGAGTACTGCGAACTCAAGTAAAAAAATAAAGTCATGCTATATGAAACAATAGAAAATCACCAAGTATCAAAAAGAATATGAATATATTATGTATTAATAATTAATATAGTATGAATAATATAATATTATTAATTTCAAAGAGCTGTGGATTTTGTGATTAATAAATTGTTGTGCGTCAAGCAAAGTTCGGAGGAAAAAAGTGCGACGCACACCGGTGCGCTTTCCCTATTTACATTTTGTCGATTTTTGCAATGCAAACAATTCTTGTTAAGTTTGATTTATGTTATGTATATTCACGGTCCTGTCTCTCGGCTTCAAATGACCACCAAATGAATTTAGAGTCTAACACACTAGAGGAGGGAGAAAAAGAAATGTCCACGCCATGAAATTTCTCCCTCTTCGTTTATTTTGTCTAGTATATTGCATTATAAGGATAATTACGTCAATATTAAAGTTGTTGAACTACTGATTGTTGTAAATACACTGTGGTTGCGATTTATAAATGGTTAAAGCTTTCGGCATCTATTTATTTATGTATTTGGTTCACCAACAATTGTATACACTGGTATAGCAAATTAAACTGAAGCGACAAATCGGAATAAAGTGTAACAATCACTTACAGGTATTAAAACTCTGTATGCACACAAACCGTTGTCGAAACTTATAAAAAAAATAGAAATAAAATGAATCATCTATCTATCGAACCAAGCAATACGAAACGTATTTCTGAAAAAAAACAATGAAAAAAATATTCTTATTACAGCACATTAAAGCGATTTCAGACTATAAACAGTGAGAAGAAATGTTTGAAAAACAGTTAAGGACAAAACAGTAACTTTTAATGATTGAACATACTATATACTGCAAAAAAAAGGAAAACCACCATTACTGTAATGTAAGTAAATTTCAATGGTTTGAAGTTTTGAACGAAATCACCAAATGAATAAAACAGTTATTTTGTGACCTACCTATAACGTTAATGTTTACTGTCATGACGGTAACATTTTGCCTCAAGCTTTAACTGTTTTCTCATCAGTAAAAAATACTGTTTTGAACGTAAGGCTCATAAACATAGTTTTATATTAATGTTTTTTAATTTTTATTTACTGCTTATTTCTTTCAGTGTAGATTTACTCATTTCGTATTTCTTAGTACTTATTTTGTCGATTGTCTTACAAATACCTAAATTAACGTGTTCAATGTTAGTCCTAGGTTTCTGCCGGGTCAGCGAGATTGTCCGAAAGGGTTACCGCTGGCCCGGAACATAAAGGGCTAAGGAAGGAACACGGGTGGGTTTTAGTCAGTAAGAGTCTGACACTCCCTTCCGCTCCACCCAGAGCGGAGGGGTCATTTGATGATTTCCCATCCTGAAAAAAAAAGAGAAAAGTCCTAGGTTTTTCGTTTTCTAATACCTGTTACTCAAAAGCAATGTTTAAATTGGTACGACAAAATAATATATGCTGCCTTACATAATTCATTGATACAATCCGGTTGATAGTCTTAATAAGATTAACGGAACTATTCATTTACATTTTTAGAGTAGGTTTTTCTCATTTGAAAAGTAAAAAAAAATTTGTTAGTTTTTCAGGATTACTTAGCTTGAGTTTATAAATTATTAATCAATTACGTATATATCTACATTTTCTTCTGAAGGTTATTTTTAAATGGATTTTTTTATTCATTTTAAGATAATATTTACATAATATATAAGCTAACAGACTTTAAATAATCTTCGTCTTAATCGTGTATATATTAAAACAAAACAAGGATAAAGAATCAAGTGGTATCAAAAAATTCGTCCGCATCGATGTCAGCGGGAAAAGTGCGCAGAAGGCTGGCAGCATTGCCATATAGTATGGTGATGCTAATTCTTTGGCCAAACAATAGGCCAGCTCTCTGCGGTGCTATTCTGTAAAAATCTCACCATGAAAACTTAGGTGAAGTGAGCGTGGAGTGAGCTGTCAATAGTGTCAATTCCTAGCAAAAACAAACTCACATCACCTAAGTTTTCACGGTGAGATTTTTATAGAATCGACCGGCTGGTCACGTGAAGAGTCGACAAACCGCTTGGCGAACCGCCTTTTTTAAATCGTTAGATAACTAAACTATCTGAGGAATCAATATTGTGATTTTATATGTTCAAGAAAAAATGTTATATTTATTCTTCTGACAGAAAACCACGATTAAAAATTCACGAACTTATCATACCTATCTGATGTCTCGTATTTTAATAATTTTAACAAAACAATGTGCATCTCTCATTTGATTTCGTTTCATCTACCTATCCTTGTGCCAACTAAGTATGTTGGAGTCAGTTTCTAGTCCAAGATGCAGCTGCATACAGATTATTTTTACGGGACTCCTATTTGACCTCCACAACTCCGTTAGTAGGTAACACGGTGCCCCTTGGTTTTCATAGATATTTTTTTTTTCTTCGGAATAAAATAGGAATAGAATTTCGAGTGCTAACTGGCATAACAAGTTTAAATTGTTGACAACATTCTTTAGCAGTAGGTAAAGCACAGCGTCCGGTTTTGATTTTTATAAAGAATTGCTTATTGCCCACATGATAAGATTTACTCTATTTATGGAACAGCCGGTCGATTCTGTAAAAATCTCACCGTGAAAACTTAGGTGATGTGAGTTTGTTTTTGGTAGGAATTGACACTATTGACAGCTCACTTCACCCAAGTTTTCACGGTGAGATGGCTACAGAATCGCACTGCAGAACTGAAACTATACTAATGTCACATTATTGCAATAAAAAAAAACAGAGGCACTAAAGGAGTGCCGACAGAAGTGAAAACTTGGAAAAGCATAAAAGAAAAAGTAATTTTATAAATATGTTTGAAGGTCATTCTTCTCAAAGAAAATGTACCGCGCGTTGATGTCTTTATAAGGGCCAAACAGAGGTGTCGGTTACGATAATAGTGTCGCGAGTTCAATTGTTTTTTCCCATCTCGAAAAAAGCCCAACGCGCCTAAAGAAGTATTCACTTCAAAAATTGTGGATTGGATTGATTGGTATTAGCACAGACAAAAAAAAAATTACTGACAAATCCTTCACCGATGGGATTTGATACGATTAACTTAACAGTTAACTGTCTATTATGATTCATAATGTTATCCTTTTACGATTCTGCCAAAGTGGCCTTATTAGGCCCCCAGGTAACAAGCAAACAAACTTACTTTCGCATTTATAACATTACTTAGGAAGTTAGGATTAGCTTGGGTAGGACAGATGGAGCAAAATAGTTACTCAGTGGTACCCAAGAAACGGCCAAAGAAAGAAAGGTGGACCACAGAAAAGGTGGTTTGTTGACACCAGATATGAGGCAAGATAAGATGGTGCGAGATGAGTGGCCAGAGGAAGACAGGAATGGAACAGGGTGGAGAAGACCTCTGCCGACTAGCAAACGGACATACAAAACATAAACAAACGCCAAATACGAGACTGACTAAACTGTATTTATCCGGCTAAAAGGTAATATTAGGTATTTTTGTATTTGTTGAATAGGTACCTACGGAAGGTCAAGGCCTTGAATATAACATTTAAAGCTCTCCAATACGGATCAAACTTGTAAAAATATTTGCGGAATTTTAAGCGACTAGTTTTCATAAGAAGCTATAAATCATTTAAGCAGTTCATAATAATAATAAAAAAAAATCGGCCAAGTGCGAGTGAGACTCACACACGAAGGGTTCCGTACCACAAGGTATAAAACGCCGAAAAAATCGTTTCTTTTATACCCCTTTAAATTTTAACTTTATTTTATTTTTATTATTTGTTGTTATAGCGGCAACAGAAATACATCATCTGTGAAAATTTCAACTGTCTAGCTATCACGGTTCATGAGATACAGCCTAGTGACAGACAGACAGACGGACAGTGGAGGCTTAGTAATAGGGTCCCATTTTTACCCTTTGGGTACGGGACCCTAAAAAACACGTTTTGGTTCAAATTCAGGTAACCCAAAACCGTTAAATTAAAAAAATCGTTAGTACCGCTAAATAAAAAAAAATCGTACGTAAGTATATTTCTGTGTCAGGTCTTTTTATATGCATGAATTAATGTAAGTACAGTTTACTTTCTTTTAAAAAACACTTTATGTTGGCACTGTAGATACAATAAGATTTTCTAAGCAAAAATCTTCTTAATCTATTGCCAAGTAAATTCCTGCATATATTATTCAAAAGTAAACAATGTTTCTTTTTTAAACCGCAATAATAAAAACGTCCGGTATAAGTAGGTATGACTAAACTTTGGATTATGTTGTGTGTTTTTTTTAATATTAATCACTCCAAGTGCTGATGTTCATATGTTTTCAGAGAACAGGATTTAATCCTATGCTACAATGGCCCCTCTGACTTTTATGCATATTTATATTGGCTGTGGTTTGGCTACTAAATCCTCATTTGTCAACCAATGTGACTCAGCTTATGTATATAAGTGGCGGCTAGTTCTTTCATGTGTGTCATTCACAAAAATAGATGTCGAGATTCGCAATAAAAGTAAAATTTAGTCGTATGGTGGTCGAGTAAACGAAAGTTTATTATGTTCAATAAGGGTCCACCCTTTATAGCAGAACTTTTTAGGTCATAATACTATTTTATATAACAGCGTATAGCATAAACTTCATTTCGCAGAAAATCGTTTGGCATACACTCATTTATCATACATTCAAAACTCATAATTTTTAGGCATAAATTTCACATACATAATAACTAAAAAGTAGAACCATCGTATTACAGAAAGTTCACAGTCAGAATCGTCTTTTGGCATGCGTGTGCGTAGGGGTCACAGTTTTAACCAACCCTAACCATTTTTTTTAATAATCAGTTAGCGTCTAAGTTGGTTTACAAGCAATAATAAATAAGAACTAGTCGACGGAACCCTGCTTTGCAGGGCTATTTCTGTCTACAGGGTTTAAAGGAACCGAACCTAACACAAGTCGGGGTGCCCCAAGTCCCGAGATCGCTTAGAGAAACCATTATTTTTATAGTTCATTCAAATACCATGGAAAAATACACCGAACAAACAATATTCGTTAAAAAATAATTCTACTGATAACTTCTTAGTATGCCAAGTGAACTTATGCCAAATAAAATTCTGCCATCTTCATAGTATGCCAAGTGAAATTATGCCAAATCAAATTCTGCCATCTTAAAAATATGCCATTGTAAATTCGGACATATAAACATTCGGTCAAACAATAATTATGTTAAATATTTTTTTCTTTCAACTAAGTATGTAGTAATATTATCATTAATCACTACAAAACCGATCACAAAGGACGTATTTTTTGTTTAGAGCCAAAACAGTGCAGAAACGTTGTATGAAATGGTTGTACAGTTTTTTATTAATGCACTGTTTTTTATTTAGATATAAATTTACCTCTCCCATTAAATTTAATATAAAATGTACCTATGCATTAGATCAAAATAAAAATCGGCTGAATAAAACCGATTCGGTGAAAAAAAAAACAAATGACACGCATTTTGTACCATTGTAAAACTTTGATACTTCATATTTAGCAAAAAAGATTTAAAAAAATGAAAATAGCGATAGCGATATGAATGCAACTCCAGAAGTATAAAAACAGCTGCAAATTAAATTGTTAATAACCTTTTGCCGCAAAACTCGCGGGATAAATATTTAAAAGCTTTTAAACTTTGTGTTCATTAACTTGAGTTTTTATTTTGAATAGGTATATTTTATCAAGGTAGGTAGATTGGTAGTTGAAAAAAAAGTAGATTACGCACCATACTAAAGTGAGTAATTAATGCACTCGTGTTAATTTCTCTCGTGCATTAATAACTCACTTTGCGCTCGATTAAACAATCTACTATTATGCCCTAAAAATATTCGTTTAAAGAAGATTATGCCAAGTGGGTTATGCCACATAAATTTCTGCCAAAAATAATTCCGTAAGATAGAGGGAACCCGTTCAATAATATTTCGCTGTTCTTACCTAGAGAGAATATTGTAAGTAAGTATTATGACTATCACTAAGTCGGTTAATAGACAAAAAGTGTAATGAATGTTAACGGGACTGCATATTATTATGCATTTTGAAAGTATGCTGCAGTAAGTGTTTTTTTGCCTGACTGTCCCAGAAGGAAATGTTTTTTAAATTATTTAAAACTGTTACTTTCGCAGTTAGGCAAGGAAAACCTAAAGGCTCCTATGAACAGGCGCGACACGCGATATAATCGCGAGCGACACAAAGCACCGCTCGTTGTGCGACTTGCGGTGCCTTTGTGTCGCGCGCGATTTTATCGCGTGTCGCGCCTGTTTGAAGGAGCCTTAATGCGACTCGAATTATTTCACTTGTTTATGTCGCAATAAGATAGTTAAAGGCTCCTGCAAACAAACGCGACGCGCGACGCGAATCGCGCGCGACCTTTAACTATCTTATTGCGACATAAACGTTATATGAAAGCGGTTCCTATCAATCTTACTAGACTAATCTAGAGACATAATTAGGTATTCGTTTATATTTTCTTTGGTTGTTACAACTGGTTACTCATTTTAAATACAACGGTCTAATCAAATAACTTTTTTTTATTACTCAATCGTCACAACCAAAAGAAACAATGTTATACTTAAGTAGTAATAGCACGGGTGGTTTTTTTTTTCAGGGTGGGAAATCATCAAATGACCCCTCCCGCTCTGAGTGGAGCTCCACCCAGAGCGGAGGGGTCATTTGATCAATCAGTAAGAGTCTGACACTCCCTTGAGTGTCAGACTCTTACTGACTAAAACCCACCCGTGTTCCCTCCTTAGCCCTTTACGTTCCGGGCCAGCGGTAACCCTTTCGGACAATCCCGCTGATGCGATGAAGGCTTTAAGGTCTTATTGGACATTTATAAAAATTATGACAAAATCCGCCCGCAAATCTGGGCCCGCGTGGTGGATTACGGCCCACTCCCTCTCACTGAGAGGAGGCCTGTGTCCCAGCAGTGGGAACATTATAGGCTGATGATGATGATGATGATGATGACAAAATCGCGACTTTAAAGACGCGACTTTAAAGACGTGACTTTAAAGACGCCATCGATAGTAAAATTCGTAACGTGCAACCCAGTACGATGCTTCTTTACGAATGCGTCGCGTCGTCGTGATCACTAGCTTCCGACTTCCTAGTTAGAGTGTTCCTAGTTAGATTTCCTAAAAATTGGATAGTGTAATAAGCGCTTTAGCATTAGTGGAAACGGTCGCATAGTTTGTAGCTTAGTTTTCATATCCTCACAGCATAGCTGCATAGCACGTCTCTGGTGAAAAATCAGCCTGATGCAATACGACGCGGTGCATCGTCGGTCGAGGGAGTTTTATAAAAATGTGGCTGTTTAGTATATTGTGTATCTTAAGACTTCCACGCGAACGAAGTCGCAGGCAAAAGCTAGTCTATTATAAGTATTGTTCCCTATCAGTATGATTCTATGATCAGAAAATTCTAAAATAAAACTTAGGAAGCTTGGATGACTTAGATAGATACGCTTTACTTTAGGTAGATAGGTACTCGTAGGTAGTATGAGATAATTTCAACGCTAAACAAAAAAAAAAAAAAACTTTGCCGAGTCCTGTCATTGTATGATTAATTGATATACCAAATGCCAGAAAAAACTGCAAATAACGAGTAAACCTATGCAAAAAGATCAGTTATGTTGACCATTTATTATCTATTACATATAATAAAATTGTAGAAAAGTGGTGTCTGTACAATAGAAATATATAAAAAAAAAGTAGCAGGAGTTGTTATTATATCGATGCCAAACCCGAAATTGTAATTACTTTTTTTTTTGTATGTTTGTCTGTTTGTCTGTGTGTTTGTGCACGCTAATATCAGAAACGGCTTATTCGATTCAGATGCGGTTTTCACTAATATATTGTAGTAAGCTTCACTTAACATTTAGTGTTTATTTCATGTCAATCGGTTCATAAATAAAAAAGTTATGTCAATTTAAAGAATCAGCGCGAACATTTGTTAAGGTATTCTATCAGAGTACGTACACGACGTGGCTATATAAAGCGCGCTGAGAGCCACGCCGCTGCCCGCCCCACCGACGCTTTTTTTTTTTTCAGTTTGGGAAATCATCAAATGACCCCTCCCGCTCTGGGTGGAGCGGAAGGGAATGTCAGACTCTTGCTGACTAAAACCCACCCGTGTTCCTTCCTTAGCCCTTTATGTTCGGGGCCAGCGGTAACCCTTTCGGACAATCCCGCTGACCCGGCAGGCTTCGGCCCTGACGGGCTCCTCCGAATGATGCTGACATCTCTTTGAGGCGCGCGTGGAACACGTACGCGCCGTCCGGCACGGGCCTGGTCCTGATCGGACGGTGAGCTACCCATTACTCACTGCCCGCAGGCCCGCGCCTACGGTGGCCGGGAGTCGTCGCGCGGCTCCCGACGCCCGGAGCATCTCCCGCGGCTGGGACGAGAGGCTCTCTCCCTCAGCCGTCTCGCCGCCTCCTTCGCTAGCATGACTGCTTCGCAGAAGGAGGCGACTGCCCCCCACTCCCTCTCGCCCCGGACCATGGCTTGAAACAGGCCCGGACGCGAGAGGTCGCCGCCGCTGCCGATCGCCTCAACGAGGACACGGCGGTGCTCCGCCCAAGCGGGGCAGACCTCCACCGTATGCTCCACCGTGTCCTTTGGGCGATCCTGGCAATGGTGACACCCGGGCGTTTCCTCCCGCCTGATTATGTGCAGGAACCTCCCAAAACTTCCGTGTCCGGTGAGGACCTGCGTCAGGCCGTAGGTGAGGGTGCCATGACGCCTCTCTAGCCACTCCTCAAAGAGGGGTCTTACCGCCACTATCGTGGCGTGCCCTCCCCACCGACCCTTCTATCTATCTATCATGGGGTTTAGGTTTCCGCACTTAGTCCTTGAAGTGGACCATTGTGCGTGAGCCATGGTGGCCGACTACTCCAGCCAGCCCACCTCCCTCCAGAAGCAGATAAGACTTCCCGGTCTCCTCAGGGCATCCGCAAGGGATGTTGGTGTTCCCAGGGTCTCCTCGCGAATCTTGGTAACGCCTGTGCACTCAAGAAGCACATGCGCCACCGTTTCCTCCGCCTCCATGCATGCTCTGCACAGGGGACTATCAGTGATTCCCAGGGTATGAAGGTGTTTATTTAGTGAACAGTGTCCAGTGATGGTCCCCGCCACCAGGCGCAGGCTGTCTCTGTCCAGGCGCAGAAGGCGCCTGGTCAGCTTTGTATCCAGGGATGGCATAGCTTCCTTGGACTGCCTACATCCTGGTGTCGAGGTCCACCACTTTTCCGCCTGTATTCGAGTGTGATCCTTTAACCAGCTTCTTAGCTGCTTGAAAGGAATGGGCACAATGGGTTCAGGTCCGTAGGGTCTTGTGCTGGATCCTCTTCTGGCAAGCTCGTCAGCCGCATCGTTTCCAAGTGATCCACTGTGACCTCTAATCCATTGTAGCGTTACCGTGTTGCGATTTAGTACCGTGATTCGTTCTAGGGCCTTGTGGCATTCTAGTGTTAGTCTCGACGTGATCTGATTACTCTTTAGGGATTGAAGAACTGAGGCACTGTCGGAGAGTATTCGGATATTGGTATCCGTAACCTCCCTGGCCTCTATAGCGTGTGCCGCTTGGATAATACCTACACACTCTGCTTGGTAAACGGAGTTGAGCATTCCAAGTGGTTTGGATATCTTAATGTTTAGGTCGTTGGAGAACACCCCGACGCCCGTCCCTTCGTCGGTCTTTGATCCATCAGTGTAAATTCTTAGCTCTGTTGTACCTGAGTAGTCACACAACTCCTCTATGAGCTCTATGTTGTAGTGTTTTTGGAAGCAGTGGGTCTTCAGGGTTCTGTCGATGGGTGATGTCATCATTGGTTGTTCTTTGATTGCATCTTCCCTGATGCGTGTGTGTTTGATTCTAGAATCATTGCTTAGGGAGCCGGATACTTCGAGTCTGAAAGTCGCTATGGCCGCCTCCTCTCTTACGACGAGGTGTAGGGGAGGCAGCCCCAGCATCACCTGTAAGGCAGCAGTGGGGGAAGTCCTCATGCTGCCGGTGATTGCTACGCAGGCAAATCTTTGCAGTTTCTCGAGATCCTTTTGGGCTGTACTTAGGTTGGTCCTGGGCCACCAAACTAAAGAACCGTATGTGATAATTGGTCGGATAACTGTGGTGTATAGCCAGTAGGTGATTTTGGGGCTTATGCCCCAATTTCTCCCGAGGAGTCTCTTACATTGCCATAGGGCTATACTGGCTTTTGTGATAATGTAATCAGTGTGTTTTGCCCAGTTCAGCTGTTTGTCCAAAAAGATACCCAGGTATTTGGTTTCAGTCGATAGGCTTAGGGTTGTCCCAAAGAAGCTTGGCAATTGTAATGTTGTCAGCTTTCTTTTCTTTGTGAAGAGGACGAGTTCGGTTTTGGTGGGGTTTACTGCTAGTTTGTATTCCTTGCACCAGTCTTCTACTATTCTTAGAGCTTGGCGCATAAGGTTGCATAGTGTGTTTTCGTGTGTGCCGTTTATTATTATGGTCAGATCATCAGCATAGCCCACCGTGTAGTAGCCTCTGCTATTTAGACGTTTGATGAGGCTGTCTACTACAAGGTTCCATAGTAGTGGCGAGAGGACTCCACCTTGGGGGCAGCCCTTCGCCACTATGGCTCTGGTGGTGTCGTTTACCGTAACTTGTACGGCTCTCAATCGGAGCATATTTGTGATCCATCCTCGCAGGGTCGAGTCCACACCGTGTTCCTCGAGGGCTGCGTTGATGCTATGGAAGATAGTTTTGTCAAAAGCGCCTTCTATGTCGATGAAGACAGCTAGTGAGGAGCATTTGTGGTCCACTGCACATTCGATCTTGGAGATCACACTATGCAGCGCAGATTCTGTTGATTTTCCTGTGGAATACGCGTGTTGCTGTTTGTGAAGTGGTCGCTCCCGAAGAGGTCCGTCCCGAATATGTCGATCACAGAGTCTCTCAAGGGTTTTCAGCAAGAAAGATGTTAGGCTTATTGGTCTGTACGCCTTGGGTTGTGTGTAATCTGATTTGCCTGGTTTAGGGATGAAAATGACTTTCACCTCTCGCCATGCAAGTGGTATGTATTTCTGTGCTATGCAAGCTTGGTAGATGACGGTCAGCCACGGCGTTAGGGCGTCTACTCCCCATTGTAGCAAGGCGGGGAAAATTTCGTCTAAGCCTGCGGATTTATATGGCTTAAAAGTCTTTATTGCCCATTTTATTTTCTCTGTGGTTACTATGGTGCGGGCTCTGGCCCAGTCTTGGTCATTTGGTGTGTGCGTTGGCTCACTTGCCCAGGTTCTGTCCTCGGAGAGAGTGCAGTCTGGGAAGTGGGTTTCCAAAAGGACTTTACTTGTTTCGTGGTCCGACTTGGTGTATGTGTTGTCTGGGGTTTTTAACGACCCGAGGGTGCGATCCTGATCTGTAGATAGGATCTTTCTCACACGCGCGGCTTCGCTGTTCGATTCAATTTCTTCGCAGAATTTCCGCCAGGCTGCCCTGCTGGCATTCCTGACTTGTTTTTTGAAGGTGTATTGTGTTTTCTTGTATGATTCCCAGTCTTCTGGTAGTCTGGAATTTTTGGCTCTGTTGAATTGTTTGCGCATGTTTTGCCTGAGCTTACTAAGTTCCGCATTCCACCAGGAGTTACCCTTGCTCCTGGTGTTTGGGTCTTTTAGTTTGCAGCAGGCGTGGTAGGCTTCAATTATAAATTCCGAGAGTTTTGTTACTGTGTTTTCAAGTTGTTTGTGGTCTATTAGAATTTGGGGAGTTTGGTGTTGCGTTAGTAGGGAGGCCAACAGCCGTTTATAGCCGGGTACATTGGTACGGCGTGGGTTGCGTCTAGGTTCAGGTTTTTTTATGTTAGCTATTAGTGAGAAGCGAATCCTTCTATGGTCAGAGCAAGAAGGCTCGTTGGATACGTGCCAGTTAGAGATAAGTTTTGCCGCGCTTTCCGAAGCCAGCGTTAGGTCAATAATTGTTTGTCCGCGCGATGTGACCCAAGTGGGTTCCGAGCCGCGGTTTACGATGTTAAGGTTTGTTGAGAACAAATATGTGCATAGTACCTCACCTCTAGTGTTGGCTTTGTTGCAACCCCAAAGCGGGTGGTGGGCGTTTGAGTCCGTGCAGATGACCAGGTCCAGGTTGGTGTCTTCACAATACCTTATCAGGTCGGCCATCCCTTTTGGTGGGCAGTCTTCATCCTCGCCAGGCATGTATACCGAGGCCAGGACGATATCGGGTGCTTCGCCGTCGGTTTTGAGCCTGACGGCTGTTAGATCTCTGGAACATAATTGCGTGAGTGTGGTGGTGGGTACATCTTTGGGTATGTAGGCACAGGTTCGTGGTTTATCTGTGCCTTGTGTGTCGAGGATCAGCTTACCTCCAATGTTACCAAGGCCGCATATTCTGTTATTACGGATCCACGGCTCTTGGATGAGTGCAATGGTTCGGGGTTCCATCTCCAGTGCCCTGCGCAGGCAGGCGGTAGCCGTCTGGCTATGCTGGAGGTTGGTCTGGATTATGTTTATGGGACGGGATGGGGTCGGCAGTGGGGTGGAATTATGGGGAGATGGATCCATCGGATGATTCTCCCGCCTCTCCCAGCCCATGCTGGTCTTCGCTGAGTGTCGGTGACGATGATAAGGGCAGCTGCTCCGTCCACCTTGGTGGTGAGGTTGGCATCCTCACGGCGTCGGCATCAGCCATCGCCGTTCTGGCCATCTCCTCCTCCAGTTGCGTCATCGTCACGTCAAGTTCAGTCGGAGTCGGTTTCGTCTGTTCAGTGTCAGTCTTAGTCTCGGAGGGATTGATGTTGGGGAAGAAACGTACGTATATCGACCCAAGTAGGTATGATATTCGTCGCTCCCTCCCCAAGATCTTTTCGACCTCGTCCGGTGGGATACCCAGGGTTAGATAAGTCCCATAGTTATCACCACCGACCGATGTCGCCCTGTACATGGACCATCTACCGATGTCGTACCAGGGGTTCTGGCAGGTCAGAATCGTCTGGAGCAGCGCTATGTCCCCATTGTACCTGGGTACAAAGAGCGCCGCTCGAACCCGAGTCGGTACGTCAGACTGTTTCATTACTGTCAGTGTCTCGTCAGTGTTTGGCAGTCTTAGTTTGGGTACGTTCTGGGTCAGCCAAGTCAGGGCGTTGTCGTCCTCGCACCATATGTGAACCGTGCCATCCGCTACCCTTGGGTAACCGCGGAAGGCCGGGACTTTTGAGGGGTCAGTTCGACACGTGTCTACGATGAGGTCTTCAAGGCTGAGCTTGATGTGTTCGCCCTCGTCAGTAGTCATATCTCGGGAAGGAGGCGAGAGGCAGATCGCTACGGCGAGTCGCGCAGGGATATCCTTAGTGGCCCGCGCGTAGGTTCTCTGCTCCCCTTGAGCGGCCTGGGTTCTAACACGCTTGGCGTCCCCCTGGAGCGTACTTGGTGAAGCCGTATCGTCCGGGCGCTCCCTCTTCGCCGCACCCTGTCCACTTGGACCGGGTTGCGGTTCTGAGGAGCTTGGCACAATGTTTTGTGCCAGGGACACCCGGCGCAGGAACCCAGCCCGCTTGCCTCGCTTCTGTCTAGTTCGGTGTTGGTCTGTGGTCATATTGTCACGGTTCCGGTCGGTTCCTCCGGATGGTCCTGGTGCGGGCAGTGACTTCTCGCGCTGGGTTTCCCCTTCGCGTACTGTTCCCTGCCCGCTCGTTTCCGCGTCCAACTGCTTTTCGCGCTGGGTTTCCCCTTCGCGTGTCTGTAGCCGGTCGCGTACTCCCTTACAACCAACCGTTTGTGCTTCGCGCTGGCTATTGCCTTCGCGGATTTTGCGCAAACGGTTGTTGAGTTCTCTCTCTCTGTTCCGGATCTTTCCGCGCTTTGTTTTCAGCATGCGTACTTCGTCCACAGAGATGAAACCAGAACCATCAGATTCCGCTTCCTTTCCCGTCCCGAGTGAGTTCAAGTCTTTTAGCCTTGCCTCGATCTTCTCGCGCTGGAGTGCCAGCGCGCGGAGTTCGCTGCTAAGACTGGAGAGTCGAGCTTTATTGCTGTCATTGTCAGGGTTGTTTGTCACACTGTTCCGAACGATGCTCTGTTGCCAGACCCTCGTGGAAGGTGTAACACTAGTCAGGGTCATTGGCGCAGAAGGCGCAGTCGTCTCAGTGTCAGTAGGCGCAGAGGTCGCAGCCATGGTTGTGTCGGATGGCGCGTGATCCGCAGCCGAAGATGTTGGTGCCGAAGCAGCCAGCCGCGCAGAAGGCGCGGCGCTAATAGGCAGATTGGTGCCCCCCCCCAGATTACGGTGGAGGCAGACCGACAAGTCGGTGTGGGATTCCCCGGCATTGCCGGGACCCACCTGGGGAATATTATTTTTACCTTTCTGCGACATGGTTGGGTGTGTGGGCTTTTTTGGAGTTGAGGTTACCCGTCCTCAAGGACCGAAAGGAGAAAGGGGAAAAGGAAGGAGGGACTGGGCATGGGATCATGGGAGTAGGGTATGGGTTACCCTAGGCCTGGGGTTTTGGCTTTCGGGAAAAATGCGAAAAAGCGCCTGGGGGTTTTTGTTGCGTCTATTTCTTATGGAATTAGACCAAGAACAGGGTGGCAACCTCGTGAAGGTAAATCCCCCAGACTTGCCTTGAGGATCTACACGACCGTAGCGCTCCCCCTCAAGACCTCGCCACCTTACCGCCTCTGAGGGAGGCAGTAAGGTAGGCCTGCATCTATACTACCAAGCAAAGCATGAGCAAAGCATGTCGTTGTGCAACCGCAAAAGCATAAATACAGACCCCCCCTCCCACCGACCCTTGCTCGAAGTAGTGCCAGCCCGCGCCGCAGCTGAGCCTGTAAATTTAAATTCCCGACTGTGACTTCTGATTTTGTTTCGGCCTTTCTTCTCAGAGTAGTCTTAGGAAAAGCCGACCCCATCGTTCTTAAATAATCAAAAATCGATCCAGCCTATCTCAACTTGCTACCCTCTCCCCAGCGATGCCCTAAGCCGAGGTTCGTACCCCACAAGGGGTGCCCTTAGCGTGTAGTCACTTAGTATACTTAGTTAATTTAAGCCCCTGGCTGGAGGCTTTGAGTTCTCTCAAGGCAGCCACAGGATAGTCCGGTTAAGTAGTCACGACCTCTCAAGGTCAACTACGAGATGCCATAGTAAAAAAAAAAAACACGCCGCTGCCATAAGGATTCAGTTATTCGTAGCGAACGCACGTAATACAACGACCAAGCAGCAACAATAAACGCTGAAATTTTGAGCTATGTTCCGGGGGATTATGTTGAGTATATCTCCATTAACAGAGTCATGGAAGAAGGAGAATCTACAAGCTACCCAGTAGAATTTTTAGAATCCCTCAATGCTCCTGGACTACCACCAGCACATAAAATAAAATTAAAAGTAGGCGTACCCATAATGCTTCTTAGAAATTTAAGCCCCCCAAAACTTTGCAATGGCACCAGGTTAAAAGTGACCAATTTACAACGAAATCTGATAGAAGCAGAGATTTTAACAGGGTGTGGAAAAGGTGAAAGTGTTTTCATTCCTCGGATTCCTCTCATTCCAAACAATTTTCCATTTAGTTTTAAACGAGTCCAGTTTCCAGTCAGCCTATGTTTTGCGATGACAATTAATAAAGCCCAAGGTCAGACGCTGAAAGTTGTGGGTGTAGATCTAAGTATCAGCTGTTTCTCGCACGGTCAGTTGTATGTGGCTCTGTCACGGGTTAGCAATCCTAGGAGCCTGTATGCTTTCATGCCCGATGGCCATACGTCAAATATCGTATACAGAGAAGCATTACTGTAAAGTAAATTTTAGCTGCCCAAACGACGGTATACCTATGTAATTTAAAATATGCTGCCCGAAAAGTCACTATTACACGCGGACGAAGTCGCGGGCACAGCTAGTTTAAAATTGTTTTCCTTGTTGTTAGTGGCCTCCTTCATAAAGCTCCTACCTACATAAGTACATGGTACTACAACCATAAATAATTGATATTGTTGTTATACAAGATGAGTTGATATTTCGAAACAAAAACACAAACAGCGCCAAAAAAAATTTAGGCAACTACCTACCTACTTCAAGAAAATTAAAGCTGTGCCGAAGGATTAAAAAAATATGAAACAAATGAAAAATATACTCTTTTACCGGACCTAAGCAAACATTGTCGTAATCAGAAAATAATATTTTAAGTACAAAAGCACAGCTTCATATGGAAACGTGAGTGCAAGTCATCCGGATACCCCGATTAATGGCGAGACTTCGATTGATATCCTTGTATGTACTTTGTGATGTCGAAGTATTAAGTACAGACGCCAGCACATCAAGCTTCTACAATCTGTCAAATTTCTTTAATAGATTTTCAACTTTATCGCTAAAGCATGAGGTTCAAGGTTGATTGGGAAAATTTTACAGTTTCGGGTAGCTTGATGTGCTGGCGTCTGTACCTACCTAAATAGTTAGCTGTCAGCAAAATTAATTGTCAAGCAAACTGACATCCTACGTCAATTTGCCGTGTAAGGTGACCACTCAGTCACAAAATACAAAGAGTACTGTCCGTCCAGACTGGAGCGCTTTTCTTTTTTATTCTTAAAGTAGCTTACAATGACCTCAGCGTGAATCTTTTAATGAGGAATAGGAATCAGGATGAAACAACAAAATTTTTGGTAATTATGGATTCAGCGAAATAATTATTTAATTTAACAGATAGATTTTTTAAATAAACAACAATATTTTTATTTTTTACACAATCCACAATACCTATATTTTTTTTGTTTAGCCTATACTGTCCCAATGCTGGGCAAAGGCCTCCCCCAAGTCCTTCTAGGAACTCCTTTCCCGCGCCAACTCGAACCACCCCTCGCGGTACGCGTCCAGGTTGTAGCGGTATCTACAACGCCACATGCAAACAACGCGTCATACTGACGTCACGCAAAATCCCGCATCGCGCAAGCAGAGTTTACCGCACAACTAGCATAGATACAACGGCCCGACATGAATCATCGGGCAGTTGCCCGCCAGACACAACACCCGTCTGGTCGGAGGATCCTCCCTTTTCTATAGAGTATGAGTGAACTTTACACCCTGCTCCTCATACCTCTATAAGGTCATCTCGTCACCGCTTTCTAGGCCGACCTCAGCGGCGCCGGCCATCATCAGGCACAAATTGTGTGGAAATTTTTGCCCAGCAGTCATCCTGCATGCGGCTGATGTGACCCGCCCAATCCCACTTGAGCCTGGCAGCCTTCTTGCCTAAGTCCATTATACAATATATATATACATATATGTTTATATTTTTGGGGGCTTGTGGCTAGTAATAACTGCCCCACGGGTTAATCAATCAGGTTAAGCTACGCTTGCCGCGGTTGGTCCGTGGATGGGTGACCATCTTCACATATCAAGACCCCTCCGTGCCTCGGAAAGCACGCTAAGCCGTTGGTCCCGGCAGTCATTTGTGGATCTTTGACAGTCTTACCAAGGGGTATCGTATTACCCAGTAACTGGATTGTGGGGGTCAGGTAGGCAGTCGCTCCATGTAAAATACTGGTATCCAGCTGCATCCATTGCATGTTAGACTGGAAGCCGACCCCAATATAGTTGGGAAATGCAGATGATGATGATTTTTTAAGAGATATACATATTTAGAAAAAACCCGTTTATGAATTAATAGAAGGTATGTTATGTTACATAACTACAGTAGCTGCTGTTTCGTACAAGCAGTATCTAAATTACTTCGCAAAAATAAACAGGTATCTATCTACATGGGTTTATTTTAAAAAACAAGATTTTACGCACTTTCATTCCCAGTGTGTTTTCCCATACCTATTTGATTGTTAAATGACGTCTTTTTTCTTTGATAAATGCTAATGACATCTGACGCACTGACTAATGTTCAATCTATTGTTTAAAGTAGATATTTCCTGACACCTATATGATTTTTTTTCCAGGTACCTATATGATTTTTTTTTTGAAGAAGGTAGGCGCGTACGTATGGTGGTTGGTATGTTTTTTGATGAAGGTTTTTGGGATGCACGAAGAAACCTCCTCGTGTAGCGCAGTTTGTTCCGCGAGTTACTCAACTGAACCGAGCGCTCGGCGCATCCTGGACAGTCACTCCCAACACCTTATTTGACTGGCCAATTCTTCCCTTTCGGTGGTAGGGCTAACGCCCGCCTGGTTTTCGACCACCCTCCCAAAGATTCAAGCAGCCTGCTGTGTTTCGTCGATGCTTGGGAGTTCCAATGCCTTTTGGGCACGATTATTGCATCACAGACCTCATCCATCGCTTTCCATCACGCGTGAACGAAGTCAAGAGCGGGCCCATTCAGTAATAAACAATATAACAATAAGGTAACAAATTGCAAAACATTAAAAAATCTTGTGGTAACAGCTACCTTCCTACAGATCTCCCAAAAACCGAATGCGGTTCCGGGTTCGACAATAATTGTTTTTGTTTTATGGCGTCTCGCTGGTCATCCTAGAAAGTTTTCGGCTGCTTAAACGGACTTTCCTGTGGGTGCCTCAATAAATTAAGGCCTCCAACCAGGGCTTCGACAATCATCGTCTATCTTCAGAAATAAGAACGCGCGATCACGAGATCTTATATAGAGATTTATTACCATGGTTACAAAATTAAAAAATAACAACTAAATGCAATAATGGACAAAAAATGAAAGTTCGTCATAGGTGACAGCATTGCTGCCCGTCTACATAATAAACCGCCATTGTTTTGTGTCGATCACAAATTAATCGAAAATGTGATAAATAATATGTACAGACAGCACCATCCACGACGCCCCCCAGTCTTCTTCCTAATCGTTTACAGTGCAAGTGTAACATTCCGCTAGAGTTTTAGTTTTGTAGATACACAGTAATTACTTATTAGTGCGTAATTAGAGTGTATCAAAAGACTAAAACACTAGCGGAATTAACTAGCGATTAGTAAGAAGAGTGGGGCGCGTCTTCCTGGATGGTACGTTATACTATCTATACGAACGAAACTTGAAGTAGGCTAAGAAAAAGGGAAGTCTCTACCACTGGTAAAAAAGCAGCTCTAGTGGAAAAGTATATAAAATTTGAACTATGACTACTATCTACTATAGTGAATAATTTATGATATAACCGAGTTCAGAAAAGGAGGAGGTTATCAATTCGGTTGTTTCTTTTTATGGAGTTCTGACGTAACAACGTCAGAACTCCGTTATTTAGTTACTCAGGCTCTATGTGTAATAAGCAGATAAGCTTATAACGGGTGTAAAAAAAACCTTTAACGACGCCAAGAGTCATTGGTTTTTCCGTCATTGTGATCATTTTTTTGTACTGGACTATAGTAGGTATAGACACCAGAACATCAAGCTACCCAAAACTGTCAAAATTTTCCAATCAACTTTGAACCTTATGCTTTTGCCATAAAGTTTCGGGTAGCTTGATGTGCTGGCGTCTGCACCTAGTGTGCAAGTGGTGGAGGTTGATAAGTGCGTGCGGCTAACTGTCCCGAGAGGGTCAAGGTGCCTTCCACCAATCGTGGAGGCACTTTTAACACAAGCTTCATTCAGCTAGCAAAAAGTTGTGGCAGCTATCTTCCCCAGATCCATGAGTAATACTCGTAATTCTACACGGTAAAAAGTCGCACAGAACTGGATACAAAAAGTGCACTTAGATGACACTACAGGCAACAAAAAATGTCAAATAAAATCGGACTTGCTCCGGTTCAATTCCTAATTTTATTACTAGACAAAGTTACGTGAATAGTCGTGATGTTATTCGTGACGAATACATGAGATCTAAGATACACGCCCGCACCTCCGGCAGGTGGACTGCATTCTCCCCAATTGTCTATACCTACTTCTTGATTGCTTGGTCGGCGATGCTTGCAACAGCTGTAAATAGAAACTAGTTACGCCAAGTGCGTCGTAATCTTATTCGTAAACTCAAAATCTAGCATATAGAATGCTTTATTTAAGGGGCTTACAGGACCTAAACACAAAAAACATAAGTTTTAGAAACAATAAAAGTACTTATATGATCGACTACAGTAAACAAAATCAGAAAAATATATGATATTCTTCAGGATATATGCTAGGTAGATAGTGTGTTGAAAACATAATATAATTAATTTGATACGATAGGAACAAATCATGAAGATAGGAGGTACCTCTAAAAATTCTTTTTACAGATTTTTTTTTCTTTTTTTTTTTTTAATTCTTTTTTCTTTTTACCATACTAATTAATATACATCCAATCATTCTGATTTTTTGTTAGAATATTCTACACGCAACATACTAAAATACTGTTTTAATTTTTTCGTCGGAACAACAGATTTTTTGTAATTAAATAATTGCTTCATATTTTGCAATAAATTACCAGCGTAGTATCACCGCGCTTCTCTTTCTTTTCTATGCAATCCGACGGTGACCGCGCCTTAGTTCATGTAAGCCCCTTAATACTATAGATCGCAATCATACACCATATATAAAAATATCAATGCCAGTACGACTTATCTACATTACTGGACGAGCCAAGCCCAAAGGCCATCTTTGATGAAGCCATTTTTTGTTTATTTCGTTTAAAAGAAGATTTATTGGCAAAACAAATTATTTTGAATGCCTTGTTACAATTATTTGATACGGGTTTCAAAGCAGGTAATATTATATTCATTATAACGCTTTTTTTGTCATCATCATGATAGGAATTTAGAATCTTACCAGAATCATAAAAGGATAACATTATGAATCATAATGGACAGTTAACTGTTAGGTTAATCGTATCAAATCCCATTGGTGAAGGATTTTTCAGTTATTTTTTTTTTGTCTGTGCTAAAATGCCAGTCAATCCAATCCAAATCCAATCTCAATCTCTTTGATTATACCTAGGTAGTGCAGCAAAAAAAAAAAGAAAAATCGGACTGTCTTCGCCATAATTATATTCATAATGTTATCCTTTTATGATTCTGCCAAAGTACATAATATACATAGGCTACAATTTCAGAATAGCCTTAGGAATTAAACAAAGTTGGGGAAAAGCAGACTAAGGATTATATTGGAAGGCTCTCACAACATAAAGTCGTTGAACGTGCAGTATTTTGCAAGGAACAATAAAGTCAAACACTGAAAGCCAAAAAAAAAATCGGTTGTCTGTAAAGTCGGTTTACTGACGATAGTTGAGCGTGACAACGTCATAAGAAAATACTGATGGAATAGTTGCATTGCATTTGTTAATATTCGCTTGCACTTCAAGCCGCCATGGAACGCCTCCACGCTACAGAGCGAGGCCGCGAGGTAACGCTACATGAGTCATGTTTTTTCGTGAGTGCAGCCAGCTTCATCGATTTATTAGTCGTTGTCACGTCAAAAAGATCTCTAAAATACACCATAAACCTATACCGCGCTTGAGCATTAAATGCACAATTTTCCTCATTGCTTTATTCAGTTATTGCAGAGTAAAAAGTAAAAACGGTCCCTGGAACCCGTTTCTCTCACCGTTAAAACTACAAAGATTGGCTGTATAACTACGTAAGTTATGGGTTACTGCTCTGTGCCCTTTAAAAGAAACTTGAACTTGTAGGACTGTCAAAATAGTATGCTTCTAAGTTGCAATACAAGGTGTATTTAAAAGAACTGAAAACCTCATACGAGGTCAGTGTACCTATTCATCATTAAGAACAACTTTTTATATGAGAATAACACTGAAATCACAATAAAAAAAACTGTCAAGTGCGAGCCGGACTCGCGCACCGAGGGTTCCGTACTTTGTAGATATGTAAATAGTTTATCACGAGTTTTTTTTTTTAATATACCTACATAATTACAGTTCTCGGATTTTTCCTTTATTGGTGCAAGATGATCTTGATTCTTGCCAAATTTCATGATTCTAGGTCAACGAGAAGTACCCTATAAATTTTGATTCCTTTGAGAGTGTCGAAATATACGTTTTTTGCGGCATAAACGGTATCTTTTTTACGTTAACTTAAGTGTTTGATCACTTAGGTGTTTTTTTCACAGCTTCAAAGGACTGTAGAGCTCAGTATATGGTTTAAATTTCAACTCGATACCTCCACGCGTTCCCGAGATAAAGGGTCTTGACAGACAGACGGCCGGACGGACAACAAAGTGATCCTATATGGGTTCCCTTTTTTCCTTTTGAGGTACGGAACCCTAAAAAGGTAGAAACTAAAACCCAACTACGACTAAAAAGGTATACACGAGACATCGATGCCTCTGAATAATTTATGGGATTTCCCTATGCCTTGACTATGTGACTAACAGCCGAATCCAATATACCTATTGACAGATAGGTTGTGCTCTACCGAAGGTATCCAGGCATCTGTGTCATCATAAAAGATCAATGATCCTCAATAAAACGATGACTAAATGAAACCTAATCTTTGTGTTTACCGTTTTTCTGGGAACCTCATTTATATGGAGTGTGAAATTAATTTACAATATAAATACATATTATAAAACTGAAATCACTGGCTTGAAACGACAAACGTTTTTATTTTATTATTGTTTAAATCTTTATTAGGTAATGACCTTCATGGTATACTTTTTTTTCTTAAAAATTAGGTGCAAGCCTATAGCAGTTCGAATTTCAAAAATGTGCCAACCCTGAATCTATATAGATAAATCTTGTCTATGGTAATAACTTCAGCGCTAAAAGCTTGTTCTGCATGTTTTAGCGGCTTTAGTAAGCAATGGAACTTTTCAATAAATAATATAAGAAGATACGGGTCATTATGAAATTTGATGGTTACGTAATTATGAACAACTTAAAAACCGGATCAACTGGACTGCGTTTTATTTTAATTGAATAATTTGTGCGGTATCTAGCCGCTTTTTTATTTGATGAGTGTGATGTGATGACGAATGCATAGCTCGCAGTTGGATTGTACAATCCGCTATTTTTATTTTACAAAACTACTAGTGGTTTTACAAAACAGTTCCGTTATGTAAAACAACTGAACAACGACATAACTGTTTTAAAGACTTCTTAGTCTTTAAAAAAAAGTTTATGATGAGGAAAGAAACTGAGGAAATGCTTTTTGGAATTTAAACATATTTTGATAACATTTTTGCACGACTCCTAACGCGAAGCGAGAGTGCTTTACGATCGAAAAACATGCTTTTCCTCCTTTCTGCAACTGTTTCTATTGTTATACTTCTACAGACACAGAACCTACCTAACTTATATACCATTGTATAGATAATTTAATGGAGATTGATTCTGTACTTCAAAAATTGATTTAATGCAGTAACTCAGTAGTAGTAGTAATTTATATGGTGTACATAATAAAGAGTATTTCTATTCTATTGTATTCAAACATCAAAATATTTCTAAAAAAATTCCCGTCAATCAAGTAATCATCTGCCTAGCTTTTTCCCAACTATGTTGGGGTCGGCTTCCGGTCTAACCGGATGCAGCTGAATACCACATTATTTTACATGGAGCGACTGCCTATTTGACCTCCACAACCCAGTTACTGGGTAATACGATACCCCTTGGTAATATTGGTTGTCAGACTTTCAGGCTTCTGACTACCCGTAACGACTGTCAAATATCCACGAATGACAGCCAGGACCAACGGCTTAACGTGCTTTCCGAGGCACAGAGGGGTCACGGCAGTGGCGGTGCCTTCATAGAAGCCGAAAAGCCCGGCTTGCCCTAATAAAATCATAATTCACAACAACAAACTTACTTAAACCTATCAATAAATAAATATATTAAAAAAATACCAGTCAATGAACTCGAACACAAACATTAATAACTGAAAATCAGCCAATCCCTCAGTTGGGCGTTTTTTTTATACGTTGAAAATCTGTGGGCTTGCCCTAATTTTGACCCATAGGCACGCCACTGGGTCACGGTATGTAAAGATGGTCACCCATCCACAGACCAACCGCGGCAAGCGTAGCTTAACCTGATCGATTGACCTGTGCGGCTGTTATTATTTAGCCACGGCATTCAAGCGTGAAACCTGAATTAGTAGTAGCTTACGAAAAAGTCAATTAATTGAGTCAGTTTTTTTTAATAGATTCGTTTGAGGAACCCGATGAAAATGGTTCTTTTATTCCAAGTACCTAGTTTAATTAGGTTCAATTAGTAAAAAAAACTAACTAATATAATATCTATACCTATCTATGGTTTTTCATACGATCAAATGAGCATTAAGGCTCTTTCAAACAGGCGCGACACGACACGCGACACAAAAGTACCGCAAGTCGCGCAACGAGCGGTGCCTTTGTGTCGCGCGCGATTATATCGCGTGTCGCGCCTGTTTGTAGGAGCCTTTATGAGTCAAGTCATGCACTTTTGGATTTTTTTTCTCATCAAACTCAGCAAGCGAGCTTTCACCGAAGGTTACCTACTTAAGATTGAAGGAAACTTTTGACATTTTAATAACTTGTTATAAACCTGGCCCAAACTTACTTACGTAGTAAGTTTGTAGTAAAACATTATTTAATAACTGGTTTCCTTGAAACGAAATAATAGAGTTGATGAGACGCGACGTCAGAGAGTCAGAGGGCACCCGGAATTGAATATGAAATTCAAATTGATATTCGCTCATCGTAAAAGACGTTATTAAAATATACTACGTCGACATTAACTCAGTAGGATCTACGAAATTTGAATAGATCATCTGGATATAAAATTACATTCAAAAGAATGCTTCTTTAAGTCATCTTCTGGTGTAGTAGATTATGAAATGCGCAAGATTTAGGGCACATGCGCAGAGCGACATAATTGTGTCGTAAGTATATCTCGCGCCAAAACGTGTATATTATAGGTACCCACATACAATCATCATAATTATTTTCTACACAAAATTGCAAGGTTATCATTAGGTATACTAACTACCGTCTATAAATCGCGCATGTAACTTACGCGCGCAATGGGGGTTTTCGTGAAAATTTACGACACCTGTTGGCACCACTTTGACAAGAGGTCTTCCATTTCGACAATGAACATAAAATATATGATGATGACGTTCATCATTCGATTCATTCGTTCATCATTCAGTCATGACTAAAGAAAATATAGGCACTTTGACAGATGCCTGGACCTGACGTGCCAGTGCTGCCACCTAGCGAACGTCATTTCAGAAAACCCTCATTCGCATGTTTTGACATGCGAATTGTGGCGCGTAATTGTCATGGCATGTCAAACATGCGTTTTGAACAATTTCCTGCTAAAGTCAGATATTTTCGAATTCCATAACTGATACCGAGAACAACTTGATTCATCTTCCTAAACAGGTTTTAAAGCTCATATAAGTATTATTCTTCCGTTAATAATACACCGTCAAAATAAAGACACTATTAACTGTGACCGTATGAATGGGACCAAGCTTACGGTGCTAAATATTTAGTTCGTATTTTACAAGGTGATTAGAAATTTCCCATTTTTCTTGCAAGGGGGCCATACAAAGCTAAAAAGAAAGACCCGAAAAATACCGTCGTTTGACCTCAAGTTAAACCAGACCGTTCGGCGCGGGAGATATTATAGTGTACAAATGTGTGCAGAGACAAAGGTGCACTACCTCTTCCCTCACTCTCACAGTCCATACCTTTGAAAAAAAAAACTGTAGCACTTCGGGAGTGCCGACAGAAGTAAAAACAAAACACAAACAGAATACTTTGCCATCACTCACTGAATATCGGATATACATTAAAACCGAGTACATCCCGAGGACAGCCGAACACATCCGAAGCGGGTATTTTTTAATCGTCTTTTAAACAAAACAAGCGCGGTGTCGCTTACGGTAACAGTGTTGCGAGTTCAATGGTTTTTCCTATCTCAAAAAATGCCCAACGCGCTTAGGCGTTAGAAGTTTTCACTTCAATAACAATATCACATAGTTACCCTCGTAAATTCTTCAATCGCCCTAAGGTTGGTTGTCCATTTGTCGATATATGGTACAGTTGAATAGTTCCAATCTTAGTGTCGTTTCAGAACCCAGATGTTACTGAAAATTTTCATCAGGCCCGGGCCCAAAAGACCCGTCGTAATATAGGGGTCGTATTCATGTCATGCGTATGTGTTTTTTGGTCTTCTAAAAAGCCCGTCGCAGTATCTGGGAAATGGAAATTATTGTCAAAAATGGCAAAGCAATACGAGGAAGACTATACACACACACGTACCTAGATTCCATTAGCTACGTGCTGTAATGTTATATAGGATATATGTTATTTTACATTAAAAGCGAATAACCATAATTATCCACGTTGTAAATGTGCTATTATTTTGAAGGTGTGAATAAACGTCGCGCCGGTAAAGTCTTGTCTTGTATCATCTTTAGTAATATTACAAAGAGGTATTTGTTTGTTTGTATGTAGGGGGTAATCTCTGGAACTACCAGTCGGATTTGAAAAAATATTTTTGCATTTGATAGCCCAATACTTGAGGCACCGCTATAGCCGCTATAGGCTATTTAACATCACGCTTAGGCCCTTAGGAGCCGGGCAATAAGAAACAAAGTCAGATTGAATAGTATTTACTCCCAAACCTTTTTTTTTTCGGGATGCGATATCATCAATTGACCCCTCCCGCTCTGGGTGGAGCGGAAGGAAGTGTCAGACTCTTACTGACTAAAACCCACCCGTGTTCCTTCCTTAGCCCTTTATGTTCCGGGCCAGCGGTAACCCTTTCGGACAATCCCGCTGACTACTCCCCCCCATTTGTCTCTTTTTTTGAGCTAGGTACTTATATTATGAAGCTGTAACACCTGAGTATTTTCTAAAACTTAGTTAGGTACATAAGGTACTAACTATTACGCAATTATTATATTGTAATTCTAATATTTACAAATTGCAATTTTTTAAAACTTATCCACATCACGTTTTGAATTTAAAATGTCATTTTCTTTTTAATTTCCAGAATTATGTAGGCCGCGTAGAGGCACATAACAGTAACACTCTCCTGCAGAGGTATAACCAGGGTCAACCAGTTAACTACGTGGTTCATTTCCCAGTGACGTCACCGCTGCCGAAACTGACCGCGCTGACTGTCAATGGTGACACCATCTGCTATGGGCCGGGAGGTAACTATAACTGTGCAATATTTTGTTTTATTTTAATTATAAGAGGGCACTGGTAAGATGGTCACCTCCACTTAGGTAATAGGTAATACGGGCTGGTGTCCGTAACTCCACGTCAATGCGCGTATTTTGCGTACGAATTATTTCACCTCCACTTATGGATAATATAAATATAAATCCTAGCAGGCCTAGCAGCGCCCCGCGGTTTCACCCGCGTAAGTTACGATCCCGTGGGAATATCGGGATAAAAACTATCCTATGTCCTCTCCCAGGACTCAAACTATCGTTATATCAAATTTCATCTAAATTGGTTCAGCGGTTTAAGCCTGAAGAGGTAACAGACAGACAGACACACTGTCGCATTTATAATATTGGTATGGTAGTATGGATAGGGGCCATCCCAAAAACAAAGCTGAAATAGGTACCTAGATCTCTCTCCTTCACAAAGAACTCTAGACAACTACACAGCCTTGGTTGGTCGCCAGTTTAACGGCTAAGCGATGAGCGTAGATCTCACAGATCCTGGAGCCCTAGGCTACTCTATGATCCGTCTAACTCCCTCCTCATAAGTAGGTAAATTCCCGATCCGGTAAAGTGGGTTTTTTCATTAGTTAATGAAAGGGACTAGGATCTAAACGCAACTTTTAAAATGCCTCAAACTCAAAGCATTTATTTCAATTAAAACTTGTACAGGCACTTTTGAATTGTTTAAATTTAAATAGTCCGTCGGTTAGTCAGAAAGTTGAAGCTAGTTGCCCATTCCAAGACGTAGATCTCTATGGAGAAGAACGGGCAAGAAACTCCTAAAAGTATATGATCAACTACAGTAAATAAAATCAGAAAAATATATGGTATTCTTCAGGATAATATAGGTATGCTAGTTAGATAGTGTGTTGAAAACAAAATAAGTACAACTAATTTGATACGACAGAAAAATCTTGAAGATACCTCTAAAAACTTTCTTTTCACAATAAAAACCATACAATCAATCTGATTTTTGTCAGATTATTCTAAAAGCAACATACAGTTTTAATTTTTTAGTCCAAACAATAGATTTTTGTAAATCGATAATTGCTTCATATTTTGCAATAAACTACCAGCGTTGTGTCATCGCGCTTCTCTTTCTTTTCTATGCAGTCCGACAGTGACCGCGCTTTTGGTCATGTATTAAAAATAAATAATCCACTACATATTGGCAATCTATGGTTTAGCATTGTACTCGGTTCTGTGACAATTTCGCCAACTTTTTCCTTGAGTATCATCATAACGTAATCGACACACATACATGACAATGGGTTTTTCCATGTGTTTATTATATGGAACTCTTATTTATAAGAGAATTTATGTAAGTTCCTCTTCTGTTGTGTCAAGTGCCAATTACCTGCCTACTGATCAAGTGGCAGGTCGCTCAGACCCCCCCTCCTACCCCCCTATGAGATACTTTTTGGCTATATCAGAAAAAAAATTCATCACCATCATTATAATATTTATCTCAACACTAGCTTCTGCCCGCGACTTCGTTCGTGGAAGTCGTAAGGAGGAGGCATATCCTATTTAATTATCCTATTACCCCCTGAGGGGCTTCTCACTGCCACATAACGACTGCAGTGACAGCCATCAGGAAAATGAGTCTGTTTGTTGAGTTTACGTTGTCAAAAAACGCTATGTTGGGAAACACACCCACTTACTTTCATAAAGATCGTTTCAGTGACGTCATTCGACGGTAAATTGAGGATACTATGTGACGTCACCGAAGTCTTAGGAAACCCGAGCTTTAGTGCTGTTCCGTTACAAAAGGAACTCTTGTGCAAGATTTTATCTTACTAGACCCACCGGTTCAGGCTGTCCATTGTCTGTCAGTGAAATATTGAATGAATCTATAATTTAAGGTTTTAATTACTTTGTACAGACGTCAGCACGCCAAGCTATCCGAAGCTGTCAAAATTTCTTATGCTTTAGCAATAAAGTTGAAAATCTATTAAAGAAATTTGACAGATTGTAGTATTATAGCTTCATGTTCTAGCGTCTGTACCTTTTACATTAAACGTCATATTTGAAATTTCCATGACCTTTACTGAAAGATATCTATCGACAAAAGATATGTTTTACTTTGATCTACGGACAAAATCTCAGACAAAATCTGGTTATTATTACAAGCTACAATCAAGCTATTGCATACCTATGAAAACTGGACGCCCATAACTTATTACCAGCCGGTTGATTCTGTAAAAATCTCACCGTGAAAACTTAGATGAAGTGAGTTTGTTTTTACTAGGAATTGACACTATTGACAGCTCACTCCACACTCACTTCACCTAAGTTTTCACGGTGAGATTTTTACAGCAGCGGTGCTATTCTGTAAAAATCTCACCGTGAAAATAATATAATAATAATAAAATATTCTCTTATCTGGTTATATAAGTTATGGGCGTCCAGCGGTGCTATTCTGTAAAAATCTCACCGTGAAAACTTAAGTGAAGTGAGCGTGGAGTGAGCTGTCAATAGGGTCAATTCCAACCAAAAACAAACTCACTTCACATAAATTTTTACGGTGAGATTTGTACAGAATCGCAGTGCTGTACCTAACTCCAACCCAATTAAAATAATATCATATTTTATCAACAAACAATTTATTTTTCCAGACCTGCCGAGGCCCAACGTATACATCACAACTCTAAGTCTGCAGCACACTGCGTTCCTAGAAGGGGGCGGGGGCGCAGCTCCAGTTTACAATAACTTTCAACACCAACTACAAAGCAGGCCACACTCGCGCCCACAAGAGCATAACCAATATGGAGAGGATGACGTTGTGGCAGAAATTTATACCTTTAACAATGTTGAGCCTACTTGGTCTTCTGGTAAGATACTACGTAGAAATAAAAAAACATAACTCTCCTTTTGAGCTTCACCACAGTCTGCCAGAAAAAGCCCCTAACGCCTCACTATCTGCGCGGCCTTTTTGGGCCTTGAGGCCTGGCCTTGCGAGGCTTTTGCTGTTTTTTACAACGCGTGGCCTCACGGAGCCGTGCGGCCCTAGTGGGAACGCGCCATGCTAGCTAATCTGCATTCGCGATTTATTAGTCAAAACTGTAAACAGATATAAGTTTATGGAAAAATAACTTTAAATCCTACACAATAAAGTTCAGTTTACGCTACAACTTCAAACACTCTTATAACTTTTTTAATAGTGCTAGTCACTCTGAAATCAACTTAATTGCCATTGAAATAAAGTTGATATTTGTTTAACTTGAAATAATATTAATTTGAAACAAGTTTGAATAGACATTAGCTGCTTGCAGTGTTTATTTAAATGTTGATTAATTAATCAATATGACTAAATGTATAAACGGAACTAAAATATTGATTATGTAGTGCGCATATACACGAGCGACACGCGTCAATAGAAACTGCAACCGTCGGCAACGTGCCTCTCGTGTACAGACGCCAGCACATCAAGCTACCCGAAACTGTCAAATTTTCGCAATCAACTTTGAACCTTATGCTTTAGTGATAAAGTTAAAAGTCTATTAAAGAAATCTGACAGATTGTAGTAACTTGATGTGCTGGCGTCTCGCGTCTGTACAATGCGTGCCACGAAAGATGAGACTTGACCCCGCCTCCCCCGCTCTTTCCGCTGCCCCTATGACGTCCGGTCCCGTCCCGCACTCAGACCTCATACCGCTAAAGATACCTAAAATCGTGTACTGCGTATGTCAAACCACGTGGTGTGTCAAGTCTCATCTTTCGTGGCACGCATTGTACGTGCGACCGTCGTTTACGTGTGTCGCTCGCGTGCATGAGTATGGGCACTTATAATACAGTGTTATTATTGCAATTCATAATCAATATTTTAGTGCACTATAGAGCGATATTTCATAATTTTACAAGAGGTCAGTGCGTACCTACAGGTAATATTGAATTCAATGAAACTACAGCATTGAGAATGCATCCTTCATTCATATATAGGCTCTGTAAATGCGCTCCTTAGTACCCAAAACTAACGAGGTTTGTCAAGAATAGAATAGAATAGAATACTCTTTTTTTTCTCTTTTTAATTTTCAGGCAACTCACCGAACTACGTAGTGAACAACACTAATTCATTCACGCAAGCAACACAGCAGTATCAACCACCGACGCAGCATATTTCCCAGTCCAGACCAACCTACGAATATAACGAACCTGCTTATCAGGTTCCTAGTCGACCTGTGAGACCTGTGAGGCCTATAACTCCGGTCTATAAAGAACCTATGACCAACAGACCCATGTATGAACCTGCCCCAGTGACTAGGCCGAATCCATATGATTTCCAGTACCAGCCTCCGGACACACCGACTGCGATTAGTTCTAGGTAAGGAATATATTTACTAGCTTCAACTTTCTGACTTACTAACAGACTATTTAATTTTGACAATTAAAAAGTGCCTGTGCAAGGTTTAATTGAAATAAATGCTTTGTGTGTTGAGTTTGAAATTGAAACATCATGTTTTTATAGAAAGTTATCGTAACATCTTTCTGCTGATAAAGCTTTAACAATTGTTATAAACTGGGGAGATTTAAGGCAATAGCACACGTATCAAATCGGAAAGGGATCGGCACCGTATCAACTCGAGCCATTCAGTATTCTTTGTATGAAACTCCCTAGGTACTGCAACGCCCACTAATCGAAATCTTCGATCTCTCTATTACCTTCAGTATGATAGAAATAATACCTAACCTACACAAGGCAGAGTGTACAAAAATTTTCGAGCTCGCTACGGTCGGTCATGCATCCTACATTCTCTTTATTCTCAAAGTTTCTACATAAGTTGACAAAATAACTCCTATTTATGTATGAAGAACCAAAACTAACAAAATTAAATTCTAACTTAACTAAAACTATACAGAAACTAAAAAATAGCGTCGAAAAATTCATCCGCATAGCTGTCGACTGGTAACGTACCCAAGAGACTGGCGGTATTACGACGTTGTATGGCGATGCTTAGCCTCTGGCCAAGGTAAAAGCTAGCCCTTGGGTCACGGGAAGTGTCAACCAGCCATTTAGAAATTTCTTTAAAAAGACCATGAGCATGCATGAATGTTCAAAAGAAAACCTAACCTTTCCGAGGAGGGGTACGGAGTGCAAAGACTCGCTCGCACTCGCTCTTGCATCCATTATTCTTCGGATTCTTAAAAATTTCTGAATGACTCAACAAACAATTCCTATTTCTGTATGGATGTTAAAAAAGAAACCGACAAAGCATCTACGTCCTGCAACTCCATGAAAAAATAAGGTGCGAGGCCTATGGCGTAGATAGAGACTCACGTCTCTATTTGTTTTTTTTTGTCATTATTATTTTTCTGCAAAATGTTGCTAGTTAAAGGTACAGACGCTAGCACATCAAGCTACTACAATCTGTCAAATTTCTTTAATAGATTTCCAACTTTATCGCTAAAGTATAAGGTTCAAGGTTGATTGGGAAAAGTTGACAGTTTCAGGTAGCTTGATGTGGTGGCGTCTGTACAAATATAATACCAACACAAACTGAGAAGACCGGGAGGCTCATTTTGTTTTGTCGCCCCGGGCCCCCGACAGGCTTAGTCCGCCACTGGTTTCAAGTAGATAGTAGATAGATTCAAGTAGATAAACTTAACTGTTGTAGATCGAACATACTCGTACAGTCACCACCAACAAGATAATAACAAGACCTCCTATCTCTTTCCAGCACGGACCGTTACTCAAATACTCCAGACGTTACGATTGAATGCGGCACAGTCTCGGGCGGCAATAATCGGCTTCCCCTGATCTACAAAGGCAATGCCTACGACAGGGGAGAGTTACCCTGGCTTGTGGCTATCTACAAGACAGAACAGGCTTCTCTTCGATTTGTCTGCGGAGGGACGCTCATATCGGATCGTCATATTGTTAGCGGTGAGTAGGGATCATAACAAACTGTTCCTGCGACTCTGTCATCAACCCTTTGCCCTTACCCCAATACATTTGCAGTTTCTCTTTTCTTGCTTCTCTATTAGCCGCTACATCAAATCAGGTGAAGGATATCCTACAGATGCTGAAGATAAAAGAGGCAAACCCTTACATTTTTCATTGCTTCCTCGTAATTTAACCGGGACGGAATCACGTAAATATATCTTGAAAGAAAGCTAATTCTCAGCCAAATACCAGTGAAAATGACTATGAAACTTTATATTTTATTTGCAGCTGCTCATTGCATGCAACGTCGCGGCACCCTGACTTCTATCAAAGACATCGTAGTCAAAGTTGGGGTACACAATTTGAATGACTGGAGTGACGATATTACCATCACCAGGGCTCTTGAGACTGCCACTGTACATGAAGAGTATAATCCTGCCACGCTTCAAAGTGAGTGTATCAATCATCATCAGCCTTATAGAAATAGTAGTAATAACCCTTTCCATATTTCCTCCCACGTTACTTCTTTATATGACGAGACCTAAGTGAGGCAATAAAAGTTTCATTTAATAACCGTTTTCTCTTCTTCACTCGTGCTAGCTACAAGTTCAGCGATGCTATTCTGTAGAAATCACACCGTGAAAACTTAGGTGAAGTGAGCGTGGAGTGAGCTGTCAATAGTGTCAATTCCTAGCAAAAACAAAATCACTTCACCTAAGTTTTCACGGTGAGATTTTTACAGAATCGACCGGAAGCCTTGCATTTTGTTTGCGGTATGCACTTGCGTGTGTAGTTATGTCTCGTTTCAGCGCGAAATAATGACAAGAAAAGATTTTGTCTCACTAGCCTGGCTGAACGGACTAATTTGCTTGTTTCAGACGACATCTTGATGCTTACCCTGGACAAAGTCGTCAAGTTCAGCAATTACATCCGTCCAGCTTGTCTGTGGTCTGGCAACCCCGACCTTTCGGTAGTCGTGGGAAGAAAAGGAGTTGTAAGTACTTACCTAATTTTACTCCAAGATCTAGAATGTATTAACCAAATTATTATTATTATTATTTCAGAGTATCTCCATATAAGTTACATAATTATAAACACAAAATAACAAAATCATAAACTATTAGTGTGTTATTAACAGAAAAGTGTACCTAAAATTATGTTAGTATGGTTAGTACCTATACCTAACTGATGCCTATGGCTGTCCTTATCCACTGATATTGGAAAGGACTGTCAAAACGGGTAGCAATAGCTGCTAGGATGCCGTTGCTGCTGCTTCGTAGGCGGTGCAGCAAGGAGTTTGCTTTCTTGCGCATGATGGCTTGAAAGCCATCCGTACGCGCTTCAGAAAACATACCAGACGCGCTGCAGCGCTACGGCAGCCCCAACAGCATCCTAAAAGCGTTATTATACTGGGTGCGCAGGGCTCTGTAGTTTCGCTGTGTATGTTTCACCCACTCAAGTAAAACGACTGGCAGAACGCCTTAAAAAGTGTTATTTTCACCTTGTTAGTGCAGCGTGCGGACCTGCGAGCGAGCATATTGCCTCTCACCGCCAAAGCCCTGCGCTCCCTTTTTATGTCCTCGTCATCCTTAAGGTCACCTGTTACAACGTGACCCAGATACTTAAACCTGTCCATTACTTTTAAGGCTGTACCTTTAAGTACGACAGGGGGCACATTTATGCGGGACAGTATGTACCTGCTCTAAATACTTAGGAGTTCACTCTTTTTAGTCAATTAAGGGCTGACTTTTCGTTAGTGAGATAACTTTTATTTGAAAAATAAATAATGATAGTTCGACTCGTTTTCTGTAGGTACAAAATTAAGATGTCAAATCGCATTATTTTTTCGTCAGTTAAGTGCTCAAATACACGAGCGGCACGTTGCCACCGGCAGAGGCAACTGCTGCCGTCGCGTCAGCGATCGATAGCCGCCGACAAGACAGTAAGAGTTTTCTGACTGCAGAAAAGTCAACCGTTAGACAACTATACGAGTACATTCAAACAGATAAAAAATTGTTGTACACTATAATAATTATACAATCAAGTCCTACAGATTATAATAATGTATTCTGTCCACAGGTGGCCGGCTGGGGTGACCAAGGCGTAGGGGGTATTGGCAGGCAAGGCGAGCCCCATAAGGTTGACATCCCTATAGTCAGCACCAATGACTGCAGGGCCAGCAAAGCTCTGTTCCACGAGTTAACCTACGACAATACATTGTGTGCAGGTATGTAAGTTGCTGGGGCACCCCGCTAATGATAGGCTGATGTTTCTATAATCTATTGCCCCAGTATTGCCAGTGGGCAGCTGAAAATTGGACGGTAGTTCTAAATGTTGCCATCTGAGATTATATTAACTTAAGATTTTTTGTGTTTTAAATTGTACAGATGCCAGCCAGCACATCAAGCTACTGCAATCTGTCAAATTTCTTTAATAGATTTTCAACTTGACGGCACGGTTGGCGCAGTGGTTAAGCGATTGACTGCTGCGCTGCGTGTCGCGGGTTCGATTCCCGCACGGAACAAATATTTGTATGACCTACAAGTAGTTGTTCCGGGTCTGGCTGTTTGTGTATGTGAGTTTAAATGTTTGTAAATGCACCCACAATACAGGAGAAATTCCTACTTTGGGGCAACGTTTAAAAAAAAAATTATAAAAAAAATGTATAAACTTTGTCGCTAAAAAGTTGATTGGGAAAATTTGACAGTTTCGGGTAGCTTGGCTTGGCTTGGCGTCTGTACTAATAAACGCAATTTCGTAAATTCTATTGTGTTAATGTTTTGAGTGCAAAAAGCCTAAGATGACATTTCCCTTTGACAGGTGACCGAAAAGGCTCAGGTCCATGCGTAGGGGACTCCGGCGGCGGCATGTACCTGCTTGAAGGCGGCAAGTGGAGGGTTAGGGGTGTAGTCTCCGTGTCCCTCCGCGCTGAAAACGGAGATGACACCTGCAATCTCAACGAATATGTTGTGTTCACAGACACAGCTCAGTTCTTGCCATGGATTAAAAATATATTAGCACAGTAATAATATGAGGTTTTTGCCTGGTAATTGTTGTTGTTATACGTGCAAGGGTGCAGAACAGAGTTATTGGGATTGTTTACAAAGTTGAATTTGGAACTGATAGTCCTTTTTATTAGAGAAGTGTTGCGGCAATAAGCAGAGGCAGGCCGGAGGCTGGCAACATTCCACGATAGCACTGCCGCCGTTGTGGTGCTATTCTGTAAACATCTCATCGTGAAAACTTAGGTGATGTTAGCTCTGTCAATAGTGTCAAGTCAATCCCTAGCATCAGCGCCCTATTTCGTAACACACTATCAATCACATCATTTTTAAGGATATTGCTAATCCATTGCTTCAAAATGAAAGCCTATCTGTTATACCCGTATACACAAACATTACTATGAGGTCTCTCAGTGCGCGAGGACGCACAGGGTTCAAAAAACCTATTCATAGACAATACTTAGTGGCGATCGGCACTATCCGTCCCCTAATGTCTATGCATTTAAAGGCTTGTCTTATGGAACGCATTGAGAAATGCCTTACTTTGCATAGATAGTATTGCTACTTATTTTTCCATCGCCAGTTAACTTTATTCGAGGAATAAAATTGACGTTTGACAGTTTTTTAATTAAATAACCGTCAACATTTAAAATTTATTCCTCGATTAATGATTGAAAAATCAGCCCAATCGACAGGTAATTTTTATTGATGGAATAAAATTGACGTCTGACAGTTTTTCTATGGAAGAACTGTCAAAAATTCAAAATTATTTCCCGGATAAAATTATCTGGCATTGGAAAAATCAGCCCTTAGTCAAATATTGATTGTCAATACAAGTGATAGTGTTACGCATTTACCTCACAGGTGGAATGACAGCTCACTTTAAACTCACTTCACCTAAGTTTTCACGGTGAGATTTTTACAGACCAAACCGGCAGGACTTTCTGGAAAAGCACTCCGGTCATTCTATTCTTTCTGATTTGACTAAGTGCCAGTGGACGAAATGAGTTCCGGGGTTCACACATAAAGCAAGTGAAACTTGCCAATGTACTACAAAATGCACCACTATAGGTACTCTAGTCCGTTTTTTATCGTTTTAATACTCAATAAATTATACCGTCCAAAATTAGATCGATCAAGCTCAAAGTAAATAAATAAAACCGATAAAGTTATTTTATAAATAATTATTATTTTATTAGTAAGATATTAAATATATCTAATTTTGTATTTATAGTCTAATTAGGAACAAAGTAATTGTCAGTCAAAATGTGCATTTTTATTATATTTCTACACCACAGAAGTCTTGCCACAATTTTACGTTTTATCGGCGCTAATCTTAAAATAATCTTGGTCAATATCAAATACTACGTAACCACAATTATTCAAATAATAGATTAATAGTCAACCGCACATTTTGACATTGACTAATAACAATAACGACTGAGCACGGCTTTACGTCGTAGCATGAGGGCGATTTTTGTAGTGCAAGTGTTACTAATGTGCGGTTGACTGTACTTATAGTTACGTACACTATTTTATAAAAAGCAAATTAGACAGTTCAAGATTATTTTGTATGTACAGCGAAAAAGGACCACCAAAATAAATATTGAATTCTGTTAAATATTCCTATGTGAAAAAGGTTTATTGACTTTGCTAGAAAATAGGTTTATTTATATGTCTGACTCGCTAATAAATAAATTATCACAGTGTGTTTATTTTTAATTTATTCTTGTATCTACTCGCTAAGAAACTCCCATACGATTTATTTTTACTACTTGGGTACTAGGGACTAGGGGTACTAGGGAGGGACACCACACCAGCCTCCTTAAAGCAATACGTATAGTAGGACGCCAGCACATCAAGTTACTACAATCTGTCGGATTTCTTTAATAGATTTTCAACTTTATCACTAAAGTATAAGGTTCAAAATTGATTGCGAAAATTTGACAGTTTCAGGTAGCTTGATGTGCTGGCGTCCGTACCATATTCGACCGTCAAAATCTACCGTGTGGGGATACCAACCACATCAAGGCGAAGTTACAGCCACAACCCAACCACAACGATCTGTTTGTCTGCAAACAATAGCCGCAACGTAACCACATCGCGACACTATTCACCCGTAACTACTACTTGCCCACATTTTGTCGCTGCGATGTGGACGATGTGGTATAGTTGGGGTATATGTAAATGAGCCCTTAGTGCCTCTATTGGCATTGTGTAAACAGTGTTGGGTTTTTGGATTAACGGTCTTTACTCACCTTGCAACTTTAGGAATCTGTTGCAGAATGACAAAGTTTGAATCACAAAAACACAATACAGTACTTAACTAAGTTGACCTAGACTACTGATTTTTTTTTATGTTATTGTTTCCTTTATTTCAAATACCTATACCTATATTTAAATACCTATAAATTACATTTTAAATATTTTTATACACAAAAAGATAAAAACAATATTTTAAAATATAAAAATAATGTAGCCAGTACCCGTATCGAGAACAGGGTCCAAGCTCCAGAGAGAGGAACCTCCTGACAATGCGAGCCGTGTCTAGAAGTACCACTTTCTGAATCAAACCCACGATCCAGCTGCCCAACGAGAGCCTCCTCAGGTGTTTGTTGAGGCTCTTGGCTATAAATCCACTGGCTGTCGCGACTATCGGCACAATGATCGCTGAGTCCTCATCCCACATGTCGACAAGTCAACAACCTCGCGAGCCAATTCAAGATACTTACTTGATTATTTATCTTTCTCGGCTTTCACGAGGTTCCCGTCATCGTTATTAGTTTTATTGTTTCACTAATAAAACACATTCAAAACTCTGTCATATACCTGTAAAATGATTATACACCCATTTCAAACGCAATAAACCACTTCACAAGGGAGTTACAAATTGATGATTTTCTCTACAAATTTTTACAGTCGCAGATTGTTTTATTATTTTGTTTAACATACAACCTAACGCTGACCTGCAAATACACGTAAGAAAATTTGAATTTGGCGGGCTACCCTAGCCCAAACTTGTTTTTACAATTTCCTGTATGGCAACATCCTAATTTCCAAGAATGGGGAAGCCCAGCCTGATGATTAAAATTGCCAGCTGAAATATATATTTATTTAGATATGACTTTTCATTTCCGATTTCCGAACAAAACTAAAACTGTCACTAGTCTGTCAGCGTGACAGTGTCGGTTGACATTCGATCGGTCAGTTCAGTGTCACTGTCAAATTTCGCGCCGCCGCTCTAAAACTAAAATGCACATATTATTTACAAACTTCTCAATGAAATTGTAAGAAATACAATTAGTAACCAATAAAAATGACTTGGAATAAATTGTTGTGTAACTTTCGGGAGCTTCAATTGATGGGAACGTTATCTGGCGGTCAAAGTTTTAGGTTTGTATTGTGCATGTTATTTTTAGCAAATATTTAAATACATAACCGCTGAAGTGCACTTGGGGGTCAGTGAGTCGTCTTTATATTCTCTCCGGTCGTATCAGATTGCCGTCCCATGGGACAATGAGAGTGAGGGAAGCGAGAGTGCGTCTGTGTCTGCACACACGCATCCACTGTGACATCTCCCTTATGCAAGGCTGGTCTCCGCTGAGACTCGTCACCATGGCCGAAATTTGATCTGGAGTTCTTTTTATATGACTTAGGAATAAAATAATAATGAGGAATCTTGTAGGAACAGATAACTCCTAAACTAAGTAAGGAACAATCCTACTATATAATATCATAAATGTTAAGTTGTTAAGATGGATGGGTGAATGGTTGTTACTCTTTCAATGCAATAACTACTGAACGGATTTTGATGAAACTTTACAGTAGTATTTTGTAGTTTATACATCAGAATAACACATAGGATACTTTTTATCCCGATATTCCCATGGGATAACACCTAAGTGGGTGAAACCGCGGGGCGCAGCTAGTGACTAAATAATTTCCCGACAGAACACGGCAAGCAGATGATTCATTATAGAAATTGTTCTTCTTCAGGTGGACACACAACAAAGAAAACAATGAATGGATTGGTGTTTTCTCAAAAACCGTTTGGAAATTACGTGAAAATGATGACCATCTACAATATCAAATCATAGGCTCCCTACATAACAAGTCAAACAAAAGCAAAAGTACAAAAAAAGATTTGGATTTTAAAAAGTTACTGGAAGATTATTTAAGACTAGATTTGAACCTAGGAGAGTATTACAAAGAATGGTCGGAGAAAGATGAACTGTTTGGGAAGGCCTGCCAACAGTTTTATGGCATCAGAATGTTGCGTCAAGAACCCGTGGAGAATTTATTCTCTTTTATTTGCAGCCAAAATAATCATATATCACGGTAAATAATGATTTTCTGTACTCATTGAATACTTGGTGCTTTTTTCCCCAACTTCTTGGTTTTTTAAATATTTATTTAAAAAATAAACAATTGACAAGATTGAAAAGATTTTTTTTTATTTTTCTGTATACGGCGTAGCCCAAAGCCTGGGTTAATCATAGTTTTTTTGTTAATATAGCTTAGAACTCGTTATTAATGTATGAGCTGTGTAAATATGTTTCTTTTTTAGAATATCTACCATGGTAGAAAAGCTTTGCACTCATTATGGAGAAAAAATATGTGAATATGAAGGAGACACATACTATGCATTCCCGGAGGTCGAAAAATTGTCATTACCAGGGGTAAGAAACCATTTACGAGGTTAAAAAGATTTTGAACATAAAAACTTTTTCTTGTTTTTTTTAAAGCGGTTCGAAAATTTTTATATGGTGCCAGGCATAGTTCTACCACAGTCTAAAAATCATACAGTCGTCCAACAAAGACGTCTAGACAGGGCAATCGTGAGGGGTGTGAGGGGCGAGACGCGGGTAAGCCGAGCCCGAACTGCGAACAAAACGATGTTAGTAGTTCGGGCTATATCATTCGGGGCTAACGCGTGTTTGTTTTTTATTAGTTTATTTAAAATGGTGCATACGTCGTGTGCTGTGATTACCACTTACCATTATAATTTCTGAAATATTTCTTTTTCATTGACTATACCTACTTATATAAGCTAATTAAAACGATGATAATTTAAGAGATTTAAAAACAGCTGTCACGGGCAGAATTCAAGCCTTTGCCGAATCGTGATGTCGCACTGACAACTGAGTTATTTATTTATTTAAAAACTTCACTTAAAAAAGATTACAGTACAGTAATATACAATAGTACAGCAATTTTTAAATCTCTTTGTATACGCCTCATCTGCATTTTTTATTGTCATTCAACTTCTTAATAATACATGCAGTAAAGAGCGGGTTAAAAATTGTTTTCATTATGATATTAATATGTAAAATTATTTTAATTATAATACTGCTATCGATGTTGATTTGCAATAAATAAATAATTTCATAAATATTGTTTACTTGTGACAACCCTGGCCGATGCGTTACTGTCTAGACGATGTCGGCATTTTACCAGAGATCAAAGGCGTCGTCCTACTGTATGATTTTTATACTGTGGTTCTACTGTCGCGCCATTTAGATTATTTCAAAATGGTCGCTATATTGAAAAAAAAATGGCGGACCAGTAGGTATGCCACTGATCTTCAAAGCCATTTTCATAAGATACATTTTACTGAGGTGTCAATCATGATAAATAATATAGAAATAAATTAAAATAGTCTTGGTAGTATGGAATCTTTCGTCAAATTGTAGCCTGTGACTCTGACTAGTCTTTTTTTTTCATCCAACTTTTATCTTTGATTGTACACCTATAATTATTTGTGTATGTGTAAGGTTCATTAGCAGTAATACCTTTCTTAAATGTTATTGTAAGTCTCGTTGAATGTTATTCTGATGGTACACTTCATTAACCCATTGAAGGACATTGAACAATACATGATAGAAGTTTTATTGAAGTCACGTCTGGGGTCTTGGGGGCCATTTAGTGTCCTGCAAAGTGTTAAAATATATTAAATTATTTTTTGTTAATTCTAGGTAGAATCAGAACTCAGGAACTTAGGTTTTGGGTACAGAGCCAAGTTCATACAGAAGTCAGCTGCTCAGATAGTAGAGTGGGGGGGAGTGGAATGGTTCAACAGCTTGCAAGACATGAAGTATAAGGACGCCAAGCAAGAGCTGATGAAACTACATGGCATTGGGCCTAAGGTAACTAAGTAGTGGTTTTTTTTAATTACATATTATGTAACATAAGGTGTAGTGCAGCCTAGATGATTTTAAACCTTATCTTTATTGCTATAAAGTGCAAAATAACATAACGTCGTCTTTGTCCCATATAGGCCCCAGCACGAACGCGACGTAAATGTACCGTAAATTCGAACGATTTTTGAATATAAAATACAACTATCCTGCAGCATTTTTGTATAAGTTCTTGCGACAAGCAATTAGTATCAGTCACATAGATATGAATAAAGAAAGTTTTAAAACTAAGTAAATATTATGTACGAAAACTAGTATTTTCAATTTTAAAATCGTTCGAAATTACGTTACATTTACACCGCGCGGTCGTGTAGGCCCACTGTTTTTTTCGCCTACCAGTGTACAATTCTTCTACAGGTAGCTGACTGCATTTGCCTGATGTCTCTAAACCACCTGGAAGCTCTTCCTGTGGACACCCACGTGTATCAAATAGCCGCACAGAACTACCTCCCACACTTGCGAGGCAAGAAGAATGTCACAGAGAAGATGTACACAGAAATTGGAGATCATTTTAGAATGCTGTATGGAGATATGGCAGGCTGGGCTCATACTGTAAGATGTTTTGAGCTTTTTTTTGTGTGAATTTGGATGGCTAAGGAGTAGGGGAAGACCAAAGAAATTATTGATGTACGGTGTGAAAGATGATAATTAGACTGCCTTTCCACCAGAGATGAACGAAGATGCGTAGCGAGGGATGTGTGTGAAACTAACTCTTCTATCTGATAGCCAGACTTACCAAGGGCAAAGGGTATCGTATTACCCAATAACTGGGTTGTGGAGGTCAGATAGGCAGTTGCTCCATGTAAAATACTGGTATTCAGCTGCATCCGGTTAGACTGGAAGCCGACCCCAACATAGTTGGGAAACGGCTAGGCATATGATGACTCACGGCAGTAAGCATTTACCTATAACATTCCTTTTTCTTTTGTGTTTACTCTTCGTTGAAATGTCGTATCTGCAGGTCACGTCATTACTCAATGAAATGTAATAAAAATTCGCTCGTTTGTTTCCAAAATCAAGTTGTAACAAAGCGTGGAGCGGCGTCCTCATTGGTCGGTTCGTGAAATGGTGACGCATTAAGAGCGGTTCGATGTTTTGTTACATGTAGGTACAATGCGTGCCACGAAAGAAGAGACTTGACCCCGCCTCCCCCGCTCTTTCCGCCGCCCCTATGACGTCCGGTCCCGTCCCGCACCCAGACCTCATACCGCTAAAGATACCTAAAATCGTGTTCTGAGCATGTCAAACCACGTGGTGTGTCAAGTCTCTTCTTTCGTGGCACGCATTGTAAATGCTCTAGTCTATACTCAACTTTAGAGCCAGCGTACATCTCGTATCTTGTGTCATTTAAAATTTAGATATTGACAAAATACTTAAATGAAATATTATTGGCAGGATTGCATGTGATGTCGCCATTTTAAAATTAAATATGAAAACATACATATCTACCTACATCTTGTTACAGGTACTTTTTTGTGCAGACTTAAAGAAATTCCAACAAAATGACACAGATAGCAATGATACCGGCAAGCCTAAGAAGAAACGGAAAAAAGTGTGATTGTAAATAAAATAATGGAAAGTCGATATAATCTGTTTTATTTATGTATAAAGCGAATAATTATATTCTATGTTTACATAAAAAACGTATAAAAGTTTACATAAATCTGCGGTCCTTAGAGCAATGGTGTGAAGTTATAAACAGTAAACCACGAAATGAGAGAATTTTGAAGAAGCTTTTTATAAATCTACCTATTTGAAAAATTAAAACAAGAATCCTATTCATACCGCAAAAGGAAAAATGAAGCCCTCAGTGTTTGGCCAGACTGGCAGCGCGAACGCGGCGTATTCAAACATGAACTTCCTTTGAGTGTCCATAGAAGCACGCGGGCGCGGGGAGCACGCGGGAACTCACGCCATAGCTCATTCATACAGCAGTGCGATTCTGTAACCATCTCACCGTGAAAAGTTAAGTGGAGTGAGCTGTCAATAGTGTATATTCCTAGCAAAAACCAACTCACATCACCTAAGTTTTCACGGTGAGATTTTTACAGAATCGAATGGCTGGTGGCCGCAGTGGGTGTGCGGCCGGGCGCGGGCGCCCCGCGCGGCGATCGGTTTTCTCAAACTAGTTCGAGCTTTCTAGTAAAAATAAGTCTTCTTTATCCATATTATATTTTGACAAACACTGGACACGACAACACGCAGCACGCAGCCGCGCTTCAGTGCAGATAGGCAGCCCGCGCACGATCCCGCACCCGCGCTTCAGTCTGGCCAAACACTTAGTTGTCAGACTGTCTGTCAAGATCCTTCTTCTCAGGAACGCATGGAGTTATCAAGTTGAAGTTGATAACAAATAGTCAGATCTACAGTTCCTTCAAGCAAAAAATATTTTGACACTTGCAAATAAATCAAAACCTGTATAAGGTACTTCCAGTTGAACTAGAATCATGAAATCTGGCAAGAAGCAAGGTCTCACGACACAGGTAAAGGAAAAGTTCGATAATCGTAAATATGTAGATTACATTTTTTTTTCTTATTTTTCTGTAGGGAATTGACCTAAAGGAGAAAAATTTTCTCAATTGCAAAGTTGAGTTTGTCCTTCGATTAGGATAAAAAAATGTATAGCCCGTATCTTCAAGTAACATTTAGACTATTTCATTCAAGTTGGTCCATTCTCCACTGTCAAACGTTTTTTTTTTACTGCAAAGTTAAGTTTGTCCTTCGATCCGGAATTGGAAATTCATAGGCCGTGTCACATGAGTGACGCCGTGGGCAGCCTGACAGAGCTTTGAGATGGAACCCTCCGGGCTCAGTCCTAATCGCACTTGTCTAGTTCTTTTGACTATACAGGTTGTGCAAAACCAATGGTAAACTTTAAATTGGTCACGTTACCTTGGTGATAAATGTGATCTTGTCTACTGTCCGTTTCAATGCTTATTTCGCCACATCACATCCTGTATAGTCAAGAAATAAAATTATAAATCGCTCATAAATAATAAATTTAGCACTAAGGACCTCACAATAATTCCATGATAATTTGGTTATGAAACTAATAAACTAAAAGTACACAACCTGGAATGGTAGAAAAGAAGACAAATTATTCTTTTAGAAAGACCGATATTCCAATATCACATTTTTTTGATAGAGATAAATAATTATATTGCACGTAAAACTAACTTAACAGCTAATTTGTGAGATTATTTTCAATGAGTTTTTTAAATGCGCCTTTTGTGCCTCATTTTATATATCTTAATCTAGGTAAATGCTTACATTAAGATAACAGTAATTTATAAAATAAAGTTTACTATTGAACACAGGGCATTAGACATAATAAAAATTATACATATGTTTTACACGTAAACAACAAAATAGGTACATAAAATAATATACAACGTAAATAATAATATTTAAATAAAAATCAGTCTACTTCAGTAGCACAAGAATAGTTACGGTCAGCGCAATTGAGCAGCAAATTGCTGGAGCACCTTTCGTTGATAATGAACTAAATGACGATTAAAATAGAGTCGAAAATAGCGTGTAAGACACATTTTATACTCTTTTTATTTTTTAATATAGTTCAATATCAATATGAAAACTGCTTAAGCATTATGGTGCTCAAAGTGCAATGGCCCTTATACGAATTAAAGTTATAATAATGTCTTTTGAGTTACAATACGCAAAAGCAATAACGTTACACGAAACTATATGCTTAAACAATACTAAATCGCAAAATCGCGAAGTCTATTTTTGAATGTTTAAATCTATTTCTCTGTTTATAAGTCCTTATTACGTATAGATAATACAATTTACGGGCACGCGTCATATCACTCTTATGTTATTGTAATAAGGTGAAGTCCGACTGCAATAAAAATATCGGCCTATTATTGGCCGCTTCTCATATAGAGAAGACATTCACGTTCATTCTCACGCATACTCAAGGTGGATTGGAATCAAGACTTATATTAATGTTATGAGTTCAGGATACGTACTCTTTTCTTTTTTAGGGTTCCGTACCCAAGGGGTAGAAACGGGACCCTATTACTAAGACTCCTCTGTCCATCTGTCGGTTTGTCTGTCACCAGGCGGTATCTCATGAACCGTGATAGAAATTTTGAAATTTTCACATATGATGTATTTCTGTTGCCACTATAACAACAAATACTAAAAACAGAATAAAAATAAATATTTAAGAGGGGCTCCCATATGACAAACGTGTTTTTTTTTCGGCGTTTTTGCCTTGTGGTACGGAACCCTTCGTGTGCGAGTCCAACTCGCACTTGGCCAGTTTTTTTAATATTATTTACAACTTTCAGATTCACCAAAAAAACATATTTTTCAGCCCAATTCACTTACTACCGTAGTATATCTGAGGGCAGTGTTCAATAAGTACTTGTAGGGCGCGTATCTCGAAGGCCAGGTCGGTGATAGCTGGAGGTGTGGCCACCAGTGTGGGTGCGAACACTGTGCTCAGGTTGTGAGCGCTCATCTTGTTAAGATCTGCTAGTTGAGATACTCTGGGGACCAAATATACAAATTAATAAGTTTGAGAGCCGATGTTTTATTTTCCACACTAGGAATTACTCCTGTATCGTGGGTGCGTTTACAAACATTTAAATTCACATACACAAACAGCCAGACCCGGTACAACTACCTGTAGGCAATACAAATATTTGTTCCGTGCGGGAATCGAACCCGCGACACGCAGCGCAGCGGTCGATCGCTCAGCCACTGCACCAACCGCGTCGTCAAAGTAATAAGTCATTATTATTTATAAAAAACTATGCATTGGTAAGCAAAACGTCGCACTATTATAAACTAGTAAATAATAAGGCGTCCATCTAACCTGTGTAAATGCTGCACCATGTATTGTAGACAGTTGAAGTGTGCGGGCGGGAGAGAGTCTAGACATTCTCGTAGGGATGCTATTTGTTGCGCTTGCGTCTTCATCTCTGAAATTAAGTTAATTTTATTTGAATAATAATGGAACATGGCTGAGTGAAGTTTCACTTGGTTTTATATGTGACCTATACTTTGCAATTACAGTGTAACAAAGGGGGGGGGGGGGTGCAACCTCTTCTTTATTTGAAATCGATTATAAACAAGATCAGTTATGTCAAATAGCAATGTTATAAAGATTATGTACTTATTAACAACGCGAAGACGACAATAAATGAAAACACTGATAATACTAATGCATCGGATTATTTTAAAACTATGAAATAAATCCTAACATCGAAATAAAATGTGTTTTTTATTTTTCAATCCGACTAGAACAGTAACTAATCTATTGGCTATATTTGTTTGAATTTTCATATGCTGACTGGGAAAGTAAGGTAAAATGCGTGCCACGAAAGATGAGACTTGACCCCGCCTCCCCCGCCTCTTTCCGCCGCCTCTATGACGTCCGGTCCCGTCCCGCACTCAGACCTCATACCGCTAAAGATACCTAAAATCGTGTTCTGCGCATGTCAAACCACGTGGTCAAGTCTCATCTTTCGTGGCACGCATTGTAGACGCAATTATATTAATTTATCGTCGTTTTGTCGTCTCCACCTTGTACATAACACTAGCTGCACCCCGCGGTTTCACCCGCATAAGTTTCGATGCCGTGGGAATATCGGGATAAAAAGTAGCCTATATGTTAATCCAGGGTGTCAGCTACCTCCATAACAAATTTTATCAAAATTGGTCCAGCCGTTTTAGCGTGAAGAAGTAACAAACATGTTTCGCCTTTATAATATTAGTGTGATGTATATTAGGGATGTTATGGATATGAAATTTCGGATACGGATTAATTACGGATATAGGAATGATTATTATACCGGATACGGATACGGATACGGATATGAAATTATTTCGGATTATCCGTTAGTTTCGGATAATTTCGGTTACGGTTATTAATTTTTTTAGGAATTTCAAAAGTTCAATACAAATAGTTAATAAAATAGTTTTATTTATATGTAACTATTTGGTAGGAATTACAATCAGTCTGTGAGTTATTACAGCTATTTAAATTAAAAATGATTATAAATAAATGTTGAGTGTTATCTAGTCTACCTACCTAAAATGAAAATGTAATATTAAAATTATTACTTATACTTATTTAGTAATTTCGTACCTATTCAAAGAAAATATTAAAATTAGATTTAAATTTAGAATGCACATTGCACATATTTATTTAAGGTCACCCGGGGCGAATGCAACTAAAAAAAATAATTTTGAAACTTTGCTTCCCTCCACCATGAGCTACTTAAATAATAGGGATATTTTAATAAATGTACTTCATTGCACAGCTTTCGATGAACAGTTTCGACATAAATTAAGTTACAAATAGACTTTGGTTTTTCATCAATTTGCATTATTGTTGAATAAGACCAGTAATAGTTACATTCACCCCACTTTGGGGTAAATGTGACTATTCGTTATAACTCTGTTGTTTTCTGTTTCTAAATGTTGAGGTCAAGAGTACACGTAGATGCACACAGAATTATCTATAAAAGCTATCTATAGTCGCTGAGAGAGAGTTCAGTTTCCAGCAAATTTACTTTATTTTTTTTATGGGGCGAATGCGACTGTCTTCCATACTGACTAGTGTTGAGATGTAGTACCTACTACTTATCGATAAATATTTGTAAAGACATTCGATAATTAACAATAATGAAAGGTTTTAAATATAGGTTTCTTATTGCAAAAACACAAAATCGATGTAAGTGTTCATTAAGAATAACATCAATAAAGTATATTTGTTATACTCAGCTAGAGTAACTATTTTATTAATGGAATTTAGGACATAAAATAAAAGCAAGAAAAGATTTCTTCTTATGTAAAATGCTTTGACAATACGATAAGCAGGTACGCATTGATGACTAATCTAATATTTAGGATTTAAGTCAAGAAAAAGCGATTTCTGTATGTATATCAAAAGTTTATTTAAAAACTTATTACTTAAGTATTAAAGTAAAAAAAATCTTAGGGTAATTCTCAGTCAAAATCAAATAAAAAACTAACTGTTTCACTGCAGTAACTCTTCGCCTTTTTTTGTTTTATAGTTTCGGACCATCTGATAACAAAATTTGGATTTTGTATTAACTTGGTACATTTTTTTATTTAAGCTACCTATTTCATTTTGTTAAAACCACGCAAAATCTAAAACACTTCATACTAATTGCAGCTAAACATATATGCAAATACGTGAAATTCACTTATCGAAATATCGACACGGAACGTCACTAGTAATTTGCAGTTTTCATACAAAAAGCATGGGGCGAATGTGACTGCAAAAATAGTTGCAATAACCCCCGTGCATGAAAAGTTGGGGTTAATGTAACTATATCAATAAAATGTTAATTATAACACCTAGAGTTTAACCAAATATACCAAAAACACTTACGTTTTATATTGTTTTTAAAACGCACTTCTATTTCTCCTTGCAACGACTCGAAATATTTTTAATGTACCAAAACACAAAACACGACGCGGCAACACGTTGCTCCAAAATGAAGGCTGACAGAAAATGATCTGTCAGTACTACAGTAGGTGAACTAGTGATGCCATCTCTACTTTGTTTGAAAAAACTATGATTCCTCTTTACTCCAATAGATAGAGCTATCTACAAAAATGATTAGATTGAGAGAAAATTTAATTAGTTGCTTTAGCCCCATAGTTGCTTTAGCCCCGGGTGACCTTACTATGATTTAAGTTTAACATAACAATCATAGCTATCTTTATCTTGTGTCTCAATTAGGCTCCGCCCCTATCCGATATTATCCGAAACTTTTATTTCGGATTCGGTTACGGTTACGGATATTTTTTTATATCGGATATCCGATAGTTTCGGTTACGGTTACGGAGCTCCCTAACATCCCTGATGTATATTGTACTAGCTTCTGCCCGCGACTTCGTCCGCGTGAAATTTCTTGTTACTCCGACCCACCCCGTCGCATCGCATCGCCTGCCCGCGCTATTACTTCGTTTTTGCTTAGCGTTCTTTCTATTTTTCTTTTTGCTCGGCTCCTAAAGGTCTTAGCATGATGTTAAATAGCCTATAGCCTTCCTCAAGAATTGGGCTATCAAATGCAAAAAGAATTTTTCAAATCCGACTGGCAGTTCCAGAGATTAGCGCGTTCAACCAAACAAACAAACTCTTCAGCTTTATAATATTAGTATAGAACTATAGAAGATACTCACGTATAGCCTGCACCAGTTTGGGATGTAGTTCGTATGTGATGAGGGGCACCGGCAGCAGTCGTAGATACAGTTTGAGGGTGCCGGCGACCACGTTGATGTTACTATACACGCTTAAATCGGCTGCTTCACCGTCTGAAATATACGAGGAATAAGATTTAAAACTAAGTACAGCCGGTCGATTCTGTAAAAATCTCACTGTGAAAACTTAGGTGGAGTGAGTTTGTATTTGCTAGGAATTAACACTGTTGACAGCTCACTCCATGCTCACTTCACCCATGTCTTCACGGTGAGATTATTACAGAATAGCACCGCAGATATCGCAACTTACGAGCATGTTGTAATGTAATTCTTATGTCATAGTAATAAGGTATAAATTGGAATTATTGCCGCGCGATAATCGTACTGAGCTTACTAATTATGTAGTTGGTGAGGAAGCAGATTAATTAGTAATACTAAACGGAGCGAAATTTCTTGAGAATGCGTTTAAAAGTCGCGCTATCAGGGGGCCTAAAAAGGCCACTTTGGCAGAATCATAAAAGGATTACATTATGAATCATAATATATGGCGAAGACAGTCCGTGTTTTTCTTTTTTTCGCTGCACTACGTTGGTATAATCAAAGAGATTGTGATTGAATTTGGATTGGATTGATTGGTATTTTAGCACAGACGAAAAAAAAATAACTGAAAAATACTTCACCAATGGGATTTGATACGATTAACTGTCCATTATGATTCATAATGTTATCCTTTTATGATTCTGCCAGTGGCCTTTTTAGGCCCCCAGAAGGCCAATTCGCGTAATTTAAAACGTTCAAAATCTAGTCGCAGCCTCATCTCGGCGACAAACAAATGTCAAAATGTAGGGAAATTAGATATATTTTTGACAGATTTAGACTGAGATCTGACTGTGTACGTTCTTAAAATTACGAGAATCTCGCCTCAGGTTTCAGTTAGAAAGAAAGAAAAAGTGGCAACACGCGCAGTTTTTCCAGACGGAGTATTATTTATTTATCCATGGCTCTGGTGTACAGGCCTATGACACCAGCGATGCTATTCTGTAAAAATCTCACCGTGAAAACTTAGGTGATGTGAGTTTGTTTTTGCTAGGAATTGACACTATTGACAGCTCACTCCACGCTCACTTCACCTAAGTTTTCACAGTGAGATGGTTACAGAATCGCACTGCAGATCTTTCATTCTTTGCATTATTTATTTATCCATGGCGCTGGTGTACAGGCCTATGACATTAGATCTTTAAATATTTTGCAGTCGAATACCATAAAAAATAAACTTCTAAATTGTAAACTGACGGCGCGATTTAAATAAGTTCTTAGTGGGAGTTTCCTTTGTATACGAATGCATTATTTTCTAAATTTTATTCATTGGTTCCTTACCTCTATCAAAAGCCAATTTCAAAGCTTCAATTTCATCAGCGAACCCAGACACCCTGTATATTCCCTCTGAATCCATGCCTCTATCTTCTATCTCGTTCACACACTTTTTGACCACGAATGGCAAAGTACTTGAGTGTGCGTTCAATAACGTAGTCAGGTCTATACCGAACACTCCACGGAGTTTCTTCAAGTCGGGTACGCAATGGTTTGGAACGCGCTCTGAGCATTTTGAGTGGGCTATGAAACCGCAATCTGGAAAAGATAGCTTTAAATATTATAATTTAGTTTTCGTTGGCCGCGGTTATACTCACATTATAGGGGTACTACTATATTTGTCTGGTTAAAAAGTAGTCTATAGTTTAATCTCAAGTTGACTTGACGTCGCCAAGTAAGAGAACATTAATAATACTAATGTCTATATTCTTATAAGAGAATGGGAACAAACTTTTCATACGAATATGAACATTAATTTCATACAAATATTGTTCATATTCGAATAGTGTGGTCTTCGAATCTTCCCGAAAGACTAGCTGTGTGCAAAACTTCATTACAAATCCGTTCTGCTGTTATAGAGTTGATTGAATACCATACTTTTGAACATTCGCATTTATAATATTTAAAGTGGCTTTAAATGCAATCATTATGGAATGTTAATAAACTAAATGATTGTGTCATGTGATAGCATTTTGTCACTTAATAATATGCACTGAATAACTTTTAATAACTTAAATATAATTGAATTACTTTGATATTTGGTCTAATGTCTAATTATGGTTTTCCTGTAAGGAAAATATGACCAATGAATTTGATTAACACATATTTTGTCAATTAAAATATTATTTTGAACTGTGGTGGCTTTTTATTTTACATCATACATACATTATTAATGGTTATTATTAGAATTGTAGGTATGTGTCACCGGATAATTGAAAACATCACAAGTGTGTAATAATTATATGTATCTTGCGAGATTTCCCATTAAAATAGATGGACAAATTTTAACACAGCACTAAGTATGTCTAACCAAAGATATCCAAGCAAAAAAGAAACACTGATCAAAGTGATTTTATTTTGATCTAAAATAATAAATTGCCGGCACATCAGAGTTGTTTCGTCAGCTGATTAATTATTTTTTCTTGTACCTAAGTATCTAATGCGTTTTTCTTATATATTTTTTTACCATCGTCCTTATTTTGGTGGTCTGAATGATTTCTAAAAGTTTGTCCATCTATTTTAATGGGGCCTTATATATTTATATACATACCAAAAAATTTACAAAAAAAAAAAAAAATTATATGTCTTGCCAACAGGTTGTGAGATAGCAAATAAGGACTTAGGACACGCAAAGTGCTCGATGATTGGCGTCAAGACGCACACGCTGGGTGATAGTATCACAAGAAATCAAATACATTGTAAAACTGTGCATTATTTGGTCCTTAGTGCATATTCGGACGGGTCAAACTGAGGTAGATTGTCCTCGCTATGTATAAGTACCTATACTATTTTATAAAGAGGTAAAATTTAGAAGTTTAATCTACAGTATTGCCAAGTGTCATATGTTTTATGTTGAAACAAGAAATTCCACATGGGCGAAGCCGCAGGGAAAAGTTAATATTTCATAGATATTAAGTTGAAGATAGGCAGCTGCTTGAACAGGTAAAAAAAATATAGTTGTGTATTTTACCTTCACATTTAACACCTTGTGCTGTAAATCCCCATAGGAAGTTGGCACATAGTTCACACCAGTTCAGACCCTTAAACGTATGCACTTTGAAGCTGTGTGACTTGGAATACTTCATTACTAACGGATTGTCCTCTATGGACGGTGTGAGATCAAACGGAGGCTTCTTCATGCCGTCTACTTCGTTTACGTCTATGTTTTCAGTCTTTGTTATTATGGGGCTTGCATTGTTTGAGGCTCTGGAATAAACATGGAATGTTATAAGAATATAGACATGCTGTGCCAACCTAAAATAAATTGGTAATTAATAAGTCAAATAGTATAATATGATAGTTAGTTAGATGCCCTAGGAGGACATATAGTGACTTTATTGGTGAGGTTCTTTAGAAAGGACAGGTATGTTGTACAAAGTAAGGGCAAGAAGATGATGGTGATTTTGGAATATTTACATAAAAAGAAAATAAGTTTATTTGACCCAGGATAAGTAAGGCACACAATATTCACTCAAAAACAACAAAAAAAAAAAAAACAAAAAAAATACAACTTAAAACAGTATTGTGTGCCTCATGGCTGCGCCCGTGTATGTTATACACCTATTGGAAAAGTAGTAAACATTGAATTTTAAGGTGTTGAATAAAATAAAAAATGATATTTGAGATAATAATAGTATAACTCAATAAACAATATTGAAGCATACAAAAAAAAAATGAAAAAGAAGAATTTAACTTACTGTTGCATCCTTGACAGTGTATTTAGTTTGCGTTTGTTCAGCGTAACATACGGACTCTCAGGGTAACTTGCTCTAGAGTTGATCATTTCCACAATGTGATGAGCTTTGAGTTCCATATGACATGTGATGAGACCATCAGCCACCAGGTCATATATAGTGTCGTACCGTTTAGCACCAATGTAATGCGTTCCATCATAGTATAGTTTGTAATGATGAATTTTATCATCAAATCTGAAATATTTTAAAAGGTAATTGTTTCAAATGAAACAAAGTATGTCAATACTTAAGTAATTTATAGAGACATGATAAAGACATTGAATAATAAACTAAAATGTTATACTATCATAACACCTACATATTTAACTTTTTCATATAAAAAATATAGAGCTTCATATTTTCTGACTGACTGACTTCTTGACAATTCAAAAGTGCCTGTAAATGGTTTAATTGAAATAAATGCTTTGAGTTTGAGAGTAAAAATATTTATTTTCCTGTACCTAAATAAGACAATGATACAATATTTTTGACTTACATTGACTCAGTCTACATTCTACAATGTTGATTCATCAGGATTAGGATTAGGAAACAAACAAATAATTCAAAATGATATTAAAAATAAATAAGTTGTAAAGTTGCAAATGGATTCTTGTAGGATATAATCTGTCTTTTTGGGTGATGTTAAATCATTTATAAAGTGAAAATAATTCTTACTTTAAAGTTAATGTATAGAAGTCGTTACCCTGGCTGCCTTTTCTTATTAAAAAGGCGCCGTTGGGTTCGTTTTCAAGAACTAATATTGCTTCTTTGTGGCTCCTAACACCATGATATTCCCTCCCGTAGAACTCAGGTCTATCGTCCAAATTGTCACACGCCACACGCTTCGGCTTCGGAGCCTCCATTTGTATTCGATATACTGAAAAATACAAGTTTATTACACAAAAATATTCATGCTTAAAAAGTAATTCAAAAAGTTTCTACAAAAATAACTTACATTCCGGTTTCCAAATATTTTTCAGGTTCTCCATTTTACGGGTTTGTTTTTGTCTATATCAGGAAAAGATTCTGAAATGTAATTACCCGTTAGTGTGTCAAGGATTTAGGAAATGATCGCGTTTAAATGAGTAATTATAAGAAATCGTAACGTAAACAAAACTTGCGTTGCTTGACACTGACAGCGGACAGTGACATTTGACGTTCGTCTGTAATTTCGTTCGGTTGGTACAACTGCTAGGTGATCATAGTGTTGCTCCAAATATTACACACTAATTCAAAATTCAATGATTGTTTCACACTGACCTCCGTACAAAGTACAGGTCAGTGTTGCTTCACATCTGTATTTTGATATTCTTACATTCTCAATAATCTTACAGATTAAACTTTACACCACGTAGTCTCTAAAGAGGTAAGCAGGTGAGGTACATACAATATAGTGTACCTATTGAAAGTTCACATGTAGACCAGGAACTTTTTAAATACTAAATTGTAATTTCGTAAGGCACCTACTTGATATTTGTACGCCGCCGTTAACGGCAAAACATACAGATCTCTGTACCTATTCTATTTCAAACACCTATTTTTACACTTATGTTTAACAAATAAAAAACTTTGACTATGTACACAATTAAATTACATTTTTTTTAAAGGTTTCAAAGGAAATAATTTTTGACAAGTGCAATAAATTAAACACCATAACATGAGTCCTTGATTTTGATAAAATAAGATTAATGTTACGTTCGTTAGTGACCTACAGGCTACAGATAAATAAATAATTAACCTAATTAATCATTATAGGGGTTTCTCACCATTATTATAATCAAATTATAACGTTAACTAACGTATGTATTTCATAAGCTGTTATAAATGCTGACTTGTGATATCCTTTGCTATTCTTAGGACTTAGCTCGTGCAGTACAGTGGTGCTATTTTGTGAAAAACTTAGGTGAAGTGAGCTGTCAATAGGGTTATAGGGTCAATTCCTAGCAAAACCAAACTCACCTGTGTTTTCACGGTGAGATTTTTACAGAATCGACCGGCAGCTCTGGCTTTCTTATCATACCAGTTTAACAATTTACTTTTCGATGAAACTGACTGTTAATAGGTATATTGACTTTAATTTACTACGTAATTAGGTCTATTTTTAGCTAAGTATCTACATAAAACTTTACTATCTATTAATTAAATTCCTGTCATGCTTGACGGTAATGGGTTTTAACACCGAAACTGATAGTGCACTTCAGGAGAATTCCTGAGGCACAGGAAACATTTAACCAATTCAATGATAAGTTAAAGTAAACTAGGTTTTTAGGTATAGATAGCATACAAATGAGTAACCCCTAAGTTTATGGAGCTACATAAAGGTACTTAGTTGAAACTAAGAATTATCCAGCTATGAGATTTTCACATGTAGAGCCTCTCGCTCTTGGGTATCTCTTAATGACTAGTGAACCACAAATATTACATGTGAACACGCCTGTATTTTCCAAAGGAGTGTATATTAGGTATGTACAGACGCCAGCACATCAAGCTACTACAATGTGTCAAATGTTCAAATTCGAATGGGAAAATTTGACAGTTTCGGGTAGCTTGATGTGCTGGCGTCTGTACACCAACATTTCGACAGTAATGTTCTTGGTAAGTTCTCTTCTTTGGAACATTGCCGTTAACAGAGCACAAATCTACTCTCTGGTATGCAAATACCACATATGCTACGGCTACTTTGTCGCAATAACGTAAACTACACTTCGCGCACTCTCTGTTGTACAGCAAGCTTAGAGTAATAATGTAAGACAGCAAGACGCGTCGTCGCGTCGGCGCTGCGCGAGAGAGAGTGCGCGATGTGTAGTTCGCGTTATCGCGACAATGTAGCCGTAGCATTAGGCTGCCTTTCCACCAGAGATGAGCGAGGATGCGTAGCGAGGGATGTGTGTGAAATCAGCCAATAATATCGCTTCATTTTTATAGCTTGAACTAAGTTAGCGTTGGTATTGGTTAGTTTTACACACATCCCTCGCTACGCATCCTCGCTCATCTCTGGTGGAAAGACAGCCTTATTAGAACTACCTACTCGTACCTAGGTAACGAGTAGGTACCGAATCAAGGATCCCTTTAACCCTTTCTTTTCAGTTGCGTTTTCGACCACTTCAACGAAGTCGGTACGGTCAGCAACAAAAGTCGATTAACACTTCAGTTTTTTAAATCTCAGTTATTGAGCAAAATATTTGTTCAAAATTGCAGCGGAAGTGCAATGCAATTTTGAACAAATATTTAGCTTAATAATTGAAATTAAAAAAAAAACTGAAGTGTCAATATTTTGCTCAATAACTGAAATTTAAAAAATATGAAGTGTTAATCGATTTTTGTTGCTGACTGTACCTACCTATCTAGATTCTAGTAGATATAATTATACCTAGTCGAATAAATGCTTTCCATTCATCTATTCTATTCTGAATTAGAATAATACAAAAATTGGGTGCTGAGGTAAACTTGTTATAATCTGCCTTTCTTCATTTGATTTTCTGTAGGAAAATGAACTAAATAGATAGAAGATACATAAAATATTACACTATAAAAGTAACAGTTAAAAATGTAGAAATTTATACAGTACTAATTGCGTAATACACTATCAATCTCAATCTGAATCATTTTGCTTATTGCTAATCCATTGCTTCATATGTTCGAAAAAATTGTCTGCTCAACAGCGTAAATAACGCAATGAATGTTGTTGAACTGTCAAATTGAAACCCATTGGTACTGATATAGTGTTACGCAATCACTCTGCAGTTTAATGGGAATTAGAAATTAATAAAATATGCAAGGTCGAGAACATTTTATTCATAGTGGAAAACCATGCTATAGTCATATCTTAGGTAGGTATATTGTGGAAAGTTTGTACAGGTAATACGTCACAGGAAATATTGAAAAAGGTCTTTGTCATATTAGTTACTTACTAGCTTCTGCCCGCGACTTCATCCGCGTGAAATTTCTTTTTCCCTCGGCCCACCCGACATTTATTTTTTAAACGTCGCAGCATCATGCTGAGATAGGAGCCTTTTGGCCTCGTATAGGACTTTCTGTTCCATTTTTCTTTTTGTTACCTTTTTTTATATAACTTGGTTTTTTATTTTTTTTACTGTGTTTAGTTTAGTTTGTGATATTTCTGTACGAGTCGCAATAAATACTTTTTCTTTCTTTCTCTTTCACCCCGTCGCATCGCATCACTTGCCCGCGCAATCACTTCGTTTTCGCTTAGCGTCTTTCTGACTTTTTTCTTTTTGCTCGGCTCCTAAGGGTCATAGCGTGATGTTAAATAACCTATAGCCTTCCTCAAGAATTGTGCTATCAAATAGGTATAAAAAGAATTTTTCGAATCCGACTGGTAGTTCCAGAGATTACCCCCTACATACAAACAAACCAATTTTATAGTATAGAAGTATAGACTAAGGATTTTACTCTTATTATATCATCAATCGTCAGAGGAATGCAGGATATTCCTCGCGCTTGTGCATAGTTTAGGTATTTAAAGGCACGTCTAGAGAAATACGTCATCAATAGGGAAAAAAATACAATTTACTCAGTATTACGCTCTTTTGCCAGCATCCAGGGAGTGCAGCTGTCATAAACAGCTGTGTGATAAAATCTCAGGCCGTGGTTAAAAACAATATATATATAACAAAATATGTATGAGTGTAGGACGCCCTCCGACCAGGTGGGATGACGATCTGCGAAAGACTGCAGGCAGATGCTGGATGCGTCAAGCTGAAGACAGGGCGCTATGGCGCTCATTAGGGGAGGCCTATGTCCAGCAGTGGACTGCTATAGGCTGATGATGATGATGATGATATGAGTCAGTCAGCAGGTGATAGCAGACCTGAATACCCACGGTTCACCGGACGTCGCAACATAATCAGCCTATAAAGTAAAAAGCACGCGTGTTTAATCTCCCTCTAACAGAGAGGCTTCTGTCCCAACAGTGGGAACGTTTCTCACTACTGGGACACAAGTCTCCTGTCTGTGAGGCCCCCCCTCACAATGGGCCGTAATCTACCACGCATGCCCAGTGCGGGTTGGCACCGGACGTACCTACATTTAAATACATATATCGTCCCTCGTAGATGCTGCTGCATCATTTTTATGGTTCCTATTCCATCAAGGCTGTGAAAATAAGCGAGTGACGTACCTACAAACAGACATGGTTGTATTATAATATTTTGTTTGTTTTATTCTTTAATATTTTGTCATTTTATAACATTTTACAATTTGACAATTTTATATTTGACATTTTTTTATACGATTCACTTCGATCAATGATCAAAAGATTCTGACATTTTTATAATTTTTTTGACAATTTTAATGCGTTTTTAAATATTTAAATTTAATTAGGTAGTCACAGTTTTATTTTGGATTTTAATCTGTTTAGAATTTAAAGTTTACAAGTCATTTAAATGTATGAATGTGCAACTATGGACTAGAATTATGTCTGAAATAAATACTTAAATTATTATTATTTCGTTTATTTATTCTGTTATCTTAATTTATTACATTTTTAAATATTTCTCAAATATTAAAATAAGTATAAAAAACATTTAAAAATATTAAAAAAATAGTAGTCCGCCGGTGTCGGGAGCAGGGTCCAAGCTACCGGTGGTTAGGGCTCCAGAGACAGGAACCTCCTCACAATGCGAGCTGTATCGAGGAGTACTGCCTTCTGAATCAGGCCCTTGATCCAACCGCCTAACGAGAGCCTCGATAGATGTTGATCGAGGCTTTCGGCTATAAGATCATTGACCGATACGACAATCGGCACAATGACAGCCGAGCTCACATTCTTTTTGTGGGCCCGCTTCCAGTGTTAGTTCTGGTATATAAAGACGTTAATGCATAATGGCCAGTATTATGTTGGACGGTTGGTTATTGGCTGGTTAAACAAAGGGAGCATCTAAAGATCGTGTGATCGGTGGCGCTTTCTGCCTAACCCCATAAGAAGAAGGCATGATGACTTTATTTCGTTAAGTAATTCCTTCCTCTTCCTTTTCCTATTTAAGTAAATATTTAAATCCATCCTAAGGTTATCTTTAAAAGATCGCTCTTAGCGATAAGACCGCCCATTGTCACCCTTTGTACAGTTTCTATATTTATGTCTCTAATTTGTATGGTGTACATAATAAAAAGTATTCTATTCTATTTATTTACTTACTGCATAAAAATGTGCACTGATCTCCACACGGTAAGTTTTATACCTACAAAGCTAAAAAGGATAGCTATCTATAATTTAAATTATTCAATCATATTTGGTAATTTATGAGTAACTTTTTTTCGTTATTCATACTTAAAAACTCAAACTACATACGTAAACATATTTGGGAAATGATGGGAAAAGGATGGTGGAAATTTCCTTCTGAGTTATTCATTTAGGCTTATCACATTTTATTAGTTGATCCGTGGTCCTACCGTAAGCGGAAACTCCAGTATACATAAATTGAATAATTAATGTAATTTGTAATGCACTGTCAACGAGAGTTTGGTATCAAGCCAAGAAATTAACATTTTTGCACTACATAGGTAACGTAGGCAAAGTCCACTATTATTGCATGCGTGATAACTTTTTATGCGACTGGGATCTGAGGGGAAAATCTCGTAATTATAAGAATTGTCATAGTCTGATGTCAGTCTCATGTTGTCAAAAATTCCTCTATAATCCCTACATTTTTGACAAGTTTCTGAAATTGATTGTCGCTGAGATGAGATTGCGACTAGATTTTCAACGTTTTTAATTGCGGGAATTGGCCTTCAGAGCTCACGCAGAACATGTTTAAAAATTTTAGTTATTTGTTTGGAAATAGGCTCGCCAGTGCCCCCTCAGAATCAATAAGCCGTTCCATACAAAAATGTATGAGAAAATTAATTATCCTCATTATTATTTTTTTCGTGAAATATTTCCCATGTTTTAATAGTTATTCTGCTATTGGGGCGGAGACATAACCAACAAATCAAAGATCATAAAAATCGGTCCAGCCGTTTTTGAGTTATAAATGGTGTATCTAACCCGACTTTGTTTTATTTATATGGATAGATAATAGAAAAATAAGTATAAAATGAATCATTATCTGTGACATCCTGGTGTTTCCTTTTATGGAGATAACTAATGGGGCACACATTGCATTCTAATAAATATGTAATGTGGATTTCGAGGAAATCACACCAGGTAGATAATTGCGGATTATTTTCTTCATAGGTAGGTATCGGTCTGTCGTGGTCTCGTTGGTCTAGTGACCGTAAATCGGACTGCTTAGTATGAGGTCCTGCCGGGTTCGCTTCCCAGGTCTGGTCCGATTGGGTCATTCCAAAATCAAAGTGCAAGACTTAAAAACGAACATACATCTCGTAGGTACTCCGTACGAAGAACATCTTTCGTTACGCACACGGCTGATACACTTTGTCATTGATTTGCTCCTAACACTTAATCAATTTTGTAATCACTTGATTATGTTGATTAGCTACATTATTTTTAATCACTTATCACTAATTTGTCATGGATCATTAACAGCTCTTTTCTAAACGTAAAAGCTAGATGAATAAAAATAAAACTGGCCAATTGCGAGTCGGACTCGCACACGAAGGATTCCGTACCACAAGGCAAAAACTCCAAAAAAAACACGTTTGTTGTATGGGAGACCCCTTACATATTTATTTTATTCTGTTTTTAATATTTGTTGTTATAGCGGAAACAGAAATACATCATCTGAGAAAATTTCAACTGTCTAGATATCACGGTTCATGTGATACAGCCTGGTGACAGACGGACAGTGGAGTCTTAGTAATAGGGTCCCGTTTTTACCCTTTGGGTACGGAACCCTAAAAAGTAGCGGTAACAGCCTAACCCCTTAAGCTTGCCATGGTACTAGTAAAATTGTTAAGCAAAAGATTACCAGGCGTCACCAAAAAGTAAAGCAAAATTTTAAGAATCGTTACAATTTTATTAATTTCTTTATTGAAAAAAAAAACTAAGTAACTGACAAGAAATTTTCTAAGTGTTATTTTTGGTGAATAAAAGGGTTTATGGTTAATCAGTAACTGAGTTGTGGAGATCGGATAGGCAGTCGCTCCGTGTAAAATACTGGCAGGTATTCAGCTGCAACTAGTAAGACTGGAAGCTGACCCCAAAATAGATAGGAAAAGGCTAGGCAGATGATGATAGTGAGTAAATTATCTTGGAGTAACATGTAGATAAATTCGAAATTAATTTTCAGATTTAGAAGAGATGTTAAAATACTTCTTGGTTATAAGTACCTATAAAAGGTAAATATATCATATCAATATGAGTTATTGATTTAATAATGAAGTTAATAGTTTCCCCCCCAGACATTTGCTTCCCTAAAGGCACAGACAGACTAGACGTACTGACATAAGCATAGCGTGTAGCGTAGACGTACAACGCCGCACGCTCCGCTCGCAAGAGCACCTCAGCCTTGGCAAAACCGTTTGCTATATAAACATAAAAGATCCTTCCGTGGTATTATTCAGCATACGTTACTTGAAGTAATTACCTAATTGTGGACTATACAATTTTTTAACGTATAGTAACAAGTACTTTGGCTCTTTTGTTTTCAATTGTTAGGTTAGACTTAATTTTCAAAAGTTTGATTGGTTCGATTATTTTTCGTAGAAATGTCGAAAGTATTATATTTATATCTACTGTCTCTCACAATGGATTCTTATTATTGTTGGATTACTGATATTAACACTAAAATGTTGAGTCAAGCCGTGCAGGACTACAATGGAATTAGTTACGATGAAGTCGATAACGATTTACCGGATTCTGCTACTAAACGAATCAATTTAATATTTCCGGGTGAGTGATTTTCAGTTTGTTTATTTTTGACTGCCTCGTGGGATTAGTGGTCCTGAGCGCCTGCTGCGTGGAGTCTTGGGTTCGATCTCGGGTCGGGTAGAAGATTTGGGGTTTCCCACTTGGAAATTCTCTGTAGCAGCCTGGATGGGTGTCCTGTTACGGATGATTTTTGCCAGTCCGAGCTTGCGGGACTACTCCCTAAGCACGAAATCCCTATTATCGGAGAAAGTCACGGGCGATTCCTACTCCATATCACTCACGAAGATAAGATTAGTTCGGGGCCCGAACTATAAGAATGAACGACATCACGACTTGACAGTTATCCCTAATCCCGAAGTGTTTTTCCCGTCCGAAAAATTGAATTTGTCGTTAGTTCTAACGGATCAACTACATTCCGACAGGCTTCTTTGTTGATGGACTTAGAGAAAATACCCCTTGGTCCGAGTCACGTAAGTACTAGGTACGTACGAGGTACTTACAGACGAGGGTAGGACTGAAAACAATTTAAATCGAGCCGACGATGGCACGACATCCACCCGTGACGGTTGATCACATAAAAAGCGTTTTTTGTGTTTCCGGAACCAACAAGTCTTAAAAAATGCATTTAGTATCTATAACAAGGAAGTAAGAACCATAATCAATGATTCGGAACCTGTTTAATTGAAGATTACGATGCGTGAACAAAGGTAAGGTACCTTTGTTCACGCATCGTAATCTTGCTACTGTTAGGTACGGTCAGCAACAAAAGTCGATTAACACTTCAGTTTTTTTAGTCTCGGTTATTGAGCAAAATTGAATTCAAAATTGCGTTGTACTTCTGCTGCAATTTTGAACAAATATTTTGCTCAATAACTGAGATTAAGAAACAAAAGTGTTAATCGACTTTTGTTGCTGACTGTATCTAAGGATCTTTATACTACACTACAGTACCCGACGATAAATATCGACCTATTCGATCCTATCGATATAATACAAAGAATAAAAATAATTATCAAAAGAAGCAAATCATAATTGTTTTAACAGCTCCTAATAGATTCTCCGGACTGTTTGTATTTCGTGCGACAGAGATAACGCTCTACGAAGCCGAAATTAGCCGATTGTCTCTTTCTAAAGGTCGATGTGCAATATTTATCGCCGGGTACTGTAGCTTCCCCCTAGGTTTCATCCGCCTGAAATTTCTTGTTCCCCCTACCCACCCCGTCGCATCGCAAGGCCTGTCCGCGTTACGTCATTTTCATTAGCGTTCTTTCTGACTTTTTTTCTTTGCTCGGTTTCTAAGGGTCATAGCGTGATGTTAAATAGCATTCCTCAAAAATTTGTCTATCAAATGAAAAAAAAATATCAAATCCGACCGGTAGTTCCGAAGATCAGCGCAGTCAAACAATCAAAAAAATCTCTTCAGTTTTATTAATACTAGTATAGATAAGTACCTACTTAGTAGAATTTTATTTACTGCCGGTCGATTCTGTAAAAATCTCACCGTGAAAACTTAGGTGAAGTGAGTTTGTTTTGCTAGGAATTGACACTATTGACAGCTCACTCCACGCTCACTTCACCTTAGTTTTCACGGTGAGATTTTTCCAGAATAGCATCGCTAATCTCATTTGCCGCACCGTTTAATCTATTCAAGGAAACTAAACGAGACACAATAGAAGATTTATTGTTTTATTACGCTTACGTTTAGTGTCTCTCAAAGTGTTGATATGATGATAGTGTAATTGTTATTTACCTACTTGTCGTATTTCATAAACAAATTAAAGATTACTGAGATTATGATTTTAAGATAATTGTTGTTTTTTACCGACTTCTAAAACGAAAGAGAGTTTAGGGTTCCGTACCCAAAGGGTAAAAACGGGACCCTATTACTAAGACTCCACTTTCCGTCTGTCTGTCTGTCTGTCACCAGGCTGTATCTCATGAACCGTGTTAATTAGACAATTGAAATTTTCACAGATGATGTACATCTGTTGCCGCTATAACAACAAATACTAAAAACAGAATAAAATAAATATTTAAGGGGGCACCCATACAACAAACGTTTTTCGGCGTTTTTGCCTTGTGGTACGGAACCCTTCGTGTGCGAATCGGACTCGCACTTGGCTGGTTTATGTTAAACTCCTGGGTTTTTAGTACCTGTCGCGTTGTTACCAAATAAGTGTTATCTAAGTGGAAAAGTACCTGTTATCAGTTCACTAAGGTTATTTATCTCCAGAGCTGTATACTAGTTCCTTGAAGACCGTTACAATAGCAAACAATGTTTTGACGACACGGTTGGCGCAGTGGCTGAGCGATCGACTGCTGCGCTGCGTGTCTCGGGTTCGATTGCCGCACGGAACAAATATTTGTATTGCCTACAGGTAGTTGTTCCGGGTCTGGCTGTTTGTGTATGTGAATTTAAATGTTTGTAAACGCACCCACAATACAGGAGAAATTCCTAGTGTGGGGCAACGTTTTAAAAAAATATAAGTACATTTATCTTTGAGAATTAATTAATTTATTATTATATTTTTACCTCAAAATAGTCCCTATGGAAGTTAGTTTATAGAAAGAAATTGATAATTACTACAGATTTTAATTAATTGTAGCGCTATCGTTAATCCCTACGTATCACTAAAAAGTTTAACTATTGTGTCCCTCTTCGAAATATTTTATTAGTTCGGTACTTATTTGCTGTACAGAAGTAATTAATTGTATTAATTAAAAAAACTTTAAATACTTATATACATATAAGGTCAATGCCCTACATTTTATTGGCCCCGAAGCTTTGGTATTTAGCTTCGGAATCGCTAAATACCAGATTCACAAATTACCAGACTCGCAAAACACCGGATTTGCCATATACCACTACTTTACACTAGCTTCTGCCCGCGACCTCGTCCGCGTGATCCCCGACCCACTGCGTCGGCGTCGCATCGCATCACCTGCCCGCGCTGTCACGTATTCGCTCAGCATTCCTTCTGTCTTTTTTTATTTTTGCTCGGCTCCTTTTTTTGGTCATCGCGTGATGTTACAGCCTAATCCTTCCTCAAGAAAGGGCCATGCAAAAAATCGTCCCCACCCACCAATAAAACCTACTATACCTAGGAACCTACCATATAAATAAGACTTCATTATCAAGACTCGATTTTTTTTTTTAATTTGTATTCAGCGAGAAACATACTCGATACTCGTACATCTGACAAAACTATCCGAAAGAATAATAATAACTTTTTTTTATATTGCTTTTCAACTCAAGGAACGAAATGGTGCGGAGCTGGTAACGTGGCAGACAGTTATGACGATCTAGGAGAGGAGAAAGAGACAGACATGTGTTGCAGGGAACATGACCACTGTCCCGATATAATCCCTGGGGGAGACACCAAGTACAACTTGACCAACACAGTTTTTTATACAAGGTATTATTTACTGATGTGTATTTTTGGCGGAAATAACCTAATGTTCGTTAATTGATTGGAGACAAAATAGCGCCATTTCAATTGTTGAAGTCCCATGATGGGCGCCATTTCATTTATTTATGACCCACGCTGGCGCTGGGCATCCACCATATGCGTGAAAATCCTGTTGGGCGCCAACATTTTGTACCTGAACAAAACTTTTAAAGAAAATGGTTGCCAATAGGTACCTAGCTACAAGAAACTTTTGGCGCTTAATTAATAATTTTTTAGTAACAGCGCCATACTTTAAATTGTTTAGCGTTAAGGCGAAAGCGCCTGGGTAGCCCGTGAAATGAAAATATACTTACGCTGTTTGCAATTTGCAAGTCAGAATTTGGTTGTATATTGATTAAACCGCGACCGTAACAAATATGTAGTTGCAGAATTAAAATCATAAATTAAATAGGTACTTTTTCAAATTACCCTATTCAGGTATGTCATAAAATCATGACTTTTAAGGCCAATTATATCATAAAGAGAGTTGTATTGATGATTCTAATATGTATAATTCTCTAAATACATATTTGTTACGGTCGCAAATCATATTTTGATCAACATACGACCTTACACTGACTTGCAAATTGCAGTTAAGCACACGGGCTAGTATATCCTACATGTCCCGGAATTAACGCACAATATACTACACAGCCATTATAGAACACAATGTTGTAATCATAATACATAAACTGAATTATTACTATTATGATTAAATTATTGTTTATTTATTAAAATAGTTATACTGGTCGTAGCAGCGAGCAGTGGTGGCCAAGTGGTAACGGCCGCGACTTACGAGTGTTAGGTCGTAGGTTCGAACCCAGACAGGCGCTTTACTTTGTGTAAATTATTTCATCACCACTGCTCACAAAACGGTGAAGGAAAACATCGTGAGGAAACCGACATGTCCTAGAACCAAAAATTCGAAGACATGTGACATCTACCAACCCGCACTGGGCCCGCGTGGTGGATTACGGTCCACTCCCTCTCACTGAGAGGAGGCCTGTGTCCCAGCAGTGGGAACATTATAGGCTGATGATGATACTGGTCGTAGGCGAAAATTCTAGTCACATTAGATACAAATCTACGCACGCACACAGCCGCACACGTATGTAGGTACCTATATGAGTCTCTGTAGTAGATACTTCGTACATTTTGGTTTGTTTTGCCTGTACAGCGGAAGTGTGACTGTAATTTATGTAGTTTTAATTCTTTTTGGGATAAAAATTAATTCTTTTTAGGATAAAAATTACCTAGATATATTAAAAATTACAGCAATCGATTCAGTAAACGATTCTGAACAAACTACTTTCATCATGTGCAATATTCCGTTAGGTGCACATTGTATATTAGTATTAGTACCTATTGGAAAAACAATATGGCGGCGTTAGTTCCGAATTTTGCCACATCGCAAAAGATCCATGTTTAGCTTTAAATGTACCTAATCTAGCATTAAAGGGTTATTCATAACGTAATTTAGTTGGCAGCGTTGTGACTTAGACATATTATGATACATATATTTTTATTATTAATAAAATAAGTATTGTATTCATTGTATTTTTAATTTCCTTCTAAAAAGTTAAAATCTACTTTCTTTTTTTCAGATTGAGTTGCACTTGCGACAATAAATTCCACGATTGCCTGCAGGCTTCCAAAACAAAGACAGCGAAGTACATTGGAGTCATATACTTTGATACGCTGCAAACAAAATGTTTCAGAGAAGACTATCCAGTCACCCAATGCATTAAGAAAGGAGGGTAGGTTAACAACTTTTTTAACTTGAACACCGGCTGACTTTTTTGACTGTCTGAACAAAAACAGGGCATAAAACACTGACCTGTATTCTACAAGTACGCCTGCACTTCATACTATAGATGACAAAATGAAGACATTTGATTTTCGCCATTTTCGCGCTGATGGCAACGTGAGGGTCCTTGGAACTAATATTAGAGATAGGACATATCCTTCGATAAAAAGTACTTTTATGAATTTTATCGATCGTTATATCCACTGAGAGTAATTTATTAAAAAATCGATTCCCTCCCAATTGTTTTTATGCTTCATTTTTAAGTAATAGAATAATTGCTGCAAATGTTAACTGAAAATTCGTTAGGGCGCGGTCAGATCGCAAGCTCTAAACTAGTGGATAGTGTCCTAGTAAAGTTATAGCGCATGACGGTCAGATCAGTGAGCTTTAAATATGAGGATAGGCTTAAAATTTAGCCTAAAAACTACTATGGTTGAGCCATATCTGCCTAGTTGAGTCGGTGGGTAATCTGAAATTAAGTATTTAATTAAAGTATACAGTACATTGTAGATGGCAAGTTTTATTTCGATGTTTACTTCGGAAACAAGTAAATTATCTTTTGTAATTAGAAACTAGTATTTGATTTATAATTTATTTTAGCTAATCAAATTGCAGAAATTTCTGGCGACATTAATTTTCTATTTGAAAGACGTAAATTCAAAATTACTGTCTGAAGAAAATTATCGACACATTATCGACATGGAACGTTCACAACTTTATTTATTTGAATTTTAGTTCCCGAGAACCTTGGGCGGGGGCGCTTTGAATCGGCACAAAAAACAATAGTGTCATTTTGTATAGTATATATTTTAGTCCAGCGTACTTGTTTATTAGAGGACAGTAGTATAAAAGGTGATCGAAGTAGAAGCCTATGGCATAGAAATCTCTTCGTACTCCGTTCATCTTTTCAGAATCAGAACTTTATTTGCTATGAATTTTATTATTTTTATACTCTGTTTTTGTCCAGTGGTAAAAAAGTCGCCTTACCCAATAATCCAAAGTTATCATCGAAAGTAGCTGTAGTACAGACGCCAGCACATCAAGCTACCCGAAACTGTCAAATTTTCCCAATCAACTTTGAACCTTAAGCTTTTGCGATAAAGTTGAAAATCTATTAACATTATTTGACAGAATTTAGTAGCTTGATGTGCTGGCGTTTGTACCACAATTTTGGAGTCTTTAAAAAAAATTCGCTCATTGTTCGTGTCTTTTCAGGTGGTTCAAAACAAAGTGTGTGGAGTATTCTTACAACACAACCGGTGACAAGGCCTACCAATGGTTTGATGTTCCAGACTTCTCAAGAAAATAAAAGCCTAGTCGATAATATTGAGTCAATAGAAGATGTATGAAAGTAAATAATTGTTAAACTTCTTATTCAGACATGCAAAATTGTTCAAGCAGGAGAGGTTTAAAATCAATTATTTTATGCATTTTAAACCTGACTTTAAAACAAGGAAGAAGACACTATCATGGCGTCATAAGCCATGATAAAAAGATGTTTACATAGTAATTGGATAAGGAAGATGTAGGGTAAATAAAAACCTTTTATTACGTATCCGTAGGTAAATCCAACTTGATTACAAAGATGCATGTAAAAATGATCACCATCTAATGATTATCAGATATTTCTAAATTCATGTTATGAAATGCATTGTAAAACATGAATGATTCTTCATCGTTCAAATGATATTTCAGTAGGATCTTGTTTCGTCTTCTTGGGAGACTATTGGAAACAAATACCCATTAAAGAACGTGAAACCATGATAATCTTGATAATTTATATAGTTAGTTATAAGGATATAACAGAATGAATGTATATTATGTTTCGGGATTAACATTTTTATTATATTCATTCATCTAAGCCTTATCTGCTAGTGTTACTTACTCTTATTCGTATTTCCCCATAAACTTTCATGATGGCTACAATATAAACCTTATGATGTAATATAATTTATTTGTTTGTGGTTTAAGTATCATAGTAATACAATAAATAAAGAAGCGGCATTCGTATTATTTATTTTCCAGCATATTTCATTGGTACATTGTTAGAGAATTTGCCATAATTCATTAGTATATATAAGTAATATACAACTCTTTATATTAAATTATGCACACATGAATGCACGATTAATATACATAATTTATATTATCTCATAGGTATAAATAACCATACATTTAGTTACACATGTGATAAAAGATATGAATACAGATTTATAACAATATATAAACAAGTGAACAACTTGGAACCGTGTCAGAAACAACACTATAATATTCTTTATTAATGATAGAAAAACTTCAAATACGGGTTATACATACATATAATATAATGGAGATATGTAGCAGGTGCTTAGCTAAAACATTGGAACGCGGGCGCACGCATGATTATGTACAACCAGATAATATACATAAATAGTTATACATCGTAGTGGACTAAACTGTGGGGTTATATACTTTACGAGTGATTAACACTAGGAATCGCAAGCTAAATCTGGATTTATACGTGAAAAGGTTGAAATACACGAGAACGAGAACTTTGTTTGGATAGATACGAAGCAATATAAAGGACTTAAAGAGAATCCCTTGTACGAAGTGAGCAATCTCCAAGTAGCCTACAATCCAAGCGACCTTACCGATCAATATGTACAACAACAACTTTAGAACATTTATAAATTATTTAGATCCTTCAACGTCGCTAGTAGTGCGTCCTCGCAGGTACCTACGATATATAGGTTAGGTCGATTGGTTTCATCAATTATTCAATAATTACAGTTATTCAAAAGTATGAAACATCCATTGTTTCGTTAATATTTTGTTTATCTAACACGTTTGTGTCGCAATGAAGTATATTAATTTTAACGAATTCTATATATTTTCTAAAAGTAATAATATTTCATGCAAGCAGTCTTTAGTCAGGTGGAAATGACACGAACATTTTTACTGTTATAATAATGTCCCTTTCCACACCAACAGATTTACGATAAGAATTAATTCACATTTTATTATTGTTTTTATTAAAAACTCCATATCAAAATTGTATGATATTCTCTTAAATGAAGTAAGCAAAGGTCAACTCAGAAACCAAATCGTTTTTAAAGAAAACACGTGTTTTGATCAGATTATCATTTGATTTATCAATAAAATTTAAAAACCTTTGCTCATCTGCATAATGAAAAAGCTGGCGAAGAATGCTTTGACAACAAAATACATTCACATTATAGATGAAACAATAGTTTAACACATCTTGAGTTACTTTAAAGTGACAAATGACGCAGTACTGTTTAGTAAGTAGGTATTATATTAAGAATGATAAAGATGGTATCACGTCTACTATCACAGAATATTATTATTTCGAGAATAATCAAAGAACCAGCATATAAATTTAATGCGCTTACACAAATTTTCTTATTTAAAATATCTTTATCTTGTAAGTATATTGAGTTATAGCAGTTGGCTATTACAAACGGGTATTGGCAAATCTCAGTAGGCACCTATACTTACATTTTCCCAAGATTTACGTTTAACTGTCGTATAGTATTGTAATATAAGTTATTTAACTTAATGAACAGGATTTTAGATATACAAATAACTTTTATTTAATAATATGTAAATTTTTACATAGGGGAACGACTTATCTATATAGATGACTTGATGATGGTCTTCAACGTCGGTAACCGAACTTCGATTTCACAATGTAATAAGTTGATCATGAATGGAGTTTATGGGATAGTTAAAGTTTCTTCATTAACAGATAGTTTTGATTCAACTTTTGGTCAATGGGACGGTCGCAGCAGTATACTGGTGCTTGCAATATTGCTCGAATTATTTGAATTTTATTTAATATACATTTGTATTGTTAACATTAATAATAATGTATTAGTTCTTACATTGAAATATTGTGAAATAAACATTTAAGTTTCAACTACTCATTAGGAGACATTCAGGTAACTCACAGCTAGCGATCAAAAACGTAACGTAGAAAATCACAACAATTCTATGTTATAAGGATCGTGTAGTAATAACTAGGTATATAATAACTTTACGAACTGTTCCTACACATAATAAATAATGCGCTCCAATAATGTGTAAACAATTCACTCGATATATTCTAACCTAACAGATGGACGCGAGTCCAAGATATAGAAAGCATCGGAATACACGACTAACCGGGTGTTCGGGTGTTAAAACTCCAACCATGGATGCTATTAAGACAGCACTAATACTCGAATATTCACTAGACTGTGCGTTTATTGAAATTTTACTATGTACAACATCTCCTAAGTGCGGCCCAAGTACCGGCCTACAATAGAATTCGTTCTACCATCGAGCCGAGTTCCACAGCGAGCCGCAGCAGGATCAGCCGACCGACAGCAGCCGCGAGCCCGCGCCCGCGCGCCCGCTCCGCCGACATTATTTGCCGCCGAGGCCGAACTTCATGAAGATCAGCTCCTTGCCCTTGCTGAGGATGTCGCCCCCGGGGGCGGTCATCTCGGAGAACTTCTGCATGAGGTTGGGCTGCTGCGCGGGCGTCGACGCGGTCGGCGGCTGCACGCCCGGCGCGGGCACGACGGCGGGGCCGGCGCGGCGCGCGGGCGACGCGGGCGCGGCGGGGCCCGCGGGCGCGGGCGGCGCGCCGGGCGACTGCACCGTGGGCGTGCCGGCGTTACCAGCGCTCGTGCGCGCGATCGTGCTCGCCGCCTGCCCGCTCGCCGCGCCTCTCCCCCTCGCCTGTTCGCCAAACTCATGTCACATACTGCACTGTTGGCTACATTTACCGTCTCACCTGTTTTCGGAACGTCTCTGAACGAATTTCCACCGTTATCTTCATGGTGTTTTCAAGGTTCAATTGATATTAGAAACGATTCCCAAAACAGATAAAACAGTTGATTAAGATTCATTTTCCATTAGCGTGAATTAAATGCAACAAGCAAATCGTTATTATGACTGGGACAGGTGCCTAGCCTTCTCAAAGGTCTTGTCAAAACTCTGATAGATTAATTTACGTTAGATATTTTAAAGAGATATTATATTTAGTTCTCATTATGCGTGTCTTAAAATATTTACATATAGGTAAATAAAATACACTTACATCAATACCTAAGTCACTCTGTGTATCATGCTATACAATATTGAGACAAAACATTATTATTTACAAAAATATCCATAGTACACACATCAATATAGTATAAAATGTGCAATAAAAAACATGCATTGCCATAAACAAAGCAGGTGGCATTTTAAAAAGAAAATGACAAGTTCAGTCAACCGGGGACACAATATTTTATATATTTTTGGAAGAAATTAATCATCAGGGTTGTAAATAGAAGCTCAGATTCGTTAGGGTAGGTCAATTCATTCAATGCATTCGTCATGCTTCGGTATACTACAACAAAAAGCTTGAATAAGAACATACTATTCGATTACGTAATGATGCACAAGAGTCGTCATATTTAAACGTCAAAGAGGTTGCTATAGTAAACGTGACGTCATCACCAACGCAATCGTTTAGTAAAGGACCACATTCACAGGCCTCAGAGATTGTAGTGACATGGGTGAATGGGTTATGGTATCTGATGTGAGTGAAGTACGCCAGTGTATGTTCTGTACTAGTCTCTGTATGATCTGGTCCAGTACGCGATGACAGCTAATGATGTGTAAACAATATAATATTATGGTAATCATGACCGTCAGTCCACTTTGCTAGTGGACGAGTGACCGAGGCGGCCACAGTACCAGATGCCCGCTGTACACTGAGCGTAGTAATGAAACGCAAGGAAATATAGATAAAGAAATAAATGAAGAAAAGGAAAAAGTGAAAATAATAAAATCTAAAGATAATGAAGTGACAGTCGAACAAAAAACGTCTAGTATCGTTGCATAGTATATTTGAAAGTATTCTTGTGGGTCGATTACAAACGGTATTTTTACCTGAGAATTCGCCTGTTCTGGATTACTGGCGCATGTGTTGTGGTCTAACATAGAGGAAGGAGGGCAGGCATCTAGCAAACAGACAATACACACAACATATATAGTGACCACAGACAACCACTTGAATCTTGGATCACACCTCACGAACACCCCGTGGGTTCAGAGCGAGATTATGTTGCGTGTATTTGTACGAGCAGCCTACCCGCTGTGTGTCTAAATGCCAGGGTATACCGTGTGACAAACAAAACATAATAATAGGATAGAGAGTTGGATAGATGAAAATAAAAAAGGTATCCTCGAGTCTTAACGACGTGGCTTTGAGTAGTGTGGTTTGGTAATAAGGACACACTTGTAATAGCAAGTTTTTGTAAGGAATCAGAACCTCTTCGAACGATGTTTGTGACTGTGTAATCCAAGATAGAGTGTTCATTAGCAAAGTGTACACCAAGAGTCTTTGTGCTCCGTAGATTGCAACCGGACTCGCATTCATACTTTCCGTTTTACCATCACTGACACACTTGGCTAAATCCAGGATTGATTGGAAAGGAAATTGTGAGTTTCAATGTCGTAATTGAAATCAGCACACAAATAACAAGTTTTGATAGGAATCTTAATATTCAGAAAGTCCAATTCTTCAAGGAGGCAACGAGGCAAAACGGAATGGAAAATCTAAAACACAAACTCGCTGAGCGAGTCCCGTCGCAATCGCAAGTGTACAGGAAAGATGATAGAGGGTTCCAGAGCGAAATAGCTAGCGTCTTTCAGTAGTCACATAGCAAGTCCAAGGTGCAAACATGAAACACTCAAAGCTCTCGGTGAACGGTGAAGACACGCGTCTTCACCGAACTTACCTAAGGGAGGTCGGCTCGGCGATCTCTTTGGAAAGCGATTTGATCATGACTACTTTCAGTGTACGGTCTTCTGAAGTCAATGTTTTAGTAGGACTTCAATTTAAAAGTTCTGATATTTTACTGAAGTGAAACTGACAAGCAGGACGAAACAAACTAGTTAATTCGTGTCATGTAAGTGACGAGTGACTCTAACAAGGTTTGTCTAAAGCGTGTGCATCGCTCTTCTGTAATCGACGAGCCGACCGACCCGGCTTAGTATTAAAATAGGGAGCGAGGGCAAGAGCAGCGGTGGCAGCTCAGGGAGAAAAGTGGAGGAGCAGAGGTAGTGGGGGGGGATCCGTACCTGCGCGGCGGTGATGGTTGCGCTGCTGGGCCTGCTGCGCGGCGTGCTGCGCCAGCTGTGCGTGCTGCGCGTGTTGCGCGTGTTGCGCGTGCTGCGCATGCTGCGCGTGGTGCGGCACGCCCTCGCGCGGCGGCGGCGGCGGGCCCTTGGTGCCGGGGCCGCAGCCCGGCCCTGGCAGGGGCACGGCGCCGCGGCCCCGCCCCGCGCCGCCTCGCCCCGCGCCCTGCCCAGCTGAAGACATGCCCGCGACCCCTGCACCCAACATCAATGCTCGACATTCCATGCCAAAACTGTCATCACTCATAGGTATACTTAGCCTATTCAATGTGATGTGGTGGACGTAGAACTCTTACGAAAATGCTTTAGCACGTTTTTGCTTGCAGAAAATTTAATCGTAGGGATGATAAGATTACTCTATAATTTCCCGATATATTTTGAAGTTCATTTCACAATTCTTAGTACCTACTGTAAAATTCATCAACATAAGACATGGTTAGTTTATATGTTACCGGCCGATTTTAGGATAAACTAGTTTCGCCTAGGCCAAACCAGTTCTCCCTACACGGGTTGCATGGTTGGGGTCGGTCGATAGGCGAAGTAGGATGCAAGAGCGAGCGTGACCTAGGCGAAACTAGTTCATCTTAAAATCGGGTTTGGCCGGTAACATATATATCTGATGAAATCCCTTACCGTAATCCAATAGACTAAAAACAATACATGCTATATCCCTTAAAACTCTATCACTACTTTTAAAAAAATAGGATTAAGTTTTACTCACCTTGATTACTATGCTGTGCCGCATACTGGTCATTCGCATCAGCGAGGAAGTTGCTCGGGACAAGACCTCGAACGCCGTCAATCTCAGCCATGTAGAAGCCATCGTCATCCATGTCTCCGTACACGTGGATGATCTGACCCGTTTGGAAGCTCAGCTCAGCCTGGAAAAGTTTCTGAGTGACAAAAAATCAATTGTGAAAGAAATGTTAGAGTCAATAGTAAGATATAAAATAGAGGAAGGGGAGAAGAATATGGAAATATAGATATAGATACATTCGTAAGCAAGGGTACAAGATAAGATAATAATGCAAGACAGGGAAATATATAGGCTATTCAAGATTAGAATTCACTAGAACAACAAGAGTATATCAAGAGGTAAAAGACGAAAATGTCGTATTTAGATATCTAGACATATAACACATAATGCAGTCTTAGGCACTAAGCAACAGATATGTTTTCAAACATCTAAAGCCATATTAAATTTCAAGATTACTAGCAATGAAGGTCATTCGCTACAACAATATAGAGTACAGATTGTTAACTTTTTTTTGCAGCACTCCTTCAGCTGTGACATATATCCAACAATGATCTGACTTACAGGATAGCATGTCCATCAAGCACAAAGATCTCTCGAAAGAGTATTACAGCTTCAGTCTGCTTTAGTTCCATCTAAGCTTAATATTTAAGTACATGAAAAATAGTACGATATTCATGTTTTCCAGAAATATTGACAACGACTTGTCTCATTGCGTCAACAATAATCAAGATATAAAATATTGACCCAAGTCAGTGTATATTATAAACTAGTACGTCTGTGTTGACTGTGATGAGGTCATGTCTTACAAATACAGCAAGAATTTAATCTCAAGTATCTTATATAAGTTTGGAAGGAAAAGAAGAAGAGGATACTTACATCAGCATCCACATTGGGGCTGAGTTCCTGCGGATCATAGTCGTACAGTGCGACCATGCGGCGTACTGGCTGGTTGGCGTAGGCGTCAGTCCAGCGGTCTCGCTTAGTCGGCTGCCCCGTGACGTCTTGCTCCGAAACTTCCATCACCATGTTATGGGGCACATATCCGCGACGACCCCTGCACTCGCCCCAATAGAAACCGTCGCCGTCTTTGTCGCCCCAAACCTGAAGGTTGAAAGGGATATTTAAAGAAAAGGGTGAAAATATAGGCTTTCTTTTGTCTCTAGAATAAAAAGAAGAAAAAGTGAGGTATAGCACACCACGGTTAAGTGTAGTTATTTGCAGAAACTTTAACAAACAGCTTTGATTGTATTCTGAAAGAATTCACTGGGCTTCTAATCGTACTACTCTATTTTTTTTTTCAATTTAGGTACATCATCCTCAGTTACGAGTAGAATTGCTATGAGAAATAATGCAAATTGGTGGGTTGGTGGTGGTTGGTTGGGCTTTTTTGGACATAATAATGATTCCTGTTGTGAGATATATTCGTCACGAACCTTGATAGTGTCACCTTCACTGAAGGGCAGTTCTTCATCACAACTTTCAGGATTCGGGCTCATGGTTTGTGGGTCATAGTCAAATAGGGCGATAAAGTAGCGGCTTCTCTTGGACTGAGGGTGGGTTTGCGCGTGCCTTGCGCCAGGCTGGGGCCCGCGGGGCCCCTGGGGTTGGCCCCCGCGTGCGGTGTACTGCATACTGCTGCCTTGCTGGCTCTGTTGCTGCTGTTGTAGTTGTTGCTGTTGCTGCTGCTGTAAGAGAAATAGGTAGCTATTAGAACTTACTTAGGATATAAATATTTCATGTTTGTTATTTTTAAGGAAGAGGTTCTCAAGTCGACGGGTATATTGTTTTTTTATTGTATGACTGCGCATAGTTTTTTACAGAGTAGGTACTTCGATTTTGATGTTTTTTTTATTGGAAAGGCAATAATTATAGAAGAAACATAGTTGGTCCGATTTAAAATTCAAAAATAGAATCGGGGTGTATTTTATTTAAATAAACGCGCCAAGTAAACTGATGGCGCCTTGATTGATCTACGTTGATTATTTGTTTGGAGCCGCGTCAAAATGAGTATAATTAACATTCATTTAGGAGATTAGCCAGACTAAATGCCTTATATTTTTTGCTTATCAGTTTCTATTTTCGTCGGTTTCATTTTGTGTTTAAAAGTTTTTTTGTACTTTGGGCTTTGTAAATAGCCATGGTGGGTAAAATAAAACGAAGTTAACTAATTATCTCATAACACATTATGCATACCTGCTCGTTATGATGTCCGACTTGGTGCGGGTTAGGAGGGCGGCCTCGCTCGTGGTGGTTCCGGGGGGGCGGGTTCTGGTACTGCTGCGCCGCGCTGGGTCCGCCCGCCCCGGGGTAGGCCGGGTTACTTTGGAACTGGCCGGCTGGTGGATATTGGGGTTGCTGCGTGCCATGGTAGGCTGGTGTACTCGGGTACGGCTGACCCGAAGGCTGCTGCGACGCTTGCGTTGGTTGGGACGGTTGCTGCTGACGTCCGTACGAACCAACACATTAATAAGGTTAGATTTTCCATAACAAAGCCAACAGCAATCGAACAAGCTTATAGCCATTATCCTCATTGGCGTTGCGTCTCAAAGCGATATAAATATTACCTTCTCCTCGGACGATAAGAAAAACAAGACATTCCGTTGTAGCTCTAGTCAACCCCCATGCACAACGAAAGCTAGCGTGCAGCGCTTACACTTGAAACCACATCATTCATAGCAGATATAATCATAAACAGTCGGTTCCAAATGTGCTTGTCACAAGTTTAACAAAACAAAATTTAAATTCAACTTCAACAATAACGGAAAAATCGTATCATTAACCGATGTCCCCTCGTTAACTGAATACCTTATTTGATAACATAAGACATTGAAGTGTGGGAGGTGTGTGAGAGGAGTGAGTGTACGGCATTGATACGCGTCGAAGCCAAGACAGCATGCAGGAACAATCATACAAACACGCGAACATGCTCCAGTGTTGTCTGTATCGAGTGCTCTGTGGGCCTAGTTCGTCTGCCTATCAGTCGGACGTCGTAGGGACGTGCGGGTGTCGCATGACGTGTGGCGGGCCAGAGTCGTGTGTGGGCAACATCGAGGACGGTACAGTAAGTGAAGATGACAACACAGAACACCGAGAAGTGAAACTCAGAAACTCGTGATCGGGAGATCGTACAGAATTGAGAGAAAGAGAGCATAGTGAACAGTGCTAGCACATGGAGAGCACATCGATGACAGCTAGGAGAGATCCCAGACCTGCGGGCGACGGCGCGGCGCCTCCTCGTCTTCGCTACCCAGCTCCGTCGCGCTCTCTTTAGTGATTTCGATGGCCGGTATCCCCGATTGCTAATACCACATGGTCATTCAATATTTTAGCATATACACAGTTCTTTATAACGACACAAAATATAGTGAGTTAATGATCGTGCTGATATGGGCGATATTGATGACTATGGTGCTCGCAATATTTCGGACGTGGTCTTCGCTTCATACTCTGTGTAGGTACTTTCTCTTGAAACTATTGGATTACTTTTTAAAGCAAATAGAAGTACACACTATACGGAAAGGTTATCAAGCGGTTTATTAGAAGCTGTTGAAGAGTGAGTTACAAAGTACTTTTCTCTTAATATTAATACATCAGGCGTTAGGTAAGAGCAAGTGAAGCCTGTACAGGAAGCTGAAGTGGAAAGATAGAAGTTCACTGCCGTGAAAGCGATCGGCTTTTATTTTACGTGATTCGATCCTAGTTTTAAACGCACGATTGTTTTGTTTCCACGGTTCGCCACATGGATGATGTGTTAATGTTCATGAGTGATGTCTTTATGTTTATGAGTCGTGAACTGTTATGAAAAAATCGTCTTAAACGCAATAACTTTACCACTCCTAAGTAATATATTAAGTGGTTTTCTTAGCAGTATCAAATAAGAACCCTTTCTATTTAAGCTATAATTTAATTGTAATATTATACTATCTATGTATCTTTAAAATCGTACAACTGCTAAACAGAAGTTTGATTCCAAAAACCTAGTTTTCTTTATATAAATATATATGCATTTAGCTAGTATACTTGTTTTCTACATATTTTTGTCTACTTTCAGATAAATATAAAAGCATACTCAAAGTAAATATTGTCTTCATATGCTGATTATATGGCTACAATATTATAGTATTATGACACTATTTGTATAATATACGGGCACACTGTGTATTAATAAAAATTCAAAGAAAACAATAAAAAAATATTTTACATAACTAATAACACAAAAAATAACGCTTTCAAAACTAAAATAAAATTCATAGAACGCTAAATAAATCAGTCGTGTGTAAACTTCAGAATTAAATAAATAATGATAAATATGAAAAGACGTGTTAAAATTCCTTACCGAAGGGGTTATTTTGTCGAATATACTCTTTAGGAGGCCTGTGCCGAATCCACTCGTAGGCTATGGAAAGGTGTATAACAGTTATGTGAGAGAGCGAGGTAAGGTTAGACTAAGTGGCATGATCACAACTCATGGGCGGTATTGTCTGTGTCACAAAGTACAAGCTCTTTATCTGTTCTAAGTTGTATCTGTATGGTGTCGTGCGTTGTCGGGTATCGGCCAATAGCACTAGAGACTACTGATCTAGTCGCAAGCAGTATGCATTTAATTTTGAACGATCGAGCCGAGTGCATAGCTATAGTCGATGGCGCGGTGGTCGTGTCGTGAAACCGTCGGCAGAGAACTAAATACTGGACATTTAGAAGATGCCAGCGACAGAACCACAGGAGAAAGTATAAAGAGTGCAGTTTGCAACACCGATATCACGCGACAAACTGTCTGTATACATGTGCTCATAGAACTTAAACATGTCATTGAAGTAGATGAAGGTATACAAGTTGTTAGACCAGACTGTTTGTCGCGCAAGAAGAGAGCATATGACACTGATCGTTATAATGATAGCTAAGAAGACACAGACGAAGAAAATTATCAGAGATAAAATCAAAAATATAAAGCACATATTAAATACTGAATCAACCTCAACGAAATAAACTGGCAAAATGAAACTTGACGTTACACACAAATGTACAACATTGATTTGCAAACCAAAATATAGACAAAGTTCTATGCCGATCAACATTTAGTTCATCACATTTATCATATTTGAGTTTAATTTTGACAAAAGTTTCAAGATTCCAATTCGGGTAGCAAAATAAATTCAATAAGATGTGTGAAAGTACAGAAAACAATCAATGTAAAATTTTGACATTTAAAATCTTTAGTTAAAGCCAATTTGTTGGGACAAAGACTCCATTATATCAGACATAGCGAGATATTATTACCAACATCATAAAGGGACAATAGAAAAGATAAATATAAAGTGTTTGGTCACCTGAGCAGCGTGTGGGTCATGGCGGTTAACCGATGGGAATATCTCCTTATCGGAGAGATTCTCATCGTGCTCTATAACTTGTTGGTGGTGTTGGTAGGGCTGAGGCCGCTGCACGGGCCCGCCCCTGTACCCGCCGGGCCCCGGCTGGTTGGGGCCCGGACCCTGCCCGCGTGGCATCCGGGTCACGACACCGCGCAGCACCGCTGGTGGAATCGGCGTGGGGGCGCTGTCACTGGACTGGCTGTCCCTTGACTTTGTACGTACCTGAAAACAACAACACAGGAATCGCGATAAAAATCGTCAACCTAAACAATAAACGCCAATATAATTCTACGAATTAGATAAACGTCACCATATATCTAATATTTCTAACATAGCGTTCACATAGCCAAATCAAGCTCCATACAGCCATACTTACGGTGACACATTTAGGATTGAGGCCGATCAGTTTGCCAATGTCGATGAGAGCGTGGTCACCAGTTGGGGAATCCACGTCGGTCACCTTCTTGCCATCGGCGTACACAGCGTACCCAGTGACGGGGCCCGAGGCGGGCGGACGCACGACTGGCTGCCAAGTCACCAGCAAGGTCCCGTCCTGAGGTCCGGCTTCCACCTGCGACACCGCACCAATCACCACCAACAATCCAGCCGAACAATAGTGAGGCAAGCCAATTGGGTTTCAACTTTAGTACATGTGGGCCAACGTTGAACTAAGCCACATTGAGGGAGGAGCTGATATTACAGATGGGGGTAGCTAAGCTAACAACGAGGTGAGCATTGGGATATGTCAAGATAATTTTCCTGGAGCTGGATTTATGGTTGCGATTGACGCGACTTCCTCGAGACGTGCTGTGTGCTTTGAGGTTGTGAATTATTTGAAAGGAATAGGGGTGTGTCAGTCGGTCTTTGTGAGTATTCATACTGTATCATCACATTTTCGTGGAGCATTGGAAAAGCTACCTTGTGCGTGCTAAAAACGCCTCACAGTTACTGCCTTGAAAAGCATGGTTCAATATTTATCAGTCTATTTATTTTAAATTTTCCACTATCCACTGTGTGATTGTTATAATTCTGATTCCTGACTAATATGGATAGATACATAGAACATCAGCGAGCAAGGAATGTGAGTGTAAGATGTAGTTATAAGTTTGGATCCAAAAAGCATGCTCAATTCACGTCATGCTGATTGTTGGGTTTTTTACTTTCCACGTACCATAATTTCATTTGGCGGATCCGGCAGTCCTTTGGGAAGAGTTCTGAAGTCTGTGTAAGCTCCAGGAGCTTCTTCTTGGACTGGAGCTCCAGGTTGTGGCGGACCAGCTCTTAAATGTTTAGCCCTTACAGTTACCCGATACTGTGTGCTAGGTGATAAACCTGTGATTGTGTGGCGGTAAACTCCTGGCTTCACTGTTCGAACCTGTAATCAATGAATGCATGTCTAGTCTATCCTATTGATTAATGACGTCATTTTACTGTTTCGAGTGCTTACTTCAACATTGTTTACACAGACGACGTGTTGGTGGTTTGAGTTGGCTGGTAGCCAAGAGATCACGGCTTGTGAGCAGGTCACCCCGCTGGCCCTGACACAGGTCGGGCCCATGTTGCCCGTGTCTCTACCGATCACCATCGTGCAAGCTGCATCCCTTGACGTGCGTCGCGACACTGTCACCGAACGCACGCTGATACGATGCGGCTTTAGGAACAAAAAAAAACCATAAAACTGACTGCTCTTATTGGAAACATAACAAGAATACAAATACAAAAATATAACATCTAAAAGCAAACAATGACATCGACGACCAACTAAATGAATTTGTGCTCACTGGTAACATGTAAAAGTGACTACTGTAGAAACATAAGAGAAGCAGCTAATTGAACATCCAAACAACTCACCCGATTAGAGTCCACTCCTTCAACAAGAGCTCGTGTGCGTTCCGAGGCCTTGACGGTGGTTTTGAGGACTCCATCGACGTAAACGTGGTAGCTCTCGATGTTCGCTTGCTGCACGCCTTCGGGGGCAGTCCACCCGATGAGCACGGACTTGTTGAGCTGCCTCTCCAGGGTCAGCTGCCTCGGCGCTGGCACTAGCGACGAGAAAAACAGCTCGGCTGTTGAGGTCCGAGGGCATATCGAGGAGTGCGGCCAGGCAGGCGAAGTGCGTGAGAATGCGAAGAAGCGTGCAGCGAAGTCCAGGGAGGGGAACGGGGAGGGACAAAGGTTCGGCTATAGAACTATTTCTATAAATGATCATTGACGACAACCGTCACGGGTAGTTTGTGTAGCGTTCTGATTGTATCACTGTGCGAAGCGTCATGATTGTTTAATATTACTATGTTAGTATGGTAGTTCAGTGCTCGATGCGTTTGGGTTGCATGCGAAATGTAAAACTTCACTCAATGATGAAAAATGTACTGTATAGTATATGCTAATATTTTAACTTCTAAGCTAAATTTTGTCTAAATCTCTTTATCAAAACTAATAATAAAAATATTTAAAAACCATTACTAGATTGTTCACATTGTCAAGTACTGTTCGGTCTACGTTTCGTGCCTAGTTTAATTCTATGAGAAGAGTTTGATGTGTGGATGCTTACCATTGTCATCGTCTTCTGGTCCTTCGCTTAATTCGGCCACTTCGCTTAGACGAGCGACGTCACGACTGATCGATAGTTCGCTTATCGCTGTGGTGGCCTCATCAACATCTCTCAGCGTCGAAACAATCGCCTGAGGATAAAATGGGACCTTGTATGACAAAGTTTTTAAATCATATTAATAACTTTCGCAGTCTATAACACATAGTCATATCGAGCAGAAGGTGATGGTATCGTCGATTTTTTTATATTTATCCGAACGATTTTAAGTCATTGCCTAAAAATATTTAAAATAGTTATATTTTTAGGCAATGACTTAAAATTCATATAGGTATTAATTTTAAAGGAATAAATAAAAATTTGGTTCATTTTTTTAAAGTTTTGAAGGAATTGAACATTAAAAATAGATAACTGATACGTAACTTTCAATTCACTATCTTTGTTTAGAATCAAATATTACCTTAATTTATCTGCGAAGTTTATGGAACGTATATTTATTACAGCGAACGGAATAGTTTTCATTGGCGCTCAAATAAGAATTTAAAGCCAAATACAATCGAATGCAACGTATCGTATCGAAACACATCACCTTTAGAGCGTTCAATCAAACTATATTTGTAAAATATTTTACTGGTGTGGAATATTTCGACATACACTTTGTTCTAAATAAAACTATACAAAAGAATCTATTTATCACCTGATGGAACTCTAACAGATCGTCTCCGATCAATCTTGTAACGAAATTAGCAGGTACCAGTCCTCGTCGTCCATCCAACAGTTCGGCGTCAAGCATGGGAGCGTTGGGGTCTGGGGGACCCCACACCAACAAATAATCCCCAGCAGTTATTGCCAATTCACCTTCTGCAGTCTCAATCCTGAAAGTATTACTATTTTTATTCACACAATCAGATTCTGCGAGATACAAAAGTAATTTCATTGCTGATCAAGTTTCTACTTACTCAGGTGGGTCGTAAGAGTACCGGGCGATGTACACGCAACAGCGACCCTTTCCCGGAATGTCCAACATGTCAACTGTGTCCGAGGCACCATTCATAAAATGTGACGCATTTCGCGCAACTGAAACATGTGCACCGTTGAAAACGATTTCCTTTTAACAAAGAGCATGAAGAAAATTGGATTTCACTCACCTTCCATTTCCAAGCCGGTATTAGGCATAATCCGCGCTATAGCTCTTTGGTTCCGATCGTGGCTGAATCCCGAGTCTAAGCCCCCTAGTCTATCAGTTCCGAATTGGCTATCTAATCCTAAATTCCACGAGGGTTGGTGCGGCGTGACCGGCGTGGCCACCCGCCCCACTCCCGTCGTGTTCCCATATCTACCGAGTCCGAGGTCTATTTCATCTAGAGGTTTAAGTTTTATATTCATAGGATTTGCTCCGAGTCCGCCAGAGAGGAGGGGATTTGTATACGTCCCTGTCCCAGTTCCGTACGCGCTTGTGCCGCCTAAACTTGTGTTTAGTCCTCCTAGTTGCGTTCCGGTCAAGTTCGAGAGGGCGTTTCCTAACCCGCTTGTTAAGGTTGACTGTAACCCTCCCAGCGTGTTCGATAGTCCACCTGATAAATTGTTTTGCGGATTGTTCAAACAGCTGGTGAGGCCGGAGCCCGCTATAGTCCCCGTCATGCCGGGAGCGAGGCCTGAGCCCAGGTTCAGAGCCGACACGTTGCCGGTTAGGTTCTGCAGGTTGGTCTGCAGTCCGGCTAACGTGCTGGAGATTTGTCCGATGTTGTTGACGAGTGGTGCGGTGACGGGGTTGGTGAAGGTGACTTGGTGGGTGTTGGAGAGGCCGTACGTATTGGAGTAGGCGGACACGGGATTGGAGTAGGAGGTGGGGTTGTGCGCGCTCATGGAGTAGGCGACGGAGTTGGAGGAGGGGGCGGTGAACTGTCCGGTGGCGTGCAGCGAGGACAGCGTGGGCATGGTGCTGCTCTGGCAGATGGCGGCGTGGCCGGCCGTGCTGGTGTACGAGTGCGGCAGCGGCGACGGCGTCGGCGAGTGGTACTCGCCTAGCGCCTGGTTGGATCCGCTTGATTGGATACCTGGGAAACCATAAACTACTAAAACATTATCGTTCTGTAAATGAAGCGCATTATTATAAAATATTCCCCTTTTTCCTCAACTCAGTTGCGAATTTAATTAATCCTTCCGTAGACTATAACCTAGATCCATCCAGAAAGGTGTTGGCATGGTCAATTTACTGACTCCGGAGAGTCTTTATCTCGTCTCTCGTCATATTATAGAGAATGACATCGAATTTGCACATAGTTACGAGTGCTGCTGAGCTGTTTCCAAACACAAAGGAGAAATATTCGTATAAGTTGATTTGCCAACATTCTATAAATTCGAGGGTCACCAGAGATTAATTATAGCGTCGCCGTATACAAGTAAAATATAACTAGTTCATTACCATGTGTGGTGGATCTGGTATGTTCTAACTCAGCGAGAATGCGGTTGTCCTGCTCGATCTTGGCCATGATGCGCTCGATCTCGGAGGCTGGTTGTGCTGACTGCGTGGACCACGTGGTGACGCCGCCCTGACCACGCGCGCGCAACGCCGATGACAGTTCTAGTTGTAACTCTTCGCATCGAACTGTTTCTAGTGCCGCCTACGGAGTAAAACAGCATTAATGTCTTATAATGAAGCAGTGGTCTATTTGGAGAAAAGAAGCCATGGATTGAAAACAATGGTTAAGTATATACTTAACCTTTGTTATATAATAAGACCAGCTTTTTAAAATGGGTTACATTTTGAGTGTGCTTCGTAAAGTTTTTGATGACCACATTGATGCGAAATTAATTTTATTTTATAATTTATTTTTTCTTCATTGTCTCCGTTACTGTTTCTATGGGCGATGACACAGAGTACATTTTATTATAGGGCGATGAATGTGCTGTGCGAAGCTGAGAGAGCTAACGGCGCCACATTGTGAAATATGTCTTCTTCTTCTCTTCGTTTAATGGCTGTGAAATATGTCGTATCAGCGTCACTGTAATCAATACGTCATATTTATTTTTCTATCTCGTAGCACAGTTAATATATTAAACTGAAACTTTTTTTGGACATACAGAAGGGTGTCAGGTGTCAGCTTAGTACTTGTATATAAAAAAACCTTTAATAGTTTTTTTTTTTATAAAAAAATGTATATATTAATCTAGATACTAATATATATAATTATTCTCAATATTTGAATCCGACATTTATATTTTCACTGAAATTTTCTTCTTCATCCGAACTCTCTAAGCAATTTCTGGAGCCTTTAGCAGTGTTATTGTTTCCTGCGGAAGAGCTTGTTTTTATGGGGACCAAGACGTGTATTCGACAATATTGGATTGGAACTTATAAAAAACCGGTTCAAAATTAGCAAGTTTCTTATTTCTTCATTTTTGTCCACCTAACAAAAAAAAAAAAACTTTTTGTGACGTGTGCAAATAGATGCACGGGAATACAACTGATTCTTCTAGAGCACGAGTCAGGGAATATGAAAAAAAATGTTTCAGCACGGATACACGCGGATACATTTTCTAATGTCTTAACATATGAATAATTAAAAATATAAACAAAAGAAAAACAAACATGGTACTTAAAAGTAATACATGTTAGATAACTAAAACTGTAGGTGTTAATACAACTGCGTTTCTGTATGTCTATATAAAATTTCACCCGTGAAACACCTTCAAAATAAACGTCCATTACAAAATCCACATCACAAGTGTCAATTTCTCGATGTCGTATGAAAAATAGTAGTAAAAATAGTATGAAAAATATCGACACCTAACCGCAAATTATTATCAAATCATACAGTTGCTTTATCTAGCTCGTGTAAAAATATTGTATATCGTTGAATATTACATGTTCAAATGTTGGATAAAGTGACGCTAGATAAGAGTTAGGTACCTATTTCACAGTGTGGCCGCCGGCGCTCGCCCCGCAACAGAGTACTTTTAACCAAATAAAGACCATGTAAACGACAGAGCTACCTTCTTCTCCAGCTCCCTCGCTCTGGACTGCAGTTGTTCGACATTGTGCTGGTCTATGGGGGAGCGTTGCGCTTGCCGGAGCTGAGCGAGCGCGTCGGCGTGCGCTCGCTCCGCGTCGGCTCGCGCACGCTCCGCGTCGCGCAGTCGTCTCGCCAGCGCGTCTGTGTCGCCGCCCCCCGACATGCTTGTGCCGTACCCGCTCATTTTCTAGTAAAAAAGAAAAACAATTGAATAAATTCATAAACTCACGCCTTTTCTTCATGATGTTAGACAGGAACTACAGAATGTCATCTAATACGATCCTTACATAGATACTCCTTTTGCTTCGTTTACGTTCATAGATCTGAAGGCCGATTCCCGTAATTAAAACCGTTTAAAATCTAGTCGCTATCTCATCTCAGCGACAAACAATGTCAAAAAGTTGTTAGAAATTAGAGGTATTTTTGACAGATTCAAAATTAAAATCAGACTTGCCGACGAGAATTGCCCCCCTGGTCATGCACGCACGCACGCTGTTTATTTAGTACGAGTACGCCCTTTATTTTTTCAGGGAATCACACCTAAAATCTTCACTCTACCCTATAAATTGTAATCGCATGAGAATTGAGACATTATTTAAGGCCTGCTAGGTTACATACACTTTACAAATTATAATACTGAGACTCCACAAACTTGAATATCTAGTATAAACTGGTGTAAACGAAACAATTTATAATTACCTACTTACTTATTTTCGGAAACCGAATGTGTTATTCGAATGTTACGCACACAGGGATAATATTAAGCTTACAATAAACAGTTGGCTGAAATAAGTTTTAGATCTAGGTAGGTACTCGTAGATGACGTAAAATTTAACTGTATAGGTACTCGTAAAATCTTAAAATAAATTGTAATAAATCTATTTGCTTTGCAAGTGGACTCATATGGGTCCAAAATAAAAGGTTTAACTCAATTTTTTACTTTTTAAAGTGAAAACTTCTTTTTTTAGGAGCGTTGGGCATTTTTTGAGATGGGGAAAAACCATTGAACTCGCGACACTGTTACCGTAACCGACACCTCTGTTTGACTTTGAAGTTTTGGCCATTATAAAGACATCAACGCGCGGTACATTTTCTTTGGGAAGAATGACCTTCAAACATATTTATAAAATTACTATACTTTTTCAAGTTTCCACTTCTATCGGTACTCCTGGAGTGCCACTGTTTTTTTTTTATTTGTAGCTTAGAGCTTAGGCGGATCATATCCTGCGCGGAAGCGTTTTTTATTTATTAAATATGTATGTAAAAAAATCACTCACGGGGGCGCGTTACGTGCGCCCCGTCGCGTGGAGCGTTGTAGGTAGTGTGTGATCCGCCTTAGCTTTCCACTCTAGCCGTGGAAATTTGTACAATCGTAAGCTTAATGTTGTAAAAAAAAATAAGCACACAGGATAGACTTCAGTTCGTGGTGTTGGTCTCACATGGAGCTCGTCGTCAGTTATATATCCGTGGTTCAGCGCCATCTCGTCGTTGTTGGATGAACTAAGTAGTTAGTACGCGAGGCCCTCGTAGTTCTTCCCGATGTGCATAGATGGCGTTGTCCTCAACAACGCGCGTCTTACGTTTTACGTCTTACGTCTTACGAATTTTCGATCAGGGTCACGTGACCTGACGCGAATTTAGAAGTTTTTACCCATTCCAAAAAAAGTACACAGCGCCGCTAAAGAAGTTTTCACTTCAACAAGAAAATTAACTCTCTCACCAAATAGGTAATGTAAATTGCATTTCTGTATTTGTCATCAGTTTGTTTCGCCGGAACTATATTTCTAGATATTAGTGAACTTATATGATTTATGAATTTTGTAGTTCAGACACACCAATCAATACACGTTTAACTCTGTTTAACTACGTACTTAAAGCATCAATAAAAGCTTAGATTTAAAAAACAAGATTCGCACGATTTACTGATTGACAATTTGACTTTTTTTTGTTTGTATTTTTTTTGAAGTGAAAACTTCTTTAGCGGCGCTGTGTACTTTTTTTGGAATGGGTAAAAACTTCTAAACTCGCGTCAGGTCACGTGACCCTGATCGAAAATTCGTAAGACGTAAGACGTAAAACGTAAGACGCGCGTTGTTGAGGACAGCGCCATCTATGCACATCGGGAAGAACTACGAGGGCCTCGCGTACTAACTACGTAGTTCATCCAACAACGACGAGATGGCGCTGAACCACGGATATATAACTGACGACGAGCTCCATGCGAGCGGTCATCATACCTGATTTGCAAAAAACCCTATAAAATAAGGAACACACCTTAACACGCGTGTTTTGTTTATAAGACGATTCACAAAATACACTCGTAATTGTTCAAGTTTTCACTTCTGTCGGCACTACCGGAGTGCCAGTGTTTTTTTTTAATTTAGTCTTACGGTTTTTCCTGTTTACGTGTAATGCTAGGTACACACGTGGCGACTTTAGGCACCGACTAGCTGGCGATTTCAAAATCTCAAGTAACCTAAAGTTAATTCTCTAAGTGGCCAGCATTACGTAGATACAATAGTGTGACTAAAGACGAACTAGCAGGAGAGCGAGGAGGTTCAGGGGATCAGACCGGAATAAATCGAAAAAAATTAAGGCTGACAAAAACAAATAAAAAATATGGATAGAATAAATCAAATCCATATAGATAAATTTAATACTTTTTTTGTTTTCTTTTTCTAGCGGGAGAATCAAGAAATTACATTAAAAAACCATCCATTTTCTAAATTGGTATTCTTAAAAAAATGTACGTAGCCCATAACTCCGTAGTCCGTAGCCGTCCGTAGCATGTTCGTAGCAATCGTAGCGGAGTGTTTACGAGTGCTACGGAAGCTCAATTTATCAGTCAAATCCATAAACTGCACGTGAAATCAAGCACTCTTTCTCTTTTTACTACCGTTTGATTTATATCTTTCTATCTCTTTCTCTCTATGAATAAAGCTTGTAATTATACACAGCTGAACATAATATTAGGCAATAAAAACCGCTACGGAGTATGAAATCAGTTGCTTTTGCCAAAAGAAGGCTTGGCTGCAGCATAGGCTCATGCATGATATGTTTTTAGGTTTACTGCTTGGTTCTTCAACAATATTTTTGAAAATATTCTAAAGCATTGATTTCAGTATTGATTATCTTGTTAGATTTATCCTATTATTTTTCGCATCATTCTGTTTTCGACTGGTTTCGTCTGTACTCTTGCTTCATAAGACATCTATGAAAAAAAAATTCCTTATTAATGTTCAAAACACCACTCAAATCATGAAACTGTTTACGGTAACCGCGACGCCAAAAACAATTGACATTCGCCGTTAAATCGAAAACCTTTATCAAGCTAACTATACAGGAATATTTTATCGATTTTATGTTAAATTCGAGTCGATTGTGATGCTCGCCCTTCAGGTCTCTGACGTCATCCGATAAAGGCGACCTACCTATCGACAGTTGATAGGACAGTCGTTAATCACAACACTTTCACGTGCCAGTGTAGGTATTATACCGTACTATCAGCGCCGCGCGGTTCCACCCGCATAAGTGTCGATCCCGAAAAGAAATTAATAAGTTAAGCCGTTGGTCCCGGTTGTCGTTCGTGGATCTTTGACAGTCGTTACGGGTCGTCAGAAGCCCAAAAAAAAATCTGAGAACCAGTCATACTGAGGGGTATCGTATTACCCAGTAACTGGGTTGTGGAGATCAGATAGGCAGTCGCTACATGTAAAATACTGTATACAGCTGCATCCGGTTAGACTGGAAGCCGACCCCTCATAATTGTGAAAAAGGCTAGGCAGATGATGAGTTATAGGGGATTTTTATCGCTAGTTATGTACAGACGCCAGCATATCAAGCTACTACAATCTGTCAAGTTTCTATAATCAACTTTCAACTTTATCGCTAAAGCATTGGGTTCAAGGTTGATTGGGAAAATTTGACAGTTTTGGGTAGCTTAATGTGTGCCAGCGTCTGTACATTATAAGTAACATTACAGCTATAGTATATCTGAAACCAGATCGCAGTTAATTTTAAATTACTTTTCCTGTGGTGTTCACATTAATTACCCCTTAAACTACGAATAAGTACTTATTCGTAGCCCTTAAATGATAAATTATTTTATTTCTGTAACTTAGGTAGGTAACTGTAACTGTAGGTATGTACCTACAAGCACTTTAACACGTCAACCATATTTTAAAAACTAGATGAGGTCGGCGTAGGGTTTTTAATACCTCACTAAGGGCTGATTTCACCAAAGTCAGATATCTTTTATTCGTGGAATAAAGTTGATGTCTGACAGTAAAAGTATGCAAATACTAGCAAAAATTCAAAATTTATTCTCAGAATAAGAGTTATTCTAGGTATAAAAGTTTGGTGGAATGCGCCCATAGACTGGCAATTTACACTGTCTGTTACGTTTACCGACCCGTCTTAGTTTATGGTAGCACGCCAAAAATGTATGGTTGTTTGCGCAACCGATCACACGCTTGATGAGATACGAGATACCCACCATAAAGCTGTGTATATTTTGCTGGCAGCGCGGCCATGGTTGCGCTACCATGGTGTCCTAGGGAGACAGGGCCCTATGAGCTGTAATTTGTATTAGAACTTAAGAGCGTTTACGCCGTACGGCATTTCATACAAATTTCAAGCCCTTGTTTTTCGAAATGAATGAACCGATTTTAATGAAGCTTCATACGCATAAGCAGGATACGAAGGTCTAAAAATTTAGTTAAGAACATTTTCGAAAAATAGTGTTACAGCCCGATTTTAAATTTTCCATAAAAACAGAGATTTCCAGTTATCTCTTTTTAAATAAAACATTTCGAAAATGTTCTTTACTAACTTTTTAGACCTTTGTATCCTGCTTATGCGTATGAAGTTTCATTAAAATCAGTTCATTCATTTCGAAAAACAAGGGCTTGAAAGTTTGTATGAAATGCCGTACGGCGTAAACGCTCTTAAGTTTACGTGAATTATGCACTGAAACGCAGGCAAGGTTTGAATCCACGGTCGGTGGTTTTGCAAATCTGATGCTTTGGTACTTACCTATTGAGCTTCTTATTGTGACATCATCTACCAGTCGCGAAGCACATGATTATCTGTAGTTGTTGAACCTATCTGAACTATTAGAAAATCATGAAAGAATACTTAGTTGTCCTCTACAATCTATCATTGTTGAAAATGTATGCGAAAGTGTCTAAAATCAGGCTTATTTTAAGAAGAATCGGAATGGATTGCAAGCCAGTATTAACAGGAGAAAGGCTATCTAAGTATACGAGTTATACTTTATAAGCTTGCAATACTACAACTGAAAACCTAAGTACATTTTACTACACAATACTGTAGCGTCCCATCCCATTCACGATTCATTCAGCCAAAAGACGCTCACCGCTGGACATAGGCCTCCCCCAAGCACCGCCCGCCCATTAGTGAAACAATTTTCGAAATCGGATCTGTAGTTCCGAAGATTATCCCCTACATACAAATTCAAAAAGGTTACCCCTTTACAATATTAATATAAATCTTGCTTACAGGCAAATGAGATATTTTTATCGCACCGATACGGGAGACCAACTAAAAACTTACACTTACAAGCAGGTAGCGCGTCAAAAATGTATGCAAATGATATCGAAAAAAGGTTACAGCCATATCGATTATTTGGTACCACCCTAGTTGAACTAGGCTGAATGAATTACTAAATATTTGGGTGTAAGGAGCCCCTCTATTGACCTTGGCAGGTCGTGGCGTAATGAATACACCCCGACCATGTCTCGACGGATGAGTTTATGCAAGATAGATTAAGTTAGGGATAGTGGCGGATGGCATTATGCTATTATGTCAAACATGTTGTTATATTTTGATGTATGTTGTTGGAAGAAATGAGACTTCCAATCTGAAAAGGTTTAATTATTGATGGGTAACTACTCATTTCTGTTCGAAATATGTGAAGTACGTAACCATTAAAAAAAAACCTATGTACCTTCAGAAATACCGACCAAAATAATTGGAAAACGTCATTTACTTTATATGTTTTAGTTAGAGCCTGTGTAGAGCTGGACTGTGATTGGCTGAGTAAATTGATTAAAGCTTTAGTCTAAGCATTTTTGAAAAAAGATCGAACACATGACATGAAATTCTTGTCTTGCTATTTGCATTGCGATGGTATACCATCTGGCATTTGCATACGTTTTTATCTTTTCGCCGTATGTATGTTATCTCTAGATTGTACAGTGTACACCCTATTCCAATCTGTAGTTATCAGTTATAACCTTTCATTGTTATTGTATTCACAATTTTTACATCGGCGTATAAATACATAGGCACCTACATATTATGTTGACTGATAAACGAAATTACTGATGATGTTAGAAATTAAATGATAGGTACTGAATTACTTGTTACATAATAGAATAATTACAAAGACAAATTATTTAATGTTACCTAATGAAGTTTTTTCTGAAAATTTACTTAGACAACTTGTAGGTAGGTGAAAATAAATAATATTACTAATAGAATATTACACGCAAAGGTTCTTTATATAACGTGGCCACAGACGGACCTAACCACAGACGAAAAAAAAATTCATAAAGCTTCCCACAAACGGTAGGTAACTCCCGAGCATGTTTATGCACCGTGTGAGTCCGCCCTAAGGCTATAGATTCAACGGTCGCCGCCGCCCTGTCTCCTACGCCATAAGACGGCAAAGTGCGCTGACCTGATTCAACTCCCCCTTACCTCCCCGAATACCCCTTCGAGATCCCAGACTCCTTGGCAGGGAAATTGGGCGCATGGTCTGGCATTACCCTTGCTCTCACGAGCTTTATACTGGGTAATTCCATAGCCTGGTGCTTTTTATTGTTCCCTTTATATATAATGGATTGTTTTAATAGTCTATGGATTTTTATTGGGACCATAGTTTATTGTTAGGGTGACCAGAGATTAAGAAAGTTTGGGTTTAATGGTGGCAATCAATTTGTCTGGTTATTAAAACTTTTTTTTAATCTACCAAAGTTAAACAATTGTAAAGTTCTTTATCTTTAGTCGAATGTACCAGTTTATGTAGATTCGTGATTAATTATGTGAATTATAAAAAATCAAGATTAAAATATAGGTACTAATTAATTTTAATTATTATCTTTTTAAGGTTCGCCGAGGTTCAGAAGATATTACATACCTATTTACTAGTGTATTGATACGTAACGTGACTGGTTAATACATCTTTATAAAATAAAATGATGAAACGAATAACGAACTATTGAGTTTCCAGCACTTTGAAGTGCGTGCGTGGTAAGTAAAAGGTCAAGACCGACAATGAAAGGTTTAATTAAAGTGCTTAAATGGTTCTATTTCCATGAAACAGTTACTTATACATGTTTTATAATAGCTTGATTTAAATGAAATACTAACTTTTTCTCGCGGCTCTGCGGACAGATACAGTTATTTTCGCATTTATGATATTAGTATTTGCATTAGTAGATGAGGCTGAATGAAAAATGTCTAGTTCTTCTCAGCGTAACCTATTTATATTAGCATCGATAGTAATAGCTATGAAAACAATTGATATCGAAAAAACAAGTGTCATATTTATCATAGCAATGCATGCACCTTGAACACACTATAGTGACTGCCACACACATCTGTCAAATCTATCAAGCTATAGTGAACTAACTATACATAACAATGATATACGGGGAACACAGGCATACACTGATAATATCATACCATAAACTAAGACGGGTCGGTAAACGTAGCACACAGTGTAAATTGCCAGAATCCCCACGCTTGGCGCTTCGCCAGACGTGGTGATTGTCTGTGGTTCATTCTTGTGATCTATAGAGGAGTCCGTGTTCAGATTAACTTTATCTACTAATTGTATAATTAAGGAAATGCACAGTGGGCAAGGGAGATAGGTAAATAGCTAGTTAAGTACGCAAATGGTTTTATCAGTGTGCTGGGTAGAAAAATCTTTGGCGCTTCAGCGACCAAAGACAATTACAGTAATATACAGTGCTTATACCTACGTGTGCTGCCAAAATCGCTCGTACATTCAGAAGGGTGCCTAGTTTTAGCAAAAACAATCGGATTTGATATCTGGCTAGCCTACAAACTTTTACAAAATACAAATCATGTAAATTAATCGATACGCATATTGACACCCTATGACAACTTGTCATGTAGCAGCCATTTCATAAGACGAGTATCAAATACTTAATGACAGATGTCATTTGAATAGATACTTATACGGACAATAAAATTTAAGTTGGTCGTCAATTTGTTCAACAATTGATTTCCCTGAATTTACTATAAATTTTGTTAGTAGGTACTGTAGAGACTGTGTAGCTCTACCTTTAGCAGTACATACAGGCTGGTTATAATTGCCGGTGTGTTCCATTCGAACGTTCAAGCAAGTGTCAAATATTTTAATAAAGTAGTTTTTGTTTAGGTAGGCAGTGCTAGAAATAACGTCACAATGTAAAGTCGTGAATATACTTTTATTCATGTCGATGCTTCTTTCAATTATATCGTGAAGCTCCCATCTGCACCCCCTATAGTACCTAGCTTATTCTGAAATCAATTTGATAGCTCGTTTGTCATCTTTATTTAACACTAGGTTCTGCCCGCGACTTTGCCAGCATGGATGCCTGGAATGAAATCCCATTGGGTGAAAAGTAGCCTATGTGCTTCTCCAGAATGCCAGCTATATCCTTGTCAAATTTTATGAAAATCCGTTCAGTGATTTAGGCGTGAAAAGGTAACAGTTACTTTCGTATTTAATTTGTGACATTAGTATGGATAATTTCGGGTTTCAACCTGAAGTCCTAACTCAGAAATTCAATCAAGATACAAAATAATCCTACAGATTTGATTAATTGAAACATAACAAAATTGTATCCCTTTCATTACTTACAAAGATTTAATAATTTATTATAAAAAGTGCATGTGTTCAAAAGACTCGGGTTACCCTTACTGAATCAACCATTTGAGCACCACTCTCGGGGAAAAATCGTTTGATGTCCCAAAGGTTAGAGGTGGGCAGGCCAAGCGCCTCCGGGAAAATAAACATTGTTCCTAACTGTGGAAAACAATGAAACGTTATGTTTTGTGATTGGCATGAGATTGTTTTTCAAATGATTTCAAAAAAAGGAGGAGGTTATCAATTCGTCGCGTATTATTTTTTTTTAATGTATGTACAGTCAGTTTCAGAGAAATAGTACCCCTCCAAGACTTAAAGATTATCGCCCGAGCACGCTCGGGCCCGCGTGTCACGTGAGCCTTGAGCAGCTCCCTCCCCCGGGCCCCGCCGCCGCACCCATCTCGTGCACCCACCGATCCGTCTCAAATATTATTTGCAATGTTTTTAATAATTATTTATGGTATTTTATCGGCTTCCTTCTGGCCGAACCGTATAGATACCAAGAATAACTTACAAAAAGACACTGCGTGCGACTAAGATACGAACCCACATCGCGAGATCATCTAGACCGCGCCTTATACCACTAGGCTATTGGCTCAGTTAGCAATCTTAACGAAAATTCGAATAGCATTACTCCTTTTATCGAACAAGGTTATTAACGGTCTAATCTTCTAGATATTAAGGTTTAAATTTCAACTTCCGTCTTATATTTAATACTAGCACCTTACCGACTTGTTTTACAAAATGCAATACGCAACTCCTCTATTAACTAAAACATAAGGTTGAAATTAGCATAGATGTCTTGTTTGGTTGAATAGAATGTGTTGATTCCGATTGTTGCACTACCCTCATTTTACTTCAGAAACTTAACTGCTGTATGAACTGCGAGTTAAGGTTGAATTTAGTATACTATTCTTCGCCTTATTTACTAAACTGTGATTGAGGGTATTTTTACTTTTCAAATGGTTTCATTTTCGTGCCGATTCGCTTGTGTGTAATTATCTTCATCGTAATATTATCCAATTTATTAAGTTTTTGACCAGTTGATTCTATTAATCGATGGTATGGTTCGATTAACAACTTTATTAAAGGCTAAAATTGTAGTTCTGTGGGAAAAGGAACAAAACATAAAGAAAATAGCACGAGATATAAGTATAACGGTAAGATTTACGTTATTCTTACACATACCTATTTATTGTTGCAATCATGTTGCATTATTACTTACAAGTTGGATTTTTTTTATGTATTTCTAATATTATTATTTTCATTACAGAGAAAAACAGTTCGTAGATGGATACAAAGGTATCAAGCGACGGGTGATATGAAATGTGATCACCAAGGCCCTCGCCCGATTGCTTACACTAATGAATCGAAGCGACAACGTAATATGTATTGTGAAAGTTCACTCAGTGGCACCCTTCAAAACTACGCGTTCAAATGCTGACTTCAAGAAGTGTTAGACAGTGACGGCCATCCTATCCGTTATGAATAGGCAACTCAGCAGATTAACTGTGTAACTTATTTGATAAAAATGCATTGGAACATTTATATGAGCAAGTGTCAAGTGTTAATCATTCCCAATATCATTCCATTATCAGTGGGATCATTATCTCGTAGTCAATCAAAAATAAACAACCTTTATTATTATCAATCCAGTTCTTGTTTACAAGTAGTCTTGTAATGTGTTAACGATGCACCATCTGACCTCACATATTTTTCTAATGTTGTGTTAAATAAGGGTTATCAGAAAATGTGATAAAAGAGAAAGATGTATATTGCTATACTGTTATAGTTTAGCATGTTGGTTCTTCCTCTGTAATTCACAGTTTCTAGAAATATCTATAAACGAACCGTTATCTAAACCAAACTAGGGTATCTATTTTGTGTTTAGTTAATATTCTAAGTATAATAACCCCAATTTAACACAGATAGAAATCTGTATATTCAACCAGGAAGTGGATTCCATGAAGTCCTAGAAATGTAATTAAAGAAATAAATGAATATTGTTTATGCAAAATGCTAAGCTTTTATTACAAACCTCCATTTGATTTTTTAATAATAATTAACGAAAAAAATAAAACTAACTACTAAAGAAACTAAAAAATAATAATAAAGGTAAATTAATAAAATAAAAAAAATCTTCTCAACCGCGGAATGAACTCGAGACCGTCGTATTGTTAAGCCGCAGTGTTAACCACTAGACCAACATGCCACTTACGATACATTTCAAAAAACTTAAATAGGTTCGATGTCATTACCAAGGTGTAACGGTTTCTATGAAGCGTGCTGTACACCGATTACTTCGTCAATTGTGGAACGATTTTGAAATTTTTATGATAATTTTTAGTAAAATTTAATCTGAATTTTTAAATGTGATTTGGACTATTAACGTTGTGTTTTTTTCGAACTTAAGGCTATAGAGTGTTCGTGTTCCTAAGTGCTCTATCACACGCTTTATATCGCTACATACGAATTAATTTATTTATGGTAGGTACCTATTATTTTTCTCGTGATTGTTTATTGCATACTGGATTCAGGAGGTTCATAAGTATGTATATAACTAGCTTCTGCCCGCGACTCCCCCCATTCACCCTCTTAGGGGTGGAATTTCGAAAAACTCTTTCTTTGTGGATACTTACTATTCACAAAGAACACACCCTCCAAATTTCATGTCCCTAGGACCAGCAGTTTAGGCTGTGCGTTGATATATCAGTCAGGACTTTGAATTTTATATATACGAGTATGTATATACTATATAGGTATAGACTTTAATGCCTTGTACTTACAATGCATTAAAATTACTTAACGTCATGAAAACTGTCTACAACTCACAAAACTGTGAAGGAAAACATCGTGAGGAAACCGGCATGTCCTAGAACCAAAAATTCGAAGATATGTGACATGACATCTACTAACTTGCACTGGTTCCGCGTGGTAGATTACAGCCCACTCCCTCTCGAAGAGAGTAGGCCTGTGTCCCAGCAGTGGGAACAGAGTTTCATGGTAGTTTCATCTTAGTTGTTTTCATAGTCTATGAAAACTATCGTTCCAAATCTGACTAAGAACTGTGAAAACTTCTTGTGAAAAGATTCATTTAACGTTGATCTAAGTTTTTAAGTGTGATTTAGATAGGTTAATGTTTTTGTTCGAACATAGACTAAAGAGTAAGGACTCTTTAAGTGTATTTTCTAAATTCAAATTATCGTTCTGTTTCTCCAGAGACAAAATATGTTAGCGCTAAACGAATAGGTAGTGCTTTGTGGTGCTAGCAATTTACTTAGTATGGCATTGTTTGCCCCGTGATTGTCTATTGTATTTTTACTGAATTTCAGGACGATCATATAGCAGACATCACTGACGTCAACAACACGATCGATCTCCCAAAGCAGTATCAAGTCTCTCGTTCATAATATTTTATGTTGGACTGTAGAAAAGTCAGTTAACGAAAGGAATAATACTGTTACAAAAAATAAAACCAAACCAAAATCTTGCTTTTATCGTTATTCAACGTGGTGTGAGCTTAAAACAATTTATATCACCTACATACAATAATTTTAAATGTTGTGTTAAGTTATGTGGATTAAATTTTTAACACAGCAGTAAAATATTCATTCGTTAATACTACTGGCAACATGAATAAAAAGTTTATCAAAAACGCCATAAGAATAAGAAAAAAAAATGCAAATTTTTTTTCATTCTCACCCACAGTTCGTACCTAATACATATTAAATTTTTTTCATGACATTGTTGACAGTATTTTGATATTAATTTTTTCAGTCAATATAATAATTTTCAGAACTATCTAAATTCTAAAGATCCGAATTTAAAGGTAAAACAGGCTTCAGTTTCTGATGGAAAATTGTCAAAATTCTCATATATTTTACTTTCACGAGTGGTGATATTCCGGGCAGTCAGCCACCACCTTGCTGACTGGCTAACATTTGTACTGCGACATGAGCTATTCTATTTATTCACCAATAAGATAAAATAATTCGTTATCACCACCACTTAAAGTACCTAACAACGAAAAAAAATCTCAATACACAGCCCTCAACCCAATACATGTTATTGCAGTTCAGAAACACAATTTAAAAACTTTAAACACGTACTGGCACAAAACATTTTAAATCTAAACGACAAAGTGGCACTCAACGGGCACGCCACGGCTATAACTTGTAATTTTCCTATCGGCTGGACGGAGCTTGGCGGCTTGGCAAAACTTGTACGTGCCAAGTTGCGATGGGACAAATAAGGCGGCTGCAACTTGGCGGAAGGCGGCAATATTGCGTTTTTATATGCCGCAGCCCGCAATGGAGTGTAACGTGTGAGGTGTGCGGCTAATTAGAGGCTGTACCTACACATAAAAATGTTTTTTTTGTTCTAGTTACTTTATGTGACTACCAAGTGTAGTTTTCTTTAGTTAAGTACTCTACTAACTTACCATCCTATATCCAAAGATTTATACATTTGGTTAGATTCGCCCTACCGCGTCAAAAGATGGTCGCATTTCTGTATCTTTTTTTGACACCTCTGACACACGATGACTTGACTTGATTGCCATGGATTAGTAACGTGTGAGCTCACTTTATTCAGTATGGAGACTTTTTCGCGTGAATAAATACGGTGGGGGCAAATCTAACGATTTAAATCTTTGCCAATATTACCTTCAATGTCGATGATACTCTCTTAGTGATAAATTATTGAACCCCTTTAATTCTCTTCAATTTTTGGATCAAAATAACAATATAATTCTGCAGCCTTAAACTAAGTTTTCGGCAGAAAAAAAACACTAAAGAACAAAATTCTTACCAACACTGAAAATAAGCAATCGTCTTCTTAATTTAAATCCTCGCACAAATAAATACTCAGACTGCCAACTTGCAAACTTTTTAAACCCAACCTCTGAGAACGAGTGAGATTTTACTAAATACTGTCAGATATATGGACGAGTAATTCAAGCTGTCTAGACGTACCTAGTAGTTTGTTCCGATGTGGGTACTCAGAGATTCTGCGACGACCACTACTAATGTATTGGATCTGATACCGCTTAGAAAAGATTTTTGAACGGTTTAGAGATAAAGCTTATCGATTTGTTTTAATTTATGCTCCGGGAAAACTTGATTAGTTTTGAATCGAATGAAGCACTTAAGTTCGTGAAGATATGTTAAGTTTGTCTGCGACATGTTTTTTTTTTTAATAGCTTTATTGTTGTATCTATAGTAACTGTTAGAACTTAGAAACTTTCGGAAGGAATGGCAGAACAGCAGAACATGGACATACATTTTTAGCCTGGCTTGAGCATCGATCTTCAGACCTCATACTATGAAGTTAAGTTTACGACCACTAGACGTCATACACATAAAACAAGAACATAAAAAGCCCATACACCCTCAATTCAATAAAGTCCCTAGGTCCCTACCACACTTTAAAATCACTTAAATTCACTACCCCATTCTAAATTCAAAGTCCATCAACCACGTGTGTCGGTGAGCGTAAACAGAATATCATCCCGATCGTTAATTTGCTTAGTGCGTGCCCCTGACATACATTCGTATTCCATGGAGCGCCATATTCTAGGAATCGGGATGCAGCGTTGAAAGTGATTTTCCGGTCGGACATCGAACGGTCAGTACTTGCAAGGTCAGTTACGAGAATTTAATTATCGTAATTTCTGTGAAATCCTGTCGGAGTTGTTTGGAAACAAATTGCATATTATTGATTCTATTGTCGCATGTTTTATTTTAAAGAGAAGAAACGAAAATGACGCTTGAGAATTTGACAGATTTTCAGATTTTTTAAAATCACATTAGGTGAGTATTTTCCCGTAACAATAAAAACAAAAAATACTCCCCACAAATCGAGCAACATTAACAACATTTAATCGTTTATAACTGAAATTCTCATAGTAGCCATGCCAGATCGAACCGCATTCACTAGCAAATATCTTGAAGATGTCTTCGCGACAATCCATCAATTTACTGACGTGGACCACGACGCTAATGGCTGCAGGGGAGGGGGGATCATGATCCTCGCTTTTTTTGCTAACTGTCGTCTCAAAGACGGAAAAGATTGTAGATAAGAAATTGTTAAGCACATTTGAATGGGGTTTCAGAAACATGTCAAAAAAGGTGTTGTGGATGATGTGAAGGTTTTTGAAGAAGGGTAATTTGGAAGTAATACCTAATCTGTATTTGGGCATCGAAATTTCTGGAGCCTACAAAAATGGATATGGAATGGTTGTGTGGAAGCGCAGAATCTTAGTTTGTATAATCCAAATGAGGCTTCCTAATTTATTTAGTGCCCATAAATTTGTTTTAAAATAAATATATGAATTACTAAATCTGATATGGAAAACGAGAAATCCTCTTAGATACCACAAGGATCAAATAACGACAATGGACTCGGCACTACTATAAATCGTAAAATCACTTAAACTTTGGCCCGATTCGATTCAGAATATTCAAGCCTCAAACATAACCAAACGTTTTGTATTTTTGTTATTACGGAAAACATTCGTAAGCCTAAAACACGAATCAGCAAACTAAGGATATGACACAATTTTTGACGTTCTCCTCGACGAGCAAGCGGCCGGGTCGCGTGATAACCGCTGAATATTTCACTCGGAACGAGCTGGGCACAACGACCTATGTATATTGTTCTTTGATTCTGATTTTATGTGGCCACCCTGATAAGCTTGAATAAATAAGTTTTTATATTTCCGATATTTTGGCCTTTCATCGTTAGTTTCTTGGCAAAAGCAAGGGTTCACGTTTCATTTTTAGCTGACAGTAAATCTACGTCTATAAAACCAAAATGATCCCCAACCTCTTTTTAGTCTGCACTATAAACATCCTATATTTGAGACTAATCTGATCTAGCCTTCGCCAAACACGCCCGATCACTAAAATTCAACAACCATCGTTCCATAACAATGTAGATGAAGCCTTTGTAAGTATAAGAATGGAGCGATGAACGTAAAAGTGCAGTCAACTTCGCTTATTGGATATAGAGGCGAGCGCTATAACTGCCCAAACTAGGTGGTAATGTTACACGAAGATATAATCGGGTATAGCGGTTATCTCACTCTCACAGGTGAAATAACTTATGAATGGACTCATTTCGACAACGCTTTTAATCGTCCCGACTTACATGACATATTTCAGGATATTAAAATCCCATTGGTTCATTCTAGATTGATTTGCATGGAATAAAATTAAAACTGGACATGACTTGAGATATGTATAAATTTTCATATATTCATGGGGTTTAAATAAATCGAGGTCCGAAACGGTTTTTTTTCTAATGTATGAATGTAATTTTTGATCTCATTGATACATTGACAGATTACTAAATTACTCAGATGGACTTATGACAGAGATGAAAGATGAGTTATGTCATACATGACTCTTGTGAATAATAGCTAGCATATAAGGATAAGAACATCTTTAATCCTTACATCCAAAGACGTAGGTCCGGTACATAGAGATGAAGACTCGCTAAGCTTGCGAGTTTCATTACGAACTCGTATCTAGGTTATTTTTTATATGAAATCAGTACAAAAACTATGTGGGTATAAAAACGGGGACGCGGGAAGCGGTCGGCCTGATGCCAACTACAGTGGGGGCGTGGCAATCCCGTATTTACCAGAAACCACTACCGATCCAACTTAGACTAGACTCTGGAGACTGAATAAACAACTTCAGGCATTCATATAATTGGCCCCATTCGAGACTGACTCATCTTTGAGTAGCCAAGGAGACTGGATGTCTGTGACTTCTCATGTTCCGCGAAGATGCTGGATCTTAGTAGGCGTCGCTATTGTAGAAATCTGGATCTGCTTCAAAATCTAAGAAATCTTAAACATATCTTGAGGATTTTTTAATTTCTTGTGTGACATATGCTGTGCTATGGAGTACCTAATTCCGCCTGTTGTATCCTACATGGGGTCAAGGAAATTTGCTATGTCTACTACTTAATCTTACAAGCAAGTTGCTTTGCTCGTGTTTTAAATTGCTCTTAGCTTATAATGTCAGGTACTACATTGCACAGTTTTATATTGTCTTTCATCTTAGTGTGGTGAATATTTTAATGTAAAACATAATTGCTAAAAGTACCGTCACAACTAAGAAATACTTTACGATTATGAAAATGGAAATACATTTACACTTATAACTGACGTATTTTGGTTACTCATATGTTAAATTGTTTTCAACTTCAGTAGCTAGAACCAACATTTAGTGGAAATTGTAACGTTCAAGTAAATCTATTTCTAATTACACAGACTTATCAAATATTCTATCGATAATATTGGTTCGTGTAACTTTGATTGCAGAAGGTCATTCATATTACTTACGAACTTCATCAAATATAGAGAGCTTCCAAAAACAATAAGGAGATTGATCAATACGTGCTCTCACATGCGAGCAAGTTATGTTGACAGACCAACTATAGCCACGGTAAAATATCTCCTGCAACACCACACAGCTCGTTATTTTCCCATTAACCCACAATATCCCACCTCGCTTTATTCGGAGAGGAAATACAAAAACAATTTCCACTCGCTCCGGATAACGATCGGATCGATAAAAGCGAAACTCGAATGCGATTACCATTAACAAGTACTGGCTTTACTAGCATTGTTGTTACGATTACGTTACAAGCGCGTGCAGACAGTAGCCCGTCGAGTAATGAGGTATATGGGTACTCACAGGTCAGTGGTGTGGTGTCGCGGGTACATGGGCTCCAGGGCACAGCACGGGACTTAGTTCGTGTAACAACAGATGCACCTCGTCGTGGCCACTCCGAGCTCAACTTGCGTAACATTTATATAACGAGACACTGCTGAGGAACAACACCGCTCGGTCAGAGGCGGTCTCGCGCGCGGCCCCGGACCCTTCGTCCTGCCATTTTGGTATTGACGGGGACGGGTTGAAAAGCGGAGATGGCGATGAGGCCCGCCGAACGCGGGCTGTGATCGCGTTCACGTTGTGAGCGGGCTTTTGTGTGAAAATGGGGATGTCACAGCGGTGGTTACGTTCGGTGGGAAAATAAAAAAGTGTGAATCGGTCGGGCGGAGCGGTCGGCCGGCTGCGAGAGGCACATGCCGCTCGATAGTCGGGCGCGTGCGCGAGGCGCGGCGCGCGTCACTCGCCGCACTTGCGCCGCCGCCCGCCTCAATGGAGCGCCGCCGCCGTCGCCGCTGCTTCACCGCTCTACCGATGACTCCCTGAACAGGAACTTCTACAGCAGGCCTACTTTGAAAACCCAACCAGATTCCGAACGATTTCGTCTTTTCGGTGTCATTGAATGTATCTTTTCGGTGTATTTAAGGAATCCTTTATGACCAACGTGGGAACGTTGGTCATAAAGGATTCCTTAAATAGTTAGAGAATTAGGCCATTGATCTACCTTCCTTTTGTAGTTGGATTTGCGTAGTTTTAGGTATTTTTCAGTAGGTAGTTACCAGTTTGACCACTTTCCATCCGATAAAATAGATACCTATATTCCAGGCTGTGTGACAATTTAAACAGTATAGTCCTACGGCTGAAGTTACTCCCGAGTACCGATGCGTTTCTACACGCGCTTGAAATGCGTTGACGTTCTTACTGACGCCTGCGGCTACCGCAAAAGCAAAGTGTCAAAGCACAATGTGACTGGAGGATGGTCCTTCTGGCCATGTTAATTTAGTGGTCCTTCTCGACCAAGTTCATTATTTGGCTATCAGTCACTCGGACGCTGTCTATAACGTAATGAAGGTTGTGACACCGACCAATTAATACAGCCAGACGCTCTGATTCTGATTCCGCGAACTGTTATGACGTGTGGCCATATCGTGTGGCCTGTCAAAGGGTTTCTCTTTTATATTGTATTCTAAATGCGTTACTGCAAATCGGTACGTGCTTCTCAGAAAATGTAAGGCTTTTAATTGGGGTTGCGAACGCCATTGAATGAAGATTGAAAATAAAATTTAAATGTTTCATGGTAGCTTTTTTTTTAACTTTAATTTTCATCTTTATGGGGCATTTTGTTTTTTCTTTGATATATCAATTATTTCTATCATCTGTTGTTTCATACCATTAGCTTTTTTCACCTTATCTGTGAACAAAAGAGGTTTTTATTTTACTTTGTTCTAACATCTAATCGATTGTGAGAAAAGTCTCAAGTTGCCCACAGATGGCGACACTTACCTAACCGTAGCCTAGCCGTGTAACTGAAAGAGTTTCATGTTTCTTAGTAACTTTACATAACTCTTCGGAGTGACTGCCTTTATTCAATTATTGATCATTGTTATCTGTTGTGATTGGATGTTCTTTAATTAACTAATTCCTACAGTATGAGTCTAGTTACGTACTTACCTACTAATGCAAAACTATGGGAGAATCTTTGTTTCATTACTCGTAAACATACAATGTATAGTTTTAATTGGTCTGTAAGTTAAATCACAAACGCGGAACTCCTCATAGTATCTAATGTTCTCACATCTTCATCCTTCTATTAAAGACCGTAGTACAGTTCGTGCCACGTAAGAAGAGACTTGACCCCGCCACCCTCGCCTCTTTCCGCCGCCCGAGGCCGCCCCGATGACGCCCGGTGCGGGACGGGGACCGGGCGTCATCGGGGCGGCGGAAAGAGGTGGGGAGGCGGGGTCAAGTCTCTTCTTACTTGGCACGAACTGTACAATGCGTGCTACGAAAGATGAGACTTGACACACCACGTGGTTTGACATGCGCAGTACACGATTTTAGGTATCTTTAGCGGTATGAGGTCTGAGTGCGGGACGGGACCGGACGTCATAGGGGGGCGGAAAGAGCGTGGGAGGCGGGGTCAAGTCTCATCTTTCGTGGCACGCATTGTACAACTATGTTCTAGGTGCATACGAATATTTAATACCTACCTATCTATCAGTTTGAGGTAGGCCAGCGGGATAATTGCCCAAGACACTAACAGTAGCAATGGCTTTCCTTTTGACAGTTCAACCAGGCCCCTCTTTTCCATTGGGCACTCTGGGCAAGTGCCCAGGGCCCCGCGATCTTCGGGGGCCCCGGCCTGCCCTCATAAAAAAACATTCTTTGCAGCCACTGTTCCATTCTACGCATTATTAGTACCCGATTCAAAGAAAAAATAAGTGATTTGCAGTGCAATTTGAAATAAGTTTCTAGCCCCCCAGTTATGAAATATTTATTAATATGTTTCTCTTATTGTCTCGACTTATCTGCACAGGGGCCCCGTAATTCTTATGTGCCCAGGGCCTCCAATAGGTGAAAGACGGCCCTGAGTTCAACAACATTCATTGCGTAAATACCTTGTTGAGCGGATAAATTTTTCGAACATATGACATAGAATAGCACTATCCTTCAAAATGTACAGATTGTGATAGCGTGTTACGCAATTGGGGAGCAGGTAAGGTTAAGGAGCGCAATTTTGAAACAAATTCCTTTCCCACTTAGCGGGCGCATGTCACTTTTTCGAACTGTCATTTTCATTCAAAATACTCGAAATATCGGAAAGTCGGAAAAAATTGTTAGGTAAGTGTAAAAAATAACCTTCAGGGACTAAATATATTTTATTCCTTGGCTATTAGTCCTCATTATTCATTATGATATTATGTGGCGGTCTACAAAAATGCTGTATTTCAGCATAGAAGGTAGTGCTTCTATGATTTTATTAACATGAATACTTACTGCATCACTGTAGTAACTGCTACCATCTTCACCATCGCACACATTTTCAATTTCACCATCGTCTACAATCCTATCCCTATTATTATACACCACACGTTCATCTCCACCATAACTAACATAGTCTTTATCATTATTACTAATAACAATGACACTATCAGTAACCTCAATACAAAACACACTTTTGCGCTCATCATCTGTTTGCACAGGTAACGAAATATTTTTCTTTTTAACACTCCAATGGCTAGGCAAAGTGTCTGTATTAGAAATAGTTTTAGTTTTAAATATATTGGCACATATGATTATAGACAGTATTCTTTTGAAGATATTTCTAAATGTATTTGTAACAGATGGCCACTTGTTGTATTTCATATTGTTGATCGTCTACTGTTTCTGATTGAGTGGCAGTAATCAAGTTATTGAAGCTTATCGAATGATAATAATTAATTAGCTCTTCAGTTTTGGGTTGTTCGTTTCCGGGAACCAGGTTATTAAATGTATTTATTGATATACGTATATTATGGTTGGTAAATGATGTTTTATTAAGCGGTTATCACAATGCACCGGTCATCGCTCCGGAGTACGGTTTTTAACTTTGACTGTAGACTGCACGGAGATGCAGTGTCAGTGAGTTATAACCCTGCGGTTTTTGTATATAAATCAAGATACTACAGTCAAAGTTAAAACCGCAACAGCGCACATCGGAGCGGTGTCCAGTGCAGTGTGAAAAAGGCCTTTTTTTTTCAGGATGGGAAATCATCAAATGGGTCATTTGATGATTTCCCATCCTGAAAAAAAAAAGGCCTCTTTCCCGCTCTGGGTGGAGCGGAAGGGAGTGTCAGACTCTTACTGACTAAAACCCACCCGTGTTCCTTCCTTAGCCCTTTATGTTCCAGGCCAGCGGTAACCCTTTCGGACGATCCCGCTGACCCGGCAGTGATAAAGGCCTTCTGGTATGGAATTTTTCAGTAACAGTCCGCATTCTGGATTTGTGCCCGATTGATGGGATCTAAGTACGTGACTTAAACATAAATTCTGGCGAAATGTGGGAGTACTATAGGTACACCTCTACCCACATTTATCTGTTCTGTGCCTCTACCCAACCCTTCGGGGAAGCAGGGCGTGAGGCGTATGTGATATGTATGTATGCCTGTGAGATTAATACCTATAGTAAAAGTGCGCAGTGCTGAACCCCTACCCTATTTCAAGTTAAACAAATATAATAATCAACTTTATTTCAATGACAATTAAATTGATTTCAGACTGACTAGCACTATATTGAAAAAATTAGAAAAATATTTGCAGTTGTGGCGTAATCTGAACTTTATTGTGTAGGAATTACAAGTTATTTTTCCATTAATTCATATTTGTTTACATTTTTGGCAAATAAATCGCGAATGCAGATTACCTTGGTTATTTTTAATGTGTAAAATCAAGAATAAAACGAGACACGAAATCTGGAAAACGTTTAGTAAAAACTACAAGATAGATAGTAAAATAATTTTATTTGACTATTTACAATATGTATGCTTATAAAAAAATAACGATTTGGCTTGTTATATTTAAGCACAGTATTGTAACACATTGATATTATACAACATTATAAAAAATAGAAATTCGAAAAGGCTGCAACAGTAGATAGATTTATTCTTTTACTTTTAAAAAGTAACAAAAGCGTAGTTTTAAACATAGCATAGAAAACCAATAGAAGTGCCTAAATATTTACAAAGCGATGCCTAACCGTACAAAATTTCTATAAAAATATGGTAACTTTTAATAAAAAGTCACGTTATACGTGTTAAAAGAGATAAAAAAAACTTTATTTACATAATCACAAGAGAACCCTGAACCACACCGAGTATTTCTTTTATAATTAATTCAAATAACATTTCAAAACAAAACTACATGTCCAAATATCTAAATTGAATATTGAGCAATGAAAAAAATATAATTAAATATAACAACACAACAAAGACAATACAAATAAAACTTATACAAAAAAAGGACCTAAATCTAAAATGACGACAGTTTCGATAAAATAGACATTTGATTAAATAATACAAGTTTTTAATCACAATCTGTATACAACGCTAAGAATAGAAATAACAACCATACAACATAAAAATAGAAAACTTTTAAAAACCACAACATAATCCTTTATAACGAAGCAAAGTCATGACAACTCAGATTTACGAGAACCCAAGGACTTAGTACCTACGAACAACGTATAAATATTTCAAGGTGCAAATATCAACATTTTTATTTCAATATTTTTCAATATAATTGTTCAAAATTTTAAAAAAGTTCACTTACAAGACATAGATACTTAATTGTTAAATTCGAATTAAAATTCAGCTATCTAGTCAAAATAAACGACTTTATTCAACACGAAGATTTGAATACAGAAGATTAAGAACAGAGCGTTTTTACATGCCACCTCGTTGCTCCTAAAAGGTCTTATTTAAAAATTAAAATTACCTATTATTCTGAAAAACTTTCTGGAAAGAACGAGGCATCACTCAAACGCGAAACCGAAACTCTCAGGTCCCTAGCGCGACATAGACAAGGAAGCCTATCAATCAATATCCAGATTCTTGAAACTACTGGTAAAGCTAGCGAACATACCTTTACTAGGCTTCTTGATTCTCTTTTTCTCATCAGCTTTAAAGATTTCTGTCTCAATCAGCCATTCCCTATAGTTATCTTCCATATTTTTCCTTTGTTCTTCGTGAAGTTGTTTCACAGGTGGGAGAGGTCCTCCAAAGTCTTCAGGAAGGAGTTCCTTGTCGACGATGGACTCTGGTCCTTCGGAGGAGAAGTTCAAGAGGTTGAGAAGGTTGGAGTGAATGAGCGGCTTCACGAGGCACATAACCTGGTTGATGAAGGAAACCGTGTGGACGACGTGGATCTTCTTTAGACGACACGGGTGGGCGTTCTGAAAGAAGAAAGATTAACTTGTTAATGAAAGGTGAAAATGTATTTCCGTTATTCATTTAGATTCAGGCTAAGTTATGAACTGTGGTGAAGTGATCACTCTAGTAATAAATATTCTGCTAAAGTTGATAGACGAAAAGGGAAATTAACAAAACATTTATAGGAGCTCATTAAGTTAAATGGACAATAATATAATATTATAATATTATTTTATTTTCTTATATTTCCTTTATTTCAATAAATACATAAATTATATTTCAGCCCACCGGTAAAATAGTAGCCTACCGGTATCGGGACCAGGGTCCAAGCTACCAGCGGTCAGGGCTCCAAAGAGAGAAACCTCCTGACAATGCGAGCCGTGTCCAGAAGTCCTGCTTTCTGAATCAAGCCCTTGATCCAGCTGCCCAACGAGAGCCTCTTCAGGTGTTGGTCGAGGCTCTTGGTTATTAATCCATTGGCTGTCACGACTATCGGCACAATGATTGCCGAGTCAACATCCCACATGTCGACAACCTCGCGAGCCAAGTCAAGATACTTAACTTGTTTATCTTTCTTGGCTTTCACGAGGTTCTCATCATGCGGTTACGTCAACGGTTATGTCAACAATCATTGTGCGCGGCTCTAATCGATCCATCACCACTTCATCAGGCTTATTGGCAACAATAGTCCTATCAGTGATGATGAATCATTATTATTATTATAATAGTTAATATCAAGTATAAACACAATGAAAAACAAAAATCCTCCACCTTTTTCTGAAGCTAGTTAAGAAACTGTTTGCCTTGAAAAATTATATGCGCTAACAATTGTTACAAATTAAACCAACCTGAATATAATGCATAAAAGCTCGAAGCGCTGGCAGCGTCACCCTGGTCAAATGACCAAGACTGCAGCCCTTCATATCGAAGATGACGATATAACCCTCAGACAAGCAGTCTTCAGACAACTTGACATCGTTGAACATACAGAACATTCGGACTGCATCCGCGAAGTTTAGCTTGCTATAGTCGAACTCTGCTAGCCGGTAGAGGAGCACGTGGTAGCCCTCCGTAGTCTTGAGCGGTAGACCTACCATGTGCCTGAAAAAGATAAAAGATCATTTAGAAACTTTGAAAAATTGATGGTGTAGTTTTTGGAGTCAAAAAATTCTAAACTATCTTGCAGTTTTTTTTCTTTATTTTTTCTCAGGGATTCTATCAAATGTCACTACAATTGCATGAAAATGTATAGCGATGAAATCATTACAATTACAACTTGGAAGTTAATATTATATTACATGAACAATATGACTCGGAATGTGAAACATGCTTTAAAGAAAACATTAAATACCATGTCTAATTAATGATCAAGGCGTTATAGTACAATGTTATACATCATTAAAATTAAGGAGCGCATTTGAATGAGGCGGGTACTCCGTACCTTCCTAAGGGACAAACGAAACTATTCAATAGAGAGATATAATGAAGAGATACGCAAACAAGATATCAGCTTGACAAGAATGCTTGACACCTTCTATAATGGACTGAAGCTCAGATATGAGGACTGAATAGGTTTTCATTCAGTTGACCGTAGTTACGTCAGTGATTACTTATTAATGAACTAATAACTTTTGTCTACAAACTAAATACATATAATTAGGGCTTTCAAATACCGGATTTTTTCAATACCGGTATCAATACCGGTATTGGAAAAGTCAATACCGTGATCCCGGTATCAATACCGGTTGTCCGGTATTGAACGCAAGTTCAATTAGGACATTAATAAAACCAATAAAATACGCCTTTTTGTATTTTCAAATCGGTATTGTTCTTATTATTTTATTGAAAATACTAAAATAAATACGTTATACATAGCTTTCTTAATTCTTTTATAATAATTTGGTATTGGTTGATTATTTAGGTAGGACTAGGAATTAGGAACATAATGAAAACTTAAACTGAATCTACTCTTTTTGCAGGAAGGCATTTCACATAGACTTTGTTTGCACAATATAAAAAAAATATATTTCTTATTATTACCTAAATGTCATCATGTCTCATGTAAAAATCAATATAGGTATCATTATTTGTAAAAATGTAAGTAAGTAAAGTATACCTAGCTCCTGACGGATATACGTCGAATTACAAGTAACCCTGTATAAGTTAGCATTTTATACAAAATCATGTGATCATCAATCAATCAATCATCAATATGAAAATATTTAGTTTCCTGTTTTATTTTAATATATATTCATGAGGGTGTTTTAATATAACAGTGAGCAATAAAGGCTTGTTTTGACTGTGTGTTATACGAATCAAGAAAAACCAAAATAATAAAAAAAAAATTATTTCACTTAGGTGGGTAAACGTAGATAACATTATCCAATTTGGAGCAGTCATTCGGAAGTTATGCGCGTACCGACATTTCGGCGACTTTGTTTTATACTATGTAAGGATTTATAGTATAACACCGTCGAAGCACATCATCATGATGTATACAATGATGTTAACATGCACTTGCTATGTGATTAATCAATTAAACTTGTCTAAAAGTGAACATTCATAAATCAAACATCGAAAATCGAGGTAATGTGTTACAAAATTAGATGCCACAATCCCAGGGTCATCATTTAGTAAGATTTCAATATTAGTTAGATTTGGAAGTATACATCGATTGCAGCAAGCATTGGTTTACGATACGACATTTTCCTAAATTGGTTCGGATTTGATTTAATTTAGTGTCAATTTGATGTTAGTTCGAATCAGATTAATGTTGAACTCGAAGGTATCCAGAGGAAAGGGCATGTCGAAATTAAAGTTTTCAGTGCAAATGTGGATGGCCATAGGAACACAGAAAGACCAGAAAACGATAGAATGATGGCTAATAAAGATGTACGGAAGAAGTAAGATAAAAGACATGGTTCCTCGACCCCAAATAAATTTGGATACAGAGAGTAAGATAATGATGACAAGACGTCCAAGCGTCTGTTAATTGACATTTGTATGAGATAGTTAGGTACTAGAGGTACTAGTTAAAGGTAACTTTACCAGATCACTGACGATGATTGTGAGGGAGCCCTATACTCAACAATGGATGTCGTTTCGCTGAATTATGTCGCGGTTGGTGAATAGATCCGGGGTGTTTGCCCTCAAGGTGAAGTAGCATTCGATGGTGTCCGTCGTCTCCTTGACCTTGTAGTAGCTAATGATAATACAAAAGGTAACTTACGCGATGTCCATGATAGTTTTGTTCTTCGGCGCGAGCGGATCGCGATTGGTGAACAGATCCGGGGTGTTTGCCCTCAAGGTGAAGTAGCATTCGATGGTTTCCTTCGTCTCCTTGACCTTGTAGTAGTTGGAGTGCAGGAACAGGATCACGTACTCGTCCGATATGTGGGGCAGGTGAGGCTGGCTCTTTATCCTGAAATCATGAGAGGTTTTTTGAGTCATCGTAAATTAAATTAGACAAATGTGGGAGAAAAGTTTGAACTTTTTGTCACGTGGTTTACACTAATAGTTTTTGAGACATACATATATACATACATTTCCCCGAAGCACAGATAATTATAATACTCTACCGAAGGGTTGGGCAGAGATGTAGATACAGACGCCAACACATCAAGTTACTACAATCTGTCAAATTTCTTAAATAGATTTTCAACTTTATCGCTAAAGCTTAAGATTCAAAGTTGATTGGGAAAATTTGACAATTTCGGGTAGCTTGATGTGCTGGCGTCTGTACAACCTCATTTCGCCAGTTATGTTCAAGTCCCATGTAATAGGGGGCGAGCCTATTGCCTTCAATCGGGCACAAATCCAGGCTCCAGCCTGCTACTGGAAATTCCAGATGGAAAAACCAAATAACACTGCCCGACCATCTAATCTGCAGAACAGATGGCCGATGGGGCCGAAAGGTTCTGGAGTGGCGACCGCGTACCGGTAGACGTAGCGTTGGAAGGCCTCCCACAAGGTGGTCCGACGACCTTGTACAAGAAGCACAGAACCGGTCGAAGTGAAGGTGCTTGGGGGAAGCCTATGTCCAGGAGTGGACGTCTTTCGGCTGAAATGATGATAATGATGACCATCTACTAGTAAGGAAGCAAGTCCCGCACAAAATTTTTGCTAAGTGCAAGCATATTCTAGCATATGTAGCATAGTTGAAATTCAAAAATTTACCGTTTTTATATAAATCTATTGCGTCATTTCAGAGATTCCTACCTTTGGTTATCGAACATTTTGATTTCTTCATTTAATGTACATAATTATGGATATGGAATTCAGGGCTTTATGATTAGCTGCTGTCTACTATCAATGTGTCAGCGTCTACAAGGACGCAGACGTACGCAGTTCTGTTCTAGTCTAAGCTAACAAAGCGATAGAATTTCAGACTGGTCAGAAAGTAGTACTCAACAAAACTAAGGCGATTTGGTGATATCATACGTTTACATACAGTAAGATTATTGGTTTAGAAAGAAGAGACAGCGTTCAATAATATAGGTAAACTTAGCATAAAACTACAAAGTTTATGTAAAATTGTTTCGGCTGTGTAATCTCAAGGTGCATTCATTACAAAACATACCTAACTTTTTATACACAATAGGTAGACGAAAACCATGAACTGTGAGCAAACAGGTGAAATAGGGCCGCCATTTTGTAACCGCATTGTCATAAAAAAAGCGAGGGCAACGGCATGCAGCCTACAGCCTAGTTATTAGAACTCGATTGCAAGTTGATTGCTCTATGTATGTACTATCAAACTTGTAATGTAAATCGCAGTAGATAAGATTGGCATTATTTTAAAATGTAAAATGTTTTTATGCTTTTAAATATTGAGTAAATTTATGCGAGGCTGGCCAGTCAGGCCTGCCAGATGTAGAATTAGACCTGCCAGGAACACTCCAGGCTTTTCTAAATCCCAGAACGAAAAACGAAGAAGTGACCAATGGCAATAAATACAACGTGGCGGTACAATGGTGACATTAATTTAACACACATATACGTTTTCACATTTTCGTTTCATGAAGAAATTATGTTTCCATTAAACGTTATTATTTGCGGATTTATTTAAAGTTTTCTAAAATAGCATTTTGGAGCAACCTGTACTTAAAGAACTGTCGCGCAGCGGTCATTTGCCGGGTCACGGATCATAACATCGCATCAATGAAATTAAAATAAATAAACAATACTTTAAAGTAACGTGATATCCCTTTGTCGGCGAGCGGGTGGCGGCGCAGGCGACGCGTGGCCCCCCCCCCCCCCCCCCCCGCCCCGTCGCGTCGCAGCGAAATCCAATTCTTTTTTTGCATATCTAGTGCTAGCCTAACTCGTGCCCTTGACACACTTCTTCACAGTAGTGCACATAATTACGTCGACTAATTTTGTGAATGTTTCCGCGAAAAAGACGCTTACCTATTGTTTTATTTATTTATTTTTGTGTAATGAACTAATGAGTAATTAGATTATGGTACTGCGATAAAGACGCTTTGTTTTGTTTTCGTTTTCTAATTTAGTAGGTACGTTGACATCTCTTGCGATACGGGCGCTTTTATTTGTGTTATTAGTGCTTGTGTAAACTTGTGATCGTGATGGCAAATACACATCCGAACTACACAGCAGCTGAATATGCGGACATGATCCTAATTTACGGAGAATGTCGTCAAAATGCCGCTCTTGCCATAAGGACATATCGCGAGAGATATGGCGGTTCAAGTCCAGTTAACTGAAAATGTGCTACAATATTTCCAAAACCAACCCAAAACTAGCCTCCGCCAGAGCGCTAGGCATTTTCAAGTTCATCACAGTACCATATGATACGATATTAAAGCGCGAAAAGTGGCAGCGCGTGAAGCGACGCGTTGCCGCTCCGAGTTAACGTAAGCCAGCGTAACGTAGGTAAGTAATTTCATGAATGATTTTTTGCAAGGGTGATCCCAATTTTAGTTACATTTTTATCATTTAGTTTGTTTGAAAAAAAATTTTTTTCAATTTACGAGTTATTTTAACCTACTAAAATTAATATGATTAAAGGGCACTAGCCCTACACGTGTGTTAAATTAATGTCACCATTGTAGCACCACGCTGTATACGTACATAGTTACATACCTATGATAATATAAAGGCGGAGACAGACTTGCAACGTTAGTTTGTAATGTATCATTCGAGGCTGGTTACAAAACTGCGATACACAAGACGCGGCGAACGTTCGCTTCGAGCACTTACTCACTCAAGCGTGTCGTGTAGGTGTGTGCTTCATTAATTTTGTTTAGTTATTGTTATTGGATAAAGAAGGAAAAAAACAAAACGCTATTGGATGACCTGCATTGATTTGTTTGTAAACATGCGCTCGTAACTCGCATCGAGCGGCTCGGCTCGCTGCACTGACTACTGTAACACGTTACAAAAATTCGATACATTACAGCCAAACGTTACAAGTCAGTCTCTTCCTTAACATTACAAACGTCAAAAGTAACTAACAAATTATTTACACTAATAAGACCAAGCTAATAAATAAATACATGATGTACCTACTGTACATACATGCCTAGCATTTAGGTAAGTAGATGTAAATGTTACATACTTTAAGGCTCCTTCAAACAGACGCGACACGACACGCGACACAAAGGCACCACAAGTCGCGCAACGAACGGTGCCTTTGTGTCGCGCGCGATTATATCGCGTGTCGCGCCTGTTTGTAGGAGCCTTTATGCGAGTCTCAATTGTTTTTGGCAACCGACCACCGCGATATATTACCAAGTTTATTTACTGCCATGTTTTCAAACCACAAATATTTATCTCCCAATTCCCGGTAAGAGTGGTTTTGCCAAAAGTGCAGACCGATCGAGCTAAGGTAAGCAACGTTGTTACTATTAAGTTTATGTGTACAGCGACTATTCTTGGAAATACTGCTATTTTCATAAGCATCTTCCTTGACAAAGTGCGTGACGTCAATGGGACATCCGTTTCCCTAACAAATAAGAGTGTGTGCACACCTCGACGTGTACAAACTCAACCACACTGGGGAAACAAAATTCTTTCTCCTATTAACCTCGTCGTGCGCTTTAGGTTGTGGTACTGGCCCTCAAAATTCAATTTATGGTCGATTCGCCCACCCCTGGGGTTCGTAGTCCCACGAGCACGGAGGGCCAATTTTCCAATCCTGCTCTGAGGGCTGTGGTCTCTTTCTGGAGCATAAAAGCTTCGTAGGGGCAGACCTTACATAGTTGGAGATGGGAAAACTTAGCTAGCAGGTGATAGCTCATATTATCCTCAAAAAGTCTGGCAAAAAGATCGGGAAGTAATGTCATAAGAATGAACACCGTCTAAGAGTTTCGGAAAATGTTTTTCAAGTTAATATTGTTCATGCGATAGACTGGCACGCTGTCAAAATTTACTTCGAACCCTTATATGTATGCCAAATACGCTTTTTAATAGTGCTTTGGCATTCAATTTATCTCTGCTTAACCGTCTGGGGATGTTATCGTGATTCTATGAATGATGGATAGGATACACCTACAAAACTAGCTTTTTGCCCGCAGCTTCGTCCACGTGAAGGTCAGTTCTCACAGGAACGTACCTACTACCAGGATAATAGTAGATATCTTATGCCCTAACCCAGGCTATGGTCTATATGCCTGTCAAACATCGAAATCCGAAAGGGTAACACAGACATCGTTTCTTTCGCATTCAATATAATTACTAGCTGCATCCTGTGGTTTCACCCGCGTAAGTCGCGATTCCGTAGGAATATCGGGATAAAACGTATCCTATGTTCTAATCCAGGTTAGGAACCCATGTGATTTTCATCCAAATCCGTTCAGCCGTTTTAGCGTGAAAGGTTAACAAACGAACGTTCTCTTTACTATTTAGAATAGGTACTAGTTTAGATGGATGAAGAAAACTAATCTAGAACATGCATGAGTAATAGGTAATACGGGCTGATGTCCGCAACTCCACGTCAATGCGCGTACTTTGCGTACATGAGTAAGAAAGAACGATGGATTAGTAATAAAATAACTATTATTAGACACCTTTTTTTTTTCGTGGAGGAACCTTTGCACCCGACCTCCGGGGATAGGTCGGGGAGTGTAGGATTTTTACCTCATTAAAACCACCCCGATGAACACCATCAGCACAAAGGTGTGGTCCCAGTTCCTCTTAAAAGACCAATTCCGGAACCCCCCCGTGCAACGCCTGCAAGGTACTCGTACATCCCTGGGGACACGGTAAAGGGGCCTCCCCTGAGCCTCGCTATGCACGGCAACACGTGACTACCGTGCTAATATTATTAGACCTAGATGCGTACCGCAAGGGTGGATCGAAGTGGCTCAAGAAAAGGATGTCTGGAAGGATTTGGGGGTAGCCTTTGCTCAGCACAGCAGCTTGTGAGACAGGGTAGGCTAAGTAAAAAAAATATTATTAAAAGTGTATGAAAGAAATTAAGTTCAATGCAACGTGCCCCAATGAATTGGGATAAATAAAATCGGGATTTGGGCATTGGGAAGGAAGATTGAGATGAGTAGTTTCGACTTAAAACTTTGTTCATATCGTATCAGAATACAGATCGGAAAAAAAAGTTTGATCTGCCCCCTTTTTAGCAACGAGGGGGACAGATCGAACTTTATTCACTCTTATCTGTCCCCCTATCAGTAATAGGACGACAGATGAAATTTTTATTCCTGTTTGCCCCCATAAAATTTAATGTATTAATTCTTAAAAGTAATGCCACATAATTATTATAAGCAACATTACATTAAATAAAAGACCAGTGGTTTGGTTTTATAATTATCAGTAGGTATTTAAATAAATTTAATTACATAATATGTTTTTGTTTTACGACACAGACGGGTGACAGATCGGAATAATTCTCAAATTCCTGAAACAATTTAATTTCCGACAACCCTACACAAAAAAAACTAAGAAGCACACACGTAACAAATATTTGAGTTCACGCTTCAATTGCTATCGCATTGTTAACGCGGTTGCGTGCTAACGATTCCGTTCCCTTTAACTAGCCACGCGATTCCTTGCGTCCAATGTACGGCAAAAAATGCAACCTAACAAGAAATATGTACGTGAACTGGGGTGAGCTAGTTCAGATTGTTTGATGTATATGAATTTGTATGTAACTACATATGTTTGAAGTTTTCTAGAAGACGTCAGTATGATGTGTGTGAATAATAGCTTTTGCTTCTTCTGTGCCGTTTTATGTGATAGGAATTCTGTTATACCTAATGATTATACAGGGTGGCTTCGACACGGAAACTGCGGTGCTATTCTGTAAAAATCTCACCGTGAAAACTTAAGTGAAGTGAGCGTTGAGTGAGCTGTCAATAGTGTCAATTCCTAGCAAAAACAAACTCACTTCACCCAAGTTTTCACGGTGAGATTTTTACAGAATCGACAAGCAGAAATCATGAATTCAGCACATGATTCTAGACCCTCTAACCGACACATTTCACGTCTGTTATCAAAAAATCTGCTGGTTCTCAGAAAAGTGAAATATCTACGCGGTCAAAATGTATGGAAGAATTTTTTTTTAATGAGCGATGAAAAATTTAAACGCAGAGTTATTCAGAATCGTGTAGGTTTCTTCTGAATTCATTTATTCATGGTAACAGGTTGCGCGTCTATGTCACTGCCAGCCTGTATGTTTTCCCTAAATTTTGATATTGATATTTTGATATGAATAACAAGCATGCAGCAAGCTAAGTAGGTAGCAGGGCCAGATGTAGAGGTGGGGGGAGATCGGCAAAATTGAGCGGCAGAAAAATTGAGCGGCAGAAAAATTGAGCGGCGGCAAAATTGTGGGCACCGGACGGTTGCACGGAGTCCTTAATTTTCTCACTACAAGAGAAAAATCTTACAAAAATTACCATGCTTATCAAACCGACTAAAAAGTATTTTTAATGGTTTTTCTTTTAAAAAATTCTTTTGTTGCGGCTGTTAATTTATAGACGGACCAACATATTATAAAATGCTATCCATACTATACATACTAATAATGTAAATTCGAAAGTAACTCTGTCTGTCTGTATGTATGTTACCTTTTCACGCCTAAACCACTGAACGGATTTCGATAAAATTTGCCAGGAAGATAGATTGCATCCCGAGGAAGAACACAGGATAGTTTTTATCCCGATTTTCCGACGAGATCGACACTTATGCGGATGAAACCGCGGGGCGCTGCTAGTCTTGTATATACAGGTGGTCCAAATAGAGACGTCAATAAAAAAAATTTTGATGCCTCATATCTAGGGATATCCGAAAATACCCCATGTATGTCTATGTTCCGCGATTATTGATAGTTTAAGAGATATGAACTTTTTTTTTTAATTCTTGGGGAAATTCTTCGGGAACATCTTTAAAAATTTATAGCTTTTTTCGACAAGCACTTCTTGATGATTTTTTTTTTTGCGATGGGACTCTCTTGAAATACCCTTTCATGTCCCTAGTTATTCTGTGGCTATGTAATGATTTTTGAATTGAGATAAGGAGTTAGTGTAAAGGGCGGCGAATGTATTTTTTGCCCGCAGCGGCTATAATAGCTAGATCGGGCCCTGGTAGGTAGGTGGTACTTAATATGTAGGTATACTGGAATGGGCCTGTTCCAGCTTCAGACCTTTAACCCCTTCTCGGCCCTATGAACCACGAGGCGAAAGCGGTTTTCGAAGACTCTTCTATAACCATTTTTACCTTTAGTTAAATGTTTTGTGGTCTAGTATCTGCTTAGCGAAAAAGAGTAAGTACAGATTTCCAAACGGTGAATTAGTGATACTAATGTCAACAGTAAAATTGTAAAATTTTATGTCACACTCATATTATTATTTTTAATTTAACCACGTGCTCACAAATACGAGCTCTCTTAGTTTAAAACTCTACCACAAGCAAAGTCACATTTCCAACTAGTACATAGGACGTACACGAATGTAGGTTGGTCGTCCGCATCCGACCCACATTCCGGGAACAAAGGACTTATCGGGCCATTACCATATTATTGAGAGCCTGCACGGAGCGAGACGCTCAGCTATTTACTTACACACCTAGCTAAATGTACAATGGAGCTCCAACTTCAAAGTTGAAGCAAAAACTACGAAATGACGCAACCTCAAAAAAAAAAATGATAATCAATAAATCCTGAAGAAAAAGCGGATCAAACCGGAATGAGAAAGTTTATAGTGGATAAGACAGAGATTAAAACAGAAGACGAACAAGCAGGGGATCGAGGAGGGGGGGGGGGGAGGGGCGTTCAGGTTCAGGGGATCAGACCGGAATAACTCAAATATAGTTGAGTTGGCTGACAGGGTTATGATGATGATTGCGACAAGATGCACTACATCACACAGTACAGAAGTCCTGTGTGATCACCTGATCACAGTACAGAAGTCATTTTGCATCAATGGTCCCGTCGCGTCGTTGCATCTGTATACAATTTCTAATTTTTTGCAACGACGCCGACGGGACCGTTGAAAATCAATTACCTCACAATAGTTTTACAAATGGACACTTACTACTACCACGGCTACTACTAAGTAGGTATAGGTATCTACTTAATAATAGTATGTATGTAGTCCAACAATATAATATTATTATATATCCTGCGTTCGCAATTTAGCTGTCAAACATGTACTTAAAACAAATGTGTTTTTGAATTAATTTTAACTTTATAACCCGGAAATTAAATTCAGTTTGCGCTACAACTTATTACAAGTTATGTCCTTTTCAATAGTACTAATCATTCAGAAATCATCATAAATTACATTAAGATAAAGTTGTTATTTCTTTAAGTGTAAATAACGTCAATTTGAAACAAGGATCTGAATATAATATAGATTCAATGTATAGGTCGTGGGTTCGAACTCTGACAGGCGCTTTACTTTGTATAAATAATATTTCATCATCACTGCTCTCAAAACAGTGAAGGTAAACCTCGCGAACAGCATGTCCCACCTAGAACTATAAAATTCGAAGAAATCTGCCATCTGCCAACCCGCACTGGGCCGTGTGGATTATGTCCCACTTCCTCTCACAGAGAAGAGGCCTATGTCCCAGCAGTGGGAACATTAAAGGCTGACTATGCTATGCTTATAGACAAAGTTTCTCTACTTCTCTGACAGCTCGGTAAGATTCCAATGACAAAGCACACACACTCTAAAACACACACACACACACACACACACACACACACACACACACACACACACACACACACACTCTCTACAACACACACATACATGCATACTTTTATTAAACAGAGAATTAGATTGGAATCTTGTACGCCCAGAGTTGGCTGTCTCTAAATCAGTACTCATGATTGTAAGAGCGAAACCACAACAGACAATCAAATCGCATGTCAGAAACCATACGAAAGAGACCTCAGCGGAATAATTTATAAATAGTTTTCCTTTCATAACCATAAATTAAAACCAGTACATGCAAGCAAAGCCGAGACACTGTTGGTAATAAACAAAACAAGTTTTCTATAAATAGTATTACATATTTTGATTGTCAGTCGAAGCTTGTGACATAACGATACGTTATTACGTGGTCTACCTTCAACAAGGCCGAAAGTGTTACTTCAAAAGCTGGTCAAACAGGTGTTTATCGAGATACAAGAAGACCAGAAATATCTATCGAAGATAATATTATATAACTATTAATGAATTAATGAATAGTAAGGAATGTATCAGATAAAACCGAGAGACTGGCAAAAACCCACTAAGAGTTCACTGAGCCAGAGGTAACTACAGCACATCAAGATACTACAATCTGTCAAATTTCTTTAATAGATAGAGCTACCCTGGCGCTTTCGCCTTAAAAGTCGATTGGGAAAATTTGACAGTTTCGGGTAGGTTGATGTGCTGGTAAAAGCACGAACAAACCTACTGCAGGTACAAACATATTTATAGAACTAATTGGAGACGTTACCAATAAAGAACAGCTTTGCAATCCATATTAGGATACGTTGAAAATAACCCCCCTCGCCCCCCTATAACATGGGACAAAGTACATCATTCAAGTGTCAAACATCATAAACCCAAAGATTAAAATGCCGGCCAGAAAAACAGTACCTACTATTTTCTTATGGGAAATAACATCTTGAGCATTAATGGTAGACTTTCGTTGTAAGTCTACCATTAACCCTTATTAAGGTTGTAAAAAAGTAATTACAAAAAATTGAACCGACTTCAAAAAGAAATGAACTCAAAATGATGAAATACATAATTTTAATTTCGGAAGTCGGTGTCTTGAGTCGAAGACCAACGAACCTTTATGTGACAACTAAGGAAGAATTTTCGAAAATTCTTCCCCTATAGTGTTTAAATATGTTTGTATGGAAGTGCGTCATTTTTGCCGATGTCAAATCCCATCGATGGTTTGTACCTACTAAGATAACTTTCTTCATCATTTCAGTCTCTTAGACCCGTCACAGGGCATCTTTATCGCTTCATCTATCAACTCTAGTTGTTATAAAGACCATATCCGTACTCACCACTCCCTGATCTGCTGTATCTCGTCCTCTTTACCCTCGGGAAGCGGCTTGAGTCCGCGCAGGAAGGGGTGCAGGTACTTAGTTGCTGACATCTCGCAGCCGCTCTGTTTCTGCAACAATGATCATTTTATGTTATCAATCTGTTATACAAATGTTTAAATCTGTTCACATGGCCTTAAAAATACTGATTTTTTTAAATAAACCGATTCAATTATTGGACGAGAATTATTGAAAGTGAAATTTCAAGGACACGTCACGTTTAGGCACATTTCGATACATGAGATAAACATGAATGTAAATAACGCAATATTTTTTATCTGTCTGCTTTATTTTACTTAATAAATAAAGGTTATTAAAATACTTTATAAATCAGTGAGAAAATATCTCAAAACCCTTCACAAGCAATTAAGAAACTCGAAATTATAATTGTGGGGTCTATATTCGTTTGGCTCTTTCCGAGGTTATCAAGGTAATCGACCCTGAATTTGGGACAAAGCAAAAAAAATACACGTCAACATTTTTTTAACACGACTTTGTAAAAAGGCAAAGCAACGATTTGGGATTGATTGAAATCTTAAAAACAATTAAATTAAAATTCACAAAAAGTTGGGTTAAGCACACTCATGTTTTGACTCTTATGTACTAATACTTACCTAAGCTTGTTGAGTGTCCATGCACAAACTTTGAAAAAAAAAATTATGAAGGTGTAATTCCAAATAGGTAGGCCTATAAAACGCTTGCGAAAACCTAATAGGTTTGTATGAATAATACAAACCTTTACATTATCTGAACCATGCACTCCTACAGCGGGATTGTCCGAAAGGGTTACCGCTGGCTCGGAACATAAAGGGCTAAGGAAGGAACACGGGTGGGTTTTAGTCAGTAAGAGTCTGACACTCCCTTCCGCTCCACCCAGAGCGGGAGGGGGGGTCATTTGATGATTTCCCATCCTCAAAAAAAAAAAAAACATGCACTCCTAAGGGGGAATTCGATGAAACATAAATGACCTACTTTATGTCTTACAGCACCCTAATTGCGTGACACATTCAATCACAATCTGAAACATTTTCAATGTTATTGCTTATCCATTAATTCAATTTTCGAAAAATTCGTCTGCTCAACAACGTGAATAACGCAATGAATGTTGTTGAACTGTCGAAATGAAAGCCATTGCTACTGTTCGTGTTTTAAGGCTACTACAGATAGGTGCGACGTGATTACACGACGACGACGACGACGCGACGACTTCATGGAAATTGTTCTACCAGAATCGCGTCGCTCCGTCGTAGCGTCGCGCCTGCTTGCCTTTACGCAATTACCCCGCTGATCTACGAATAAATTTATTAACCGACTTCTAATTTTAAGAATATAATAATCTTTGAATTTTTGACAAAAATTGTCAAAACACCTACTTGGTATAAAAGTTTGTTCGTAATCGCCTAAGAACATCAAGCGTTAATTCAGTTAATTTCTCACCAATGATGAATTGCTCATAACTAGACACAACACGTCTTCAACTTAAAGGGTAAGCGCTAAGGTAGCCCGCGAAATTAAAAAAAATCATTGAAGTCATCAACACAACTCTCTAAGACCACGTAACTCCAAAGAATGATGATTTCATGAAACAGTTATTCTTTGGAGTTACGTGGTCTTAGAGAGTTGTGTTGATGACTTTAATGAGTATAATTCTGTAAATACATATTTCTTACGGCCGCGATTCATATATTAATCAACGTACAACTTAATGCTGACCAGCAAATCCCAAAAATTGGCCAAGTGCGAGTCGGACTCGCGCACCGAGGGTTCCGTACACTTGCGAGTTTCAAAATATGCAGCTTAAATTGCTGTTTCTTTTGATTGCGTTGACATAGAAGTTTGATTTTGTTACAGCTTAAAGGTATTATAGACCTGAGTATTTGGTATGAATTTCAATTTAATACCTCTACGCGTTTATGAGGAAATGGGTAGTAAGTTTAAAATTATTAAATAAAAAAATATATATTATGTGATGTAACTAAAAATTTATGGTTTTCGTAATTTTTCCTTTATCTATGCTATAAGACGTTGCTTCGTACCAAATTTCAAGATTCTGAGTTCACGGGAAGCACCCTGTAGGTTTTGATTCCCTTGCAAGTGTCGAAAATTTGCGGCATAAACGGCTGTATCTTTTGATTGCGTTGGCTTAGAAGTTTGATTTTTTCACAGCTTCAAGGGACAGTAGACCTGAGTAATTGATATAAATTTCAGCTTCATACCTCCACGCGTTCCTGAGAAAAAGGGTCTTGACAGACGGACGGACGGACGGACAGACGGACAACAAAGTGATCCTATAAGGGTTCCGTTTTTTCCTTTTGAGGTACGGAACCCTAAAAACCTAAAAAAAAATTGAATTTCGCGGGCTACCCTGGCGCTTTCGCCTTAATATACTTGAATATATTCACTTCTAAACTACATTACGTAATAATAAACAGTACACACAATGAAAGCAGTCATCATTAAGGCTCCTGCAAACGGGCGCGACGCGAGACGCGAATCACGCGCGACACAAAGGCACCGCTCGTTGCGCGACTTGCGGTGCCTTTGAGTCGCGCGCGATTTTATCGCGTGTCGCGCCTGTTTGAAGAAGCCTTTAAACTTGAATAAATCAATCTCACCTAATCACCGGTAGAATATCATTATTCATTATGTTATCCTGGTTTAAGACTTATGTAAGTACATCTACATACATAATTATTTATTAGCCTTCGTTATGACTGTGTGTTATAACTACTCGTATATGGTACGCAGTGAAATTAACTTACCTACAAACAGCTATTATGATCACAACACCTTTCATCTATGCTAATTACTAATTACTGCGATAACAAAGAGGTAAAATTTGAGAGTTTGTATGTAGAGTACAATGCGTGCCACGAAAGATGAGACTTGACCCCGCCTCCCCCGCTCTTTCCGCCGCCCCTATGACGTCCGGTCCCGTCCCGCACTCAGACCTCATACCGCTAAAGATACCTAAAATCGTGTACTGCGCATGTCAAACCACGTGGTGTGTCAAGTCTCATCTTTCGTGGCACGTATTGTATAGATAGAGGGTATCTACTGTAACTACGGTACTATGGTAATTGCGTAATACACTAACAGTAGCAATCAATGGCTTCATTTGGACAGTTCAGTAACATTCATTACGATGGTTACGATGTTTAGCAGACAATTTTTTCGAATATATGAAGCAATGGATTAACTATATCGTTCAAAATCATTCAGATTGTGATTGAGAGTGGGTTAGTGTGTTACGCAATCAATTAGGATGCTGATATGATTCCGCTTTCACAATTAATAGGAATGGGAATCTACATTAATAATAATAATAATAATTTCTTTATTGCCATAAAAAACAGGTTACAAAAAAATTTAGACCCTGGCTCCAGAGCTAGGTTAGGGTGTACCTGTATTTCAGGAGCCAGATATTTATCTATCCATTATTTCGGCAATAGTGTTAAAGGTTATACTATTTTATGTTCGAACAAGAAATTTCATGCGGACGAAGTCTCGGGCAGAAGCCAAGTGATCTATAGGTACCTACATGATTGAATTTCGATTTGGTTCCCTACAAAGAAGGCCTAGGCCGGATCTGTGGGTTTTGTTCGGAGAAGGGGGGCCATCAGACAATGCCTGATATTGTCTAGTCTCAAAAAATCCACCGATAACTCTATATTCATCGAATAACGTGGTGGATATCGCAAGAAGTGGAAGAGAAATCATATTTTCTATTCTTAACTTAGGTACATAATCAAAGTCGCTCTTCGTGTCTGTCTGTGTGACCGCGATGTTCTTCTAAACTACGGATTTTAATACGGTTTTCACTATAATTTATTGAACATATTTTGGAAAGTTTACGGTACGGTTAAAATTATTTCTATTAAACTTACATACTCAATCTCAAAGCATTTATTTCAATTAAACTAATTACAGGCACTTTTGAATTGTCAAGGGGTCGGTCAGTCAGAGAAATGAAGCTAGTTGCCCATTCCAAAGCGGTACCATGGAGAAGAACGGGCAAGAAACTCCATGGACACTCTTTTATATCAAAATAATATGGTTACGAAGTCTTATTTACATCATTCGTGTTAAATATTATGCATGTGAGAACAATGCCGAACGTTAAAAGCGTCCGTAATGAAAAGACGAAAAAAAAAAACAAGTAAAATATTAAATTAAAATAAGCCATGGCAGCAAAGAGTCCAGTCCAGTCCCTACTGACAGCGCCCGTTCACGAACATGACACATGTATTAGCACCATTCAGCTCAACCATTTTGAAGGGAGCTAAATGATCCAACACACGCGCCACCATCAGCGAGACATTTGAGTGAGCATGACATATTCTCAGCCGCCAGGGTACATTCAAGTCAATGAAAGGCGTACCCAGTAAATGGAAGCTTTATAGTATGTACATAGTACTCACATAATAATTATGTGCTATACAATAAAGAAGTCTCGATGTTTTGTCAAGTCGTAAAAATCGTGCGCAGCAGAAGCGGGTCACTATTCTAGACAAATAAAAAAATTGTCTGTTTGTTCCGGCTAATCTCCGAAACGGCTGAACTGATTTTGACGGGATTTTCATTGGCAGATAGCTGATGTTATAAAGAGTAACTATTAGGCTACTTTTTTATAAAAAGAAAGAAAATCAAAAGGTATTAATATCACGCGAACGAAGTCGCGGGCAGTAGCTAGTTTATAATGAATAAATCTATGATTCCCAAGATCATTTACGGCTTTTATGGTTTTAGCGGTAATTGATGTTATAATTTTCAACATAACCTTCACATTATGATCAATAAATAATATGGAATACACGGCGCTAAGATTTACATGGTTGCTCTTACTTGCTGCAATAAAACAATTAAATCTACTTCCACCTGATATTTGAATTTGCAATCAATCCTTAATTTTAAATATTCCTATAATGCATGTCTCGCTTATTTACGTACTTATGTACATAATCAGGAATTTAAATGTTAGTTAACACAATGATACAGCACATAGTTATTACAAGTCATTATAATGTAGAAACCCGACCTTCGCATATTTATGATATTAGAAAATGATGTCTCATGTTACTAGCTAATTAACGAATATGTTAATACCCCTTTGTATTATTTTTTATTTAGGTATTAAAATCAAAATAACCTTTAGCTTATAACCTCAAAATTCTAAATTTACGCCCATAAAAACTAAATAAATATGCAGGTAATTTTTGCCTTTTCTGTCAACTATACAATAAGCAGGTGTATCCTCCTGACCGGTTGTAAAAACTGCGACAGCCAATCTTATACGTAATACGTGGTGATTGACGCCACCCAGTAGCAAAGAAGTGCATCTAACTTTGCTAAATCTTCTGTAATAGAATTGGTCCAAAGTCAGTCCCTTGAGATACACCGTAATTAAGTAGCCAGATAATTAACTGTTAAAGCCTTTAAAACAAAGAAAACTACACCTACTTCTTACATGCAGAATCTAGCACAAACAAATAGTCTACACGTTAGAAACGCAATCAGAACAAGTTATTGCATCGCATTGAGTAGTCAGGTGATCAGGTCGAACGGTTACCTGCCAACCAGTGCTGAAAGCGATGTAACAAATATCACGGAATTCACTAATTGCAAACTTGATTAGGTGAAATTTGGCTGTATGCAATCGTACCTGAGTGTGCCTGAGGTTAGCAGGAAAAGAAAAATTACAAGCATTTTTTTTTGTTATGTGTGCGTAATTTGAATTTACAGCCTGGCGGTCCGCAAGACTTCAATAAATAATACATTCTAAATCCATGTCAATAGCTCAGAATGCATAATACAGACGAATCTTTCCATTAAAGGAGGTTGATTGGAAGTAATAATGAAAGTTTGAAAATGATTAACTTCATATCCGCTATCTACTGCAACCTACAGCTGTAACTGCACGTCTTTATGTGCAGTTACAGCTGTAGGTAGTAGTGTATTTAATTCCCTTATACTTTTGTAAGGAAATTAAATACACTGTTAACTTTTGGAGTGCCGCGCGGGACCTATTTAGAACCAAGTCTACTGAACGAAACAAAGTTCATTACTAAAGCGGTACGTTATTCTGAGATAATTGTTGGCTATCTATGAAATATGTTGAGGATGAAGATGGCTGTGAATGATGCTCAATAAATGGAAACACGAGCACGATTTCTTGGTATATATTTTTCACAATGACTGAGAGTGACAGCAGACAAACTTAAGAATAAATTTAATAGAAAGTAGGTAAACATAAATATGAATATAAAAAAGATTGGTTGCTGGTCGTCAACAAAATAATTAGATGAAACTCTAAATAAAATATAAAATAGTTAATTAATTAATTAGCATTCTCGACTATAAACTCAAATTAAAATCTTCCTTTTAAAACAATCTTTAAAAATAATCTTCAATTCTCTTTGCTTTGAAAATTTAAACAAAGAAAAAAAACTTACATCACTCAAATGCTGCCAGTTGTTAAAATAACAATAACGCACGTAATTACCCGACTGCGCCAGAAGGAGGGTTATGTTTTTTTATTCGTTTTATTACGAATAAGGATTAACATTATAACATTATCTGCACAATCTCGTAATGTTTGAAATTCACTTTCTAACGTAGAAAGTGACGCATGGAAAGCCGGTACTGGGACTATGTCGGTCTCTCATGGATATTTACTATAACGCAACTAAATTACCACCAATATGTTGTTTTAACAGGATCTTACTGTATTTTGTGATTTACTGTAAACAGTGCACACTCTTTTTAACAGTGTCGTTAAAGATAGATTGATATAATTATATTATATACGAAAATGATAATAAGAAAGCTAGCAATATTGTCCTATGTGGTCCGGGATTTTACTTTTTAGTCTGGAATAAAAAGTAAAACTAATTTTTTAAATTAATTTCAAAATAATTTTTTATTTTTCCATATTACTAGTAGCGTTAAGGAAGTAGGTATAGCAAAGTTTAAACAATTGTTTTTTCGATGTATTCCCATTGTTTTTTCTTCTCTTTATTGTTGTATTTTTGATCGTGAGATAATTCATTTGCGTATCTCTTACGTCGCGACGTAAGAGATACGCAAATGAAGTCGTTGTTTTCGCGTATTTGTTAATGTTACTCACATTAATCGTTGGAAGCTTGTAATTAGCCATCGTTTACACATTTTACTAGATATTAAAACTGTAAGTTTTCCTAAAATAAATAAAATAAAATGATAAATGGTTACGGTAAATGGGTGTCAATTAAATGGTTAGCACAGTATTGTTATTTCTGTGAGCAGAAAAATATAATCGGTGAGCAGAAATAGCTAATTGGTCAGCAACTCATGGTCAGCAAACATTTCAAAATCAATCAGCAATTTATGTCATTCTGGATGGCTGTAATTATTTTTGTACAGCATATTAATTATATAAGCTGCAATCAGCTGCTCATGTTTAATAAAATTTTGGTAAGCACTCAGAGTGTAATATGGGAATATTTTTACATACATTAAATACAAAATCGTTTGACATACCACTCAAAAGATATAAAACTTATTTGGTGTAATATGATGAAAACGCCTACTTTAAAACTTAAAAAAACTTTGTTTTACTCTTTGTAAGTTCTATCGTAGTTATAGGTAATAGTAACCTAAGTAGATAAGTAACTGATTACCACCTGCGCTAAGATAGGTCGACGGAGCCCCGCTTCGCGGGGCTCCTACTTCTGGGTGGTTTAAAAAAAAATAACCACGAAGGCTAAGGCGGGAGCTCCGCTACGCTTCGCTCCCGCCTTAGCCTTCTAACCTAACCTATCCGAGTCGGGGTACTCTGAGTCGGGGTGTTAACCATAATGACGTTTTTTTATATAAATATTAAACGTTAGACCTAATGATTTTCGATACGAACGCACGAACGACAATAACAATTACACGTGATCAACTCAACTCGTCGTTACATGAATCAAATAGCTGCCTGCTTTTTCTGCCGCTCAATCATGAAATCTTGCCGCTCAAGTAGTTATTTTGCGGACTGAATGTTTATTATGCAGACTCATGTTATTGTTGGCTGCCTATGTATGATTTAATTTTTGACCATTATCAAAATTAGTTGCGGAACAAGAATTGCTGCCTGATTTTTTTTATTGCAAACAAAATCTTTGTATGCTGACCAAATTATTTAAATGCTGCTTTTGGGTGGCTCGCCGAATTTTATAATTGCTGAACCATGTAATTACTTCTCACGGTAAATGTTCTGGAGTAGCTCTACTTATCGATAGAGAATCTTTTTTTTATAATCTGTTTTATTTAAGGGATTTTTGTACGCTTATGCGACGATGTCAATCCCATCGTGCTTTTACAATTAACAACTTACTAACTAAACTAATCTTAGTCATACAAAACTTAACTTAATCAAATTTACTACCTAATAAAAAGTATATAATATTTTTGCTGCTTTAGAAGTAGGCTTGGCTAAAATACCATATTATGGAACATTCCAACATCCGTTTTTGACAATTTCAAAGAGTTGAGAAGAACGTTTCTTTTGTTAGTTTAGCGGACACATTCAACCAACACATTATGTGCATCTTCTATACCACACACCTCACAGTTGGCAGAGATTGATTACAGTTACGATATATTATTTAGACAATCTTGTGACAGGTTCCCAGTTTGAAACAGGCCAATCTTGTGACAGATTCCTAGTTTGAAACAGGCCAATGTTGTGACAGATTCCTTGTTTGAAACAGGCCAATCTTGTGACAGATTCCCAGTTTGAAACAGGCCAATCTTGTGACAGATTCCTAGTTTGAAACAGGCCAATCTTGTGACAGATTCCTAGTTTGAAACAGGCCAATGTTGTGACAGATTCCTTGTTTGAAACAGGCCAATCTTGTGACAGATTCCCAGTTTGAAACAGGCCAATCTTGTGACAGATTCCTAGTTTGAAACAGGCCAATCTTGCCCCAACATGAATGCCTAATATGCACTGGCGGTTTGTAGGTCTCAAAGAAACGAAGTAAAATAGTGCATCAGAAAACTTATCTGATTTTTTTCAAATCCAATGAAAAGGAAAGAAAAATTAGAAATTTCTTTAACTACCAAGTCGACTTCATTCAGAAAGCAGTTTGTAGTTATTAGTCGCACTTTTTATATGGGGAAATTCATATACCTACCTACCTTCCGTCTAAACTCCAAGAAAATGTATTTTTGACTTAGGTACTTATGAATATACCGACTAAAACCCCCACGTAGTTCCTGCCACTATCTTTCACCCACTGGGGGAGCTTCCACCGCTCCGTAGATAATTAATTATTAGTTAATTACTAGACCTGAGCTAGTGCATTTATGACACGTTACCTCACTAACCTAGATAACTAGGCACAGCATCTTGTACTTTGAGTCGAATAATTAATAACACAGCTCGGTATAACTAATTAAAACTGATTAGTTTGCAAAATAACGGTTAAAAGTAGGTCTCTATCATACAATTATAATTATTAATTTACTACAGCTTCGGGTTCAGGTTTTGTCTGTAATTAATAACAATTTGACATTTACGAGGGGCGTTCAATGTATTCTCGATATCAGGGGTGGTTTACTAATCATGTGGGTAATTTTAAGATATTGGATATTTTAACTATGTATTAAATACCTAATGGACGACCGCTTATTAATACTGCGCGCTCGTTTTATTTCTAACGATGTCAGGTCGACGGAGCCCCGCTGTGTCCTATTTCTGTCTGCAGGGTTTAAAAGGAACCTAACCAAACCGAACCTCGGGGTGCCCCTAACGACGACCGTCTTCTTCTGGTTCAAAAGCACAAAAACAGACAAAATCAGGTTGATCTGATCTTTTGTTTTCATTTTTATTTTTCAATCTACCCTCTTTCACGCTCGCGGAACCTTCTTCATACAAATAATAGCTCGCAAGTGATGCATCATTTTAGGTATTTTGACCATTTGGTACTTCAAATGTTGGTGTATCAAACTTAGTTGTAATATAATAACTGTTGACATTTTAAACATTTATTTTACCATTTATGTACACACATAAACAGACAAGAAAAAAAAACAGAACCAACGAAGAAGCCAACTCGAGGCAACTTGCTCTTACTGTTATTTTATATCCATTATCCCACTGCTGGGTAGAGCCCTCACCCCATGACTTCCAGCTCTTTCGACCCAGGGTTAAAGTGGACCACTGGTCGTTTGTTTTCCGGGGTCTGCTGCGACGCCTTCTGGCTATGTCAGAGCTCCACGTAGTCGTCGATTTGGCCCCAAAGAGAATATTAGTGTTGTTTTGGCCCATATTGGGCATATGGCAGACATGACCAGCTCAGTCCCACTTCAGCTTAGCGGCTTTTTGAGCGACATCAGTAATTTGCACTTATCACAGACATAAGGCTCCTACAAACAGGCGCGACACGCAATAAAATCGCGCCTGTTTGTAGGAGCCTATAAGTCAACATGTAATTATTGGATGCCAAAATAATAAGGATATAAAAAATATGTTGATAAAAACTTAAAATCACCTGAGTGAGTCTCATCCAGGCCTATGAATACGTATATTCATAAAAACGCGTGAAACTACAAAATAATGAGGTTGATAAAAACTTAAAATCACCTTAGTCAATGGTCATCAGTCACACACACACCACATGCCGAGCGTATGGCATCACATTGATCTCGAACTGGCCCAGCATAGTACAGACTTTCAGTAGAGCAAGAGGCGAACTTATACTGGTGTTGCTGTTTTTACCACGAAAGACGGACCGAAAACCGGTTGAAGTATTAAGTCCGGTATGTTATAAAAATATCATAAACATTATAGTGTTATTCACGTCTGAGATGCTTATTTAGATGTAGGTAAGTATGTAAAAACCGTGTTTTTTCTAAAAATATGTAAGTATGTAATAAAGATGATAACCTGACAGTTAAATAACATAGTCAATCTTATAGAGGCAAGTCTGTATGGTAATGTACAGACGCCAGCTGCACATCAAGCTACCCGAAACAGACAAATTTTCCCAATCAACTTTGAACCTAATGCTGTAGCGATAAAGATGAAAATATATTAAAGAAATTTGACAGATTGTAGTAGCTTGATGTGCTGGCGTCTGTACCAGTTGTTTAAAAAATGCCTATTTCATTCTGGTATAGATATCTAAGCAGGTGCACGAGCCTGTGTGCTCCCATAGAAATTTGGTCAAGTTCTGATGAGTGGTTTTAGAGTTAGCTTCAATAACACGTATTTTTCAACTTAGTGTTTGTTGATGATGTTATAATAACTTCCTGTCACTGTTATTTAGGTACTTAGCAAGTGAAAGAAAATACAAAACCAACCACTTCCGTAATTAAAGTTATTTTTCTCTTTGTCGTGTTTTTTCAATGACAAATTGTAACAGTGACAAACTTGTCACAATTAGAGTTATGGCCGACCGGACATAACTCCAGAACTTTAGACTAACCTAGACGCTTCTATATATTTTAGGTATAAGCCCCAAGACGGTAAGGTCGTGAGAGTTCGCGGAAAGTATGGGCGTAGTCAGAGAAAACTGTTTTCTACAACTATTACTGTCAAACACATTATGTATTATATCTAAAAACTCAGCTGTTTCTGTTTCAAGCACTCGTAATGGCTTCAGGCGCTGACACTGTAGTTTCTATTCTATTTGCTTTAGCTGTAATGACAGCTAATTCACAATGGTGAATTAGCAGAAAGTATGGAAGCAAGAATGACCAGCTATTGTCACAAGTTCACCAAGAAGAAAGGGTTTCACCGTAAGTTTTTTATTCATCAGACCACATCTAGATTGCGGTTTCAAGCACAGTTTCAACGTTTTGACATGTTAAATATTAGTTAACACAATGACACCTCCATAAATCTTTCTGACAGTGCAAAAATTATAACAGAAGCGCGAGAAGTGTCTATAGTACAGACGCCAGCACATCAACCTACTAAAATCTGTCAAATTTATTTGATAGATTTTCAACTTTATCGCTAAAGCATAAGGATCAAAGTTCATTGGGAAAATTTGACAGCTTTGGGTAGCTTGATGTGCTGGCGTCTGGACAACACACCTACCTAACACACCTAAATACATACTTAAGTACCTAATCAAGATCAATCAATAAAAATCTATTTACGAGTTGAGAGAATCTATTTATCAGTTTAGATTTGTGGGGACTGTGTCTCACGTACCCATCCCTTGCATAGTTGTTAAGAATGTAATATTTTTAGAAGTACTTATTATAATAATTTTTAGAAAGTTTCATTTTGTGTTTTTCCCACGAATCACATCTGCAAGCGATTTAAGTCATAGGTACTATTGTCTTTCATGATTCTTTACTTTTAGTTAAGGTTCTTCATTGTTCTATTATGTTTAGTTATCTTGTATTGTACCCATTTGCATTTCTCGTGTTTTATTATTGTACTTTTAAAATGTGCCGCGGCCTTTGTGTAAAATCGTTTTGCCGCTTCCTTTGTCTAGTGAACGGGAGATGTGGGAGAGCTTTAGTTCTGAGCTTCAGTCTGTGCTGAACTACGATCGTGCGAGGTCCTCTCTGACCCCCGATCATATTTTACTCGCCGAAGCTCGCCGTAATAGTTTACGGCGAGCTTCGTGTTTCTATTAGTTTATGTCTTCATGTAACATTATTTAATTTTTCCTTTTCGTGTCAAGTGTAACTACTAGCTTTAGTTACTTGATATCGTAATAAATTAATCGCTACTTCTGTGTACAACTTACTTCAGTGTATCACTCGCCCAACACGCGGTCACGAATCCCCACAGTGGTGACCCCGACGTGATCAAAACTATCAATAGCGTGAGTTCGTGACAGTGCGTAAAGAATTTCGCGAGTGCTAAATCAAAGTACGAGTTAAAATGGCGAGCGATCCAGCGGGAGTCACTAGCGGCGGATGACGCGCATTCCCAGCCAGCCAGCTCCCACGGCTTCAACGGGTATTCTGACCACCAGCATGCAGCGACCGCGCATACCTGGTCATCACCCTCAGCCTCATCAGCAACCTCGGCACAGCACACTGCACTTTCGGCCGGTCAACAAGAAGAGCTCAATATTCCTCTCCTGGTCGACGCAGCAGCCAGCCTCAACCCGGCGCTGTACCACATCCGACGCACTGGAGCATGACGCAGCGCCCGCGCCACCCCGACTCACTGGGGACATCTTCGCAGACAGTTCCGACTCACCGTGAACTATGCGGCACCGACGCACTGGAGCATAACGCAGCGCCCGCGCCGCCCCGACTCACTGGGGACATCTTCGCAGACAGTTCCGACTCACCGTGAACTATGCGGCACCGACGCACTGGAGCATAACGCAGCGCCCGCGCCACCCCGACTCACTGGGGACATCTTCGCAGATAGTTCCGACTCACCGTGAACTATGCGGCAACCGGTTCCGACTTACTGGAACCTAAGTTGGCCTGGCAAGCATATTCCTCGCCGTTCTGGTAGGCGAGTTAAATTTCCTGATTACTATCAGGCAGGTGTTTCGTGATCTTTATCACTGGTAGGGGGGTACTGTGGGGACTGTGTCTCACGTACCCATCCCTTGCATAGTTGTTAAGAATGTAATATTTTTAGAAGTACTTATTATAATAATTTTTAGAAAGTTTCATTTTGTGTTTTTCCCACGAATCACATCTGCAAGCGATTTAAGTCATAGGTACTATTGTCTTTCATGATTCTTTACTTTTAGTTAAGGTTCTTCATTGTTCTATTATGTTTAGTTATCTTGTATTGTACCCATTTGCTATTGTTAGTTAAGGTTCATTGTTCTGTTATTTTTAGTTGTCTTGTATTGTACCCATTTGCATTTCTCGTGTTTTATTATTGTACTTTTAAAATGTGCCGCGGCCTTTGTGTAAAATCGTTTTGCCGCTTCCTTTGTCTAGTGAACGGGAGATGTGGGAGAGCTTTAGTTCTGAGCTTCAGTCTGTGCTGAACTACGATCGTGCGAGGTCCTCTCTGACCCCCGATCATATTTTACTCGCCGAAGCTCGCCGTAATAGTTTAGCACAGACTGAAGCTCAGAACTAAAGCTCTCCCACATCTCCCGTTCACTAGACAAAGGAAGCGGCAAAACGATTTTACACAAAGGCCGCGGCACATTTTAAAAGTACAATAATAAAACACGAGAAATGCAAATGGGTACAATACAAGACAACTAAAAATAACAGAACAATGAACCTTAACTAACAATAGCAAATGGGTACAATACAAGATAACTAAACATAATAGAACAATGAAGAACCTTAACTAAAAGTAAAGAATCATGAAAGACAATAGTACCTATGACTTAAATCGCTTGCAGATGTGATTCGTGGGAAAAACACAAAATGAAACTTTCTAAAAATTATTATAATAAGTACTTCTAAAAATATTACATTCTTAACAACTATGCAAGGGATGGGTACGTGAGACACAGTCCCCACAGTACCCCCCTACCAGTGATAAAGATCACGAAACACCTGCCTGATAGTAATCAGGAAATTTAACTCGCCTACCAGAACGGCGAGGAATATGCTTGCCAGGCCAACTTAGGTTCCAGTAAGTCGGAACCGGTTGCCGCATAGTTCACGGTGAGTCGGAACTATCTGCGAAGATGTCCCCAGTGAGTCGGGGCGGCGCGGGCGCTGCGAGCCTCACGAGTGTGATAACAGGCATATATTTGATGACCTGTATCCGAATGCGTCATGTCGACGTGCGTACACAAGCCCCCCCAGCTAAGGCTGTGTTGAATGTTTAAAATAACAGGGATCAAAAACATTCGCGACGAATTGAAAACCTTCTTTTTTGAAAATCGAAATAATTTCCACCGTTACTAACTACGGTGAAACATTTCCACAGGTTGGCAACACTTTCGAACTATGAGCCAAATGGCCCCAAGGCTAAAGACTTAAAGCCTTGACAGTGACAAACGAAGGCTAGGCTAGGTGGTGGCCCCGGAGGGACGCGGCCCCTCTCGGGGCGGTCAGCGTTCCCACGGTGGGCTCTCACCCGCCTGGACAGGGAGGCGGCGGCGGAGGCGGCGTTTATCCAGGACTGGCTTTCGCCGCCTTCCGCCGGCTTGGACGTAGACATCGCGGCGGGACACCTGAGGGAGTCTCTGACCGAGGTGTGCAATTCCAGCATGCCTCGGTCCGGCCGACCGCTGCCCAATAGGGCGGTGTACTGGTGGTCGGCCGAGTTGGAGAGGCTTCGAGCGTCGTGCGTGGTGGCCAGAAGGGCCTACGCGCGAAGCCGGCGGCGGCGTCGACGAGACCTCGCCCACGAGGACCACCTCTATGAGGTGTACATAGAGGCAAAACTGGTCCTCGAGCGGGCCATCGCCGACGCCAGGGACTCGGCGAGAGCGGAGATGCTGGAGGGTCTCGACAGAGATCCCTACGGGAGGCCATACAAGGCGGCGCGCAACAAGCTGCGCCCCTTTGGTCCCCCGGTGGCCGAGACCCTGGAGCCCTCATTCCTGGATGGGGTGGTTCAGTCCCTGTTCCCGTGCAGGGACAACTTCACCCCACCAGTGATGGACCCTCCGCGGGGGATAGCTCCGCCAGCCGAGGAGGAAGGGGAGGCCCCTCCTGTCACGGAGTCGGAACTCAGCGCGGCGATTGTGCATATCCGCGCCAAGAAGACGGCTCCGGGCCCCGATGGTGTCCCGGCGAGGGTGGTGGCAATTGCCGCCACTCAAATGGAGGAGCGGTTTCGGGACCTCTTCAGCGCATGTCTTGCGTATGGGAGGTTCCCGAAACCGTGGAAGGAGGGACAGCTGTGCCTCCTTCGCAAGGAAGGCCGCCCCGCAGACTCGCCCTCGGCATACCGACCCATCGTCCTGCTCGATGAGGTCGGCAAAATGTTCGAGGGGATAGTCGCTGCCCGCCTAAAGAGCCACCTGCGGAATGTGGGGCCGGACTTGTCGGACGCTCAGTTCGGTTTTCGGGCTGAGCGTTCCACAGTGGACGCGCTGGCCCGCCTTAAGGGCCAGGTGAAGGAGGCGATGGAGGCGGGGGACGGATTGTTGGCGGTGTCATTCGACATAGCCAACGCCTTCAACTCTGTTCCCCACAGCACCATCCTAGAGGCACTCCGATTCCACGGGGTGCCTCTATACATGCGGCGTCTACTGGCCAGCTACCTGGAGGATCGGGCGATCGTCCTCGTGAACAGGGCTGGCCAAGTCCGGCGGTACGCAGTCGAGTCCGGCGTTCCACAGGGGTCGGTAGTGGGACCTCTCCTCTGGAACGTTGGCTACGACTGGCTCTTGCGGGGAACTCTCCTCCGAGGCACGAGTGTCATCTGCTACGCCGATGACACTCTCCTCACCGCCCGGGGGGAGAGTTTCAGGGAGGCGGCAAACTTGGCCTCGGCAGGCGGATCCTTGGTCGCAGGGAGGATCCGCCGCCTAGGATTGACGGTGGCGCTGCACAAGACCGAGGCCGTGTTCTTCCACAGGCCTCGGCAGCGCCAACCACCAGACGCCCACATCTTCGTGGAGGGCGTCCGAATCGAGGTGAAGGCCCAGATGAAATATCTGGGCCTTGTACTCGACAGCAGGTGGCGCTTCGGCCCGCATTTTAGCGGGCTGTCGACGCGCCTGCTGAAGACTGCGGGCGCCCTCTCGTGGCTGCTCCCCAACTTGGGGGGGCCCAGCGCGCGATGCCGGCAGCTCTACGCCGGCATCTTGAGGAGTATGGCCCTTTACGGGGCCCCTATCTGGGAGGACTCCCTCCACAGGAGGGAGAACGCCGCCGCATTGCGGGCCCCCCAAAGGGCCATAGCCCAGCGGGTGGCGAGGGCCTACCGCACGGTCGCCTTCTCGGCGGCATGCGCTCTGGCCGGCACCCCGCCTTGGGAACTCGAGGCGTGGGTGCTCGCCAGAGTGTATGAATGGACGGCGGGGCGGAGGGCGAGAGGAGAACGCCCCGCCCCCGAAGAGCGGGAGGCCGTCCGGCGGGAGGCGAAGGACGCCATAGTCGTCCACTGGACGCGGGACCTCGCCGCCGCAGCCTTCGGCCGCCGAACCCTAGACGCGATTGGGCCGGTCCTGCGAGACTGGCTCGAGCGGTCGCACGGGTTCCTCTCCTTCCGTCTGGTGCAGGTGCTGTCCGGGCACGGTTGCTTTGGATCGTACCTGCACCGTATCGGGCGGGAGGAGACGCCGTCGTGTCACGGCTGTGGCGCGGCGGAGGACACGGCGCAGCACACTCTTGAGGTGTGCCCGTCGTGGTCCGAGCCGCGCCGCAGTCTCACCGCGGCGATCGGAACGGATCTCTCGCTCCCCGGCCTGGTCAACGCCATGCTGAGGGACGAGGGGTCCTGGGCGGCAGTCGCCTCCTTCTGCGAACACGTCATGTCCCAGAAGGAGGCGGCGGAGCGCGCGCGGGAGGAAGACCCTCTCGCGGCGCCGCTCCGAAGGCGAAGGAGGGGTCGAAGACGACGTCAGTATGACAGTCACCTCCGACTCCTCCCAGGTGGAAGCCAGCAGGCGACGGGTGCGGGGGCACCCTCGCCTGTATTGCACAGGCTTCCACCAGTGCCGGACGGGAATGGCCAGGCGTTCCCGGCCATTCCCGTAGCCCCCCAGCCGGGGGGACATGCGGGGCTCGCCAGTTAGGCGGGCATGCGCCGGGGGGGTTGTGGACGCAAAGGCTGAGCCGGATTCCCATGACCCCTCCATCAAGGCGACGAGGGAACACCGCTGAGTTTTAGTGGGTATACTGCCACCTTGGCAGGGAGTCCCACATACTCCGTGTCGTCCCCCGACGAGCGGAGATGCGTAACGTCATTTCTCAGCGACAAAAAAAAAAAAAAAAAAAAAAAAGGTGATAAGGTGATAGATTCGTTAGACCTACAGCTTTCTGCAATACCTACGCCAGTGTCAATGACCTAATGCAACTGGTTAATGATAGAATCAGGGCTGGCGAATTCACTAACAAACACGTTTTACAGAAATTATTCTAAAAACCGCTGGACGCGGGAAGCACAGGACAAGTGAGGTGAAACATGGGAGAGTAGATGTCCAGCAGTGGACGTCTTTCGGCTGAATGAATGATGATGATGATGAATTTAGTAAAAGTAACGCGTCTCAAAAAACAGAGTATTTTCTTTTAAACGGATGAATGTGATGATTCCTAAGTGATTGCTTTTTAATTTAAGCGAAATTTTTCTTTAATATGCAGATTAAAATAATAATTGTATTGTATTGTTGTTGTTGTTTGTTTGTATTGTGTTGTTGTATTGTGTGTGTTGTTGTTGTGTGTGTGTGTTGTTGTATTGTAATTTATATGGTGTACATAATAAAGAGTATTCTATTCTATTCTATTAAAAAGGAATAATAATGAATACCTTTAGCGTTAGTGACCATGATGGGGGCATTCTCACGGTTGCTCTTGAACGCGTTTTGAATGTCAAAGTCTAATGACTTGAAACAAACTGTTTATTTTTAGATAATAAATAACTTTTAATATCTGTTTACAAATAATTTAGTACCTAGCTACCCAATTAACTAAGCGACCCTTGATTCAATACATGACATGTTTACAATCAATATTATCGCTATTATGTTTGTAAGAAGCTTATGTAAAGATTGAACTTAACGATTTCCTATTATTGTAATAGGTAGTAGGTATCACAAGCGTTGCTATTCGAGAAACCCCTGAAATTTCTCCTCATTAACCGGCCCAAGTAGAAAACAGATTGTTAACAAAACAATGAACTATTCTGTAGTATTCTGTAAAAGTATCATCGTGAAAACTTACGTAAAATGAGCTGTCATTCCAGTTGAATCGTCCGCATCGCTGTCATCCGGAAACGCACCCAGAAGACTGGCAGCGTTGCCACGTTGAATGACAATGCTAATTTTATTCTTTGGCCAAAAACGACGCAGCCCTCAGGTCACGTGAAGTATCGACCAGCCAGCGACAAAGTTAATAAAACTTTTTTACAAAAAAACAACCGACTTCCAAAAAAAACACTACTTTATAAAGTGCAAAATAACTTTAATTTTGGAAGTCGGTGTCGTTGGTTCTGTATTTTCGTTTTTTGACACCGACTCGAAATTAAAGTTATTTTTCACTTTATATTGTTTTTTTTGAAAGTCGGTTGTTTATTTGTAAAATGTTTTTATTTTTAACCGACTTCAAAAAAGGAGGAGGTTTTCAATTCAGATGTTTATACAGGGTCCCATTAAAATAGATGGACAAATTTTAACACAGCGCTTAGTACGTCTAACTAAAGACATCCGAGCAAAAAAAACACTAATTAAAGTCACTTTATTTTGACCTAAAATAATAAATTGCCGGCACATTAGTGTATTTTCGTTAGCTAATTATTTTTCTTGGAAGTATCTACCTATATGCGTTTTTGTTTTTCTTATATATTTTTTACCATCGTCCTTATTTTGGTGGTCTGAATGATTTCTAAAAGTTCGTCCATCTATTTTAATGGGACCTTATATTATACATACCTATATATTTTTATGTTTGTTTGGGCAGACGCAGCAGACGGATATGCAATATTTTTTGTTCCAACGAGGTTTATTCCGAAATGTTTCAATTTAAATTTCGTAAAGATCTGATGATGAGTTTCGGAGACAGACAACGGAAGTTTTCAATAAATGACAGCAAATCAACCGCGATTGCTGCTATAGCATAATGTATGCATTGTTTACGCAATCACACAACCTAATATCACGCCTGTACCCTTTAAAGGGGTAGGCAGATGTGTTCAATAGCTTCCTGTCACTGATATTCATATAGCAAGTAGCGTTATATGAATTTGTTTGGAGTAGGTTTATTTTTGTAAATAAAGTTTTTTACATACATATAATTTTATTATATTTTCAAATTCAAATGGGTTCCGCCTGCTCCCAACTTTTATTTAATTTAAAATGGGCTTGTTTTTAACTTTCAGTTTTTTTTTAACTTAAGTTTTTTACCGCAATCGGGTTTTTTATTTCTTTTTTATTTATCACATCTATTCAAAAAGAGCTAGTGTACAGGGACAAAAATAGCTCTTTCATCCCTAGGGACTAAAATTGATTTGAATTTGTAATGTGGATATAGTAAAAGTTCCAATCACAAGAACATTATATGAACAAGTAACAGGCTGTATGATAAATTAAAAGGCGCACGAGTCTAATTAAAAAAAAGTTTGTGAAAGAATAAAAAACGCGCGAAAAGCATTCTTCGTTTGTAATTGTTTTCTCAAAATAATATGTAAAAATAAATAAACGTACTGTTCTTATTCATAAGTTGCACTTATATATTTTTTTCATAAAAAGTAGAATGTCCACCTCGGGAGCAACACTATTTTAAGCTCGAATGCCGTACTTTGAATCCCTCTCGCCTTCAAAATAGTTATTTGCTCCCTTGGCAAACAATCTACTATTAAGCTCCATACCTACATTCAATTAATAAGGTAGTAAACAGAAATAGCTCGATTTGTAGCAATACGTAGGATGACATTACACAACTCACAACACATAACATAACTGGCACTAGTCATCATTTCAGCCGAAAGACGTCCAATGCTGGACATAGGCCCCCAAGCACCTCCACTTCGACCGATTCTGTGCTTCTCGCATCCAACGGGTTCCTGCGGCCTTCACAAGGTCGTCGGACCACCTTGTGGGAGGCACTAGTATACATACCTAACAAATTCAAATGCGATTAGAATTATTTAGCGAAACTGCAAACGGCTATCGTTATCTAAACACGATTAAACAAAAATAAAAAGATTTTTTATGCTTTTTTTCTTAGGGGTTAGCGGCCACTAAACCGTTATTACAGATGTTCTATGTCACGAAGTCCGTTTGGCTATGAATGTTGTCAAGCGTGCACATGCACATTGTGATCAACAGAGACTCAACAATGGGTGAAGTAAAACGGTACACATTCGCGGAAATAGCCCCATGCGACGACGGCAGCAAGGGCACAGTTATACTGTGGCAAGGGGCAGCCGCTGTGGGAACGCGCTTGTCGGGATACGTCACTACTACAATCAAAGCCGAACGGACTTCGTGAAATAGAATATCTGTACTTGAAGTATGCGTTGAGAAAATGTGTTTTATCATTTTTAGATATCGATTCCATCACGTCTGTGAAGTTTACACAAAAAAAAAACAGACATTTTAAACTTATATCGTCGAAAACCCCACAAAAAGAAATCTTCAAAATAATTTCTTTTTTGTTTTATCGATAGCTAATTTAATTTGACCCGGTAGGTCTCTGCCTATTTTCCAATATTTGTAAATATGAGTGAGCACCATGTATCTATCACATAATTCTTTTACCTGTAATTGCTTAATTTTTAATTCTTTTTATTATTTTTTAGGGTAGACTTCTTTTATTCTAGGTGCATCGTCTTCACATATAATTATATTATGTATATAAAACCTTGTAAAACATTTTAGAAGAGTAACGGTGGAGTTTCTTGCCCATTCTTTTCCATACGAAAACTACCTATTGGAAAGGGCGACTAGAATCAATTCAATTTTACTGTAAGTTTTGACGTTCAAAAGTGCCTTTAATGTGCCTATTTGAAATAAATTATTTGACTTTGACTTTGATTTGACTTTGACTTTAACCCATCGGGGATTACAGTTAGTCGTCATGTTACATAGAAACATGCTGGTGCTATAGTTGCCTGCAAAAAATCCATAAACAAGAAAAGTATAATAATAGTAATTCTTCATCTAATTACACTGACAATGTATTTTCTACACCTAACATTGTATATAAAATTGCGGTACCTACTATCAGAGTAACGAGCCGTGAATTTAGAACGGTTTATAACAGCTGACAGATTACTGGATAATTGCTTCAGAACACCTCAACAATAAAATCGTACCAATTGCTTCCTATAGTAAGAGGAACATAAAAGGCTCCTTCAAACAGGCGCGACACGCGTTAAAATAGCGCGCGACACAGAGGCACCGCGCCTTTGTGTCGCGAATCGCGCGCGATTCGCGTCGCGCGTCGCGCCTGTTTGCAGGAGCCTAAACAGTGAAAGCCACAACAGAATCAGCCTATAATGTTCCCACTGCTGGGACACAGGCCTCCTCTCTGTGAGAGGGAGTGGGCCGTAATCCACCACGTGGGCCCAGTGCGAGTTGGTAAATGTCACATGTCTCCGAATTTTTGGTTCTAGGACATGCCGGTTTCCTCACGATTAGTCACGATGTTTTGCTTCACCGTTTTGAGAGCAGTGTTGATGAAATTATTTACACAAACTAAAGCGCCTGTCTGAGTTCGAACCCACGACCAACCAGTCGTAACCTACGACTGGTTGCTCGTGGATTCGAAGAACTTACGACTCGTAAGTCGCGACCGTTTCCACTGGGCCTCTACTGCCACAAATTTTTCATCCAATTCTAAGACGATGAAAAATAAAAATGTTTTTGATTTTGTCCTATACATTGCAATAAAGAATTTTAGTTTTAAATTTAAGTCTAATTTTAATACTTGAACAATAAGACAAAAATGTTAGATGTTAAACACGCCCCTTGGTAAGACTGGTTGTCAGATTTTCGGGCCTCTGAAGACCCGTAACGATTGTCAAAGATCCACGAATGACAGCCGGGACCAACGGCTTAACGTGCTTTCCGAGGTACAGAGGGCAGGGTAAATTAGATTCTACTGTGGAAATTCATTCAGCAGAGGAAGATAATATAAAGGTGAATTTAAATAAACCTCACATTAGCGACTATTGATGTTCAAACCAGTCTTATTAAAAGATTTAAAGAGACACAATGTAAAGAAAACCAATATCAAAGGCCATCAGAACGAGGCCAAAAACCTTGCCAAAAAAGCCTAATACAACGACACTGAAAGATAAATAGAAAAACAGACACCATACAAAATAATAAAAAACACTCTCCAAATTCCTTCATCAATTGCTCGATCACGAACTCACGACACCAAACAAAACGAAATTCTTAAACCAACACATTATTCTCTAATTTCTCCTGCCGACCCTAGCGAGCGGTAGCGTGACCACTCGCTGCGTAATCGTCGCGTAACCGTTACGTGCACGTTTACCGTAAACGACGATGCACTAGCGGTAAATCTTGTTCTTAGACAACATCAGCAGTAAATCGTAATCGGAATAATAAAGCTGATTATAGCAGTGCTCTGGTTGGTAATATGAGGCATTGAGACAGGGATTATGGAGCTGGTTTACTTATTTAAAGTACACAGAACCTAGTGTGGTTTAAAAGTACCCAAGGCCAGTATGTGAGGTCACTATAATGCATGTTGCTTTTGGTATAGGCTGTTTGCTTCGTCACAATCAGACAGAGAAACATATAAAAAATCAAACACTTCGTAAAATCATTAAAGATTTATGTACTAGTACATAAATCATGGCAGTTCTTGTTAATAGAAAAGATGCTGTAGATATTATAATTCCCGATGTTGAGAAGATAGCAACTCTAGCAACAGACGCTAGTTAACATCGCTATAAATTTCTTATTTCTATTATGATATGAACACAATAGCTTAGTACACTAAATTCCTTAACTCTTTGTTAAGATTTTCTCATACTGGGTCGCAGTGTTCATATATTATTATAATTGTTTAAGCCAGTACAGTACAGTTCATAAGTTTGAGGAAAAAGAGGTTGAAATCAAATCAGATAATTATCTTAGCTATTTATAAATAATATTAACGAGAACCTCAATAATGTAGAGACGCCAGCACATCAAGCTACTACAATCTGTCAAATTTATTTAATAGATTTTCAACTTTACTGCTAAAGCATAAGGATCAAGGTTGATTGGGAAAATTTGACAATTTCAGGTAGCTTGATGTGCTGGCGTCTGTACATATCCAGACATCGCATGTTTGTTTGTTTGAACGCGCTAATCTCTGGAACTACCGGATTTGAAAAAATCTTTTTGCATTTGATAGCTTCATTCTTGAGTTAGGCTACAGGCTAACAACATCACACTCATACACTTAGGATTATTTTTCTGTAGATTTTTTTATCGTAATTGTAATTTACTAACCACGCAGATTATGAAATCAATAAATTACTTTAACAATAGAAATTGAAAGCGTTCATTGAACTTCCGCCGAGAGCCTATGATTACATAGCTCAATAAAAAAATATTAATTCGCACTGCAGACTGCAGCCAACCATTGTAAGTAGCGTATACCTAATTACATTACATAACACACATTTGGATGCTAATAGAAATAATTATTCGTTCATAATTGCCTATGTAATGTTCTTTCTACTGTAAACAAATGATAATACATGCAGTTAGTGCATTAGGTAGAAAATAGGAACTCTAAGCATGTAAAAACCACTCAAGCAGACGTGATTAGTATCAATATCTAAACATGTTAAACAAAAAACAAACGGATGAGAGATACAAATAAGATAATTTCATATCTATGTAATAAAGACTGGTATTCTACATAAGACTAGACACGTGTGAACAAGGCTTTACGTCCAGTGAAAGTCTATCACATTGAATGACATAGTAACACAAGATCGAAGCTCGCACAATTCACAAAAACTTGCATCTACGCACAGGTGAATCTATACTACTTTTAATACACAAAGAAAATTGATTCTTCTACAGCTATGATAAGAACTATATTCGTGTGCATATTTTTGGCGGGATAGTGAATGACAGTTGTCTACTCGAAGATGTAAAGGTATATAATTACAGACTCTGTGGTTCACAGATCACGGACTCAATTATGATCGACCTCGCCATTGCCCCTCAATTAAATCATTAACAGATATCATAATGGTACACAGGTATAATTTAATCAGACGTTTTCTATCGCTTACTGTCATAAAAGGTAAAATCTGCCATGTCAACAAAGTTGAAAAAAGTCGACGCCGGCATATAAATTCACATGGATTCCACGTTATCAAATGACGTAATGCTAAAATAAACATAAATGACACAAAACGGTATCAGAAAAAAAAGTCAAACTTACTTTGATAAATCCTTTTTTGGCAATAACAACAATAACAAGGGTAACAAACAAGTTCGTTCACTCGCGGGCACGGCGCGGTACACGTGGTTTCTCACTGACACACAAACAGCGACTGGCACTCGACTCCTCGACTCCACACCTCCAACCTCGTTAAACTTGTGCCGGAATAAAAAGTTAACTTTCTAAATTCGAATTTGCGAATCCATCGGACAGGTGAGGTCTGTGCTACACCGGCGAAAACTATCAAGTAATAGTTCCTAAGTTCCTACGTCATTCAATCACATGTTTGGGTCAGCCAGCGAGAAATACTTATTGTTAGTTTCATACAATGGAGGTCGCAGTTCAGAGGTCTCTGCACCTTTTAAATCATTGCAAGTGCTTATAATCTAGTACTAGAGTAGGTACCTACTTGGATACTTTGTTACGAGGCCGAAGTATTACGTTTTTCAATAATAGGTACTTTAGGCATTAGAATACTTAAAATAAAATTATAAAATCTACGATTAAGTAATATAAATAAAATTGTTTCAATTTCCGTTAAAGTTTTATAGTTTGCGAGTAAAAAGATTTACATAAAAATAACAATAAAACAAATACTTTCTCACAAGAATGTTGGCATTGTTAAAGATATATTTTTTGTTTAATCTTTATTATATTTTGACAAAATGTGATCCAAACCAAAGCACTAATGACTTGAGTGTCCGAATAGGTAAGTAACCCCTTATTAAATCTGACTTTATAATATAATAATTGCGAAAGGGGTAGGCAACACACATTTCGCCACAGGTTCAACCCCATCCATCAAAAGGCCATCAACCGGGCACAAATCCAGTCTCCGGGCTTCTACTGAGAAATTCATAAAAGAATAACTTAGAAACATTTTGTCTAACCAGAGAATCAAACTTGACACTCCATGTTCAGCGACGCATCTGCGACCACTCGATCAACGAGACAATCCAAACTGCATGACAATAAACTTTTTAATTTTAGTCAACAAAAAACTAATCGAGAGAAAACGCCAAGACACTCGCGACATGTGTAAGAGGTTTAATTCAGAAGCTATAACAGCACCAGAAGCCCTTCCTTTCAATAAATACGACAAAAGAAAGAAGGAATTAAAATTAAAAGAAATGAAAGAAGAGTTACAAAAAATAAAGACGCATAGGGTCAAAAGAGCGGTGAATAGTGTGAACCCAGCTTTAAACGTAGAAGATGAGGAAAGGGTTGAGACGATTGTCGATAAAATATACGATGACTTGCTAGAGAAGGGACAGATGATCGCTTATAGACGAAAGGGAATGCCCAAGGCTGAATTGAAAAGCAATATCGTAAGTAGACAATTACAAACTGATAAAAACAATACTTAAGTAATCTGTACTAATAATAAAGCTAAAGAGTTTGTTTGTTTGAACGCGCTAATCTCCAGAACTACCAGTTGGATAAAAAAAAAGTTGCATTTGATAGTCCATTTCTTAAGGAAGGCTATATAATATCACTCTAGGACCTTAGAGCCGTGCAAAAAGAAAAGAGCCAGAACGAAGTAATAGCGCGGGTAGGCAATGCGATGCGATAGGATGGGTCGCGGGCAGAAGCTAGTATTGAAAGAAAGAGATCGTGTCTATCTCGTAGGTCATGCAGGCAAACAACCTCTTAGTATAGATAAATAAGAAGTATCATGCATCGATGATGACGTTCCACCGACATACCAGACTCCACCTTCCTACTCATCTGCCATCATCTGCCTAGCCTTTTCCCAACTATGTTGGGGTCGGCTTCCAGTCTAACCGAATGCAGCTGAATACCAGTATTTTACATGGAGTGACTGCCTATCTGACCTTCACAACCCAGCTACTGGTTATTGGGTAATACGATACCCCTTGGTAAGACTGGCTGTCAGACTTTCGGGCTTCTGACGACCCGTAACGACTGTCAAAGATCCATGAATGTCAGCCGGCACCAACGGCTTAACGTGCTTTCCGAGGCACGGCGGGGTCTTCGTATGTAAAGATGATCACCCATCCATGGACCAACCGTGGCAAGCGTAGCTTAACCTGACCGATCGAACTTTGCGGCTGTTATTTCTTAGCCACAAGCCTCTAACTCTACCTTTCTAGTTCCTAACTGCCATTCATAATTTCTCTTTTTATTTTTAGTCGGCCGCAAACAAGAGCGGCAGAAGGTTCCCATTCGCGCCAGTCAGGATTGACGGACCCACAACCACCACAAGTCATAAACCCATGTCCGAATTTTCTAAACCAGCTCGATTCGTCCAAGCCATCGTGCCTTATTTCATTGACTCTAGAACATATGGTACAGTATGAACCGCTATTTTATTAAAAGAAGATTGAAGAATTTTTAACTATTTTTATTAAAAAAAATCATTGAAAGCTTAAAACTTTAAAGTAATCAAACATCTATGCAACAAGATGTAAGCAAGTTAAAAAAATATGGATGTCACGTGATCAACTTTGAACGTTCGTTGCGTTTGCGTTGTTGCCAGCTATCGATTTGTATAGGTATCATGCGAGGCCGCCATTTTGAAAAAACACAAAATGGCGCGACAGTGAGTATGCCACAGACCGTCAAAGCCCTTTAGGAACTTAGCAAAAACTCTCTGGTTTTATTTCCAGCACATCCTGGGCGGGCATTCTCGCTACTAACTCTTGTAATAACTAAGCTTACTTCGTAGAATGAAATGACCCTTCAAATTCTTGGAAAAAACTCTAAGCAGCAAATTACAAGGCATCTTCCGACATGATTGCGTTTAAACTGTTGAACTGTTTAGCGGCATTCAATGGATACTTCATTGTGGTGGTCTCATGGTCAGTAAAGTTACAGCCAAGGGGCCGCACCGCAACGCTTTTTCATATACAAAAACCTGTAGTGCGCGTTCTTTCATAGAAAATTTACGAAAGTGATGAGGGAGAATTTATGCAAAGTGTTGCAGCGCGGCCCGCCGCAATCTCCTTTAGCTTTTACTCAACAAATAAATAAACCTTCAACCTATTCGAATCCTATTCGGTGAAGGAAAACATCTTGAAGAAACCGGCGCGTAATAGAACCAAAAATTCAAAGACATGTGACATCCGCTAACTCGCTCTGGGCACGCGTGGTAGATGACGGCCCACTCCCTCTCACAGAGATGAGGCCTGTGTCCCAGCAGTTGGAACGATATAGGCTCATTATGCTTATTCTATTCATAACAAAAAACTTTCCAGACACGCATCTATCAGAAAGAATAACGAAAGCGTTCGAGTACTTTGAGAAGGCGACCTGTATCCGTCTGCAGCGCCTCCGAGAGAGGCCTACAGACCAGAAGTCACTGCAGAACGTAACCTGGCTGTATATCACCAACCCCTCAGGCATCCGACAGTGTGTACACAGCAATGAGAGGGCTGAAATTAAAGGGGTTCAGGCGAGTACTGTAATGAGTATAGTGTAGAATGTTAAAATAATACAACGTTATAATTACCGGCGTTTATTCCAAGGGAACGTGTTTATATGAACGCGTCTATACTATCACTGGTGTTTCCAAACAAAAACGTAATACAAAAATTTGAAAGCTCGTTCTAAATTCGATAGACTGTTCGAAAGCAACCAGAGTTATTTTACTGCCAGCCAGCACTACTTAAGGTCGACTGTTGCAGACAACCTTTACAGTACTGCCGTAAGAGAAACAAAAGAAAGAATTAGTGCCTTTTCACACCGTCCCGCCAACCGGGTAGCCGGTGCCGACTATCCAGTAACATTACCAGGCAAACTACGCCGGTACGTGTGAAAGCTAACGTACATGGCTATACACTTCACCGCCGGGTACCCGGCACCAGCTACCCAGTTGCCGGGACGTGTGAAAAGCGCCTTAACCACCATATTGGTAGATTGGTACAACACTGTACATAACACCTACTATTAAAATACGACCTATAAATAGGTTGGTATAGGTTCTCGTATTTTGATGAACACGACTTTATAGGCTGATTGACATTGATCCCTTATTTCACTCCAGGCGTTTGAATGCAGTGCTAGTTAACATTGTTTGATACCCTTCTGCCGTCGAACGTGGATCAACACGAAACTCAATGGCTTTTGATTATTTACGTCATTCAAGCGGTTAAAATAAATCGATCCACTTTCACTGGATTTTAGCTCTGGATTGATGTACTGGATCAATATAATTTAACAGAACTGCAACTTTCAAGTAACCTATGATTTCAATTTGTGGGCCGCCTTATCGCGTTCCCCTTAAAGTCGACTTCATCCCCAACGAATTTTGAATGCTCTACCACAGATGATCGTGTTCGGTTACGACTGCATGAGCCTCGGTGATATCACCCACGAGATTATGCACGTGCTTGGCTTTCCACACGAACACGTGCGTCCTGACAGGGACCAGCACATCACCATCTTGTGGGACAACATTAAACCAGGCAAGGAACCGAGCTTCAATTACTAGAATCTATTGCTTCGATAGAAAATTGGCGAATGGACCAAACTTAGAAGTGGTAGATACCACGAAATACTATTTGCACCATAATTTGCACCAACATCATGTGAGACTAATAAAAAATAACAACCATGTTTGTATCATCTTTTTCAGGATACCGAAAGTATTTCGAAATGCACGATACGCCTTTTGTTGAGAGTCTTCCTTACGACTACGCCAGCGTCATGCACTACCCGCCACGAGCATTCTCCAAAAATGGCCAAGTCACCATTTTAACGGAAGTATATATGTTTTTTCTTTGTAGTAGTCTTCAAACTACTTGCCAGTATTTTTTTTTTCTTACTTTTTCTCTTTCGGCCTACTCCACCAATTCTTCCGTCCTTAGCCTGGCATCAAAATCGGTCAACGAGACGGTCTCAGCGAGATGGATGTGGAAAAAATAGGAATGTTGTACTCAAGTGAGTGCAACAAACGCACTCGAGAGTACCTTCTAAGGACCTGTCCCAGTGTGGTCCAATCTGACACGGGATTAGAACGAGTCTCACAGAACGAGATCGAGGATTACTTCGAAGATAGACTCTGGCCCTACGGAGTGGTCAATTACAAATTAAAAGATCTGCTGGAGTTCTGTAAGTTGTCTACATAAGGTATACTTTATTTTATAAAACAGGAGCTTGTGATGTTCATGGATAAGTTATTAAATTTACATTTAACATAAAACACAATTAGACACCAACCAATAAAGGCCAAAGTAGCTTAACATAACACAAACCATTGCAAGTTTGTAGATGAACTATTGGAACCCATAACTGACGGTTTAATAAATCTTGAGCAAAGCAAAACTTATAATATTTACTTAGCATAATTTAACACTAATTTATATTCCAGCTTCCGAAGAAATAGAAAACATACACGCAGTCATAACTCACATAGAAAAAGAGACGTGTGTGGAATTCCGAGATCTTACCAGTTCCACAAACGCAGTTCCAGACGAGACTTCAGCATCTGACAACAATTTCAATAGCGTCGAATTGAATAGATTAGTCATATTAGGTGACTCTGGAGAAAACGAAACTAAAGCCATACTTCCGGATACCTCGACGTCGAGTGAAAAAGATAGAACACAACATTTGATGTTGGACAACCTAATTATAGATCCTGTTAAAACTGTCAGAAAGGGTGTAAAGGGGAAAAATACCAGTGTTGTCAAAGGAAAAGCAGCTAATACTGATGGCAAGGAAAAAAATACCAATACAAATATTGGCCTCAAAGGAAAGGATGCCAATATTGGCGCCAAGGAAAAGGATGCCAATATTGGAGCCACGGAAAAAGATGCCAATCTTGGCGTCAAGGGAAAAGATGCCAATATTGGCGCCAAAAGAAGGACTGCCAATGTTACCAGTAAGTGTTTTAGTTTTTGGGGATTTTAATTTTCCTATCTAATTGAACTAATTCTAATTGAAACTGATTGCAATTCGCTAATAGTAGTTTGATTGCTTGCAAAGTCTTTTAAAAACAGGGATTAGGTACGTATTTTACCAAAGTCTTTATCAATTGCAAGTCACAGCGACAAGAGTCCATAAATAGCTAATATCATCATCATTCTCCTGCCCTCATCCCTGATATATATTCATATAATGTAATACTGAAAAAAGTACAACGTGTCGAATAATTTTGTGTCAATTTAAATGACGTGCAAAGGATGATTTCCACCAAACGGCTCGCATCGCATCGGATCGGAACCGATTTTACAATCTTTAAACGATATTAAATTGTCAGTATTTAAAGTCTATATTACCAAGCCGCGTACAGCACCTTGACAAGTATTCTGCAACGCGCAATCGGCTCCGTTCGCCTGTCGTCGTATCCGATTTTTGCCATAAATCATCAATCCAAATTTTTCTTTTGCTCTTAATGTGTTTTATGATTATTTTCTTCTTCTAATTCAATACCCAACAATACAACGTCAACTTCAACCATTTTCAAAAATTAGAACACGTCAACACGGTAGGAATGAAACTATTTGACTAGGCGCAGAAACGGATACGGTCGCAAGTCGTGCAAGTCGTCGCAAGTCAGCTCTGTACGAGCTGATCGTATGCGTCGACATCCTGCCGAACGCGATCGGCTGTCCCCGCATCCGTTCGTATCCTTTCCGATCCGATGCGAGCCATTTGGTGGAAATCATCCTTAAAAGTAGCAGTGTAAATTGACTTTTATCGCTGACCGTACCTTTTTTTTTAACGTGGAGAAATGCTCATGCATACTGCACTACCATGGGGAGATAGTGCAGTTATTTGGGACTCTAACCCACTAAAATCCCACGATGTCCTCCTCTGCCGCTTACGGCGGGAACGCGGGCACGCGTTAGCACTCCTCCGTGAACCCGCCGCGGCTGTCCGTCACCGGACCCTCCTATGGGGAGGAGTACTCCCCATCACCGGCGCACCAGAACACATAGCACGCCGTGACCACCCCAGGGACAAAACCAGCACATGGGTGCCAGACGACCCCGTCTGGGCACCCTTGGTCCCCCTGCGACGGGTCAGGTCATTGGTCCCGCTGCCTGCCAATTTTCGGCCGCAGAGGATAGGGAGCGCGGCCAACGTCATACCAACACTCCTCATACCCTATGGCCCCACCGCGTCCGCCATCAGACGGTGGCGACCCCGTTAAGGCCGCGGACGGTAGGGAGAGCGACGCACGCGATGCCTCCCATACGACATCGTGGCCCGCCTCAGTTGGGATGTCGCCCAAGCGGCACCGCAACCCACTTTTTGGCCGCTACGTCGTCGGTGTCGACGAGCGGTCCCTCCTCGGGTTGCTCTTCGCTTCACCGTGAGTGACCAAGCCACGGCTACTGAGCCCCCGACTCGTCAATGCGGGAACCCACCGGGAGGGATTGCTGACCGTACCTGGCTGAACCTCTATCCAGCCTAGGTATATACAGTATGTTAACTAACAGAGGGCGTTCCCGTTAACCCGCAATAGTATAGCATCCATACATGCTAAAAAAAATATTACCATTCGAAAATAAAATGTTTTTATTTTTTTTTATATTAAAATATTCACTAAAAATCGTAAATTGATACGTTAAAGAAACACTCTGTACACGCGTACTTGAAGGACAGCAATGTCGGAATTTATTTAATTAAATAAGTTAGAATTAATTAAATAATTAATAGAGTATAAATTTACGATTTTTAGTGAATATTTTAATATAAAAAAAAATAAAAACATTTTATTTTCGAATGGTAATATTTTTTTTAGCATGTATGGATGCTATACTATTGCGGGTTAACAGGAACGCCCTCTGTTAGTTAACATACTGTATAGTATAATTCTGATGAACATATGCGCAAAGATTATTCGGATTAAATAAAAATATTCCTGCAGACCGAATTTCGGCCATGGCGGCTAATCTTAACAAAGACCAGCCTAAGTATTCTGTAAAAATCTCACCGTGAAAACTTAGGTGAAGTGAGTTTGTTTTTGCAAGGAATTGACACTATTGACAGCTCACTCCACGCTCACTTCACCTAAGTTTTCACGTTGAGATGGTTACAGAATCGCACTGCAGATCTCGGCGTGGGAGATAGGCACTCTCTATTTCTTCACTTTCATAACCCAATGGGACGGCAATCCGATACGACCAACGAGGGATCAGCCGCAGGACCAACGGTAATAAGTTGGCGGCTTGATAACCTCAATGCTGTTGTGTGGGGGACCCACAACCAGCATTCAATACCGTCAAAGAAATAAAATCATTCATAACTTAAGTAATTAAAATTCATTACGATGATTCACCGTCCGGCTAAGAAAGCGTTTGAAGAAATGTAGCTGGACTGAAATACACAATTATGAAACAAAGTGCAATCTGATGTAACGCTGTGTTATGAGCTGCACGCGATCAAAAGAAAGTTGGCATTTCGCTATACTGTCTTTACGCTCCGTTGTTCAATTGTTCTCTTTGCGTATCGATCCTTATTGTAATGAAAATTTGTTGTGAAAAAACATTAATGTTTATTTTCTGAATTATCTTAGTGCCACATTGTGGCCTCCCACGCTACGTCTTCTGGCACACGGTCGCCACTCCAGAACCCAGAGCCCCATCGGCTATCTGTTCTGCGAGCAATGTGCCCACTGCCACTTATCCAATGACCTTGTGAAGGCCGCAGGAATCCGCTGGATGCGGGAAGCACAGAACAGGTCGAAGTTGCGGTGCTTGAGCTACCCCTATGTCCAATCCTCTCCTATGTGAAATGAATATATGAATGAAAGAACTTAGTGCCAATTTTACCAATGAAACTGAACGCGATTACTGACTCTTGATGAAAGAGAGATTACACCTAGCACCTGCACCCTAATGGAGGGTTTTCTGAAATGACGTTCGCTAGGTGGCAGCAGTGACACGTCAGGTCCAGGCATCTGTCAAAGAGCCTATATTTTCTTTAGTCATGACTGAATGATGAACGAATGAATGAATCGAATGATGAACGTCATCATATATTTATTGGAAGACCTCTTGTCACAGTGGTGCCAACTGGTGTCGTAAATTTTCACGAAAACCCTCATTGCGTAAAACACTATCAATCTCAGTCTGAATCATTTTGAAGGATATTTCTAATCCATTGCTTCATATGTTCGAAAAATCTTTCTGCTCAACAACGTAAATGTTGCAATGAATGTTGTTGAACTATCAAAATGAAACCCATTGGTATTGATAGTGTGTAACGCAATTACCCCACTGTGTCCCGCGCCCAAGGCCCCATTGAGATTAGCCCCCATAGCCGAAACACGATTTGGAGGTTTATTTTCCTTTATTTATTTTTTTTACAAACTAATTACATTTTTAAATATTCTTTACAAAAAGTAATTAAAAAAATATTTATATATATAGGTTTATTATTATTATTAGTAGGTACTATCTCTTACTATACAGCTGCTATAACAACTGGTCAATATTTTGTTCATATTCTTCCTGTTAATTTCCGTTTTTGGTAATTGTGAACACTCCGATGCAGTTTTTCTACTTTAGAAACAAGTTCACTCTTTTCATTTTCTAGCTAGAATGTGCTGTTAGAAATTGGAAAGCAATTAGCTTTCCGATTTGCTGTCGTTTCAAAAGCACGTATATTTATAATGGGTCAAATTAAATTAGCTAAGCAAAACTCTGCAGACGTGATAGGTATCGATATCTAAACAGTAAACACTAAACTCAAACTCAATTCGATTCATTCATTCGTTCATCATTCAGTCATGACTAAAGAAAATATAGGCTCTTTGACAGATGCCTGGACCTGACGTGTCAGTGCTGCCACCTAGCGAACGTCATTTCAGAAAACCCTCATTAAACCATTTACAGGCACTTTTGAATTGGCAAGAAGTCGATCAGTCAGAAAATATGAAGCTAGTAACTTTAAAATAAAAAAATAAAATAAAAACACAAAAGATTTAATCTTATTTGTTGGGGTTCAACGACCGCTGGATGTTTTGGTACTTGAAGTAAAGAGTCGGACACTCCCTTCCGCTCCACCCAGAGCGGGAGGGGTCATTTGATGATTTCCCATCCTGAAAAAAAAAAAAAAAAAAGTATGAATAAAGAAAATCGGTTTTCTTTAGTTTTGTCGTATTGAAATATCGGTACCCACGTCTAGGAAGTTTACACAATACCAAGTTGATTTTTAAACTGATATTTCAAGTTACTACATAAACTGAGCTCAGTGACCCCACAAAAAAAAATCGTTAAAATATTTTTTTTTTATCGTGTTTAGATATCGATACCCATCACGTCCGTGGAGTTGCGCTAGCTAGTTTTATTTGACCCTGATTACAGTTATGAAATTCTAAAATAACAGTCAGTAAACTGATACCATTATACCTACTTATTGAAACATGATGGATGATATGAGGTTCCACATTTCTACAGGAAAACAATCCGTCCTTCGAAAAAAGAGAGCGGTTCCACCTCCTCCAACGAGGAGACATGCCAACAGCATCCTGGTGTTGTCCCGGTCACCACAACCAGGCTGCCAGTGTCCCCAACCTGGGAAGCCTTATGGAAGCTATGTAATTTTTGTAACTCCTCTATCTCACATCAACTAGGTGGTGAACAACAAAAAAAGTATAAAATTAACGCGGGGAACATTAAGGCTCCTACAAACAGGCGCGACATAAGCGCGATATAAGCGCGGGCGACACAAAGGCTGCACCGCTCGTTGCGCGACTTGCGATACCTTTTTGTCGATTTTATCGCGTGTCGCGCCTGTTTGAAGAAGCCTTTACAATATCAGCACCCTAATTCAGTAACACACTATCAATCACAATCTGAATAATTTTGAAGGATATTAACTAATCCATTACTTCATATGTTCGAAAAAATTGTCTGCCCAACAAGGTAAATAACGCAATGAATGTTGTTGAACTGTTAAAATGAAAGCCATTGCTACTGTTAGTACAATGCGTGCCACGAAAGAAGAGACTTGACACACCACGTGGTTTGACTTGCGCAGAACACGATTTTAGGTATCTTTAGCGGTATGAGGTCTGAGTGCGGGACGGGACCGGACGTCATAGGGGCGGCGGAAAGAGCGGGGGAGGCGAGGTCAAGTCTCATCTTTCGTGGCACGCATTGTATGTTACGAGATTTGCCCCTCTGGTCTTCACACAGGATATATTTACACTTACAGGAGTTAATGATCAACACGGACTGCTTCAACTCTGTGAACGACCTGCTACATCTGTTTGTGCACGTGCTGGGTTTGGACCACCAGCACAATATGCACGACAGGGATTCCTACCTGCACATCGTATGGGACCAACTTACGGAGGGTAATATATTCCTTTTTTTAACATAATCGTAGTATTATCGGCCTTTGTTGTTATGTTCTGTTCTGTTTGTGTTATGTTCTACTAGGATACAAGACTCCTGTCTGTGAGAGAAAGTGAGCCGTAGGTAATCCTCCACGCCGGCCCAGTGCGGATTGGTGAATGTCACATGCCTACGATTTTTTGGCTCTGAGATGTGCCGGTTTCCTCACGATGAGTTCCTTCGACGTTTTGATGCACCACTGCTCTCAAAAAGTAATTGCTTGACGAAAACTACTGATAGCAATTGCTTATCAAACGTTCTTTGACTCTACCAATTCCTGGTTGTATTCGCTTTTATATTGATAACAGCTGTACGATCGGTGGAACGATGCTGTCGATCGAAGGTTAAGCTAAGTTTGCCGCGGTCCGAACATACGTGGGTGACCATCCATTACATATGGAGACGCCTCCGTGCCTCGGAAAGCACGCCTTAAGCCGTTGGTCACGGCTCTTATTCGTAGATCTTTGATAGTCGTTACGAATAATCAGAAGCCCAAAAGTCTGACAACCAGTCTTACCAAGGGGTATAGTGTTTCCCAGTAACTGGGTTGTGAAGCTTAGACAGCCGCTCCATGTATAATACTGGTATTCGGCTGCGTCCGGTTAAACTGGAACCGACACTAACATAGTTGAGAAAAGACTAAGCAATTTCATTCAGTTTTATACTTATTCAAGTCGCACAAGTTCGGAAATGATCGTGTTTGACGAATTTGCCGATGGAACCTTAGGTTATCATGTTGTATCGTAATTTTAATTTGAACAGACGTAAAACAAGAATTGAGTAGGAAGCTGCCACCGGCTGCATCCGTGGGCTTCCCGTACGACTACCAGAGCGTGATGCATTACCCCTGGCTGCAGATCAAGAACGGAAAGACTAATATCATGTACCCTATATGGGTAAGTGTCGCTTGTTTCTTTATCATCATCATTGAAAGGTTTGTCATTTAACAATTGGTAAACACTTACACGGGCAACTTATAGGCGCACAAGCGCAGACGCGCGAGGATCCGATATTATCGACAGATAATAACGCGTCTGTGGGGGAGAACCTTTAATTGGTCAATTCTGGGCAATAAGTATTTGCTAAATGGTTCCAATACCTCCGACAATTGTTGGCGGTAATCAATATTATTGAAAAAAATTCCCGTTAAGTTAATCCAGGCGCAGGTTAATACAGGGGGTTCAACGGGTGCAGTTGCCTCCCCTGGGTTTTGACCAAACTTAGTCACTGGGGCACATTCATTGGTGATTTCTTTGTAAGTAATCTGTGACTGAACGCGTCGTACGTAAGCTGCGCACGCGAAGTAGTTGCTCTTGCGTTATCTAGGTAGGTATATCTATATCTGTGGGCACATTGTTGAGTTTAGTAAAAGTAGGTGCCGAAGGTTTTTTTAAAAGGCTTTCACGGCTTAAGAAATCACCGTCCATCCTCAGAGAGAAACATTTGCCCCCTTGATCAACAACCTAGATCCGCGCCTGGATATACATAATAACCGCTTAGGTGCGCGATTTGGTTATTGGTTTATTTTTATTACAGAACGATGGCTGGGAGATGGGCCATTGGCAGGGTCTGAGTTTAACCGACGTCCAGAAGATTAATCTTCTATACTTCAGACAATGCCTGGCGAGGAAGCAAGAGGCTGAACAGGTAGTTAAGACCGAAAACCCAAAAAAAGACGAGGAAGACAACGATAAATCAGTACCCAAATCAGACAGTGATGATGAATCCCCAAAAATAAACTAGTTTTCTCGAAAAAAAGTATTTATTATCACTTATTACCTACTACTTTTGCTCACAGCTTCGCATGAGTGGCCGTCAGAACACGACAAAAACGTCATTTTTTTTTAAGTAAAATCTTTTTTGTTTTCCATGCTTATCTCAAAAGGAAATCGGAACCCTTATAAGATCACTTCGTTGTTAGTCTGTCAATATCCTTTTTCTCAGGAATGCGTGGAGTTATCAAGTTGAAATTTATAATACCAAATACTCAGGGTTACAATAACTTGAAGCAGTGAAAAAATCAAACTTCTAAGTCAACGCAATCAAAAGATAGGTACCCGCCCGTTTATACCCGTTTATATGTTCCGTATTTTGACACTCGCAAGGGTATCAAAAACTATAGTAGGGTACTTCCCATTGACCTAGAATCCTGAAATTTGGCAAGAAGCAATGTCATGTAGCACAAGTAAATGAAAAAATCTGAAAGCCGTAGGTAGTAGTTACATACCTACCCCTCGCTGCGCGACTCGCACTTGAGCGGTTTTTTATACAAGCTTTAAATTAACTAAAAAATACTAAATAAAACTTACGTTAAAGTAGAACTTTAATGTTTTCTTAAAAGCTTGAGGCTTATCTTAAAGTAAGTACGAGTATCTGAAGGACGTCAACGCCTCATCTTCGTTGACGGACTTAAAGAGTAGAGAGCAAGGCAAGTTAAATAAAAGCTTGTACAGTACCCGGCGATATTGCACATCGACCTTTTTACACAAAACCATTTTATACAAAGAATAAAAATAATTATCAAAAGAAGCAAATCATAATTGTTTTAACAGCTCCTAATATATACCGGACTGTTTGTATTTCGTGCGACAGAGATAACGCTCTACGAAGCCGAAATTAGCCGATTGTCTCTTTCCCAAGGTCGATGTGCAATATTTATCGCCGGGTACTGTAATAACTATTATCCCATTGGAACGAGTTAAAAGCATCCTGTCATCATCATCATTAGCCTTCAGCGGTCCACTACTGGACATATGCCTCTCCTATTGCACGCTATTTATCTCGATTTTCGGCAACTCTCGTCCAGCTGCTACAATCCATCCTGCGAAGATCGTCGCGCCACCTAGCCTAAGGGCTACGTGTGCCGATTCGCGGTCTCCACTCAAGAACACGTCTGCCCCAACGGTCAAAGTATCGTGTATCCTAATCTAATCCTATGTATCCTATCAACCCGTCTGCCAATTTGTATCCAAATCTGTTAAACCGAGGTGTGATTGATTAACAAACATCAAAATTCCCAAACATCCGGCTATTTATAATATGCGCTGGAAGGAAGTAGGATAGGCTATCACAAGTTTTTCTTGTTTAGAGCGTTTGACTCGAGTTTTGATTTGTGATTATGGTTTAACTAAAGTCACAATAGTAAAAAAAATACATGCCCGAGAAAGTTTAATTGCTTCTTTTGGGAGCGCATTCAATAAATATTTCAGTTTGTTTACATAAATCAGTAAAAAACTTGTTCCTGCAAAGGCTGTTTCATAAAAATTTAATTTCGGGCATCTCGCGATGCTCTGTTACATCGAAGATATAATAGTTTAATAATTTATAAAAATGTCCACGGTACAACTGTATCTTCTACTTTGGAATGCATACATCAATTTATTATGTTTAATACAGTAATAAACCAAAAATAATTCCGTAAAACAGAGAGTTAATGATATTTTTTCAGCCGAAATGATATTTTTTATCTCTGTTTATTTAATAGAAATTCAAACAAAAAGTGTTTAATAACTAAGGTTACTTTGTCACCTTGCTTGAAAAAAAAAATACTCTATTTTAAAGTAAAATAATATTTTTAAGCAATTGTTTTATGCAATGCTTTTTTATCAATATAAATCTCGGGATGCACGGTCTTAGCTTTAGTCCGCGCCGAGCGCTTTCAGAGGGAGGACGTAGCGCTCACTCGCTGCTGCCGTCACGTGATCTCGTTCGACAATTCGCCACGAATAAAAAGCGACCAACACTTCTTGATACAAGTGAGTTTTTTTTTAAATTAGTTATGTTCTGATTGTAATGTATATAATATAATTATTTTCCTATGATGTTCCAACGCGAATATAATTATAGAAAAAAAACATACGTAAATATAGTTGTTGTTTTTAATTTTTCTGACTTTTTTATTTATCTCCAACATTAATTTAATTAATTATTTTCAGACAATAGTTCACAATAATGGGCAAAATAGAACTTTTGGTGCTGTCAAAATAAAAAAAAAGGTTTTGGCCGATAATTTGAAACGCGCAAGAGAAGCTCAGCGGTAAGAATTTTATGAGGAGTGCGTGCTTCCTGAAATCATAGATTCGAGGAAAGCACGGTCTATGCCGCTTCGGAGAATATTATTTTAATTATTTTACAATTATTATACTGGTTTTTTATGGTTCCGTACCTTAAGGGTGCCAACGGGACCCTATTACTAAGGCTCCGATGTCCGACCGTCCGTCTGTCTGCTAGTGTCTCATGAACCGTTACAAGTTCACAGTTGTAATTTTTAATTTTAATAAAACGACTTTTGATTTGTCTTTTTTATTTTCTTTTGACTTTTTTGACGTGACAACGTCTAATAAATCGATGAAGCTGGCTGCACACACGAAAAAAACATGACTCATGTAGCGTTACCTCGCGGCCTTGCTCTGCTGGCTGTAGCGTTGTACGCCATGGCGGCTTGAAGTGCAAGCGAGAGCGCGGAACGAGCGATGAGAGACAGATGATGTCGAACGCTGCCGAATCGGCCTCCTCGTTCGGCAATTTCATTAATGTTTTGTTGTCACGTTGTCACGTTAAACTATCGTCCGTAAACCGACTTTACAGACAACCGATTTTTATCCAAACTGTAGAAACAACATCACATTGCATTTATTTCTATAAATAAGTACTAAAATGTCTTCCTACCTGCTAAATAAATTACATAATTTATTAAACTTCGTAAAAAAAAGTAGGTACAAAAAGTATTTATAAAAGTAGCACAAAAGTATTTGTAAGTAATGTTAGAGGCTGGCAACGCGCAAGTAATGCAGCTTCTGGCAATGCAAGCGTCTTTAGGCCAGCGTTGCCAGTATGTTACTTTTGTAACATTTTACGTTACTTTTGACCCTCTCATGTTACCTCCATGTTACACGCCTCAAAATGTTACTTTTAAGACTTAATAAAAAATATTTCACAGAAAACAAAAAATAAACTTGAAACGGAACGCATACAAGAATGGTTTCGTTCGTCATGTTGGCGCACTTGATTGTCTTGATTTTGTGACCAAATTCTGACGCGACGACAGCGCGAAAATTTTTCACTTCGTTTGTCGTATCGCATATTCACTCACTCGCGTGAATTTCTAAATGACCCATCCCGCTTACTTAGGCGAGTGAGCGACAGCCTAGTAGTGGCATCCGTGTTGGTTCAGTTCAGTTTGTTATTACGATTCTTTCGAAGCCTACTAAGGGGACAGCTTTTTTTTATGTAATAAAGTGCCATGTTATTATTAGTCGTTTTCCACAAAAAATAAGGTAATGTTACTTTTCTCGTGAAAATGTTACTTTTTGAGCTCTCTCATGTTACATTTGACTATCTGTCACTGGCAACACTGCTTTAGGCTGCGGGCTGCGGTAACTACACACCATCAAGCGGGCCGTATGCTAGTTTGTCACTTTAGTGGTATAAAATAAAAATTAAAAGTGAAGTAAATTTGTATGACCCTATTGTAACTCAAACCGTTGTAGGTAACACTCATCGGTACAAATAATATTTCATGAACTATAATAACAGTAATTTAATTTATTTTGAAAACGAAGGCTCTTGTTGGTTTGATCCTGGCGTCCGACGCATAGCGGTTTGTATGTGTGCATAGCGGGTTCTTCCCTAGACGCACACGTGCGCATCTGCTGCCGCGCGCCGTCGAATTTACCTAAAGCCTAAAACTGAGCACTTCGGTTTTGTAATAACGCTCTTAAGGGCGCAGCGCCAAGGTAGCCCGCGAAATTCAAATTTTCTTACGTTTTTTGCAATTTGCTGGTCAGTATTAAGTTGTACGTCGATCAAAATATGATTCGCGGCCGTAACAAATATGTGTTTACAGAATCATAATCATTAGAATCAGTAATACAACTTGTTAGGTTAGTATTATCCCAAAATGTCAAGATTTCATGAAATAGTCATTCTGTGGGATTTCTTGGTCTTGGAAAGTTGTGTTGATGAATTTAATGATTATAATTCTGTAAATACATATTTTTACGGCCGCGAATCATATATTATTCAACGTACAACTTAATACTGACCAGCAAATTGTAAAAAAAAATGAATTTCGCGGGCTAACCTGACGCTTTCACCTTAAAGATTAAGCAAAAATAATCAAAGGACTATATCAAAGCAACACGCAAGTCTTTAATTTAATGTTTTTAATTCATGAAAAACATTATCATGTAACCTTCGAAAACTTAAAAGATCAGCGTGGTAATTGCATAACACACATGAAAAAATGACAATTGATCGCAATGGGTTTTATTTTAACAGTTCACCCACGTTCATTGCGTTATTTACGTTGTTGTGCAGACGAATTTTTCAAATCTATGAAGCAATGGATTAGCAATAATATCGTTCAAAAATCTCAGCTTGAAATTCATAGTGTGTCAGCAGTTCGGGCGTAGTTTGGCTGGCCTAATTGTGGGCAATATTAGGGCAAGCATGCAGGGGCGGATCTACTTAAAGGCTTTTTGGGCTGCAGCCCAGGGCCCCGTGGATACAGAGGGCCCCAACCGAACTGAAAACAATAGACGATATTGTCAATAATAAAAATTATCTAGAATTAAAAAAATTCCGATCATAATAAAATGGCCATTGGTTGAGTAATTAGGTAGGGCCCCTAAGCAGTATTAGCCCAGGGCCCCATAAATTCAAGATCCGCCCCTGCAAGCATGACAGATTTTTCATGTTTTGTACGATTTCTAAAAAAAATAAAGCAAGTACGATCATTCGTGAAGTGGATCACTATCTTCCTTTTCTCCTGATTTCTCAGTCTGCTCATTATCATCATCATTAAGGACATTCTGGCAGGTATCGAGCAGGTTCCCAACTTTGCGCTTGTGGCACTCGTGACCGAACGATAACCGGAGTTTCATGACGTCGAGTTGGGATAACTTGTCCGACGGGGCTATCGTTAGATCCGATATCTGAAAATTGAGGTATTTTGAGTAGATTAGGGATACAGAAGCTCGACGCAACTGATCGGTTTAGCCATGTACAGACGCCAGCACATCAAGCTACCCGAATCTGTCAAATTTGGGCACTCAACTTTGAACCTGCTTTGGCGATAAAGTTGAAAATCTATTAAAGAAATTTGACAGATTGTAGTAGCTTGATGTGCTGGCGTCTGTACCTAAGGATGAGGTAGGTACCTAAGCACTCTTTAGATTCTCCATTGCCACTAGCTATATTAGAGCACCTTTGTTCGTAGTTAAATTCTGGCTTGACTCAATTTCTAAGATGGCCATCGACACATTTAGAAGAAGAAGCCTACTTAGGCTTCTATCTTCTAAACGTGTCGATGCACGAAAAAAATTCGCACACGCATTCATACCTATGAATGCGTGTGCGAATTTTTTTCGCGCACTGGGTTTTCAACGCTCTGCTTTTTTTGACGCGCTGCGATGCGCTCTGTTGGATTCTCAATGCTCGGCTCAACACCGAGAGTTGAAATTCCCGCCGCGATACTTTTACGTCTGTGCGAACGTGGGCGAAGTAGTCAGTTAACCAGAAATTAGGTCTTCCATAGGCCTGCCACTGTATAGAAGATTCAGTTAAAAAAACCGAGCAAGAGCGAGTCGGAATCGCGTACCGAGGGTTCCGTAACATCATATATTTTTAAATTTTCATCGGCGAGGCCTATATTCGCTAAAGAATTTTTTCTACTAATGTAACGTTTGTTGATGATTTCTGAAAAAGTGTGTTATTTAGAGACTTCGTTTTATTTTTCCTGTAATCTTTAGATAAACTTCTATCACATACAAAATTTCAGATTTTTCTCTTTGCAAACTTCGGAGATAAGAGGGACGGTAATTTTTAACATTTTTCATCAAAAGTCAAAAACTATGCGGCCTAAAAAAAAGACAATATGTTTCAGAATGTGCAAACTGCGCTCTTTCATATGAGGGTATCATATGAAAGAGCGCAGTTTGCACATGCCCTAATAGCCCCATTTCGAATTTTTCAGACCCTGTTGCAAAAATATACATATATTTTTATTTCTTTCATATTTACAAAATAGTTGGCCAACTTCATCTAAAACTAACGAAAATTTCAAGTTTAGTAGTTCTTGAGAAATCCAGCTGTGACAGACAGACAGACTGAGTCTCACCATAAGGGTTCCTATTTACCATTTTGGTACGGAACCCTAAAAACACGAGCTTTGGGCTTTGTCTGAAAAACACTTGAAGATCGATTTGGGATAATTTAGAAAAAATCGCCGGTGTGTTTTATCGTCGTGATTTTGGCAAGCGACTCGAGCCAATATAAAGTTCCACAGAAAATCATTTTATAACACTGTTTAGTAATCTTAACTCTAGATAATGTATTAAAACTTTATTGAGGAAGTGTTCGACGTTGATTTCACAAATTCTCAATAAATTAGAAACTACTAAAATGTGAAATATTTCAGCATAGCTGCTACAACCACATTTACTCAGCTTAAAACTTTACATTTATAGGCATTCAGCACTTTACTTTTCTTAGAGGGATTTAACAGAATTCAGCACCTTTTACAAAACTGTTGCAATCTTTGGATATTATCCTGAGTTCCAGATCCCTTGTAGCCTTGAGCTGTGTCCACATAATATTTTTTTTTATTTCAACGGACAGAACTCCGGGACTCGGGACGAAAGACTGACTGACATTTCAATCGTCAGATAACTTTTATCTGAGTTATAACTATATGGCAGTTAGACAGCTTTTGTATAGAAACAATTCCAAACCGAAATACTTATTTATTATTTAGATAAATGTAATCTGACGATTGAAAAATCGGCCCTAAAAACCTCAGGAATGCAATAGAATAGAATAGAATAAAATACTCTTTATTATGTACACCATATAAATTACAGACATAAATATAGAAACTGTACAAAGGGTGACACAATGGGCGGTCTTATCGCTAAGAGCGATCTTTACAATACCTCGTAAGTAGCATTTTATGCATTTCGGACAATCTTATAGTATCGAACAGTTCTGGATATAAAAGCGGGTTAAATTTCCATATTAATTAAGTAATAAGAATACAGAATCTCCTTTTTTGAAGTCGGTTAAAGAAACATAAAATACGCCTTACAAAAATTTTACAGCACGCAGTTCTTTCTTCCTGCTGAAAAGTTACTTCTTTTACACCTCCGAGGTTTCCACTCTAAGGCGTCGGTTTAAGACATTTTAAGAATCGATGAAATGTCAGTAAGTCTCGTCCCGAATCCCAAGTTCAGTCCGTTGAAATAAAAAAAAATATTATGTAGACGTACACTTAAGCAGCGAATCAATCTACCAAGCCTTTTCCCAACTATGTCGGGGTTGGCTTCCAGTCTAACCGGATGCAGCTGAATACCAGTATTTTACATGGAGCGACTGCCTATCTGACCTCCACAACCCAGCACGACAACACAAAACCCCTTGGTAAGACTAATTGTCAGACTATCGGACTCCCGACTACCCGTAACGACTTTCAAAGATCTACGAATGTATGAAATTATGAATGAATGTATGAATATGTCAGCAGGGACCGACGGCGGCCAAACGTGCAAAAGCTATACATACTAATGGAACTATAGTAGCTCCGCCGTTGACGCTGTAGGCTCGATTGTGGAAGTGCATGATACTCATGGAGTCGTACTCCACCATTTTGTGCGGCGTGCCACCCGTTCGCATCCAGAATAAAGACCGGTACTCTGTGAACAAGTATGAATACAGTCAAACCTGGATAAGCGAGAGTTCAAGGGAGCACAATCTCATTCTCGCTTATAGAGGTTTCTCACTAACCCGAGTTTCTCGCTAATGCAGGTACATGGGTAGCGTTTCTCTCTTATAGAGGTACGCAGCAATAACAAGTCACAGCAAGTAAGAATGTAGTAAATATGTAATATGATAAAATTATACATATATTATATACATATATATTTTTAAATGCTTACGAAAACAAAACAAAATTGTATTGTGTGTACATGTCCATCAGTGCACTCAAACTTTATAGAGTCTTTTGATTTTATAATAGGTGGATTCTGGTAAATCAAACTCCCTCTGAATTTCATTTCGCGATTTTCCGGATTCAAACGCATTCACTATTTTAAGTTTATCACTTAATGACAGTACTTTAATTTTCCGTTTTGACATGGTGCAGAACAGAAATTTCCTTCGCAATTGATAACTATAAATTGAGTAAGTCCGACAAGACGGTACACAGGCACACATGTCCATGCGAAAAGAATGCGATAGAATAACAACATTATTTAGTTCCACGAAATAGAATAGGTACAATATTGACGAGAAAACAATACAAAAACAATGGTAGGAAGTTAAGAATGAGTCATAAAATAGCAGATGTTAAATTTGTAAATAAAGCTCGACTGTCGCTTATAGAGGTATAGATAAGTAGCAGTCTCACTTACGGAGGTCTATAAGGGAAAAACGACTCTCTCTTACAGAGGTTTCTGTTTCTCGCTAATAGAGGTTTTGAGAGCTTAAAATGACGGGTCCTGGCTATTACTCTCACTTATAGAGTTTTCTCACTTATCCAGTTCTCACTTATCCAGGTTTGACTGTAGTTAATTTTATAAGGACGCCGTAACTCACGTAGGCTCTCCTTCTATAAAATCTATACTCATAATAAAGCCAAGAGATTAGCGCTTTCAAACAAACAAACTCTTCAGGATTGTTATTATAGTATAGTATAATGAGCAGTGAGGCGATGATGAAAAAAGAAACACATTCAGGTATTAATTTCTTTTCCCAACTATGTTGGGGTCGGCTTTCAGTCTAACGGGATGCAACTGAATACCAGTATTTTAAATGGAACGAATGCCTATCTGACCTCCACAACCCAGTTACTGAGTAATACGATACCCCTTGGTAAGACTGCTTGTCAGACTTTCGGGCTTCGTAACGACTGTCAAAGATCCACGAGTGACAACCGGGACCAACGGCTTAACGTGCTTTCCGAGGCACCCATATGTAAAGATGGTCACCCATCCACAGACCAACTGCGGCAAGCATAGCTTAACCTGATCGATCGACCTGTGCGGCTGTTATTATTTAGCCACGGGATTAATAGTATGTTATAAAACTTCTCACTAGGTTGTATATTCGCCCACATAATCCTGATGTACATGTTCCGCTGCGGATGCGTCACTTCATCGTTAAACCCCAGTGCGTGCAGCAGTGCATGCAGTATGTCCCGACGCTGCATGCAATCATAGCCCAGGACCAGGATCTGAAGAGGATTGTGAAAGAAACGTAAAGTGTTCGTAAGAAGACAATTATTCATTATTATCTATTCATCGCCATTGGCAGTACAATGGGGGTAGACAATAATCACAGAACGCCTCCTGCTAAAGTGCGTTTCACGAAAGAATTCCCTTCGCCATAATGTTGGCACCATTGCTTTTCATTGAATAATTGTTTTACCGTCAATGAAAAGCAATGGTGCCAACATTACGGCGAAGGGAATTCTTCACTTCACTTTCCGAGCCTGACATACTTCTTTCTCTTCGTTTACGTGCATACATCTGAGGGGCAATTCTCGTAATTTTAAGAACGTTCACAGTCTGATCTCAGTCTCCATCTGTCAAAAATACCTCTAATTTTCCCTACATTTTTGACAAGTTTTTGACATTTGTTTGTCGCCGAGATGAGACTGCGACTAGAATTTGAACGATTTAAATTACGAAATTGGCCTTCTGGTCATACACGTACACCGGTTGCGAGTACTATGCACTTGGCCTTTCTGAATAACATCACCACAGATAATATAATACTTTACGTACAGACACCAGCACATCAAGCTACCCGAAACTGTCAAATTTTCCCAATCAACTTTGAATCTAATTCTTTAGCGATAAAGTTAAAAATCTATTAAAGAAATTTGACAGATTGTAGCTTAGCTTGATGTGCTGGCGTCTGTACATCACCAATAAGGTCAGTAGGTACTTATTTAAGTTTGTCCTTCTAGGAAGTCCCCTCCCAGTAAAAAGGCGTGAGTTTATACACGTATGTATCATTGGCAGTCTTCATCTCTTCCTTTTATGCCATGCTTCCCTGGTATATGTGAGTCTCATCCAGTACCTACTTACCTGCGGTATTTTGTAGATACTTCAGTTACCAACCACAAGACCGTCATATGGTTTAGTTAGAAAACCTTTCTATCAATATTATAAAATCAAGAGGGACCGCCGTCCCTCCTGATTTTAGTTAATACTTACAATGGCTGGCAACACTTAGGTATGCGTATTTCCGTTGCGTTGACAACCTTAGGGGTGATATACATGAAAGTTCTACCTGCATCCCGATCTATGTCGTGACCATCGACAATGAGACCGAACCTATCTCAACGAATCATATCCTTGTATAACTTAGTGGACCTGGATAATATAAACAAAAGTCTTACAGCTTTTGTCAGAACAGTAGCACCTTGTTCTAGTAGCGTCGAATGTGAGCATTCCCTGACACCTTCAGGATTCTGGATGACAAGCCACGGGAAGGGGGTGTGTTCTTCCGGCGGAGGCACTTTCATGTCCTTGAACAGCACGCAGGAGGAGCTCTCTATAGTGTTCATGGCTGCGCGTATGCGAGCGACTATTATGTCATCTAGTAACAAAATAGTAGATGGTTATTGGTTATTTTGGATTTTGTTTTCGATTTTTTTCACTGACTGTACCTGTTACATAGTATCTTACCTAAGTACAGTCAGTTTCAGAGAAATAGTACCCCTCCAAGACTTAAAGATTATCGCCCGAGCACGCTCGGGCCCGCGTGTCACGTGAGCCTTGAGCAGCTCCCTCCCCCGCGCCCCGCCGCCGCACCCATCTCGTGCACCCACCGATCCGTCTCAAATATTATTTGCAATGTTTTTAATAATTTATATGGTATTTTATCGGCTTCCTTCTGGCCGAACCGTATAGATACCAAGAATAACTTACAAAAAGACACTGGGTGCGACTAAGATACGAACCCACATCGCGAGATCATCTAGACCGCGCCTTATACCACTAGGCTATTGGCTCAGTTAGCAATCTTAACGAAAATTCGAATAGCATTACTCCTTTTATCGAACAAGGTTATTAACGGTCTAATCTTCTAGATATTAAGGTTTAAATTTCAACTTCCGTCTTATATTATTTAATACTAGCACCTTACCGACTTGTTTTACAAAATGCAATACGCAACTCCTCTATTAAGGCCAGGAGTCTCGGAAATCTCGGAATCGACCTATTTTTGATTCAACATTAAACAATCAAATATTCTTTGTTTTAATCTGAAAAAAATATATGGCATAGTTTAACTAACATTCTTGATTATTCTATGGTTCAAAACACGATATTTACAACTTCACTCGATCATAAAAAATCGCAAACAAATCGAAAACAGCGAAGTTTTTAATCGTTTTTCAAGTCGCATTTGAAGTAGACTTAACTTTTACTCGCAAAAAATATATGAAAAAATAGGCAATGATGTATAGTAGAACATTCTACGGTTAATTTTTCTCAAAACTGATTTTTATTGTCTTAACAAGATATAATCTAAAAAGGCGGCCTGCGCGCTTCACTTCAGTAGCCCGCCGGGCGTTACCGAGGTAGGACCTGTGTCGCTTTTGCTGGCTCGCCGCGTTCCCGCTAATCGATCGAAATATACGTTATAATATTGTTAGTTAATTTCCGTGTTTGTGTATTAGTTTCAAAATTCAGTCTGTAAATATTGTTTAGGTTCTAGTATTAATAAATTAAACTAAATATTAGTTTGTTATAATATAGTTGTAATATAGTGATAATTAAGATTAAATTATGGGGAATAAAAACAGAAGAAAGAAAAAAAAACGTTCAGCATTGAACTGCAAAGCTTAAAAAAAAATAAGGTAATTTTGATTATTATTTTTCTACGTATTTATAACTACCCACTTATAAGACGACGCGACAGAATAATATTGTAGTTGTATAGGTTCTCTTGCTTTCGTCACAGTACTAGCAGTAGCAGGTCGGTACCATAAATTTACAATTATCGTAATATCTGTAATAGATTTTCAACTTTACTACAACGGAATAAGGTTTATATTCAATTGCAAAATTTGAGTTTTTGAGTTTGTGTTTCTAGTTTTGTGATTGTATAGGTAAAATATTATATTTTTTCGAAGTGAAAACTTCTTTAGCATTATTGTGATTTGAAAATTTTATGAAACGAAAAAGCTACAGTAGAAAAAGCTACAGTAAAAAGAGACATAAGATTTAACGTGGGAGAAAATGAGATAGGAAGCATTATACAGTGTTTTTGTTTTTTATTATTACAAATGACATCACATTTAATCCTATGCTACTAATTTGTGATGATGATGGTGATGGTGTTGGCGATGGCGATGACGATGGTGATGGCGATGGTGATGGTGATGGTGATGGTGATGGCGATGATGATGGCGATGGTGATGGCGATGGTGATGGCGATGGTGATGGTGATGGCGATGGTGGTGGCGATGGTGATGGTGATAGCGATGGTGATGGCGATGATGATGATGGTGATGGCGATGGTTATGGTGATGGTGATTGCGATGGTGATGGCGATGGCGATGATGATGATGGTGATGGCGATGGTGATGGCGATGGTTATGGCGATGGTGATGGCGATGGTGATGGCGATGGCGATGATGATGATGGTGATGGAGATGGTGATGGCGATGGTGATGGCGATGGCGATGGTGATAGCGATGGCGATGGCGATGGCGATGGTGATGGTGATGGATGGATGGATGGATGGATGGATGTTCTTTAGCATCGTTGTGATTTGAAAGTTTATGAAACGAAAAAGCGACAGTAAAAAGAGACATGTAAATTCATAAGATTTAACGTGGGGGAGAAAATGAGATAGGAAGCATTATACAGTGTTTTTGAAGGTTTCACTTCTACCACGTGTGAATTGCACACTTGCTGTTTTTTTATTTAAAAATATGAAATTCGTTGTGAATGAAATAGGAAGAGTTCAATAAAAATACGTATTGTGGTGTTTTTGATTAGTAGATTTAATTAAAAAAACTTATTGACGAATTCAAGCAACCAAAAAAAGTGTTTTACAAAAAAAACAACCGACTCAAAAAAAAAACACTACAACGTGAAGAATATATTTTCATTTTTTGACACCGACTTTCGAAACTAAAGTTATTTTTCACTTTGTAGTGTTTTTTTTTTTGTAAGTCGGTTTTCTTTTTTGTAAAAAAGTTTTTA